>JARWLC010000003.1:58223320-59439570 GCA_033318265.1 Phyllotis vaccarum | reverse complement strand
CTGAGGAAGTGTCCTCACAGATATGTCCAGCAGTGTGTTTTGCAGGTGACACTAAACCCAGTCAAGAAGACAGTAACAATTAAGCATCACATAAAGTCAGGGACAAAATTTTCCACTTAGGACATGACATCATCAGAGAAAATCACCCGGGAGACTTAGCTTGGCATAGTGATGCATACCTATAATTCAGCAGAGGCGGGGAGAGGGGACTTCTGTAAATTCAAGGCCAGCCTGATCTACAGAGGAAGTTCTGGGATTGCAGCCATGCTGTGGGGTGATGCTCTTGAACTTTGTAAATATTTGTCTCTCCTACTGGTTTAATAAAATGCTGATTGGCCAGAAAGCTGACAGGAAGTATGGGTGGGGCTACCAGACTAAGAAAATTCTGGGAAGAGGAAGAGAGCAGAGCAGAGATGCCAGCAAATGCAGAGGCTTTCCTTTACAGACAAAAATGCTGTTCTGAGAAAAGGTACTAAGCCACTTGGCTAATCATGGCTTAGTCTAAGAGTAAGAGTTAGCAAGTAATATGCCTGAGCCATAAGTCAAACAGTTTGTTATTATTAGCAGACTTTATTGTGTGATTATTTGGGACTGCTGGTCTGGATCTTGGGGCAAAGCTGGTTGGAAACTTCTTACTACACAGGCATGAATCACCATACCTGGATTTTATTTACTTATTATTTCTATTTATTTATTTTGAGACAGGGTCTCACTGTAAAGCCTTGGCTGGCATGGAACTCCCTATATAAACCAGGATGGCCTTGAACTCACAGAGATCTACCTGCCTCTACCTCCCTAGAGCTGGGATTAAAGATGCACATCTCCACCATGTCTGCCTACTCCTATTTTTCATTCGACTAGTCGTCCAGGCTGAGGCTAATCTTGAACTTCTGATCCTCCTGCCTCTACTTCCATAAGGGCTAGGGTTATAGGCTTATGCTACCATACTGGGTTTTATACAGGGCAGGGCTTCCTGCACACCAGACAAGCATTACAGAGAACTCCTCCAGCAGTCCGCACCACAAAAGCTGTCCCCCACCCCTTTCTCTTTTATATGCCTGATTACCTCCAGTTACACATTGACTTTCATGATACAAATTGAGTCCCGTGTGTTGTTTGTTTTTATCTGAGTCCTGGGGAAGGCCACGGGGACCAGTTGAGGCAAGAAAAAACTGTCCCATTTCTTGAGCCTGTGCAATATGGTACTCCCCACACGTGGGCCCCAGGGGGCTGACCTGGTCATTTGGAGATGAGGGGCCCCTCTCTGAGGTAGTAGCATGAAGGCCCAGTGAGCTGCAAGGCAGGCTTGAAGCAGCAGGCATGAGATGACTCAGCCAGCGCTATTTCTCACCCAGCATTTCTCGATCTGATTGGGTTGCTTGCAGTCTGCCATCCGAGCCCTCCTCAGAGCTGAGTCAGCAGCCTGGACTGGCTTTGCCCACTTCTGGTGTCCTCTGGGGTTCACTTCCCTTGTCTTCCACACTTGGGGTCCCCAGAGACTGTTGGAAGTCCCCCTAAAGTCTTCCTTAAATTCTTTCAGCATCCCCTCCTACCCCTTCCTTTATTTAACTCTCAGTTAGGAAGGTCACGGTCCCTGACCACTGTCCCCACAGCCAGAACTGGCCATCCTCACAGTTGTCAGCCCGCTCAAAAGAGTCTATCACCTTCCTGCAGCTCTAAGGAAGTCTGATCCATCCTGTGCTCACTGCCTCACTTCTTGCTTCTTGTTCACATCCAGTCATCAGCAAACCACCTCAGTTCTACCCATCTGGCTCCTTATCACCTCACTGCCCCATCTGGTGAGAGCCTCCCTTCTATGGCAGACCTCAAGGGGCCCCAGTGGAGAGAGACACACCCCACAGTAGCCTCTCAGCAGATATAGAATTCCATCCACCCTCTGCCCCTTGTCAAGACGTCTCCTCCTCTCAGATTCCTCACCTGCTAGCCTCAGGGGTAGCCCTTCTCTGCTTGCCTGGTTCCTTCTCTCTCCTTAAGAAGTCACTTTCTCAGGGAAGTCTTTCTGGTCACATGATATGATAAAGCCACGCTAGGACATGCCATACCTCATTTGCACCCATAGCGTTCTGACCACCTCATACCTGTGTGCCCCTCTGCTCCAACACATGTCACCATTTTGTTGTTCTTTTAGCCATGGTTCCTTGGACAGACTGTCTCCATGTCAAGGGCAGAGAAGGTGCACAAGGCGTTTGATTTTGTTATGGCACAGGACCTCATGTGTTCTGTCTGGTCCAGCCTTGAACTTCCTTGGTAGTGGCAGATGACCTTGAATTTATCCTTCTAGTTTACCTCTTCCTCCACAAAGCTGTGATGATCTGCCTAGGGGCAACCCATGCAAGCAGGCACTTTACCAGCAGAGCCACATCCCCAGTCATTGCCTCTGGCATCTGGATGGTGAGTGCTGAGTGTGAGCTGTGCAACTGCTCATGTAGAATCCCAGCAAGCTGCAGCCACAGCTGAGTGGGCCCTGGGTTCCTGGTACCTCTTTCTGCAGAAGAGTTTGAATGAATCCCTAGCCTGAAGTTCTTGCTCCCTGTTGGTGGCCTGCAGGAGCCACAGATGAATACAGAGAGACTGGTGGTGGGCAAGGGGGCTTCTGTTGTCCCTCAGGATCTGGGTCAGTCAGAAGGGGAAAGGTTATCCAGTGGAGCCTCCCATTCCTGTTGCCTGGGGGCCCTAAGATGCCTTCTGATGACAACCCAAAACACAATGAGTTGCTGGGAGTTTTTCTCAGTTGTTCCTGTCACTAGAGGTGACATCATGAGGCTAGGATCCAGCAAAAGCCTGGGGGGGGGGGGTGTTAACCTCACTTTCCCCAGAACTCCAGGATTTCGTGGCTGGGAGCCTCAGGCTAGAGCTGTCCTTTAAGTCTCAAGCCTTTTGTTTGAAAAGGGGGTGTGTTAACTGGCACTGGCCCTATCTGGCTGCTTATAGTCATTGACTGGGAAATCTCTGAGGGATTTTTCTGGAAGAGCCACTCATGGGTGGACAGGGTCTTTCCTTACCAAGTACCTCCAGCCTGGGGTAGTGACAACAGGGACAATGGTTCCCAGCCAGCCACATGTCTTAGCTCTCTCAGGGTTTTACTTTTCCTAGCAGTTTTGACCACCACCACCCCTTGGTCTGCTCAACACTCCCCTGGAGGGAGCCTGAGTAGCAGACCTCACATCCTTTTGACATGCCTCCCAGGGTGCTGGTCCTTGGTCACAATTATGGCAGTGTCAGAACTGTAATTTATAGTGGCCACACTTTAGGTTTTGAATGAGTGGATTTAAGTTGTATAGCAGGAATAATTAAAAATAATAAGCCCATGCCTTTAATCCCAGGACTTGGGAGACAGAGGCAGGAGGATCTCTGTGAGTTCAAGGCCATCCTGGTCTACAGATTGAGCACCATAAAGAGACCCTGTCCTCTCCACCCCAATGAAAGAAAGAAAAAATCCAAAAGGAATAAATAGTAGGTGATGATAGATTTATGACAAAACATCCATAAATTGGGCTCTTGAAACATACAATGAAAATATGCTGGGGAAGCCCCTCTGAGGCAGCCATCTGGAGTTCCTAGTAGAGAGTCCTGGACAGAGCAAGAGTCCCCTGGGTGTCAGTAACAAATAGCAACAGAGAGATGACATCATCCATTATTGGGGTCTCATAATATCTAACAGAAACCAACTGGGGAAGTTGAGGCAGTCCGCTAGAGTGTCTTTCCCTTTTTTAAAAAAATGCTGTTTTGTTTTGTTTTTGAGACCGGGTTTCTCTGAGTAACAGCTCTGGCTGTCCTGGAACTTGCTTTGTAGACCAGGCTGGCCTTGAACTCACAGAGATCTGCCTGTCTCTGCCTCTTGAGTACCTTCAGGTGTGTGCCACCATGGCCTTTAGAATTTCTAATGGAGCTTTCTCTCTACAGTTGATCATCCCAGGGCTGACCTTCTGGATTCCTTCCAGCCACTTTTCTATCGCCTAGTGGTAACTATAGTAACACTGTGGAAATGACTGCGCTTCTAGCTGTTCTCAAGGATGCAGGGTTTTATTCTTTCAGGGTCTCTCTGTTCTCTCCCCTCCCAGTAACAGAGTTATGGGGGCCAGCCTATTCCCAAACAAAGGTCCCGGTGACACTTTCAGACAAGCGTACTAGAAGTGATGGTGACTGGTGGTGGACAGCCCGACTTCTGGAACCATCTTCTCCGTGAATTTAAACAGCATCTGACTATTTATTAATCTGAATATCACAAAAGGCTCAGTCTCTGTCCCCTGTTCCTGCCCTAACAGGTGACATAGTGGCCCCTTCAGTGATGAGGGAGAAGAAGCCCTAGGTGAGGGTTTTATCTGAGCCAGGATCTTGATAGCATTTGAGTCAGACATGGTGACAAGCACCAGGGGTACACAGACTGTGTCTCAAATAAAAGAGAGCAGGCGGCATTAGAAAACTCCCTTTTAGGGCCATCAGATGGCTCCACATAATAGAAGGAGAGAATTGAATCTTTATTTTCTGCCCTCCACATGGGTGCTGTCCCCCATCCAGATAAACAGACAAACAAAAACAAGAAAAACTATCCAGCTTTACTGAGGTACAATAGGGTGTGGTAAACCTAGCCTATCTGTTTTATAAACATTATTTATGATATTATTTTATTTTACATTTATTTATCTAGCCCCCCCCGGCCTCATTTATTGTATCCTCCTGTTTACATCTTTCTTCTTCTTCTTCTTCTTTTTTTTTTAGAGACAGAATTTCTCAGTTGTAGCCCTGGCTGTCCTGGAACTCCTTTTGTAGACCAGACTGGCCTCGAACTCAGAGATCTATCTGCCTC
Source organism: Phyllotis vaccarum (assembly GCA_033318265.1). Taxonomy (NCBI): domain Eukaryota; kingdom Metazoa; phylum Chordata; class Mammalia; order Rodentia; family Cricetidae; genus Phyllotis; species Phyllotis vaccarum. The sequence goes on along the minus strand of JARWLC010000003.1, from coordinate 59,434,742 downwards.
TGTTTCCCAGTACTAGATTAAAGGTAGTATGCTACCAGGCCTGCTTTTTGTTTGTTTGGTTGGTTGGTTGGCTGGTTGCTTGTATTTTTGAGACAGGGTCTCACACTATGGCCATGTTATCCTGGAATGTATTATGTAGCTCAAGCTGACCTCAAACTCAAAGCGATCCTCCTGCCTGAGCCTTCTAAGCACAAGGATTACAGACTTGCTGCTTCACATCCATCACTGACCTTCTTAGAGTACGCGAGTTTGGGGAATACTCAGATGGTTCACCGGGTAAAGGCACTTATCACAAAGCCTGACGACCTGAGTCAATTCCTGGGGTCCTCTAGAGAACCTGTTTCTACAAGTTCCTTTGCCCTCCACTAGTGCTCTGTCTTTCTGTCTCTCTCTCTCTAAAATAATGAGAGTACAAAAGTTTATTAGTTGTGACATGTATACATCTGTCCCCATAGCCAAGGTGATGGATATGTTTATCTCCTGGCATGGTGGCCTTTTGAAGATCTGAGAAAATAGGGTTTCAGGCAGAAGGACCAGCAGGTGCAAAAGCCCTGTGGCAGGGACAAGTTTGATGGCATCAGGAACAGGAAGGAGGCCAGTGGGAAAATGTGACAGGGGCTCAATTCCAGTGTCCCACCTAGGGGCCTTGTTTGGCTGAGGTGTGTAGCTTAGGTTTTTCTTGTTATGAACTGAGCAGGTGGCAGCAGCCAGGCTGTACTTGACTCAGAATGTTCTGGTCCCATTCTCCAGAGTTCTTCTGAGAAAACAGCCCGTGTGAAGCGTGACACTTGCCAATGACTAGACAAGTGGTTTTTCCAGAAATGATTTACACAGAGCAGAGCCCTCCAGGACCCTGACCAGAAGCTGTGACTAATGGTGGCTTTTCAGGGTTAAGGGGCAAGCTAGTAGGTGGAGTCTTGATTCACCAGTCCTTCCTCCAGCTTCTGAAATGTCCAACTTCAGGAAAGCCTAGGGTATTGGCTTCTGGAAAATTCAGAGTTGTAAGATATTTGATAACAGCATGCCTTGGGGCCCATCAGATGCTCCAGGCTGCTTCTTTGAAGACTCTTAGGCACTCACCTAGGGAAAGATGAATTACTTTCTTTCTTGACTTCCACATGCATGCTGTCCCCACATCCAGATAAACAAATAAACAAGAAAAATTATTCAGCTTTACTGAGGCACAATAGGATACCTATTTTTTAATACTTATCTTACTATATTTTGTTCTTTTGACACAGGGTCTTGTATAGCCCACGTTGGCCTCAAATTCTTAAAACTCCCTTTAAAAAAAAGATTTACTTTAATTTATGTGTATGAGTGTTTTGCCTACTTGCACGTATGTCTATCATGTGTGTGTCTAGTGCCCACAGATGTCAGAAGATGGTGTCAGATCCTCTGGGACTAGAGTTACAGATGGTTATGAGCCACTAGGTAAGCTCTTGGAACCAACCTAGGTCCTCGGCACTAACAATTGTTCTTAACTGCTGAGCCACTCATTAGGTGAGATGAAGTTCCTTAGAGAAATTTCTTTACAACAGAGGGTCCTGTGGAGTCCAGAGTTGATTCCATGTCAGGAACTGTGTGCTATGACAGTCGTGTGTGTGTGTGTGTGTGTGTGTGTGTGTGTGTGTGTGTGTGTGTGTGTGTGTTACAGCAACCATCCTTGCTAGGGTAAGTTTCACCCTGAGCCACAGCTCTGGGTATGCATTGTGGCTCTGGACAGGCTGGCCAAGTCACTTTGAAGAGCAGCCGTTTTTCCAGAGTTGGAAGCAATTATCTTTTTGTAAGAATACAGTGCATACCTTGTAAGCATGTGGTATTTACTCATTCTGTATGCATATGTGTATATGCAGGTGTATTATGCAAGCACATGTGACTCTGTATATGCATGTATGTGTATGTGTGTATCTCCATGTCTGTGTTGTCTGTGTGTTGCTGAGGACTGAATCCAAGATGTTGAGCATGCTAAACACATGCTCTGCCACTGAGTGACTCTCTCAGGGCCACATTCTATACATTGTCCTAAACACCCACATTTTCCAGACATGGAACAAGATGGGCAAAATCTGTGTCCTGGTAGTTTCTTCTTCTCTCAAGAAACCAGCAGACTTGGATCTTATGTTTTCTATGTCTAAGGAGGGGCAGAACTTCCCAGAAAGGAGAAAAGATCCTGTGAGAGGTGATCCTCCCTTGAAGCTGAAGTAATGCCATGCACCTCTGGTTTAGATGCACAGGATTCCCATCACTCCACAGGGCCACACCCATGGAAACACTTCTGTGGGCATCTCTCAGTTAAGCTGATGCTACTGACCGTTGGTTGTGTTTCCTTATTGTGCTCTGTGTCTCTGAGCCTGTGATTAAAACTGGACCAAGCTGGGTTTCTGGTGATTCTAAATGACTCATTTCCATTCACGGTGCTTCAGTGACATGGGGATGCCTTAAGGGAGAGTTTGGCCTCTCATCTCTTCATTCTCCCAAGGCATCTCTTGTACTTACTTAAAAGTTTTTTTACTGTGTTCATATGTGTATGCATATGTCACTGTGCATATGTGGCAGGATTCTCTCTTTTTACCCTGTGTTCTGGGGATCCATTTAAAGATTTTAGGTTTGGAGACAAGTACCATTACCCAGAGTTGTCTGGCCTGCCCTTCCTAGGTCTCTCAAAGGGACTTTAGAATCACTGATTCTCAGCCTTCATTTTAGAGATTAAGGTGCTAAAGTCCAAGGTGGGGAGTCATGTGACTGCTGCTAACCTAGGCTCTGCTAAGTCTTCAGTCCTTCCCTGGGGTCTCCTAGACCTCTCAGGCTAAAGCCTAGGCTAAGGCCTGACTTGGTGCTGGAGACGCTTAGAAGCATAAGACTGGCAGCCTGACCAGTCCAGAGGAATAGACGTGGCCACCTACCTGACATCACTTGAGGATCCAGGAAAGAACATGAGTTCTGGTTCTCTCCCACAGACCCACCACAGTTCCCAAAACCCCGTGTGAGTCACACCCTCATGGACAAGTGAGTTTCTTGGATCACACATCCTACAAGAAGGGGAAGCCCAGGTTTGAGCACAGGGCTTTGCTTCAGAGTCTGTGAAACCTGGCCGGTGGCTTGTACAGGGGCCCGAGGACCCAGAAATCAGAGCCTTTCCTTTTCTTTCCTCAGTTTCCAGTATCGTAAGCCAGGTAAGTCAGGTGGCTCACGTCTGTAATCTCAGCCTTCAGAAAGCAGATGTCTGAGGACTCGGAATCTAAGGCTATCCTTGGCTACAGGGTGTGTTTGAGGCCAGCCTGAACTATTTGAGACTCTTATTTTGTAATTAGTTTTTTATGTGTATTGGTGCTTTTGCCTGAGTGTATACCTGTGTGAGGGTGTCAGATTCCTTGGAACTGGAGTTACAGACAATTGTGAGCTGTTGGTGTTAAGAACTGAACCAAGAGCCTCTAGAGGAGCAGCCAGTGCTCTCAAGCATTGAAGAGACTAACTCTCTAGCCACTTCTGATTTTATTTTTTAATTATTAATTTTTTTTTAAAGATAGGGTCTTACTGTATAGCCCTGGATGGCTTGAAACTCACAGAGATTCACCTGCCCCTGACTCCTAATTGCTGGGATTAAAGGCATGTGCCACCACACCAGACTCAATATTGCCCCCCCCCCACACCCAAGACAGGTTTTCTCTGTGTGGTCTTGGATACTTTGGAACTTGCTGTGTAGACCAGGCTGGCTGGCCTCAAACTCAGATCTGCCTTCTTCTTCCCAAGTGCTCAGACTAAAGGCATGATGCACCACTATGCCTGGCTTCAAGATGGTCTTGAAAGAATTCACAGACAGACACACTAAAGGCATGGTAATCCCATACCCCATAATAACTGTGTGTGGACTTCCCAGTGAATTACAGTCTATGCCAGACAGCAGGAAACTGGGGCTGACTCAGGTGTATAGTCCCTTCTACATTAAGGAAAATGGACTGTGTAACAACAGAATGTTCTAAAACCTGAACTTGGAGACTTCTGAAACTGGGTTATCAAAGACATGGTGGTCTCTGTCTTGTTTAATTGTACTCATTTGCTTGGGAGACAGTTGGAGCTCAACAGCTCAAAGGTACTGTGACCTTCCCACAGCCATGGGTGTGTCTCAGGGAATCAATCCATCCTCCAGCCCCCTGTCTACCTCCTAACTGTATAAGGAATCCCAAGCCATATCTCACTTCCCCCCACCCTTACCAAGCCCTCTGTCATTGCTGCCCAGCAGAAAGTGCTAGGCCATGATTCTTACAGGTTTTGTCATGTAGAATGGAGGTGATGGTAGCACACATGATACATTTAAAGAAAAGTGGCATACCTTATGTAGGATGTCTTTCTGTACACTGTGAATTACCATTGGACAATAAAGGAACTGTTTTCCTCTATCGTGAAGCAGCCTAGAGGCAGGCAGAAATTCCAAGTATGGATAAAAGAGAAGCATGATGAAGTCAGGGGAGATGCTGTGAACTGCTGCCAAAGGAAGCAAGATGTAAAAGTACAGGTAATCTTGTACCACGTGGTAAAACACAGATTAATGAAAATAGGTTGAGTCAAGTTGAAAGAGCTAGCTAGCAATAAGCCTGAGCCTTAGGCTGAATAGTTTGTAACTAATATTAGCCTTGATGTGATTATTTGGGACTAAGTGGCTATGGGACTGCTGGTTCTGACCTCGGGGATAGGCCGGGTCAGCACAAGCCCACAGCCATGGAGCCTGAGCAAGACTTCTTCCCAAGTGTTCTTTCTTCTCAGCAAAAGCTAGGGCAAGAGGGGTGAAGGGAGAGAAGACAGCAGGAAGCCTAAGAGGCAGACAAAGCTTGAACCAAATCCTAGCTGTCTTACCTGTGTGGCCTCAAGGAAGTTACTCAGCAACTCTGAGCCTTACTTTGGTCACCTATAAAGGGGAATGGGAAGCCATCTTTGGTTATAGCTCAAGTTCAAATCTAGCCTGCGCTACATGAAACCCTGTCTCAGAAAAGGAGAAAAAAAATCTCAGAACAGAAATCCACAGACTAGAACCCCAAATTCTTTCTGAGGGAGGTCCCCAAAGACCTAGGGACCACTGCACTGGCTTGACCCTCTCTCTTCAATAATCCACCAGCAACTCCCATGCTGCCACACTGGAGACCAAGGTCCTTAACACATAGACTTTGGAGGGCACCAAATGATATCAGAACTTGTGATGGATGTAGGCTGGGACAGGGCCTGGGACCCAGCTATGAGACAGACTAGGGATGACTCCCTGAAGCCACTTAATGGAGAATCCCACTTTATCAAGAAAAACCCCTTGTGTGATGCTGTGTGATGCTGTAACTCAGTTGGTAGCAGGCTTACCTAGCACACATGAGCATAAACTGGGTATAGTGAGCAAAGCATGGCTGTAATCCCAGCATTTGGAGGTAGAGCAGAAGTTCAAGGCTATTCTTGGCTCCACAGTGAGTATAAGGTCTTCTTGGGCTACATGAGACCCTATCTCAAAAGGAAGGAAGGAAGAGAAAAAAGAAAGAAAGAAAAGTCCTGGGTTGATTTGAGGAGAAAAGTCCACGCTTTTCTCTCCGACTCTCAGCCGCCTACCTGCCTGCTGCTGCTTGAGACAGAAGCAATCTCTGTCTACTTGAGGGTATTTTGGGGCCATTTGGGGCTGGGGTTCCCAGCCGCTGGGGAAGTCCCTGAATTTCCTGAGCCTAGTCAGGACTGGTATCTTGCTTGGTATCCTTTTGATAGCACGATTCCTGTTCCCTCTGAAGGCTTTCTACTGTGCTCTCTCTTTGCTCTGGGGACCTGGCTAAGACAGCGCTACAAGGCTAGTGGCTCATAGCGCCAGATTCCAGTCTCAGGCAGGTGTGGGGACATGGCCTCCACATAGGGCCTAGGCCTCTGCAGTCACACGGGAGCTGCTGCTCTCAACCTAGGGATTTCCCCTTCCTTGTCTTCAAAGCACTTTCACACCTGCTTAGGGGTTCATGAACTGCCTGGGAGCTGCTGATGGCACCAGGGCCTCTGTCTCAGGAGCAGCTATTTTTCTAGGATGCTTACCTCTCACCCTTTGCTTAAGATCTAGCCCACTAACTCCCTGGCTGCAGGATATAGCTTTCTCTCTAGCTAAGTAGTCCATGCCATAGCCTCATGCCAGACATTGTCCGCAGTGCTTCCAAGCACTCTGTTTCTCTAAGACCATAGTGTCCTAGGGTAGAGGAACGTTGTTTTAGTTAGGGTTTCTGTTGCTGAGATGAAACACTACTAAAAATCAAGTTGGGGAGGAGAGAGTTTTATTTGGCTTACACTTCCACATCACAGTCCATCATTGGAGGAAGTCAGAATAGAAACTTGAGCAGGGAAGGACCCTGGAGGCAGGAGCTGATGCAGAGGCCATGGAGGGGAGCTGCTTACTGGCTTGCTTCCTCTGGCTTGCTCAGTCTGCTTTCTTGTAGAACCCAGGACCACCAGCCAAAGGACTGGACCCTCTCCCATTGATCACAAACTGCAAAAATGCTTTACATACGGGTCTCATGGAGGCATTTCCTCAACTGAGGCTCAGTTCATTCACCTCTGATAACTCTAGCTGCCGTCAAGTTGACACACAACCAATACAGACCATGTTATAACACAGCTAGATCAGCTCTACAAATGGAACACAAAACAGCAGAAATGGGGGGCTGGAGAGACAGCTCAGAGGTTGAGAGCACTGGCTGCTCTTCCAGACGTCCAGATTTTAGTCCCCAAAACAACATGGTGCCCTCACAACCATCTATAATTTAATCTGGTTCCCTCGTATAGCATGCAGGCAGAGCACGGTATACAAAACAAAACACAGCCCTGCAGAAATGGTCATTTGACCAGAAGGTGGAGGAAACTGTTGGGTGACCTACAAATGGAGAGCTGCCCTTAGAATGACAGCCGTGGGCTCTGATGAGGGAGGGGGGCAGGTCAAGTGATGCAGGGGGCATCTGGAACACAGCACCAACTCCAAATGCTTTCTTTCCTCTTTGGGGGGCCTGCAAACTCTTAGCGTAGAGTAAGCAGGTAAAATGGGCCATTGTTTGTACTGTCTGATCAAGAATACAGAGCTGGTGAGGTGGCTTATTGGTTAAAAGTGCTTATGTGAAAGCCTGACCTGAATGTGTGTGATGTCGGGGGTGGGGAGGCAGTAAAGAAATCACTGAAATGACCACTCCCATGGTATAGTTAAGGGAAAGATTTTTATAGGAGAAAATATCCATAGGCATCTGGAAGAGTCTAGAACAGAGAGAAAGAGAAGTAGGCTGGACAATGGCCAGAGCCAGCAAGGAAATGACTTTACAAGTTCCTGAGGAATGCTGGCTTTTATCTAACTTCCAGAAATTCTTGTTATAGTCCATCTTGAGTTCATTCTGACACACATGGACTGTCTGGGACTTAACATGCATGGATTTATCCTTACAAAGCTTTGTTTCAGAGAAGCATTTGGTGCCTGCCGGCGGGGCTCAGGTCTAAGAGTGCACCAGACAGTCAATAGATTCAAAAGTTGGGTTCCTGCCAGAAAGTTCAGCCAATAGCTACTGTGCCCCAAACCCCTTTGACTATCCTAAAAAGCCAAGATGTGCAGCATCCCGCTTATATAGGCTTTTCTTTAAAATCCTCCTCACCTGGGGGCTCGGGGCCAATAAGCCTCCGCTGTGTCGGGGGGGGGGGGGGGGGGGGGGGTTTCGACCCAGATCGTTTGGAACCTGTGCATAACAATAAAAACCTTTGCATCGAGTCCAGCTCCCTGGTGGTCTTTGGGGTCCCTCAACACGGGGTACAACACGAAGACCACCTGATTTGAACCTCCGAACCAGGTAAAAAGCCAGATGAGGTGGCACACATTTGTGATCTCTTGGGCCAGCTAGCTTGAAGTACACAGTACTCCAGCAGAAAAGAACAGGAGAGATCTGCTTCAAAACAAGCTGGGAAGAGACAGGCAACTCTATCTTTCTCTGAGCTTCACCCATTCCCTGTGATACTTGTGCATCTAGACTCACACATATACATGTGTCATATACACGTGTGATACACTAAAATAATTAATAGGGTCTTTTTGGGGTTTTTTGTTTGTTTGTTTTTTTTTTTTTTTTTTTTTTTTTGAATAAGAGTCTCCAGGGGTGAGTCCCCTCCCCCAGTCACAGTGAACCTCTGTTAGGGTCCATGCTGGGGACATGTATGCAGCAGAAGTTGACTGTGTGTGCAGGACAGTAGAGACAAATGTCTTCATCCATACTTATTGCATGAATTCTACTTGGTCTTATCATAAAAACCCGGAGCCAGATATTGAGGAAAAGCTGAAAGAGCAGAGAGACAGAGGAACAAGCCACAGTCACTTCTCACCTAGCCACTTCCCCAGGATTCCTCAGGCTGAATGCCTCCCTCAGGGAAGGGGGGTCACAGGCTGAGGGCTGGACTGTCCTCTCCCACCTTATCTTTCTTTCTCTGGCCAGCAGTTTCTCTTCCGGGTTCAATTAGTGCTGGGATTAAAGGTGTGGCCCACCACCTCCTGGCTCTGTTTGGCCTTAAACTCAGAGATCCAGACTAATGTTTGCCTCCTGAGTATGGGATTAAGGGCTTGAGTGACCACTCCCCGAGCTTCATGGCTAAACCTGTGGGTGGCTCTGGCTTCTGATTTTCAGGCAAATGTTATTAAATACACAATATATGACCACACATAGTATTTTCATTTTGTTTGGAGGTGTAATATCCCTTAAACTGGTGGACCCCAGTTTCCATACTCACTTCCTACTGTGACTCAGTGTTCCCAGCATTTATGAATACCACTAAGGAGACATTAGCGAATTTACAGTTTTCTCTTTCCATTTCCAAATTGCACTGTTGATTATTATTGTTGTTATTGATGGTGAAATTATAGAGCAATAAGCTGTAAACTTAAAAAAAAAAGTTGTTTTTTTTTTTCTGTTGTTGTTCTTTTGCTTTTGTTAAGAACTGTAATAATGCTGAGATTGTACCACTGACCGGCACAGAGGAATGACGTACTCCTGCTTTCCCTGAACTGTTATTATGAATTTAAAAACAACCCACCACCACAACAAACAAACAAAAAAAGGCAAAACCAACTCAACACTGCTTTAACAGGCTCAGGGTACCAACGAAGACTCCCTTTATTTGCGTGCCTTTGGTTACTGGAAGGGTTGGACTTTCACAGTGAATGGTTTTTATTTGGTTCTCTCCTGCTTGTTTTATTCTCCACGAATGTCTACATGCAGCTCATTGCAAGCACCAGCTGCATTCTAGGAAACAGGGGCTCCAACTTCCCTTGCCCCTTCCTGGCCCTGTGATTATTAGAGGTGGACACTTTTATCATCAGGTGAGGGGAGGGGTCGGGGTGACTCTATGGAAAACCTGCAGGAGGGATGGATGGATTTTCCAGGTAGGATGGGAACCTCAGGGAGGGCTCAGCAAGGGATAGAACATTTGTAGGGACTTTGTTTGGAAGGTCCTTCTAGGAAGTGGCAGCTGGCACACTCACTGGTCCTTTACCAAATGGAGGCTTAACCCTGAAGTCCAGACCAAAGTGTGGAAGCCAAAAGGTCCTTGAGTCCCATTCTTAGAACACAGAGTCAGCTTGCCTGTTTCTCAGTGTTTGGTTTCTATGTTTGAAAATAAAACAATCAAAAAATAGACCACAGCAGGCTGCACCTGTTAGTCAGGGCTAAGCCAGTGACCACGTGCTGAAGGAATTAACAAGGAAAAAGAGAGTCTGAGATGGAAATAGCAGCCCCACACAAAGGGAATAGAATAAGGGTTTTGGGTGAGGCTTAATTGTAGGTAACTGTGCCAGGTACATCCTTTAGGTAAAAAAGTAGGGAAGGGGAGGGACAGCTGTGGGTTGACACACAGATGCCCTAGTCTTCACATAGTTCTTTCATTAATCAGTCCACCCACCTGCCTACCCATGCTCCATGCATACATGTATCTATCTACTTATCTATCTATCATTTTATTCATCCATTTCCCCATCATTCCTGGTATCCATTATCCTCTCACCCCATCATTTCTATCATGTACCCACTCGTCTATCCATATATCCACTTCCCAATCAATCTCTTTATACATACCTCCACCCTCCCACCCACTTAGCCATCACCCACCATCGGCTCCATCTCTTCATGCACCCACCCACCCACCCATATCAATTCTTCATCCCTCTGCTCATCCATCCCTTCCTCCTGTGATCCTCTCATCCATTAATCCCATCCATCTTACCACCCATTTGCTCTGTCCATCAATTCATCCATCCTCCCATTCATCCCTCATCCATCTATCCACGTGTTATCTAGCCTCTACCCATCTGTCCATCATACATTTCCTCATCCTCCCAATCATCCATCCCCCTTTCCATCCATTTGTTCTCTATCCAGCTATCCATTCCCCCTGCACTAATTTGCTTTTACAGCAAATCTTCACGATGAAGAATGCTCACTTTCTCGGAAATATTCTGACTCTGTCCTTTCCAAAGAATCCCAATGACATAGAAGGTCAGGTTTCTCCTAGTGTAATGCCAAGAGCAGGAAACCCGTTCTGTCTCACCCTTCCTTGGGTTGGGGTACGTCTCAGGCTCCTTAGTCCTGCACCTTTAGGGCTGAGTGGCCTCCCCGTTCCCCCTCAGATCCGGGGCGGGCCATTAAAACTGCAGAGCGCTTGCCTCAGGGGAGCCCCCTGAATGTGTGCTAGCCCTGAGTCATCTCTGCACGCGGTGGCCCCTTCTCTCTTAGGCTTCACGGGGAAGCAGATCGCTGCATCACAGGTGGTGGGGGTGTGTGTGGGGGAGTGTAGGGCTGAACCCGAGGAAGCCGCGGCTTCATTAGAAGTGATTTCACCGCGAGAGGCAGAGTGCCTGCAGGTGGCCACGCGCTGGAGCTTTAAACTCGGGGAGCCAGGATGAGCGCCCTCCGTGCTGCAACGGGATTGCTGTGCCTGGCGATGTTCCAAGCCTTCCCAAAGGTAAGGAGATGACGGTAGCCCCAGGCAGTGGCTTGAGCAGGGGAGGACAGAGCTGCTCGTCACCTCATTCCTCCACCCAAACTGGAGTGAGGGGGCGCAGGAGGCAACTGTGGGTGGATAACTGAAGAGCAAAAATAGAGTGCCTCCTCTTCACACCCGCAGGTAGTAGGCTGGAAGTAGTTCATTCATAACCATGGGGTAAATCTGGGGCAAGAGAAAGCTGTGACATCCACTGGGCGTCCTGGAAGGATGAAAATAAACCTATTTGGGCCATTTTGGCTGGAGGTTGATATCGGGCTGTTGGTACTTCCATATAAGCTGGAAGGTCTCAGAAAAGAGAGGAGGGAATGGATGAAGAGTAGAGGTGAGGGTCTGGCCAGCCAGTGGTGCGGGATGGGTGCCCTAGAGCACGTGGTGGACACTTGTCCCTGAGGAAAGTCTGTGGTGTCTCTGGAGCTGTTGTTGGAAGCCCCCCGAAATAAATCGGGGCAACGACTTAGAGAACCTGAACACTTTCTAGAAGCCAACACCATGCTAGGAGTTAGGATGTGGGAAGGACAGGGAACTCAGATGGGCCAGGTATAACATTCTTGGTGGAAGCCAGGTCTGTATGGAACAAAGGTCCATGGTTGAATGGAAGATGGGGGAGGGGAAGCGAAGGACAGAACCGTGCTGGTGTCCACACAAGGTATCTCAGCTATGGAGGTGTGAAAAAAGGGACTGGGAGAGGGTGGGCTGCTGGCAAGAGAGAGATGCTAGGAAAGTGTTATACCTGCCCTGGAGAGGGCAGCGGTGAGCAGAGGACACCCCCCCCCCCAACACACACTTACACACACACACACACACACACACACACACACACACACACACACACACACACACACATATGCACGCATGCACGCACACACGCACATACGCATGCACGCATACATGTACGCACGCACACATGCGTACGTACGCACACACGCGCATGCTCATCCCAAACCCTCATCTGGGGAAGGTGAGAGTTTGGAGCAATAGGACCCTGGATGATAAAAGGAAGGGTAAGATGTGAAAGTGAGGAGGCTTGGTCAGTATGTGAAGTACATCTGCTACCTTTATTTTACAAAGTGGAAACTTTTTTGGTCGGAGGAGGGAACACACTCTCATGTGCATGTATAGGTCAGAGGACAGCTTTTGAGATCTGTTTCTCTCCTGACTGTGTAGGTTCTGGACTAGAACTCACGTCATGAGGTTTGTCGGCAAGCACTTTCCTCATATAACCGTCTTGTAGGCCTGTGAAAATACGTTTAAAATGAAAATAAACAATATACTTAATACCATCTGCAGTATGCAAAAATATCCCAAACAAAAACTATACATGTTTTTTTTATATCAGTTCCTCCAAGCTGTAACCATATTCTTGCTTTACTGCTTCATTTACAGGCCTTTACAAATGCATATCTGTATTTGGGTCACTTTTTATCAAAATATATAGAGAGGTGTGGATTTTTGTTGTTGCTCTTGCTTTGATAAGGTCTCCTGTAGCTCAGGCTGGCCTCCAGCTTGCTGTGTAGCCAAGGATGATCTTGAGTTGGTCCTCCTCCCCCTCCCTCCTCCCCCCTTCCTCCACTTCCTGGTTGCTTAGATCCCATGTTTGATGTGCTCAGTGTGTGAGATGAAGCCCAGGACTTTGGATGCAATAGGCACACACGATTTGTTGTGTTTTGTTTTGAGATAAGGTGTGTGTAACTTAGGTTGGTCTTGAACTCTCATGTAGTCAAGGACGTCTGCAAATAGCTAATCTTTCTGCTGGTACTTCCGAGCGCTGGGTGTATTGCAGGTGTGCCCCACACCCAATCATGATTCTTCATTTGACTTTGACAAGAGAGAAACCATCTGCCCATTTACATGAGGTTCCCAACACTGTTATTTTTTGTTCTTGTTTTGTTTTTATGAGATAGGGTCACACTGTGTCATCCTGGCTGTCCTGGAACTCCATGTATATAGATCAGGCTGGCCTTGGACTGGGTACATCTGCCCCCTGCCTCTCAAATGCTGGGAGTACAGGCATGCACCACTGAGCGGCCCCTTCATGGTTTGTGTATTTGCTGTCTGCAGAGTAAGGGTGGTTCTTTCCTGGAGAAGACACAAGAGAACATGGTGATTGACAGGGCAGACGTGCACTGGAATGAAATGATAAACCATCCAGTGTGCTGGGCAATGTCCTTTCCCACAACATTGTAAAACAGTAGCAGCCTCCCACATCCTAACCGACGCTTGATCTTATCAGCCTCTGTTTTGTGGTCTTGAAATGGACTGTATCCTTCGCATGTTAATTTGCATTTCCCAGTGACTGTAGGCTGAACATCAAATCTCAAGTCTGTGGGCCTTTCATGACGGGACTTGGGGTATCTGCGGGGAAGGAGCTGCCTGCCCAAGAAGGTTCCCCATTCTGGTCCTCCAAAGCTTCTGCCACCTTTCCCATCCAGAACAAAACCAAACAAAATACTATTTAAAGCTAGGCATGGTGGTACAGGACTTTAAATCCAGTATTCAGGAGGCAGAGGGAGATAGAGGTCTGTAAGTTCAAGGCCAGTTTGGTCTACATTAGCCCGGGCTTTCTATGTAGAGAGACCGACCCTGTCTCAAAAACCAAAAACCAACTGATTAAATAACACCCCCTACTCCCCCCCCCAAAAAAACCTTTTTAAAAAGCTGGCTACAGCATGCCTAGAATCCCAGCCCTTGGAAGGTTGAAGCAAGACGGATCCAAAGTCTAAAGGCAGGGCCAGCAGGGTGGTTCAGCAGGTAAGGGCACTAGCCACCAAGCCTGACAACCTGAGTTTTGATTTCCAGGACTCACATGTTGGAAGCAGAGAGCTACCTCCTGGGCGTTGTTCTCTGATCTCCACGTGTGCATGAGGCTCACATGTGAGAATGCACGCACATACCCACATGCACACAAAATAAATAGAATATAATTTTTAAAAAAGCTCTGGGCTACACAAAATATTTTTTTTTAAACTTTTGTCACTTTGTGACAGCAAGCTTTCTGAGAAAGAGAGGGCCCTGTCTGGGACTCTGTGGCACAAGTCCAGAGAGACAGAAACACCCCCCCCCCCCCAGGTTCTATTCTTTTCCTCCAGGCTCCCCCGGATGGTATAGAGCCCTGACTTCTGGTGAATTTCATGAGTTTAGAATTCCCCTTTCCTCTTCCCAGATACATCCTGTCCCCAGCTCCAGTCTGATTTCCCTCCTCCTGCTTTGGCTTTGTTGCGGTTCCCACAGGGGAATTCTCATGAATGAGTCTTTGCAGCCTGTGCTCCCTCCCACTGGTAGAGCATGCCCTGTGGGTGCAAAGGTGGCCCTGGTACACATCTCCAACAGGCAGAAGGATTCCTGTAAGAGAAGTCACTTCCAGAACCAGTCAAATCCTGCCTGGATGCAGAATTCCATAGGATGCCCCAGAAACCAACATGGGATGGGGTGGGCTGAAGGAGACTATGGCTTCTCTTAAAGGCTGCCTTCCTCAGATGGAGGCAGTAGCAAGGGCTCGGAGGCCAAGGGCAGCTGCATTTATTCAGCTTGAGAGCAGTTCTGCTCCGACTAGGACAGCCCTTACTGGAAGTGTCTGTGGTTCCCACTCATATCTGACTTGGGCTTCAAGAGTAGATGTGATTCATTTTCTACGTCCGCACACAGTGGCATCTGTTGCATTTCAGGACAGAGGAAGAGAAGTTGGTGAGCCCTTGAGGACTGAGGTCCTGGCAATTGCAGCTTATCTCAGCCTTGCACCTGTATGATTCTGTTGAACTGTGCCCCTGACCTTGGGGATAGCCTATCTAAGATCACAGTCTGTAGTTTTCCAAGTAGAAGTGCCTGGCTGGACCTACAGACAAAGCAGCCTTTCAGAGAACACACTAACTACACACATACACATGCCCCAAAAAGGAGAGATCTGTCCAAGCTACACACACACACCCATACACACACACACACACACACACACACACACACACACACACACACACACACACACACACACACCCATACACACACACCAAAAGGGAGAGATGTGTCCAGGAGAGATCAACAGAAGAGCTTGGCTTAGAAAGTGGGAACAGGAAGAAGGTAGCAAGCATGGCCAACCCAGAGTGGACAAGGAGGGAGCACTCCAAGGAGGGGGCAGGGGAGGAGTCCAGGTGTGCACATTTCAGTGGGCTGTGGCCCCACTATCACTTGGGTAGCCCAATCAGGTACCACATCTTCCTTAATAACAGGAGCCATCGATTGCAGCTGTGGGCAGAGGTGGGCCATGGGAGATTCTTGCAGTATCTGGGGTCGGTACCTGGCTGGCCAGTGGGGAAAGCCTGAGGACACACAGCAGGAGTTTGGTATAGGCTACCTGATGACTCTATTTTTGCCCAAGTTCAAGTGTCAAGTGGGTATTCAAATGTGGATGCCTCAAAGAGTTCCCTTTCTGATCTAGATTTCTAGTACCAGAATGACTACAGAATTTCTAGTGCATTCTGGGTCAGCACTGAGGGTTTTCAACCCTTCTCCCTGGAATTGTCTTATTTGTTAAAGTAGCCTAAGACTCCATGTACTTCGGGTACCTCTCTTCCTATTGATTCTTACCAGCTCTCTGTGTCGCTGTCTCTCTCTCTCTGTCTCTCTCTCAATGACTTTTTTTTATGTGTGTTGGTGTTTTGCCTGAATGTATATTTGTGTGCCAAGATCCCCTGGCACTGGAGTTACAGACAGGTGTGAGCTGCCATGTGGATGCTGAAAACTGAACCTGGGTCCTCTGGAAGAGCAGTGAGTGCTCTGAACTGCTGAGCCACCTCTCCAGACTGGGGTAGGATCTTTCATTAGCCTGGTGGCATTGTATTCGTGTTCTCTAGCTGCTGTAATGAACTGTGGCAAATTTGGTGGCCCGGAGTAACACAGGTGTATTATTTAATGGCTCTGGAGGGTGGGAGGCTGAAATGAGGTCTAGGCTGTGTTTCTGTTAGAGAGGCTCCAAGGGGCCTCCTTGTCTTTCCCAGTAGCTTCCAACATCGTCATCTTCTCCAGGGCACTGGCCCACCTGCCTGCATCTTCTAAAGACTTTGCAGTCTCATTGGGTTACATGAAGGTGAACTAAACATACACTAAAAAAATGGAGACCTAACCAGGTTCCTTGAGAATTATATTAATGTCTTTTAAAAAATTTATTTGCATTTTATTTTTAAAAATGTCATTTTTATCTATGTATCCCCCTGCTCCCCCTCCCTTCCCTCCTTCCAATCCCTTCCAGCCAGCCCTCAGCCTCACCCCTCCCCATCTACCCATCCCCTCCCCCAAAAGGGCAAGAAGTCCCAAGGTGTGTAAGCTCAGCGTGGCACATTCACTCCAGGCAAGTCCGATCCACTCATGCCAAAGACTGAACTAGGTGTTCCTCTGCAGGGAATGGGCTCCAAGGTGCCAACCCACACACAGGAACACAGTCTGATCCTACCCCTCGAGACTCCACATACTGCTCATGCCAGTCTACAGTCGCCTGCCCTTGGAGGGCCCAGCTCCCTTTCCCGATGGATCTCCAGTGGCCACTCATTCAGTGAGCTCCCCAGAGCTTCAGCCAGTCATCACTGCAGGAACTCTCCTTACAATCCCCTAGCTCACACAGACAACCCTCCCCTGCTCCCAGCTGGTCCAGGAACTCTGCCCAGCACTCAGCCATGGATCTCTACCTCCACCTCTCTTCCCTATTGGATGTAGGTTTATGCTATGACACCCAGCGTGGTTACCTACCTGGCCATAGGGAAAGTCCTGCTCAGGCACCCCCTCCACTATTAATGTCTTTTAATACCTGACAACTTCCTACCAGGTTCCTCTTTCTCCTCATCCCCTTCCCTCCTCACTATTGACAGTCTAGGCTACCTGATGACTCACCATGCAGCCAAAGCTGGCTTTGAACGCCAAATCCTCCTTCCCCATTTTCCAAGTTCCGGGATCACAGGCATGCATCACCTTTCTTTGTAAATTAAGTTTATTCATTTAATGTCATCCTGACTGCTGTTTTCCTCCCTCCTCTTCTCCCACCTCCTCAGCTCTTTATTTTGCAGTCATTTATCTGTGTATATGTCTGTGTGAACATGCATGCCATGATGTGCATGTGGAGGTCAGAAGATAATTTGCAGGAGCTGGTTCTCTCCTCCCACTGTGTGGGTCCCAGGGCTTGAAGTCATCAGGCTAGTCAGCAAGCACCTTTACCTCCTGAGGACTTCACCGGTGCTAAGACCATATGAATCCCGAAGTGAGAGATTTCTAGAGATTGGGAGACTGTGTCTAATGTCACAAGTCCTTACAGTGAAGAGTTTGGATGTAGAAGAAGAGATATTTGTCTGAGGACATGGCCTGCCATGACTGGCTTTGCAGATAGAAGATGTGACCTGGTAGCATGTACTTGTTGTCACAAAATACACAAGGCTGGGTGCTTCAAAGATGTTTTACTTGGAGCTGGCAAGATGGTTCAGTGGGTGAAAGCATTTACTGTACAAGCTGGATGCCCTAGAACCAACACAGAAGCATGACTGTAATCCCAGATGAGATGGGAGTTGGGGACAGGGGAGTCAACGCAGTGGAAAGGATGGAAGATGCTGCTTGAAGGGACAGAGCTGACTCCTGAGAGCTATCTTCTTACCTCCACAAGTGTGCCGTGGTATGTGTGTGACTGTGTGTGCACGTGTACATGTGCACGCATATATTCTCATATACATACATTCACATACATACACACTCACACTCATACACTCACACACACAGGTATCATCATCAATATTTTAAATGTCAAATATTTTTTAAAAAGAGGTTTCTGGATGGAGATATGGCTCAACTATTAAAGACTAGGCTCACAACAACAGCAACAAAAGGTATTTTTGGTTCCTGATTATGAGGTCTGGAAAGTCTAAACAACAGTTTGGTACCAGCACCCTGTGGCATGGGAACTAAGACATGTGGTTTTAAAGATCCCTTGGTAGGGGCTGGAGAGATACTCAGTGGCTAAGAGGACCTGTTGCTCTTGCAGAGGACCAAGGTTTGATTTCCAACACACAAGGTGGGCTATAACCATCAGTAGCTCAAGTTCCAGGGAATCCAATGCCCTCTTCTGACCTCCACAAGCATTAGGCACATGTGATGCACATACTACATGATACTACATGCAGCAAAACTCACACACATAAAATAAAATGAATATATCTAAAGAAAAAAAAAAAAGCTTCCAACGGTAGTTCCAGCTACTCAGGAGGCTGGGGCAGGAGAATTACAAGTTTAAGACCTGTCTAAGCAATTTAGTGAGACCTTAAAAAAAAAAAGAGGATAAAAAGGGGAACCTGAAGATGTGGTTCTGTGGCAGAACCCAGCATGTACCAGGCTGCAGGCTCTTCTCAATACCACAGAAACAAAGCCAGTAAAGCAAAGACCTTTCAGGACTGGAGAGATGGCTCTGCTGTCAAAAGGCTAGCTTCACAACCCAAAACAAAGAGCTTCTGGTGTCTGTCTTATGAGTGGGATTTGAGCACAGGGTGTTTGTGAGGGGGCCCTCGGATGGCAGGAAGGTGAAAAGGAGCTGATGGACTGGCATAGGGTAAGACCACAATTCAGGCAGAGGCACTGACAGGTGAGAATGTGGGTAAGGAAACATTTCAGTATGCAGCCGGAGTTTGGAGTGGTAGGGACAGGAATGGGGATCTCAAACCACTGGGTGCAGCCACACCTGCAGCCTTAACAGTAAGCCTGGGGGTTGGAGCATTGACGGGGTGGTGGGGGTGGTGGGGGTGGTGGGGGGTGGTGGTGGTGGTTGTAAGTCCTGCCTGCAACATTTAGAAACAGGGTCTCACATGTCTCAGGTTGACCTTGAACTCTCAACCTGTAGCCAAGGCTGCACTTCCAATTCCTCTGTGTTTACCTCTCCTTTGCCAGGATTGCAGGTATGGATTGCCACACCTAGATTATGTGGTACCAGGGCTAGAAACACAGAACTTTGTATACAGACATTCTACCAACTCAGCTATATCCCTAGCACCAGTCCAGTTTCTTAACTTCCCTGCATCTCAGTTTTCCCATCTGTAAAATGGGGTGTAGTTGGCTTTTCAGGGTGTGGCAGCATTTATAATTCTTTCTTCCTATCCTGTCTCACACTTTCTTTAAAAATTAAAAACAAGGTGCTGGAGAGATGGCTCAGCAGTTAAGAGCACTGGCTGCTCTTTCAGAGGACCTGAGTTCAATCCCCAGCACCCACATGGTGGCTCACAACTGTCTGTAGTTCCAGTTCCAGGGGATCTGGTGCCCTCACACAGACATGTAGGCAGGCAAAACACAATAAATAAAAATACATAAATCACTTTTTAAAATTAATTTTAAAAATTAAGAACAAAAAAGAAATCTTTACGTATGTGTAGATGTCCTGGAGACAGAAGAAGGCATCAGATTCCCTGGAGTTGGTGTTTCAAGTAAAAGTTGCCTAACGTGGGTACTGGGAACTGAACTTGGGTCCTTCACTGGAGCGGCAAATACCTGTGACCCCTGAGCTAGCTCTCCAGCCCCATTTCTCACTTGGAAGAGTATGCAAATTCTCATCCAGTTAATTCTGGCTGGGGTGGTGCCTGGTGTCTGTGAGAAGGCACATCCCAAGTGTTACAGTACTTGCTCATTATCTTGAGTACTAGGGTGTTGTCCATCGAGACAGAGGTGAGGTGGCCTCACTTCAGTTCTGCCTAGCGGATGGCCCATTCGGGGATTTTGCTTGATGTGACTTAGTTCCCACAGGTATGGGCCCAGCTGTTCTCTCTCTATTGGCCGATACCAGGTGGGACTTTCTAAAAGTGAAATTTTGCTAGAGGAAACCAAACCAAGTTGAAGATAGTCCCAGAGATAGTGAGGTTTGGGGGTACTCTTTTATTATAGAACTGCCCAGGTAGGGCCTCAGCCTCTGGTCACAACTGAGCACCCTGTGGACATGTCGCTTTGCGGGGAACCCCAGCTGAAAGCATCCATCCCTTGGCCTTCCCCCACCCACTCTTCCCTTCCCAGCTGCTCAGTCCCCTCCCCTCAACTCCCTAAAGGACATCAGGAATTGACCGGCCACTGTCTGGGTGCTTCTCCAATGGTAGTGGTGGGCCCTCACAGTTCAGAGGATAGGAATGTCACAAACAGACACTGAGGCCCCTGGTGGAGGTCAGAGGACAGGTTAGGAGTTGGTTCTACTATGTGTGTGCTGGGGGTCAAAGTCGGGTGGTTGGACAGCAAGCAGCACATCTACCCACCCTCTCCCTCCCCCTCCCCCGCCCCTGGAGCCATCTCGGCCACTACCCTGTATTCTCTGCTCTTCCAAAGAGAATAGGCAGTAAAGAATTCCTTGAGGCTCTGCAGGAGATTTGGAGGGGGGGCATGTTCCATGGCCTGGGAGCGTTCTGGGTGGGCTTTGGGGCTAAGATGGACCTCCACTTGGCCCGTGAGTGAGTTCCTTTGTGGGGACTAGGAGATAAAGCTCCTTTCTCCCTAAACCCCACTTAAGGTTCCCATTGCTTCCCTGGGTAGTGAGAAGATAGCACACCCTGCTGGCAGGTTGTGAATTTACTCAGAATTTAGGAAAAGAGACCCCCACCCGCCACGGCCCAACATCCAAGCTTTTGTGATTAAGGTGCCATAGTTTACTGTGTCCAGGCATAGTGACATCCATCTAAATCCCCGTGACTTAGAAGGCTGAGTCCTGAGAAACTTTTGTTTATAACCAGGCTCAGCTAGGTAGCAAGACCCTGTGTCAACAAGGCAAAGCAAACAGACAGCTGCATTCTAATTTCTCCGTTACTCAAATACTGTCCGTTAGGGTGATCTCCGCCCTCACATTCCTTAGCGACCTATAGTTTAGACACTGAGGTTTGTTTGTTTAATGGTGTTGGAGCTTAAACCCAGGGCCTCACTCATTCTGGGCAGGCTCTCTGAATCTCCTGTTGGCTCTTCATTGATGTGTGTGAGTTTGGAAAGACGGCTATGGCTCTCTGGAGATGGCTGAAAGCAGGCTGGATTTGGAGGAGTGATGGGCAGTACCACACACCCTCACTGACCCTGGGAAGGACAGCAGGGAGATAGTGATGATAGATCTGAGATGTTCCAGACCCAAGGGCACACTCTCTCAGACTCTTGAGCTACCTATCGGCGGCGAGATGGTGGAGCAAGCCAGGAGGGAAAACCCAGGGTAAGGACACAGAACTTTCCCACACAGACAAGCCCTCACAGGACCGAGCCCTGATACCTTAGCCAGCTACCTCAGGTTTCTGTGTACACTCAGGGAACTTCAGCCAGTGCTGCTGCTGGGTTGCTGCCTGGAGGTTCCTGGGAGCCCCCCTCCCCCACCTGGGTGACCTGAGAAGAAAGAAACCTGTACATAATGAGAGCAGAGACACCCTGTGACACAGTGTTCATAGCTGCTGCAGTGCTAGGCAAGTGCTCCATCACCAAGCTACAACCCAGCCCTAAAAGATATTTATCATTTCAAATGCGTATGGTGACATGGTTTCAGAGGTGTCAGGAAAAAAAAAAAAGATGTAATTAACACCCACATACCCACCTCCCAGCCACAGTGACCTTGGTGTTGCTCTCTCAAGTTTCCAGAAATACATTTCTTTCTCTCTCTCCCATTCCCCTCCCCCAACCCCCAGGCTGGCAATATTCACAGTGTGTCTTCTCGAGTCAAAATTAACCTAATCTAGAAAATTCCTTTCAGGAGTGCCCAGATGCTTATCTTCTGGGCCATTCTAAATCCCATCAAAGTTGAAAAATCAATGTTAACTGGGGTAAAGCCGATCTTGCAGCGGGGCTTACAGTTTAAAAAACTCTAGAAAGCTGCAGAAGTTTATTTCCAAGAATAAGTGAGACTCGTGTTATTCATGAGAGAAATACAAAGAAACCCTATCACTGCAGCCCCACAGAAGCTACTCCTGTAGCTTCAAAAATCTGGCTTCCGTAACCGGCATGCATCATTAACCAGTTTACATTGTCAAGCGCTAGCAAGCATGCCGGACAGATGGCAGCCTCACCTGCTGCAGCTAACTGACAACAGGTTCAGGCAGATGGACAATCAAGATAGGGGTGTGGCTCAGTTGGTAGAGTGCTTACCCAGCATGCCTGGGACCCTGGGTTTCAGCCCCAGTTAAAAGTTGGTGTAGTGGCACATGCCTATAATTCCAGAGTTTGAGAGGTAGGGGCAGGAGGCCCAGGAGATCAAATCTATCTAGAAAAGTCTATCTAGAAAAGAAAGAGGGCTGGAGAAGAAAGAAAATTGGATTCCTGTTTAGCAGAGCTGGCATTTACTTCATTGTAGTTCTATTTAGAAATAAGTACATAGCCTAGCACTTGCCTTGAATCCCAGAACTCGGGAGGCAGAGGTGGGCAGATCTCTGTGAGTTCGAGGCCAGCCTGGTCTGCACAGAACTTCTAAGACAATGTTGTGCTCAAAGATGGGGGCCTAGTCCAGTCGTCATTAGAGAGACATATGAGATGTGGATAACCCATAGCCAAACATTAGGTAGAGAGAAAGCCCAGGAGAAGGTCTTCACTGGGTCCCTTCCCTTGGAGATTGGGAAACCCTGAAGAAGGTAGGGAGCATGGATCCTGGGAGCAAGAAGGATTGGGGACATGGGGAGCATGCACCAGAATCAACTAAGCAGGGCTCATGGGGCCTCATAGGGACTGGAGAGGTAATTGCAAAGCCTGTGCTAGGCGCTCTATATATGTGCAATGGTTGTTAACTTGGGTTTTTTTGGGGGGGGGGGAGCTGACAGTGGGAGTTGTCTCTCTGATCCTTTTGTGTGCCATTGGGACCCTTTCTCCTATTGGGTTGCCTTGCTCACCTTTGATGTGAGGGTTTGGGCCTAGTCTTGTTACATCTTGTACTGTTTGGTTGATGTCACTGGGAGACCCGCTCTTTCCTAGGGTGGGGGAGACTGGGAGGAGTGGAGGAGGGGAGGAGGGGAATCTGCAGTCTGGATGTATTGTATGAAAGAAGAATAAATAAAATAATTTAAAAAGACATCCAAGACAGGGCTATATAGAGAGACTTTGTCTAAAAAAAAACTAGACAGTGGTGGTTCACGCCTTTAATCCCAGCACTAGGGAGACAGAAGCAGGCAGTCCTCTGTGAATTTGAGGCTAGCCTGGTCTACAGAGCAAGTTTCAAGTCAGCCAGATTGCACAGAGAAACCCTGTCTCAAAAAGACAGACAAACAAAGCAGTATTAACAAGGCAATCAGAAGGTGAAAACAATCCAACGTCCACCTAGAGTAAAACAGATATACATTGGCCCTATTGCAAGGTCATGGGCATTGGTGGCCTTCAAAAAAGCGAATGATTCTTGAAACAATACTGAATTAAAGAGACTGATTATAGGGGCTGCGGGAGATGGCTCAATGGGAAAGGGTATGTGGTGCATAAGCTCAGGGGTCTGGGTTCAACCCTGTGGGGAGAAGAAACAGGAAAATTGCTGGGACCTGCAGGATGTTGATCTGGCTTTGGGCTCAGTGTGTGCTGGGGATACACACACACACACACACACACACACACACACACACACACACACACACAGATTTTAAAAACAACTGGCTATAGAACCGAATGCTATCAAAGCACAGTGATACAAACATGTTTGCATAATAAAACATTTTCTTTTTGTTTTTGTTTTGAGACACTATCTCACTATATAGCCCTGGCTGTCCTGAAACCCAGTATGTAGACCAGGCTGGCCTTGGACTCAGGAAGATCATCCTGCCTCTGTCCCCTGAATTGCTGGGAGTAAAGTGTGTGCCACCATGCCCAACAAACCCTGTTACAATGGGTTTCTTTGTCCCTGGCGGCCAGAGACCCAGACCCTGCCGCATCAGACTCCTTAGCCACTGGTCGCTGCTTATATTAACTTTATGCTGTTTGGCCTATGTATGGCTCAGGCACATTGCTAGCTAGCTCTTACATCTTAAATCAACCCATTTCTATTAATCTGTCTGCCACGTGGCCTGTGGCTCACCTGTGTTCCTTACATGTCGCTCTTTAGGCTGCTTGCTCGATCTGCCTGACTCCGCCCTGCTTCTCCTACCTATGCTCTGATTTCTCCTTCTTCTTCTTCTATGGTGCCTGTCATGGCCCAAAACAGCTCCTTTATTTAAAGATTGATATTCACAGCATACAGAAAGGCATTCCCACATCAAAACCCAGTATTTTGTATGCTAAATTTTGAAAAGTCAGTTGCAAAGGAAAAGACCAAGCAGTTTGACCTATGTCAAATTCAAGAGCCGACAGAACTTAGTGAACATAAAGTTAAGGCTTTCTTTCCAAAGGGGGAAATTCTGAGTATGCTGGGTGTAGGAGAGGTCCTGTCTGTGGAATCCGAGCACTTATCCATCTGGGTATGCAGGACTTCAACCCATCTGTTTACCAGATGTTTTTATGCTGAATTTGTCCCAGAGACAGGGTAGGAGGCTTGTCAGTCCTCTGGAGGGTTATACCAGATGGGACCAGTTGCAGCCTTGGCTGACTGCTTAAAGGTAGCTGAGAAAACTGCCTGGTATGTGTGTGTGTATGTGTGTGTGGTGTGGCAGGGGTGACTGTGAGCAGAGGAGGACATGGAGACTCCTGGGTGTTCCACCTGCAGCTAAGCTGCCATTAGCTCTGTGTAGAGATGTGGAGTCAGGGATCCTGACCTCTGTGACAATTGGTCAGCCTGGCCTTGACAGTGAGTGGACACCAGGCCTTCTGGGACTGAAGGACATTGAGAATAGAAGTCTGGCCCTGTCTCACCAGTCTCTCCAACCCTCCAGGATCGACCACTCAAAACCGCCTGTGCCGGAGACCCCAGATACTACCCCCAGGAGGCTGGGCGCTGCTGTTACCTGTGTCCCTCAGGTGAGTAGGGTACTGGGGGCAGAATTGCAGATTCCTTGTTGGTGTATGACTCTCATGGGGCACTGGTGACAAGGAGGGGTTGGGGAGGGCTG
Source organism: Phyllotis vaccarum (assembly GCA_033318265.1). NCBI lineage: Eukaryota > Metazoa > Chordata > Mammalia > Rodentia > Cricetidae > Phyllotis > Phyllotis vaccarum. The sequence continues at coordinate 59,409,750 of JARWLC010000003.1, read as the reverse complement.
GAATGATGCTAGCAAACATGGTCATGGTTGGGTCCAGGTTTCCAAGGGCCATCCCTAATGTCACAGGGTCTGGGGAAGAGCAAGGCTGCCTGCCATTGCCACAAGGATGCCAGACCCCCTCTGAGATTTTGGTGTTTCCTATGCAGGGCTCTAGCCAAGGGCACTCCAGCTGCCATGCTGACCTCCTTTGTCTCAGCTTACTGCTCACTGTTGTCCGAAAGAAAGAAAACTGTAAGGACCATGGCCTCTCTTAGGTGTGGCGGAGGAGAAAGTTTGTTGTAGATAAAAGGGAGAGCAGAGCCAGAGACATCTGGGAGAGTCCAGAGTGGACATGATCCTGAGCTGGGTCATGACCCTGAGCTGAGTCATGTGAGGAGGTGGGGGAGCGGAGGGACAGAGGGGGGATTGCCTGGGGAAGAACCTCAGGAGTAAGGGCAACCCAGACTCTGGGCTGGTGAGTTCTGGGTGAGGGTGGGGCAGGATAGCCACACCTTGAAACAATTGGGGACTGGGAGATGCTGGGAGAAACTGGGGCCAGGTCTTCTTTGATATGTTAAGTAGGCACCTCTATGGGACCTAACATTATCCGGTGTTAAACATTGGCTTTCTTTTGTAGATAAGGCTGTAAGGGGCTCAGCAAGTTAAGTGACTTGCCCAGGGTCACAGAGCTGAGCCATAGTAGCATTGGCTGGGGCTAGAGCCCAGGAATTTGTGATCCCAGAATCTCAACAGCCAGCATCCCCTGGGACCAGCTGTCATTTCTGGAGCTTGGAATCCCTTACAATTCTTCACTTTCTTCTCACATCTTCTGTACCCCCCTAATGTTTTTTTTTTTTTTTAAATTTACATGTATGACTATTTTGCCTGCATGTATGTGTGTGCACCATATGCATGCAGCTATTGCATAGATCAAAATGGGTGTCGGATGCCTTGGAGCTAGAGTTCCAGGTGTTGTGAGCCACCGTGTGAGTGTGAGGACTTGAACCTGGGTCCTCTTCAAGAGCAGCAATTGCTTTTAACCATTGAGCTATTACATAGCCATCTCTTTTTGCTTGCTTGTGATAAGATCTCACAGAATTTCTTCAGCTGGCCTTGAAGTCCGCTTTGTAGCTCAGGTTGACCTTGAACTTGCTGTTTTTCTGTCTCAGCATCCTTCCTTACTGCTGAGACTACCTCCTCCTGGCCTTTACAGTTCTTGTCTGCTCCAAGCCAGGACATGTGTTTGTCCCAGGGTGCTTCGGGCTGCAGTTTTCTGGGGAACAGGGCTTGCCTAACCACTGCCGGCTTCCTGGAATACTCACCCACCTCTAGCACAGCATGAGTTCTGATAGAATGTCAGAAAATCCTTATGGAACATTCTTCAGGCCTGAAGATTAGAAAAGGGTTATGGAGCATTTTAGTCCCCTGTGACTGTGATGAAAAGTCCCAAACATATGTGGGAGCCATTGGTGTCTGGGGTATGAGGTGATGCTGTGGTGCAGTCTCTGAGCTTCAGGAAGAGATATCTGTTTGGAAGAGAGACATTAGCTATGAAGGCTGATGTGGGAGGAAGTCTCTGTCACTGGCTCAGTGTAACTGGCCCCGGATTTTAGGACAGCAAGGGATCAGAGGTAGGTCACTGTCTGGAGGGCTTCCTGTGGTAGATGGGGACAGATAGTATTATACAAGGTCATTGGGGGATGTGGTTGGGGCTGGACATCTGCTATTAGGCCTGTCTTCTCTGAATGCCCCATGAGATGGGACTCCAGCTATGCACAGGCCACCAGAGGAAGTATTTGAGAAAGAAGTGTCTATTCCCCAAAAATGATTTCATTTTTTTTTGTGTGTGGGTGTACAGCTTAGTGGTTAGGAGCACTTTCTGCTCTTCCAGAGGACCCAGGTTCAGTTCAAACACACTCCTTAGGTACCTCACAACTGCCTGTGAACTCTAGGGGATCTGATGCCCTCTTCTGGCCTCCAAGGGCACCCAGCATGACATGCACTCATAAACATACATACACAGAAATAACTAAAAACAAAATTTAAATGTTCTTGTGACCAGCCTTTTATGATCACTCGTCAGGGTCCCTTGTAGTCTAGGCTGTCTTTGAACTTTGTGTGTAGCAAAGGTTGGTCTTGAAGTCCTGATCCTTTTACCTCTGCCCCCTGAATGCTGGGATTACAGGCCTGTAGCACCATACCCAGCTTCTCTTGGGTCCCTCCCCTCCTCCTACATACCGGTCTCCCCCATCCAGCCTGTCTTCCTCCAGTCTTTTCTCTCCGGGGTCCACCAGGCCGTTACTTTCCTCTGTTTAGAAAACGGAGAGCTGAAGGTCAAAATTCTGGCTTGATGAGGTTTTGGTCGAGGGCTCTTCCTGGCGTGCAGTTTGACCTGTCCACCTTCCAATGGTGTGTGCTCCCTCTTTTAAAGCACCCCCCCCCCATCCTATGGGATTAGGGCTCCTTTATCCTTAGTGAACTCCTAGAACTCTCTCCCCAAAATAGTTGTTACATCGAAGCTAAGGATTTCATGGGGGCAGGGCAATTCTAGTCCACAACATCTCCCTCCCCACATCCTGTCACCCATTCTTCTCCTCATCTCTTCCACCCACCCACCCACCCACCCTTCAGTTCAATGGCCAGTTCATTGCCTGCTCTTGGAAGAGCTCAATCCTTCCAGCTCCCTCTCCGGTTTTCAGGCCTCTCGTCCTCTGGTTATACCTGTCTCAGCCACCTCAACCTGCGGCTGCGGCTCTGAGAGCCCCCACCTCTAGGACCCTTCCTTTGCTGCAGGGGACTGGCTCCCGACGTGTGCAGGCACAGTTCCACCACAGAAGGAAAGACAGGAGTTTGTGATTATGACACCTCCGTCTTCCGCTTTCTCCACTTGAAAGCTGACACTTAGAAAGAGGTTGCTCCTTCCTTCCTTCCCCTCTCTAAAGCACAGATGCTGGAGGTTGCACCTAGGGTTTTGGGTGGTGGGCGGGGCATTTTGCTGGAGTTTATTGACCCTGTGCTTCCTGGCAAGCCGCAAAAGAAAACCAAAAAAACCCCTCCTTCCGTGTTTTGGGGAAATTTCTGACATTTTGCCTGCCGTCTTGAATCTGCGCTCAGCTGTGTGGCAGGGTTTGCACGTGGGTGGTGGGCTGGTGGAGGAAGTTGGGACACCTTTGAAGAGACCGACCTTCTTGCTCAACATTCAGGCCCGCCACTTCCCAGTTCTCTGCTTACATACGCTTGGTGACAAGCTCATCATCGGGCTCACACGATGGCCAACCATGTTTACGGATGGAGCAGGACACTACAATCCAGTAAAGGCCTGGCCCTTCACTCACGTTAGCGCTTGAACCTCACAGGAACCCAGAGGACATGGAAGGGTTCTGAGATTTGCCCACAATCACTAATAAGCTCAGCCTGGGCAAAGACTCCTGTGCCTTTACTCCTTCCTTCCAGACCAAGTAGAGGGTGGGGGTGGGGAAGGGTCTGGCCTCTCTCTAGTTTCTACTCCGGAAGTTGGCCGAACATGAGTTCACATGCAAATACGCAACATGCAAATTACATGAGATTTAACATGCAAATAGGCAACAGGAGATTCAATGGATGTTGGAGAGTCTGGCACTATTTCAGGGAATTCAGATACTGAGATTTAACTCCCAGTGGTAATTAAAGAAATACACCACCAAGCCAGGCTCTTCCAGAAATTAATTCAGCGGCACAACCAAAGCCTGTAGTGTGAAACGTTCAGAGATGGGGCTTGCTGGCTGCCGGTCATGTACCCAGGTCGAGCCAATTACAGTTGGTGGGAAAGATGGCACGTTTTGATTGGTCTGTTGGAGACACGTGCCAAATGAAGTGCTCTGATTGGCCTGCCTGGGTCATGTGCTCATTCTGTGATCAAGTTGTGGGAAACATACCTGAGCAAATATGACAAACTCTGGCAGAGCTGACAGAATCCTTTGCAGAAATCGAGGGACGCCCACTCCCCACTGATCCCCCGCCTCAGCGTCGTCATCCTGTACGTCTAGTCCTCAAAGAATGGCAGAAAGATTTCTGGCGATTCCAGGACCTCCCAGTCAACTTGGATCAGGATCTTCCTGGTCTTGACTCCCTATAGCCCCCTTAGTTCCCTCAGAGAATCAGGACCTCTGTTGAGAATATAGCCAGCACTCGGCCTTTGCTTGCCGACCTACTCAACCCCTTTAATCCCTTCAATATTAGGAAAAATAGATCTTGTTGGTGTGAATGACATCATTGCAATTGTCCAAGGCCACCCAGGACAGGTTGGCAGGTGGCAGGTGGCAGCTCAGGAATGCCATATTTAATACAACGGGTTGAAGTAGAGTTGGGCGGGACGGAGGATGGAAGACCAGCTCATTATCGAGATGACCTAGCCTAGAACTTCTCTGCTGCTTTTCCCAGGGTTGTCCCCAACACAGCCATGCCCACAGGGTCCTGAGCACTGCCAGAAGCAATGTGATCCTGACTACTATGTGAATGAGGATGGTTACTGCACAGCCTGTGTGACCTGTTTGGAAGGTAAGAACCTGCGCTCTCTTCCTGGTATGCGTCTTATAGGGGAATCTGAGAGGCGGGACATATCAGGATTTGGTTCCCCGGTGCCTCAGTTTACTTCTCTGGATTTGAGAATCGATATCCACAGCCATCTTTTGCTGTACTTTTCAGAGAAGTCTAGCGTATTCCTGGAGGAGGACTCACATCTTCACAGTGGCCTTGGGGAGGACCCTTTTCCTTAGCTCACTTCTGTAGTGAGGAAGCTGAGGATTCATAATGTGAAAGGCCTTCCTGGAGTTTCAAGACTTGATGAATGGTAGGGGCAGAATCTGAGCTATCAGATGGTTGTGAGTCACCATGTGGGTGCTGGGAATTGAACTCAGGACCTCTGGTAGAACAGCCATCACTCTTTACCTCTGAGATATCTCTCTAGCCCCAGGAAAGTTCTTGAAGGGTTCTTCTTATGGTAACTACTTGTGTTTAATGATAGGGTCTGGTGTTTTCTTTTGATTTTGTGTGGGGTTGGGGGCATGGTTAGGTTGGAAGGTGTGTTGAGATTTTCTTAAAACCTAATGATTATATTTTTTTAACAGTTTTCAGTGTCTTTTAAGAGTGCATTTGTTTATTGCATGCAAAGTTCTTTTTGTAAGATTATATTTTTTAATTGTGTATATGTATGTGTGCCTCTCTGTCTCCATGTCCTCACTGCTGAGATCATACATGTGCACTGCATACCTGGTTCATGTAGGGCTGGGAATGGTTATGAAGTGCTTTTAGCCACCGAATCATCTCTCCATCCCTCCCATCTCTTAAAACATGGGTTCCAGAAATGAAAGTCCTTAAACTTACATAGCAAGTGGTTTACCCACTCAGCCATCTCTTCACAGGGGACCTTTTCATATTCATACCCCAGAACAGGGGATGAGATAGTAAGAATATGGTGTTGCCAAGTTCATCCCTCACTGGATTTGGCTGAGGTGCCCCATGCTGTGGCACAGTGTGTGTCTGCACCCAGAACATACAGTGCTTACTTCCTAAGTAAGACTCTTCATGCTTCTAGAGTGTGTGTTTCCATCCTTTTCACCATGGCAACCACCGATGGCCCCCCTGCCTCATGCAGGAGGCCCATGGAATCAGTGTAAAGCCTTTCCAGAATGGCTTGTCACACAACATGCACTTCAGTTCCCTCCATGTCCTGGGATATTATTTATTTTTGTATATCTGCATGTTCGTGTATGTACACATGCATGTTGTATATGTATGTGGAGGCCAGAGGCTGACGTCACCTGTCTTCCTCGAGAAGTCTTCACCTTATTTTTTGAGACAGAGACTCTCACTGGAGTCCACTGAATCTCCTACATTGGCTGGCCAGCCAGCCCCAGGAGTCCGTCCATTTCTGCAACAGACATGGGTCCTGTTCAGTTCAGTTTTTCACCTGGATCTGGGGATCTGAACTCAAGATCTTATGCTAGCAAACACTTTACCCACTAAGCCCCACATTTACTTGCTTGCAATCTTTGTAGTAGTGTGAAGGATATGGGCTAGGGGCGAAGGCCACCCTCATACTGCCCTCTCACAAATGTTAGGAGATCTGAGACAAGGTACAGAGGGTCATCTGGCATCTTACCATCATCCTGGACTGTCCCTGCGTTCCCCGAATCCGTGCCCTTGGCCCTCTTCCCTTTCATGACCCTCTTTGTGTCCCTTAGGTCTCGTGGAGAAGGCTCCATGTACCAGGAACTCTTCTCGAATTTGCGAGTGTCAGGCCGGCACATACTGTTCCACACCAGCTATCAGTTCCTGTGCCCGATGTTCCCTACACTCTCGCTGTTCTGGGGGGAAGGTTGTCAAGTTCCCAGGTGAGTGTCCCCATCTCTAGCTGCTGCTGTACCTGCCACAGGCCCCTAGCGCTCCCCCCACATCGGACAGATAGCTGGAAGCTGGAAGTTTCTCTCTCTCAGCACAGAGATGTGTCTAGCACCTGGGGTTTCTGCCGCTCACATCTGTGTCCCATCAGAGGTACTCTGCTGGCTGAGGCCCAGGCCTGAAGCATGGAGTTAGGGAGGATTCTCTGGTGGCCCACAAACACCTCGAGCGTTTGCCCTAGGAGTTCCCTTATCAGAGCTGGCTTCCCTGCGTCCAAATCAGGCACTGAGTGGGAGCGGTACTGAGATGTTGGACACCAGACTTGCCTTGTGATCTCAGGCCTTACCACCTGTAAACTTCTAATTTCCTAGTGATAGGAAGGAGGGCTCATGGCCAGTGAAGGATCCTCTCTGATGGCCATTAAAAGTGCTGTTTAGGGGGCCAGCCTAGGCTACATAGTGAGACTCTGTTCTCAAAAAATGGGGTGGTGATGTGCTCTTAGAAGGGAGACAAGGAGGGGATGAGCAAACTGATGGTAAGGGCTGGAAATTGCAGGTCCTGTGGGACCTTTTTGGAAACCTTTGTCCTCGGCTTTCCTGGTTCCTGGCTTGTGGGCTCTGTCTGCCTGCATCACAGAATGCTCTGTACTGAGGGACACAGATCCCACTGTCTGCAAGCTGAGCTGGCTGGGGGGCTTAGGGAAAGGGCTTAGGTGGGTTCTAGCAAAGCTTTGCACCTGTGGGTGGAGCCAGTCCTATCCTCTTTTTCTCCCCACCCAAATGATTAGGGGATGTAACTTGGAGGCTTCTGAAGTTTTTCTAGCTCAGAAGCTCTTTTTGAAAAATAGGTTCCGCTTAGGCTGTCAGGCAGGGCAGGTTCTCCTATTCCAGCAAGCAGGGCCAGGCTGTGTGAGTGTTGTTCCTAAAACTGACACATGGGGGAGACAGAGGCCTGTCTCTGAAACTCTCTCATTGATCAAGGATCTTAAAACATGGCTGGGGGAGCCAAGTGGTGACACACACCTTTAGCCCTAGCATTCTGGACATTGGCCGGTGGATCTCTGAGAGTTAGAGGCTATCCTGGTCTACAGAGCTACAGTCAAGGCTACACAAATAAACCTTGTTGTGGGAAAAAAATGTGGCTGTCTAGGTTGAGATGTTCAGTGTATTTCAGTGGGTTTCAAAGATCTAATATGTGAGAATATAATTTATCTCATAATATTTATATTGATTACCAATTAACATAGATCACTATGTTGTTAGGTTCTGGCTTTTTGAGGTCAGATGTTACTATGTAGTGAGGCTGGCTTCAAAACCAAAGCAATGCCCCTGCCTCCTCTTTCCAAGTGCGGGTATTACAGGTGTAAGTAAGCCACTGTGCCCAACGTGTGTGTGTGTGTGTGTGTGTGTGTGTGTGTGTGTGTGTGTGTGTGTGTGTGTGTGTGTGTGTGTGTGTTCTATTGCGGACTGAACCCAGGCTCTTACAGGCTAGGCAAGTATTATACCACTAAGCACAATACTCCCTAGCCCAAATTAATACATTATTAAAACTAATTTCTTATTTCCTCATTTATCTTTAGAGACAGAGTCACTCTGTTGCTCAGGTTGGATTTGAACTTGTGATCTTGCCTCCTCACACTCCTGACTGCTGGGATTACAGGCTTGTGCCTCCACAACCAGATTTATGTATTTATTTTCTCTGCAAGTACTGAGTGTTTGCAAGGCAGACCCCATCAGCCTCTTTCTGTTTCTGGGGAGTTTGACACCCAGAGGTAGCAATGGAGTAGCCCCAAAACACAGAAAATGCCCTCTTCCAGTCATGAGGAGGCACTCTGCTGAGCTTTGTCAACTCTATCACAGGGCTGACTTTGCTGTGGTCTCCTCTACTGAGGCCGTCAGGGCATCCATTGTAGGAATTCCACTTGATCCTATTAATAGAAACCCAGAGCCAGATACTGGGAAAAGCTGGAAGATCAGAGAGACAGGGAACAAGCCACAGCCACTTCTCACCTGGCCAGCTCCTCAGGAATCCTCAGCTGAAAAGATATCAGGACCCAGGCAAAGGGCTGAACTCTGGCCTTCTCTTTCCCACCTACCTATCTCACTTCCTCCTTCAGCTTTCCTAGAGCTGGGATTAGAGGTGTGTACCTCCACCACCTGCTCTGTTTGGCCTTGAACTCTTCTGGATCTCTGTGTCCTAAGTGATGATGGGATTAAAGATGTCACCACTTCCTGACCTTCATGGCTAAATCTGTGAGTGGCTCTCTCTACTCTGATGTTCTAGACAAATTTATTAAATATACAATATATCATCACAGGCATCTTCTAACCCACGTGGGTCCCTTTCTTAGTGACAAGGTTGGAGTTGAGGACATGCTGTTTATTGAGCACTTACTGTTTATTACATCGTGTGACAGACTCATTTATATGCCGTTTTTTATGTAAACAGCAGCTTGGTGAGGACTGTTATGATCACTCAACCGTCTGGACCTGTAAGGATGTGTGTGTGTGTATGTGTGTTCTCTCTGGGACTCTTTGGTTCTCAAATAATTACAATTTCCAGCTTTGGATACTTGAGATGAAAATAGAAAACAGTGCTGAGTGGCTTCAGGCTGAAGCCAGGGCCTCTGCTTTTCCCGCCTTTCACTTATATTTGTGCTGTGTTATCTGTGAGCTCCTGCTCCTGACCAACCCAAGTGGAAGGAAAGAATCTCCTCAGTCTGGAGTAAGCAGATACTAGGAAAGCCGCCGTCTGTGGATGGCCACTGTGTTTACCCAGTACCTCATCCATGATTCTGCTTGTGGTGGTGACAGTTCTGCTCCTGGGGACTCTGGGCTCCTCAGTGCCTGTTCTGAAGCCACTGCTGTCCCCATTGCAGGCACAGCAGAGAAGGACACCGTCTGTGAGCTGCCTTCCCCAGGATCTGGCCCTGATTGCTCCAATCCAGATGACTGCAAGACATTGACTAGGTGACTCCTGGCCTCCTTTCTGCCTCCTCCAGGTGACCTTTGGATGGGGCCACTCTGTCTTGGAGACACATAGGATGCATGGGTGGGGTCAGCCCAGGCTGGCAGGACCCCAGGTTGGTCCACTGCTGAGCTCACCAGTCATTGGAGACCCTGCTGTGTGTGTCCAGCCCTGCCTGTTGTACACGAGAGACCCAGAAGGTTAGGGAATACAACTCGTTCTCAGGGGCTCATCGCAGGGCCGGTGGGTTGCTCAGGCAGGAGGAGATACTAATCCCCAAGCCCAGACCTCTGTGACTTGTGGGGTCATCCGACCTATGTCTGGCTTCTTCTCCAGCCCTGCCACTCCTCAGGCCACGCCTACTCTAAAGTCCTCACCCACTGACAGCATGAAGAGCTTACTGCCAAAAGGGGGCCCCAGCCTTGCGCAGGAAGATGCTGCTGCTGGACTGTCCAAGGCTCCAGACTCTCCCTCTTCCCAGGCAAGGGAGCCCAGTCCAGACTCAGGTACTGTTTACTTGATGCTGTGGCATTCTTGGGTGGCGCTGGCTGATGAGGAGACCTAGGTGTCCAGTGGGAACAGAAGGATGTCTCTAAGACACAGCTCTCAAGGCTGAGGCTCAAGGTCCAGAGGTTCTGCAAGGGTCTCCTTCATTCCTAGAATGTCTGAGTCCTGCACTCAGGGTCTGGAATCGGTGCTGGGTGTCTCTGCCCTGTTCTTGGGATGCTTGTGATGACAGAACATGTGGCCTCTGCCTGTGGTCCCTAAATGTTCTCCTCATGGCTCCCATGGCGGAGGATTGTGCTTCCATTTCACCTCTCTGAGAAGATGAACAGTATGCTGTACCGATTCACCATGCTGGCTCACTCGACTGGCTTTTAAAGGTTGAGGATGCTTCCACCTTGGGGCTCAGGTTGACTGGTGAATAATACATCTTTGTGTATGTGCACAGGTTCTCATGCATGCCCAGTGGAGGTCAGAGGTCAACCTTGGGAGTCTGTAGGAACCATCCACCTTGGGTCTTTGGTTTTTTCTGAGACAGGGCCTCTCATTGGTCTGGAACTCAGCATTAAGGCTAGGCTGGCCAGCCAGTGAGTCCTCAGGACCTACCTGTCTTCTCTTCCCTAGCACTGAGGTTACAAGTATGCTCCACTTTGGCTTTGTATCTGGCTGCTGGCATTGAACTTGGGTCCTCAGACCTATGTGGTAAGCATTTTCCAGATGGAACCATCTCCCCGGTGAGATGGTGAGCTTCATGTGGATGTGGCGTTTGTATATTCCTTATTTTTGCTTTTTAACCATAGGCAGCTCTTGATTCTGGCTTCAAGCCCTCCCTCAGTGGCTGTGCTCAGAGGCCCCTCTTGACCTTTGACCTCTGGAAATGTTAATGCCCTTGCTGTCATTGGTTTTTTTTTTCTTATTTTGGTCCTTGTGTTTATGAGAGAGGGTCTTGCTATATAGTGCTAGCTGGCTCAGAATTCATTAATCAGCCCCGGTAGACATATAAGCTAGAACCATTTGTAAAGAGGGCACCTCAGTTGAGAGAATGCACCCACCAGATTAGCCTGTGGGCAAGCAAGCCTGTGATGCATTTTCTTGATTAAAAGTGTACCCTGCTCACTGTGCCTGGCTGTTTTGTTTTTTGTTTTTTTTTTTTTAAAGGTTAAACATCTTTAAAAACCAAACCTATAATTTTACCAGGTCTGAAGGTGCACTTCAATCCCAGTACTTGGGAAGGTGAATCTCAGTGAGTTTGAGACCAACCTGGGCTACATGGTGAGTTCCAGGGCAGCCAGGGCTATACAGTGAGAGCTTAGTTCACCCACCCACTCACCCACTTATTCAAGTGACCAAGCAGCCAAACACAACAAATGAAATATAACCACTTGTGATTTCATACAAATGCAGAAGTCGGTTGACTTTTTTACAGTGACCCACTGTATTCTTTCCAACTCCGTGACAAGAATACCTATCTGACCAACTTTATAAGGCAAGGGGTTCTTTTCAGCTCTCAGTTAGGGAGGTTTGGTCTACAGCTGCTTGGGCCTGAGGCCCGCTCATCGCCACAGGAGGTGCTCACCTCATGGCAGCCAGGAAGCAGAGAGATTGAGAGAAAGAGAGACTTTCACAGATGTACCCCTAAGGACCTTTCTCCCTTGCACCTTCTGAAGCTCCACTGCCTCCCAGCAGCACCATGGAAAACTGCAATGTTCCTCAGAGTTCCTTCCCTTGTGTGTGTGTGTGTGTGTGTGTGTGTGTGTGTGTGTGTGTGTGTATGTGTGTGCGCATGCGTGCGCATGTGTGCGTGTACATGATGCATGTGCCACAGTGTTCATCTGGAGGTCAGAGCATAACTTGTGGGAGTCACTCCTTCCACCATGTGGGTCCCAGGGATCCAACGCAGGTAGGTCACACTTAGCAGGAAGCATCTTTACCTGCTGAGCCATTCACTGGCCCTTAGACTTCCTTTAAATAAGAGAAGTTGCTGGGTACCATTCCCATGAAACCTCAACCTCTCCAATTTGATCTTATGTGACAGAGTCCTGATGGTCTTTGCCATCTGTAGCCAAGAATTGTGTGTCATAGAGGATTACCACCCACTACCTCTCGCTGCCTCCCAATGCCTCCCAGTGCACATTGGTCAAGTCTTTCCTGGAGATTCACAGTCTCTGGCACCGATTCTAATATGTCATCATCCTTGTAGATAATGCAGAAATGAATATGACTTTGGATCTGCTGTCTCCAGGGACCTTCCCTGACTTCAGCACCTCAGAAGACAGCAAGGAGCCTGCCAGGTGACTTTGAGCCCCTTATGTAGGCAGGATGGAATAGCCTGTGGGTGCTCAGGCTATGCCCAGGGTAGTTTGGGCTGGAGGTGCAGGGGCATTGGTGGGATTGGGAGGGGACACTACTGTGTGTCTGTCTCTATGATGACAAGATTGTAAAGCAGGGTCTAGAAACTTATTTCCTGTCCCCACAATTCCTGGCAAGATGGTGCAGATGCATAGCAATTGTGTTGATCACTCCTGTCTTGGGTTTCCTTTGGTACAGTACCACCTCTACACTGAGCACCCTGGTAGATGCCCAGACAAGCAGTAGGATGCAGCCCACTTCTCCCTTGTCCACAGGAACACCATTTCTGGATCCAGGTATTGATTGCTCGTTATCCAAAGCAAGGGACAGGGAGCTTTCCTTCCAGGCCTGTGGCCTCAGGTGGGATGTGGAAATAGAGATTGACCTCAGCTTTCTGGCTTCTAGAACTGAGGCTGTGGCTCTGTCACTTCCTAATACCATTTTATTCTTGGAACATGAATTTTTTTTAATGACTTCATACTGATGACCTATGACCTCTAATTGCTACTCAAAATATAGTTGCTAGGCTGGGTGTGTGGCTCATTTGGCTAAGTATCCAGAATGCCCAAGATCCTGGGTTTGATCCGTACCAGGGTATACATGGGGCTTAGTACTGTGTACATCTGTAACCCCAGTGCTGAGCATGGTACATAGTATATGTCTGTAATCTCAGTGGCTTTGAGGTAGAGGTCAGAGAAGTTGAAGGCTGGGCCAGTGAAATGGCTCACTTGCCATCTGTCCTGCCCAAGGATGCACGCTCAAGAACCTGAGTTTGTCCCCAGAAATTATATAGAAGTGGAAGAAGAGAATTGATTCTATCACACCAAACCTAACACACCACACACACATGCACACACACACACAAAGGAAAACACACATACACACACACACACACACACACACACACACACACACACAAAGGAAAACACACAGGAAAATACACACAAAAGGAAAATACACACACACACAAAGGAAAATACACACACAAGGAAAATACACATACACACAAAGGAACACACACACAGGAAAATACACACACAAAGGAAAACATACACACACACACACACACACACACACAAAATTCTTTAAAACAAAACAAAAACTCTAGGAATGGAGGCACATGCCTTTAATCCCAGTTCTCCGGTGGCAGAGGCAGGCAGATTTCTGTAAGTTTGGAGCCCGCCTGGTCTACATGTCAGGTCTATCTCAAGAAAAAAAAATAGTTGTTAAAGGTCACCTTCTGCTATGTAGTGAGTTCAAGGCCAGCTGGGGCCACATGAAACCTTATTAAAAATGAAGTTTTTGAAAGACCAGGAACTTAATTCCTTTTCTCTTCCGTTTCCTCCACTGTAAAATGGAAATCGAATAGACACCCTGGGTTGTCAGCTTATAGAACATGTTGTATGGCGCCTGTTAGAGGCAGTCGCTATTTATGCTAATGAGGTTAACACAAGGCAGTTGGTTTTAGGACTAGTAGTACTAGTTATGGACACAAGATGGCAATAGTTCTCAAGTTACCAGTTCTCAGTGTGCCCTAGAGAAGTCTTTGATGGTTAGGGTTGTGGCTCAGTTGGCAGAGTGCTTGCGTAGCATGCCAGAGGGCCTGGGCTCCATTCCCAGAGCCACATAAACCGGGTTGTAGTACGCACCTGTAATCCTAGCATGGAGGAGGTGAAGGTAGGTAATCCTGAGCTCTCCATCATCCTTGGCTACACAGCAAGGTTGAGGCTGCCCTGGATCTTGACCCAATATCAAACTTGTACCCAACTAACATTTGAATAATTAAGATCACCACAGTAGGCTGTGTAAGGGTACAAGTGTGGGCTAGGCTAGGTTCAGTGGTAGGGCACTTGTCTGGTCCTACGTTTGAGTGGTGTACATGTGTGTGGGCGTGTGTAAGGATGTAGAATACTGAAGTATCCTGGTCTGGCCTGGGTGGTGTATCTCAAGGTGACTTTGGACAAGCTTCAGTTCCCCTCCTTTGGCTTTGGAAAAACAAAGAACCAACCAAACAGAAAACCCCAAACCTTTCAATTATATGTGTGATGTGTGAGTGTGTGTATGCCCACAGCACGGTGTATATGTGAAAGTTAGGCAGTTTCTGTGGGGTTCTCTCCTTCCTCCTTTATATGGAACTTGAACTGAGATAAGCTTACAAGTGTGTTACTGCCTGAGCCATCCCACCAGCCCTCTCTGTTTTAACAAAGAGAACACATGCTCAGCATGCTCTGTGCACAGCTGACCCTGAGCCTGCCCTCAGGAGCTGATGGTCTCAGAGTTTTCCTAACCAGCTTCGGCCCTCCCCATTCCAACTAGCCATGGCTACCAGCCTTTTGAAGTTCAATTCCTTCTTTAGTCTGGCTCTTTTTTTATTTATTTTAATTTTATTTTATTTTACTTTTGGTATGGGGTCTCACTATGTAGCCTTGGCTGGCCTGGAACTAACTATGTAGACCAGGCTAATCTTAGACTCAGAGACCCACACACCTTTGCCTTCCTTCTGCTGGGAATACAGGTGTGCACCACCATACTCAGCTCATTCTGAATCCGTGGTGCCCTCATTTACCACCCTTTAAATGTTTTTCTTACTTTCTGAGTCAACTGATCAGCTTCCTGGAGTGAAGTGAGGGAGGACAGGCAGGTAAGGGCTGAACCAGTTGGTCCAGCTTGGGGAGAGTCCAGAACTACCCACCTCAGTGGGACCCATGTCTCTGGAGAAGGAGGAAGTGGGCTGTGCCTAGGGCTGTCCTGTATGGTTGCAGGGAAGGGCCCTGGCTCCTAGATGTTCACAGATTACAGGATGGCACTGTGTTTCAGGACCCATGCTCTTCTGGGTGGCCATGGTGATGCTGCTGGTTGGCTTCAGCTCTTTCTTCCTGTGTTACTGGAAGGCCTGTAGGAGGCGGATCCAGCAGAGTAAGTACATGTATCTTGGGGTCCTGGGGATGGTGGCTGCTTTATGCTGGTCCGGTCTGGGTGTCTGCCCTGCCTGTTCCTACCCAGCTGCTCACCCTCTAAGTCTACCTCCTGGTATCTTTGCAGAGTTCCACCTGGGCTACCTAGCCCAGACCTTCCAGCCAAAGATGGAGCAGGAGGGTGAGTATCTGGTAGTATGAAGAGCGGTCTGGGAAAGGATGGACAGGTATGTGATCATCATAGACTCTGGGGCTGAGCCGACTCATACCGAAACACTGTCCACCAAGGGGGTTTTGAGTTGGAGAAGTTTCCTAAGTAATGCTTATACCTTCTAAGCAGTCTCCAGTCAAGGGGGGTTTTTGTATTTTGATAGTTTCAAGCTTGTTTCCATGAGCTGTCGGGCACGGCTTATTGAAACCAGTGTTTACATTCTTGACATTTTTCTAGTATTAGAGTTTCCATTGCTGTCAGTTAATTTTTTTCTTCCTAAACATTTGTGAGAACAGTTTTGTTATAACGAGAAAGACAAAAGAAAAAAAAAGACAGAAAAAAAAATAAAACTACCTGAAGAGATTTGGCTTACAGGGAGCTGAGTGAGTCTGGGGTCAGTATTGTTTCCGAGACTGCTTCTGGACCTCTGGCTTACAGTTGGTCCCTTGGTATCCAGGTTTCAAGGGCTGAAATGAGAAGAGGTTTATGTCAGGGTGAGCACACAGGGTCCAGGTCCTAGGCAAGGGTGAGCATGGCTTAGGCAAGGTGGGCCTGAGTAGGGTGTGCATGGCCAGGTTAGGGTGTGCAGGGCCTGGGCAGGGTGGGCATGACCTGAGTAGGGTGGGCATGACCTGAGTAGGGTGAGCATGACCTGAGCAGCATAGGCCTGAGCAGGGTGGGCAGGACCTGAGCAGCATGGGCCTGAGCAGGGTGGGCATGGCCTGAGCAGCATGGGCCTGAGCAGGGTGGGCATGGCCTGAGCAACATGGGTCTGAGCAGGGTGGGCATGTCCTGGAGCAGTGGGTGGTAAAGGACGATTTATTCACTTCATTGCTGTAGTCCTGAGTGCATCTTCAGCATGTGCTTTGTCTGGGGACAGGCTGTCCTAGATCTTTCAACTTTCCAGACAAGTGTGACAGCTGGTAAGAGTGGACAGCCAGTGGGACAGGTATCACACACCTTTAATCTTAGCACTAGGGAGGCAGAGATCTGTCTGGATCTCTGTGAGTTCAAGGTCAGCCTGGACTATATGAGATCAATCCAAAAGAGAAACTGGAGCCAAGTGGTGATGGCACACACCTTTAATCCCAGCACCTGAGATCCCATGCCTCTGCTCTAGTACTTGGAAACACACACACACACACACACACACACACACACACACACACACACACACACACACACACACACACACACACCTTAATCCCAGATGATGGCACACACCTTTAATCCCAGCACCTGAGATCCCATGCCTCTGCTCTAGTACTTGGAAACACACACACACACACACACACACACACACACACACACACACACACACACACACACACACACACACACACACACACACACACACCCCACACACACACCTTAATCCCAGCACTAGGAAGGTTGAGACAGGAAGTGATATGGCTGGGCAGAGAAAGGAATGTAAGGTGGGAGGAGGCAGAGTTTGCCCCTTCCCTTCCCTTCCCTCTGAGGACTCAGAGGCATTCAGGCTGAGGATTTGTGGAGACAGAATCTCCCTCCCTTTGGGCCTGGGCCTGAGGATTCAATAGAGCGAGAAGTTTCTCTAGTGGCTTGTTCCTCTGCTTCTCTGATCTTTCAGCTTCTCCCCAATATCTGGCTTCAGGTTTTTATTATAAGACCAATTAGACTCGTGCAACAGTATGTGTTCTAGCCCCACACCCTCCCTCCTCTGCAGGGAGACTCTTATTTCCCTAGAAGAGGAAGAACAGGGACCTATGGGCTATACACATGCAATCAGGTATCTGTCACCCATCACCTGAAGGGCACATTATGGCAAGTGTCCCTGGTACCTTTTCAAAGGACAGACACCATCTCATTTTACTTCTGGGGTGGCCTTTTCAGCACCCATCACCACTGTCCTCATTTCCCAGATGAGCTGTGTGAGGCACAGGAAGCTGGCAATGGTCATATGGGAGCCAACAATAGGGTGGGGGTTTGCTGTTGTTGTTACTGGGCTCTCCACGAACAGGGTGTCTCATCCTTAGCACTGTTGACATTTGTCAGTGGATAGCTGTTTGCTGCAAAGAGCCTGAACTGGGCATAGATGTTTGGCAGCCTGCCAGATGCCAGGAGCACCCCTCCTCAGCTGTGACAGAGCCCAGAATGATGTACCCAGGTAGTCAGACCATCATTTTATTCTATTTTTAATTAAATTGATTTTGAGATGGGGGTCTCCTGTAGCTCAGGCTAGCCTCAAACTTGCTGTGCAGCTGAGGATGACCTTGAATTTATAAGCCTCTTCCCTTAAGTGCTGAGATTACAGAAATTATGCTGACACACCCAGTTCCTGAGTAGCTGGAGATTGAGTCTATGGCCTCATACATGCTAGGCAAGCACTCTTCGGCTGAGCCATATCTCCAGCCTTCGGTCCTTCCCCTCAGTCTGCATTTTAATATACCTCTGAATACCTTGACTGTTTTTTGAAATTATTGTTAATGATGTGTATATGGGGACAGGTATGGGTGTGTGTGTGTGTGTGTGTGTGTGTGTGTGTGTGTGTGTGTGTGTTTGTATGTGTTAATGTGAGTATGGTTGCCTGCAGGAAGTGGCAAATGGTTGTGAGCCACTTGACACGGTGCTAGAATCCTCTTGAAGAACAGTAAGTATGTGCTCTTTGACTTTTTTTTTAAGGCAGGGTTTCTCTATGTAACCCTGGCTATCCCAGAACTCACCTTGTAGACCAGGTTGGCCTTGAACTCACAGAAGTCCACCTGCCTCTGCCTCCTGTGTTGGAACTAAAGGTGTGTACCACCAAGTCTGGCTAAGCAGTAGTGCTTTTATCTATGGAGCCATCTCTCCAGCCCTACCTTGTTATCACAGGAAGATGGAGGCTGAAAAAAAAATGGTCTTGCTCCGATAGAATTTCAAATTTCCAGAAGTTATAAACAAACAAAAACATAACTTTTCCAAAAACAGTTTTGGGAGTATCATTCCAGGCTTGATTTCTTATCACCCTTGACTACTTCCCTGTGTATTTCATAATAACCAGGACACTGCTGTAAGACTGTTGGAATCAGAGAATTCAGTCTGTTTTGTCGCCACCAACCAATACTCAGGCCAGACTCTGTTTCTTCTTTTTTTCTGGTTTTTGAGACAGGGCTTCTCTGTGTAGCCCTGACTGGCCTGGAACTCACTGTGTGGACTAGTGTGGCCTCAAACTCACAAAGACCTGCCCGCCTCCACCTCCCAAGTGCTGGAATAAAAGGTGTGCACTGCACGTGACCAGACTGGGGTTTTCAATGTGTCTAATAATGTCTTTGTCTTTGATCCCATGCTGCCATTGGTAAGCAGGTCTGTGGGGTCCTCTCTCATCTGGGTCAGTTCCCAGGCTTATCCTTTGGTATCACAGCATGGATAGGATCATGAGCTAATACGGCCTGTAGTCCCATGTAGTAGTTTGCTGAAGATGGACTTGGGCATCAGTCTTTGACCATGGGCCCTCTGGGGACCTTCCTGCTAGGCTTCCATCTGTTGCTTTCCTGGTACTTGGAGGACTCTTGCAAGCCTATCAGTCAGGCTGCATCTTGATAATGATTTGATAATGTAGTCGGAAGTTTCTCTGTCCCTCTTAACCCCTAGGTTTGAACCTCTTCTACCTGCACTCCCAAAGCCGCTTATAAAATAGTTACTTGGAGGCTTAATATAGTGACTGCTGGGCCAGTAGTTCAGGCTTATTACCGACTAGCTCTTATACTTAAATTAACCCTTGATTCTGTTTATGTTTAGCCACATGGCTTGGTACTTTCTCTTCAGTGTAGCATCCTCATCCTCTATGTCTGGCTGCTGTCTCTGCTCTTCCTCTTCCCAGAATTCTCCTCTTCTGGTTTTCCTGCCTCTACTTCCTGTCTGCCTAGCTTCTGGCCTATCAGTGTTTTATTAAAGCAATATTTACAGTGATACGTATTCACAATGTACAAGGGCATAGTCCCATAACACCGTGACTTTTAGGGGAGGTTTTTGAGACTATGTAATTACCTGTTCTGCTTTTATCAAGCTTTTGTTTCCTTGTTGGTATATTTATATCTGTGTGGATTCATGGATTTCTTTCATTATTTTAATGTTGCCATTTTTTGTAGCAGATTCTCTCTGGACCACTACCCCAGAACTGGGAAGCAGGAATCCCTCAGGACATGTCCTTGTCCTCTTGAGTTGGTGATACATTTGTTTTTTATTTTTTCGAGATAAGGTCTCCTGTAGCCCAGGTATCCTCAAGCATGGCATGTAGCTGAGACTAGCCTTGAGCTTGTATCTTTATTTATATTTTTTGTTTGTTCTTGCTATGTAGCCATGGCTGGCATGAATACAGGGATCCACCTGCTTCTGCCTCCCAAGTGTCTGACGATCCAGGTGTGTACCCCATGCTATTCTAAGTTGTTGGGGACTGCTCTCTCTTCTGAAGTCTTTCCAGGCCATCTCTGCCTGACAGGTCCTCAGTTTCAAACTTCTGCTTTGGGGTTGTCCTTCGTCCCACAGCTGTAATAGGACTGACAGAAGAGCTTTGAATCCCTGCCCCATCACTTAGCACTCACGACTCTAGCTTGGCCTTTGGAGCAGCTCAGGAGATGTCATCCGGGGACCACTGCAGATTGTCCTGGACTTGGATCCTAGGGTGCTGGATGGAGTTACGAGAATATTGTTGCTATTTAAAAAAACAAGGAAGCCAACAAATGGGAGCAAGCAGACTAGACCAATGGCTTTATGGGAAGAGCACTTGGGCAATCTGAACTCTGCCCTTGGCAGGATCTGCCTTGGGTCTCTGTCAGAGAACTCATGGGTTGTAAAGGGCTGTTGACAGATGCTGGGGCCTTCTAGATTCTGCCCTTTAAAACTGTATTTATTTATTTATTTATTTTGGCTTCTCGAGACATTTGTCTGTGTAGCTCTGGCTGTCCTGGAACTGCTCTTTAGACCACGCTGGCCTTGAACTCAAACGTCCCACTGTTTCTGCCTCCTGAGTGCTAGGATCAAAGGCCTGCACCAACACCTCCCTTCTTAGATTCTGTCTTTTTTTCTTCTTCTTCTTTTTAAACCTTGATCTTAGTGCGTGCTTGTTTCTGAGAATTAGAATCTATATTTTCTTTCTCCTACTACAGAGCATCTAAGCTGTGTTACCATCTGGGAATTCACACAGGTGTCTTCAGCACCTTCCCTTCGTAATAATCTAACTTGAAAAAGTTTTAAAGAGACTCAATTTTTTGTTTGTTTGGTTTTGTATTTTGGTGTTTCTTTGAGGCAGGGTTTCTCTGTTTAATAGCCCTGGCTGTCCTGGAACTCTTTTTGTAGACCAGGCTGGCCTTGAACTCACAGAGATCCACCTGTCTCTGCCTCGAAGTGCTGGGATTAGAGGTGTGTGCCCAGCTCGAGACATTACTTTTTAGAAGAATTTTAGGATAAAAGATCTCTGTTCCCTCCATCCTAAGCTCTCCCTTAGGAGAGTCCCATTGCAGCTGAGTAGGCAGGACAGCCCCAATGTAGAACTGGGAACCAGGCAGGTTTAGTCAGTGGGTTCCCTATGTGGAGAGATGGCCTGGAAGGGCTCCAGAAAAGAAGACAGTTGTCAGCACCTCAAAACAGTGTGGTGGTACACACCTGGAGCGAAGCACTTGAGAGACAGAGGCAGGTGATATATGCCTGTAGTCAGAAGTTTCTCTGTCCTACCTAGCCCTGGAGATTTGGACCTGAAGCCGCTTGTGAAATAATTGACTCAGAGACTTAATATTATAGTAACAGCTGGGCCAATAGTTCAAGCGTATTAC
Organism: Phyllotis vaccarum; assembly: GCA_033318265.1. Taxonomy (NCBI): domain Eukaryota; kingdom Metazoa; phylum Chordata; class Mammalia; order Rodentia; family Cricetidae; genus Phyllotis; species Phyllotis vaccarum. The sequence continues at coordinate 59,388,661 of JARWLC010000003.1, read as the reverse complement.
TATCTAGCTCTTACACTTAAATTAACCCACTATTCTTATCTATATTCAGTCAAGTATCTTGGTGCTTTTTCTTAATGCAGCGTTCTAATCTTGCTTCCTCTGAGTTTGGCTGACATCTTGTCTCTGCCATTCCTCTTCCCAGAATTCTCCTAGTCTGGTCAACCCACCCCTTCTTCCTGCCTCTACGTAATCAGCATTTTATTAAACCAATACAAGTGAAAAAATCTTTACAGTGTATGAGAGCATTATCCTACATATGCCTTTAATCCCAGCAGAGGCAGGTAGATTTCTGTGTATTCATAACAGCACGGGATACATTGTGAGAACCTGTTTCAAAGCCAGATGTGATGGTACACACTTGCAAAAGCCAGATGTGATGGTACACACTTGCAATATCAGCACTTGTGAGGTGAGACAGTAGGACCAGGAATTCAAGGTCATTTCTCAGTAAGTTACCAGTTAGAGACCACCTTGTTTTACGTCCTTCCCAAAACTAAGAAAATAATAGCATTCCAGTGTGCCCATGCCCAGCTGACTTTATCATTTACCTCTTATGTTGGGGTGGTACATTTACCACAGTTAAATAAGTAAATAGTAATGTATTGTTTTATTTTTTCATTTAAAAATGCATATGCAAATGCACATAAAAATGCATCTTTCATTAAAAGATGCATATGAGCATTTGCTTGCATGCATGTAACTGCATCACATGCAAGGTGCCCCCTAAGGCCAGAAGTGGCCACTGGATTCCTTGAAATTGGAATTGAAAAGACTGTAAGCCACCATGTAGGTGCTGAGAACAGAATCCCAATCCCGGACCTTTGAAAGAGCAGCCAGTGCACTTAACCTCTCAGCCATCTCTCTAGTCTCAATGTTGTGATTAACAAAAGCCACTCTTAATCATTTCTTTACTTGTTTTTTCTTTAGGAGCCAGACCCTTCTTATATTCAGTCAAACATCTCCTTAAGCCCCCCTGGCCTGTGAAGGCTTCTCAGACTTCCTTTTGACCCACGTGATCTTTGACAACACTGGTTAGACATTTTGCAGATTCTCCTTGTGGGACTTGTCTAAAATTTATTTTGTAGAGTGAGACCAGGGTTCTGGATTTGAGGTGGGGCGGGGGGGGGGGGGGGAATAACCACAGAGCACAGAGTGGTGTTCATTGCACTGTGTTCTCCAGGTGTGTGTGTGTGTGTGTGTGTGTGTGTGTGTGTGTGTGTGTATGTGTGTGTGTAAATCCCATCTGCCCTCAGCCTCACCTGCTGTTTTGAAATCTCTGTCCTATCTATGGGCCAGGTCTGTCCCATTTCCCAGCGTCTTAGAGCTGTGAAGTAGAGCTGATTTCCCTCCACAGAGGTGTTGGGCTGGCTGGCTCAGCCACACTATTGTTTGGCATTTGGCACCTTTTCAACTTTGAAGTAATTATAAACACTGCTGCTTCTGTCTTCATTAATGTGACTTCCTGAGGGTGTGGTCCCAATTGGGTTCAATGGTATCAAGGGTCCTAGCCAGAAGGCTCTGTAAAGAGATGGTTCCTACTACAGCATCCCAGCCCCTAGCTCACCTGCTTCTTTCTCAAGACAGAGTTCAGCATCTGTTCTTCATTTTCTCGCTACTTTGGGGCTCAAGTTCTTCTTCAAGTTCCCACAATGATTTGGCACCACATGTCAGTTGGCTGATTGCAAAACTTTGTCCAAAAGACAAAGACTTAGCTTCACTGATGTCACTTTCTAAATAGCCAGTTAAACCCTATCCCAAAATGAAATTCAGACAAATAAGATGAACAGACCATGGACTGGAGAGATGGTGGCCCTGGCTGCTCTTCCAGAGAATTGGGATCCAATTCCTAGCACCCATGTGGCAGCTCACAACTGTCTGGAATTCTAGTTCCAGGGTATCCAAAACCCTCTTCTGGTCTCCTTGGGTACAAGACATGCATGTGGTATACACACATACACACACACACACACACACACACACACACACACACACACACACATACACACATACACATACACACACATACATACACACACACACATACATACACACACACACACATACATACACATACACACACATACACACACACACATACACACACACACAGAGGCAAAATACTCACCATCATCATCACCATCACCACCATCACCATCATCAGCAGCAGCAGCACCACCATCATCATCACCATCATCATCATCATCATCATCATCATCATCATCATCATCATCATAATACCCCATCAAACAGAACTTGAGTCTCAAGCCGGAGTACCTGAAGTGTCAGCGGCTTGGACTTGGTGGTTAGTGACCACCTCAAGAGAACAAGCCATGACTTCCTGAAGTGACCATTCTGCTGGGGACAGTGGTTACCAGGTTACATAAGCAAGGCACATTTGCTAACCAGAGACTTGGTCATGTCATTTTTATGAGAGAGTTGTTTTGGGTATCACTCCAGCCTGTTTGTTTCCCTGCCAGACTTCTAAGAGCTCATTCCAAACTGCAAACTGGTCACATGGCATCTTAGTTTGTTATCAGTTAATCTGCTGTGCATATGTCAACTAGGATTCAGAGTCAAGCTGCTAAGCCAGAAAGCATGTTCTAGAAGCAGTTTGTCTGGCATGCTGGCCTTTCCTGGTAAGGTTGCCTTGTCAGTGTGAACCTGATTGGCATCACAGTGTCTCTAGGTGGCCTCCTGGAAACCAGTAATGGCTCTGTCCCCTATGGTATGGTCCATGGGGGGCCTGGGCTAGCTTGCATTAGCCCAGGCTAGCTTGGTAATGTGGCCACCTCCTTTCTCAGGTGGCTGGTGAGTAAAATGTCACCATATTCTTGGTGATAAAAAGATACTGGGGTAAATGGCAGGGGCTGAGGTGAGCAGAGAAAGGTTGGACCCTGAGAACTGTGGCCAAGGCATCTCTGGAGCCCTCAGATGCCACCTTAGGGTGGCAGAAAGAGAGGTGAGATATACAAAGCAGGTGTATCCTTGAGGGCTACAGCCTGGGCTTCTCTGGCTTGTGGAAGGGAGGTCTTAGCTCACTCCTCCTCCAAAGACTGGCTTCATACATGACAAGGGCTCACCCTGAAATTATCTACTGCCAGCCTGGGGCCTGAGTCCTGGGGTGGGCAAGGGCTCAGCTTCACTGAGATCCTGGTGTGCTGTCTGTCAACAGATGGGGAGTTGCTGAAAGGGTGTCAGACTCTCTTCGATGACATCTCTACTTTTTTTTTTTTTTTTCCAGATTTCAGACCTACTGATAAACCAAATGTAAGTGCCATCTCCAACACGACCCCCCCTCCCCACTCATCCTCTGTCTTCTTTCTTCATAGCCATGTGGTTTTACAGCTGCTGGGGCCACAAGAAGACAGGAAAATTATCCCCTTGCACCCAGGGTTCCAGGCCTAGCAGCCCAGGGGCTTGGCCTGGGGCCCCATAATAGGGCTTAGTCAGGGACAGAGAGCCCCACCTCATAACAACCTCCAGCTACTGGCTCAGCCCCAGGGGATTTCCAGGAGGGATTGCAGAAAGCAATTTGGTTTGGGCCACTTTGAGGTACTAAGTCTATCTGGAGGGAGGCTGTGGTTATTTATCTCTCTTTACTCTGGGAAGCGTGCCCTCAAAGCTGGATGACAGACACCAGCAGCAGACCTTGCAAAATTAGCTATTTGTGTTGAGCAATTACTATCTAATAAACGTTCATAATCCCTCCCCTGCCCACTCCAGACTTTCCCTGACCTTGAAATCCAGGTGTGTACCACCACATCTGGCTTGCTGGACACCTTTCTTTGTGCTTTCTAGAAGCTACCTCAGAGAATCCTGACTCTCAGGAGTTGGTACTTAGAGGAAATGGCACTCAGACAAGTTAGAGATTACCCACTTGGTGGCTCTATTAGAACCCCAGCCTGTACTGTGGGACTTTGGAACTGGTGCTGGACCCTGGTCCCCTAGCTGCCTCCTTGGGGAACACGGGCATCAGAGTGCTGCATGTGTGCCAGGTGCAGGCCTTTGCAGGGGCTGTGCATTTATGAGTCCTCTTTATTCCTCTGTTTTTCAAGACAGGGTTTCTCTGTGTAACAGCCTTAGCTGTTCTGGAACTCACACTGTAGACCAGGCTGGCCTTGAACTCACCTCCCTCTGCCCCCCCCCCCAAGCATTGAGATTAAAGGCACGTGCCCCCACTGCCAGGCTTGCTGAATCCTCTTGTAAGCTTGTTTTGAAGACCTGTCCTTTGTCAGGCTTCCCAGGGCACATGTGATGGTGGGGTAACCTGGAGTGGGGATGGGAGGAGGGTGGGGGGAGGGGTATGTTCAGGGTTCAAGATGAGGCGTTTGCTTGTGGCCATGTGCTAGGTGCTTATGGCTCACAGTTTTTGGTTTTTTTCCCCCATTGATCAAGTTGTATCATCTCTCTCTCTCTCTCTTTCTCTCACCTCTTTCTTTCACAACAGCTACTTTTTTCTAAGTTTACTCTTTCTGTTTTTAATTTTTATTTTGTATATACGGCTGTTTTGCCAGTATGTATGCTTGTGCACCATGTACGCTCCTGGTGCCTGCAAAAGTCAGAAAAGGCCATCAGATCCCCTGAAAATGGAGTTACAAATGTTTGTGAGCCACTGTCCTCTGGAAGAGTAGCCAGTGCTTTTGACCATCGAGAGTCTCCCCTCCCCCAGTTTCTTATTTGTTTATTTTTGAGACAATGTTTTATGTTGCCCAGGCTGTCTGAAAATTCATTATGTAGCTGAGGATGACCTTGAACTTCTGAACCTTCCGCCTTCACCTCCAAGTACTGTGAGAATTATAGGCATGCAGCATGCATGGCTAAATTAGATGGGCTTTTGTTTGGTTGGTTGGTTTGGTTTTTCTTGTCTGGAATCAAATCGGAATGGTAGGCAAACACTACAGTTTTGAGCTATATAACCAGCTCTGGCCTTCAAATTATGATAAAAGAATAATTCAGATTACATAGATCTGTTCTCTGAATCCCTCAACCTGGGTCCTTTGGAAGTCTGGAGGTGAATGTCGTAATACCAGGTATCTCATTTCCCTTTACACTTAACTCATAAACTTGAGAAACATAAACTGTATGTATGACCCTAGGTGAGTTACTCCACTCCTCAGGGCCTCAGTTTCCCCACCTGTAGGAGAGGCAGGTGCTAATATTACAGCCATGCAGGGTGGTTGTGAGGGTGGCACATTGCTCTTAGACCGGGCTCAACCGTAGAGTGTGTGAGTCACTAACAGCTGCTCAGCATAGAGTTGAGGATGTGGCTCAGTGGGTAGAGTGCTTTCCTACTAAGCACAAAACCCTGAGCTGGAGCTCCAGCCCTGCACATACTGGGCATAGCAGCACCTCTAACCCCATAATATGTAATCAGTGTTGGGGAGATGAACGCAGGAGGATCAAATGTTCAGGGTCATCGGCAGCTGCATATCAAGTTTGAGGTCAGCCTGGGCTATAGGAGACTGTGCACACCTTTAATCCCAGCACTTGAGAAACAGAGGCAGATGGATCTCTGTGAGTTCATGGGCCAGCCTGGTTTATATATTAAGTTGTAGGTCAGCAATTGGTATGTCCCCTGGACATTCTTGTGAATGCCACACACAGGCACCTCATGCTGTCCCATGACTTGTGGCAGTTTTATAGCTCCCTGGTACTTTGGTGGAGTTGGGGAAGCCCTGCCTCAGCTCTTCCTCCTGTTCACAGCAGCTGAAGAGCAGTGGGTCAGTGACGGATCCTGGCACAGGACACAGGTTGAGCCCAATGAGCCCTCCAACTGTGGAGACCTTTACCAATGTTGGAGCAGCCTGCCCAGAGAGTCTGCCGCTGCTGGATGACAGCACAGTTGGGAACCCTTTGACCCCCAGGGAACCTCCAGAGCCCTGGGTATCCACCGAACACACGAATAACAGGATTGGTGAGTCCTGCTGTTGGTGGGTCCTGGTCTAATCAGATGGGCAGAAGGGAGATGGATGCTGAGCTCTGGATGTGGATGGGGGAGGTATACATTTCTTACCACTGCTGTGGTCAAACTTCTGTCCAGAGAGAATGGCAGGAGTGTCATAACTTCATGGGGACTACTGGGGACATTCACTTAGTGAGCAAAATGTGATGAGTGCAGTGTTTGTCTTAAAGAGAAAGATTCCTTCTCCACTGGCCTAATAATACAGAGCCTGAAGGGACAGAAGGAAGGCAGGTTGGTGACTGTGACGTCAGATGCTTATCTGGCAGCGTCTCTTCATGTCTGTCACATGTTTCTGGGAATGATTACTTTACTCCTTTTTCATGGCTGGGGAAACTGAGACTTGGGGTAGGGGATGTGGAGTGAGTTTTCTTATTGTGCTGAAACCCAGCCCTGTCTATATCCAATGGGTCTGGAAGCCATGATTTGTCCATACCACCTATGGGTCTCAGCAGGAGCCCAAAAGCCAGCCAGTCTCCCCAGCATTTCCCATTTCTACTGCCCCCCCCCCCCCCCCAGCTAGGACAAACATCTACCATGGCTCCTATGGGCCCTGACTCCTTTCTCACCTCCTACCACATATACCTATGGTTCTCAACCCGTGGGTCTCGACCCTTTCACCAACCCTTTATCTTCAAAAATATTTACTTTATGATTTGTACAAGTAGCAAAATTACAGTTATGAAGTAGCAACTAAAATAATTTTATGGCTAGGGGTCACCGCAACATGAGGAACTGCATTTAAAGGTCACAGCATTAGGGAGGTTGAGAATCACTGACATGGATTGTTCCCACCATTCTCAGGATTGAGTGTTCAGGTCTCACTCTGGCATTCAAGGCTGATCTCAGCTGACTGCTTCATCACATCCAACTCACCCGCACTCTTTCTCAGGGGTGGCTTTCTGATTTTCCTCTCTCTCTCTCTCTCTCCCCACTCCCTCCCTCCCTAAGCTGCTCTTCAGGGCTGCTTCCTCACCTACAAGTAGGCAGCTCCCCTCTTCTGAGCCTACTTACCTCCTCATGTCCTGAAGCAGCCTTCTAGCTATTACACTGAACAAGCCAATGCTCTCTACTAAACTTCTCCACCCAGTGTCCCAGCACCCAGTGTCCCAGCACCCAGTGCTCCAGGGAGGTGCTCCCTGGGCCCTGCCATGATGCCGGAAGGGCATTGGTGAGGATTCTTCACTTTTCCATGGCAGTCTGTGGAAGTGAGAGCTTTAGAGCCGTCATTGTCTCAAAGCAATGTTTGCACTCAAAGCTTTCGGTAAGTTCTATTCGAAAAGAATGTGTTTGGGAAAACTGCCAAAGGCTCCTTCAGTTTCCCAAGAAGTTATTCTGGCCTTTGAGCCCACGATGACCGAAGGACTTAGAACTTGGAGACAGGGCCAGAGGTATTCAGGAAGGGCTGGGTGCTGCTGCTGAGGGAAGGCCTTGGAGGTCCTCTGGGACACCAGGACTCAGGTGACCCTTTGTCCACTTAGTGACACACGGGAAGAGCAGCCTCCCCATTCAGTTTCCAACAAGGACAGAGAGGTCTGAACCTTCTTCTCTGGCTGTGCTCTCTTTCTTTACTTCTCCTTCCCTTCACCTTCCCCTGACTAGGGCACTTCCCCTGGAGCTGGGGTGCAGATGGAATCTAAGCAGCTGGGGGTGGGCAGCCTGTGATGGGGAGAGCCAGAGGGTCAGGATCCATAGACACGAGAGGGTAATAGCCTATGTCTAGTCCTGGCTTCCTCTGCCCTCCCAATACCTCTCTCCCCATGTTACTTTCTAATACCTCATCTTCCCCTCCCTTAAATATTTATTTATTAGATTTACTTGTGTGCATGTGTCAGTGTGGATGTAGAGGTCGACATGTTTACATGTGTCGATTCTTCCAGCATGCCGATCCCAGGGATTGAACTCAGGTCTTTGGGTTTGGCAGCAAATACTTTTATCTGTTGAGCCATCCTGAAATTACTTCATATTTCATATACAGATGAATATATATTTTCATATATATATATAATTTTATTTACCTATTTATTTATTTTGTGTGTATGCCATTGTCTGAGTGTGGCAATCAGAGCCCAGCTTTTGGGAGTCAGTTCTTCATTTCAGCCATGGGAGTCCTGAGGATTGAGATGAGGTTTGGTAGCTTGGCGTCAGGTACCTTGTCCTCTACCATTTATCTCTCCAGCCCTCATCTCTTCTTTGTGTACTCCTCTGGCCTGTTCTCAGGGGAGCCCGGCACCTGACCTAAAGTCCTATCTGTCCTTTTTAGTACTAGGGATAGAACCTAGTGCCTTCTACACGCTAGGGGAAAGCCCTATTACTGAATTATATCCCATCTAGTTGTTTGTTTACATTTTTTATTTTTAAATTTAAAAATTGTGCGTGGTGTGTGTGTGTGTGTGTGTGGTGTGTGTGTGTGTGTGTGTGTGTGTGTGTGTGTGCATAAGCCAGAGGCTGACACGGCTTGTTCTGATTGCATTCCCACCTTACATCTTGCAGCAGGGTCTCACTGATACTAGTCTATCTAACCAGCTTGCTCAGCGATCCTTCTTTACCTCCTACGCACTGTTGTTACAGTCTGCCACACCCACCCAAGCATTACGTGGCTGCTGGGGATCGCAACTATGTTCTTCATGCTTGTATAACCAGTACTTTACCTGTCAGGCTACCTCTCTGGCCTTTGTTTTCTGGAATATTTTTTAAAATACAAGATCTCATGTAGCCCAGGCTAACTTTGAACTGAACTTGAACTTCTGATCCTCAGGCCTCATCCAATTCCTGCTGTTACAGGGTTGCAATTCAGCACATGCCCCCATATCCCTGAGACAGAATCTTACTGAGTTACCCAGGCTGGCCTTGGACCCACTCATTTTGTAGCCAAGCTGGCCTTGAATTTGCTATCTCCTGCCTCAGTGTCCCCAGATTTACAGCTCTGCGCCTGGCTCCCATCTTTTGCCAGCCCCTCAGATGAGGGTTCCAGCAAGCCTTGATGGAGGATGTGGGGTGGGGGTGGAGGCCCTGCTCTCGGCTGTGGAACCCATGGGACACACAGTTGCCCTTGCCCTTCCCTACACGTCTGTTGTTTTCTATACTTCTCTTTCTTGGGTGTGTGAGAAACAAAAATAGAAGATCTGGCATGGAGCAATGCTCTCAGGCATGCCAGGGCATTTGAGAGACTTCTGGGCTTCCTGAATCTGAGGGTGTAACCCGGAGTCAGGGGTCCATGTGCACCCCTTCCTCCACCCACCCCCAATCTTAAGTTCCTTTTTGAGCTTCCTCATTCCATCTGCAGAGTCCGTTACAGAAGAGGACAGGCGTTGAGCAGCCCCTGGCTGAAGCCATAGGTGCCATGCCCAGTGAGGAAAACCAGCTGCTCCTGCAGATCCAGGGTTCTGCTTTCCAGTGCAAAGGCTTTATTGCCCCCAGGCTCCCTGACTCCATCTATGGAAAGGCCATTCCAACAACCCCCTTGTATCAGCTTGTACTAAGGACATGTCCTAGTGCTGGGGACTGGGTTGACACTCACATCTTACCCTGCTGGCTGGCAGTGAGGCTCAGGAGCTGGTCCACAGAAACACCAAGCCTCCCAGCCACTGGCCACTGTTGTGTATTACCAGGACCCAGACTTCTGAAGGGCATGGCCAACCAGCCAAGTTTGCCTGCACTGATGAGGCTCCTGTGACATGGGACCATCAGTCCCAGGCAAACAGGGTCACATTGGTCACCCAGGGTATTTGTCTTAGGCATGTGGATGAAAATGGAAAGGTAACCAGGTAGCTGGATGTTTCTTTGGAGGTGTCTCCTACCCTTATCTGCCGACCTTGGGGGGACTTAGGTTCTTAGCCAGGCAGTGAGTTACATTAATGGTGGTGGTGAGGGGCTATTCATCAGAATGCTGAGCTTCACAGTGGGCACTTGAGGAGAGCCAGGGACACGTGTGGCTCTGCTGTGTCTCCCACTGTTCTTTCTTTTACTGCTTATTTCTTGGACTGACTGCGTCTGTCTTTCTCTGCTGTCTCTGACCACAAGTCTAGGAAATCATGGGTAGCCTCACAAAAACCTCTCCATGAAGGAGAAGCGGTGATATCTGTTTGAAGTCACCCAGCGGGTGAGGTGGAAGTGGGCTGAGGCCCTGGTTCTGCCTCCCTCACCCATCCTCTTGTTTTACAGAGAAAATCTATATCATGAAGGCTGACACAGTGATTGTGGGCTCTGTCAAGACAGAAGTCCCCGAGGGCCGGGCTCCAGCAGGATCTACAGAACCTGAGTTGGAAGATGAATTGGAAGTGGACCATGCCCCTCACTACCCGGAGCAGGAGACAGAACCACCTCTGGGCAGCTGCCCCGAGGTCATGTTCTCAGTGGAAGAAGGAGGAAAAGCGGACCATGGGCCCATGACTGTCTCTGAGAAGTGACAGCCAGTACTAGCTGGGGCTAGAGAGCAGCTGAGGGTATCCTAGAAATCAGGTTATCTCCAAGCTGGGAAGCTACTATGGCCTGAACTCAAACCCCAGCATCCAGGGGGTGCCCAGTGATAACCTAGTATGAAGCCTTCAGCTGCTTCCAGGAGCACTGACTCCTGCATCCCAGGAATGGGCACTTGCTGCCAGGCTAGTGTCTGTGAAGAGAGAAGCCACAGGTTGGTTCCAAGCCTCCTTGCCCATGCCCTTGTGCCCTGCCTTCTCTCGCCCGGTCTCAGGTGATGGCTTTACTGGCACGCTACCAGCCTCCAGTTGCTGTACACATGGCTCCCTGTGGACACAGAACCAGCACCGATTGCTTCTACTCTTGAGGCAAAGGAAAGTTAAGGGTTGGACACTCGTCTCCAATGGCACCGTAACAGTGTGCACCCATTACACAGGACTCTGCACCACAGGGATTGTACAGTGAGACTTTCCTGGCCTGGCTCCCCTGTTTTTAATGGACTAGAGATAACTCACTGTCCTCAGGTGACTCTACCATGAAGCCTTTTGGACCAGATACCTTTGGACCCCTAAGCAGTTAAGGTGATCTCCCTCCTACCAGAGCTGCTAGAGGTTCTGCTTTGCCCGGGGCCTTCCTGTCACATGGGAGAATACTGCCATCCTTAGGGTCCTCTACTCTCTGGGCCACCATCTATTCCACCATAGAAATGAAGAAGCATTGTCCTTAAGCCACTAGGATCAGGCCTGCCATCTAGAGCCTCTACTCTATCATGTTGGAGCCTGGATGTTGGAGGCAGCCTGGACCCACTATTTGTGTGTCCTACTACCCATTGTGAGGAAGCAATACTGGTGGACATACCTGGAATTCTGCTCTATTTTTTTTTCCTTTTGAGGTGCTGGGAATTGAACCCATGGCCTTGTACATGGCAAGCAAATGTTGCAGGGTCGATGTATCTCCTCAACCCTAGCTTTTCACACTAAGCCCTAAAGCTGCTGTCATTCCCCACCTGCCTGACTCACTCCAAGGGAGCTGCAGCCTCTTATATAAGGAATAAGCAGTCAACTGGATGACATATTTTCGGGTCTGTGGCAGCTTGGGGACTCTGGACTTACCCTTGGGCCAGGCAGGGAGAGTTCTGTTTACTCACTAGCTACTCACCCTCTGGAGGAAGCTGGGGCCCTGTGAGGAATAAAAGGGGAATTTCTGAAACTGGATCTTTGGGGAAAAGTTGGAGCAGCTGGGTGCCACAAGGGTGCCACCAGGGTACCACTAGAGACCTTATACCAGGGTCTGGATACTGGCCAGAAATGATGTGTGGGGGTTGGATAGTTGCCCAAGTCCCTTGTGCAAGGGCACAGTGGATGTGTGGGCATACACAGTCACCCTAAAGCCATGTCATGCTGACCCCATGGATGCGACACTCCTGAGTAGAAGATATTGCCAAACTTTCTCTTTCTCTCTCTCTCTCTCTCTCTCTCTCTCTCTCTCTCTCTCTCTCTCTCTCTCTCTCTCTCTCTCTCTTTGAGATAGGATCTTTTTCTGTATTCTAGGCTAGACTCAAACTCCATATGTAGCCCAGGCTGACCCTAAATCTTTGACCCTGACTCACCCTTCCTGAGTGATTGCAGGCTTGAGCCACCATGCCACACCACTGCACCCTTCAACAAAGTGACATATTCCTTTGCAAAGTGACCTTTCACAAATCGATTTTTGACCTTCTAAAAATCCATAAGGGCCTGCAAAAATGTGGGAGTGCCAGGCTGCAGACTGATTACAGAAATGAGTGGTGAGGGACCCCTGAGCACCAAGGCTGGTAGCAGCGTTTTTCCCCACAGGCAGAGATACTGTCCATGTACACAACGCTCCAGGCTGAGGACTCGAGCCCGTGACCAGTTGTGTGCTCTTTAAATCTCTCCTTGTCCATCTAGGCAGTATCTTCCTTCCCGATGAAGGTCCTGTCCTCTGAGGATGCTGAGAATAAATGATCTCTGCTCACAAGGCTGCCTTTGATATTTGTAGGAGGAATCCTGGGCCTCTCTAGGACTTTCTTCCCACAGGCAGGTTTGGGCCACATAGCTTTGGAAAGGGGGAAGCTCCATGTTGCTGGAGAAGTCGGGGGTCTGTGCAACCCAGGGCTTCTACAGCCTAGCAGGAGGGACCCTGACTGCCACCCTTCACACAGGGCAGGGTGGAGCTACAGCTGCAGGCAGTTAGCCCAGAGCCTTTCCTCACTGGTTCCTGCTGTGCCATTGCTGGGACTGTTGCCTATATCTGTGGCTCATCTTCAGCCCACACGGAATTGGCTGCTGGTTGGCCATGTAGCCAGGCCAGGAGCCAGCACTCTCCTGATGGGATCTTCTAAGCTCTACCTGTCCTGATGTTCAGGATAGTGAAGAGACGGAGCCCTTGTTCACAGAGGGGCAGCCCTGTGTAGTGAGTTCTCTGCCCCTACCTCTTCCTGAACAATTGTCTGCAGCTGGTAAGTGTTCATTCAGTTCCTGTAGACTCTCCAAGACCTAGCACTGGTCCCTATGCAGGACAAGGGGACTAAGTCCCCCAAACCTCTCTCTCCCCCTCTTGACCTTCCTTCCCAACAGTGAGTGTGCAAGGACTGGTTCTTGGTCATCTTCACCCAGCAGCATTGCACCAACAGGATAATATACATGCAGAGGGGCCGTCCCCCAGCTGCATTTCTCCGTGTGTCTCCCAGACTCAGGTTCAAATCCCAGTCTTCCCAGTGACCAACCAGGAAGTTTGCTAGATCACTTGAAGGCTATCATCTGTTGCTATGACAACCCTTGAGACTGGGAAACTTACTAGTTTATTCTAGCTCATGGTCATGGCAGATAGGAAATCCACCACTGGGCAGCCTCACCTCACATTGATTGTGGTGGGGAAATCAAGGTGAGTAGGTAAAATGTAGGCTAACCTGTTCTCATGGTAACTTTTAGTCTTCAGACAATGTGGACTCACTCCTGAGGGGCTGATGGAGTCTTCTGGACTGTGAGTGCCCTTAGTGCGTGCCTTCCACTCTTGCTACAATGACCATTGGATCTCAGCATGACCTTTGAGGGGGTCTCACCCACGACTCTATTTCCTCATCTGTGAAATGGTATTGGTCTCAACCTGAGAGGACCATAGGGCTTGCCAGGGGCATCACTCATGACTCGTGACTTTGGTTTTTATTCTATCCCAGTGGCCACTTGTCCAGAGTAAGCCCTTCCTTTGCTATAGAATTGGGCTTTTGGGTCTCTTCACAGAGGGCATTAGCCTGGACACATATGTTTCAGAAAAAACTTGTTCTTAGCGATGGTTGGTTCCAAGACTGGTTCTCTAAAACCTACTTGTGGACTAGCCTGATACCTCGCTTCATTTGGGGCCAAGTTGCTCCCACAATGGGCAGGTTACTTCTTGCTGTTTGAGGTGCCCTGGGATCCCTTCAGTTTAGTCAGAGGGTTAGCTATGTGTTAGACATCTAAAACTCTGGATATATTTTGGAGGTCCCTCCAGGGACCTTTCAGAGTGTGGTACCTTTCAGAGTACACTATATTATTATTCAAGGTATTTTCTTCATTGTAGCCTTCTCCCTAAAACACCCAGTCTGAGCCAAGCCCAGGCTAGCTAAGAGTTCCCAGCACACAGCTTTCCTCCCAGGGATCCTGTGTCCAGTAGTGGTTCAAGACCCAGTCTGTGATTGACAGCCCACACCTTTATTCCTATCACTAGTGAAGCAGAGGCAGATGGATTTCTGTGAGTTCAAGTACAATTTGGTGTACATAGTCAGTTTCTATATGCAGCCAGGGCTACATATAGAGATCCCGTTTTTAAAAAAAAGTCCAGTCCATGGTCTGGAACAGAGTGTCTACAAGGAAGAGTTTGGGAACAGCTTCCATGAGGAAATATCCTGTGGTGATATTAATAAAATTAATCTGGAATATTAGAGTCAGCCATAGAGCTAAACCAGGCAGTGATGGTGCACACTATTAGTCCCAGCACTTGGAAGGCAGAAGCAGGAGGATCTCTGTGAGTCTGAGGTCAGACTGGTCTACAAAGTAAGTTTCAGAAAATCCAGGATTGTTACACAGAAAACTCTGTCTTGAAAAAGCAAAACAAAACAAAGGCTGGAGGGGTGGCTCTGTCCTATGCGAGTCCAAGCTGTTTGTTGTTGTTCAAACAAGAACCCTGAATCTAATCTCCCATGGCTTCAACTGGTAAAATAAGTCAGCAAGCCTCAGAAGGCAAGAATAGTCAGTGAAAGGGGTGGAAAAACTCCTAGACTTGAGACTCAGGAAGAACAGCCATAGAGGATGTCCAGGCTGGGGAGAGAAAAGAAGTGGGCAAAGGGAAGCTTGCCCAAGGAGGCCTGGTAAGCCATCCATCACTACAAGGCACTGAGATTTTATCAAAAGAACACCATTCCACGTTTAGATTTATTGTCTTGTAAGTATAATAAACATTTCAGAGTTAGTGACAAAAGCTGTAATCCACAGGGACCTCAAAACTCCCAAGAGCAGATTTCAGGAGGAAACTGGGGATTCTGGGAATAGGAAGCAGTTGGGCAGGCAGGAAAACCCTCTTAAATACTGTCCCTCAGGAGGAGGGAGCTGGGGAATCAGGTTCCTCTTTCTTCCTGTGTTTTCCAAGTCTAGATGGAGAAGTCTAGAGAAGGCTGCAGGACGCTGGGCACTGGTTTGCCTGTCATCCGAGCATCACAGGACTTACCAGTGGCCTTGGCAAAGTCTGGGGACACTTTGTCATGGATGGAGATAGTGGATGTTATGGCTATAGGCAAGACCGTCCTCCAGGGCTCAGCTTTTGGCTCAGCCAGTTCCCGGCCACACAGTCTCACTCTTACAACGAGATTCCTGATTGACAGAGTGGACTGAATTTTCATCTGGCAAAAGGCTGAGAGGTGATGGGATGAAGTGTCTAACCCAGTTTACTGTCTCACAGTCACTACCTTTTAAGAACCTTTGACTTCCCCAGACCCTTCTGCAGTCTGTGTCTGTGCTTCCTATGACTGAGGGCTGTGGGAATATTCCAGAGTTGAAGTCTGTCCTCTCCCTGAATCCAGGTGGCCTGGCAGTCTCTGTGGTGAGGCCTAAGGTCGATGTTGTAGATGTTATAAACCAGCTTGAGGGAAGTTTCAGCAGTGAGTCACCACCTCCATGTCATGTGAACAGCCTTCACCACACACTCCCTGCCTGGATGGACTGAAACTCCGTGAGGCCACAAGTAAAAAATTCATCTTTCCTACTTTACATTGTTTTAGTTAGATTGTGGCCACAGTGCTGTGGGAATTAAGGAGGTGGATTTAGGGTGGAGAATGTGTGTGTGTGGGGGGGTGGGCACATGGAGGCTAGGATGTTAGGTGTCCTGTCCTTTTTATCCCTTGAGACAGGGGCTCTCACTGAGTCTAGAACTAGGCTGGCAACCAGCAAGCCCTAGTGATCCTCCTGTCTCCACCCCCACAGCTCTGAGTTATAGGTGTTTATAGCCACATCCTGCCTTTTACAAGGGTGCTGGGGATTCGAACCCAGCCAGGTCCTAGTGCTTGTTTACCAAGTATTCTGTCTTAGAGTTTCTATTGCTGCAGTGAAACACCATGATAAAACACAAATTTGGGAAGACAAGGCTTATTTGCCTTACACTTCCACACTGGAGTCTGCCACTGAGGGAAGCCAGGACAGGAACTCAAACAGAGCAGGAACCTGGAGGCAGGAGCTGATGTGGAAGTAGCGGAGGGGGGCTGCTTCCTGGCTCGCTCCACATGACTTGTTCAGCCTGATTTCTTATAGAATCCAGGACCAGCCCATCAATCACTAATTTAAAAGATGACCTACTCAGGCAGTGGTGGCACTTTAATCCTAGCACTTAGGAGGCAGATGCAGTCATATATCTGTAAGTTCAAGGCCAGCATGGCCTACTCTTAATGGCGACATTTTGAGGCTCCCTCCTCTCTGATGGCTCTTTAGCTTGTGTCAAGTTGACAGAAAACTGTCCAGCACAGACTCTTACACACTGAGACATCACTCCGGCCCTTTGATTCCTTCTCTGATGGGCAGACAGGGATGGCATCAAGAGGCTGGGTCACCTGTTAGTTTGTTTTATTTTTCTGATCTCTCTAGGCACTAAGGACACAGCTAAGCCAGCCTGAGTCACCTTGAAGGAGGGCGTTCTGAGATTCAGGAGACGAAGGTCCAGAACGTGTATGTGGAACAGTTGCCTGGCAGGGAAATCTGCTGTGACAGAGACAAGGTCTAGCCCGGTTCTTCATTTCACTTGGGAAGTTGTGCCTCACAGAGCCCCCCAGGGCACTGTGTGGTGAGAGCTACGGTTGGGCCAGGGAGTCCTCTAGTCTATGTGAGCAGCACAAACACTTGCTGGTTCCAGTGCTTGCTTTACAAACAAGTTTGCATTATAATCAGACAGGAAATATGGAGTGCTGAGGTCCATACCTGTGGTCCCAACACTCAGGAGGCTGAGACAGGAGGATGACTTGAACTCAGGAGTTCAGGATAGCATACAATCAATCTTAAAAAAAGAAATAAGTGGCTGGTTAGAATTGTAAATATATGTATTTATATTTATTTATTTTGAATGAGGCTGTGCGTGTGCGTGCGTGTGCGTGTGCGTGTGCGTGTGCGTGTGCGTGTGTGTGTGTGTGTGTGTGTGTGTGTGTGTGTGTGTAGGAAAGAAGAGTTGGTTCTCTTCTACCTTAAGAGTTTCAGGTATTGAATTCAGATTACTGGGCTTGACAGCAAGTATCTTTAGGCTCTAAGCCATCTTTCTGGCCTCAGAGTCATTTTTACAAGATCCAAGGCATTCCTTATAATCAGAGGGAACAGAGTATCACAGAAAGGGCTGGCAGTATAGCTCAGTTGGTAAAATGCCTACTTAGCATGCACAAAGCTGTGAGTTCAATCCCCAGAACAGATAAAAGTGAGTTTGTGGCCAATCTGGACTACATGAGACCCTGTCTCAAAATAACCTCCCCTCCATCCCCACAAAAATGAATCTCAAAACTGAGTGGCTTAAACTGGTAAAGAGGTCAAAATTTGCCCATAGTTCTACAGCTTAGTCTCAAGCTGAGCCATGGAGCACGTCCCTACCCACAGCCGTTCCAGATGGGAATAGATGGGAATGAATGTTCCATTTCCTAGCAGCCTGGCAGCATGGTGGTTGATGTGCAGCCATTACAGTGAGTGGCCCAGGCCTCACTGCTCAGTGGCAGTGTTGTGATCACAAGTCCCATGCCCCCAGGTACAGCAATGGAAAATGCCAGGGTTTTCAAACCTGCCATGCATCACATTTGCTCTATCACTAGGCACAGAGCCCAAACTCCAGGCATGCGGGAGGATTTTTGAGACCATTCTGTGTGTCAGGCCCTTCCACATAACACTTTTCCTGAACTGTAGTCGGAAGTTTCTGTCCCACTAGAAACTCTCAAATACTTGGTAGCAGCTTCCCAAATAATTGTCTCAAAGGCTTAATATTACTTATAAATGCTCAGCCAGTAGCTCAAGCTTATACTCACCAGCTTTTACACGTAAATTAACCCATAATTCTTAACTAGGTTTAATTAAGTACATGGCTTGGTACCTTTTCTGAGTCCAGCATTCTCATCCTGCTTCCCCTGTGTCTGGCTGGTGACTGCATCTCTGCCTTTCCTCTTCCCAGAATTCTCCTAGTCTGATCACCTCACCTCTACTTTCTTCTGCCTAGCTACTGGCTAATAAGTGTTTGATTAAAGCAGTATGAATGACAAATCTTTACAGAGTACAAGAACACTATCCCACAGCGCAGAACTATTTTCTACTTAGACTGTTTGTGTGTGTGGTATGTGTGTGTATACATGTGGTATATATCCGCGTGTGTACTCTTGAACACATGAGGTTGCAGAATCATTCTCTATTGTTCTTCCACTTTATTCTTTGAGGCATGGTCTCTCAATCAAGCCCAGATCTCACTGATGTGGCTAAGCTCACTAGCCTGTTTGCTGTGGGGATCCCCTGTCTCTGCATTCCAAGGCTGGAATTACAGGTGGGTTTTCACTTCCACTGGGTATTTATGGGTTTTTTGGAGGGGGGGCGGGAGGGGTGTCTGTACTCCAGTCCTCACTGTTGTGTGGCAACTGCTTTAACCACCAAGCTAGGTCTCTCTGGTCCTGGATTCAGGTCTTTTTGTCTCCAGCATGTGCTCTGTAATCCTCAGGGATGGCTTGAGCACCCCAGTTCCGGTGCATACAAGAGGGTGTGGGGCTGAGCTTTGTATTCCTTTGACTGACTTAATAGCATTGTTGGCTACATTCCGTTTCTTTTTAGAAGGAGAAACTGAGGTTTTCAGAGTTCCTACTTGGCCTCCTGAGTGGGGGACAGGACCTAATACCTTCTAGATAGGGCTCCTCTCTGACAACCCCTGTCCTGTCAAGCTGCATGGAGCCTGATCAGGAAGTGAGTGTTGCTGCAGATTACTTAGGGGCAGGATTTCTCAGGTTGTGGATTTTTATTTGCTAGCTTGTATCACTTTGGAAATGCCAGTACATACATCAGGGAAGGTCTCATCTTGATCAGAGACCGTCTGCAAATATTGGACACTCACAAGATGAACCTTTGGTCCAGGGTCAATCATAGGTCAGATAAAGAGACCTCATTCCTGCCCTCCAGGAAGTCACATTAGGAGAGAGAGAAAAAACTCCCTCTGAGTCTTATACTCTCTCCCATAAACCTCATAGGGTGCTTGGAAATGGTAACCTCAGATAGCCCTATGTTACTGGTGAGGGAACTGAGACACAAAATAGTTAAGTCACTTAGCCAGTGATGCACAGCTACTAAGTGGTGCAGACAAGATTTGAACCCAGGTCACCGAGCCAGGACTCTAGTTCCTGGTCATTTGGCTGTGATCCACTGTCGCTCAGGCAGGGTCACCACTGGCCTCTTCCAGTTGCTGCCTTATTTTATCTAGTACTTTAACTTCTGCCCTGTTGTTGGCTACAGGGAATTAAGTCACGTGCTACAGTGCCAAGTTAGAATGCAAGGCCACACTTAGAATGCTAGGCCCAGAACAGCACACGCTGGCACCCAGGGACTCAGAAAACACCCAGATAATAGATTGCCTCCTGGCTTCCACTCTACCTTTCCTTTCCAAAGCCAAGTGTTGGTCAAGCTGCCTTCTCTCTCACACAGAATTATCAGCGGCTCCCTAGGGCCACAGTCTTATCAATCTGGCTTGTTATCTTCCATAGTTCTCTATCCTGTCTCTGAGATGCAACCGTGTCCCTTGTGTGGGCAGACATGGAGGACACATCTTCAGCACGAAGGCTCTCCTTAGTGGTGTCATTGGGCTTGCTTACCATTTCAGAGGCTTAGCCCATTATCGTCATGGCAGAGTGTGGCATGCAAGCAGGCAGACCATGTAGGCATGGTGCTGGAGAAGTAGCTGAGAACTTTACATCTTGATCCACAGGACACAGAAAGACAGAGACACGGGTTGGTGTGGGTTTTTGAAACCTTAAAGCCCACTCCCAGTGACACACCTTCTCCAAGAAGCCCACACCTTCTAATTTTTCCAACAGTTCATCAGCTGAGGACTCAGCATACAAGTGTATGAGTCTATGGGCTGCATTCTCATTTAAACTACTACACATCCATTCACTCATTTAGTAAAAACACCTATCAAATACCAGGCAGGGAGCTTGGATGCTGAGGAGCATTGTGAGGAGGTAGGGTGGGTTCTGGGTATACAGCCTGGAGTTAGGCTTTGACACTGGGGAGCTTGGAGCTTTAGAGTCAAGTAGATGGCACCCAGGGAAGGCTGAGCCTCCACTCCCTTCTCTGTGGAGTGGTTCTAATAAGCCTGCCTACACCAGAAGGATGCAGTAAGGGTAAAGCTTTTATCTTGGTTAGCCAAATGGTTCTTTATCAAGGCCAAACCGCTGGCTCATGGTGTTGAGGGCATAGGTCATGCCCTCACAGATCACTGAGAATCTGAGCTAACTCTGTCTGGTGATAAAAACTGTGGCACGGGGGGACCTCATGGTGGGTCAGAGTCATATGGGACTTGAGCATGTGACCCAAGCTATGGGGATGTGTCTTAGTTATTTTACTCAATGTTTTGACAAAATACCTGAGAAAAGCAAGCTAAGGACGAAAAGATTGACTTTGACTCACTTTGGGTCCATCGTGGTGAGGAAGGCATGGAGATAGGCACTAGAGGCAGCTGGTCCCATCGTATCTGCAGCCAGCAACAGAGAAATGAGCATCGGTGCTCAGCTTGTCTTCTCTTTAGCCAGTCCAGGACTCCAGCCCTTAGAACGGATCTGTCTACATTTAGGGTAGGTCTTCCCACCCTGTTAACTGAATTTAGGAAGTCCTTCCCAGGCAAGCCCAGATCTGTCCCATAGATGTTTCTAGATACTGTCAAGTTGATCGTCACTATTAACCATCATAGGGGGATCTGGGGGAAGGGGTGATGGATAGAGCATCAGGAGGAAGTGAATGGTTGGCAGAATAAACGAAAGAGTATTTTGTGAGTCTGGGGTGCACACTGCCCCACTTCATGAGCTTTTCCAGGTTCCTGAAAGGAAAAGGAGGCAAAACGATGTGTGAGCTGAATTTTCCCTTACGTGCTCCACAAAGAGAGGCTGGGACTGCTATGAAGGCAGTCAGCAGGAAGTTGTACTGGCCTCTGGAGGAACTGAGGCAAGGGGTTTTTAGCCTTAAGGGGAAGAAAAGAGCTGGCATTTCAGGAAACTCTTCCCTGCACCATCAAGTTCTGAGTCTGCATTTATTTACTTAGCAGGGATTATAGGCAAGTGCCCATACACCATTCCTGGTGTTCGTGCTCTTAGAACAGAACCCAAGACTGTGTGCCTCTTAGGGAAGCACTCTGCCAACCGAGCACATTGCCAGCTTTTCTGAGTCTTCATTTTCTGAGCACCTAGTAGATACCAAGTGCTATCAACCCTAATGTGGACAGAATCCCCGTCAAACAGTGGCCTGCCTTCTCTATCCAATAGGTGAAGGAAGGTAGGGTCAGGAAGGTGAGGAGATTAGTCTGTGACCAAAGTCACACACCAATAAATAGCCTGAGCTAGGGCTTGATTCCAAGTCTAGATGATGGCTAAATTGTTCGCCCAGCTGTCTAAAATAGTTCTCTCTCTCTCTGAATTTATTTATTTATTTTAGTTACTGCACAAAGCAATGGGTTTATTGTATTTTCATGCATGTATGGCATAGTATCCCTAAATAGCTTCATTGGGAAGCACCTTGGCAACTGGAATGCCATGTGGTTCTAAGAGCTAAAGGTTACTGGGTTCTCATTTGGGAGCACAGGGATGTGGGTAAGGAGGCATAGCTCTTCTGCCTGGTAATACAGTAAGTGTTCTATATTGTTGAGTTTTCAGGACAGACAGAACAGGCCTGGAGAGTGGGAAGGGAAATGAAGATAGACTTCACCCTGAGGACCAGTTAGAGATAGCTTAGTCACTGTCCCTTTGAGAAGCTCCAGAGCTCCTCACCAGAGCCACAGTCTGTAGGAGCCGGTCCTCACTGAGTCATCTGGTTCCACTCTAACCAAGGCTGCTGCAAGGTACAGACTCATAAACCTGTGACTGAGCGAAGATTGAGAAACTGAACCCAGAGGAAATTATTTCTTTCCTTTTCCTTTTGAATAGAGGAAGGGGAAAGAGGTTGAGGAAACAGTGGTCCATGACTTAGAGATTGTGGGCTTACCCGGCTCCTTGCTGATGAGTACAGGCTGTGGTTCATCTTCATGAGCTGGCTCCCTCAGAGCAGGAAGGGGGAGGCTGAGTGCTGGCTCATGAAATGGGACAAGAACCACCCTGTGTCCATCCTGTCAGGCAACTGACCCTATGCCCGTCACTCCTCCTCCATCTTCTGTCCACTTTGGCTCTAAGATGAAGGTTTAGCAATTTAGAGATGCAAACACTCCATGCTGGCTCGTAGTAGTCCCCAGGGAGAGACAAAGTGGTGGCCTGAAGGAAGCAGAGTGTGCAGGGCTGAGCTGTGCTACACAAGGGCTTCATAATTTTGAGGCTCGCACCCCCCTGTAATTTTCCTCCTCAGAGTTCCAGATTGGGAAACTGAGGCACAGGGAGGCGTGAGATATGCTTGAGGCCATACAAAAATCAGTGGCCACAGAGTAAGACGGGTCTGTTGCTCAACCTCTCCCAAGGCTCTATTCCTGGAAGAAGCCGTATTGTTTTGAGAATTTCTTCCCAGACAGAAACAATGTGTACCCCTTCATAAGATCCCGAGGACAACCCAAAGTGTGATTTTTACCAAAGTTCACCCCAGAGAACTAATATGTTTATTGAGCTTCCTTACAAGCATGAGTAAGGGGCTACTTTTAGGAGCCTAGATGACTCCAAAACTGCCACACTGGAGAAGTTTTTGCACCCCATGGATGGTGGCTTCCCTAAAACCCCGTGGAAGAACCCCTCTTTATTAGTATTCCCCAGTCTGTATACTCCAGCATCTCCTGAGAGTACAGGCCATGCACATTAGGGCAGAATTAGTGGCTGAACACCCAAATGAGGGTCCATGATTCTTCCTTTCCCTCCTTCTTTGAGGGGATGTCAACAGCCAACAAAACAGATCATGAAGGATCCCTGCAAGAAGTGCCACTAATCTGATGAAGAGGATGGCTTTTTTTGCTCCAATGGTTTCTACATCTCTTATGTTCAGGGTACCCGTGAACTGGAGCCTCCTTGGAGTGCCTGCTGTAACATAGCAAGCAACTATTTCAAGGCAAATTGCACTGCATACATGGGATTATAATGAGATTGCTCTGTATAAGGTGCCTATGATATACTGACCATGAGGACTCATGGGAGTTGATTCAAATAAAAGATGAGATTATTAACAGCCATTTGGCTGTTCTGGAGTTGCTGCAAATATCAACTGGGAACCCCGATGTGAAGTGAGTGGAGGAGTCAGAGAGAGGTGTAGTCTCTCCCCCAGCTACATACAAATGGCCAGAGAGAGAGAGAAAAAAACCATGGGAAGACATGAAGGGAACACACGGGCAGTCTGTGCTCATAGATGGAATCAATCTGTTCTTTCCCCCAAACTCACCTATCCGTTCAGTGAACTCTTAATTCAGATATTTCTACATTTATTTATTTGTGTGTGCAAAGTTGATGTTTGGGGAATTTGGCAAATGACTTGGGTGTTTTGGTGTTTTTTTTTTTTTTTTTGGTGGGTGCTGGGGATTTGAACTCAGCACTCTTATCTACTGAGCCATTTCCTTAGCCCTTATTATTATTGTTGTTGTTGGGGGGGCAGCCTTACCTTAAGCTTAAAAAAGAATAGCAAAAAGAGAGAGAATTCACCCTGTCTACTAAACATTCTTCAAGGCTCTACTAACAACATGAGCCTGTCAAGAAATTGCAAGTCTGACCGAGGAGACAAGCCCTCTCAGCCGCAGACCAACGTACTTGCAATAAATGATGGAAGGCTGGCATGTGTGGCTGCTGGTGTAAGAAAGACAGACTGACAGAAATAAAGTTGGGTCTTTAGACCTCACATACTATATATAATTCAGAAGTTTGTCTGGCCCAGCTGTGACAGCTAAGATTATAAAGCCAATGTAAGGAAAAGACAGAAAACTATCTCCACAACTTTCAGGCAAGGAAGGCCCTTTCAAGCACGATCTAATGGGGAATATCGATGGATTTCTGTTGCATTAAAATGAAGGACTTTTTGAGCCCAGCAGTGGTGACCACCCCTTTAATCCCAGCACTCAGGAATCAGAGACAGGAGAATCTCTGAGTTGGAGGACAACCAAGCCTGTATACACACACACACACACACACACACACACACACACACACACACACACACACACACACAGACTGATGAATGGGCAGACAGACAGACTTCTTAAATGGGTCTTAAAAATAGTTTGGGCTATCTTAGTCTCTTTTTAAAAATTACATTTGTGGGGAGGAATATGTACATGAACAACTTCCAGGAGTTGGTTCTTTCCTTCCAACATCTGGTTCCTTGGAGGGTGGAACTCAGGCTTGGTGGCACACACTTTCTACCTGCTAAGCCACATCAGGAGTTTTTAAACAATAGGAGGAAAGCCTGAATGAGAACAGCAAACACATACCAGAATAGAGGAGGTATTTATGGTATCTGAAAAGGACATGGGATTGATATCTTGAAGATACAAGGAATTAGAGCAGATCTACAAGAAGACAGGAAATAATAATGAAAAGGATGTTGAAAAGCTGTTCACAGAAGGGGAAACCCGAATGATTCAGCAGCAGCGAAGAGGTGCTTAGACCCACGAACTTCAGAGAAATGCAAATAAGTTACCAGTGGGCTCCACTCCACGTTCGCTATGTTGGGTTGGTCCTTGGAGGAAGAAAGTTGGCTAATGGCAAGTTCAGGGGAAAATGTGCAGAAATAGGAACCCTCTGGCCCTGCTGCTGGGGTGTGACAGCATGGGCAGCACAGAGGTATTGGGCAGAGTTAGGGAGATAGGTAGACATGTACCCAGTATCCTGTGCTCCCACAGCCCACGCCTGAGACACTCCAACACCCATAAGCCACACGAGATTGGTTTACAAGGATGGATGGATTGTAGCAGTAGGAACTCTGTGCAAGAGGCTTGATGTCAGGCCCAGCACACACACAACACACACACACACACATACTTTGTATGGCAAAATTTGAATATCATTCACTATATCCTCTAGATCCAAAATCCAATATGCAAGTGATCAAGAGGAGTTATATTAAAAAGGTTATGCTCAGACCAGCCACAGAATTATGAAATGCCTATGAAATACACAATAGAGAGGCCGTTTGTAGAGGAAGCAGGGAGAGTGAGGCCAGAGTCGATAGTGTATGTAAGAGACAGGGGAAAAGACGAGTGAGATTTGGAGGGGTGGTTTGGATGGAAAGAGAGAGAGAATGTGGGGGGGGGAGAATTGGGTGTGGAGACAGAGGAGTGGAGGTATGGGATTGGCCTGGGAAGGGCTCTCTCAGACATCAGGGGAGAGAGATCAGGCTGTGGGAAGGCTGGAGGGAGGCTGAATTGAAAGCACTTTGAAGATGAAAGAGCAGGGCTGGAGGTGTGAACAGATAGAGCCCTTTTCTAGGGTTTACAGAACTCTGGGTTCTAGTTCAAGCATGGCGGGGGGGGGGGGATAAAAGTCAGTTGGTAGTACATGCCAGCACTCATAAGGCCCTGGGTCCCATCCTAGCATGACATGAATTCACCTTGGTGAATACCCTGGTGATCCTAGCACCGGGGAGGTGGAGGCGGAAGGATTGGGGATTCAGGGATGTTCTTAACTACGCAGTAAGTTTGAAGTCAGCCTGGGCTGCATGAGACCCTGCCTCAAAAAGAAATCTTTAAAATATTGAAGAGAAGGCAGAAAGGAGAAGCAGATAGTTATAAGAGGGGACAGTCATGGAGATGACATGACACTGCAGGTGTGGTCCTGAGAGCCTGGAGTTCACAGCATGCCTCCTTCCAGAAGCCTACTTTCTAGGTTTACCACGCAGGGACACTCTCTCCTGTGTTAGGCAGTATACAAGACAGGGCACTGTTGGTCCCCCAAAGTCCACAAGTGGAGAGCAGTGAAACACAGAGTGGGCTTGGGGCAAGTATATCACCCAACCCCACACAGCAGGCAAAAGAGAAGCAAGCCAGAACTGAACTCAGCAATGTGGGGATGTTCCCATCTAAAGACAGTGCAGTGTACAGTCCTGCTTTCTGTGTTTTTCCAGGTGAATGTACATGCATACAAATCACAGTCACTCTTCAGCATCTCCTGGGATGGCTTCCAGGAATTCCCTTCTTGCAAAAACCCAAACCTATGGATGCTCACATTCAGGATACTGCTTTTCAGTGTACCCACACCAGGCATGTTCTAGTACTTTATGAAAAAAAGCATGATGCTTGCAGGTAATACACACATTTGCTTGTAGACTTCAAGCCATCCCTATATAGTACCTTAAAACTTTATAAATTATATAGTACACCTATTTGAGTTTAGAGAATGGATAATAATGTCAAGAAAAAAGGCCTATATGTGTTCAATGTGCACACACAGTGTTTTTGCTTGTTTGATTTCGTAGGACATGTCTGATCCCTGGTTGGATAGATCCCAGGGTGTGAAACCCACAGATCTGAGCCCTCTGTTTTTTTTTTCTTATATGAAGGCCCAAGATAGACTAGAAAACAGTAAATTCAAGGTAGTTGTCCTTGGTACGAGCTTGCATGACTGAGAATGGAAGCTCAGAGTCAAGGACCTCTGGTTTAGTGATAAAGCCTTTGAAAAGGGCGGCTGGAGAGATGGCTCAGCAGTGACGAGTACTTGCCACTCTTTCAAAGGACCCAAGTTCAGTCCCCAGCACCCACAGCAGGCTGCTCAGAAGCACCTGTGAGACCATCTCTAGGGGATCTGATGTCCTCTTCTAACTTCTGAGGACATCCACAGAGCATACACCCACTCGTACACATTAATAAAAATAAACCTTAAATTGGATCCTTTGTAAGAGCAATGGCCACTCTTAACATCTGAGCCATCTTTCCACCTCCATCTATAGATCTAATTCTTACTTATTTTGTATGTGTCTATGTGTGTTTGTGTGTGCACACACACATACATGTGCATGTGGGGGGGTGGAGTTACAGGTGGGAAGACAGCCAGGGGAGACAGTTGTGAGTCTGTGGCTAACACCAGGCACAGCTTCCTCTTTGTGATTTTAGACTGTGACTCACCAAGGGGCTGGCCCAGCACTCTCAGGGTGTGATAATGGGCAAGAGTTAGGCAAGAAAAGTCTGGCTGGGACCAGTAAGGGGGAAGGACAAGGGATCCCCTTGCCCAGAAGCAGCCCTATATGACAGGAATCCCTGAGCCTCTAGAGGTCACATTGGAAGAAGCTTGCTTTCTGGCTCTTTCTGGGCATTCACATAGACTAAGACTATCAGGAATTCTCCCTCTTAGTGGGAGCTGCCTCTCTCAGCACACCCTGAGCCACTGCCTGCTTCACCTAAGCCTAAAATGGTTTCTCTCAGTCCCAGGTGAGTGTGTGGGCTCATAAACAAACAGCAAACAGACAATCAGAACATCAAGGGGCTGGTGAGATGCTCCAGTGAAGTGAGCACTTTCCAGGCAAGCATGCAAGCATGAGACCACTGTTTGCATCCCTAGCATCCTAGGCTGGGGGGAGCACAGTGGATATAGTGGCCCTCCTGTAATCTTAGACTCAGGAGATAGAGACAGAACTGGACGAGCAAGCTAGCTAGACCAGCTAAATAGGTGAGCACTGGGCTCAAAGGAGAGACCAGACCTCCAGATATAGGGAGTTGAGGAAGAAAGACACTTGACATTAATTTCAGGTCTCAATGCTCATGCACACATGTACTTGCCCCTGAGTGTGCACACACCACACCACTACACACACACACCACACCACTACACACACACACACCACACACCAGTACTGTCTTCCTCAGATCTGCTGTGCCGAGAGGAGCCTATCAAGCAGGGTCTGTGGAGTGTTAAGTTTCCCTCAGAGGAGAAGGGAGTGGGGAAGGCCATTGGATCCTCACCTGACTTTCCAGTCACTCCTCTAAAGACATTTGTACATAATTATGTTCGAATTACTCCTGGGGCCTTGGTGCATCCCTAGAAACACAAGAGTATTTGGTTGTAGGAGCCTGGAAGAGGGACTATCTATTTGGCGATGTGAAGCTCATTGTCCATGCTGGGTAAAGGCTTTCCAGTGTGGATGCACTGGGGTTACCCATGCTCTTTGAGAAAAGTCTAATAAACTCATTGTTTTCCCAGGGTGAACCTGTGTAGAACCATATGAGGAGGGGGTATGTCAACACAGGCACCCCAAACAAACACACACACAGAACAATGTCATGGGATCCTGGCCCTGGGGCCTTTGGGACATAACTTTTGGTTCAGTCTTTCAGGGTGTATATGTGTGGGTGTCTTGGAGGCTTAAAGCTGTGTTGGCTGGAACTGAAGTGCTTCCTCCCAGAGGCTTGCCAGGACACCTGGCATACAGTAAATGCTCAGTTAACAGCTAGGCAATCCTGCACACCTTGCTTTTCAAAGATGACTCTTCTGTTTGCAGAAGCAGAGCTGCCAGGCTTGGGGGTGTGAGATGATAGGGGATCTCTGAGGGTTGGGGCTGCCCTGGGAAATGGGGAACCCATGGCCCACTCTATGTGCTCTGTCTGCAGCCCCTGAGCAGGCCACCATTCTATCTCTGCTAATTCAATACAAAAACAATAGGCTTTTTCTGCACTATAAAGCTTATGGGCTAAGAGATGCATGGTGGGGTGGCTGGAGCCAAGGATTGGCTTGATTAGAAGACTGGATTCCAACCCTGATATTACTCACGGATTGGTTCATTTTCTTATGCCCCCTCCACTTGGTGTTTTGAGACAGAGTTTCTCTATGTAGCCCTGGTTGTCCTTGTAGTCACTGTATAGATTATACTGGCCTTGAACTCACCAAAACATACCTGCCTCTGCCTCCTTAGTGCTGTCATTAAAGGCATGCACCACTATGTCTGGTTGATTTTCATCTCTTTATTGCCTGCTGTGTATATGAGAAGTTCTCATTCACTTTATTGAGCCCTACCTTTTGTGTTTTTCCTAGGTACCAAGGGAATGACCAGGACAGGATAGCATAATGTGCTAGGTCGGATGTCCTTGGATATAAAGGCATTTAAACTGGGTTTGAATCTAAGGTACCCTCTCCTAGCTCTGTAAAGTTCCTATAAAGCTACAAGACCTAGGTTGGTGACCCAGAGCAGCCCTTCAGTAACTGCTGGTTTCACAATTACTAATCATTATTAGTGTGAACCGAAAGTGATCCCTGGTGAGCAAGGCACCTGGGCAGACGACAGGTTAGCTGATGGAGGTTAGGGAGGCAGCCTGCGGGTGTTTTGACAGAATAGTAGCTGATGCTATAAAAAGCAGTGACTGGAGACCATGGTTGATATTTGTGGCTTTATGAAAAGAGAAATATGCACACATACACACACACCACATACACACACACACACCCCACCACACACACACACACACACACACACACACACACACACACACACACACACACACTGCACATTTACCCCTTGCCTCTTGCTATGTAGATTTTGTTAGCAAGGTCATTATCAACTGTGACCCCTTGATCTTAGACCAGAACCATGAGCTCAAATCATCCCCTTCTCTTTATAATGTGCCCAGTGTATGGTGCTGAGTTATTACCCACACGATACAGACAAAAAGATAGAAACTAGCCTGGGATCTCCCAAGTGCAGTTACTGATGGCATTGTTTGATGGCTGGCTAGAGAGGATGAGTCCATTGGACCCACTGGGCAGTGTCCAGAACAGACCACTGACTCTTGCTTCTGATAAGTGACAGCCATTCCTGGCTTTCATCTTTCTTAGATAGGCTTAGGGACCAGAATTCTCTCTGCCTGTTCAGTGGTTGCCCCTCTTCAGAATTAAGGCTGTGGGCTGTGTCCTATGCCTCAGAAACATGTGAGAACCAAGTGGTTTCCCAGGCTCCTGATCATCAGGTGGGATTTTCCATCCTGCAAAGGGTCACTTCCCAGTTTCTCCCCCAGCACCTAGAAGTAAGTACCATTCTTTCGGTTGCTCTCCCAAGAGCCAGTGAGTGGCTGCAGGGCTTTCTCCTGTCAGCCTACAGTGAGAGAGAGTGTGTGCGTCTGTCCCTGCCCATCCACCTCTCCAAGTGCCCATTTTGCAGGGCTGGAGGAACACACGCTGACCTTGGGTCTGGTACTCAGGTGGCTGTGAGAGCTAGTGCTCTGATGAGATCAGTTCTAGAAAGCATGATTTCCTGAATGGCTTTCTCTCTCCACCTCTGTTTTCCTGTTATCCAAGGGGCCCAGAACAGGAGGAGTACAGCCTGTTCTCACTGAAGCATGTTCAAAGGAACTTGAATAAATAAAATATATTAAAAACAGTTGTACCTATGCAATGCTATACACTGTGGCTGTGCACTCCGAGTAAGCAGACACATGCCATATGTTATAGGGGTTATATTATATAGCTTATATTAATAAGCTCTTGGAAACAGTGCAAATATTCACATGTAGTTAATCTGGCTCTAGGGTAGTGGTTCTCAATCTGTGGGTCACTCCCCTTTGGGGTCACATATCCTACATATCATATATTCACATCGTGATTCATAATAGTAGCAAAATTACAGTTATCAAGTAGCAACAAAGATAATTTTATGGTTGGGGGTCACTACAACATGAAGAAATGTTTTAATACATTTAACACAGCAGTAGAGTTGAGAACCACTATTCTAGTTTCTGAGAGAATGGTCTAGGGCCTTTTGGTTCTACAGGAGCGAGTATCCGTTTTGGGGCTGTTTCCCTCCGTGTCTTACCTTTGAGAGTGGGAAGCTGATGAGATTTGGGATGAGTAGCTGGAGTCAGATCAGCTGAGGGGAAGCCCCACCTGGGCAGCTAGTCACAAATACAGTGGACAGCTGTCTTCAATGCCCGTCTCTCCCCTTCATTGGAAAGATGACCCGAAGAGGAAGGGGCGATATAAAGAAACTGAGTCACTCGGGGCTGGAAGAGATGCTGGAGAAAGTGGCCCAGAGTTGCCAGGGGAGTCCAGGTGGAGGTGTCCAGGGAGAGCAGAGGACTCTGTGTGAGGGGGCGTGTCTCCAGGCAGTGGCCCCGCCCATTCCCGCCTCCACCCCCTAGCTCTGGTCCTAGCTCCGTCCTTGGGCTTTCGCTTTCAGTCACCAGCTAGAGCGCAAGGGAAGCGCTAAAGCTCCAGGCGCAAGGGTGGGAGCCACCGCCGCCCCTATGGCGCCCATCACCTTCTGGGTCGCTCTGGTCATCGGACTGCAGCTGTGGGCCACCGGGCACAGCGTGCCTGCCCAGGTGGGTTACTCTCAGGGTCACGGGGAAACAGTGCTCGCCGTGGCTACAGCACAATTCCGGGACAGCGCTAGAGGCTGTCCCATCCCCAGCCGACATGCGCCACGCGCCCCTGGGGAGCAACCGGCACCCGAAGCCTGGTACATTGGGAACCTGGGGTGGAACTTGGGTCCCGGCAGCCTCATGTTCCAGAAATGCCCTGTGGCTCTCTCAACGAGCGCGGCCAAGGCTTGGGCAACACCCAGCCATGCTCGGTAGTACCGTTTATCCCCGTGACGCTGCGAAGTCCCTTCTGTCCTGCACGCTTGAGGCGAGAAGGACCCAACCGGGGCCACTGCCCCACTGCCCTGAGCGCGTTGCTTATTCTGAAGACTTCTTTCTCTGGGCCATGGTTTATCTCTTTCTTAGAAACACGGGGCTGCTAGTTGTCCTCTTGGCTAGGAGTCTAAGTAGACGTCTAAGAGACGGTTGGGCAGTGAGTCACTTCTCTGCCACTTACCCAGATCCCTTCCAAGATCCGCCTGTTGTGTCCAGGGGCCATTTCAGAATGTTCTCTTTATGCTGAGGGCAGTGGAGTAGAGGGCAGCTACCCAGGAAAATGGAGAGAGTAAAGACCCCAGCATTCAGTATTCATGTTACCCACACAAGAACAAGGTCAAGTCTACACAGTGGTCTTTTTAAATTTTTGTTCCTTCCTGTCTCCATCGTTGGTAAGACAGGGTAAAAGGAACACAGATTACAGGTATGGAAAGCGAGGCCCAGAGAAGTCACCTTGTCTGAAGAGCATGGAGGGAGCACAGGATATGCCTTTGCTTCGCTTTACAGTTGGGCAATTAGGCATGCTTTCTGCCTCCTGAGCCCATACTGATGGACAGAGTATTTTTACCTGTCTGCAGGAGAAGAAAGTGAGAGGTGGCTTCTGTGGTGTCGTGAAGTGACTCAGTGGCTCAAGACCGTTTGCTGTTCTTCCGGTGGAAAGGAATGAATTCATCCACAAGGGTTGTTGGTCCTCATTCTCGGGCAGGTTATCAGGGATGGACTCTGGAGGTTATCTGGGATGGATGGTCCCAGTTCTGAGGGCTGAGTGTGGATGTTCATGATTGTGGTTAACAGCTTGACTGGAGATTGTTCTCTAAACTCCAAGGAAGAATAGTTCTTGGGCACTGAACTTGGGCCTGTTCCTGGGACCAGAGCATATGAACTTCCATACAGGTGGAGTGCTGGCATTACTGGAGGAACTTTCTTCACACTTCCTTCCCTACCTGACCAGTTCCAGGTCAGCTTGGACTCCTACCTTCTGTGACTATTGATTGCCATAGACTCTTAGCTGGCCTGCCCATTCCAACTCCTACAAATCCGTCTTTGACAGGCAGACCTTGCTCAAGCCCAGATGGCCCTCTCTGCCTGTCTGGGAAGCCTCTGTGGGTCCTAGTAGTGGTGGCTGAACCCTTTCCCAGGCCAGAGGGAGATAGCTGTGCTGCCTGCTCACATGCACTCATGCCCTGTGACGCTGATGACTAGGTGTCTGTCATTGTGCATGTATGGGCCCTGAACATGTTTCACCCACTGTACAGCCTTAACTCTTTCTAGCCCTTTGTCTGGAGGATTCACATCCCCCCACTTAGACACAATCTGCTCTTTGGAACACAAATTCCATGCTACCTATTATTTATCTGCCTTAAAATGAGAGGGACCTGGAACTAAGAACTATGCAATCCCCCTTTCTCATGTTTAATTCCACAGTAGCTCCTGGATTGGGACACTAAAATGCCATGCACTATATTGGGTACTTTGTCGCAGATTGGCATGCAAACGTCCCTTCTAGCTGTTTCTACAAGGTGGGCTCCACTGTTCCCCTGAAAGGTGTGAGAATGGGTGACGAGCTGTGGCATTTCCTATGACCACAGAACTGGGAGGTGATGAGGTGAGGTTTGAAGGCAGGTTGGCCTCCCTCCCAATGTTATTTCCCCAGGTCCTCTTTTACCTGTCTTCCCTCCCCTATCCCTATAACTCAGAGATGTTATATATAGCTGGACTGGGCATCATAGAGAGCCCTGAGGGTGTTGGAGCAAGCCCTAGGAGCAGCAGATTCACTTGGCCTTTGGGGCTCTTGTCCACTTTGATGGGGAATCCACCATTCCCCTATTCATTTACTTGGCAAATAAATGCATTTGAAGGCAGGATAGGTGGGCACTTGTTCTGAGCAAGAATAGAGAATCCTCACCCCTGGTGTCTTGGGGCTGAGGGCAGCTGTTTGCTGGTTGGGCCAGAGTCTGCAGCATCTCAGGCTGGAACTGGAGTGGGGTTTGGCGCCTGTGGTACTGCTGAGCCTGAGGGCTCTTCCCTCCTGTCTTCATATCCTTGTCTTTTGTTCGCTGACCTGATGGCCTTCTGGGACATCTGTTTTGTGACTGAGGGTGAGGCCTGGTGATTGGGACCTTCAGATGGCCAGGCACCCTGATACAGTGCCATTCATCCATCTATTCCTCCAGTATTCATGGATACCTGATTCAAACACTACCCACTGCCTAGCTCTAGGAAGCCACCTCCAGAACCCCAAGAGCCACACTGCTGGTAGGTTACATGCCTTACAGACACAGGTTTTGCTCAGAACTTCTTGTGACCTGGGTCAAGTTATGTTTACCCCACTGTTCAAGGTGAGAGAGAATTTGGTTGGCTTTTTCTTTTTTTAAGGCAGTATCTCATGTAGCCCAGGCTGGCCTTTTAACTTCATTATGTTCGTTAGGATAACCTTTAACTCCTGATCCTTCTTCTACATCTCCAGTGCTGGGATTAGAGCTGTGTGCTGTCAACTCCTGATTTATTTAGGTTAGGACACATGTTCCTGCATGCAAAGCAGGCACTGAACTATCTCTCTCTCTCTCTTCTCTCTCTCTCTCTCTCTCTCTCTCTCTCTCTCTCTCTCTCTCTCTCTCACACACACACACACACACACACACACACCCTGAGTGCTTGCCTGGCATTCTTGGGTTGAAGAATGGCTTTGAGAGGACCATTGTCCTGGTGCTTGGCTCAGTGGCTTCCTGAAGCATTTGTCTGTCCCCAGGGCTGAGTGACACTTATTCTTCTTGTTACCCAGTACTAGAGGAGTAACCAGGGTGGCTTTGTGGGGGAAAGGAGAGGTACATGTGTTACATTTCTTGTTATTTTTACAGGCAACTGAATTCCAGCATTCAAGGTAGAATTATCAATTTAAGGTCATCTTTGGGTATAAGTAGAGTCTGAGATAACCCTGGGCTTCGCAAAACTGTCAAAAAACAACAACAACAACAAAAAAAACCTAAAACATTTGACTAAATGTCAAGGACATTTGGCTGACCTTTGTAGTGACTCATGACCCCATTTTACAGCAAATGTGACAGGTTGGTGGGTAGATCCAGGGTTCTGGCAGCCTTCCTCTTTCAAAGTGTCTCAGGGTTCCTCCTCCCTGCTGTGGCAGATCTGATGAGGTGGGGACCTCTCCCTAAGTAGCTCATGTTCCCTACTCTTAACTATCTACCCTAGGTTATGATTGGGCATTCCAACTGGTGGTGGCTTGGGCCCTGAAGCTGGCAAGGAGGAAAGCTAAGGGTTGGCATTGGGGGAGGTCCCAACAGAAGTGAACATGCTGCACCCTAGTTCAGACGCTGTCAGACACCAGCTCCCTCAGTCAGGGCCTAAGGCACACACAGGTGTCAGCTCTGCATTCAGTGACTGTCCGGGTCGGTACCCCATCCAACACCCCCAATGAAAACGCTGCTCTGCTGGTGGCCAGGATGAAGGTGTTTCATAGGCTTTGAAGCCACAGGTAGCCTGTCCTGACTTGGTTGTATACAATGATCTTAGCTAGACAGGGGACCACAGTATCCTCAGACCCCCATCTCTGGGAGCCATAGAACCCCTAAGCTTAGGGATCAGGTATCCAGTTGCCCCAAGTTTCTGCTTTAGTAACTTTGCTGTCTGGCATACAAAGGCCAGCTTCCTTCCTGTCACTCTTTCCTGCTGTATTTCCTGACCCATACCCCCTAGTTAGGCCCCTCAGATCACTTGCCTTTCTGCCTGGGGTCTAGGACCCTGTGTGGTAAGTAGCAAAGGCTATGTGGTCAGGAAGTCACCTCCATACCCTTTCTGCAGCAGGTGCTAAATGCCATTTGTGGGTGATGAGGAGTATATTTGATGAAGAGGTAAGGAGTACAGAAGGCTGTAGCTCAGTGATTCTCAACTTGTGGGTCACGATCCCTTTGTGGATCAAATGACCCTTTCACAGGGTCCATCCTGCATATCAGATACTTACATTATGATTCATAACAGTAGCAAAATCACAGTTATGAAGTAGCAATGAAATATTTTATGGTTAGAGATCACCACGATATGAATACATGTATTAAAATGTTGGGGAATAAGAACATTGAGAACCGTTGTGTAATACATGTCACATAGATCACAGGCTTTCTCTAAACTATTGTGTGTGTGTGTTTCTGAGAGTATTTATTCATGACCCAAGATAAGGAAGCCATCTTTTGAACTGATGCCAGTTCCCAATGCCCTAGTGACTTCCATTCATGGCCTGGGTGTTGGCAGAGTAATTTACTGGCTTGCTGTGTGTCCTTGCTCAGGTTATTTAACCTCTCTGAGCCTAAACCTTCTAGCAGCACCAATCTCAAAGTCTCAGAAGACTGGGATGGGGGATTGGAGCTGCTGCAGGAATCACCAGAGAAAAGAGCTGATATCCTGTAGTCTCTTTTTTCCTTCTCACTGTATGTATGTATGTATTATGCATGTATGTATTATGTATGAATGTATGTATATATGTATGTATGTATATATGTATGTACGTATATGTGTATGTTTGTATGTATATATGTATGTATGTATGTATGTATATATGTATGTATGTATGAGTAGTGTGCCTGCACAAGTAGGCATGTTTACATGTGTGTAAGTGCATGTCTGTGTGCAGGTGCCCAAATTGTCTTCTTTGATTAATCTCCATGTTATTTAATTAAGGTCAGGTTTCTTGCTGAATCTGGAGCTCACCAGTGGAGCTAGTCTAGCTATTCATTTTGCTCTGGGATCTCTGTTGCTGCTCCCCGCCTCCACCCCCCTCACCCCTCACTCCCCCTGCCTCCGCCCCATGCTGATTTTACAGTTAGCTGCCACATTTATGTGGGCTCTGAGGAGCCCAACTCTGGTCCTGAGGCAAAATGTATCCACTGAGCCAACTCCCCAGCTCTTCTTGCTCACTTTATTCCATTTTGTTTGATCTAGAATTATTTTCCTGTCTCAGGACCCAGTGGCATCAAGATTTCATGACTTCCTGTTGTTGGCTTGCTGGAATGTCAATGCCCTAGACAGGCCTGGAAGTCATGGGCTTCCTGCCTCTGATTCCCTAGAACTTAGCACCTTGAATGTGTCAGCAGCAAGGCGTGTCCCCAGATTCTGAGGAAGGCAGAGTTTTGTGACAGCGAGCAGCAGGACTTTCTGGGAGCCTGCAAGTTCAAGGAAGCCCTAGTGAGAAGGGTGTTTCCTCGAAGAAGCTCTTTGTCACCATCAAAGGGCACACTTTGGTGCTGATTCTGGCCAGACAGTGCATCTCCTTGTCTTGGGATACAGGGTAGGGGCTTTGGGGCTTGGGGCCCATCTCTCCTGTGGGACAGGGGCTCTGCAGCTCTGGGACCCACCACTCTGGAGCCCACTTTTTTTTTTTCCACCACGTAACCTTGTGATGTCATAGCTTGACAGTGACACCAGTGTGGTTTGAGCTGCTTGGCTGTGAGCCAGGGAAGAGGAAGTGTGTTTAGCTTTACCAGCAGGAGGCTGGGGGTAGAGAGTTCCTTGTACGGGAGTGTGAGCCATGGGAGGGATCTGGTGAGAAAGTAACCGGTCTGTCCCTACCTGTAGCTCTGTCTGACCCTTGTTAGCTTGAGTAGGATGAGACAGACTGTCTGACCTCTCTAAGGTCTTTCCCACCCACCCTGTTTCTTCTTGGCTTATGAAGCAGAGATTCACTGTAACTTTGGCTGAGCTGGAACTTGCTTGGTATACCAGACTGGCCTCAAACTCTTAGAGATCCACAGCTCTCTGCTTCCTGAGTGCTGAAATTAAAGGTTAATGCTACCACACTGAGCTCTGTTTCGTCTTTATAGAGCTGGAGGGTTTAGGTTTGTGGATCCTGTGCTGTTCCTCATTTAAGAAAGCCTCTTCCCTGCCCACATGTTCAGTGTGGGAGTCTGTAAGAGGACATGCAGCCAAGTATGTTCTACGTTAAAACTGAGTGACCAGTGACCTGCTCAGAGGTGTTGGGTCCTTGAGAGGCCTAAGGAACCACCACTGTGTTCTCTTTGGGACCTAGGGCCCTCGGTTAACTTAGCCCCTCTGTCAAGACATGGGAAGAACCCCACTACCCGGGGGATTGCTGTTGGTCAGGATGGTCAGTGTGGATGTCATCTGACCTTAGACTTAGGACCATAGTGAGCTGAGGTTCAGAAAATTGAGTTGGCCTGAGGTTGAGAGCTGAGTGCGAAGGGACATGGAGCTAGTTTTACAAGCCGTGCACAAAGACATTTTCTAACCTCTTAGGACAGGGCAGAGTTGTGGATCCTGAGTTCTGGAATCTGGAGCCCAGGCCTGGTATGGCTTCCACTTTGAGCAGGGGTTGGGTCATCAATCCATCCTTTTTTTCTGTTCTGAATCTCCATTGCCTGAGTCCCAAACAGCTGACCTACAGCCCTGGCTCCTGTCTACAGCTCGCAGAGCCAAGGTTCCTAAAGAGGCGGTCACCAGCTGTTCCCTCTCAGACTGTCTGTGCCTCTGGCCATGAGCGTGGGTCCTGTTCCTTCCTGCTCTCTCAGACAGGAGTCCAGCCTGTCCCACGCTGCCCCAAAGGCCTCCAGCTTGCCTCCCCATGGCTTGGTCCTGTGGTTATGCCCTCATTTTCTCTTGTCACCTTTTTAAATCTCTTCACATTCTGCCCTCCTGCAAAAACTCCCAGAGAACTTTCTCAGCCTTGAGTCTCAGAACAGAAGCAGACTGGAGATGAGTGGATACCAAGGTGGAGGCTGGAGGGCCTGGAGACAGAGCTAGATGGTCTAGTTGGGGCAGGAAGTTTGTTAGCATCAACAACGACACATGAGGTTGTATATCTGTGGTCAGTTTGTAAGAGAAGGAGTGCCAGTTACATTGAACAGTTATTGGGCTGGGTGCTGTGGATTGTATATGTAATGGAGCCCTTCTATCCCCAGCCAGCAGAGTGGCAGGCCACTGCTTTTGCTAGCAGAGGTGTGAGGGCCAGGTCTGCTCATGAGCCTACTGCTCTTCCCACCAGATCCCAGCTTCTGTCCATAGGGATACAAAGTCATATGTTATGGTGGTTGGTTGAGGCCACTACATGGGCTGTGACCCGAATGCCACCTTTCAGTTTCTGGAGACACTATCTTGTCTATTTTTTGTCCAGTTCCGGTGTGAGCCAAACTCAGCTCAATGAATTGGAGATTACATCTTTTGCCTTTGTTGATTAGCCCTGCATCTATTAGACACCTGCCCCAGCAGTGTGCAGCACCCAGCTCTTCCCATGCACTGGCTTGGTGAATCACAACACTTTGTATGGTGGGCGTGGCTCTGCTCTTATTTTGTAGATGCTAAAACCAAGGTGGGATAATAAGATAAGGGGAGTCAAACCAGGTTCTGGCTCAAGGAGAGCTCACCGTAGGGTGTTGGGTGACACAGGGAAGGAAAGAATTAACCTAAATATGGTCTAACCTAGGAAATATGGAAATAGTCCCCCCACCCCCCCACCCCCCCCACCCCCGTTGTCACAGGGGCCTCCTGGAGGGATCTGTGATTCCCACCTGGGGTTCAAGGGTTTACATGAGAGTGAGATCATGGAGAGGGTGACTCTGAAGAAGCTGAGGGGTCTGCTCTGCAGAATGTATGGTCAGAGGTAGCAATGGGGGCCCACGGTGTGGAAGAGGAATGTGGGAGTCTGATGCTCTGTAACTGTATCAGGTGAAACGTGAGCCGAGGGCAGCAGTGGATATTGGAGAAATTTTGTTCCAGCTCACAGGCAGCAGGAGATGCTGAATACTTTTAAGGAGGGCCAGTCTTGGAAGTAGGAACATGGCTTAAGTCTGTCTGCAAAGGGACATCTGCTGGGGATCCACAGTGAGGAGACTAGCTGTCAAGAGTTGTCCCAGTGTCGAAGATGGATAAAGCTGTGCCAAAGGGTCTCAAGGAGGTGATAATGGACAGGGCGGGGCATTCTCCCTCACCAAACCAGTACTACTTGAGGGCAGAGACAGAGCCTGGCCCTAAGAACCGGATCCCAATGTGGGTTTCCTGTCTGCTGCAGCTCATTTCTGAGGCACATACATCACAGGCAGCAGCTTGGAGGAGGAATGTGTCACCCCTGGGCCACCCACCTGTGATGTGGTTGGTCCTTTCTGACGCCACTGCTCTTTATTTCCATGGTAGTTGACAGGCCTGGCTGCCTAGGCCTTGCGTCGCTGTGACAACCTGGCTTGATGTGGCTGTACCCTCACAGTCCATGGGGCTCCTGTAAACCTCTAAGACTGAAGTGCCCCCCAACCTGCCATGCAAATGATGTGGCCTCTCTAGTGCTTGAAGATGATTTCCAACTGTGTGTGGGGTCTTTGGGTAGATACCTCTGCCTGTCCTCAAAGGCTGTCGTCTCATTTACCCTGAGAAGTGATGGCACTTTTGTCTGGAAACATCATTGAGCTGTTCAGCACTCTGTGAAGCAAGACAAGACCACAGGGTGTGAAGTGTTTGTTGTACAAGTGTGAGGACCTGAGTTTCATCTCTAGAACCTATGTAAAAATACCAGCTGTAGCTCATGCTTGAAATCCCAGTGCTGGGGAAGTGGAGATAAGCAGATCCCTGGATTCACTGAGTGGCCAGGCTAGCCAAATTTGTGTGCCCCAGGCCAAGGAGAGACCTTGTCTTAAAACAAGTGCATTGAGAAGAGACCACCAGGGTTGCCCTCTGGGGTGTGTGTGTGTGTGTGTGCATGCCTCATATATACACTCTCATATGCACACATAGTACAGCTCCATGGTCACCCACACATACATGTATACCTATACACATGGAGAAGTACAGATTTCATGATCACACTTCTTGTATAGCCATACATGCATGTGTACCTGCACATACACAACCAAATGTGCACACACCTCTACACATACACACACACAGAAAGAGAGAGAGAGAGAGAGAGAGAGAGAGAGAGAGAGAGAGAGAGAGAGAGAGAGAGAGAGAGAGAGAGAGACATGGGCTTTTGAAGCACCCCCTTCCCTGCCATGTCACACTTCCTTCAACAAGGCCACACCTCTGAATCCTTCCCCCAAACAGTCCCACTAACTAAGGACAAGGCATTCAAATATATGAATTTAGGGGACCATTCTCGTGCAAACCACCAAAGGCTTATACTGACCTCAACATCTGGTTCAGAGAGAACCAAATAGCTCCTCACACAGGTTTTTTTTCTGACTCTAAGCCTTACAGTCCTAGCTCATATAAAGGGTGGTGCTTGTGGGTACATACTCAACACCACAATCCAGTTCACCTTCTCCATCTTGTCCCATTCCTCCCCAGTGGTAGATCCATGCCCAGGGGATCTGTCATCCATTCATCTCCCAACCTGTCCATCTATCTCTACAGCTACCCATCTGTCCATCCATCCTTCCTTCCACCTCCATCGCTTCCTCTCTCCATTTTATCACCCATCCATTCTTTCATCTATCCATTTCTTTATCCACATCCATCTGTTCTTTTCTCAGTCTCTGTCTACCAGGTACAGTAGGTGATTAATTCATATTAATTAATTCATTCATTCATTCTTGTTCGGTGGGCGCTTAATTTTTCCAGTTCTGACTTGGGTCAGAAGCAAGTGCATCCCCCCCCCCCCCCCCGTGTGTGTGTGTGTGTGTGTGTGTGTGTGTGTGTGTGTGTGTGTCTGTCTGTCTGTCTGTCTGTTCTGAAACTCTATATAGACCAGGTTGGCCTTGAACTCACAGAGATCTTCCTGCCTCTGCCTTCTGAGCTCTGGGATTAAACGCATGGGCCACTGCCACTCCCTGTTTGGGGTTTTGTCGTTTGAACAAATTGACTCAAGTAAACAGGGCTGACAGTGTCAAGAGCAGTTGGGTTCATTTCCTCATTTCTCAGGGTCAGATCCTCTCTGGACTGCCTGTGGGGGTGAATCTACGGCTCTCCAATTCAAAGCAGAAGATTGGAGCCGTCTTCGGGTCTTGTCTGCCCATAACCCCTACCCCATCCCAGTGTGCATGGCCCTGAGGCCCAGCTCCCAGGGCTATGTTTTCGGGGCTCTGGGGAGCTCCCCCTCTGTAGGAGTGACCTTTGGTACTTTATTGTGCAGGGGCTTTCTGTTCCTCATTGTTTAGCCCTGATGAGGTTGTGGTTTTTTGTTTTTTTTTTGTTTTTTCCCTCTGCCCAAGAGAATAAACAGGCCTCGAGGTTATTGAGGGAGTGCTGGGCCCCTTTGCCAGCTGCTGGAGCTGCAGTCACACATAACAGGAGAAGCACCAGGGAGCTTATTCTTAGTGAAGCTTAGGACAAGAATGTCCCGGAAGGCAAGAGCTGAAGGTTCAGCTGATTACCAGGAGCCCTTGTCCATGGGCGGGTCAATGAGACAGTCCAATTTGGCTGGGGCAAGGCCCTTTCCCATCAGGCTTTCTGCTTCTGGCAGAAAGTTGTTCCCTAGCCAAAGCAGCGTTTCTCTGGGCCATTAGGCGCTGCCCAGGCCCCAGATGAATTAGGGACTCCCCTGTTACCACCATCTAGGATACTTGAGGGGGTAAACTCCAGGGCTGACAGGGATGGCTAGGGTTCCCATAAGATCTAGGCCACCTACAGCCCGTTTGTGGAGAGGGTAGAATGAAGGGAGAAGGCACTGAGTTAATGAGACAGTTTTTCCAGAAAGGCTAGTCTGGAAGTTTATGGGGGACACTCAGGCCCTCTGTGTCAGTTCGCATTCTGTGGAATGATAGGTGCAAAAGAATGTACGGTGCTTGGTTACTGGGGTTCAGGGCTCCCCTAGGGTCTGCTCTGTGTGTCCATTCTTACTCCCTTCTCCCAGCTTACCTTGCTCTTTGCCCATGGGGTGGGATAATCAGACCAAGTACAGCAAAGGATTCTCTGATGCATGGGGACAGTTCTTTCTTTATTTTCCTTTTCTCATTTTGAGCACTATGTCGCCCTAGCCCAGAGACTCCCTGGTAGGTGTGGAGGGGGCAACCAGAGCCACTGACACCCTTTGCCTTAGACATAGGCAGTGAGACCCCAGACCATGTGGAACACCCTTATAGTGGCTGTTCAGCCCCACTGGATGCTTTTGCTGTGAAATCAAAGGGGGACATGCCAGGATAGTGGGTGTGCATATGTGTGCACGCACTTAGATGGGTGTGTGTGCCCCTGTCCAGAAGGAGCTGCAGTGACTTTTTCAGACTGGGTGCTCAGCTCAGTTGGCTCTGAGATGTCCCTCACCCCAGCCGCCTGCACGACCTCCCTGGGGAGGATGGCTCTGTTGGGGGACTCAAAGACAGGCCAGGAAGGCAGATGCATTTCTATTCAGGCTTCTTGGCCCTAGTGCTCAGGGTGAGGACCTCTCCTCTAGGAAATGACATTGTAATTACTGCTCCTCTGCGCAGGGTAGCAACTGCTGATCTCCCTTTTCTGTCTGTCTCTGGGAAGAATAGCTCACACTAGAGCCTCAGGGGGACCCCCCCCCCATCTGGGGTATTTAGCCAGCATGGGAACAAGGTAGGGGTCTGTATTGG
Source organism: Phyllotis vaccarum (assembly GCA_033318265.1). NCBI lineage: Eukaryota > Metazoa > Chordata > Mammalia > Rodentia > Cricetidae > Phyllotis > Phyllotis vaccarum. Next base: position 59,345,527 of record JARWLC010000003.1, on the reverse strand, counting down.
GCTGGTCATTCAGGGTGAGGCCTGGACAGTTGCCTGCAGAAGAGATGCACTCTGAAGGGATGCGTAGAGCACAGGGGCAGAACCAGAAATGCTAAAGACTGTCCACATCAGGGAACTCCGGTCCCTTGAGTTATGGCCCCTGGAGGCTTCCAGCTGTTATCACTGAGTGGCTTGGTAGCTGAACAGGGGAGAACACTGAGAGAGCAGCTCAGTTGTCACTTGCTGCTGAGACCACACCACTGGGCACAGTAGTAATGGTCGCTAGACAGTGCTGGGGGTGGGGAGGGAAAGCAGAGGGCAGAACCACAGCCCACAGATCCTAGAAATGTGTCCAGTCTGTTCAGACCAGATGAATCCAGTATTATAGTCAGGGCCTTCCCTTCTATGATTGACTTGTTTATAGCTGCTGTTCAAGGGAACTTGATCAAAGTGCCTTTGTTGGGATGGTTGTTAGATATGTTGTGTGTCTTCTTGCTCCCACGGAGTTCAGTCAGGAACTGAAGTTCAGAGAGAGGCAGAGACACATGCCTATGACCATACAACCGATAAGCAGTAGAAAAGAAAATGAAATCATGCCTCTCTGACTCTCTGCCTTTAGCTGAGGCGTCAGGAGGACTTGTCACAGTTACTGGTTCAATAAATATTCATTGGGCTCCTGCTGACCATGTGTTAGAAGCTGTTGGTACAATAAAAAGTATAAACCAGTCCTCAACTTTGACCTAGAACCACCCCCTGGTCATTTTCAGGTGACGTCAGCAGGAGCGCCAAGGACTTTGGGTGTATGTGCATACTTTCTTTATGCTCCAACATCCACTCCCTTGTTTGCTCGTGAGCTCACATCCTTGTCCCTAAAGACTCAGATTGCCATTCCATCTTTTGAAAGGAAGCCTGGTGCTCAGGCAGGTCTCCAGGGCACTGAGACAGGCACAGTGTGATGACAGTTGCCGCCACTGCCGCCACTGCTGCTGCTGCTGCACACTTCCCGGACCACTTGGAGATCTGAGGGAGGGCCCTGTGTTTCTCGTTGCTGGTTTTGTGCCATGTAGGCGGTGCTTTCCTTTTCCCCCTTCCCATCTATCTGTCTTGCCTGTCTTTCATAGTTATTTATTAAAGAATAACAAAACATGTGAATGTGCCCAAGTGTATGTATGTGCACCACATGCATGCAGGATTCAGCAGAACTTAGAGGTAGAGTCTGATACCCCTGGAACTGGAGTTGCAGGGAGCTGTGAGCAACCATGTGGTGCTGGGGCAGGTCCTCTCCAAGAGTAACAAGTGTGCTAACCACTGAACTCCTTCTCCCTATCATTGTTGGTCTCCCAGTGGAGGTACTTGGCACAGTCTTTGAAAACATGGGCAAGAGAGGCAGATAGGACCCAGGCTCAAATCACTGGTTCTAGACCTTAAGTGGGTGATAAGCCTTCTTTATGCTTCTGCTTCTTTTCCTTACAATGGTCGTAGTCTGTCCCGGCTGCTTCTGAAGAACTGCAATAATACACTCATCTCAGATTCAGTCTCTGGAAGCAGAGCCTGAGGTGTAGCTTCTAACGCCCTGACAGGAGAAGGCTCTCAGGCAAGAGGGTGGGGTGGCAGGATGTGGCAACAGGACCACATGATTGCCAGCCAGGAGGCATGGGCGTTGGTCCTGTGTTGAGGCCAAGGTATTGCTTCTTAGTTGGAAACTCTTGTCAGCCAATGCTGAGGCCAATCTCTGGCAATGGGAGTCTGAATAGGGCCAGGACTCTTCACTGGTCCAAATCTTCCCAGACCATAGGACTGCAGCACCTGTGTGAAGAAGCACACAAGATAGTTTCCATGCTGTATTAACTTCCTGAGGTAGCTCTGCCTTGGCCTGTGTCAGAAGCTTGAGTCTAGAAGTGACAAGGCCACTGCTTCTCCTCTTTACATCATAGGTGTCAGCATGTGAACATGTATATGTACACCTGTATGCTTATGCATGGATGTGAGTAAATGGAAGCAGGGCTGTGCCAGAACAATGATCTGTGTGGAGAGAGCCAGTGAAGGAAGAGCCTCCACTGGGTCCGGGGGAGTCAGGGGGTGCTTCTGGGAGGAGGCAAATCTCAGCCAGAAGGACAGAGGGACAGACAAGAAGGTATCCTAGGAAGAGAACAGCTTTATGTAGAAAGCCTTTTCTCTGTGACCAAAGCCACTGTCTTCAAAAACTGCATCTTCTGTGAACCTTATGGGACTCACTCAGCAAGAGGCAAGGTCTAAAGTAACCCACTTGCTGGCCCAGCACCTCTACCTGCAGACACAAGTGTGCCCTGCTGAAGAGGATGGCCAAGAATGGATGAAGCCAGGGCTCCACTCTCTCAAGCCTTCTTCCTCCTCCCCCAAAGCAAGAACTCATTCACAAGGCCAGGTCATGGGTGTTCTGGAGCCCAGAGTCACTGTGTTGACGACTGTCTCGCTTTCTCTCTTCCAGATAACCTTGACACCCTACATGCCAGAATCTGGGAAGACATGCCATTACCCAAAGGAATACTACAACAAAAATGTTCAGATGTGCTGCGCTTCATGTCCGCCCGGTGAGAGGCAGAGGCTGGGTGTCTGGACGGTGATGCCACGGAGGGAGTGTTTGTCTAGGAATGGAGAAGAGGGCCTTGAATTCTCACTAGGCTGCTTCTAGGGACCTCCATTCTAAGGTCCATTAGCCATCTTGCCCGGGACTGTTATATATTCTGACCCCTCTGCTCAGCACACTTCTCAATGGCTTCCTCTTGGTCAACATTTACGTACATTTTAGATCCCGTCTCCTTTTCCAAGAAGCCTGCCCCAGACTGCAATGATGGCCTGGTTCTTCTACTAGCCTCACTGTGTGCTCCTCCAGAGTAGAGACTGTAGCTTGTTCCTGTGGAATTTCCAGAACATGGCTGGGCCATATAGTACATAATTATCAAGTGAATGAATGCATATCCATTTCGTAGATAGATGATGGACCTGAGCCCTAGCCTCAGTGTGGAGGACTGAGTAGCTGGCTCTCATTTCTGAGTAGCCAATCAAGTGTGTGCATTCAGTCTCTACTCTGGAGGAACACACACACGCACACGCACACGCACGCACGCACACACGCACACACACACATGACACACGCACACACATACGCACGCACACGCACATGCACACATACTAATAATATATACATCTGACTAAGATGAGGCGGGTCATCATGAAGAATTCAGATTTTATTTACCAGAGGTTTTGTTCCATCTGCTTGAGACCCAGTGGGTAGGAACACAGAAGCATGTGTACAGTCACTTTTGAGAGACCCCAGGGGACAATGGCTTTTCTGTTGACTAGCAGAGTGTCTTTAAGAAGTTACAAGCTTGGAAGAGCAGTGAACGTGGCAGAAAGGGAACAGAAGAGAGAATTAAACACAAATATCTCCCAGACCTTTAGGAATCCCATGCCCTGGGCTCTGACAGGCTACCAGATGTAACATCCTTATTTTCACCTTTTCCTTAAAGTTTGTACACCAGGGTAGAGAATTTTAACAAACTATCAAGAGGACAGGAGTTGACAAAGTGTTATTGACTGACAGTAGGTTTTTCTAGTGGTGATATCTCAGCTACCTGGAGAGAGCAGACAGGAAGAAGGTATATTTAGAGGTGGGTATGGCTAGGGCCTAACAGATGTGTGATGAATCCGTTCTTCATAAAGGAGCTTCCTGGGTAGGTTCAGAACGCTAGAACCCAAGGTCTTGGCAGAGATTGTCTCCAACTGAGACCTTTGGTCCCTGTTTTCTCAGGCCAGCACGTGAAACTCTTCTGCACTAAGACCTCAGACACTGTGTGTGGTGACTGTGAGGATGGCACATACACCAAACTCTGGAATAGGCTTTCCACATGCCTAAGCTGTGGCTCTCGCTGTGGTGATGGTAAGTGGCCTGAGCTGGATGGTTCTAATATCTTTCCTGGTCACTAGTCCCCCAGCCTAGGAAGGTGGATGGAGTTACCCTGGGTCAAGTTATTTTCATCTTCTCAGACCTGAGTGGCTGGGATCTGCTCTTCACCACATCTATGTATTCATATGGTTGGAACCTGGGGCTTCATGCAGGCAATACAAGCACTTTTTAACTGAGCTACACCAATCCCCAGACTTTTTTTTAAAAAAAATTGAAAGGTCTATTATTTTTATTGTATGTTTATTGGTATTTTTGCTGACATGTAGTGTCCACAAGGCCAAAATAGGGCATCAGATCTTCTGGACTGAGTTATAGACCTTTGTTAGACACCATGTGGGTGCTAGGAACAGAACCTATGTCCTTTGCAATTACAGTCAGTGTTCTTAATCAGCGAGCCATATTTCTAACCCCTAACTTTAATTTAATTTGCAGTTTTGGGAATTGAATATAGAGGGCCTTATGGTGCTCTATTACTAGGTCCTTCCATAATCCTTTACCATTGAGACAGGATCTTGCTTAGTGGCTCAGGCTGGCTTTGAACTTATGAACTGCATGCCTCAGCTTCCTAAGATAACAGGCCTGAGCCCCCAGGCACAGCTTTCAATTTTTTATTTATTTATTTATTTATTTTGTCTATTTTGTTTTTTCAAGACAGGGTTTCTCTGTATAGCCTTGGCTGTCCTGGAACTGAGCTAGCTCTTTAGACCAGGCTAGCCTTGTAGTGAGATCTACCTGCCTTTGCCTCCTGGCTGTGTGTGTGTGTGAGAGAGAGAGAGAGAAAGGGAGAGAGAGGGAGAGAGAGAGAGAGAGAGAGAGAGAGAGAGAGAGAGAGAGAGAGAGAGAGAGAGATTTTTTTTGAGATGGGTTTTTGCTAAGTTGTTCAAGTTGGCCTAGAACTTCCTACTAGGCCCAAGCTAACTTTAAATTTAGAATCATTTTTTTTTACCTTAGCTGCCCCAGTGTTGGGATTACATGTGTGTGACACTTTTCCTGGCCACTTATAGATGGCATTTTCCTTCTAGGTCCCATCAGGTCTTTATTTGATCTCTGAGGTGGGTGGAGGGGAGAGTCCATCCCTATGTCAGAATTGAGGGTGTAGAACATGGGTAAGCAGATGGGTATGTTCACATTGTGATGGAGCTGGGACAATGTGGACAGGGTCCTTTGGGCATAAAGGAGGTAGAAATGACCCTGGCTGTCCTTCCCTCCTCCAGACCAGGTGAAGACCCGCGACTGCACTAAAGAGCAGAACCGAGTGTGTACCTGCAAAGCAGACATGTATTGTGCTTTGCAAACCAGTACTGACAGCTGTCGACAGTGCATGAGGCTGAGCAAGTGTGGCCCCGGATTTGGAGTGGCCAGTACAAGTAAGGACCCTTCTTCTTCCTTTCCCGCATGAACATCCCTGTATATCACAGGCATCAGCCTCTCAGCCTCACCTAGGAACCTACCCAGTGGCTGCCAGAGGCATCTGTTAGGCACCCTGGTCAGGCACCTGTTGCACATTAGGATCTAACATAGATCCCGACATGAGTCATACTAGGCTGGTAGGAAATCAGATAGGGCAGGAAGGTAACACTGAAAGTAGGCCCATGTACATGTATGGGCATGTGTGCCCATACATGTGTATATGTGTTTATTGCATGTGTCTGTGTGAAGATGCGGCTATATGTATGTGGTGATATGCTGTATATTTAATAAAAAAAATACTCTGGAATATCAGAGAGTCATCCACAGAGCCAAACGGTGACTGAACCTTTAATCCTAACTCTAGGCCAGGTGAAAGAGGAAGTGAGATAGCTGAGCGGAGGGAAAGAGGGAGGAGCTTCCCTGATCTCTTCCCTGGTTGGCTGAGCGGAGGGAAAGAGGGAGGAGCTTCCCTGATCTCTTCCCTGGTTGGCTGAGAGGACAGAGGTTGAAAGATGGAGACAGGCCTGAGTTGGCGGGTGAGAAGTGGCTGTGGTTTATTTCTCCATCTCTCTGACACGTTAGCTTTTTTCCCCGATATCTGGCACCAGGTTTTCATTATAATACCAAATAGATTTTGTGTGTATGTTAAGAGAGGGAATTACAAGCAGGCCTCTCTTGTGGTCCCAGTGCTAGGATACTCCACTTGGTTGCATGAAGTATTCAGGTTGTTGACAAGCTCTGGATTTTCTCTTTAAGGATCTGAAAATGGAAACGTGGTGTGTAGTGCCTGTGCCCCCGGGACATTCTCTGACACCACATCATCCACAGATGTGTGCAGGCCCCACCGCACGTGAGTGTTGATTTCCTGGGTTCTGAAGGAGCAGGGAGGGTGACTCCCTGGGAGATTGAGGCCCAGGATATAGGACAGCTTGTCCCTCATTATCTGTGGGACAGTGGACGATATGAGTAGGAGCCTGACACGGAGGCTGGATAGGGTGACCCGGTAGAAGTGGGTGGGGGTGGGAGGGAGGGGTCCTGCTCAGAAGGCATGGTTCATACTGCTTGGCTGTTGACATCCTTGTCCTCTGGTTTGGATCCCTGGAATAAGTTCACTGTCCTCTGTGGCCTCTTGACCAAACCCTCCCTCCCTCAGATGTAGCGTTCTTGCCATTCCTGGAAATGCAAGCATGGATGCAGTCTGTGCACCCAAGTCCCCAACTCTGAGCACCATCCCAGGGACAGTCTACATACCTCAGGCAGAGCCCACAAGATCCCAACCCCAGGAGTCAGAGCCAGAGCCCAGCCAAACTCCAGCCACCTCTCCCTTTGTCAAAAGTGAATCAAGCACCAAGAGTGGTGTCTCTCTTCCAGTTGGTAAGTCCCTGTCTCCTGAGTGACTGACCCATCTAGGCTTGCAAATGCACAGTCTGGACTACTGGGGAGGCTGAGACAGGAGAATTGCAATTCAAGGTCAACCTGGGCTACAGACACTTCCCCTCCTTTTCTCCCCGTTTTTGCTTCTCAAAGGTTCCCTGTGGGCAATCCTGGGAGCCCAGGCTCTGTCCTTCAGAGCACATACAGGTGTGAAGGAGCTGAGTCTCCAAAGGCCTGATGTTGTCATAGGGAATCCCCGGGTGGGGTGAATGTGAACATAGAGTCTGGTTGCTGGTTATGATGAACCCTTTCCCTTCTGGGATCAGGATGGTTCCAAGCTGGAGGCCCCAAACTGGCCCTCTGGCTGTATGTGGTTCATTCCTGAGTTTGAAGACTTCAGGCTGGACCAGCCCCAGCCACCTGGCACTTTTATCTCTGAAGTACCCTACCCTCTTCCTAGGTCTGATTGTCGGAGTGACATCTCTGGGACTGCTGATATTAGGGCTGGTGAACTGCTTCATCCTGGTACAGAGAAAAAGTGAGGTTCTTCTCCATCCCTGTTTCTCCCCTCTCCCCCCACACTGTTTTTCTGGGTGCCTCAGGTAGAGGAGGTGTCTAGTACAGAGCACTACGCTATCACATATTCAAATGGATCTGAAGACTGTAGTCCCTTGTTCCCTAGGAGCTCAGAGCCTGGGGCAGAAGGTACATCCTCTAACCTGGCCACTGGAAGGAAGTGGTTAAAGTTCAGAAAGCCCGGGATCCTGTGAGCTGGGCTGAATTTCCATGGGTAGAATGTGGTTGAGGCAAGGCTAAAGCACAGGCTGGGCTGGGGGGTGGTGGGGGGCCAAGGGGAATGGTTCATCTGTGGGCCTTACCTGGCAGGCAGATACTCCCTGGCTGGGTCCACCCCACTGGCTCAACCCTAGCCATGCTGTGTCTCTTAGGACAGATGTGCTAAAGAAGCCCTGCTCCTGACTTCTTCCTCTCTCTTCTTTGTAGAGAAGCCCTCCTGCCTACAAAGAGAAGCCAAGGTGGTGAGTATTCCTTTGTGGCTAACCTCCCCCTTGTTGTATTAAGTTCTGGCCCCAACTTTCTGGCTTAGCCTCGAGGTGCAGACCTGCAGACCTGTGTGTCCCACAGAGACACACGGACGCTTACATTAGTTTTAGGAGGATCGACCTAAGGCCCAGGCATATAACTTGCTAACTCTTTACCCTTAAACTAATCCATGATTCTTATCCTGTTCAGCCATGCGGCTCAGTATCTTTTCTCAGGGCAGCACGGTTTCCTCTGCACCTGTCGGCTTCTCTGGTATCTCTGTGGCATCTCTGCTCTGTGCTTCCTATTCCCAGAGTCTTCCCAGTCTGGTAGGCCCGCCCACACTTCCTGTCTGCCTTCAGCCAATCAGCATTTTTATAAACTAGTAGGCAGGACAATTATTTACAATGTAACATAATCCCACTACACCCCCTCCTCCATTTCCTTTCCTAGGGTGCTGGGTCGTCATCATACAAGCAGCACTGAATGGGTATGATGGTGGTGCATACCTGCAATCCCAATAGCTGGCACAAGTAGAGGCTGGAAGATCAGGAGTTCAAATTCTCCCTTTGAGCCAATTGATGTCTAGCTAAATTCTGGTTGGGGAAAAAACAGGCCAGCTCTTCTCTAGCTGGACATAGCCAGGTTTTTCCTCCCTGCATCCTCTCTGGTCCCCATGAGTAGAGCATCCTCACTCCTCATTATATAGTAAAGAAATATAGACTTAGGAGCGATTGTCAATCTTCAAGGGTTAAGGGTTAGGTCTGTGGTATATCCTGGGGCTCATACCCTCTAGACATGTAGGTTTGTTAGACACATCTAAAGCTGTCTCAAACAGACCTTTTCCAGCAGGGCCTGCTCACCAAGAGCCTGCCTAATACAACCCTTTGCCCAGCTTTTACCCTGTCAGTCACCTGTTTCAGGGCCCTCTTGGGAGCCTGGTAAATGGTATCCCCATGTGCTAGAGTGAGGCCATCAGGCAGGACCAGCAGTGAGTGACTCAGACCCTACTCTGAGGGTTGGAAAAAACAGGGTTATTTAAAAACGGCGGCATGTGAATTCATCCACATTGTCCCCAGTCATGCCCATGGCCTCATGTTTAGTCACCAGCAGTTATGGAGCACCAAACTCATGCCAGCACTGTACTGAAGTCTTAGAAATTCCTCCAGCCTGTCTATGACACAGTCTGTGTGATTATTGCCTCCAGCTTTACAGTCTTGCGACATATGGCCCAGATACTCTTAAGTAACTGTCTTGAGGTGGCACAGCTGATGGGCGTGGCCTGGGACACAAACCTAGGAAAGTAACTCACTTCCTAATATACAATCCCTGTACTTCTCAGGCATGCCCACATGGCCCGATACATAGAGACACCCTTAGCTCTGAAGCCTACAGGAGCCTTTGACAGTCCCAGCTCCATGCAATAGGACCAAGCCCAGTAATGGAGGAAGTGTCAAGCTGAGGTCCTTGGTACTCACTCAGTGGGGTCTCAGCCTGAGTCACAGGACTGTGATGGTGTCTGTACTTGAACATTGCAGCTTGTGGCTCTGAGCAGGGAGGTGGCTGTGACCTTTGGGGTTTTTTTTCTGCTTAGCTCTAGCCACAGGCAAAGAGGGGGAGGCCCAACTAGAAAAGTTCCTTCTCAGGAGCTGATGAGTGTGACATTTATGAATGCCTCTGCAGGGCTACCAGGGTAGTAAGGCTGCGCCCAGGATCAGACTGTGAATTCAGAATGTCGCTCATCCCGTTCAGACTGTGGTACCTGGCTGGCAGACTATGGTACCTGGGGGAGGCAGGAGGATGCAGCACTGCTTTCACACGCTGGCCTGGGTTTTCTTGCTGCGGCCATCAACCATCCATGTAATTCTGAGCACAGAATCCACCTTCTGTGCGCTTTTTTGGCCTCATGGGTTCAGGATCCTTCCAGTCCAGAGTCAGAAGCTATGGGCTGGGCAGGGCTTGAGGCTGAGGAACTGAGGTCACAGGACACACAAGGACATCTAGGAAGCCAAAGCAATAGTGAGCAGGGTTCCCAGATAGCATTTCAGTGACTCTCTAGAGAACATGGGCCACAGGAAGGATAGCCAAACTACTGCTTCTGTGCAGACAACACCAGGCATTGTGCCTTCCTCTGGAGTAAGGTCAGAGGGTCCCAGCCCTGGCCTGGCCACTTTTCCAGCTGGTGTAGACAGACAGTGGTCTTGAAATGGTATTTCCATGTGTCCTCAGCATGGATTTCTGTGAAAAGGTATTTTGTCTTAAGCCTCTAGAGCTGAACCCCAGACACCCAGAAAAGGCATGGTAAGTTTTGGCTTACTGCACTGTATCCTAACCATGACCTCGGGCAAGAAATCCACACCTTGCATATCCAAGGTGGCATTAGGCTAGGCTGATCTTCTGAATGAGCTGACATAGATGTGACTCAGGTACAGTACTTGGCACTAGGTACTCAAGTCGCATACAGTTTTGCCATTATCATTCTGCAAGAAGCCACAGGGGAGCCACAGAATATCCTCTGGGTGAACTGTGGGAAGGAGACTTGAGACAGGCCAGCAAGAAGTCCTGTGAATGGCCCAGGAGAAAGGGCTCAGTGAACTGGGCTAATTCATTGAGCAGAAGGAAGGGAGAGTAAAGGTGTTGAACTTCTAGGACCAGGTCCAGCCTCTGGAACAGCTGCATAGATCCGCTTTGTAATTAAAGATTGACGGTGGCTTGATTGCACCAAACTTGTTTATTTATAGGCACTAAAGCATACACTTTGGTTGGGAAATTTTTGGTTTTTTTTTAACTTCAACAGGGACTCATGTAGCCCAGCCTTGGCCTTGAACGCTGAGGATGGCTTTGAATTTCTGATGCTCCTGCCTCAGTTTTCCCATTCTATCAGTGCTGGGATTACAAACATATACCATACCCTGCTTATATGGTTCTGGGGACTAAACCCAGGAGCCCTGGGCATAGTCTTTAGTCCCTTCTGAACATGAGTTCAGTTCTCAGTACCCACATTGGATGGCTCACAACCACCTGTAACTCCAGCTCTAGGGGATCCAATGCCATTTTCTGTCCTCCAAAGACATCTGCATGTACATGTTATTCACACTCGGACACAAATGTATACACACAATTAAAAATTTTAAAAAAGACTTTTTCAAAAGGGAGACATGTCACATCTTTTTCTTTTTTTTTTTTTTTAATTGGAACCACTAAAAAGCGTGAAGTTCACTCCTGGCTGGCAGGCTTTGCCACCCAGTGAGCAGTACTTCTGACAAGCTCTTATAAATAGTGTCCTGTGCAGGCTCATGGCACAACTATCCTTGAAATTCCCAGCTGTTTAGTTTTACAACCTTAGGACATAAGCTATAATTGTTCCCTTATACATGGAAACATGGAAACCAGAGAGGTTAAGTAACTTTTTCAAGATCACACAGCTGGTGAGGAGTAGAGCTGTGAACTTAAACTCAGGGGGTCTGGATTCAGAATTCAACTCTTAGCTACCACGCTGGGGACATCTCCCTATGTTGATGGACGACTTTAAGAAAGTCAATTATTATTTTTTTTTATTTCCTCGTGTGGATTGAGGGTGTGGAAACAATGTGTGGCGTGGGCAGAAACGTGTCAACTGTGGAGTGTGGGTGATGACAGGGGCCACAGGGCAAGGCACCCGCAGGTGGATTAATATTACCCATCTTACTCGCAGCCTCACCTGCCGGATGAGAAATCCCAGGGTGTGAAAGGTCTAGAGCAGCAACACCTGTTGACCACAGCGCCCAGTTCCAGCAGCAGCTCCCTGGAGAGCTCAGCCAGTGCTGGAGACAGGAGGACAACCCCTAGGAGCCAGCCTCAGGCAACGGCCACGGAGGAGGCCCGAGAGTCTCAGGAGGCCTATGCAGGCTCCAGGAATTCAGGTAGGAGACAGGAACCTGCTGGCTCCCTCCCACTCTGTGCAGATAGATGATCCTCCACCTTCTAGTTGAAAATAACCCAAGAGGGAGATGTCTTTAACACACCTGGCAACCGTGGTGATTGGTCATTGCGGCTCTGAGCTGCAGTCTTGGGAAGAGATTCTACTGCCTCTCCCTGGTCCTTAGAAAGGCCCAGGCTCACAGAGCTACCAGAGCTTCTATGGAATGTGTGGATCGTGTTCCCAATGATGTCCACTTGCAAAATCTTGAACCTCTGCAAGTCTGGTTCATGTTGGTTTTTCGATTAATTTCTGCTAGCATCCTGGTGTTTCCCTGTGGGGCTAGCCTTGGCTACCCCCAGCTTACTTCTATTCCCTGCTCATGGGCAGTACAGCCGCTTTGGAGTCTAGGTTCAGGCCCCCCCTTGCCCTGTGTTGGTCCCCACTCATTGTCCCTTCTGCCTGATACTCCTGCTTTGTCTCTCAAGGCTCCATATCACATGGGGAATTTTCCAGCACCCTCCCCTATGCTGTCATCTCTAGCTGTCATGGCTGTTCCTCAGGAGCCCCCAAGGCCATGCCTCCCTTCCACAGGGTTGTCTGTCTGGTTCCTCTCTTTACTGTCCTGTATGATTCCCAAAAGCCAAGATCCTGCTTACATCTCTGGGCCCAGCACTGGTCTGACATTTTTTTTTTTTTTTTTTTTTTGAGACAGTTTCTCTGTGTATCCCTGGCTGTCCTAGAACTCAATTTGTAGACCAGGCTGACTTTGAACTCAGAGATCCTCATGCCTCTGCCTTTTGAGTGCTGGGATTAAAGGCATGTGTCATCATACCTTCCTGGGAAGCCTATGATACACCAGGCATTTTCCAGGGTGTTTTTCCTGCTCCAAACAACTTGCTTATTAATATTAAGGGATAGTTACCATTGTTATCTCACTTTTCAGATGAGGAAATTGAGGCCCAGAAAGTTAATCACCTTGTTAGGAGCACATAGCTAGTATACCCAAGCACCAGGAATCCGGGCTGTGGGCTTCAGAGCTCTGAAATTGGGATATGAATAAAACAATTCCTTCAAGGTTGTTTTTATGTTTGTTTCGTGTTTTCCTTTGTGGCTTTTTAAGACAGGGTTTCTCTATGTAGCTCTGACTGTCCCAGAACTTGCTCTGTAGACCAGGCTAGCCTCGAATTTACAGAGAGAGATCCACTTGCCTCTGCCTCCTGAGTGCTGGGATTAAAGGCATCTTCCAAGGTTCTTTAAAAATATAGAGATTTTTTAAAAATGTATATGGGTGCTTTACCTGCATGCATGTCTGTGCACCACTGGTGGAGGTCAGATCCCCTGGAACTGGAGTTATAGATGACTGTGAACTGCCATAGCAGGTGCCGAATCCAACCCGACTCCTTTGTAAGACCAACCAGTGCTCTTAACTGCTGAGCCATCTCTAGCCCTATTCTTTAGAGGTTCTCACTATTGCTCAGTGAGGGTCACTTTGGGCCAGAGGCACAATGAGGGACCTGTTGCATTTTACCTAATAATCTATAATCTGGGATAGTGATATAATTGGTATCTCTAGTGCCCACACTCAAGTGAGTCCCTGGGATTTCCTTTGTTTTGCAGTGGAAAGGTCAGGTCTACTGGCCTTTGTCTGTTCCTTCCCCCCAGCAACACTGGCTAGCGAGGCAATAGAAGTAAACATGAACTTGAACTTGGTCGTTCACCCAGAGCAGCCCAATGGCCCTGGGGCCATGAGAATCCTAGCAGGCTCCTTACTCCCTGAGTCTGTTTCCTTATCTGGTGGTCCTCCTTGGCTGATGAGAGACTAGCATTGTGGATACATTGGTACCTGACAGCCACTGCCACAGCTGCCTTCCCCCCACGCAGTCTCTTCCAACACCCCCATTTGCTACTCCACCGATGGCTGTGTCCTGTGCTTGCCCCTGACCATGCAGCCTTCTCTGTCTGCCCTCAGGAACACTCATGTCTGCTTCTGTGTTTGCCATCAGCGTCGCCAGCATGACTTGTCAGGACCTGAGGAGTCCCAGGACCTGGCCTGGAGCAGAACATACAGCTCTCAGTGTTTGTTGAGCGAATACATGTGCTCACATAGAAACATGAACTCATCTTTTTTGGCTTCCCTTCTCTCTTTGTGTCCCACTGTAGCTTCTTCCTTGGCCCCTGAGGCTGCCCATGCATCCCTTTCCTCTCTGACATCTGCACCTCCTCTTTCTTCTTCTATATGTTCTGTACCCCATCTCCCTGGCTTCCCCTTTGCTTTGCTCTCCCTCCCTCCCTCCCTCCCTCCCTCCCTCCCTCCCTCCCTCTCTCCTTTCCTCCACCCTCCCTCCTTCCCTCCCTCCCTCCCATCCACTGACACCTCTCTCTACTGTGGGGGCCTGTCAACCCCAGAACTGTGCCCACCCACCACCACAGCGTCTTGCTCATAACATGCAAAGGCCATGGTGACTTTGGGTGACATTTGGGTGCTGTGGAGGCTGGCCCAGATAGAGATTTCTTTGTGATGCCTTGATTTCAACTCTTCCTTTCTCTGGTGTATTTGAGTTGCTCTGAGCAGAGTGGTTGGCTGGCTTTGTTCTCACCCAAGTTTCGTTGAGAACCAACTTCCAGGAGTCAGAAGCTAGGCTGGATAGCCAGCTTCCATTGCTATTGACCCTGGAAGTTTCTATAGACCTGACAGCAGTCACAGCATCAACTGACATTTGAAGGAATTGCAGTGGCAAGCCCCTCACAACCACCCCCACCCCACCTCCCCCCCCCCCCCCCCCGCTAGTCTGGCACCCACTCCTCATCAACTGAGGAAACTTAGATACCCAGAGGGGCCAGGCAGGAAAATGGGTGGACTCTCCCTAACATCTGTTCTGTACATCCCAGAAGTAGGGGCCAAACTTCTTATGTATGGTGGGCAAGCCTTTCCCACTGAGCTAGCCTCCAACCCTGGAGCTTTAAAAACCCTGAAGTTGAAATGTCAACAGTCAATTCACTTAAAACACTATCATCACTGGGTGGTGTGGCACACACCTTCAATCCCAGCACTTGTGGGACAGAGGCAGGTGGATCTCTGTGCATTCAAGGCCAGCCTCGTCTTTAGAGCTAGTTCTAGGACAGCCAGGGATACACAGAGAAACTCTGTCTTGAAAAAGGAAAAATCAAAAAAAAAAAAAAAACCCAACAACAAAAAAACCCAAAAAACAAACAAACCAAAACCAAACAAAAAACTAAAAGAACAATCCCCCTGCCCCCCAAACCCCGTTATCATCACCAAAATCAAATTGTACTTGGGCTTGTTTTGATCCATTTAGTACTTGTCCCCGTCAAAAATCACTAGGAATACAACATGAACTGTCGGAAAGTCCCCACACTCCTGGATTCCAGATCTGGGATGTGGGGAGGGAGCTAGGGTGATGGATGGAGAAGGAAGCAACTGTGTCCAGAGCAGGGAGGGCAGACAGAGGCTTACTGAAGGAAGTGGACCTTGAGCTAGGGCTGAGTGAGAAGACAGAGAGCCTGGGAATAACAAGAGCTTTCCAGGCTGACGGAACAGCATGTGCAAAAGCCCCGGGGCCTAAAGTGTTCAAAACGTAGCAGGGAGCCTAGTGCCGCTGGAAGGCCCTTGGAGATGTTGGAGCATCAGGGGGATGAAGAGAATGGGTACCGGTTTATGTAAAGGCCTCATGGGCTCTGCCAAGAACCCAGAAAGGAGATGAGTCCTAATTTCAAAAGGCCAGCTTTGGAAAAGTGCAGAAGGGGCTGGAGCCAGGATTGGGCCAGAGGCGCTGGTCACACAGTTCAGAAGAGTAGGTGGAGGCCAGCTTGGCTGACACAGGGAAGCCCAGCTTACTTTTGAAGGTAGCTACTGGTATAGATGGATTATAGAACATGACACAGACATTGCCCAAGGCTCCAGATCTGAGCAGGGTTGATGGTGGCGCTGTGGACTGAGCAGAAAGGTGATTGGAGATGGAGGTAAAATGCAAGGTGACTTAAAGTACCCAAGTGCAGGTTTCTTAGGTGGATGGATAGATGGAGTTCTGATAACTCTCACTCACTGTCTCCAAGAGCCATGGTGGCTCAAGAGGTGAAGCAGTGACCAAGACTGTCATCTTTGCTAGGAGATATGCAACGTCATTGCAGCCTTTAAAAATATTGGTGTAAGTTTTTTTTTAATCCCATTAGTGTTTTTGCCCTGTTTGCACATAGTCTGTGCACCACATGTGTGCCTGGTACCCACAGAAGGTACCAGATCCCTTGGAACTAGAGTTACAAATGGTTGTGAACCACCATGTGGGCACTAGGAATCAAACCCAAGTCCGCTGGAAGAGAGCAGCCAGTGCTCTTAACCACTGAACCATCTCTCCAGTCACATTTTTTGCTTTCTTCTTTTTGAGACAGAGTCTTACGTAGCCCAGGCTGACCTTGAATTGGCAGCGTAACCAAGAATAACCTTGAACTTCTGATTCTCCTGCCTCTACCTCTCAAATGCTGGAATTGTAGGCAGATGCAATGATGCTAAAGTCTATTGCACCTTTAGAGAGGGGACTGAACCCAAGGTTTTGTGCATGCTAGGCAAGCACTGTACCAGTATCCCCAGCCCTACTGTATCCAGTAAGAGCCCGGTAAACTGAAAGGGTAAAGTGACTGGCCAGGATTGAGGAACTCAGAGTAGTCAGTCTGTTGAGAGTGGTGAGGACAGAGCAACAGCACCTCATCTCAACATCCAGATTCATAAAACCCTAGAGACAGCTGTGGACAGTAAGGGATTCACTAAGCATAAAGATGGCTTCAGAATCAGGGGCTCCTCTCCAGGAAGGAACAGTTTCCAAGTGGCAGATAATGTGCCAATGACAGAATTCTCACTGTTTGGTTGGTGGTGTGGCTGTGTAATGGTTAACGCCTTTCAGCAGTTGTGGGGGAATGTTCTTTACCAGTCCTGGCTATTGCCAGTCTCCCATAACTGTTTCCTATTTACATGCTGGGTTTTCTGCTAGGGCACAGTTCTCTAGATTCAATCTCTCTCTCTCTCTTCTTTCCCTCTCCCTCCCTCCCTCCCTCCCTCCCTCCCTCCCTCCCTCCCTCCCTCCCTCCCTCCCTCCCACCATCCCTCCCCCCCCCACACACACATACACACACTCATGCATATAGGTATAGGTATGCTAATGAACCCATGTGTGTATGTCTGGAAGATAGCCTAAGTGTCATATTTGAGAAGCTATCTACCTCTTTTAGACTAAGTTTCTCATTGGCTTAGAACTCACCAATCAGACTAGGTTGGCTGACCAGCAAACCCCATGGGTCTCCTTTTCTTTGCCTCCGAAGTACTGGGATTCTAAGTGTGTGCCACCATGTCCAGTTCTCAGGGATTTAACTCAGGTTCTCTGCTTGCAAAAACACTTTAATAACTGAGCCATCTTTGTTTTCTTGGAGTACCTCTGTCTGATTTAGATAATTGTCTCCTTCAGTCATATGGAGAGTTGGGCTGGGCGGCTGGGAGGTGACCTGTCTGATGCCATAGTGGAGGTGAGCTAGAATCTTTGGTCTCTTGGTCCTTGGCCTTAACCTGTCCCTGGGACAAGAAGCAAACTACAAAAACATCCCCACTCCAAGACCCCATACTCACATCCCCCATCTTGTGCTTCACAGATTCTTCCCATGGCAGCCACGGGACCCATGTCAATGTCACCTGCATCGTGAACGTCTGTAGTAGCTCTGACCACAGCTCACAGTGCTCTTCCCAAGCCAGCACCACAGTGGGGGACCCAGATTCCAACACCTCTGGATCCCCGAAGGATGAGCAGGTTCCTTTCTCCCAGGAGGAGTGTCTTTCCAAGTCCCAGTGGGAGACTCCAGAGACACCACAGAGCCACGAGAAGCCCTTGCCGCTTGGTATGCCTGATGTGGGCATGAAGCCAAATCAACCAGTCTGGTGTTGACCAGGTTGCAGCCAAAGGGGCATGACCTCTGCAGGGTCAACACCCTGTAAATGGACCCCCAATTCTTCTAGACCCTCAACCCACAGGACTTCATGACTCTTTCTGGGCCCATTTCCCTTAGCAGCCTCTACATCCCACTTGCAGGTCAAGTGATGGTTGAGGTAGTCAGTGTGGTAGGAAACTCCTGCCATGGTGCCCTATGGAGCAGCCCTAACAAGTCCTTGCTCTTCTCTGGCCTCTGGATCTCCTGAGGTCTGGCCTGATTCTGGCTTCTGAGAGGCCCCGTATCTTTCCCTCCCAAGGAGCTAACATCCTCATACATAGGCTCAGAGAAAGAAAAGCACAAATCTTCAGCCTGAATGCTGACATCTCAGGGTGGTCCCAGCAGGAAGGAGGAAGTAGTGGCCTCATAGAGCACAGAGGCCCTTGAGGTTAGTGCTAGACTCTTGGGAAGTACCCCCTCTAAACCCACGATAGTCCTTTTGATGCAAGAACCAGGTACACAGAGGCCTAAATAGGCAGGGATGCTCTGCTATAGGGTGCTTGGGCTGTAACTCAGTGGTACAGTATGCTCTTAGTATGCCCTGGGTTCAATCTCCAGCTCTACACACAGAGAGTAAGTACATGCAGGGAAACAACTGGTTTGCATCTTCGGCCTTTGACCTTTACTCGTGAGCACGCAGAAAGGGCTCCAGATCCTTCCCCTGGTCTTCTAAGGAGCTCTTCCAAGGCCACACCTTCCTTTCAGGGACTCGCAGGGACTGTAGAGGTCCCAGGCCCCTGCAGCCACCTGCTTCCTCCTACCTCAGCCTGGATCACTCCCTCTAGCCCTCCAGCTGCTTGGTACTGTACCCACTGTGATCCTGAGTGCATGTCTGTTTTGTGCATTATGGGTCGGAACAGCTCATGGCACCATGAACAGCCCATCCGGAAGCAGCTGAAGCCAGATATTTTGCCAAAGGCTTTATACCCATTTTTCTGATCAACATGCTCCCCTAATATGCCCAGATCTGGAAAGAAAGGGTTCAGGTGATTCCTTAAGAGGCAAGTTCAGTCTCAGGTGCTTGGATTCGTGTTCACAGATTCCATTGGATATGAAATTGGTAGTTAAACTTTTGGAGATCTGTTATCATGGAGACTCAAAAAGCTTGACATTCTGGAATCAAGATGTTCTCTTAGGACCTACTGGTTAGGTCTCTGCACGGCATCTGACGGGAGAGGCTATGGAACACGTCTGTCCCCTGGTGGCCAGTCCGGGGATGACCTCTGGCTTCCTAGACCACAAAGCGTGAATTGGAAGGACTATTTCTGGGTGTTGCCTTTAGCGCCTGTCTTTGTGTGAATCCCGACATGATGTGCTAAGGAGCATTTGCACTGTATGCTGGACAGAATTCCTGCTTATAAATGCTTTTTGTTGTTTTTAATGTTGATCCCTGGCCATGTCTGGGGCTGGTTTGGACGTTGTGATCCTCCAATGTGTGAGGAAAGATGAAGTCATGGTTAGTGGGTTACAGGAGGTCCGTGTAGCAAATGATTCTGGAGCCCCTCACCTACCACCCACCTTTACTGTTTCTCTTGCTGAGAATCTGGCTCTCTCCCACTTGTAGCCTGTGATGCTGAGGTAACTTCCAGCCAGCTCATCGTCAGGTATGCCCCTGTCTCTGTCCCTCTCACCTAAGTCTGACCTATTCATTGTGTTCTGGGAAGGAGGTGGGTCCTGCCATCTGGGAAGCCCACACCACAAGTCTGAGTAATGGCTGTACCACAAGCTCATCTCTAGGTGCTTAGACCATCTCAGGGCTCTGTGAGTAGAGGAGGTGGTCAGGGAACAGTTTGAGTGGTGACTTCTGGCACATTCTTGAGGGATCAGCAGCTTCCCAGAACCTCTCTATTTCTTTGTGTGTGTATGAGTCATATGTGTGTTTGTTTGGGGTGTTGTATGTATGTGTGTTCATTTTGTATATATCTGTATTTCTGTGTGTGGAGGCCAGAGATTGATTTTGGATGCTCTTGGACAGTCTCCATCTAAAAATGAAGCAAGGGCTCTTATCTCAATCCAGAGCTTGCATATTTTACTAGTCTAGCTTGTTTCTGGAGTCCCCTGAGTCTGCCTCTGGAGTTCTGGGATTGCAGGCAGGTTGCTGTACCTGCCCAGTCTTTACATGGATACTAGAGATCTGAATTCTGGTCCCTCCTGCTTGTGTACCAAGCACCTTATCTATTAAGACATCTTTCCAGGTACTCCCCCTTTTAATAAGTCAGTGTTGGACTGGCAAGATGGCTCAGTGGGTAAAGGTGATTGTTGACAAACCTGAGGACCTGAGTTGGATCCCCAGGATTCCCCTCCACATGCATGCTTCTGCACATGTGTGCATGCATTACACCATAAATGTGATACAAATTTTTAAATAGGTTATTTTATTTTTATCATCATTTTGCTTACTTGTTTGTAAAGGTCTTTCTTTGTACCCAAGCTGGCTGCATACTCCAGGAACCTTGAACTTGCAAGTTCTCCTGCCTTAGCTTTCAGAGTGCTGAGATTATAGTCATGTACAACCATGCTAAGACTTTTTGGCATTAAATTTTACTTATTTATTTAATCTGTTTTTTCAGATAGGTCTTGTGTATTCTAGGCTGGCATCAACCTTGTCTAAGGATGACCTTGAATTTGGTATCCTCTTGCCTCTATTTCCCAAGTATTGTGATTACAGGTGTATCTATACTGTCCCTGGTTTATGTGGTGCTGGGGATTGAACCTAGGGTCCTTGAGCATGCTAGGCAAACACAGCCAACTGAGTCTATGTCCAGCCCCAAACTTTACTCCCCCCCTCCCCCAACTCCCAGAGACAGGTCTTACTCTGTAGACCAGGTTGACCTCGAACTCAGAGATCCTGGGATAAAGGTGTGTGCCACTACACTTGCCTTCTTTAGCTTTGACTTGTGAATTATTACTACCATTGTTACCAAGCAGACAACTATATTGGAGTTAAGTTCCCATAGGCACTTGTCCATCATTCTGCTGCCTTTAGTAACTCTGTGTTTGGCTTCATCACAGCTCTATTTACTAAAGAATGTTTGTGGAGTTCAACATCCCCCAGAACAGTAGTTCTCAACCTGAACACCATTATTTCTTTGGGGGGGGTCACCCATCATATATTGTGCATATAAGATATTTGCATTATGATTCATAATGTTATGTAGTAAAATTACAGTTATGAAGTAGCAATGAAATAATTTTAGCATTGGGGGGTCACCATAACATGAGAATTTCATTTTCAGAGTTGAAAACCACTAACTCAAAAGATAGTGGATGTTACTAAGAATATATTTTTTTAAAGATTCAATTTTTTTTTTGTATTGTGTATGTGCCTGTGTGTGTAGCTCAAGGAGATCAGAAGAATGTATTGAGTATCCTGGACCTTGGGTTACAGACAATTGTGAGCTGCCAAGCAGGTGCTGGGAACTGAAATTGGGTCTTCTGCAAAAGCATGGAGCACCCGTAACTGCTGAACCATCCCTTTAGCTCCAATAGAAATATTTTGTTTCTGTTTTTTGGGTTTTGTTTGCTTGTTTGTTTTACTTTTTTCGAGACAGGATTTCTCTGTGTGACAGCCCTAACTATCCTGGAACTAGAATTAAAGGTGTGTGCCGCCTCCACCTGGCCCAGTAGAAACTTTTTCTAAAGTCATTTTAAAATAATGATTTATTTATTATGCATATAGTGTTCTGCCAGCATGTATGCGTGCATGATAGAAGAGGGCACATGATCTCATTATGGATGGTTGTGAACCTCCATGCTGGTGCTGGAATTGAACTCAGGATCTCTGGAAGAGCAGCCAGTGCTCTTAATCTCTGAGCCATTTCTACAGCCCCCAGTAGAATTTTTTTTTTAAGTTTAAAAATTTATATTCAAGCAGTGGTGGTGCACGCCTTTAATCCTAGCACTTGGGAGGCAGAGGTAGTTGGGTCTCTGAGAGTTCAAGGCCAGCCTAGTCTACAAAGTGAATTCCAGGACAAGCTCCAAAGCTACACAGAGAAACCCTGTCTAGAAAAACTAAGATAGATAGATAGATAGATCAACAGATAAATATATAGATATCTAAAAATTTAGCATTCTGACAAGTGTTGTGCATGTCTTTAATCCCAGAATTTGGAAAGAAGAGGCAGGTAGATCTCTATGAATTAGAGCCTCACCTCGTTTACACAGTGAGTTTCAGGCCAGCCAAAAAAAAAAATTCTAGCATTTCTGAGGCCAGAGAGCTGGCTTTCTGGGTAAAGGGCCCAAGACCTACATAATGGAAGGAGAGAATTGACTGACCTCCACTCATACACCCACACACATAGACAATAAATAAAATACACAAAATTTGAAAGTCTTAAAAAATATGTAGTATCTTTGGTTGGAACTGGAGTTCTGTTGATAGAGTGTTAGCCTTGCATGCACAAAGCCCTGGGTTCAATCCTCAGCACTGCATATATTGCGTGGCTGTAATTCCAGCAGTAGGAGGCAGAGGCAGAAGAATCAGAAGTTCAGTCACCCTTGCCACATACCTAGTTCAATGTCAGCCTGAGTCATATAAGAACTTGTCTTATAAAGGAGGAGGAAAGAGAATAAAAAAGAAGCTGGGTTGTGGTAGCACTCTCGAGGCAGAGGCAGGAGGATCTCTGTGTGTGTTTAAGGCCAGCCTGTTCTACAAGGGAAGTTCCAGGACAGCCAGGGCTACACAAGGAAACCCCATCGTGAAAAACCAAACCCAACCAAACCCAACCAAACCAAACCAAAACAAAAGGGTGAATCTATCATTGTTCTTTGTCTAGACCTGTTATAGATCCTATGGCAGTTAGAGCTTAAGACTCGGTTTAATACGTTGTAACACTGTATCAAACCCAGAAGCACAAGTATATTAAGTATTGCTTATGTTACTTTCCTCTTTACAATGAAAAAACACCTAACAAAAGCAAGAGAGTCCAGACCATCAAAGAAGGGAGTAGAGCAACAGGAACAGGTGGCTGGCCACATTGCCTCTGCAGGTGGGAAGGAAAGACAGTGTGTGTGTGGGGGGGGGGGAGCGATTTTTAAAAGCCCATAAACCTTTGGGGGTATGTGTGAGAGGGTGAGTGGTGTAGTTGAGACAGGGTGTCACTATGTAATCTTGGCTGGTTTGGAACTGAGTGGACCAGGCTGGCCTTGAACTCATAGAGATCAACTTGTCTCCACCTTCAAAATGCTGGGAGGAAAGGCATGCATCACCGTGCCCAGATCTTCATAGATTCTTTGTTGAAAAACCTGGCACTGAAAACTGAAATACCAAGGCTGTGGGTGTAGCTTAGTTACAGAGCACTTGTCTGCATTCTGCGAGGCTCTGGCTTCAAGCCTAAGCATAGCAAAAGAAAGGATAAAGAAATGATGACTCAGTCGTTGATGTTATTTTTGAGACACAGCTTCATTCTCATGTGTCATTGGAGCCACATCCCAAGTGGGTCAAAGCACATGGTGCACATGGCCAGTGAGGAACATGATGCCACAGCCTGCTTCGAGTATACCACCTGAGCCCAAGCCATTGCATTTTATGCTTCATGATTTCCCAGCAAGCTACCTACTCAAGCAGGAGAGCTGCCCTTTAAAAGTTAGCACTTGGTGGTGTGTGGGAGGCTTGGGAGATACCTCACCCATTAGGAGCACTGGCTCAGCACATAGTGGCTCGGAACCATCTGTAACTCAAGCTCCCGAGAATGTGATGCCACCATGCTGGATCCTTTCTTAAGTTGATTTGTCAGGATATTTTATTATAGCAACAGAAAAGATACTAAGACAGATGGTAAAAGACCTGGAAGTATCCTTGGCTGGGCTTCTTAAAAATGCTTAGGTTCTCGCCAGAGCCATGCCCACCACTAGGTGTGCCCACAGCCTGAAGCTAACATCATCTCTTATTGGTAAATATTCCACTACCATGAACATGTAATCAGAACAGAAGCTAGATGTGGATGGGATTTTGTGTTCTGTGTGTTTGTGTAACCTGTGTGCCTGTGTGTCTTGTATGTTTATGTGTCTAGTGTATTTGTGCGGGATATGTGCCTGTGTGTCCTGTGTTGCCTGTGTGTCCTGTGTGCTTGTGTGCCCTGTGTGCCTGTGTGTCCTTCTGTCTAGCAAAGATAAGAGTGCTTATTGCCTGATGATCTGAGTTCCATCATCAAGGCCCACATGGTGGAGAGAATTGTCTCCCACAGTCACCCTCATGTTCAAAGACTGCAGTGTTAAGATGGGCATGGTGATGCACACCTGTAATCCCAGCATTTGGGTGGTAGTTCAAGAGCATCCTTGGCTACATAGCAAGTCTGAGACCAGATTCAGAACCTGTCTCAGAACAAACCAGAATCAGCATCAAAGCAGACAGTGGTGTAGTATTTTCTACAGTCACCTCTCTCTACATCTCAATAACAGAGACACCTATCATTGAGTATGATTACAATGTACCAACCCTGATAGTCCCAGGGAGTGTCCTTATCTCAGAATCCTAAAAGTAACACCATCATAGTATGCTCCAAATTCTTTGGAGGGGCCACTTATTAGCTAACCTTCTGAATCTCACCACACTTCCCCACACCACTCACTGCCCAGAGGGTCTTTCACTCTATCTCCTCTCAGCCTGGTCCCTGGCTTTGCTCCTCCCTCCCCTTGAGGTGGGTTACCTGGCTGCAGGATTCAAAGATACAATGCAGGAACAAAAGGACATGCCTGGAGTCTCCAGTGTCTGTCTGCACCTGGGCCAATTTCCTTGGCTTCTCTGTGATCACGGCCGAGAGTGGTTCCTTACTCCCGTACACTCTCATATATCCTTTGTCTCTCAAACATCTATTATTTTTATTTTACATGTATGAATGTTTGCCTGCATGTATGTGGATCATGTTCATACAGTGCCCTTGGAGACCAGAAGAGGGTGGTGTATCCCCTGGAACTGGAGTTACAGGTGTCTGTGAGTCACCATGTGGATGCTGAGAACTGAACTCGAGTCCTCTGCAAGAGCAGCCACTGCTCTTAACTGCCGAGCTATCTCTCCAGGGGGTGGCATCTTTCTTGCTTTGGCGATTCTGACTTGCCTTCTCTCCTTCAGCATCAGCCTCCCTGTCTCCGGGCTTTCCCTGTCTGCTTACAGACACAATGATCTTTTTGTCCCTTTTGCAAAACAACATCCCACCTCTCACCAGAAAAACAGAAAATAACAGTAGTTGGTGACAAGTGGAGAGTGTGACACCCTGCGCCCTGTGGGTGGGCTGTAAAGCAGTACAGCTGCTGGGGCAGATGGTGTACAAGTCCCTCAGAAAGCTAAACACATGAAGCGAGCTCTGGATTCCATCATAGACACTGAAAGTAACTTAAAAATAGAACTATCAGATGGTCCCGAAATTTCACAATCTACCCAGAAGCCCTGCAAATGCATGTCTGAATGGGCATTTGGTTGAACATCACCCAACACTGCAGCCTTGTTCTCAAGGAATAAGAGAAGGAAGCAAGGGGACACCAGAAATGACAGACCAGACAAAATGCAGACTAAACATGCAGGGAAAGGGTTGGAGAGACTGCCCAGCAGCTAAGAGTGCATGCTGCTCTTGCAGAGGACCAAAGTTCAATTCCCAGCACCCTTAAAATCACACCAGATGGATCGCAACCATCTATTACCGCATCCCAGCTCCAGGGGATCCAATATATTTAGTCTTCATAGGTACC
Organism: Phyllotis vaccarum; assembly: GCA_033318265.1. NCBI lineage: Eukaryota > Metazoa > Chordata > Mammalia > Rodentia > Cricetidae > Phyllotis > Phyllotis vaccarum. Next base: position 59,320,205 of record JARWLC010000003.1, on the reverse strand, counting down.
TGCATTCATGTGCACATGCTCTACACATAACTTCATAAAAATCAGACCTAGGGGCTGGAGAGATGGCTCAGTGGTTAAGAGCACTGACTGTTCTTCCAGAGGACCCTGGTTCAATTCCAGGGCAGCTCACAACTGTTTGTAACTCCACTTCCAGGGGATCCGAATCCTCACACAGACACACATGCAGGCAAAACACCAATGCACATAAAATAGAAATAAATAAAATTTTTTTAAAAAATTTGAGACAGGCATGGTGGCACATGCCTTTGATCTCAGCACTTGAGAGGCCCAGGTAAGTAGAGCTTGAGGCCAACTTGCTTTATGCAGTGAGTTCAAGGCCAGCCAGAGTTACAAACACAAACCCGAGGTCAAACTGTAGCTTCCACATGCACACATAAACACACAACTTAAGTAAAAATAAAAAAATAATTAAAAGTTTTAAAAAAAAATGACAGCTTTAGAGATGGCTCAGTCAGTGAAGTAGTTGAGTAAATATGAAGATCTGAGTCCGTACCCAAGGGGGAAGAGGGGCAATGGGCTGGAAAGATGGTTCCATGGTTAAAAGCACTAACTGCTCCTACGGAGGACCCAGGTTCAATTCCCAGAACCCATATGGCAGCTCACAATCAACTGTAAGTCCAGTCCCAGGGAACCCTACACCCTCTTCTGGTCTTTATAAGCACTGCATGTATGTGATGCACAGACATACGTGCAGCAAAACCTTCACACACATAGAATAATAAAAAAGAAGCACACACATGAAAATGTTACATATACGAACACTTAGACACCCACAAATGTTTTGTTTAAATGAACAAACAGAAGGAATTATGCTTTGTGCTATGACATGAATGAATGTGAGGGCAGTGTAAGTGAATGAAGGCAGTCACATAATCTAATGAGAGAGTCAAATCTGTAGATCGAAAGCAGAATGCCAGTTCCTGGAAGCGGGGAGGCAGGCAGCTTCTGCAATCCCAGGCGGAGTTTCAATTTTATAAGAGAGTTTTGGAAATGGTCAGTAGTGCGGGTAGCATGACAGTGTGAAAGTTTAAGTGATTAATGGGAGCAGGAGTGTGGCCCAGTTGGGAAAGTGCTTGCCTAGAAAGCACTAAGCCCTGAGCTTCAACACCACCTAGTTTGGGGGTGCATGCCTGAAATTCCAGCCTTCAGGAAGCAGAAGCTGGAGGATCAGAAGTTCCGGGTCATTCACTGCAACATAGCAAGTTGGAGGATGGCTTGGATTCATGACACCCTGTCTCAAAAAGCCAAAACAAAATAAAAACTTCAAGCAGTCCTTGTCAAATCCTATGACCAACCCTGTGAAGCAGTATTTGCCGAGTTCTCAGTTCATCTTGCTTTCTAGGCTCTGGGATACAACTAAAGCAGAGCCTGCCCAAGAAAGCAGGTAGAAATACATTATCGAACAGATGAAGATGTACTGGATATGCGGGACAGAGGAATGGGGATACTGTAAGGATTCCTGGCACGTAGCAGCCACGTGAAAAACCCAACATGGTCAACAGAACATGCTTAGTACGGAGGACACGCCCCTGGGCGTGGCTATGCAAATCTGTGCCCACCCGTTTTCTTGTAAAGAGATGCCACATGGAAGTCTCTTTTCCTCTTGTACTTGCCTCCTGCTCTGCCCAGGCAGACAAGTGGGATGCAAAGAGGGACACTAAGGCAGAAGAGTGTGGAAGAGTCATCCCCACGCTGCAGATGGCAGCAAGAAGCTAGTGACGTGTCAATTCTTCTCACCCTCCCCATGCTTCTGCTTGCTGGTGTCCTGGGAATCTGTGCTCTGTACCCTTTACAGTGACATGATAAACTTTAGCAGGAGGAGAGGGAAGCCAGGCCTGCATTCGCTCCTCCTTATGTACCCTCTGGTAGCTTCCACTCGGAGCCAAGAAAATAATTTCTGGGATGGCTAGCCGGCTCAGCAAGTAAAGGTGCTTGTTGCCAAGTCTCACAATTTGCATTTGATCCCTAGAACCCACGTGACGAAAGCAGAGAACCAACAGCCTGAGTTCTTCTCTAGCCTTTATCCCCTCAACACGGCACACTTAATGTAAGCCATTCAGAGGACTGAGCGGTGGCTTATCGGTAAAGAACACTTATTGCCGATATAGAAGATCCAAGTTCGGTTCCCAGCACCCACATCAGGCCGCTCACAGCTTCTTGTTGCCTGTAACTCCTGCTGCATATACCCACACGCAGATTTACATATACCCATAAGTAAAGATAACAAACTTTTTATAAAAAGAAAGAACTTCAGGGTGAGTCACTATGAAACAAAGTTGGGATTTATTTATTATTTATTTATTTGGGTTTCTGAACCTCCAGCTCCTGAGTTCTGGGATTACAGGGATGTACCACCATGTTAGATTGATGCTGGGAAATCAAACCCAGGACTTCTCATCTGCTAGAATAGTGCTCTCCAAGCTGAAATGCACCCTTGGCAAGACAAGGTTTTACTCAGTAGCTTAGGCCGAACTAGAACTCACTATCTGGCCCAGGCTGGCCTCTGATTCACAGCAACCCCCCCCCCACCTTAATACAGGGATTATAGGCAGGAACTGCCATTGCCACACCTGGAGTTGTTTTTAAAATTTATTTTATGGGAGTGGTGCATACATGCTGCACAACACTAATGTGGATTGCTACGGAATGACTTTAGGGAACTGGTTCTCTCCTTCCACTATGTGGGTCCCAGGCATGGAACTCAGGTGGTCAGGCTGGATGGTGGGCAACTTTATTTGCTGAGCCGTTGGTCCAGGCCCAGAGTTGGAGTCTATTAAGCATATACTCGAAGGAGGCAGATCCAGAGCACAGGAGTTCAGAAAAAGTAGTTCTTAAAAGTAATAACAATAGGTACATGTATGGTCATGTGTGTTTGATTTTGTCATTTCCCAAGCTACACTGTTCAAAGAATCTAATTTACAACCAGATTTAAAGATTAAGTAGGGTTTAAACATTAAGTTAAAAACTATGAGCTGGCTTACTTATATCCCTACATAGCATTTCTTTCTGCAAATGAAATTATAAGGTGGTTTATGAGGTTTGGCTGCTGCAGTTTAGGGGTGAAAAGGAACCCTGATAAGCTTCAACTCAAAGGTCATGTGCGTTTTGGTTCTCAGTATAGTCCAATAAAATGTTTGCACACTCTTGTTGGGATAGCACTCACAAAGGGAGGATTGTCTCTGTGCAGGTGGTCCTCATAGGCTTGTGTGTGTGTGTGTACAGTTCAGAGGCCAGAGGAGGATACTGAGTCCCCTGTATCCAATATCTGCTGGGTACTTTCCACCTTGAGACCAAGTCTATCACCTGGAGCTAGGCCTTGGCAATTCTCCTGTCTCTGTTCCCCTCCCTGACAGCACCAGGGTTATAGGTGTACATGTGGCCACACCTGGCTTTTCATGTGGGTTCTAGAAATTTGAACTTGGGACTTCATGCTTACACAGCAAGTTCTTTAACACCCCCCCCCCCCCAAGCCCTCTCTCCGGCCTCTCATAGGGGTACTGACAACTATGTTGAAATCCGTGAGAAATGGAACGACCAGATCCTCCTCAGGTGAGGGCCTCCTTCCTATTTCCATGCTTCCTTAGCTTTCCGTTCTCTCATTTCCCTCACACCTATGGCTATCACCCTGTTCTGCCCCTCCCTTGGCCCTAACAACTTCTATCTGCCTTGTGGTTTTCTGGGTATAGATGGTCATCTCCGTGGCTTCCCCTGCTGGACCATCCTCAGCAAAGACCAGCCATGGTCTCTGGTTTCCTATCCTCTATCTCCTGCAGAGAAACCCATGCAAACTTGCAGCTTGACAACCCACCTATTTTATACACACTGAACATTGTCCTGAGATTCTGGAGCCATATGTGTTTTGTGACACTATTCCTGGGAATGATAGGAATGAATGAGTCTACTCACCTCATATACTATAGATAAGGATACTACCTCTCCAACTTGGGGAACCAATATGTTTATTAGGGTTACTTAAAGGAATGTGGCTGAGGGGTTACAAGAGCAGAGATGACTCGAAGGCACTTGCCTTGCTGAAGCTCACCCAAGCTCATGAAAGCTGGACGCCTGGAGTTCTCTGCACAACCTGCAGGCAGCTCTACAGTTCTGGGTGTCTCTTCCTGGCAGCCCTGTTGGTCTGAAAGTGTCTCTTAGCTGTCCTTACTGCTTATAACCGCAGGGAGTGTAGTAGTTTGACTGAGAAGCACCTTCCATAGGCTTAGGTATTTGAATACTTGATTTCTGGTTGGTGGTGCTGTTAGGGGAGGGTGTGGAACCTCCAGGAGGTGGAGCATTACTGGAAGAATTACATCTTTGGGGGTGGGGGTTGCAGTTTGCTTTCTCTGCTTCAAGTTTGCAGTTGAAGATGTGCTTGCTCAGTCTTCCTCTCTGGCTGTCTTTAGCCACGCCTCCTGCATGTTTACAGAGTTCTCTCTGGAACCACAAGCCCAAATGAACTCTTCTTTCTATAAGTTGCTTTGGTTATGACATTTTATCACAGCAACAGAAAGTAACTAATACAAGAAAGGAGGGGCCTAGTGTATCTGGTCAGTTTCAGGAACTTCCTGATGCTTTTGAATTGTTTACCTCCTCCTGGGTAGCTACCTCCAGAGGATATCACTAGGCAGCAACTGTTCTAATCTTTGAGCCTTTACATTTTAAAAATAAGCTTAGTACCAGTCCTAGCCCCATAATGAAGAGATGATCTGAGAATTAAGAATGTGGCACAGCTGATAAAATGCTTTAAGCCCTGGGTCTGATCCCTAGCCCCTCATAACCAGGAGTAGTGGTGCACCCCTGTAATCCTAGCAATAGAAAAATAAGAAGTTCAAGGCCATTTTTGTCTATGTAGTGAGTTTGAGGCTAGCATGGGTTACCTAAGACAGAGTCAGAGATTTAGATAGAACTTGGAGAGATTGAGGGGGAGGGAAGAGGAACCGAACAAATCCATTAGGTCAGGGGCTGATAAAAGGCTGCAGGAAAGGGTCATTGCCTCTTTTGTCTCTGGTTCCTTTCACCACTGGGTATTGGACATGTGCTAAGGATGGGCCTCAGGGACCCAGCTATGACTCACATTATTGAAAAGACAGTGGAAGCATCAGATAATTAAGCACAAGAAGGTACAAATTTGGAGCAACTGAGGTGGACACCTGGCTGCAGACACCAGTTAACAGGCCAGATGCATCCCCTGCTGACTGTTTTCTCCAAGCCAGAGTGAGCCATGTGTGTGTTTTGGGGGGTGTGGGGAGGTGTCTGCTTGCTCTTTAGTTTATGTAGCTCATCCCATTGAAACTGGACCTGATGCAATAACAGTAGCCAGAAAACCATGTCCTCCTGTTTTCGAAGCTGACCTACCCTGCGGTGGATCTTGGCTGTTCCACTCACTTCCTGTCTGTGTGATTGATATTAGGCAAATGATGCCCATTGTCCCTATCCGGAAAATGGGGTTATGAAAATATCTCCCTCAGTAGGAGGGATGGCTTGAGTTCCCATTTGTAAAATGCTTAGAACAATGTCTGGCTCACAGGAAGAGCTTAGTTTGGTGTCTGTCTTCTGTGAAGGATCTGGAAAAGTATCTGAGGACAGGACCGATAAGTCTCTCCCAAGAGCTCTGTTCAGAAACATATACAGAGGGTGGGTGTGGTAGGTAAGAGGCTTTGAAGCAATGCAGAATGAGACAAAGGGTCAAGGGGCCTGGGTGGGGGTGGGTGGCATGGCTGAAGTGCTGATGCTTTAGTGAAGCCAGGAGGTGAGAAAGCTCTGGGAGCATGAGGAGACAGAGCTAGGCTTGGGAGAAGCATAGTACAACAGGAAGCAAGTTTTATTTTCAGATGATACAGGAGCGTGGGAACCATTCTAGCAGGACCTGATCTTAGAGTTGGGAAACCAGGCTTGCGTAACTTCATCTGGGAGACTGTTCTGGTAGACTGTTTTGCAGAGGAGGACCCGGTGGCCTGGCTTGTGAGGCTGGTCAGGCGTGACACTTATCTAAGGAGTGGGCTGGGTACTTGTGGCAAGCTGTTGACTGTGGGAGGCTCCTGATAGCCAATTCCTTAGAAATGCATAAAAAAAAGCCAGAGTTTCTCAACCTGTGGTTCACGACATTCGACACCCATAGGGTCTTAGATATTAACATTGAAATTCATAACAATATCAAAATAATAGTTATGAAGTAGCAACAATAATAATTTTGTGGTCAGGGGTCACCACAACATATATTAAAGGGTCTCAACATTAGGAAGGTTGAGAAACACTGGACTCTGGGCTAAAGGTGACTGTGTCCCAGTTGTTCTAAGAACGTGAAATGGCCTCTGTTTTCCATAGCTGAGAACCTCCCCTCTGAACCAAGGGCCACACTTTGCCATTTGTCCTTTTCTATGTCCCTGGTGTGACAGTGACACCCCTTCCTTAGCTGTCTTCATTTTCACTAAAGACTCTGGCTCTGACACTATAGCTGTCAGGCACAGGATACACCTGAGCATCAGAAGCAACATCTACTAGATGGTAGATGTGGAAGACACGGTTCTCCAAGCACTTAGATACTCTACACAGTCACACACACATTCTGAGTCATGTTTTTTAAATGCTGATCACATGTTAAAATTATGCTTTAGACACATTGGGGTCAATAGAAATTTTAACATGTGTAGGGGTATTGTGTTGTTTCATGGTAAATAATTGTCCCACCCACTGGTTTAATAAAAAGCGCTGATTGGCCAAAGGCAGACAGGAAGTGTAGGCAGTGCTACCAGACTAAGAAAATCTCTGAGAACAGGAAGCACAGAGCAGAATGCCAGAGAGAACACCAGAGAGAAGCAGAGGACAACTATGCTGCTCTAAAAAAAGGTGCCGAGCTCCATGGCTGAACAAGAGACATGGGTTAGATGAAGGGTAAAGAGCTAGTAAGTTGTATGCCTGGGCCTTAGACCGATCAGCCTAAAACTATCTTATGCATCTGTGTGTCTCTGTCTCTGTGAGTCTGCAAGTCTGCGGGTCTGCTGGTCTGTGGGTCAGTGGGTCCTAAACCTTGAGGTTAGGCCCGAAAGTCCGGGCCAGAAACCTCCTACTACAAACATGAATGTCATGTTTTTCTTTTTTTCTCATTCTCATTTGGCTACTTGACAATTTAAAACCACCTCTGTTGCTTCAGTTCCTGACCATTCGACAGCATGTTCCAGTAGGGTAAAAGCATTCAAGAAGCTGAGTGTGCATACATGCCTTTATCCCAACACTTGGAGGCATAGGCAAGTGGATCTGTGAGTTCAAGGCCAGCCTGATCTACATAGTGAGTTCTATGACAGACAGAGCTACATAATAGAGAGTCTTTGTGTGTGTGTGTGCGCCAACTGAGACAGGAACTGAGGACATAAAACCTTTTATTATTTTTATTTTTTTAATGACAGGGTTTCTCCGTGTAGCCCTAGCTGTCCTGGAACTCTATAGACCAGGTTGGCCTCAAACTCAAGAGACCTGACTGCTTCTGCCTTTCGAATGCTGGGATTAAAGGCTTGAGCCACCACCACCCTGCAAAGATTTTGTGTTTTTTTTTTTTTTAAATGTTATATGTGTATGAGTGTTTTGCCTACATGGATGTGTGTGCATTCCTGGTGTCTTTGGTCGGAAGAGGGCATCAGGCCCCTCTGGAACTAGGATCACAAATGGTTGTGGGATGCTGGGAACCAAACCCAGGTTTCCATGCAAGAGCAGCAAGTGCTCCTACCTGTTGTTCAACTCCTGCCACAGGCACAGCTACGGGGCTGGCTAAAACTGCTTGCTTAATTTCTTTTTATTAGCACATGCTAATCAACAGTTTGCTCAATGAGCCCTTCCTCCGGCCCCACAGCTGCATTTAAGAAAATGTTCCTCAGATAGAGCCACACCTGTGCTGACCAACATTTCATGCTGCCTGCATTTCATCTGGAGTCCCAGGTTTTGTTCCCACATCTTGGCTGCTGAGGGGGACCCAGGTTTGAAATGCTAAGAGGTTGATCTTACCTCCCTGGGAATCCAGACCTCACTTAGAAGTGAGTCCAGCTCACAGTCACCCCACATCAGTGCTGCATTATGAGGCTGGATAATTACTATGGTGAACATGTTTTTACAGCTTTGCTGTTTATCTTCCTGCACCATCTATGTGAGCCTTAGATGCTGCTCTTGCTCTCTATGGAATAACCCATTTACCCATTCATTCATTCATTCACTCACTCACTCACTCACTCACTCACTCACTCACTCACTCACTCATTCATTCTGTGTTGGTTACTTTTTCTCATCATTGCTATAGCCAAATTACCCTACAAGCAGCATCATAGGGGAAGAGTTAATTTTGGCTGACATTTTGGGGTGCAGTCCTTTATTGTGGAGAAAGCATGGTGTTAGGGACAGCTTGCTCTACAATAATAACAAGGAAGCAGAGAAAGGAATGTTGGCGCTCAGCTCTCTTTTTCCTTTTTTATTTAAAAGCTTTTAAAATTAATTTTCATTTACATTCACCCTATTCAGTTAACGCTCTCTGGAAAAGTTCTTACAGACACTCACTCAGAGGCTTGTCTCATTAATGTCCTAGGTGTTCACTAGTCCCGTGAAGTAGACCCTTGCGAATTCCTTTCTTCCCTTTTCCCTCCCTCCCTTCCTCCCTTCCTGGTAGGGTCTCATGTAGTACAGGCTGGTCTCAAACTTGCTGTGTAGCCGAGGAGGGTCTTGAATCCGTAACTCTCCTGCCTCCACCTCCCAAGTGCTGGTATTACAAGTGTTTGCCGTCACTTGGAGCTCAGACAGTGTTTGATGAGGAAACCTTTGTGAAAAGATGAAGCATCTGTTTAGAGTAACTGTTAAGGTAGGGAAGATAACCAGGAAATAGACAAATACACAGACCATCTCAAGTAGCCTTTCGGTTCTGTGAAGAGCTGGGCATGGTGGTTCACACTGGCAATTCCCGCTCTCCAGAGGTGGAGACAGGAGTTCAAGATGAGTTTTAGCTACATAAGGAGTTTCAGGGCAGCCTGGGAAAACAAACAGACGAGGGAGGTCTATGAAGAAATAGCAGCTGGAGACATGGTTCAGGGGTTAGGAACCCTTGGCTGCTTGCTCTTTGTGGAGGAGTTTGATTTCCGGCAGCTACACAACCACTATGCGGCCCAAGTTGGCTTTGAACTGTCAATCCTGAGTGTTCAGAATTGGACTCAGGTCTCTCTTCTAGCTGAAAGCTCCTGTACTGGTTGAGCTATCTTGCTAGTCCAGGAGGTGTTTTAATAAAAGGATAATGGGGAGAGTGGTGTAAACAGGAAGGGGCCTGGTTTGAATGATCGAACTAAGTGTCAGTCAAGGGGTCCCTGTGGGTGGGGTGGGAGGGAAGGTGAATGGAAAGCGGGACGTTTTTGAAAGCTTAATACTGTTTGAACTAGGTTCACTTATATCTCTACACTCTCCCGGGATTCAGTTTACCCACCTGTGAAATGGGACTGATTGGGTTGTCGCATATTAAGCCCCCAACATCCTGGGAGGCATCGGCAGCCCTGCTGCAGCCGCTGCTGACGCTTGGGGGCGCCCCATCGATGGTTCGGTGCTCGGCTGGCCAGGCGCAGGCAGGCACATAGCCTTTCGATTGGTCGGGTCTAGCGCTCCAGCCAGCGCCATTGAGGAGTGGCGGAGAGGAAGCGCCTCGCAGAACCCGGCTGGGGCGGCAGCGGCGGCGCTATCTACAGCTACAGCGACAGGTAGGAGGGCGGCGGGCAGAGCTGAGGGTCTCACGAGCAGCACCCACCGCGATTGCCCTGGCAGTCCTCAGACGGCCCGTTTCGGGGTCCGCGGCAGCCGGCCTTTCCCGGAGCCCGGGCGCCCTCGCGGGGACCCCGGAACCCCGGAGTGTCGACAGCGGGCATCTCAAGACGGGGCTCGGGGCCCCAGTCCCTGCAGCCTGGCGACACCCTTGGATTGTGGGTGTCACTGCTCCCGAGGTCTGATCCCAACGTGCGAGGGTCCCTTCAGCACATCTCCAGCGGGGTGTCACTCCATCCCTTAGTGCCTCCATACCTTCTGGGGTCACCTCTGGGTGGGGACATCAGGCCTGGTCCCTGGGGTCCCTCCGCTCTCCTTACCAACCTAGAGAGCGATCTTCCCTAGGGCTAGTAGTTCTGTCTCCCGGTTCAGCCAGGTTTGGGGTTCTGACAGCAGAGACATGTGAAAGCAAGGGAAGCTTTGCATTCCTGTGGAGCCCCTGGCCTGACACCCGTTTGGAGTTGTCCCCTTGAGGCAGAGGTCTCGGGATCAGTCCTAGCTGCCTTGCAGAGGGACTCCCCGGGTTCAATTGCCAATACTTCTCCTTCCCGGGTCTGGCCTCCTCTCGGGAGGGGCCTGGCTCAAGGTCATGCCCGGCTGTCTGCCCAGGCTGTGGGCTGAGCCCAGATCCTCAGTGTCACCTGCCACACTGGATAGGGGAAGCCAGGTTGGGGTTATTGTCGGGCAGCTGCCTAGAAGTCCTGATGGACCCGAACATATAAACACTCTGGGATTCTGGCCAGTCTGGCGGCCCTTCCTGAAACTGGATTCCTTAAGGGAATCCTTGAAGTGGCCTCAAGCCTGGTCTAGATGCTTAGCAGAGCTAATGGATGCTTTCTGGCATGGGCCCCAATTTACCGTGCAGAGAAACATCTTAGGGCGCTAACCATCCATGTCTTTGTAATGTGTACTTTGTGTTCTTCCTTATTGAAAGTAAAGTATGGTAGGACATGAACTTGGGTACAAAATGACAGTAGTTTCCTGAAAAAGTAAAAATATAAAATTATTGTGTGTGTGTGTGTGATCAAGGGATAACCTGTAGGAATCAGTTCTCTCCTTTACCATGTGGGTTCTAGATTAAACTCAGGTATTCAGTCTTGGTATAGCAGGTACCTTTAGTCACTGAGACATCATATTGGCCTGGCACTGGTTTCTCTTAAAACATCTGGAGTTGGCACTTCTGGGAGAGTTGGCGTTTAGGGCTGAAATTAGTGGCAATAATAAAAATAAAGAGTACTCTAGCCTTGGCTGGGTGCCCAGGACTGTTTGAGGTTCACATAGTAAAATGGGCTAGTAAGTTTCACACTGTGTTTTAATAGATTAATAGATTAAACTCTTAAAAATGACAATAGAGAAGTATTTCTTTTACTTACACTGTGAAGTATTTTGGATTAAAAGGAAAAATTCATTTTTGTGATCTCTTTAAACAAATACTGAAGTCTTCCCCAAATTCTTGGTTTTATGTCTGGAACATTACAAAAAAAAATCTTTTGCAAGAAATAAGGCAAGTATTCTGCAAAATGTTTTAATAATATTATTATTTAGACAGGGTCTCAGTATGGGCCCTGACCTGGAACTCCCTATGTAGATGTAGACCAGATTGGTTTTAAAGCTCAGAACTCTTCTGTGTTCCTTGTGCTGGGATTAAAATTCTGCACCACCACCCTGAATAGTTAATTAGTTTTTTTTAACTGTTCCTGATAACAAATAAACCTTGCAGGAAATGCTCAATATTACTGACAAGTAAATATCAGTCTTCCCTGGAGACTGGGTAACCTTATGGGGCTTTTGCTTTGGGTCTTCTTTGTGTTGATAGCCTTTTCTTTGGGGTGAGTGTGTCTTCTGGCACTAAGATAAATCACTAGCATCGGGCAAAGTCCTTGGAGAGGATCCTGGATCTAGTCTGACTCCAAGTGGGACATATGCCACAGGAAATCTGGAATGTCCGGTGTGGTGGCTGGTGATCAACATGAATGGCTTAGAACAAGATTTACAGTTTACAGTTCTAAGTGGACTCCACTAGCGCAGTAGTCTGAGAATCTGCCTAAACTTTTGTTTTTGCTTGCTTGTTTTGAGTTGTTCTGGAACTCTCTATGTAGACCAGGCTCCCCTCAAACTCACAGAGATCCACCTGCCTCCCAGTGTTGAGATGCTGGTATCAAAGACAAAGATGCTGAGACAAAGCCACATTCTTGGCTCCCACTTAAACCTTAGTTTTTTTTTTTTTTTTTTGTTAAACCATGTTTATTTATTGTGTGTGTATATGCATTTGAGTCTCTCTGTGTGTGTGCCCGCCCATACTACAGTTTACTGGTGGAGGTGCATAAGGGGGTCAGAAGGCAGCTTTCCAGATCCAGTTCTTTCTTTTCTTCCTGTGGGTCCTGGAGATCGAACTCAGGCTCTCAGGTTTGCAGCAGGTGCCTCTAGCTATTTGGATGGCCCTCATGTTAATCTTTTGAAATAGTAAAAATCATCTATGTAACCACAGGCAACTCCCCCCCCCCATTTTTAAAAAAGTATTTTATAATATGAGTGTTTTGTCTGTATGAGTGTCTGTGCACCACATGGGTGCTTGATGCCTATGGAGGACCAAAGAGGGCATCAGATCCCCTGGAACTGAAGCTACAGATGGTAGTGAGCCACCATTGGGTGCTGGGAATTGATTGAATCTATTTCTCTGTAAGAGCAGCCAGTGTTCTTAACCAGTTAGCCATCACACACACGCACACGCACACGCGCACGCGCACGCGCACACGCACGCGCGTGCACCTCCGGGCAAAATCTTTTACAAATATTTGCTAAAGTATCATAGTTATACCAGATGAAGCAAAACCTGACTTTAAGTGCCAACCAATATTTTGATAAGCTTTAGTGTGTTTATTAAGTATGTATTTAAAAATTATCTGTATATGTTTTTATAATACTGGTAAGCACAATATTACACCACTTATTGTAACAGACAGTGTGACTCAGTACTGAATTTAATACCAGAGCGTTTCTGGTGTTTGGCTAAAATAGTTCATTAGGTCAGCATCATCTGGGTGTTAGGCCTGGAGATGTAACTCAGTTGGTAGGGTGCTTGTCCATCATGCTTGAAACCTTAGAATCAATTTTCAACACTACATAAATCAGAGGTGGTGGCACACACTCACCTCTTAGGGAGTTAGAAGTTCAAGGCTATATCCTCAGCTGTATGGTTGAGTTCAAGGCTACTTGGATATATGTGATCCTGGTCTTTTAAAAAAAAAAGATGAATGATAAAGCCCTGCCTTTTCCTCCCATTTATATGATTTTATGAATGAGCTTAATGAATAAATTTGCAAATTTTAATTAGGACACCCTAACTGGTGTTGTAGAGTGTGAATTTCATTCATATAGCCTCTTGAACATTTTCATTATTTATTTATTTATTTTTTTGAGACAGGATTTCTCTTCACAGCTTTTGGAGCCTGTCTGGGAACTTGCTCTGTAGACTATGCTGGCCTCGAACTCAAAGAGGTCCTCTTGCCTCCGCCTCCTGAGTGCTGGGATTAAAGGTGCTCCACTGCCACCAGCCTCGTGAACATTTTTGTTTTGATATGGGTTCCTGCTTCTTAGCATTTGGGCTGGATGGGTCTTTGCTCTGTGGGGTTGCCATGAGCATTGTAAGATGTTTGACAGTTTCAATGAACCCCTTCTCAAGATAGCCACAGTGCTATCTGAAGTAACAATAATAAAAAATGTCTGCACAGAGCTGGAGAGATGGTTTAGGGGTTAAGAACACTAGTTCTTGCAGAGGATTTGGGTTTGGTGCTTAGCACCCACATGGAGGCCCACAGCCTTCTGTAACTCCAGTTCCAGGGGACATTATGCCCTCTTTTGGTCCCTACAGGCTCCTGCATACATATGGTGCAAACACTTACACATAGATGTTGCCAGATTGGCCCCGAGATAAGCCCTGATAGGGCAGTCTGATCCGAATTCCAGTCCCAAAAGGAAGTATTTCAGAGAACAGTTAATTTAGAAGGTACAGCTTCAAATTGCCCGTGATTGTCAGTAAATTTCCTAGTGACCTTCCAGTAGCTGAAGACCAGTGTGGGTGTGGGCGCTGGTCTTGCATTCCCCAGGTATTTCTGTGAGCTCCTTGGCAGGCAGAACAGGAAGTCAACCTCCAGGTTCTGGGTTGTTGTTTTTGAGATGGGAACTCACTTTTATCCCTGGCTGGCTTGGAAGTCTAGACCAGTCTGCCTGCCTCTGCCTCCCAAATGCTGGGATTAAAGGCGTGTGCCACCACCACACCCAGCCAATTAACTGTTGTTAATTTCCCCTCCCCCTCTTTTTCCTTTATAGATTCTGTGACCATGAGAGAGAGATATAAAGACTGATCCATGATTTCTCAGCACCTTGCCCTGAGGCTGTAGCCATGTTGGAAGGTCTAGTGGCCTGGGTTCTCAATACCTATTTGGGGAAATATGTCAATAACCTGAACACTGACCAGCTTTCTGTTGCCCTTCTCAAAGGTAAGTGGACTCATTTAAGCAAAATATGGCCTGTTGTCTGTCTGTTTCGTTTCCTTCCTTCCTTCCTTCCTTCCTTCCTTCCTTCCTTCCTTCCTTTCTTCCTTCCTTCCTTCCTTCCTTCCTTCTTTTTCTTCCCTCCTTCCCTCCTTTTCTTAACTAGTTAATTAAGTTAGAAATTTACGCGTATTTGTTAGTGTGTGGGAGCGTAACACATATGCCATGGTGCCCATGTAGAGGTCAGAGGACCAGTTGGTTCTTTCTTGCTACCATGTGGTTCTGGGGCAGGAGGGTTAGGGTCAAACTCATGATAGCAGCCTTTCTGGCACCTGCCCTACCCACCGAGTCACCTCACCTGCCCTAGTTTACCTGTGGGTTTGTGTGGTAATACATATATGAGAACTCATTGTGTTCAGAGGCCAGATGTCAGCTTGAGGTGTCTTTCTCTGACATTTTCCATCTAATTTTTGAGACAAGGTCTTTCTTGGCTGGCTAACAAGGAACTAACATGAAGACAGGCAGGTTTTGAGCTCAGAGATCTGTCTGCCTCTGCCTCCTGAGATTAAAGGAGTGTGCAACTATGCCCAGCTATTCTTTTCTTCTTTTTTGAAGCAAAACAACCAGACATATTGCTGGTGACTGCTTTACTCCGGTTGGGTTCTAGCTTTTTGGAGCTTTATGGAGGCAGCAGCTATGTCATGCCGGTGGCATTGACTGTGGCTTCAAATACAGTTATGTACTTATTAGCTAGATAATACTGAAACTTTGAGTCACAGCTTCTTTAGCAAAGACTGGAAGGATCACATGGAAACACTCCTAGCCTGCTTCCTCACAGACATGACATTGACAGCCACCAGAAAATTTAAAGTATTTTACCTCGAGGCCTTTGATGGAATTTTTGAGAACTTGTTTTGCTTAGTAGTTTTTAAGTTTGCTTCTGTTCTGGGAATTGAACACAGGGCCCTAGGGACACAAACTGGTGCCCTTCCACTGAGCTATACCCCCAGCATGTTGTCTTGCTTAGAAGTAAAGTACTCAAGTTTGGGGCCTGGTAGCCTTTGCTGGCCTGTACTTGATGCACTCAGTTCTGTGATCTGATGTGGGAATTGGAAAGCGGCATCTTTCTCCCTTTTTAAAAACATTATCTTTGCCGCCCAACTCAGAGTGGAACTGTTTATGATTTCGAGGCCAGCCTAATCTACATAGTGAGTTTCAAACCAGCCTGTTCTACATTTGGAGTTTTAAGGCAGCCAGGGATATAAAGTAAGACCCTACTTCAAGAAGAAGATAGTTTGGATGTCAGTGCCAAGTCAAAGCCGGTAGGGAGGAAGGAAGCACAGTGTCCTGGAACAGGGAGTGCCCAGGCCCAGGCTGGGGGCGAGGATAGCAGTGACTCCTGGCTTTGACACTCTGAGGGTCCAGAGCTTCTCTTCTCCCGACCCATTGTGTTCCAGGAGTTTCCCACTACAGGCTCCTCAGGACTGTGTGAGGTGGCTATAGGAGCTGGTGTGGTTTAGTTGTCCTGTGCACTGTCCTTCCTTTCGAGACAGGGATGTATTCCTACGTTCCCTTCTGTTCCTCAACCGAAGCCCATGGGAAGCAAAAGTTTGTGGCAGTGTCAAGTTCTGGCTCTGAGGCTTACTAATGTGTCTGGGAACCTTGAGGTTGCAGGTAACCAGCCTGATTGGCTGGTGTCTCTAGAGTGAGGTGATGGCATTGCTTGCTGACAAAATGAACTGATGGGGCTTTAAGGCATAGGATTTATCTCTGGATCTACTAATGACAGATTTCTAATCTCGGCACTTCTAGGCAGAGTATATCTTTTATTCATTCATTCATTCATTCATTCATTCATTCATTCATTCATTCATTCATTTACTTACATTTAAGTTCCAGATGTGGTGATGTGTCCTTAGGTGGATCTCTGAGAGTTGAAGGCCAACCTGATCTACATGTGGAACCCTAACTTAAAGAAAAGGGGGAGGGTACTGGAGAGATGGCTCAGTGGTTGAGAGCATTGGCTGCTTTTCCAAAGGACCTGAGTTCAATTCCCAGCATCCACATGGCAGCTCATAACTGTAACTCAAATTTCAGTGAATCTGACTCCCTCACACAGACATACACTCAGGTCAGTACCAACATACATAAAATTAAATGAATAAAAAAAGATTCAAGTTGCATTTATATTTTTTGTACGTTTGTGGACACACATGTCATAGTATGTGTGGGGAGGTTAGGGGACAGCTTTGGGGAGTTGATTCTCTCTTTCCACCTTGTATGTTCCAAAGATCATATTCAAGCTGGCAGGAAGCACCTTTACCCCCTGAGTCATCTCCCTGGCCCTTCCGGATGTTTTTCACTCCATAGCACTGGCAGAACCTGACACTATGAAGTCTCTGCCAGCTTCAAACTGGTGGTGATCCTCCTGCCTCTGCCTCCCAAGTGCTGGGATTATAGGCATGTGCCACTACACACAGCTTAGACAGAATATATCTTTTTAAAAAAGATTTATTTATTTATGTATTTTGTGTATACACCCAGAAGAAGAACTCTGATCCCACTACAGGTCGCTGCTGCTGGGAATTGAACTCAGGACCCCTGGAAGAGCAGCCAGTGCTCTTAACCACTTAGCCATTTCTCCAGCCCCAGAATATATCCTTTTTAATTAATTATTATTTTTTTTTCATTTATTTACATTCTGATTGCAGATTTTCTTCCCTCCACTCCTTCCTCCCCCTCTCCCTGCCTCCTCTCCGCCCACCCCATCCACTCCCAGTCTCTGTACTGCAAATCATGTCAGTGTGGTGCGTTAGGGTAACTTTTCTTACACCCTTTTTATGGTTCTCTCTGGCTTTTAAATTTATGGCATAAAGCTAGGAGTAGTGAGACATGCTTTCCGTCCTCGCCCTGGAGAGGAGGAGGGAGGCAGGTACTTGTGAGTTCGAGGCCAGCCTGCTCTACTGAGTGAACTTTAGGACAGCCAGGGCTATGTAGACCGACTTTGAATAATAATAAAAAAGATTATGGGATGGAGCCACTAGGAATGTTTTTCTTTCATAACTGCAGTAGTTATGAAAAACTCAACCCATTTACCAGAGGGGCTACAGCACACCGCACAGCATGTGGGAGCTTCACTGTGAACTGAGGGATGGTGACAAAGACACTGATGGTATTTGTTGCTCTTGACATAGTGATAGGGAGGACACAGGGTGCTAGATAGGCATGAGCCTGATCTTCTGATCTAGCGGCCAGTGTTTACTGCTGTAATATATGGGAGATACAGAGGAGGCAGAGCTCCATCACTGGGCTGATAGTGTGCTCCTGTGGCTGGAGAGGAAAATGGGCCAAAGAAGAAAATAAAAAAAGACCTTTTTCCTTGTTTGTTTTATTTACTTTTTTGAGATAGGGTTCTCTGTGTAGCCCTGGCTGTCCTAGAACTCACTCTGATCAGGCTGGCCTTGAATTCATAGAGATCTGCCTGCCTTTGCCTCTCAAGTGCTGGGATTAAAGGCCACTGTTGCCTGGCAAGCGTGTGTATATTTATATCAGACAGCGGTGTCCAGTTGTAACATTTCCAGCAACATGAACACATGACTCAGTTTCTGCATGTGAGAAGTTAGTAACCATCCCACAGGGTTCTGAGGACCAAGCAGGTTCATGTGGGTCAGAGAGCTTAGAGGTGTTCCTGGCATGTAGTGGGCTCTCAGTGCAGGTTAGTCCCTCTTCAGGATGGTCGGCACAGGATTGGCTGGTGGGTGGGACTCAAGTAGTTACAATGCCAAACACTCCATGACTAGTTGGTGGACAGAGTGTACAGCTGGTCAGCACTTAGTGAGCACCTGCACAGGCTCCGGGCTTGGGGCTGATACCAAAAGCTGAAGCAGGAAAAGCACCAAGAATCAGGCCCAAGTCCTGACTCTGCTTTCATCACTCATAAGCTGTATGTTTTATGAAGTGAAGGCCCTCTTCCTCTTTTCTTTCTACCCCAGGGCAGACAGACCTGCCGTGACCTCTAGGGTTACCACAAGACCAGCTCTGAGATTTCTAAGCAAGCTGTTCGCCTGCTAAACCCTCCAAGTTGAGAAACTGATATGTAGGTTGAGTAACCCTAGTATGGAATGTTCTGAAACATAACAGCACTCTGTATTGACAGAGCTCAGAAAGCCCTTGATGTTGGAGCACAGTGGTTGCATTTTGACTTTTTTGAGGTAGAGTTTCTCTGTGTGGCCTTAGTTGTCCTGAAACTCACTCTGTAGACCAGGCTGACCTCAAACTCACTGAGATCTGCCTGCCTCTACTTCCTGATTGCTGGGATTAAAGGCATGTGCCGCCACCACCACCTGGCTTTTAATTTTTTTTTTTTTGGTTACATTTTGAATATTTTTAAAAATTAGTTGTTTTTCCTTTACTCCCTCCTCCCATTATATTGATTAATTGGGGTTGATTGGGGGTGGGGTGTGTCCTTTATGAAATAGGTGGATGTCAGAAGATAACTTGTGTAAGTCAGTTCTCTCCTTCCAGTGTGGTTCCAGGGATCACCCTGGGCTAGTTAGTCCTGGTGGCAGTCGACTTTTCCATCTCTAACCCCTACATTCTTCAAATAGCCCAGCTGGCCTCAAACTTGCTCTGTGGCTGAGGATGACTTTGAATTTCTGATATTCTTGCCTTCACATCCCGAGTGCTGGGCTTACAGGTGCACACTTCCAGTCTACTGGGGTAGAACCGGTCTCTTTAAGAACAAGAGAGAAATGATTCTATTGAACTACAACCCTGGCCTTGGAGTGGTACCCAACGTGGAGCACGGACCCCCAACTCTGAGATTAAGAGTCTCATCTCTACCAACTGAGACTCCTAATCTCAGGCTTTATGTGGGTGTAGTGCTCCATGTTGGAAGGACATTTGTAGTTGGTATTAATCACTAGCAACTGATTAAAAGGCGTTTATATGAAACACTGATTTAAGAGATTGAACAGTTGAGCGATTCCTGGAAAACTGGACTGGTCCACGTGCTGGAAGCAGGTCTGTCTGGTCCTTTCTCCAAGAGTGTGAGAGAGCAAAACCCGGTCTTAAACTGGGCTGGCCATGACCCATACACGGGTCCTCAAGGCCCAAAGGCCACACCTCTATGTCAAGGTGATATTGCCTGATTCCCACTACATTAGAGTTTTGATTTTTGTTTGGGAATGTTAGCCAGTAAAATCTGTGTCAATATTTTAAAATCAAAAAGTTTCCCAAGCCTGAAAAATTTGAAATCCCAAGCATTCCAGAGAGGAAATACTCAACTTGTAGTATTTCTTTGCCATGTTATGAAGATTGAGTGAGATAATACGTGGGCTGGAGAGGTGGCTCAGCAGTTCAGAGCACTGGCTGCTCTTCCAGAGGACCCAGGTTCAGTTCTCAGCACCCACGTGGCAGCTCACACCTGCCTATTAGTCTAGTTTCAAGGGACCTGGTGCCCTCTTCAGGCCTCTACCTGCACCAGGCACCGAAGTGGTACAGAGGCATAGGTACAGGCAAAACATCTGTACACATAAGATTAACAATCACAGTGTGTTATCCTAGTTACTGTTCTGATGCTCTGAGGAGACAAGACAGCCACAGCAGCGAATAAAAGAAAAGGTGTACCTGAGGGCTTGCAGGCCGGGTGCTGTGAGCTCACATCTGATCTGCAAGTTGCAGACTGAGAGACTGGGCCAAGCAAGGGCTTTTGAATCCTCAAAGCTCACTCCCTGTGACACACCTCCTTCAGCAGGGCCACACCTCCTCCAGCAAGGCTACACCTCCCAGTCTTTCCTAAACAGTCTGCCACCTAGGGAACCAGATAGGAGCCTGTGGGCACCATTTCACTTAAACCACCACATGCATTAAATATTTTTTTAAAATTATTTCTGTTATCTGCTTTAGATTATAATTATACTGTTGGTCCCTTTCCTCCTAAACCCTCCCACATACCCTTTTTTGTTCTCTTTCAAATTCCTGGTACATATATATTTTTAATGAGATAGTGCAGGAGCTGTGGTTCTAGCTTGGTGGTAGGACATTTGCTTTGCACGAGGGGGTGGGAGACTAGAGGGGCCTGAATTTGAGGCTCACTATCTTGGGGAAAGAGGGATAAGTATTCAGCATACAATAAGACCTCACTTAGCGGCAGGTGTTGTCACTATCATTGTCCCACCTTCACCTGTCAAGTCCCTGCCCTCAGAGCTACTGACCTCTTGGGGAGACATTAAACAGCCACACAAAGCAGCAGTTTCCAAATGTTTGCATTGAAGCTAGAGGCAATAGCTGCACATGATGGCCGGTGCCTGGTGCCCGTAATCCCAGCACTTGAGAGGATGAAGCAGGAGGATTTCTGTGAGCTGGAGGCCAGCCTCCAGACTAGTCTGAGTGACACGGAGAGGATCTGTGTTTTAATTACAAAAGAAGTTACGTTATGCGTTTGAGTGCATAGGAGAGGAGCGTTTGTCTGTAGGGCCTGGGAACAGCTACTGTGGGTGGCTTTGAACAGAAAGGGTTTCAGTGGGTTGTACCTGAGGTCACTCTCCAAGAGGACTGGACCCCTGCTGCAGAGGCTGGGAGCTGGTAGGGACAGGGAGTCAAAAAGTAGAGGCTTTGTTGTGCAAACGCGCTACACTCTATTCCCTTGTTTTTTGAGCTCTACTCAGCCTAGTTCTTTAAATAACCTGGAGCAGAATGAAGGGAATCCGGTAGTCAACAGAGATGGCTGGGAAATGCCTGGAGCCTGAGTCCACTCCAGTGTTAGTGAATAGATCTCTGGCTAGTGCGAGGTGAGGAATTTTGGGGTGCTCGTGGACAAGCCTGGAAACTGTTTGTCTGGAAATCAATAGTGCTGTTCTAGCTTCAGTGATGCCTGCCTCCTTGGGGTGCTTTGCTGCCGGCTCTCAGGCAGTCCCTCTGGGTAGGGCAGGCCTGGCAGGGCAGGCCGGGGTGCTCAGGGGTGAGTGAGTGTGTGTGTGTGTGTGTGTGTGTGTGTGTGTGTGTGTGTGTGTGTGTGTGTGTGTGTGTGTGTGAGACTAGTATGTCTTCTGTCATGAACCTTTACTGTGGTTTTTGCTCTTCCTTAGAGCAAATGTTGGCTTGCTGCAGGCTTCTGTTTCTTTTCTAGACCTCCCATGCTCTCTCTACTTCAGCTTCTTTCATGTTTGTGTGTGAGTTCCTTCCTCTGAGCAGAACAGCAGCCAGGGAAACCCAGGGGCCACCTGCCTTGAAGGATGAGTGTTTGGAAAAATAATGGCAATCTCAGTGCAAATGAGAAAAGGGGCCCAAGCGAGGCTGAGCATGAAGCACTCACCTCACGTGCAAGAGCCTGCCTTCAGTCCCTAGTGCTGCAAAGCCATAGAGAAACCATCTGTCTCTCTGGAAGTCCTTTTCACCCGAGGAGAAGACTTTTTTCCTCCTTTCTGATAATTTTCTCTCTACCTTTGGGAACAGGTTTATCTTGTTTTAGGTTAGTCTTAAAGCATGTGATGTGGGAACCCCCCCCCCCCCCCCAAAAAGAGACTACCCTTGCTTAGAATCTGCCGAATTGCTAGGTTTAACCTCTTTTTAAGAGTCTGTATAGTCATCATTTATTTGGGGGAGTCACGTACCCACGTCATTACACCTCTGTAGGGAGCTTTGTCTGCCCTATTCCTGGGCCTTTCTATCAGTTAATGGTTGTTGTCTGTACACCGTGTTCTGAAAAATACCTGTCCCCAGACAGATTCTAGTGGCTCAGAGGTTACTTTGTGTTGCTTTATACTAAATACCAAGGCCTTCTCAGTGGTTTGTGGCTAGGGGGTAATGCCTTCTCTCATGTTCCCATATATATGCAGATGAACAGCTTCAGATCAGGTGAGCCCATTTGTCAGCCCTCCCTTACTGTGATACAATACCCTAAAACAATCAGTTTAAAAGGAGGAGAGGTTATTTTGGCTCACAGTTTCGGTTCACATGGGTTGCTTGATCCCTTTGCCTCTGGGTCTACAGTGATGGTGGGAGCATCAGGCAGAGCAGGCCTGTTCACCCCATGACAGCTGGGGAGCAGAGTCAGAGAGCGTCCTCAATCTCAGTAACCCTTTTGAGGGCATGTTCTGAAATTCCTAGTCTATCAAGTAGGTCCACCACTTAAGGCCTCACTATTTCCTAATTGTGTTCTGGGCTGGGATAATCCCTTAATTCATGTCCCACTGGTGGACATTTGGATTCAGCTGGTAGCAGAGCTGAATCTGGCTGCCCTGTTTTTGCACACAAGGGCTGGAGTCACCATACAGGCTGGCCCAGCTCTTTCTGTGACTTCTGATTAGTTATTATGCCACAAGGGAAGTACAGAGGAGACCATTTGGTATCTTTAGAAAAAAGAGTACTTTTGAGTGACTGGTTTTATTTATTTAGTTACTTTTTATTTAATTTTTTTTTTTTTTTTTTTTTAAAGACTTGTCTCAACATAGCCCTGGCTATCCTAGAACCTAACTGTATATATTGACCAGGTTGGCCTCACAGAGTCTGTCAGCTACTGCACTCCATGTGCTGAGATTAAAGACATGTGCCACCATGCCTGCCTTCAGTTTTATTGGCTAAATCATGAACTCTAAAGCATTTTGTGATCTAGAATCAATTTTGGGAGATGGACATTGCTGAGGGCTGGGACTTCTTGTTCAAATCACAGTAGATTCCAATGTTTTTACCCCAGAGATTCTGACTTGAGGGTGCGAACCCAAGAGCTGGTGTTGCATCTTAGAGTCAGATGATGTTAATCTTGTGGGAACTGTTGGCCTAAGGTGTGCCTTTAAACTAGTAAGCAGGCCAGATTTGACCTGCTAGCTAAGGATGGCTTTTACTGTTTTTACTAATTGTGTGTGAGTGCTTCTGTGTGTGTGTGCGCGCACACACACACACACACACACACACACACACACACACACACACACACACACACACACACAATAAAAGTGGCCGGAGGGCAACTTTTGGGAGTCTGTTCTCTCCTTGTACTAGTGGGTCCTGGAGATTGGACTCAGGTCTTGCCACCCTGCCGGCCTCCATGTTTGTTTTTGTTTCTCTATGTGACAGTCCTGGCTGTTTTGGAACTCACTTTTGTAGACCAGACTGGCCTCAAATTCACAGATCCTCCTGCCCCTGCCTCTGAAGTGCTAGGATTAAAGGTATGCACCATCGCTGCCTGGCCTCTGTTTATTTTTGAGACAGAGTCTCATGTAATTTTGAGCCCTGAATCTATGCTCCCTAGAAATATCTTACCTTTCAAGTGCTAGAATTCTGTCTTTTACTTTTTTTTGAGGCACAATCTCTAGCCCAGGCTGGCCTTGAACTTACTATGTAGCTAAAAACCATCTTGAACTTCTGGTTTTCTGTCTCTACCTCTGAATTGTGGGGTTACCACTATGATGATGTTACATTTTCTTTGGTGGGGATCAAACACAGGGTTATGTGTATGAGTGACTGTTGAAACCCCTGGCTGTCTGTTACATTTTTAAACCTTCTTTGAAAAAAATAAATGAGCAGGGCTTTGTGGCATATGCCTTTAGGCCTAGCTATTCAGAAGACTAAGCTAGGGGGATAGTGTGAGCCCAGAAGTTTGAGGTCTGCCTGGGCAACATAGTGAGATCCATGAGTCAAGAGAAGAAAAAAGGAATGCCAGCAAGATGGCTCTGTGGGTAAAGGCCCTCGCTGCCAAGCATGGCGACCTGTGTTCTGTCCCTGGAGCCTCCATGGTGGAAGGATAGAACTGACTTCTGCAAGTTGTCCACCGACTGCCACATGTGCACAGTGCACACATGACACACACACAAATAACTAACTGGCTCATTACAGAAATAGTTAGGATCTTACTTTAGGCTGCTCCTTAGGCTGCTGCGCTTCAGCTGTCTTGATGGTTCAGAGTGGGTGGTCAGAAAGACTACAGACAGAACCCTTGTAGTGGTGGCATTGCCATGGCCACTACCTTCAGTGCACAGCCAACAGTACTGTCTTTGTTGGATGAACAAACATTTCATGGTGTTTTGTTTTTAGGTGCTGTTGAATTAGAAAACCTCCCATTAAAGAAGGATGCCCTGAAAGAACTGGAATTACCATTTGAAGTTAAAGCTGGTACGTGGACCCAAAAGAGGGTGGAAGGTTTGGGGATCAAGTTGTTCGGGACAGGAGAGTCAAAAGCCCCAGAGTCGTTATCTGCTTGGCCAAAAAGTAGACAGAAAGTTTGAGTTTACATTCGTTTATAACAGTCTCACCAGGTGGGCAGGTGGACCACTGAGTTCTAGGTCAACTTGGCCTCAATAGAGGGTTCCAGACCAGTCTGGCCTATGCAGTGAGACCCTGTCTCAAACAAACAGACACAGCCTGGCCTCAGAATAGTCAAGGAATTGGGCTAGGGATGTAGTTTAGTGGTAGAGCACTTGCTGAGCATGAACAGAGCCTGGGGATTCATGTACACACACACACACACACACACACACACAGAGCCTGGGGATTCATGTACACACACACACACACACACACACACACACACACACACACACACACACACACACACACACACACACCGAAAACTACAAGATCATAATAGTACTCATATAGCTTGTATTTTTAAAGCCTTTTTAAAACAATTATTTATTTGTGTGTGTGCGTGTGCATGTGTGCATACCATCAGCAAATATACTGACAGATAGGAATATGAAAGTTTCAAGAATGCTGACACTGATTCCTTCCAGAAGAAAATTCTTCAAATATAGAGGGATTAAGAGAAGCTCTTTGGGAAAAAATTGATGGTTTTCTAATATTGTATTAGCAAACTTGATCTTGTTTCTTATAAAAAATGTAAATAAGATGGGTAAAGGTCTTTCTGTCAGAATGCTTTGCATACTCTTGCAGACTCATTCAGTACTACCACTGTGGCCCCATATGAAGAGCATGCCTACAACCCAGCATTTGGTAGGGAGAAGGAAGGTCAGGCTCCTGGACCAACATAGGCTGTATATAATCCTGGCTCAAGCCAAATAAATACCTGCCACTGTGCACTAATTCAGATCGGCCTGCAAGTTCAGTTATAAATCTTATTTTTCTAGAGAAAATGCATTTTTTATTATTTTTGTTTGTAAAATGCCCCCCCCCCCCCCCCCCCCAGTGCTGAACCTCAAACCTAGATCTTTGTACATGGAAAGCAAGTGTTCTGTCACTGAGCTGTATTCCTACCCTCAGTATTTTTAATGTGTTTCTAGATTAGTCAGTCAGTTGTATGGACTAGGGCTATAGCTCAGTGAAGAGCCCTTGTGTCAGACATGCAGGATGTACAAGGGCCTTGGTTTCTTTCTCAACCACATCAAAGAAAAATACCACTTTTGCATTTTGACCCTGAGTCTCACTATGTAGCCCTGGCTGGCCTGCAACTATGTCACCAGTCTGTTTTCAGATTCAGATTCTCCTGTCTCTGCCTCCCAAGTGCTGGATTAAAGGCATGCACCACCATTCCAGTTACTTGCCTTTATTAAGTTGAATTTAAAGGCTCGACTAAAATGGAAGAAGTTGGGAAATAAGTATACTTTTGCAGACCAGGTAACTCTGAGCCTGGCTTCTTGTTTCTATATCCATATGTCGTGCTGTCTGTTTTAGTTTACGATGGTATCTTCAGGGTTAAATATGTAAGTATGGTAATCCCAACAAATGCTTGCCAGTCAGCCAATTATTAATTAATGATATGAGTTCTGTGACCAGGGTCTGTGCAGGTGGGTGCCGTGGGAAGGGTCTGTGCAGGTGGGTGCCATGGGAAGGGTCTATACAGGTGGGTGCCGTGGGAAGGGTCTGTGCAGGTGGGTGCCATGGGAAGGGTCTGTACAGGTGGGTGCCATGGGAAGGGTCTGTGCAGGTGGGTGCCATGGCAGGGTCTGTGCAGGTGGGTGCCATGGGAAGGGTCTGTGCAGGTGAGTGCCATGGCAGGGTCTGTGCAGGTGGGTGCCATGGCAGGGTCTGTGCAGGTGGGTGCCATGGGAAGGGTCTGTGCAGGTGGGTGCCATGGGAAGGGTCTGTGCAGGTGGGTGCCATGGGAAGGGTCTGTGCAGGTGGATGCCATGGCAGGGTCT
The DNA here is from genome assembly GCA_033318265.1 of Phyllotis vaccarum. Classification (NCBI taxonomy): domain Eukaryota; kingdom Metazoa; phylum Chordata; class Mammalia; order Rodentia; family Cricetidae; genus Phyllotis; species Phyllotis vaccarum. The sequence goes on along the minus strand of JARWLC010000003.1, from coordinate 59,293,822 downwards.
GTGCAGGTGGGTGCCATGGCAGGGTCTGTGCAGGTGGGTGGCATGGCAGGGTCTGTGCTTGTGTTCCATGGGAAGAAACACACCTGGTAGGAATTCAAGGTGTGGCCCAGTGAGGAGAGCGTTTGCATAGTAGATAGTCTATATTTGATATGAAAAAGACTCACTGGAGATTTTCGGTTTAATTCAGTGTAGCTGGTTCTTTTTAATTAATTAGCTTATTTATTGTAATCTAGCCCTTATAGACCCTACCCTCATACTAGTTTTAGGTATGTAGGTGCCTGATTGGCTAACCTTGAACTTACTTTGTGCTCCAGGCTGGCTTTGAACTTGCCACCCCCCCTGCTTTAGCCACCCAAGTGCTGGGATATAGGCATGCTCCACCACGCCTGGCTTGCTGTCTGTTTTTTGATTTTGTCTTTTTTTTTTTTTTTCCTTTTGGTGCCAAGGATGGAATCCAGGGCCTTGCACTTTCTAGGCACATGTTCTACCAGAGCTAACACTCTTCCCCAAACCAGGTGTCAGCTTTTTTTTTTTTTTTCTTTTTTATTTAAATAAAATAAATAATGGTGGAAGTAATCTGTGCTGTGAAGGGAGCTAGAAGATGTGCAGGTGTCTAATGAGACATTTCTTCTCCCAGGCTTGATTGGAAAAGTGACCCTCCAGATCCCCTTTTACCGCCCGCATGTGGATCCCTGGGTGATCTCCATTTCCGGTCTCCACTTAATTGGTGCTCCTGAGAAAATCCAGGACTTCAATGATGAGAAGGAGAAGATGTTGGAAAGGGAGCGTAAGAAAGCGCTGCTTCAGGCCCTGGAGGACAGATGGAAGGCAAGGCTTAGAGGCTCTGGGCTTTAGGGTGACCTGAGACATCCCCAACAGGAAGGGCAGGCTAGTGCTGATGCTGGCTCTTTCCCTTTCAGAGTGAACGGCAGCAAAAGGGAGAGCCCTATTGGTATTCTGTCACGGCCTCAGTTGTCACGAGAATTGTGGAGAACATTGAGGTGAGTCCTGTCAACCCTTGTGAGGACACATGAAGGCTTTCTGAACCTTAGATGTGTTTTCGCTTCTGAGTTGCTCTTTTCTTGTGGGTTTATGTGGCATACAGTGTGCATGTGTGGGTTGGCTGTTCAGGTGTGTCCTTTTGGAGGTTGTGTCAAAGGGAAAACCTGAAAAGCAAGTCCTGTGTCGTGAGGACTTTCTTGCTTTAACTGATGTGAGTGGGCATTTCCATTTCACCCCCCTCCACTTTCTGTTTTAATGTTGGAATTTCATTTGCTAAATGATTTATCACCTTAGAAGCCGGTTACTTAGGTCTCAATGACTGTTTCAGGGCAAGTCTGAACCTCTCTGGTCTCAGTGTTTTCATAGGCAAAAAATGAGAGAGGCGGGTCCCCACTGCCTGGCGTGTTGTGAATTATGACTGGCCTCTCAGGTATCTGACCTCTCATTGGTGGATCTTACTGAGTTTTGAGGCACTGTGGTACTTGTTCATTAAGTGTCACAGATAGCCCATATTTAATGTCTCTGGGGTTCTCTTGCAGTGTCAAGGAAACCCAGACCAAATGTGTTCAGTGTTTGCTATGTTCCTCAAGAGAATGATTTGAGGTTGTTAGTTTCATAGTGTGAATGAAAATATTGGTGTACTTGAGGGCATTGGCTTTTAAGAAAATGTTGTTATTCCTGGGCAGCTTTTAATCCCAGCACTTGGGAGGCAGAGGCAGGCAGATCTCTGTGAGTTCGAGGCCAGCCTGGTCTACAGAGTGAGTTCCAAGAGAGCCAGAGCTGTTACACAGAGAAACCCTGTCTTGAAAAAACCAAAAGAAACAAAGAAAGAAAAGGAAAGGAAAATGTTATTATAACACTTTGTGCATGTGGTGTACGTATATGCTTTATTTGCGGGTGTGTGCACATATTTCCTACAACTAAGATAGTCTTTCTCATAAAAACTTTTTTTTTTTATATTTATTTATTTACTGGGGATGGAAGGGACGTGTGGAAATCTGAGGATATGATGTGGTTGTTGGTCCTCTCCTACTCTGTGGGTCCTGGAGATCAAATTCAAGTCATTACGCTTGGTGGCAAGCGTCCCTACCTGCCAACCTATCCTCTGGCCCCAGAAATGTCTTTCTCAAGGACCAGAAGCCCATTTCTCTGCAGTGTAGTCACAGGAATGGTGAGGCGTGTGCCTTGCTGGTCATCTTATGGAGAGAAGCCACTGCAGCAGATTCGTGAGCGAGGTGGGCGTGTCTTTGCTGCCCTTTTCATCCTCTGGGTCTTACCTGTTTTCTGTCTCTTCTCCTTTAATGTTCCCTGAGCCTTGGAGGGGGTGATGTACTTGTACCATTTAGGGCTGAGTACCCTGCCATCATGTGTGTGTGTGTGGGGGGGGGGGTGAGGTGGGGTGAGGGTGGGAGGTGAGTGGGTGGGTGCATCTGTACACATTTGGAAGTCAGAGGCCAGCTTGAAGAGTTGGTTTTCTTCTTCTACTACGCGGGTCCTGGGGATGGAGCTCAGATCAGCAGTCTTGATGGCAAGTGTCTTTATCTGCTGAGTCACTGCTCTGGCCCATATTATGATTTTGACATCAATATTAAGCATTGGGTTTTCTCATATTGTGATTTCTTTTGATTATAATCACATTTAATGGAGCGATGACTTACTCTGTGGGGTATGTGGTTTATACATTTGTAGGTGGCACCCTTGTGTTCATGGATGTGGAGGTTAGAGCAGGATGTCAGGTGTCCTTCCCTATTGCTGTCGGCCTTGTTGCCTGTGACAGGGTCTCTCCCTCAGCTGGAAGCTTACTGTTTTGACTAGACTGATCCAGGACATGGATCACCAAGGTCCTGGGATCTGTGTGTTTCTGTCCCTTAATACTGGCATTCCAGGCAAGTGCAGCCATGCCTGACTTTCTGTGTTGTGCTGGGGATTTGAACTCAGATCCTCATGCTTGCAAAACAATTGTTTGTACCCATTGAGCCGTCTCCCTGGTCTAGTTTGTATTTCCATAGTGGCTAAACAGCTTTTCTTGACCACGTGTGTATGTACTTTTTTCTTTTTTGTGGTGCTGAGACTGGATCCGGGCCCTTGCACATGTTAACACCCTTTACTTTTTAGCTACTCGCAGGCTCAGTTGTTGGCTTTGAGTTCTCTGAAGCAGAGTACCTTCTCTTACTCACAGGGGCAAAAAGAAAGAAACACGTGGAGATTCACACAGACCTTATGTGCCCTGTTGGTTTCCTGGGCTCAGATTCCTACAGAGACAAGAGTGGCAGGACCAGTATCTGGGTTCAGTGATGTTGTTTTCTCTCTCTCTTTTCTAAACATTATTTATTTATTTATTAGATGTGTGTGTGGGATATGTATGTAGAGGCAAGAGGACAGCCTTCTGGTGTCTGCTCTTTCCAAGGGTTCTGGAGATTGAGCTTATGGTGCTAGGCTTGCCTGTCTGCTGAGCCATCTCTCTGACCCCTGGTATTCCTGTGTTTAAATGTTTACATTAACTTCTAGAATGACTTGATGGGAGCATTGCAACCTTCCTGAGATAACATTCATGACAATGAACTATCATTCTTGAGTGGCTTGTGATGGTGTCCCTTGGGAACTTTCAGCACACTGGAAACCTGTGTGTCGATGCCTTCTGTGGCTGGACCCCACCTATAGGATTCTACTTGCTACACTTACCTAAATGTTTTCCTGTTCTCTCTTTGCAGTTAAAGATTCAAGATGTCCATTTGCGCTTTGAAGATGGCCTTACTAATCCCGCTCACCCTTTTGCGTTTGGCATCTGCATTAAGAATGTATCCATGCAGAATGCTGTAAATGAGCCTGTGAGTATGAGATCTGACCACAGACCAAGAGTAAAGTCCCTGCTGGGAGCCCTGGTGCTCCGCCTTCTCCTGGCAGTGTTAAGTGAACAAGTCCTGCTACCTCCCCTCCTCTGTGGGTGTCTTTTTGTTGTTTTTGTTATTGAAGACAGGGTTTCTTTGTGTAGCCTTGTCCTGAAACTCACTCTGTAGACCAGGTTGGCCTCAAACTTAGAGATCCACCTGCCTCTGCCTCCCAGGAGCTGGAATTAAAGGCAAATGCCACCAGTTCCCTGGCCTATTTGTGTGTAGGCAACAGTTAATTTGCTGGGAAGGGGAAGCAGTTGCTCTTCACTGACCTGTTGCATCACTAAGCTAAGATACAAAGGATTCCTGCCAGCAAAGGATTCATCCTGTATTTTTCTACAAGTTCATCAATCACCAAGGAAATTTGATCCACTTATAATTTCCACCCTCTGCCTGGGAATGTCTGTGATGGTGTCCACATAGTTCTTTTTCTCTAAAGCTATTAGGTGACATTTCTGTGGTGTTTTAGACTACTAGATAAAACACTGATTCTCCACAGCCTTCATATACCCTTGTTTTTTTGCTTTTGAGACAGGGTTTCATTGTCTTCCATCTGGATGGCAGGCTTACACCACCACATCTGGCAACTGTCTTTCTTAACTGATTGCATTTTCTATTCTAGAGTCAGAGAACACCGTAGCCTATAAAATAGAGTAAATGTTCTCTTGAGCGGTGCTAAGAAGGTTGATACTGTTGACAAAGAAAAGTTGGCAGATCCTTTCAAAGTTTGAGATGGCCTCATGGAGCTTAGGCCAACCTTGAACTGGATGTGCAGTTTACTAAACATCCCTTTGGACTTCTGGTCCTCCTGTATGTACCTCCCAAGTGCTGGGAATTATGTGTGAGCACCACCATGCCTGCCTTAGCATACTAGAATTTTTATTTACTAGGATATCTGTTTCGAGTTTTTGAGCTTTTTTGTGCCTATGGCTCTGGCACCCTCTTCTGGCCTCCCAGGCACTGGATACACATGTACAGACATTCATGCAGGCAAAACGTCCATACACATAAAATAAAAAACAGCAGGAAGTGGTTTATGCCTTTAATCCCAGCACGCAGGAGGCAGAGGCAGGTGATCTGAGTGTTCATGAATAGTTGGTTTGTGTAGTGAGTTTTAGACCTGCAAAGGACAGCATAGTGAGACCCTGCATCAGAACTGAACAGAACAAAAAAGCCCCAGTAAATTATTCTCTAGTTCTGGAAACCAGAATTGTGAAACGAAGAGGTCAGCATGTCCACACCTCCATCTGAGGGTTCCTGGAACCTGGCTTACAGATGCACCACTCCAGTCTCTGTGTTAGTGATCACAGGCCTTGTCTCCTCTGTCCCTTTTTTTTGTACCTACGCTCATCCAGGATGGCTTCATTTTAACCTGAATCTATCTGCATAGATGTGTTTACAAATAAGAACTTACTCACACTTGTAGGTGACTTCTTGGAAAAGAACACTGTCCAAATTGATGCTCTAGTAATATCCCAACATGCTTTTTCAGAGTTCTAGTTAAGAAATAAAATATTATCTCCCTGAAGATAGCAGGCCTTTTGTGAAGACTCAGTCATTTGTATGAGGGTTTTTTTTTTTTTAGTTTTTTGAGACTGGTTTCTCTGTGTAGCCCAGGCTCTCCTGGCGCTTGACCTGTAGACCAGGCTGTCCTCAGACTTACAGAGATCCATTTACCTCCTAAGTTTTGGTACTAAAGATATGAGCTTAACCAGCCTCCCACCCCCGATCCCGAGCGGGGATTTACAGATATTCTGACACTCCTGCCCAGTGGTATTTTCTGTTTGATCATAGCATCTTAGATATCCTTCTACCGCTTCTTTTGTGTAATTAAAAATATTTGTGCACGTTGCTGTGGCCAGGTGCTTGGATTTTGTCTGTTTTTCCATTTCTTTTTCTTCTTTTTTTTACTTTTAAGGCAGGGTACTCCTGTCTGTTTTGAAATTCACTGTATAGACCAGGCTGGCCTTGAACTCACAGAGACCTACCTGCCTCTGCCTCCTGAGTGCTGGCACTAAAGGTGTGAGCTGCCAGGCTGTGCGTGGATGGAATCTGCACTGTATGAGAGTGGACTGTTTTCTTTTGGTCTTATAGCCCTTGTACTTTGCAAAGTGTTTGATGTTTCCCACACAGTTTGTTGAGTGAACAACAAATGTATCTGAGATTAAAGGTGGCCGTGGTGTTTTCTCCCCTTTCTCTCTTAGGTACAGAAACTAATGCGGAAAAAGCAATTAGATGTGGCTGAGTTTAGTGTCTACTGGGATGTTGATTGCACTTTATTGGGCGATTTGCCCCAGGCGGAGTTACAGGTATGTTCTGGCTGGGGCTTTAGTGTGAGATGGTACCAAAGGCACATGGTGCAGGGACCCCGATTTGTAGGCTGTTGTCTCCTGTGCTGCCCTTCTACAAGTGTCTCTGTCTAGAGTCTGCCTGAGGTGTTCATTGTGTCTGCAGGTTTGAACTTCACATGCACCATGGCTTGTGTGTTTTAACTGGGATCAGACTGCTTGTGGGTGTTTTGTGTCTATTTCTCTCTCTCTGCCCCTCCCTCTCCCTTTCCCCCCTCCCCCCCTCGGTTTTTTGAGACAGGGTTTCTCTGTAGCTTTGGGATCTTGTCCTAGAACTTGTTCTGTAGACCAGGCTGGCCTTAGACACACAGAGATTCTCCTAATTCTGTCTCCCAAGTGTTGGGCTTAAAGGCTTGGCACCACCACACCGGGCTACATTCTGTTTGTAAGAAGTGTCCAGTTCCTCGCTTCTTACTTCAGTGTGCCTGTGGCATTTTGTTGGCCAGTAGGAATTGAACATGAAGATTTTGAGTGAACAGAGGTGCAGATAGCTTCTTAAAGAGGGGCCAGCCTGCTTGGGTTTCTTTTCAACATCACCATGGGGGTATCCCTTAAGACACTTGAATAGGTTTACCATTTGAGAAGGGCTGGGGAAAAGCTTAGCTTATTATAAAGAAATTGTAGGTACTTTAGTGAAATGGAGAAAAATAATTCATTTCCCCAACTCCAGGTGGCATAAGGTGGATTAGGTAACGGTTGTGCTATGATGACATAGCCCATGGCTTAATTTGACTGTTCAGCTTAAATTCCCAATGCTGTGGAAGGTAACAGCCGGAAGGAGGGTTGGTCTGTGTAGATAGAGCCAATGTTTTTGTTACACAGGAGGCCATGGCCAGAAGCATGGAGAGTCGCTGTCACCACTACATCCTGGAGCCTGTGTGCGCATCTGCCCTCTTGAAAAGAAACTGTTCCAAGGAGCCTCTGAGGTCCCGGCACAGCCCGAGGATTGAATGTGATATTCAGCTGGAGACCATTCCCTTAAAGCTGTCCCAGGTACATTGTCCTTCCCAGAGGCTCAGGCCCACTGCTGGGAGCTGGAGTAAAGGAAAACCGCCCTGAAACAGTGTCCTCAGCATCATTTCCCTCCAGGCCAGAGTTAGTGCAAACCCAGGTAGCATCATATAGTGAAATTGGGTCGTGACCACCTAGTTTCGGTTTTATTTGGTGTTTTAAGTGCTGAGCAGAGAGCACAAGAGAACTGAGTAGCCGTTAGGCTGCCTCATGCTGATGCTTTGATCACTGAATTTCAGTTTCTTGTTAGATGTAGGTCTTGACTGAGCCTAATCTAGTATCTTGTACTCTCTAACAAAGCTGCAGTACCGCCAAATCATGGGATTCCTCAAGGAGCTGGAGCGGAAGGAGAGGCAGGTGAAATTCCGGAGGTGGAAACCCAAAGTGGCCGTGTCCAAGAAGTAAGAGCGTCTCTGTATTACCCATACATCCATCTTACAGCAGCATGCTTCCTTGTTCACACATCAGAAACATGACTCATTCTTTACATGTGACTACAGAACAAAGGGCAGTCGTGTTAACTTTGGTAGAATTAGTTAGGTTTAGAATGTGTGAATGTGTTAGCTGTGAGGGTAAAAGGCATGAAGTGTTTGTTGTCATTGACTTTCCTGTCGGAGCTCTGTTGAGGGAAGGTCCACTCTTAGCTTGAGAATAGTGACACTCTAAAGGTCCTTGGTGTCACTTAGCAAGCAGAGTGATCATCCTCGATGACCTTTGGCATGTGGCTGTTCTCTGCAGCACTTTCTGACCTCCTTTTCTCTGTCCCACCCCCAAGTCTGTTTGGTCCACATTATGTAGTTGCTCTCTGACTTCCAGAGCAAACATCAATCCTCCTTCTTAAAAAAAAAGTATTGTATGAAAATATCTGTTTTCTTTCTTTTTTAAAGATTTATTTATCTATTATGTATACAGTGTTCTGCCTGCAATATAGAGGGCACCAGATCGCATTACAGTTAGTTGTGAGCCACCATGTGGTTGCTAGGAATTGAACTCATGACCTCTGGAAGAATAGTCAGTGTTGTTAACCTCTGAGCCATTTCTCCAGCCTGAAAAATCCATTTTCAACAGCAAGAAAAAGCAACAAAGAAAATATAGCAATATTATATAGAATAGAAAATACCATTGTATAAAAAAAAATCTCATGGTGAAGCTCAGTAGTTTTTCTTTGCAAATAGAATAGCCATCATACAGAAATAATGAAAACGTACAGATAGAACATGACTCAGGTAAGGTAGTATCGACAATACTTTTTAGGTTTCCAATAAGTATACATATTAAAAATAAATTACTTTTTTGTATGTTTGTTTGTTTGTTTTTTTTTTTATAAAAAAGTCTTTTTATCCATGTATCCCTCTGCTCCCCCTCCCTTCCCTCCTCCCAATCCCATCTAGTCTGCCTTTAGCCTCCCCCTTCCCATCCCCTGCCCTAAAAGGGCTAGAAGTTCCAAGGTGGGTCAGCTCAGCATGGCACATCCACTCCAGGCAAGTCCGATTTCCTCATCCCAAAGTCAAGACTGGGTTAGGTGTTCCTCTGTAGGGAATGGGCTCCAAGGTGCCAACCCATGCACAGGAACACAGTCTGATCCCACCCCTTGAGGCTCCACATACTGCTCATGCCAGTCAACAGTTGCTTACCCTTAGAGGGCCTAGCTCCTTTTCCCAATGGTTCCCCAGTGGCTGTTCTTGATTCAGTGAGCTCCCCAGAGCTCCAGCCAGCCATCTCTGTGGGACTCCTCCCTCATAATTCCTATCCCTTTGCTCATACAGACTCTCCTCCCCTGCTCTCAAATGAACCAGGAGTTCTGCCCAGTGCTCAGCCATATATCTCTGCCTCCACCTCTATTCATTGTTGGATGTAGGTTCTGTGATGACATTAGGGTGGTTATTCACTTGATTATAGGGGAAGTCCTGTTTAGGCACCCCCTCCACTATTGGTTGGAGACCTAGCCAGGGACATCCTGTGAGTTCTTGGAGGTTTCCCTAGCACCTGGTCTCTCTCCAACTCCACATTGGCTTCCTCTACCGAGATATCTATCTTTTTTCTCCCTCTTTATTGTTCCTCTCACTCAGCCATCTCCTTCTCTCAGGATTTGTTCCCACCTCTTCTTGATTGTAACCCGTTATGACCCCAGTTTGCTAAGGTGATCTTCTCTATTTTCTTTTCTTAGGGGAATCTCTGGATGTCTCTCTTAAGTTCCTTCTGATCCCAAGATGTTCAGGGGTTGTGGTTTGCAGTTTGGGTATTCTTTGCTTTTTGTCTAAAATCCGTTTATGAGCGAGTACATCCCATGCCTATCTTTCTGGGCTTGTGATACCTCACTCAGGAGGATAGTCTACAAATTTTAGGATTTTTTTTTTTTAATTACTGGGTAGTACTCCATTGTGTAGATGTACCACAGTTTGTTAATCCATTCTTCAGCTGAGGGCATCTAGATTGTTATCAGATTCTTGCTATTATGAATAATGCTGCTATGAGCATAATTGAGCTGATGCCTTTGTGGTATGTATGTGCAACCTTTGGGTATATGCCCAATAGTGGTGTTGCTGGATCCTTGGGGAGATTGATTCCCAGTTTTCTGAGGAACACCACACTGCATTCCAGAGTGGCTGTACTTTGGATTGGGCTGGGGGGGGGGGGCTCTCCCAGCTTTCTTTGCTTTAGGGTGGAGCTGGGTGTAGTTGGGGTGCTAGGGTTCAGAGACAATAGTCTCTGCTTGGCCTGAGAGTCAGGGTGCTACTCACCTCTTAGTCAGCTGTGGACCAGGATAGAGGCTTCGGGCTAACTTAAATTATGTTTATGAGTGTGCATGTGATCAGGTATGCACATGAATGTAAGAGACCACAGAGGCCAGAAGAATTAAAGGCAGTTTTGAACTGCCTGATGTGGTTGCTGGAATCTGAACTCTGGTCCTCTATAGGACAGTATGTTTTGTTTGTTCCTGACAGTCTTTTTTATGTAGCCCTGGGTGTTCAGGAACTTACTATTTAGATCAGACTGTCTTCAAACTCTCAGATCTGCTTCCCTTTGCCTCCCAACTGCTGGGATTGAAGGTGTGTGCCACTGCGCCCAGCCTTAGTATGTGCTCTTAATTGCTGCCATCTTTCCTGCCTATAAATCCTCTCTTCGTGTTACAGCCATACATGTGACCAGTCTGGCATGTAAATATTTTAAAGATGTCACATATTTCCATGTATGTGGTGACTGTCTCAAGATGATGCCTTACTGTTAGCATCAGTTTCCTCCTGGGGAGGGACTGCTCTGGGTGAGGCAAGCCGCTTCCATGCTGCTGTGTTACTGACACACAGTGTAATTCTGTTACTTATTTATTTTTTCTCAGCAGATATACTTTTCTGCACATTGAGTTTAGGTTACTGTTAAAAAGACAGAAACTAACTGAGGGCCGATAGGAGAAATGTCTCAGTAGTGAGCACTGTTCTGGGTTGTCCTGGACCAAGACATTACAGTGGTTTCCATGGGACGAGTAACATACTGTATGGATTCTTGCAGCTGTCGAGAATGGTGGTATTTTGCCTTGAATGCCAACTTGTATGAGATCAGAGAGCAGAGGAAGTGTTGGACCTGGGATTTCTTGTTGCACCGTGCCCGTGATGCTGTGTTTTATACAGACAGATATTTCAACAAGTTAAAAGGAGGTGTGCTGTCTGCAGAAGACAAGGTCAGTGCTTGCTTATTGTTTTTATTTTCTTTCTTTCTTTTTTTTTTTTTGATTTGTTTATTTGGTTCTAGACAGCTTTGCATGTAGCCCAGGCTGTCCTCAGACTCTATGAACTGAGACTGGTTTTGAACTCCTAACCTTCCTGCTTCTGTTTCCGTAGTTCTAGGATACACGCATGAGCCATCACACCTAGCTAAGAGTATTCTCACAGGCTGAAAAAGGCCAAGCTTGTAAAGATGGGCAGCCCCTTGATGGAGGCACAGTTGTATAGGCCAGTGTTGGGCTCGGTAGAAGAATGGGGACTTCTTGGAAGGTCGTGACTTCAGTTGGCCAGAAGTGTTTTCCAACTCAGTTCCCTGAGAGGAGCCATCACGTAGAGAAGGAAGCAGACCCCTCCTGCTGCAGCCTGTAGTTCTTTGCATGCAGTTCAGAGAGACCCATGAGTCGTTAGAGTCTCTCCCAGGCCAGTATCCAGTCTGTTAGTCTGTTAATTTCTGTGGACATAGGCCTTCGTTTTCTGTAATTCCCATTGACTTGATTGACTTCTAGTGGTTGAGGTGAAGCCAAAGCAGGTTCTGTCTAGCCTTATCTGAATTATTTTTGGGCTAGATAGTACAGCCCTCAGGATTCCTGTCCTGGCCCCACTCTTCCTGGGTCTGTCTGCCTTCCTCTCCCAGGAGGAGGGAAGGCTGTTTTGCTCCGTAATTGTTGTGCTTCTGTGAGTGGTTCTGACCATTCTCTTTATTTTGGCTCAGATTAAATCTAGTTTGTTTCTCTAGTTGACTTTTATAAGCGAAAAGAATAGTTCTTCACTGGATGGTCCCCAGGTGTCATGCTGAGCTCCTGCGTTCTCACCCTTCCTGTCAGCTGAGACCATAGTCCTCACTCACCTGCTGCTGTCTTTAGCAGTGTCTGACAGAGCTACCAGCCAAGACGGACTGAGTTTGAGATCTATTCTGGATAGCTTTTCTTGAAGGCAAAAGCAGAACATTATGAGGAAGAATCTGAATTAGCGCTGAGGTGGGCAAGTAGCAGCAGCTCTGTGGGCACCTGTTCTCTCAGTGAGTTCCATAGTATTTTTTTTTTTTTTTTTTTTTTTTGGTTTTGGTTTTTAACTTTTTGCCTCTCTGAGGTGTCACCACCCCGCTCCCAAATGAATACATGGAGACTTATTCTTCCTAATGAATGCCTGACCTTAGCTTGACTTATTTCTAGTCACTTTTCTTAAATTATCCCTTCTACCCTTTTCACCCAAGCCTTCTGTCTTCTCTATACCTTTCCTCTTACTCCATGGCTGGCTGTGTCAGTGGCTGGCCCTGGTGTCCTCTCTTCTTTTCTCTCTTTCTCCTTTTATTTATTCCCTCCGCCCACCAGCCTCACTATCCTTTTTTCCTGCCCAGCTACTGGCCCTTCAGCTTCTTATTAGTGTTAGGATATCTGGCACGTTGTGCTGGTAAATGCATTATTCCAACATGGTGCCCAAACACGCCCCTTTCTTCTGTTTACGTGAGCATGACCACGTAAACTCCACACGCTACCCTTGCACTTATAAGCCTTGTTCCTTCTTCTCTTCACATTTCCATGGGCGTCCGTCACAATCGTGTGATAAACTCTAGTGTGGGTTACTGGTATTTGATCTGTTCTCTCACATGTTAACAGCAATTAGCCCAATCAGGTGTTTTAGACAGGCAAAGTCATGCAACTTCACAGAGTTACATAAATGCAGCATGAAAGAATGCAGCATCATTGTATCATTAAACAAATAGCCCACAGCAGAACATGCAACCTGTCTTCAACTAATATTCTAGCACAAATGTTAGGAAATAAGATAAGACATTATTTAGGATGGGCAATTTTTTTTTTTTTCTTTCCGAGACTGGGTTTCTCTTGTCTGGAACTTACTTTGTAGAGCTGGCGTCTGCCTCTGCCTTCTGAGTGCTGGAATTACAGATGTGTGCCACCACCGCCCAGAAGGGTGGGCGATTTACTTTCTTTAAAACAGTGACACAATAGCTGTCACTGCTACTCTTTAATAATTGGTGTGAGATATGCTGAAATGTCCACACCCTTGCTAATTGTGAATGTGGCAGAGCTGGGGCCAGATCGCACAAAGCGCTGTGTGTGCCGTGTGCGCTTGCCTGCCCTTCAGTTTCTCCTGAAGGTGGAGACAATGATAAATGCTTCCCCTGCCCTCCAGAGTTGAAGGAGCTAGTGTATAGTGTGATTTGTGACTGGGTCAGTGCTGTGCAGAGCAGGCTGCCTCTGCAGTCACCCACTGAAGCAGAGTGTGAGTGTGTTCTCATTGCTCCGCCTGCTCTTGCTAGTTCTAGTGGGAAACCCCCTGTAAGCCAGAGGCAGCGCTCTCGGCATGGGTCACTGGTCAGTATTTCTCCGTGTTAGGGAGGTGCTGGGGCTAGTGTGTTGATGGGGATGCTCACTTTCTGCAGCTCTGCAGTGCCTGGGTTTTATTTTGTCCCAAACAGGAGGAGATGTGTCGGATTGAGGAGGAACAGAGCTTTGAGGAATTGAAGATTTTGCGTGAACTGGTTCATGATCGATTTTATAAGCAAGAGGAGCTAGCTGAGGTGAGAACTCTGTGTGTGTGTGTGGTGGGGGATGTGCCATCCAGTTATTGCACAAAATCTAGTTAGTTTATAATGAAAACCCAGAGCCAGATACTGGGGAAAAGCTGCATTATCAGAAACAAACCATAGCCAACTCCTCAGGCCTGTCTCCAGGAATCCTCCAACATGATGCCTCTGAGTTCATGCCTAAAAGGAAGGGAATATGTCTGGGGAAGATGAAAAGCCCTCTTCTCTTGTTCTACTTAGCTCTCTTAACTTTATCTTTCCACATTCCTAAAGATAGGATTAAAGCTGTCCCTGACTTGGCTTGGTTCTGTGGTTAACTTCCAGATTAATTTTATTAAATATATATCCCCACATTCAGTCCCAGTATGCCCTGAGCCCTTCAGTGCAATATGCTTGCCTTTCTGTCAGGACACATAGCAACCAGTGGCATATCACAGCTGCATCTCTCCGTGGATTTTCATGTCTGCCTCTTTGTGATTATATAGAGTCTTCGAGAGCCTCAGTTTGATTCCCCAGGAGCCTCACCTGGTGACCCAGACGCCGGCGGAGGCAGTGGGATGTTGCAGTATCTGCAGTCCTGGTTTCCAGGGTGGGGCGGCTGGTATGGACAGCAGAGCCCCGAAGGGAAAGTGGTAGAAGGACTGTCAGCTGAGTCACATGAGCACTGGACCCCTGAAGAGATTTTGGGTATGCCGGGAGCCTGTCTGCATCTGTGTTCTCTGCCAGAGTGAAGGGTTAGGCCCTAAAGGTCATCCCAGACTTAACCAAGAGAGCCGACATTTGGACTGCAGTTTGTTACATAGAAGTAGAGGGAAGACACTCCATGGCTATGATCATTTCTGAGTGGCAGCCATTGTCACAGAACCAAATCTGAGCTTGTTCACAAACAAACTCTGAGGCTTGATGGCTGTCCAGAGCCCTGTCTAGTCCTGTGCTGTCAGTGTGAACCCATAAAAACAAGGAACTATTTAAGTTAAGTTGCATTAGCCACATCAGTCACATGTGCCATGCTGCCTAGTTGCCGCATGTGGGTAGTAGCTACTGCCCTTTAGTCACCCATGCCTTTGGGTTCTTGCTTGAAGAAGGGAACCCTGGTTCAGCAGCATTGCAGTCAGGGTGCCTTTTCTTGCTCCCATGCTCTCTCTTAAGCCTGTTTTCCCTTACCATGTAGGCACCGAGGAGTTTTTTGACTCCACTGTGGATGCCTCGTGTATGAATACCTACACAAAGCGAGATCACGTCTTTGCCAAGCTGAACGTGCAACTGCAGCGGGGCACAGTGACTCTCCTGCACAAGGAGCAGGGTGCTGCTCACGCCAGTGAGAACGCATTCATGCAGCTGGAGTTCTCAGGTACTGCTTGGTCAGCTCTGCCTGTCTCTAGTGCCAACACACTGTCATTTTATCGTCTGTGGCACTTGGAGTCTGAGAAGATAGGGGCTGAGAGGCCTCAGAAGTTGCGAGTGCATATTTCTCTTGCAGAAGATTCAAGTTTGGTCCCCCAAACCAATGTCATGAGGGAACCAAGGGATTTGTCTTAGGTTTCTATTGCTGTGATGAAACACTGTGACCAAAAGCAGGCAGGGAAAAGGTTTATTTGAATTATTTATATCACAGTTTGTCATCAAAGGGACACAAGACAGGATCCTGGGGCAGGAACTGAAACAGAGGCTATGGAGGAACATTTGCTTACTGGCTTATTCCTTCTGGCTTGCTCAGTCTGCTTTCTTATATACCCAGGTCCATCTGCATGGGGGTGGCATCATCCACAGTGGACTATGTGTGTATGCATGTGTGTGCTTAAATTTCATGGAAAATACTTCCTAGTGTCAAATGGTTCTCTGTAAAATATACCCACTATTTCTAGATCTAAAGCACAATGCCATTTCGTATGTTTATCTTTTGTAGATGTGAAACTTTTAGCAGAGTCTCTTCCTCGGAGAAACTCCTCCTTGCTTTTAGTCCGGCTGGGTGGGCTCTTCCTCCGAGACCTGGCCACGGAAGGAACTATGTTTCCTCTTCTGGTCTTCCCTAATCCGGTATGTGTTACAGTGGTGAGGCTACTACACATGGTGTCAGTATATTATGTCTGTTTTAGGAAATCAGAAGTCCTGCTAACTGGTCTGGTTTTGACATTTGGTCATTGAAGACAGTCTTGGACTAAGTCTTCTGTTGCCTTTGTTAGAGAGAAAATGTTGGTGAGCTGTGTGGCTCTGCCTCCTCTGCTGTAGCCACTGGGGAATAATGCCAGTCAGCCTTCAGTCTTTCCTGTGGCTAAAAGCCATACTCACACCCAGCTGTTAATGTGAAATTTCATTTTTAGAGGAGTCTAAAAGAGAACTACCTTAAGTCATTTATATATGTTCAATTTTATATGTAATATCCTTTACCAATTACGGGATCTTCATTCTTATTAAGTCGTCAAAGGCATAGTCTAAATATCTGAATATTTACTCACTTAATCTGTTTGTATTTCTCTTTGAATGTCTTAGAGAGTGGGAGAGTGGGCTTAGAATTTGAAAAGTTATAAGTACTTAATATTCATTTGGCAATTCATTAGATGCACTGGGTTCCCCATAGCATATTGTCTGCTTGGGGAAGTGACACAGTAGTGCATGGATGTGGTAAAACTCAGTGTGAAGGGGGTTGGGGGTCACATATACAAAGAGACCAAGGTGTGCAGGGTGAAGAGGGCAGTGTACTGCCCTTCTCGCTGACTGAAGCACTTTTGTATATGTGTTTAATAGCAGAAAGAAGTTGGCAGAGTTTCACAGTCTTTTGGTCTTCAAACTGCGTCTGTGGACAGAAGTGATCGATACCCTGGTAATTTTTCATATGTTCTTAAAACTAGTCCTTTATTACTGATCAGTAGGCTTTGATTTCTGTTCTGTGCATGTGTGTTACCAGGTAAATCCATGTTGTGCTGGGAGGCAGCCTGGCACTCTCCAGGTGGACTGTGTTCCTCTGATGTCAGTAGGATAGCTTTGCAAGGCTGGGCCTTGGTTGCATTGTGGGAAAATCCAGTAGCCTGCTGTCATGATTCCTGTTAACGAGTCATGCTTCTTTAGGCTTTATTTTAAAAATCTAATTGAACTGATTAGTAAAGGGTTTGGAGAATGTGTTTTCCCAGAATACTTTTCAGGCCTGTGGGTATTGTGTTTGCTGTGATCCAGTCTTCTGTTCTTTCCTTTAGCTGCAGACCCAGACAGTCCAGTATTTGAGATGCTCTATGAGAGGAATCCAGTGCACAGTCAATTTGAGAGGCGGCTGCATGTCAGCACAAGACCCTTGAACATCATCTACAACCCGCAGGCTATTAAAAAAGTGGCAGACTTTTTCTACAAGGGAAAGGTTCATACCTCAGGTTAACTTTTTTTGTTTGTTTGATCCTATGTTACCTTTGGGGGAAAAAAAATCTTCCTTTGGGTCATTGCTGGTACTCTGGACAAGGTTGCTATGCATTTGGATGAGCTGGTGTTGTGGCCAGAGCTGCAAATAACTGGCAGAATTGTGTGTGGACACCAAGTTGGTGTCCTTTGCCAGTGTCCTTCCAATGTCCCTTTAGGATGCACTTTTTCATCCTTCATCCTGTGGTGGCAGCCAGGATGAGCTTGATGAACTAAGGCGCAATGTTCAAGAATTTCTTTTAGATGGCAGCATCTCCTTCTGTTCTGTTCCCTTCCTCCCTCCCTTCCTTCTTTCCACTTGATTTAGACTGTAGGTTCTAACTCTTGTTATTGATGACTTTATTGCCCAAGGAAGTTGAGACAGAAGTGCTTTCACTGACAGGGCGTCTTGTGAAACCCACGGTAGCATTTACGCTATGCCCATCATTCTCCTCACTCACTTTGCAGTCTTGCTCCTGTACTCTCTTGACAGTTGTGAGGCCTTTCATAGCAACACTGACCTGCCTGACATTTTTCCTTCAATACAATATTCTGCTTTATGATTGTTTTGAAGTACACAGTTTGGAGTTTTCAGAAATGTTTCTAGGGATTTTACTAAGTTAGACACTCCTCCCTCGTGTGCTTCCCCATCCTTAAGGCTGTCCATTATTCCCCCGGCTTTCTTCTCGCTGTCCTATGATGGGCCGTTTCAGAGTAAAGAGCTGTTGTTTTTGGCCAGCAGTGGTTTAATCCCAGCACTCAGGAGGCAGAGGCAGGTGATCTCTGAGTTTGAGGTCAGTCTGGTCTACAGAGCAAGTTCCAGGACAGTCAAGGCTGTTACACAGAGAACCTTGTCTCAAAAAACAAGACAAGAGCTGTTTTGCCCTCGCTTTCCTGTTGGCTCAGCTCCTTGCACATTCTGATGACTCATGCCTTTCCAATCTTGCAGGTTTTGGGTATCAGTCTGAGCTTGAGTTGAGGGTCGCTGAAGCAGCCCGAAGACAGTACCACAAGCTGAAGATGCAGACCAAAGCAGAGATCCGTCAGACTCTTGACCGGTTGCTTGTGGGAGATTTTATTGTAAGTAGCTCTGCTTGGGGATGGGAGAGACAACCATATGCCCTGACAAGTTCATGGTAGATAGGCTTGCTCGTGTCAGTTTTGCTAACTAGGTGAGCCCCCCACAGCCCATAATTATATCTAGCCTAAAACAAGCAGTTCACGGCTTTTCCATTAATGGTTACATTAAGGAAATAAACCACGCCGGCCAGATCCTGTTTTTCCTGCTCTGAGGGTACTTTTGAGACTTCCTGTGTGCCTCTCCAGACCTAATCTGCTGATAGTTCACAGAAGAACTGTCCTCTTCCTGTTATCAAAAGATATTCAGTAGAATAGCTTGACTTGTGGTGGTGACTTTGTGGTTCTGTGTACCCAACTGATTTGAGGACACTTTGGGTGGAGAGAGCCAAGAAGCTGCTCAATTGTCCAGAAAGGTAGATTTGTGATCACGGGTGTGGTGGCGCACTGCCCAGCCATGACAGTAGATGGAGCTGTCACACAAGGGTGGCTCTTGTGAACTCTGTAGGACCAGCTGCGGACGGAAGGTTGACAGATGTTCCAAGTCGAATGCCTAAGATAATTAGACTTATTTATCCTGTGTGTGTCTGTTTTCAGCATAAATTATAGCTATCTGTGTCTTCCTGTTATCTTCCAGAAAGAGTTCTTTCCTCTTAATTTTCATTAATTTTTTTCTACAATATATTTTGATCATATTCTTTCTCTCTCCCTGACTCCTCCCAGCTCCTCCCCATGTCCCCACCCATCGAATTTCCCCTTATTTCTCTCTATCTCAAAACAAACCAAAGCAAAAAAACCAAACAAATGAAAATTAAAAGAAACAGCACAATAAGAAAGACAGAGCAAAACAAAAATACACACAGAAACTCTGGAGTCTGTTTTGTGTTGGTCCATGCTCTTGGGCGTGGGGCCTGCAAGAGTGTGGTTGATGCACTCAGTGACTCTCCACTAGGGAAAACTGATTTCCGGTTCCCAGCAGGTATCAGTTACAAATCGCTTCTTGGTTGGGGTGGGACTTGTCAGTGATGGGCTTTCGTCTGGTTTCAGTCTGTGCCTGTCTGGGGGTCACAGTCTCTGTGCTCCTGTGTCTACCTGTCCTGCTGTGCGTCTTCCGCCACCTCTGTCTCTTACAGCATCTCTTCTGCCTCCTCTTCTCAGATCCTTGAGTCTTGAGGGGGAGGGTTTTGATAAAGGCATCTTCTCTAGAGTTGGACGCTCCAAAGTCTTACCTTGCGTTGTCCAATTGTGGGTCTCTGTGTTAATTACCATCTATGAAAAAGAGGGCATCTCTGGTGAGGGTTGGTTGGGTGATGACATTAGTGTCATTTTATTATGTGTTCCTTTAGCAGAACAATAGTAGTAGAGTTTTCATAGGACTCATGACCTCTCTAGTCTCAGATTCTTGGCCATTAGAGCAGTGTCAGGTGTGAGTTCCTGGTTACAATTTTATAAACTAGACTTTACCACATACTTGTAATTGAGACCAATTTTAATCAGAACAATTTACCAATTCATGACTTGCTAAATTATTTATATTACAAATATTAGAATGTATATTTCCCTCAAGATACTTTAGCTTGAAAGTTTATTTATTTATTTTATTTTTTCAAGACAGGGTTTCTCTGTGTAATAGTCTTGGCTATCCTGGGACTCACTTTGTAGACCAAGTTAGCCCTTGAACTCACAGAGACTCATCTGCCTCTGCCTCCCAAGTACTGGGATTAAAGGCCTGTGCCACCACCGCTGGTGAAAGTTTATGATTACCAGTGTTTATGAGTAAATAAAAATATTTGGATTTCAACGTTCATTTGTATTTCATGATTTCTGTGACACTTCAAAGTATTAAGCCTTATAAATTACAAACAAAAGCCTTCTTAACCTGTGGATGAATCATCAGTCAGTACAAACAACTCCTTGCTAACTTCCTCTCTACTTCAAGCATTGGCCTGTGGTAATGTCTCCAGCCACGTGGAAGTATCTTGCGTTGCAATCCCGAGGACTGACATTTTGGCTGGGGTTTCAGGAATGTTTAGACTTCTCCAGAAAGCTGCCCAGCAGTCACAGTTAGCAGTCCAAAAATGGAGTTGCCCAGGCTAGACTTGAACTTTGGTACTCCTGCCTCCTGATTTCTCAGGCTACGTCAGGCTTGCATCTGATTTTTATTTTACCTTTACAGGAGGAGAGTAAACGGTGGACTGTTCGACTGGACATTTCTGCCCCTCAGGTGATATTTCCAGATGATTTCACCTTCAAGAACCCTGTGCTGGTTGTTGTGGATCTTGGAAGAATGCTTCTGACAAACACCCAAGGTAGAGTCAGTGTGAGGTAGCAAAAGCCTGCCTCAGTGCATTGGTTTGTCTGTGCTTCACTAAATATCTAAAGCTGGGCAGAGGTTCTCATAACATTTTTAAACTCCAAAGTTTGGAGTCTGGAGAGGTGGCTCAGTGGTGAAGAGCACTTACTGCTTTTATAGAGGACCTGGGTTCAGTTCCTAGCATCTATTTGGTGGCTTACAGCCAACCTTAATTCCGGTTCCAGGGTATCTGACACTCTCTTCTGACCTTTGTGGGTACCAGGCACGTATGTGGTGCACAGACATGCACGGAAGCAAAAGCATTGGGGAAACAAGCAAACAAAAACCCTTGAAAGTTTACTTTTGCTTCTTTAATACTAGTGAGATACAACTAACATTTCAAAACGTCCAGTTCTGCCAGGCTGAACCTAAACCCACTGGCAGTCTCTAGCTCCTCTTCCCTCTGCTTTGACAGCCAACCTTGATCTTTATATTTTTGTCTCTATATTTGTCTGTTCTAAACATTTCATGCTTGTGGAATATTTGAACACATTGCTTTTCATGTCTGGCCTTGTAACTTAATTTAATACTTTCAATGTTTATCCATGTTGGAGGAAGGGAGTGCGTGTGTGTGCGCGTGTGTGTGTGTGTGCATGTGTGTGTGTGTGTGTGTGTGTGTGTGTGTGTGTGTGTGTGTATTACCACATTCCTTTTAATGGCCTTTACTAGTCCTTTTACGTATACACCAAGTTTTATTTATCTGTTCTTTGGTTAGTAAACATTTGTAGCCCCCCCATCTCCCCCCCCCCCCATAGTTAGGTCATGTGTTTGTGGAAACATATACCATCAGCTCTCTTACATGCTCACCCAGGAGCGGTGTTTCTGGCTCGTGTGCTAACTTTATGTTTAACATTTTTGGGGACTACCAGATGACTTTCCTGAGTGGCTTACATGCCCACTGGTTTGTGAAGACTCCAGTTTCCTCAGATCTTTCTTCTCAGTTGTTATCTGACCATTTGATCTCAGCCATCTTGGGATTGTGGAGGAGTATCTCACAGCGGCCTGGTCTTTCTATGTGACATTACACATCTTAATAAACATTTTCTAATATTTGGATAGAAAGTTGATTTTTATTTACTTATTGTATGTGTGGCGGATCCATGTCATCGCGTGTGAGGCAGTTAGATAACTGTGTGTGTTGGGTTTTTCCTTCCACCTGTTTTGTGCCAGAAAATGATATTATATAGAATAAGAATGTTCTCGAAGGGAAATAAAATGAACACTACACAAAAGGGAGATGTGTGTAAGTTTGGACACTGCCATAAGAGAATTGTGTCAGCAGCCCTGCCAGTGATAAGGTGCAAAGTTGCTGACAGTAGCTGGTGGCCTCAGCATCCTGTCATGAGCTTGGGGGCTTCTTATGGCCCTCATTTTTATTCTTTGTATTTTGGTTTTCAGTTTAATCTGTAAGTTCACACTGATGAAGAGCAGCTACACAGGATTATGCCTGACATTTTCATCCGCTCAGAAACCTCAGCTTGGTGGAAGCTTTTCTTTTGATTATTATTATTACTGTTATTTTTGTTTTCTGAGACAGGGTTTCTTTGTGTAGCCTTGATGATCCTGGGCCTGCCTCTGTAAACCAGGCTGGCATTGAACTCACAGAGATCTGCTTGCCTCTGCCTCCCCAGTGCTGGGATCAAAGGTATATGCCACCACTGCTTGCCTATCATCATCATCATCCTCACGAGCATCGTCATCACTTGAGGCAGGGTCTCACTATGCTGGGAGACCTGGAACTTACTATGTATGTAAGTTACTTATTAGGTAACTTACTATGCTAAGTACTTACTGTACTAAGTAACTTACTATGCTGGCCTTTGACTTAGAATGATCTGCTTGTCTCTAAAGTACTGAGATATTTCTTATGATAAGAGTTATCAGGGCTTTATATCCATGTCTACAACTTGTTGAGATTCTTCTTTAAAAATTTATTTTTAAATATACGTTTATATAAGTTTATATGTACCATCTGTGCAAATAAGCCTGAAGAGCCTGAAGAGGCCAGAGAAGGGCGTCTGATTCCTTGGAACTGAAGTTACAGGTGCATGCTGGGAAAGTGCTCCTATCCACTGAGCCAACTCCAGCCCTCCTTACTGTAATAAGGGAAGTAGGGAGGGAGGAAAATAGACCTTTTATACTTACTGTCTTTTCATTTCCCTTGTAGAAGACTCTAGGAGGAGAAGTGGCGACGGGTCGGCCTCTGAAGAGAATCAATTCAGTGATGATGAATATAAGACCCCTCTCGCCACACCTCCCAACACCCCACCTCCAGAGACCAGCAGCAACCATGGGGAGAAAACGCCACCCTTTTCTGGAGTGGAATTCAGTGAGGAGCAGCTTCAGGCCCATCTGATGAGCACACAGATGTACGAGAGGTACTCCTTGACGTTCATGGACCTCCAGGTCATGGTGGGGCGAGTAAGAGACAACTGGAAGCGTGTGCAGGACATCGATGTGGGACCGACACACGTGGTTGAGAAATTCAATGTTCACCTCCAGTTAGAACGACGATTGATTTATACATCAGACCCCAAGTACCCTGGGGCTGTGCTCTCTGGCAACTTACCAGACTTAAAAATCCACATTAATGAAGACAAGATATCTGCTTTAAAGAACTGCTTTGCTCTCCTCACTACACCTGAAACGAAACCCTCTGACACCCAGATCAGAGAGAAGATTTTCCCCCAGGAGGGACCTCGGGGAAGCTTGCAGGATTCAGTGATGAACTTGACCCAGAGCATTGTGATGCTGGAGCAGCACACACGGGAGGTGCTGGTGGAGTCGCAGCTCCTCCTGGCGGAATTCAAGGTGAACTGCATGCAGCTTGGTGTGGAGAGCAATGGCCGCTATATCTCTGTGCTCAAGGTGTTTGGCACCAATGCTCACTTTGTGAAGAGGCCATATGATGCTGAAGTCTCCTTGACTGTTCACGGGTTGCTCCTGGTGGACACTATGCAGACTTACGGTGCTGATTTTGACCTTTTGATGGCTTCCCACAAGAACCTGAGTTTTGATATTCCCACAGGAAGTCTCCGGGATAGCAGGGTGCAGTCTCCTGTCCCTGGACCTAATGTGGCCTTCCTAACTGATGTGGCTACCCTCAATACCCAATCAGCTGCTCATGTTTCCCTGGAGAAAATTCTCACCAAAGAACAGGAGTCCCTCATTAAACTGGAGTATCAGTTTGTGAGTTCAGAATGCCCATCCATGAACTTGGACAGCACACTGCAGGTGATTTCTCTTCAGGTAAATAACTTGGACATTATCTTAAACCCAGAGACAATTGTGGAGCTCATTGGTTTTCTTCAGAAATCCTTCCCTAAGGAAAAGGATGACATGAGCCCTCAGCCTCTGATGACTGACCTTGAAAGAAACTTTAGGGAACAGGGTACGATTCAGTCAACATATGAGCAGAACACTGAGGTCGCTGTGGAGATCCATAGGCTCAACCTCCTGCTGCTTCGGACAGTGGATATGGCGGATGGGGAGAGACAGGGCAGGAAAATCGCAACGGCCAGTATTGGTGGCACCAAAGTGAATGTGTCGATGGGCAGCTCCTTTGACATGAGCGGTTCCCTTGGCTGTTTGCAGCTCATGGATCTGACCCAAGAGAACGTGAGGAACCAGTATGTCGTGAGCATTGGGAATTCTGTAGGCTACGAGAACATTGTCAGCGACATTGGCTATTTTGAAAGCGTGTTTGTCAGGATGGAAGATGCAGGTCTGAGCGAAGCTTTGAGCTTCACGTTTGTTGAGAAATCAAAACAGGAATGCTTTCTCAACCTGAAGATGGCGCCCTTGCATTATAACCACTCCGCTAAATTCCTGAAGGAGTTGACATTATCCATGGACGAGCTGGAAGAGAATTTTCGCAGTATGTTGAAAACTGCAGCCACAAAAGTCACCACAGTATTAGCCACCAAGACTGCAGAGTACAGTGAGATGGTGTCACTCTTTGAAACCCCGAAGAAGACCCGGGAGCCCTTTGTCTTGGAGGAGAATGAAATCTATGGGTTTGGGCTTCCTTCCCCTCGATCGGATACTGTGAAGCTCATCTTGAACATAAACATCGAGTCTCCTGTGGTTTCCATCCCTCGGAGGCCTGGCAGTCCTGAGCTGCTGGTGGGACACTTGGGACAGATATTCATCCAGAATTTTGTGACAGGAGATGATGAATCCAGGAGTGACCGCCTGCAGGTTGAAATCAAAGACATTAAGCTCTATTCTTTGAATTGCACTCAGCTGGCAGGCAGAGACAGTGCTGGGCCTGAAGTCAGTCGGACGTGTGGCCCGCCCTCTGGGTCCACTAGTGCCACCAGTCAGGAGGAGGCTCACTTCACACGACATCATTTCTTTGAATCTTTGCATAGAGGCCAAGGTAAGAAGCAGAGCCGAGTTTTGAGTATGTGTAAAGGTTCTCAACCCAAATCCTGTCTGTATATGTGTCCCTAAAACAACACAGCCCCTTTTAGGGTTATCTCTGGGAATGTGTGAAAAATGATGGTGGTGTTTTAACAGCTTCACAGAGGGCTAGCGTGGTTTCACTTTCTTTGGACAAAATGAGAAAGTGTTGCCCTTTGAAGTTGGCTGAGTACTCCTTCACAGAGCTGCTTCCGAGGATGGACATAGTGTGACTTCATCCTGTATAATATTTCTATCCTTTTATTCTGTGCTGTACATTTTTTTTCTTAGTTAAAGACTGCAGCCTAAAATAGTGCAAGAGACTAATGTAAATAGAAAAGGAAACTTGGTCTCTGGGTGTTATGCTCTTACTGCTCTGCCATCTTCCAATTGGCTCAGTGCAGGGTTTGAGGAATGATGTTTCTGGTTTGTGCAGACAGTTAGACCCAAGCAGTCCAGCTACAGAATCAGAGAAGTTCCAGAGACTGTTTATTGGTAAAGAAACTAATGTCACTGAAAGCGTCTCCGGTTCTCAGGAAGTTCGCTCACTTCAAGAGCCAGCCTCTGGCCTTGAGTGCGTTAGGCGTGTACTCAGCTACTTCTTCATTTCTTCTTTTTTTCTGGAATGAAGAGTTCAGTTAGAATGTTGTCTTAAGGCGTAGTGAGAAGGCTGGGTCTGTCTCTGAAAGCTAAGGAAGGAGGCGGTCTGGTTTGGAAATCTAGAGGGATGTAAGATAGTCTGTGGACTTACTTAGTATTTACCATATCATATACAATATACATTTTAGGTTATATTTATTTGGTGTATGTGAACGACAACCCGTGGAACTGGTTCTCTTTAGCTGTGTGAAATGAGGTTGTCAGGCTTGGCAGCAAGTTCCCTTATTTAACTTTTGAGCCATTTTGCCAGCTTCACTATTTCATATTTTGAAGCTGCCAGGTAGACGATGTCATGAAAATACCCCTTTCCCCCGTGTAAACTTGTCTTATGGTTCTGCTTGCTGTGAATTTTGGTCTCAGTCATAGACTCAGTTGACCGGCCAAGCTGCCGTCAGATAACTCCTGAGCTTTATTTTCTATTCGGGACACTTGATCATCAATAACAGACCAGATGCCTGTGTTCATGCTGTCATTTTCTCTTCTCTTCCCCCAGCCTTTCATATCCTGAATAACACTACCATCCAGTTTAAACTGGAGAAGATCCCTATCGAGAGGGAGTCTGAGCTGACTTTCTCGCTCAGTCCAGATGACCTGGGGACATCCAGCATCATGAAGATTGAAGGAAAATTCGTCAACCCAGTTCAGGTAAACAGTGCAGGGTTGGCTTTCAGGTGAGGGCAGTTGAGAGCCCAGTCAGGTTGTGTCCCTTGTCTGAGATTCAGGAGACCTGATGGATTTTAGATTTGGAACTTTGTGTTCTAAACCCTTACTTACAAAGCTTTATGTCAGGCATCTCTGACCTCTAGTTTGAAGTCTGAAATGCCCTTAAGTTGGAAACCTTTAGAGTGTTGTATCAGCTATCAGAAAGCTTTAGGGTTTGTATTATGGACATTTAGTTTGTGTTTATTTATTTTTATTTTATGTATGTGAGTGTTTTTTTGTGCGTGTATGTGTCTGGTGTTCAAGTAAGCCAGATGAGGGTGCCTGCTTCTGTGGATGATTGTGAGCTACCGTGTGGTTGCAGGGAATTGAACCTGGGACCTCTGTAATAGCAGTAGGTGCTTTTAATTGCTAAGCCATCTCTTCAGCTCCATCCATATTTATTTTATATTTATATTGTATATAGTACTCAGATTATAATGGTAAATATTTATGTATATTAAGCATTGGAAAAATATGTAAGTTTAAGGAAATGATCATCAGTGCATATTCATGTTGTTGATAATTTGTTCTAATAGACAGGGAACATCTCTGTAGCCCAGGCTGACTTTGAATTCATAACCTCTTGGTTCAGCCTCTTGACTGCTGGGGTCCCTCAAGCAGCATGGCAACATGGGATCCTTTTGTCCTGTTCTTTTGTTCCTGGGCAGTGGCTTTCTTCATGTGTCACAGAGGAAGAAAGAAGATCTCTAGCCTCATGCCCCAAAGACAGATGTTCTTTCCTGGAAGAATAAAATTCTCACCCCACTTTGTACACACTTGGACTAGACTGTAGAATGATGTGTGTGTGTGTGTGTGTGTGTGTGTGTGTGTGTGTGTGTGTGTGTGTATGTGTGAGAGAGAGAGGACGAGAGAGAGAACTCTGTATGTATGTATTCTTTTTTCCTTCATAAGTGACATTTTTTTCTTCCTTTCCAATTTCACAGGACTGAGGAAAGAGTAAGATTAGAATACACGAGTACTCAGGATCTCAGGACAGTGAACCCTTTGTCAGTCAGGACCTTCTGTCACTCAGCACCTTCTTTCAGGAACCTCTATGAGTCAGGACCCTCTGTGAGTCAGGACCCTCTGTCAGGACCCTCTGTCCCCTCTGTCAGGCTGTACTTGGTCAGGAGTTTGTCTTTTTGTTGCTCTGAAGTAACCCAGGAACATGTATCTCTATCTCTGTTGGTATCTGTAGCTCTTAGGTGAGGGTCTTTGGGTGAGAAACTGTCCCCCAGTGTTCTCTTCCCCCCAAATTAAAATTTTTATTCTGTATGTGTAGGTGTTTTATCTACATTTATGTTTCTATACCACATGTGTGCCTAGTGCCCCCAGAGGCCAGAAGAGGGCATCAAATCCCTTGAGACTGGAGTTACAGAGGGCTGAGAGTGTGGGTGCTTAGAATTGAACTTGGGTCTTCTGTAAGAACAGTCAGTGCTTTAAACCACTGAGCCATCTCTCCAGTCCCCTTTACCCGCTTTTATTGAGATAGGAGCTCACGTGGCCCAGGTCGGCTGCTAACTTGTAATATTGCTGAGGATGACCTTGAATGTCTGATTCTTCGGTTTCTAGCTTCTAATACTAGGCTTTTTTTTTTTTTTTTTTTTTTTTTAATTAAATATTTTGGGCTGGGGCAAGTGAAATGATTTAGCAGGTAAAGTGCCTGCTGTGAAAGTGAGACAACCCACGTTTCATCTCTGCAACTTGTCTGAGGTGGAAGGAGAACTTCATAAGATTATGCTGTGACTTCTACACATGCTGTACCTGTACACACACACACACACACACACACACACACACACACACACACACACACAAGCACCACACACACAGTATAATAAACATTAAAAAAAAGAAACATTGTAAAATCCAGGCTTTATTTCATTTCATCTTGTATATTTGGACTGCCTTTCTCTGAACTGTTTGTCTCCTTATGCATGGCAATGGCTTTGATTCTCAAGAACGCCTTCACTTTGGTTTGCTTGTATCAGGACCCAAGCACTTTTCTGGGTCTTAGGTGTCCCTGGATCTGCCCCGCCTACTGTGCCATAATTCTGTAGGAACACTGGTCAGTTGCCGACAGAATGGCCTACATGGGGCATTGCCTGTTGTTTGTGTCTTCCTGAACTGGTTTCTGCTGTGAGCTCCTCAGGCATCTTTGGATCCTGGGTCTTTTATTGGTTCTACTTCTCTTTTGCCTAGCACTTCACAGGTGCTGTCATGCACCTCCGGTTATATCAGAGCTGTCACACAGCGTCTGCATTTGATGAGGGTGTGTAGGTGGTGAGAGCCTGATCTCTCACTTGTAAAATTCCCTGCCAGTCAATTCTGTTGTTTTACTCCACTAATAACTCTGTGAGGATGAAGATTAAATTAGGGTTATAGAACGGTCACTTTCCAAGTCTGTCAAAATTTCTGTGTCTATGAGTTGGAATCCCTCTGTTAATTGCCCTTAATTAGTAAAAAAGATGTACTTGAAAATATTTTTAAATAAGAAATTCTAACTAAAAGAGAGTAAGAAGGTGGGGGTGCAGCTCGGTGACAGTGTTTGCCTATTATGCACAGGGCTCTGGGTCCCACCCCAGCCCCAACAACAGAAATTGTAAGGAAGAAAAAACATAGCTGCATGTCAGCATGGTTGTTTGAGCATGGTAGCTGTTGTTTGTCACGCTGACTGCTAGACTGTGGTAGTTACAGGCTTGTTTTCAGCCCTGGGCTGTGCCCACCCTAGACTCTGGAAGTTTCCTCCTTGCGTTTCGCAGTCATTTTGTGTGGTTAGAGTGGCTTTATTGATTGGAACATCCAAGGAGCACTCTCTGCACGGTGATGTGTGTAGGTTATTCTACAAGGCTAGGGAGAGCCTTGTGAGTAGATGTGGATGCAAAGAAGAGAGGACAGAAAAGGAATAACGGTCTACCTTTACACAATCGAGTATTAAGCAGCAGTAAAAAATAAAAAAAAATGACATCTTGAAATTTGCAGGCAAATGGATAGAACTAGGAAAAACCATTCTGAGCGAGGTAACCCAGACCCAGAAAGACACACACAGTATGTACTTACTCATAAGTGGATATTAGACATAAAGCAAAGGATAACCAGGCTACATTCCACTACTCCAGAGAAGCTAGGTAACAAGGAGGACCCTAAGAGAGACACCCGTGGATCCCCCTGGGAAGGGGAAATAGATGAGAGCTCCTGAGTGAATTGGGAGCGTGGGGATGGGTGGGTCAGGGGTGGGGGTGGGAAGAGAACGTCAGGGAATGGGATGGTTGAGTTGGGAGAGGGACAGAGACGGAGAGCAATAGGACCTTGAGAGAGGGAACTATTTGGAGACTAGGGAGAAGCCTGGAGCTAGGAAAATTCCCAGGAATCTACAAAGGTGACCCCAGCTAAGACTTCAAGCCACAGTGCAGAGGGCCTCTGAACTGACCTTCCCCTGTAGTCAATTGATGGCCACCCTAATTGTCACCGTAGAGCCATCATCCAGCAACTGATGAAGCAGATCAGAGATCCACAGCTAAGTACTGGGCTGAGCTCCCAGTCCAGCTGAAGAGAGAGAGGAAGGATTACATGAGCAAAGGGGACAAGATCATGATGGGGAGACCCACACAGACAGCTGACCTGAGCTACTGGGAGCTCACTGACTCTGGGCTGACAGCGGGGGAACCTGCCTGGGACTGAAATAGGCCCCCTGAATGTGGATGACAGTTATGTGGCTTGAGCAGTTGGTGGGACCAGGATTTATGCCTAGCGCATGAGTTGGCTTTGTGGAGCCCGTTCCCTATAGAACTCAGCCTTCACACGGGCTGAGTGGCTTGGTGCTGCCACTTAATATGCTAGACTTTGTTGACTTCCCATGGAGGTGCCTTACCCTTTCTCAGGAGTGGATGGAGGGGTGGGGTGGGAGGAGGAGAGGGAGGGGGAACTGTGGCTGAAAAAAAAAAACCCTTTAAAATAAGATAAAATAAAAAGATGATCCTTGATGCCAAGTAAAGCTCTCGGCAAACATAGGAATACCAACTAGGAGTCTAAGTGGTAAGAAATAGTGTTGGAAGGTTGTGAAGAGGCGGCCCCAGTGCCTGAGGCCACTTACTGCTCTTCTAGAAGACCTGACTTGGGTTCCCAACATTCATGTCGGGCAGCTGCCAGCTGCCTGTAACTTCAGCTTGTGGTAGCATGTGTGTGGGAGGATTCTGACTCTTCTGACCCCTGTGAGCACCCACACTCCTGTACACGGCTCCCCAATCAAAAACTTACAACAGATTTTAAAAATGGTTCTGGAGTAACTGGGTCATTCTCTTTGAATGCAGGTGGTGTTAGCCAAGCATGTGTACGAGCAAGTTTTACAGACACTGGACAACCTTGTATACAGTGAAGATCTGAATACAGCCAGTGTCCCGTCACCCCCTTGCCCTAACTCCCCCCTGCCTCCACTCAGTTCCTGTGGAGAACCTTCTGTGGAGAGGAAGGAGAACGGATTGTTCAGCCACTCCAGCTTCTCCAGCACCTCTCAGAAGTCCTTGTCTGTGAAGGAAGCCAAAGCCTTCACTCAGATTCAAGCCAACTTTTGTATAGCAGAGCTGCAGGTTCAGCTGAGTGGGGACCTGACTTTAGGGGCCCAAGGGCTTGTGAGCTTAAAGTTTCAGGATTTTGAGGTGGAATTCAGTAAAGACCATCCACAGACCTTATCCATTCAGATTGCCCTGCGCTCGCTCCTCATGGAAGACCTACTGGAGAAGAATCCAGACTCCAAGTATAAGAGCCTGATGGTGTCTCGAGGGGCTCCCAAGCCATCTAGCTTATCACAGAAGGAGTATCTCTCCCAATCCTGCCCTTCGGTATCCAGTGTAGAGTATCCTGACATGCCCCGGTCTCTCCCTTCCCACATGGAGGAAGCTCCTAATGTCTTTCAGTTGTATCAAAGACCAATCTCCACATCTCGGAAAAAGCAAAAGGAAGTTCAGGACAATAGCTACCCCCTGACCCCACCTCCTTCTCCCACAATGGATGAGCCCAAGGTGCTTGCTGGAAAGAATAAATTTGATGATTCCTTGGTTCACATCAATATATTCTTGGTGGATAAAAAACACCCAGAATTCTCTTCTAGTTACAATCACATTAACCGGAGCATTGATGTTGACTTTAACTGCTTGGATGTGCTGATCACCCTGCAAACCTGGGTGGTGATTCTCGACTTTTTTGGAATTGGCTCCACTGCAGACAACCATGCCATGAAGGTCCCGCCTGAGGGCCCTCTACAGAATGTGAAGTCAGAGTCCAGCGCTTCCATGGAGTCTGAGCTCCAGGAGCCAGTGAACTCTAAGCTGGATCTCAAGGTATCATTATACTCTGAATTATATCTAAACTGTGTCTAAACCTGGAAAAGAGCTTGTACTGACTGAGGGTTGTGTAGTCTCTGTCTGGCTGTTGAGAAGTAGTGACATCGGACTTTGGAAAGGGTATTATTCTAAAGCTCATCTGGAGACAGAGAATATGTAGTTTAAGCAGCTTGTCTTTCTCCTGGGCCGTGTGATTCCAGGGAATCCTTTTTGTTTCTCTAGCCTGATTCCTCACCATCCATCTTCTGTAACGATGTGAGGGGTGTGTGCAAGACCTAGCCAAGAGTCTGGAGCACAAGAGCAGCGTCTACTATGCAGCTTCTGTGCATGGCTTCCTTGTTTGTTCCTCCTCTCTCACAGCATTATTGGCTGCCACTGGGCCCACTGGAGGGTGCCACGGAATGCAGGGTGCAAAGCTAGATTGCCTGTTGGAATCCTGGCTCTTACACTGGAACCTGCAGCTGTGACCCTGGGTGGATGAGGGAACCTCTTCCCCTTCAGATTTTCTCACCAGTAAACTGTTTCTCAGGGCCTCTGTAGAGGGTGGTCCCAAGCATTAGGTGAAATTCATGTGAGACTCTCCATATGGTACCTGGCACACAGCAAGCATCCAGTGAATGGTTGCTGTTACAGTTTTTATTATGACATGGATTGCCATGCTTGTAACTTAGTCTTGATATTCATATTGTAAATATTAAAGAGTAACTCACACAGTAGCATTTAAGGCAGTCTGCCGTGTATGATGGAACAGTAGGCAGGTACACTGAGTTGGCTGTGTGGGGCACCACAGGCCAGTTGTAAGTTTTAAGACCCGTCCAGAGTTCTGGCACCAATGTAGCAGCAGCTGGTCACTTCTGTGTGCCTGGGGATGAAGGTCTTTATTTGCATGTGTTGGTACATGTGGCCTGCAGGTACTGCTGGGAGCAGCCAGGAGGGGAACTCTGTTACCCCATGTGGGTGTGGTCTTGCTTCTCTAACTGACAGCAAGCTTCACTCAAGCAGCAGGAAGCCTGGGAGGAGAGGTGGAGGCTAGGGCTGAGGTGGGGGCAGTTCTGCCTCTTACTCAGTTGGCAGGTGAACACACGGCTTGCCTGTGCTCTGAGGCTCTGGGGCACTGAGCCTAGCAAAGGTGACTGGAAGCGGCAGTGCTCAGCCATTCTTCGCTTGCATCTGATATGTCATAGAGATGACTTTATTCTTCTGATGCCTTGGGATCTGCCTCAGGAGTCTTCCTGGGGCCTTGCACAGACTGCCACTGTAAAAGCACAGGACTACAGAACTGCTCTCCACATTTCTTTTTTTGAGACAAGAATTTTTGACTATTTTATTATGGTGGATTTCTATTATATCACAGAGGAAATGAGTCATGAACCTCAATATTTCCAACACTAAAATCCATCACATCCCTTTTATTTCCTTTTCTTCTTCACTGATGTCTTTAAAAGCAAATTCCAGGGCTGGTCAGATTGTTTAGTGGGTAGAGGAGCCTGCTGTCAAACCTGATGACTCACATGGCAGAAGAAAACGGACTCCTGAAAGTTGTCCTCTGACACACACACACACACACACACACACACACACACACACACACACACACACACACACACACACATACACACACACACACACACGCACACACCACACACACACATACACACAGACACACACATACATACACATACACACCACACACACACCACACAGACATATACACACATGCACACACATACCACACATACATACACACACATAACACACACACACACACACACACTGAATACATAATAAAAGATGACCGTCAGTAGTCCAGACCTGTCCCGTTCTCACCCATTCTGTCCTGCTCTTTGTTCTCTTCATTAACTTGCTTTTCCTTCGTGTCTTATATCCTAGGTTCATTCCCTTTCTCTCGTGCTCAGTAAGGCCACCAGTGAGCTGGCAAAAGCAAATGTGTCCAAATTAGTAGCACACGTGGAGATGATTGGTAAGTGGGACAAAACAAAATATGCCCGATCTGGTAAGTATTCCATCACCCAGCACAAAACTCGTCCTCCTCACATGCCACGTAAGGTGTGTGTCTGTGACGTGATTGTGGGTGGGTACTGGTGTGGCCATCCCTTACGGTGGCGGACCCAAATCCTGGCTTTGGGATCAGCATTGTCTGGATGGCTTATTACAAAGGCAGGAAGAGGTCCAACTTCCTCCCTGCTCCTCTCCCATCTCACCCAAGGGCCCCAAGCGTCCGTCTGTGTAGGTTTGAATTGGGATACTTCTGCTAATGGCATGGAGAGATTTTAATAGTTAGATCTGGGAGGCGGGCAGGTCAAAGGGCTGCCTGGAAAGTGGGACCAGCTTATTCTGTTTTAAGAGGGGCCCTGCCAAGAGAGGGCATGCTGTTCTGCCACAGGGCTGGCCTCCTTCTGGTGAGCTTTTGTAGATTTGAATTCTTACTAGAGTACCGTGTTCTAAGTGGTAGGGTTTATAAAGCATGCACTCAAACACTGACCTTCCTTAAGGAATGTGTGATGCTAACATGCCCATGATAAGATGCTGACACTGTCATGAAGTCAACACTATCATCTGGAGAAGAAATGAACTGACAGAGCTCTTGTGCCTGGTATTATTTTAGAAAAGCATCCTAGAAGAGTGGTTTTTAATTGGGAAAAGCATGGCATTCTTGTGAGAAGACATTAGGAATCAAAAATAAATATATGCCTTTGAGTCCCCGAGGGAGCTCTCCTGGCCTGACAGATCACCTTGGTGATCATGGTGACAGCTGAGTAAAATTGCGATTAGTTTTGTCCTGTAGAAATGTTATGTTAGTAACTGGCCTGGAACTTCCATGTAGACCAGGCTTCAACTCTCAGGGATCCTCCTGCCTCGGTCTTCTGAGTACTGGGATTGCAGGCATACCTCAAATCACTGCACCTTGCTCATGTCCCAGCACCCATCTCCACCCGCTCACCTCTGGGCTGTGCTCCTGCCAGCAGAGTCATTTCCATCTGTGTCAGCACCGGCTTCCCACGCATCCCCTGATCTTCCATCATGTCACTGTAAGCCCACTCAGTGCTGCTTGAGCAGCTGACACAGACACTTCCTTCCTTGTCCTTTTATTCCCAGTACAGTGGTTAGACCTTGGGATGGTTCTTCACTTCTAACTGGGGCTAGTCTCTGAGAAGCCTGCTTCTGTCTGTAGCTGCCAGTGTTTTATTCTTTAAGTTGGAAATGCGTTTAGCCTGATTTCTTTCCCATGGTGCATGTGCCCCCTACTGTGCAGTGTTGCTGGCTTGTGTAGACTTTGTTGTTCAACTTCTTTAGATGTTGGCATCGAAACCCTTAGAAATAGCACATCAAATGTTTTTCTGGTGTCTCAGCCTCTGGAAATTTACCTCTGACATTTAGTTCGATTAAAAAGTGTAAGTCTGAGGCATGTGCACGTCTGTTCTAATTCAGATTTATTAAACAATTTTAGGAAATGTCCGTAATAACGTGTTCTAATTTTAACACTGCAGAGGGAGACCTGGCCTTGCAGGGAAGTATTGGAAGCCTGTCTCTGATTGACCTCACACCACACGGAGACTTCTACAGAGAACGTTTCACCACAAGTGGAGAAGAGGCACTGATCTTCCAAACTTTCAAGTAAAACGTGCATGTCTTCTCTTTGGGCTGTATGTCAGGTCACTTGCTGTAAGACATCCACCCTTCCTTAGCTGTGTGTCATGATCACATGATCTTTTTAAGCGTGTGTGGAATTGGTTCTCTCCTTCCACCCTGTGGGTTCTAGGGATCCAACCCAGGTCACCAGGGTGGTGGCGAGCGCCTCCATCCACTGAGCTGTCATGCCAGCTTATTGTGTAAAATTCCTATTGACTAAACAGTGAGAAATTGTACTTTCTTAAAGTAAAATTGAATAGACCTAGCTTGTGAGGAGGCCTGATTTATACTGAATTTTATCAAGGAAGATTCATGTTGGAGAAAACTTAATGTCAAAACATATGGGATAGAATTGAAATATTCCTAGTTAACAGAAGACCTGGGCTCCTTTAGCTCCTACCGACTTGCTGTGTGACCTAAAGCAAGTCAGTTAATCTCTGTGTGCCAGTTTTCCTGTCTGTCACAGGGCCCTGAGTTGAACTCTCTCTAAGCTTCCATGTAGCACCGAGCATTCATGCCTGGTTTCTGTCTGAGAGCCCTGCTCATGCAGAGTAATCCCACTGCTCTCTCTTTTTGCTAATAAGCATGGCTTATATTGAATTTCCGTTGGATTTTAGAAGTTATCTTTATGCCTATCTATCTGCTTACTTTAAAGAATGTTTTTTCTGGGTGAGGTTTCAGCTTTCTTGAGAGATATTAGAAAACATGGTTGTATAGCCCTCTTATGAAGGTTGAGGCTCCTGATCAGCCTCACTCCCATTTTTAGTGTGCTGAGAAAAATGATTCCCAAAAAACATTTGTAGGCCTAGGATGGAGCTTACTGGTAGGGTGCTTGCTCTCTTGCCCAAAGCTCTGGGTTCACTCTCTAGTGAACTCCCTTAGTTCACACCCCCCCCCCCCCCCCGAGTCTGAGAACTCACTCTGAGGTTGCCGCATTCTACTGAGAATTTGCACTCTAGAGTTTAGTTTGATTTGCTTATTTTATTCACGGCAGTGGCATGGTTCTGCTATAAATGGAGTGATTAATGGGAAGCCTTAATTCTTTGCTTGGCACAAAAGTGCATTCCTTGGTAAACATGAATTCCTTCCCCGACTGACTGTGTTGTGTGTAATCATTTCTTTCATGGCACCACAGTCCGTTAGACTTGGAGAGAATGTAAAAGTCCTCTGTTCATCTTTGAATCTACGTTATCATCTACTTTTCGCTGACATAAAAAGGCAACTCTGTTTTTTAGACGCCCATCTTTCCCAGAAGCATTAGCTCTGCTGCTTCCATTTCTCCATGGCTTTTAAAGTCACTTCCCAATCACTATATTGTCACAGTCCCTGCCAGGAGCAGCTGCAGCCCTTACAGCAGGGACAGGAGGTGCTGTACAAGGGTGGCACTCAGGTGACAGGTGTTTTCTGCAGGTGGAGTGAGTTTTATGCTCAACCATGGCCACTGTTTGTAGCACCACACTTTTGCTTAATGTCCTTATTATTAAATTATTAACAGGCTTGTTTTGGGGGGTCTTCTGTTTTAATAGCTAAAGCATTTTGGAGAGGAAGCCCTTAAATCAACCCAAGTTTTCTTCCTAAACTCAAATCTTGCTGATGTCTGGGTTCTATTTTTGTCCTAATTTCCAGATATGGGCAGCCAGACCCTCTGCTGCAGAGAGAACATGACATTCGTGTGAGCCTCCAGATGGCCTCTGTGCAGTATGTGCACACACAGCGCTTTCAGGCCGAGGTGGTGGCCTTCATTCAGCACTTCACTCAGCTGCAAGATGTCTTAGGGCGCCAGCGAGCTGCCATTGAGGGTCAGACGGTGGGTACCATCTTGTCTCTAAGTTGACTTTTCAATTTGACTGATCCATGGAACTTAAACTTTTCCTTTTTGAAAATAGATTTTTCTCATACAGTATATTTTGATTAGAGCTTCTGCTCTCCCAGCTCTTCTCAGTTCCTCTCGTCTCCTCCCATCGAGATCCACACCCTTCCGCCTATAGTTAAAAAACAAATAGGCATCTAAAGAATAACAATGAAATAAAGCGAAATGATGTGGGTTGTGTGTGCGAATGCTTGCTTGCTTGCTCATGTGGGCACATATAGGCATCAGAGGCTGACATCAGGTATCTTACACAGTCACTTCCTGTTAAGTTTTTGAAACAGAGCCTCTCACTGAACCTGAAGCTTGCTATTTGAGTTAGCATGACTGGCCAACAAATCACTAGGATTCTCCTGGCTCTGCTCCCTAGCCCGGGGGTTGCAGTTGTGTGCTCCCGTACCTGGCTGTACATGGTGTTTATTTTGCTCTCATTTCCATCGCTCTGACCCAGTACCCCAACACAAAGTAACTTAGGGGAGGAAGGGCTTATTTAGCCCATATTCCAGGTTACAGTCCAATTGTAGAGTAGTCACAGTGGCCAGAGCTTTTGGCAACTGCTCCTCATATGTGGAGTCAAGAGAAGAGAGAAATGGATGCCCACATGCTCGCTTGTTTAGCTCAGGACTCTTTCCTTGGGGGATATTGGGCTTGGTCCTCCTTTATCAGTTTAAATGTTTCCTGCCACTCCAAACATCCGTACAGGCAACCCAATACTGTACATATTTCCTCATCGAGAATCTGTTCCCATGTGATTTTAGGTTGTACCAAGTTTATAGTTAAATCTAATCAGCACATATAGGTTCTAGAGATCCAAATTCATGTCCTCATGGCTTATATAACCAATACTGGTACCCATTAAGTGATCTTCACAGTCCTGAACATTAGGACTTTAAGAATTGTTTTATGATTTTTAATTATGCAAATGGTTGTATATCTGTGTGTGGCCATATGCACAGAAGCCAGAGACAGCTATTCTCTTGAAGCTGGAGTGACAGGTGGTTGTGAGCGGCCCAGTGTGCGTTCTGGGACAGGAACTCAGGTTTCCTAGAAGGGCAGTACATTCTTTTCATGTACTGAGCCATCTCTAGTCCGTGATCAGTTGAACTTTTAAGCCTCCAGAGGTAAATCTAGAACATTTTCTGTTTACCAGTGTGTGGTTTGTGTGGCAGGTGTCCTGTCTCTCAGTCATTCTCTAAGTTCCTTTGAGATCTCTGATTGACACTTCTGGACCTTCTCAG
Organism: Phyllotis vaccarum; assembly: GCA_033318265.1. Lineage (NCBI taxonomy): Eukaryota > Metazoa > Chordata > Mammalia > Rodentia > Cricetidae > Phyllotis > Phyllotis vaccarum. The sequence continues at coordinate 59,255,628 of JARWLC010000003.1, read as the reverse complement.
GAATTTATTGGGTCACTTCTGGAAACTGTTGGATGATTTTCCAAATGGGTGAAATCTTCCTGGACATTTCAATTCATGGCACCCTTAATGCTTCTATCATTTCCCCCATGTTGGTGCTGGTGATGGACTCCAGGGCCTTGAACTCCTGGTTACCTGTCCTATTATTGAACACATCGTCAGACCTTGGTCTGTGAGGCAGTGTTTTGGTACATCTAGTCAGGTTTTGAACTCATTGTGTAGATTGGGCTAGCCTTAAACTTGTGATCCACCTGCTGTAGTTCAGCTGTTAGAATTATAGGCATGCGCTTATTACTTTGCCTAGATATACTTCCTATATATTATAAAAATGTTTTAAAAGCTACTTTTAAAAATGTATTTTATTTTCCTTTGAGAATTTTGTGCATGTATACAATGTATTTTTATCATAACTACCCTCAGGCACCTTTCATACTCCTAAAAAAGTACCCCCCAACTTCTTGTCTTTCTCTTGGTTTGAGTAATTCATTGAGTCCATTTACCTGCTCATGTGCATGTGGATGTGGGGCTCCACTGGAGCATGGGAAGCCCATCAGTGGGTACACCCCCAAAGAAAAATGATTCTTCCAGTGTATTTTAGTGCAATGGTAGCAACGGTAGAACAAAACTAACACATTATGGTTGGTGAGAAAGTGTGGGCAGGTGTGTAAAGTATTGGCCCAGCATTTAAGACACATATACAAAAGCCTGGTGTCCTGAGTTTGATGCATAGAATCTATATAAAGGTGAAAGGAGAGAACCGAGCCCACAGTTATTCCTGACCTCCACATGTATGCCGTGAAGTGCATGCGCCCCCCCCCCAACACACACACAAATATTAAGTTAAGTTTAAAGAGTGTTCTTTTGTGGTGGCAGCTCAGTGATAGAGCTCTAGGTTCAGTCCCCCCAAACCCCATTGTACTGTAAAGTTGTATTTTTCTCTTAAATGCAACACAGAGGGGCTGGAGAGCTGTCTCAGTGGTTAAGAGCACTGGCTGCTCTTGCCAAGGACCTAGATTCACACAGTGGCTCACAACTATCTGTAACAACAGTTCCAGGGAATCTAGCATCCTTTAATGCTTTTCTAGACACCAGACACTCATGTAGTCTACATATGTACATTCAGGCATGCACCTTTATGCATAAAATATTTGTCAGGTGTGATGGCACACACTTTTAATCCCAGCACTTGGGAGGCAGAGACAGACAGATCTCTGAGATTTCAGTCAGTGTGGTGTACAGATCGAGTTCCAGGACAGCCAGGGCTATGGAGAAACTCTGTCATGAAAAAAAAAACCAAAAACCAATCAACCAAATTTAAAAGCAGCACATGCCTGGTGAAATGACGTAGTTGTTAAGAGTCCTTGTTACATTATTGTGTCCCATAATCTATTTTTTCATCATAATTGTAAAAGTTTTTCCCATTCTCCTGTGATTTTTTTTCTTTAATTTATAGGTTATTTAGAAGTATGAAATTAATTTCTAAATATTTGGGAACTTTGCTTTATCGTTTTGTTTCTGATCCTAATTTACTGTGGTGACCACAAATAAACTATTGTGCTCTTTGATTGTTGTATAAGGTTATGAAAGTTTTTGGGCCCCGTGGAGGTCTGCTAGAGTTGGAGAATTAACTGAGTCTCTGGGTACTTTCCTTTCTTACCAGGTGAGGGACCAGGCGCAGCGATGCTCGAGGGTTCTTCTGGATATCGAGGCTGGTGCCCCTGTGCTTCTCATCCCAGAGAGTTCCAGATCAAATAATTTGATAGTAGCAAATCTGGGCAAATTGAAAGTGAAGAACAAGTTTCTGTTTGCTGGTTTTCCCGGGACCTTTTTACAGGATAAGGTGAGCCCCCAGTGTCCGTGGTTGTTTAGTTTGACTAGAATTTGAATGTGAACTGAAAAATTCCCAATCTACAGTTTCAGGGTTGCTGTTAACTTCTGCGGCCCAGTCCGTGGCTGGGATATTTCTTTAGCATTTTATTGACATTTCAAGTAACCTTTTTAACTGAAATAGTGTTAAATTGTAACCTTTATTAAGTACTATTAACTTTTGAGAGCAAACAACCTGTGGGACCAGCCTTCATGGGTTACAGCATTGGGGGGGGGGGCGGCGAGGTCACTCAGTGGATAAAAGCACTTGCCACTCAGCCTGACCACCTGAGTTCAATCCCTAGAACCCATAGTGGAAGGAGAGAACTGATCCCCAAAAGTTGTTTTATGATGCCTCCAAGCACTCATACTCACACCCACATCATGTACCTACACAGTAATAAATTTCTTTTAAAATTATTACTTAGTAATTACATAGTAATTAATTTTTTTAAAAGGCATTTCTTTTTAGATGAGTTTTTTCCTGATTTAGTTGTTTTTACCTGAAGATACTTAATATCTTAGATTTTGCCCTGCTTTGCAGATTCAGTGACTAGGATACTTGTTTCTTACGTGTCTGGAACTCTCTGCTGGAGGTCAGGCAGTGTTTTCACTTTGTATTTGCGACAGTCAGGGACCTTTGAGCTTGAACAGCCAGTAAGTTCCAAAGCTGAGTGGGCCTTGGGGACACTCTGATGACCCCTCACAGGTTTCTGCCTTCCAGGAGTCTGAGTGACATTTTTAAACAGCAGAGATGCCATTCTCAGGGCCTGTTCTCACCACTTCCTGCTAGCCTCCAGGCCTTCATTTCCTCTGCTTATCCGGTACAAACTCATCTCTAATGTGTGGGAAAAATACTTACTGGAACCCCCGCCAGCTATGCCTGCCTGTCATCCTAATCACATAGGAAAAGAGGCCTTGAGGAGATGAGATTTGATTGTTAGCTCAAGAACAACAAAAATAGCAGTAAGTAGTTGATGCTTGCTGAATACCCATTATATGTTATTTGGTGCTAAATTCTTTACATATGGCACTTCTGACACCAGCTGTGTGTGGGCTTCCAATACATGCCCCCCCCCTCCTTTTTTTTTTTTTTTTTTTTTTTATATAATTTTGTAGAAACCTGCTGGGATTTCCAGTTAGTCATGGCGAAGCTACCTGAAGTTAGCTAACTTGGGTCCATTGTGGACACCAACCATGGGTCTAGGTGTCTCATGATTCTGACTAACCAGTGACAGATTAGGGGTTCCCACAATCCTTTCTCAGCTCCAGTAAGTTGCTGTAGCAGCTCACTGAGCTCAGGGGAAGCACATTCACTGGCTCTTTTATAGGGGTGGGAGATGGACCCAGCTGAAGAGTTGGATATACAGGTGTGTAGGGCCAGGGTGTCACAGGGTCAGGAGCACAGGTACCTCTCTTGCATGCATTGGAGCATGCCTCTTCTCTTGCATGCGTATCTAGTAACTTGGTAATGGTGAGTTCAGCATGTATACTCTATTGGTGAACTCCTTGGATCGTTGCAACAGTTCTTTAGCCTCTCTCTCTCTCAGGAGGTCTAGGGAGTGTGACAGAATCTTCCAGGCGTCACATAGTGAGTTCCTTGGAATGTGTTTGTGACACATCTTTATTTGAGGTCATACTAAATATTTGAGGCAGGGGATTACCTGTAATCAGAAATCTAGTTCAGTAGCACTGTTCTGTTTCTTTCCCCTTCCAGAAAAAGAAATGGGCGCATTGTCTCATCAGATGTGTCTGTGTGTGAGCTGACAAGTGTGCTAAAGTTAGCTGTGGGTGAAGAATCACCAAACTATCAAGGTGTTTTTACAAACAGATTCCTAGTTTTGTTAAAGCCAAATAACAGCACAGATTATAGCATCTTAATGACAAAAGCTTGTCTGTCTCTGTTTTTGAGAATTCGATTTTAGGTGGCAGTACCTACAAATATTGCCTTTCTTCAGGGTATAATGTGGACTGATGCACACTCTCTGTCCCCATCTCTCTGTCTCCCCCTGTTTTATCTCTGAGGTTTTTTTTTTTTTTTTTTGTTTTTTCAGAAAAACCCAGCCTTATGGGATTCAGCAGTCAGTTCACACTCATGTACATAAAATAGAATAAAATAAAAGCAGCCAAAGCCTGAGCGCTGACCTTTGACACTTCCCTGCAGGAGAGGCTTGCTTTGTCTGAGCAGAGAAGCCTTTCTTAAGGCCTGTATTAATTAAGAGTCTTTTTGTCCCTGCCTACTACTTCCTGAATGACCTCATTTACTATCCAAACTCCTAGGAAAGCTGCTGTGTTACAGAGGTTGTTCAGTGGGAGTCCATGAGGCTGTGTGGAGTGTGCCATTTGTTCAGATCTCTGTGATCTGTGCTGTTCACCTGTCCTTGCTCAAGCTCAGTGTCGACTGATGGTCTGTCTCTCTGCTGATTCTTTGCCTGCTGATGTTCTTGCTCATGTGAGGTCTGTCCAATACGCACTCCGGCGGCCCAAGAACCCCAAGTACTCCTGACATGGAGTCTGTAGATTGCTTGAGCTCTTGTGCCCTGTGCGCTCAGGTTTTATGACTTCCGAATGTGGGAACAGTTTCCTATAAAAAGTCCATCTTACAGAAGACATGTTTGGATTTTTGGCGGTTTCTTACCTTTTCTTTTTCTCAAGCATAGCTTGTGCTTAAACCATAATTTCTAATCAGAGTTGCTCAAAAGCTCTGAGTTGGTCTTTTTAAGCCATTGGTTTATTTAAACTAACTACAGAGAGGATGTAGAGGTAACGTCAAGTGGAAGAGCAACAAACAGTCTGCAGTTGAAGTAGACAGAGCACCAGGGCAGTTTTCATGTGGAAGCATTTAAATGATAGCGTTTACCTAGCAATCGTCCTTTAAACAATGCAGGAAGTTGGTGTTACTGATAGTTGTAATGATTGCCCAAGAGGAGGAGAGATCAGGAGTTTCCACCTTTCAGTCCAAAACTGAGGAGTCAGCCCTGCAGGACCAGCAGAGAACCATTGTGGTGGGCCCAGAAGGAGCTGTCCCACCATACAGAAGCTGTGCTCAGACAGGGCTCCGAGAGGTCCTGGGGACCCAGGGAGGAAGCCAAACATCAATGACCAGTCCACTCTGTAGAGTCTACTAAAAGCACTCTGTAAAAAAAGAGACCTGTCCTCTTAAGAGAATGCCAGGGTCGGCTTTACTCTGTATGAACGGAAACATGACACGGGCGGCTGACCGCCTTTGTTTGCTGACTGTTTCATTTCTGTTGTTACTTAGATGGGAAATATAAATGCCGGTGGGGAGACTAGAATGCACACACCTCCCAGGGGTAATTCTATTGCAGTTTTATCACCATTAGATACTTCTGTTTACATCCCAGGCTGCCTTCAAACTTGCACCCCTTCCACCTCTACTTGGGATTACAGGTGTGTGCCACCACATCCAGTTTATTTGGTGCTGGGCATTGGACCCAGGGCTTCTTGCAGACTAGGGAACCATTCTGCTACCTTAGGCCCATATGTAGTACCTTAAGTACATTTTGTTTTTTAAAAAATTACAGTGAGCTTCCCTCTCCCCCAAATCAGTAAATATATTGTATGGCTGAAAGATCTTTGGTTGAATTTGACTGAGGTTGGAATTTGTTCTCGAGCCAAAAGGCAGTGTCTTCTTGCAACAGATAGCTCTCAACAGGTATGGAATCTTTGGTAACATTTTTGAAGTTACTTGTGTGAGGTGGTAAGTGTCATGACCCTCACTTTCTTGTCTCTAGGGTCTGAGGGCAGAGCATCTACTACAGAGTCTCTGAGAACCCAGGAACTCGGCTGTGAATTCTGAGCTAGTGAGGGGATTGTCACCCCTCCTCTCTGCGTTCTGCTTTTCTTTTGTTTCTCCTAGGAATGTGTGCCTGCAGCCTCTCCGACAGGAACCCCCAAACACTCTGTGAGAAGGATGACAAGCACGGATGATCCCAAGGGACCCCACGGGCAGGGGCTCTTCATGATGCCTCCTGCAGGAGTGGGCCTCGGCAGCCTCAAGAGTGACTTTGTGCCCAGTGCCTCCATCAAGCAGCGTGGGCAGCAGGTCATGCCACCTGTTAGCCACAGCTCCAGCAGCCCAGGTAAGAGAAGAAAGAGCTGCGTGGTGGAGGTGGGGGATGTTCTGAAGTCCCTCTCAGGAGCTCTGTGGAGTGCGCTGACATAGCAGAGGCCAGTGCCAGGCGGTGCCTGTGTGATGACCAGGTCTCATGCTACTAAAGTAGATTCATTTAGAAGACACAGTAGAAATGAAGAGGCTTTCAGTTATGTGACACTCTTAGAGGTCAGATGGCTCCCAGCAGAGTGGCTGTGTGGCAGCCTAGCTAGTCTCTTGTCCTTATCAGCTGCTATCCAGACCCTGTCCTTGCAGGCCCGTGTTTGTTCTCCAAAATAAGACGCTAAAGTTAGTGTCAGTGAGGCTAAAAGACAGCAGTACTGATGTCTGACTTACTTATTTATTTTCCTCTTGTGGCTTTTTGGGACAGGGCTCTGTAAGTAGCCTAGGCTAGCTTGACCTCTACATATTGCCTTGCTTTTTCAGTGTTGTGACTGTGCCCCTCTTGTGAATGTAAGAGTCTGTCAGTCTGAGCCTGGGCCTAATGTGTGCTCTGTAGTTTTGGGCGTGTTGTGGATGGATGCTGTGCTGGAATGTGAGATGCTTCTCTGAGGAACTTGGTTAGGAGGGAGGCACAGTAAGGGGTGGCCTAGATGAGTTCAGTGTGGCTGCACTGCAGGCAGTGAAGGGTGGCAGTGAGGGAGCTTCTAATTGTTTTTGCTAGATAGACCTGAGGACTGGTGGACTCCCCACAGGACCTCACAATCCTAGAAGTGGGAGCGAAGAGACTCATGGCTGCTGACAGAAGATAATTTTGTTCATAATGTGTTTTCTTTAACACATCAGTGAACCAAAGGCCATTGAGTTGGTTTGCATGGACTTACCCTTGTGCCCTGCTCAGGGTTTATCTCCCCTTCACAGGAGGGAGGCATGAAAGGCCTAGAGATGAAGTAACCCCTTGTCATATGGCTAGTAACTGGTAGAGCTGGATGGTGAGTTCTGGAAGATGTTGACTGATGTGACTCTGTCTCTGAGCTCTGTTGGGTGCTGTGGTACCTGGAGGGGTGTGGTTAAGACAGATTAGACATGCAGTCAGAAGCTTGACGTAGGTGGATGCCTATAAGAAGAGATGGAGGGTGGGTAGGGAGACGGCTCCTTCAGTAAAGGATTTTCACATAGGCATGAAGACTCGCATTAATCCCCAGCACTCAAGTTAAATAACATCAACAACACACTGGGCAAAGTGGCATATGTCTAATACTAGCGCTGGGAAGGTAAGGCAGGGGATCTCTGGGGCAGTCAGTGTAGCTGAGTGACTAAGCTCCAGGTTGAGGAAAAGACCTTGTTCAAAAGATAAGGTGTAGAACAATTGAGGAAGACAACACAAGACACACACAGATGGACTCCACACACAAATGAATGCACACATGTGAACATGTATAAGCATACACAGAGATTTGGAATGTTTTGCGGGAATGTGATGTTCCAATATGATTTCTCCTGCTGAGCTGATGTTTTACTAAAATTTGCTCATCAGTTATACCTGGCTTTGGATACAGTCTCCATGTGGTTCTAGGTTCTACAACTGCTCCCTAAGATCTCTCTATGGCCATGACATTACTGTTCTACACTGCTCTTACAGATTAGCCCTGCTCTCCCGGACTTCATGTATTTGTTAGTGCAACTGTCTTATCAAGAACTGTTTACCTGACTAATGCCAGGTGTTATAGTACCCTGTCCTCTGTATTCTGTATATTAATGTGTATATATTAACTCCCCTTGGATACACTTCCCCCCAGTGCTACATACAGAAGGAAGATATTAGATGAACATAAGCATTGATAGATTATAGTACCTGTTATGGGAAAGATAGAAGAAAATTGGGGACCCAGTGTAGATCAAGGTGGTAAGGTCATAACACTGTTGAAGCTGCCCCAGAAGCAAAGGTGTGTGGCCTTTTGGGAGATACAAAGGCCTGGAAACTTGACATTTGGGGAGAAATGGGAGAATGGCTTGAGGTGAGGTCAGAAAAGTGGGCTGAGGGCTTAGGTAGGGCCTTGTAGGCATTTGTAGGGAGTTTCACAGGGTTTTGGATTAAATACAGCCACTGAACATTTCAGTCTGTTTCTTTTTTACCTTGGTATTTTGTAGAAAGAACGTGGAATTATATAGGAGGATTGTTTGTGGAGGTGTTGTAGGCAAGGGTGAAGGTGGTTGGGGTTTGACCTGTGGTAGTAGAAATGGTTAAACATAGTATGTGTTTGAAAAGAACTGTGCTGATGTGAGCAGCATGGTTGGGTTAGAGGGTGGGCAGCAGCGTGTGTTTGACACGGAGCTAGGATGATGTACATGGAGGGCTTTAAAGGCCTGTTGTGGCTACATTGCTGAATAGTACAGAGCAGGGCAATAGCTAGTTCTGATTTTCAAGGACAGAATGAACTGACTTTGATCCTGTAGGTTGCTCAGGCCCAGCATCTTCTGAATGCTGCTTTTGTCCTTACCTCTATTCCCTTGGGTCCTTGTAGAAGACCATGTGTGCCTGCTGGATTGCATTGTCGTGGATCTGCAGGACATGGACATCTTTGCTGCAGAGAGACGCCCCAGAGAGGGCTCTCAAGCCCCTGACAACAGCAGTGGGGACCTAATCTTCCCTTCCTACTTTGTGCGACAGACAGGAGGGAGTCTCTTAACTGAGCCTTGTAGGCTGACATTGCAGGTGGAGAGGAATTTGGACAAGTGAGTGTCTTATCTGAATAACATGTAAGTAGAATTTTAGAAGCTTGGACATCAGTGCTGTAAGGTAAGTGAGGAGCACTTCAACTACGGAGTGAAGGTTAATTGCATCCTTGCCATGTGCTAGACATGAGGGCTTCTGTAAGGCAGAGAAACTGTTGTGTGTCAAAGAGCTTAAGTTTTGTTGAGGGACATAGGGAGGTGTTTAGATGGCTCTAAATTAGTGTTTGAGGTAGGGAGTCTTTTGTAACCTTGCCTTGGGGACAAAGAGGTGTTATAATAAGGTTTTTTGGCCCTGGGCGCTAGAGGTTTAGATCTATAGACCTGTAGTCTCAGACCCCTTAGCAGCCTGCTGCTGCTCAGGCTCTAAAAATGATTTAGACGTTTATATTAAGTTTATGTTGTTTGGTCTAGGGCTTAGGCACTTTGTTAGCTTGTTTTTTTTTTTTTTTTTGTTTTTTTTTAAATCTTAATTTAACTTATTTTTATTAACTTATTTTTCCACCTGTGTTTTTTATATGTTGTTCTTTTGGGTAGCTGGCTAGATCTGCTCTGACTCTGCCCTCCTCCTAACTATTTTAATTTTCCATCTACTTCTTCTATGGTGCCTGTTATGGGCCAAAACAGCTCTTTTATTTAAAGACTGATATTCACAGCATACAGAAAGACATTTCCACATCATCTCCCCATTTCTGTTTAATTAAAAAGGAAGGTTTTAATTTTAATATAATAAAATTATATGTAATAAATAGCTATTAAATAAGAATTATAGTTATGATATTTAGTTTATTTGTATTTAGTAAAATTAAAGAAACTATTTTATTATTTATTTTATTTTTGTGAATCTAAAGTTTTATATTTAATATTTTTAAAAATAGCTAAGAAAAACTATATCATAACTATTTAGTTTTTAACTATATCAAAAATTATAGTTAAGTAAATTGGAAGTGTAAGTAACTTTTAAAATCTAGAAATGACAGAGATGATATTTATTTGTCTGGACAGTTACTTAAAGTTTTTTTTTTTTTTTTTTTTTTTCTTAATAAAGTTGGGGCATTTATTTTTAGTTTATAAGCCTAGGGTCTCTTTTTATTTTAGTGAAGTAGGAAATCTGCTCTGCCCATTTTGGTATAGTTTATCAGTTGCTTCTCCTTGAGTCCTGAAGAGGAACCTGATAACAAAGAGGAGAGAGTTAGAATTTAGCATGGATGTGAGTGTTGGGGAGGTAGTGAGAACAGACAGGGTATCTGGAAAAGTTAAAGTGAGTGTGCCAAGTGTAGAGACCCTGGACCTTCTGCTGCTGACTCCCTGGAGTCCATTTACTTTGCTTAAGTGCCCTGTCCATATCAGAAAGCCCATTAAAAGTACTCCTTAAAGACTTCAGAGGCCTGCCCCGACTTACCCTGTAGTTAGTCTCATGTGCAGGAAGTTTGTGCCTAGTTCAGAGCAATCATTGATTCAGTTTTCATTGGCTTCATAACTGCCTGGGAAACTTGATGACTCTAGACAGGCAGAGTCATGCTCAGGGCCAAAATTGGGTGTATTTTGCAAGGCTGTGGCCTAGGCAGTCCTCCTGCTTGCCTGGCCCACACATGGATGGGAAGCACTAATTACAGCACATGACACCTTTCATCATGGTGCTTTGGTTTGAGAGAAAGCAGCCCTTTGTAACTCCAAGGAAGATGGAAAATATCTAGATAGCTATCAGAGAGATTTGCTGAAGCTGGAGATGGCTCAGCGGTTGAGAGCTTGCTGCTCTTCTGGGGGACCCAAGTTTGATTCCCCCAGCTCAACCACCTATAACTCCATCTCTGGGGGATCTGATGCCTGCTTCTGGTTTAATGCACGCTTGCACCCACCTGCACACAGAGATGAAGTTAAATAAACAAAACCCAAAGGTATTTGCAGTGGGACACTTTAAAAAGTATCCTCATTAAATAGTCCCTTTCCAGTCCCCAGGCTTGGGCATCTCAGTTCATGCCATTTTCCATTTCAGTTTTGCTCACTGGGGTGTTTCTCTCACCTGAACCTGTTATTTCAGAGCTCCCTGGCTGGTGTCCAGTTATGGTTGGAATGGGCTCTATTTGGCTAGCCTGGCTTGGACATCCTGAGAACTTCTTATTTAGGAGCTGAATTCTTGGTTTTTAAGAAGTGCTTTGTTCTCTGCTTCGCTAAACATCTCCCCTTCCCTTTGGTGTTGTGTGGGGTGGCAGCTCTGTCACCAGTGAGAGCACACCAGCAGATGGTACTGTCCGCTCCCCACCCATGAGCACACCACATGGTAGTGTTTCCCTGTTGTTCTTTGTTGATTTTGTTATTGGTCTTTAAAACTACCGTGGGATTAGAGAGATGGCTCAGTGGTTAAGAGCATGTGCTGCTCTTGAAAGGCCCTGAGTTTGGTTCCCAGCACCATCGTCAGGTGACTTATCTGTAACTCCAGCATCAGGGATCCCAATCCTTCTGGCTTCTTTGAATACCTGCAGTCAGCATGCATAAACTTTATTCCTGCCCCCTCACATAAATTCAATAAAGCAAAACAGAGCAGCTTTATTGTATGTAGGTTTTCCCTTGCAGACAAGTCAATTTATTTACTTATTTGTTTGTTTTTGGCAGTTTTAAGAGTCAGCCCTAGGGACATAGTACATGCTAGGCAAACACCCTGCCATTGAGCTATGTATATCCTCTTCTGTAAATCCCAGTCCTTGAGTTCATGTATTCAGACACCGTTGCACACATGAAAGGCAGAGGGAGCTCTTTGGTCCTTGGGCATGTGTGTCTGCAGCTGTGACATCTTTAGTATCGGCTCAGCTCCCAGGCACTGTCAGGTGTTATCCTAATGAGGCCCCCCCCACCCCCCCAGGAAAGGCTTGTTTCCTTTCCATCTACTATGGGAGCTGGCGCCAAGAGCTGGGCATCTGGCTTTTATTACTTCCCCGACTGGAATGTTGAAGCTATTTCTGCGTCTTGGGAGAGTTTCCTTATTACTAGGCTGGTTAGGCCTGGTGTGGTAATCCTGATATTCAGATAAACAAACAAACAAAAAACTAAACACAAAACAAACAAGCAAATAAATAAAAATTGGGGGCTAGAGAGGTAGCTCAGCAGTTTTGAGCACTGGTTGCTCTTGTAAAGGACCTGGGTTGAGTTTCCAACACCCACATGGCAGTTGAAAACCACCTATAAGAACTCCATGTCCAGGGGACAAGATCCCCTCTTCTGGTTTCTACAGGCATTGCACACAGGTGGTGTACAGACATATACGCAGGCAAAACAACCATATATGTAAAGTAAAAAACACTAATTAGCTGTATGTGTATTTATATGTGTAAGTCCATTTGTGCACACACTTATTTACATTCTTGAGATGGAACCTAGGGCCCATGTGTGGGAGACCAGTGTTCTACTACTGAATCCCCAGCTCATCGGATCTGAGGGTTTTCTCCATGTACATTTGGGAACTAGAAGTCTCTCTGTAGTTAGAGCAGTCACAGTAACTTGATCATTGGAGATATGCAACTGTCTTTCTTTTCTTTCTTTCTTTCTTTCTTTCTTTTTTTTTTTTTTTTTTTTTGCCACTGGAAGTTATAGAATAACTGCCTGATAATGTAGGTAGCTATGTGGCAGCCTTCCATTTGGCTGAGCTGCACCAAGGCAGTTTGTGATGTATTTCTGAGAGTGGCTTCCCTTCTCTCTCATAGAGAAATAAGCCACACTGTTGCAGACATATCCGTCCATGGCAGTCTGTCATCCGTGCGCTGCTCCCTGGATCTGTGCAAATACAAGCTGATCCGAGGCTTACTAGAGAACAACCTGGGGGAGCCTATAGAAGAGTTCATGCGGCCTTACGACCTGCAGGATCCAAGGATTCATGTGAGTCTACAGACCGGTTCCTCTCAGCCGATGGTCACCTATGTGGATATTCCTCCAAAAGGCAGGGAGCAGAGTGGGTGAGGCAGCAAGCAGATCAGATGCCTTTGCCTTTGAGTTCATCCTGAGAGTTGACTAACATTTTCCTTTTACAGACCGTGCTGAGTGGAGAAGTGTACACTTGCATGTGCTTCCTCATCGATATGGTGAATGTGAGTCTGGAGCTCAAGGATCCAAAAGGAAGAGAAGGCACTGGCTCCCTAGCCAGGTCAGACTTTGATTAACTCTGATCTTACTGGTAGTAAGAACAATGAATGTACCTATTGCACATTAGCAGAGGGCAGAGTGCAGTGGTGGTCTGAGGCTAATGAAGTGTTTAAATGCTCTGGGTGTGTGTGCATGCATTTATGTGCACGTGATCATGTTTGTGTTTGCACAAGGTTGAGGGTGTGTGTGTGTGTGTGTGTGTGTCTGTGTGGCTCATGGTCAGGTACCTTAGAGCTGTGCCTCTGGCCCTGAATGCTTTAATAGAAGTTTCAGTTTGATTGTCCTGTCAGCCACATGAGTTAGCTTATTCCCTTTTAACAGCCAGCCCCAAGTACTGGTGACTTAAAGCTGTGAAGGTTTTTGGTTTTTTCCCCTTCAAGCTGTGATACTGTGGGCTGTTTTGTGTCTTGAGCAACAGAACATTTACTTTGGCTATTCTTTTCATTTTGAGGTGGTGTCTTGTTGTCTTGCCCAGGTTACTTTGAACTCCAGGATCCCAGCCTCAGCTTCCCTGAGTAGCTGGGACACGGGTGTGTCATTGTAGCCCATGTGCTTAGCATTTTGACAGGATAGGTTGAAAAATAAGAGCTCTGGGATAGCCTTAGTGGCGCTTCAGTGCTCTGGTGCACTTGGAACTGGAGCCTGGTCTGACCAGTATGAGAGGGTTGGTTGGGGGTATACTTTGCCCTGTGTCTATACAGTTTTGGCACAGTTCTGGGCAGAGCACCACTGGTGACTGCCTTGTGGGCCAGTGTTTTAAAACTGAGAGAATTCAGACAGATACAGATATGGACACACAGACAGGCAGGCAATATGAGTGAGAACTGTTTTGAAAACGGGCAGTAGCACTGGGCTGAGTGCCCTACTTGGAAAGCTCTGGACTTCCCTGTGTTCAGAGTTCTGGTTGCTTCTAGTGAGCTATCGTGGTCTTGCACAGATGTGCAGGCTGACTCTGGAAAGAGAAGCCTCAGGCAAGCTATAATTTCATGGATAAAAGTCAAAAGAGACCCTGTGTATCCATTGGGGATTATGATTATGATTATGGCTTTCTCAGCTTAGGATGGGACATAGGATGGTAAAGCATCAAGGATATAATAGACTGGGCATATTGTTATTCCTCATGCATTGCCGTGGATATAATCACCTCTCTGCAAATGGAAAAGGTTTAAAGCACAGTGCATTAACTGCATTTTGAGTGGCCCGTGAACAAAACCAGTGCAGGATCTCAAGCTGAAAGGTGCTCAGATACACTGCTGCTGATGCTCTTGTTCCACACTTGAACTTGATTTGGTGTGGTAGAGCTGCCTTAACTTTCATTTGCTTTCTTCCCTTCCAGATTCGACTTTAAGAAATGTAAGCTGCTCTATGAGAGTTTTTCCAACCAGACCAAGTCCATTAACTTGGTTTCCCATTCCATGATGGCGTTTGACACTCGCTATGCTGGGCAGAAGCCCAGCCCTGGCATGACCAATGTGTTCAACTGTATCTTTCAGCCGTCCAAGAGCAGCAGCGCCACCCAGGGCTCCATTCAGATTGAACTGCATTTCAGGTAGTGGAGCAGATGGCAGCTCTGTCTTCTTTTTTTCTGTCTCTCATTCCCCACCCCCATACGTCTCTCTGTGTAGCCCAGGCTGGGTTGAAATTTACTCTGTAGCCCAGGCTTTCCTTGAAGTCAATATTCTCTTAGCTCCACCTCCCCAGTGTTGGGATTTCATTTAGACCCCAGCTCTGTCTGTCTGCCTGTCAGTCCTTCCTTCCTTCCTTTTTAAATTTACTTTTATTTGAAGTGTATTGGTATTTTGCCTGAGGGTATGTCAGTGTCAGATCTTGGAGTTACAGACAGTTTAGTTTGGAAGCTGCATTTGGGTGCTAGGAATTGAAGAGCAGTCAGTGCCCTTAACCGCTGAGCCATCTCTCCAGCCCACCAACTCAGTCTTTCTTTGTGGTAATATTAACTTTTGTGGGCAGTGGGCCAAGTCTGAGTGGCTTTAGAACATCAAATGATCAAAAGATTGGACTCACTGGTACTCACTGGCACTAACCCTGGTGTGTTAGCAGCACCTGCTCCCTTGCAATATCATGAATTTACCAAAAGATGTCTCTGTTGCCTTAAAAAAAAAAAAAAAAAAAAAAAAAAAAGTAATTTGGCATTGAGCCAGATCTTCAAAATCAGCCTTGTTGTAAGCTTTAATTTGTAAAGTGAGTTGGGGAAGGAAGAAACTATGTGCATTTAGGGAAAAAGCCGGAGCCAAAGCCTTTTGGTCTGCATGAAAGGAAAAAGGCGGTCTGATGGTCTGACGTGTACAGTGATTTATTCAAATCTCCCCGACTCTGGAATTCTAGGGGCCAGTGGGCACAGGGAGGGAGGGAAAATGTCCTAGAATGAGACAGACCTTCGCTGCAGGATTTAGTCCTTCCTCTCCATAGCTACACATTCTCGTGCAGCCTTGAGACTCACTTTCCTCTTTTGTGGATCCAAGAGTTGAGTCATTCTGGAGAGTCGCTTGGCCCCCAGGGAGGCAGCTGCTGCTGTCACTGTCATTGTAACTTGTTCTCTTTCTGCTTTCCTAGATCAGTGCTTCTCCCCTTCTAACCCTGCGACCCTTTAAGACACTCCTCATGTTGTGCTGACCCCCAACCATAAACCCATCTTCATTGCTACTTCCTAACTGTAATTTTGCTATTGTCATGAATCTTAGTGTAAATATCTGATATGCAGGATATCTGATATGTGACCTCTGTGAAAGGGTCATTTAACCCTCAAAGAGGTCTTGACCCACAGGTTGAGAACCACTGCTCTAGTATGGGATCATGGCTCATGGCTATCCTTGTACTTGTATTGCTGGTGTTTCAGTGTGCCACTCAAGAGTTTGGAAGGAAGGAGCTATCAGTCTCTCCATATGCCTTTGGGAGCCCTAGCAAAGCGGACATTTTAGCCCTTGTGGGAACGTTAGGAGCCCAACAGTGTCAGTGTTAGTGGCTTCTTGCTGGTCTCTGCTTAACCAGGCATTTTATCTACTGGCAGTTGAATCCTCCAGATCTGCAAACTTTGGCACCCCCCCAATTTACACACACACACACACACACACACACACACACACACACACACACACGCACGCACGCACGCACGCACGCACGCACGCACGCACGAGGAGAGAGAGAGAGAGAGAGGAGAGAGAGAGAGAGAGAGAGAGGAGAGAGAGAGAGAGAGAGAGAGAGGAGAGAGAGAGAGAGAGAG
The DNA here is from genome assembly GCA_033318265.1 of Phyllotis vaccarum. Classification (NCBI taxonomy): domain Eukaryota; kingdom Metazoa; phylum Chordata; class Mammalia; order Rodentia; family Cricetidae; genus Phyllotis; species Phyllotis vaccarum. Next base: position 59,239,564 of record JARWLC010000003.1, on the reverse strand, counting down.
AGAGGAGAGAGAGAGAGAGAGAGAGAGAGAGAGAGAGAGAGAGAGAGAGAGGAGAGAGAGAGAGAGAGAGAGAGAGAGAGAGAGAGAGGGAGGGAGGGAGGGAGGGAGGGAGGGAGGGAGGGAGGGAGGGAGGGAGGGAGGGAGGTATCTGGAGAAAGACCAAAGAAGGACTCTTGGAAGATGATTGCACAGCTCAAAAGTCTAGTTAGTCACAAGTTAGACCTGGGCCTCTGATATTAAAGCTAAGTCCCACTAACTCTTCATGCCCTCCAGCCTCTATCATCCTAAGTGTAGCCTTGGGATATGATGGGTGTGTTTGGCAGCAGCAGCCTCTTTGAAGATGTTTCTCAGAATGGAAGGCTTCCATGTATTTGGTCCTTCTGCAGAGGGCTGGTTTGGTATTTGCTTTATTATGACTGATCTTGACTTCTTAAGTAGTCAGCTCTTTGTCCCTTCCCTGCCATGCTTTCAGTGCACAGGAGCTCCGAAGTATTATTCTGCACATATACCAAAGGAATATAATCTCATGGAGTCAAACAATCAATTCTTACCTTGGCTTTTGCTAACAGAGGTGCTCTTGTTGGAGAGAGGAGTGAACTGCTATTGGAAGAAACACTCTTCTGTTGGGATTTTGTATGTCAAATAATAAATCACTTCAGTGTTTAAAGGCTTGAAATATTTTCCAGAATGGGGTCTGACACACTGACTTTCCAGTTAGCACCAAGGCCTAACAGTTTCTGCTCAGAATGGGGTGGAAAAATTTTACTGAGGGCAACATTTTTTGTTCATTACAAAAGGGTAGAGTGTTTCTGTGACAAATGCTGTCTGTGAGAAGGAACTGTGCCTTGCCATGCCCTTTTACCAGAGGCAGGGAGCCAGGTTTAGCAGAAGTGAGACTGGAAGAAGCAGCCTTAGGCACATCCCCAAGTCAGCCTTTCCCATGCAGGCTTGGGAGTGAGTAAATGTAGCATCCAGGGCCAGGGTCTCCTTCACACAATCAAGTTCAACTCCCAAACCCTGTGACCTGCCCCTAGCCCACCTCTGCTGGTGTCCTATCCTCTGTCTGCTAATGTGGTAATAGGGACGGCCATTACCCTGAGGACACTGGTTTCAGGCCAAGCCTGAGAGTCTTTCTCGGGAACTCTGAAGACTATAAGACTAGTAGTCCCTGTGTCCGCCCATCCCTCTGCCCCATTTCTGCTCTAGGGTGCTTGCTATCCATCTATGACCAAAGTCTTCTTCCAGCTAAAAGATATTGGTCTGAGGTTAGTTGCAGTTAAAGAAGTCAGATAGTACTGGTACATGAACCTGGTGTGTGGGATGCAGTTCTGAGCTTCTAAGGACTGACTGCTAGGAAAGAAGCTGGCATTTAGGGACACCTGCCATGTGCCTGGTGCTTTCACTTAGGATGTTAATATTTCTCATGTGATGTTAGTATTTCTCATCTTATAAATACTAACAGGCTGACATACCCAGGATAGCACAGCTTAAGAGCGACAGGATTTTAATACATTTGGTCCTACTGGACCAGCATTTCCCAGCATTGCAGGGTAACTTTTCCTTAAAAGTAGGGCCTGTGGCCAGAAGCATCTGAGAGTTGGAATTTTCCCCCTTATATTTTGGAGAATTTGCATAGGCCTTGTCAGGCAAATATCTAATAAACCTTCCCATACCCAGGGACTGGAGGAGGGGCTCAGTAGTTAGAGCTGCTTTTATAGAAGGGCCAAGTTTCATTATTCCCAGAACCCAGACGACAATTCACAACCATTTTGGAATTTCTGTCCCAGGGCACCAATGCCTTCTTCTGGTCTCTTTGGGCACTATACATATGTGGTGCAAAGTCATACATAAAGGCAAAACCATACACAAAACATACATAACAACAAAACCAAAAAAACATCCAAAGGCTCTCAACTCATATTTGAGCATTTTGGGTATTTGGATTGGGTTGCTTGGCCTGTATTGGTATTTTAGATCTGGCCTGCTCCTGTGGGCTGTCCTGTGCATTGTGGCATGGTTAGCAGCATCCCATGTCTATGTACTAAGTGCCAATTGTGTCCTCTCAATAATAATAATAATAATAATAATAATAATAATAATAATAATAATGTCGTCTATGACAGGGGTTCTCTGTGTAGCCCTGGCTCTCTTAGAACTCATGTTGTAGACCAGGCTGGTATGGAACTTACAGAGATATACCTGCTTCTGCCTCTCGAGTGCTGGAATTAAGTGCTGCACCACCACTGCCTGGTGCTCTCTCAGTTATTATTACTACTAATAATTATTGTTTTATTTCTTTTTCAAAAGATCTTTTATTGTATATGATTTTTCTGGCCTGACTGGCCTGTGATCCAGACACACAGACCCTCAGTCCTCCAGAAACACACAGACACTTGTATTAATTTTGTGCTGATCAGCCTATGGCTCTGGCATCTTGCTAGCTAGCTCTTGCTCTTAAACTAACCCATGATTCTTACCTGTTCAGCCATGTGGCTCGGTACCATTTCTCAGAGCAGCATAATTGTCCTCTGCATCTGCTGGGTTTTCTGGCGTCTCTGCTCTGTTCTTCCTGTTCTCAAAGTTTTCTTAGCCTGGTAGCCCCCCCCCCCCCATACCTCCTGTCTGCCTTCAGCCAGTCATCCTTTTTTTTTTTTTTTTTTTTTTTTTTGTTTAACCACAAGGCGGGACAATTATTTACAGTGGAATAGAGTACAGCCCCACAACATTTCCCCTGTCTTTTAAAAGCAAGAACCTCAAATCTAATTTCTTTTGTATAATTTTTTTTCACTATTATCTATAACAACTTGTAACTAACACTGTAAACAAAGACAAACATCTATAATCCATTTTTTGGGAATGTAGGCATCATTCTCTAGGTTACTTCCTGCTGAATGTGGGCGCTGGCAATCCCATGGGGACCCAAAGAAAAATTTAGGATTATAGACAAGTCTTTAGTGGAATTGTCTATAAGACTGGGTCATCTCAGCCAGTTTCCTTGAAGTTGTTGTGGATGCAGAGCTCAGAAGAAACTGCAACAGAGGTACTCTGTTGTATGAAGTTTCTGGCCTGGAATTCTTAGCTTAGCCTTGTGGCCCAGACCCACAGACCCAGTCCCATAATCCCACTGAAACACACAGACACTTATATTAATTGTACGCTGACTGACCTGGAGCCCAGGCATATAACTTGCTAACTCTTTACCCTTAAACTAACCCATGATTCCTGTTCAGCCATGCGGCTCAGTACCTTTTCTCAGGGCAGCATAGGTGTCCTCTACATCTGCTTCTCTGGTGTATCTGTGGCATCTCTTCTCTGTTCTCTGTTCCCAGAGTTTTCTTAGTGTGGTAGCCCCGCCCACACTTCCTGTCTGCCTTCAGCCAATCAGCATTTTTATTAAACCAGTAGGTGGGACAGTTATTTACAGTGGAACAGAACACAATCCCACTACATTTTATTTATCTCCTTTTCTTCTTTCCATTCTCTTTTATGTTGTTTTATTATTAAAAAAATTTTCCCCATACCTACCACTGTCCCCCTCCCCCTCCTAAAGACAGCAAAGAAAAAAAAAGTCTCCTGATACTGCTTAATAAACGCCTGTTGTGGACTAATGTTAGTTGAGGGCTCTGCTAGCCTGTTTTCTTCTAGCTCCTCCTCTTCCTCCCCTCCTTTTTCTCTTCTTCCTTTTAATGAGCAGGAGAGGAGGTTCATTGATTGAGAGCACCTGGATTCAGTCCCCAGCACCCACATGTTGACTCACAACTGTCTGTAACTCCCATTCCGGAAGATGTAGTGACTGCTTCTGGCTTTTCATGGGCATTGGCATGCAAGTGGTAAACTGACATATGTGCAGGCAAAACACTCAAATACATAAAATGAAATAAGTTTTCTAAAAAATGTGACTATACTTTGTGTGCTCATAAAGCAGTGCTCAGAGTGTTTCTGTCCTCAAAGCTGGCAGATTATGAAGTACTGGAATGGGACCCAGCACAGTGCTGCACACCTCCATTCTCAGGTACCTAGGAGCGTGAAGCAGGAGGTGCCCAGAGTCCAGGCATTTGAAGCCATCTTGGAGAACATACGGATAGCATAGAAAATAGACAAGAAGGAAAGAGCAGCACTGAATTGTTACTTGCTGGGCCTGAATAAGGCCTTGGCAGTGACTGAAATACGGCGTTTCTCTCTGTGACCCTGTTCTTTTCTGGCTTCTTTCTTGCAGATCTACAAAGGACTCCTCCTGCTTTACTGTCGTTCTCAATAATCTCCGAGTGTTTCTCATATTTGACTGGTTACTCTTGGTCCACGACTTCCTGCACACTCCCAGTGACCTTAAGAAACAAAACGCCACTTCTGCACACCACCGTAACGCCAGCAGCGAATCTGCTGTCGTTCCCAAAACTGTTAAGAGTGGAGTAGTCACCAAGCGATCGTCCCTCCCCGTGTCCAATGAGAGGCACCTGGAAGTCAAGGTCAATGTAACAGGTGATTGACTGTTCATAGTACGAGCCACTGTTAGCTTGGATGTTAGCTCCGACCTGCCTGCTGTATAGGACAGCCTCTCTGTACCAGTCACACATATGTTTTGAGACAGGATCTCACATAGGCTGCACACACTAAGGCCTGCCTGCTTCTGCCTCCTGAGTGCTGGGACGAAAGTGGTCTTTGATTTCCCAAACCTGGAGTGTGCAGCAGCTTCCTTGCCTCAGCCTCTGCCTCCCAAGTGCCGGGACCTTTGGGATAAAACACTGCGTCTAGCTTCAGACTGGCTTTTTTTTTTAAATGGAAACACAGTGTGAGTGAATCTTCCAGACCCAGCAGAGAGGACATCTGTCAGCTCTTGCCAACAGTGGCAGCTGGACATCGATGGTGCCACCGTATAAAGCTGTTGTGATTCCCATGCTGCTTCACTGGCCCATCTGACTCTTTCCTTCATTTCTAAGTCCTTTGGAGATGGGATGATCTTAACTTCTGAGTAATCTTTGGGCCTTCCACAATGACTAGGATGCCATTTCTCTGTCCTTTCTGCCAGGCACTGCCCCATTTGCTCAGCTGTGCTTGCCAGAATCTGAGTCTGGGAAGGCAGCGAAGCAGGACATTGAGACCCATCCTGGGGAATGAGCAGTGCTCTCACCTGGAGCAACTGTGCCACTTTGTTGGGGCACCTAGGTGATGCCAGCTTCCTTGCTTGCCTTGACAGATGACTTTGTCCTTTGCAGGCACAGAGTTTGTGGTTGTTGAAGATGTGTCCAGCTTTGATACCAACGCCATTATTCTGAAAGGCACCACAGTGCTCACCTATAAGCCCCGCTTTGCTGACCGCCCCTTTTCAGGAAGTTTGTTTGGCATTGAGGTAAGTTTGTGTGCTGAGCATAGCACTGCAGAGGGCTGCAGAGAGAAGCATCTAGAACAGTCAGTATTCGCCTCCTGAATGCTTATTTTTTCATTGCCAGGAATGGAACTGAGAGGCTTGTGAGCCCTTAGTCAAGTGCTTTACCTCCCTCCCTTCCACCCTGTCCCTTGTCATGCACAACTGTTAGGCCCAACTTCCAGACACAGGGGCCCTTAGGACTGGGAAAAGACCCAAGGTTCTGTCTTTATAAATATGTGTGTTTAATTTATATATATGAATATGGTTATAAATATCCATAGTGTTTATATATATGGATATATAATGTATATAATTTTTAAGTATATACAGATATATATATATATATATAATATGGTTTAAATTATAAACATAATGCATCTATATGATTAAAATAGATACATAGTACACATAATATGTATGATATATAGTATATGTGTAATATATACATATGTGGCATGTATAATTTAAGTGTGAATATATAGTGAATGTGAAATATATACACATATATAGTATGTATATAATTTATATATCATATGAATATAGTGTATGGATATAATAGAGTGTGTGTGTGTTGCTTTGGACTGAACCCAAGGCCTTGTGCATATTAGGCAGGCATTCTACCAATTGAGGTGAAGTTATATTCCTTGTTTAGCTCTGCCCTTTTCTGCTTTGATTGTCTCAGTTGCCTGGGGTAGCCTTGAACTTCTGATCTTTTGCTTTATCCTCTGGAGTAGCAGGGATTATAGACCTATGCCACCCTATCCATCATGGGCTCCTGCGCTCTTGTTATTAGGGAAACATCATTCAGTGAAGGGTCTTTGCCTTCTCCAGTTTGGTGGCTTACTCCCTCGTGTCTCTCTTCCTGTCCTCACTGCTCTGAACACTCCCCCCCCCCCCCCCTTGTTCAGGTCATTAGTCAGGGAGACCCTCTCAGTTCCCTCTTAGCACCGTGTTGGGTGGTCTGGTTCTCATGTCTCATCCCCCTCCCTGTCAGGATTGATGCAGTATTTTTTTTCCAGTGCTAAAAACATGTACCACAGGGCTTCTTAGCATATGCCAGGTTAAGGTCTTACACTATGAAATCTCCCTCATGATCTCTCAAAGAGGATTTAGAAGTGAGATCCAGTTGGGGATGGATTAATGGCTCACCAAGTACAATTGAGCTTTGTGTAATTCCTGAAGGAAAAAGGAAGGTGAATATTTTTCCGCTAAGGCCTTAGAAAAACTCCATGGAAGGTTTGCACAGTTGAGGCAGTGGTCCTGCTTGCCTTGAATCCTCTTCCCTCATAAGAGTACTGTCCTGTGAAGAGCCAGGGCTCTGGGCTAAGGGAGGCCTGCTTAGAACAGGTGGTAAGGGTTTTATAAGGTATCTATCCCTTTAGGAATATCTGATTTGTAGTGGAGAGACATGTATGACCTAAAGGACCATGTCTCTGACTGACGTGATTATTACGAAGAAGGTAATTCTTACCTGAGTAGCCTTTGTCATCTGGACATGTCAGATGTTATACTAAGTGCTTGTACCCTGTGTAACATTCCTGCCTGTCCTGGAACTCACTTTGTAGACCAGGCTGGCCTTGAACTAACTGAGATCAGCTTGTCTCTGCCTCCCAAGTGCTGGGATCAAAGGAGTGTTCGACTACCACCTGGCTCACCGTTTGTCCTTTAAGTTTTGGGTTGTGGAAGCAACAGAGGAGATGGGGCAGAAGCCATCTCTGCGGGATTCTCTTGGCTCATGGATCTCGGGGTGGAATGTTTGCTCAGCCTTTTGTGCCCCTTCTGACGAACTTGGCGTTACTTCCTTCTATTGCTGTTATGTTTTCACCATAAGCTGTTTATGTTCCTCCTTTGGGTTCAGATGTAGTGAATTAAACAGGGTGCTTCTCTCCTTGACCACTTGCTTTTGTAAGGTGAAGAAAACTCAGTTTGGGGCAAGGAGCTGCATGCTCAGGTGTTAGAGTTGATCTTGAAGTTTGTCTGCTTTCCAGGCCATGACAAGGCCAGCTTTGAGTGGGGTATCATGGTGGCTGATTAAGGAACTGTACAGTTGGGCTCTGAAGCCCCCAGAGGGGAAAAGGAAATGAAACTTTCCTGCGCCAGTGTCTCAGAACAGTGAAGTAACAAGATATTTGAGTTGGTACAGGCAGAACTCAGTTTTAGGACCTGTCTTTGGTAATCACTGGGGAGAACTGACGAAGCGTAATACACTAATCTTGAATATGGTGAAGGGCTTTGGTGTTCCATGGTTTCCATAGAGCTAAGAAATGTCCTGTGAAGATAGAGGCTCATAAGGAAATGTGCTCCCTTCTTTCCTCCATGCTTCTTCTGAACATGTAAAATCATTTGACTCCAGAATAGGAGTTTGTCCATCCTTCTGTTCCTCCCTCCCTCCCTCCCTCCCTCCCTCCCTCCCTCCCTCCCTCCCTCCCTCCCTCCCTCCCTCCCTCCTTCCTTCTTTTCTTCTGTCCTGGAGTGTATTTGTTTATTAGTACTGTAGATCATTTCGTGCATACAGAGAATGAAGTCTAATTTAATGGATTCCTAAGTGTCTGTTTAGCAGCTTTAATAATGAATGTGCTTTAAATTATGAAATTCTGAAGGGAGGGAAAATGACCTGTTTCCTATAATTTCTGTTCTTATTTTGCTGTGTCCTATCGTGTCCTTGAAAGAAAAGTTAATATTATTACTTTGTTCATTTGAAACAGAGTCGCATATGTAGTACCGCTGGCCTTGGATTTTGGTCCTGACTCAGCTGTCATAGTGTTGGGGTTCCCGTCATGACTCTCCATGCCTAGCTTTGTGGTATTTTGATGGGGCTGCACTGTGATGTTCTGAACTTCCTAAGACTGAAGCTGTGTGCCACCGCCGCCCGTCCCTCTGTACAGTCCTTCCAGCTGTGTTCTCCCCCCTTCCCTCCCTTCCTGTGTCTTCATGTTTCCAGAGACAGGATTTTGGTGTGTAGGCCAGACAGGCCCGAAACTTGTGATCCTTGTGCCTCTGTCTCTCAAGGATGGGGGTTAGTGTGTTACCACTCTGGCTTTTAGCTCCTCCCTTTAGGTGGCACAGATGCTTCCCCAAGTGGATGATGAGCAACCTCGCTTGCTCTCTCTCTCTTTTAAAACTATTAAATGATTAGTGAAATTTTCTATATTTTGTATTATTTCCTTAGGCTAGTTTCTAGAGAGAAGTGGGATTGTTGGATCAAAGAGCAGGAGATCTCTAAGCTATTGAGGTTGAATTGGGAGCTTTTCCTGCAGGTGAACCACTGCACCTACTATTGACTGTAGGCTAGAGTGGCAGCCCGGATCTTGGCAGCATTTACTTGAGCCGCTGGTTTGGGTCCTTTGAGAACACAGGGTCGATTGCTCCCGAGACTGTCAACTTGTGTTGCTAACCAGTAGAACCTTCCCAAGGCAGCAGACAGTAATCTTTGCTGTATTGTTTCATTTCCAGGTGTTTTCTTGCCGACTAGGGAATGAGCAGGACACAGCTCTTTCAATTGTGGATCCAGTTCAAATCCAAGTGGAGCTGGTGGGGAACTCTTCTTACCAGAATAGTTCTGGTCTGATGGATGCATTCAACAGCGAGGATTTTCCTCCCATCCTAGAGGTAATGTTGAGCAGGGTCACACACAGTCCCCTGTGTAGACACTCTTGATCACTATGAGTCTAGTACCATTGTAGTTCTCAGCAGACGCAATAAATACGATGCCACCTAGGATCTTGCTGTATGGGCGAGGAGAAAAGACCCTTTAATAGGCTGATATCATTTTGAAGTTCTGAAAAAGTTGATAGGAAGCAGAACTCAGCATAGGGAGGAATAGTGGGTAGGATGCTACAGGGTCAGGGGATTTGGCGGTGGCCTGGGTAGGTAGGATCTAAGCCAGTGGAGGAAGGAGGACACTCCAGGTCTAGAAGCCGAGTTAGGGCGGAAACAGAAGGTCGCACTGGGACCAAAAGGTACTGGGGGTGGGGGGTGGGCTAAAGCTGAGCAAGAAAGGCTTACAACTCTGGTGTTCTTGATCTCTCATTTTTCATTGTATTTATGCGTGCGTGCGTGCGTGCATGTGTGTGCGTGTGTGTGTGTTTGTATGTGTGTGTTTGTATGTGTGTGTTTGTATGTCTATGGGTCTATGTGTCTATGGGTTGTGAATACCCACAGAAGCCAGAACAAAAGAGCTGGAGTCATCGGCAGTTGTGGCTTTCTAGTGTAGGTGCTGGGAGCTGAGCTCAGGTCCTCAAGAAGGGCAGTAAATGCTCTAAACCACCGAGACACCTCTCTTTGCTAATGGCAGTACTTAGTCAGTCCACTTGAATCACGGGGACCTGAAGAGAAAAGCTGTGATGCTTTTCAGTTTCATCACTACCTGACTGGACAAAACTGAGTGAGTGAATGCAGAGAGGCTCCTTCACGGGCCTCTGCACCCTCCCAGTGTTGCCTGCTGAGGTCTGTGCTGCCCTCACCAGTGCTGCTGAATTGCTCACCTCGAGGAGGAGTGCATTTCAGAGATGGTACTTCCAGACTAATGTAATGTTATATTTGAATAAAAAAAAGATTTTTATCATTGTTTTAAATCAGTAATAATGTTATTATTGTTTTATTATTATTATCATCATTATTGACAGGGTCTCATGTATCTTAGGCTGGCCTGCAACCCATGGCTGGTGTATTCTCTTACCTCTATCTCTGAGTGCCATCAATATAGGGGCAGCAAGATCCATTTTGTAGATGTCCTACTTTTGGTCTGTTGCTGAGATACATTATCCTGTTGAAAAGCAACTTAGGGGAAAAAGTTTTTTTCATCTTATAATTCCAGGTTAGGGTTCAATGTTGTAAAGAGGTCAAACACCTAGTCATATTATATCCACAGGCAAGAACAGAGAGAAATAAGTGCAGACATGATTGTTTTCTTGCTTACACTCAGCCTGATTTCTCTACTCTCACAAGCTTCAGTACCTCCTGCCTAAGGAATGGTGCTGCCCACAGTGAGCTGGGTCTTGACACCGATTAAGACATGCCCTCTAAGACTCAAGGCCAACTCAGTATGGGTCTGTCTCTCACTGATACCCTCCTTCCAGGTAATTACAGGTTGTGTCAAGTTGACAAAGCTACCCATCACAGTTGATCAATTTATTTCTGAGGTTTAAAAAAATGTGATGGGTCTATGCAAAATGCATTAACAAAATATTACTGTTAGGTGGTCCTCACTCTGAGCCATATTCTAGTCTTGTTAGGGATTAATTGCTTTAGTAATTATCCTAGTTTATTTTATTTTATGTTTTAAAATTTCGTTCAGTTTTATGACTATTACCTGATGGCTGAGACATTACCTCATCATCATTTGCCTAATTTCAAGATCTTTGCAATCTTTTAAATGAGAAGTTGTGATGATATCTGGATTTCTGGGACATAAAATAGGAATTATGTTTGAGTGATGTGTGGGCACAAAGCCAAAAACAACTTGAAAACCATTGCTACCTTTTACATTTTACCCTTTCCATTAGATTCAGTTACAAGCCCTGGATATTAGACTCTCGTATAACGATGTTCAGCTGTTTCTTGCCATTGCAAAATCCATCCCAGAGCAAGCTAGTGCTGCAGCTCCAGACACAACAGCCTTAGAGGCCGACTCTGCCAGTGCTGGTCTCCCAGGGGCATCTCGAATCGGAGAGGATGTCAGGGAAGGTTCAAGGCGCGCCTTAGATCCTGTCTTGGGTAGGTGTCTTCTTGATAAAACTTACACTCTCTCTGTCTTGCTCTGGATCCTGACTGCCCACCATTTGATATATCATACATCATCCATGGTGTCCTCAAATTTACGGCAGTCCTCCTGCATCAGCCATACTGGTAGGCCCTCCCCCTTTCAGTTTTCTTATGCATAGTTTAATTGTTCATAATCTAATTGTTTGTTGTTGGGTGTGATGTACAGCATAAGGATGACTCTATAGCAACTGCTCCAGCTTACAGCTGGGTTCCCCTCACAACTGCTTCTGGAGTTACACGGCTCATCAACAAGCATTGTTTTAAAAGTTGAGACTTTTCCTCTGAAAACTTTGAGTCAATGGTGCATGCCCACTTTTAAAGATATAACCTGAGAAAATGATGGAGAAGTTCAAGTACACATGATAGAGGTCTATTGACTAGGAGCCCATTTTACCTCAAGAAAGGAAATGTTATTAGTTCCCTCTTTCGTTGGACTGTGGAGTGATCTGTATGAAATTGTCTCCTAGAGTTACAGCTGGCTAGACTGCAGGAGCTGGGCTTCAGCATGGATGACTGTCGCAAGGCTCTTCTGGTGTGTCAAGGTAATTTGGATGTGGGTTCCATGATCTGTCGTTTGTCTTGACAACATGCTTCCTTTGATTTCCTCCTCATGTATCCTCTGGGGGTTTAGTGTTGTGGTCGATGGTAACTGGCTGTGTGGGTCAGATTCTTCCTTTGCCCTACATCAGCTGCTTTTAAGGGACCCTGGGCAAGTCACGGAGACCCTCAGTGCTGGTGCTTCCTTACCTGGGAAGGAAGGGTAGGAGGCCCTGGCTTTGGGAAAGTGCCTGGCACTTGGGAAGTAGTTGTTAGTTCTGGTTACTGCTGTTTTGGTAGTGGTGGTGATTCTGACGTGAGCATGACCGTGTGCTGAGCTCTTATAGCTCTCTCTCGGGTCTTTTAAACAAACAGACTAATACCGATTACACATTTCTTTGTGTGGATATATATGTAAGTGGCTATTCACGTGACACTGTGTGTGCATGGAGGTCAGAGGACAACTTGGAGTTGTCTCCTTCCATAGTGTGGGTCCTGGGGATTGAAGCTAAGTCAGGCTAGCAGTGATAGCCTTTACCCACTGAGCCATCCGACTGGGCCCATCTTTGCTTTATTTAGCATCAGAGCTTTGTGTATCTCAGGCCAACCTTGAACTCATTATGTGCTGAGGATCATCTTGAGCTCCTGATGCTCCTGTCTCTAGCACTCAGATCACAGGTGTGAGCCAGCTTCCCTTTTATGCGTGCTAGGGATGAAACCTAATGGGCAAGCACTTTGAGCTCCATCCATGTCCCCAGCTTGGCTCTGGGTTTTCTTAGGAAGTCTATTCACTCTTGGAAATAGCCATTACTGTCCATACGTCAGAGGAGGAAACTGGCTCTGATAGGTTGTTTGTCTGAGTTTATCCATTAGTGTGGCCTAAGGTATACTAAAGAAAAGTCTGTCTGATATGGAACCAGTGTCCTTTCTACTGTGGCATGCTGCACACTGTGCTGTTTCACCAGGACATATCATATCTACCTTTTGTTTCTCTTAAGAAAAAGCAGTACAGTTCAAAGTTATTTTTCCTTCCAGTCCTTACACCTGTTTGATTTCTGTGTTTTTCTAGGTTATATGTATGTAGGTACAAGGATGAATGGACGAACACACACACACACACACACACACACACGCACACACACACACACACACACACACACACACTGGGGGGGGGAGAACCTTTCTCTTTCTGAAGTATTGGATTTAAGTCTAAGGCCTTGAACATTCTAGGCAAGTGCTCTATCACTGAGCTAGGCCTATATTACGCTTGTTTATTGGTAGATTGCATGGCAGTCTTAGCTGTGCTCTCTCCCATGGTTTCTACCAGTTGAGCTCAGTCCTCTTGGTTGGAAAAAAATCAGGTGGAAAAGCCCACAAGTAATTTATGAGTGGTGACTCCCAATTATAAGATTAATTTTCCCGCTACTTTATAACTGTAATTTTGCAACTGTTATGAATTATAACACAAATAACAAAAAAAGTCTTAGGTGACTCTGGTGAAAGGGTTGTTTGACCCTCAAAGGGGTCTTGACCCACAGGTTGAGAACAACTGCTCTAAGTGTTGTGAGGCACAGAGATCACAGCTCGCCCAAGATTCAGTAGCTGGGAAGTGCAGAATCAGTGTGGAACCGGGCCACCTTGCTCCAGAGCCTAGGCCCTCAGGCGGGTGTCCTGTTCCTTGTTCCTGTGGGCTGACATTGGTTTCTCTCTCCTCCTCTTCTTCCTGTTCTTCCGTTTCCCAGTCACTTTCCTCTTTCTTCCTGAGGGTAAGAAGGTGTTAGCACTCTGGTCGTTATTCAGACAGGTGGTACTAACAGTGTTCTCTCTCTTTCTCATGCGTTGTGTTCTCTGTCCTTAGGGAGTCTTTGATCGAGAAGACAAACTATGCACAAAGGAGGACATTTGAGGGCAATTAATATCAGTTTGTGCAGAACTAGAGTGGAGACGCAGTTTTGCCCAGTGGCCTGGAGACTCTGGGCAGCTCCCCCCACCCCCATCCACAGAAAGCACAGGATGGGGGCCTTGGGAGTCAGAGCAGGAAAGGTGTTATCAGCTTGAGTAGAAGGTGAACGATAAGCAGGAGCTTTCTCTGTTTGCCTAAGAGCAGACTTCCTGTCATGTGCACCCTCCACCCCCATCAGATCCCCTTAAAGCTTCTGGACATGGTGGGGCTGCTCACCTTCCCTTTGTCTTGAAGGTCAGCTGAAGAAGGCAGCAAGTTGGCTGTTCAAGAATGCAGAGCCTCTGAAGTCCCTGTCCATGGCCTCCAGCAGTAGAGACAGCCCAGGGACTGTGCAGGCCCCGCACATCTCTGGAGTGGAGCTCAAGGCTGAGAGCATATGCATCTGCTTCATCGATGACTGCATGGACTGTGATGTGCCTCTGGCCGAGCTTACCTTCTCCCGTGAGTGTGCCTGGGACACCCCAGCCCCTCAGGCTGCTCGGGTCTTAGGGCCCGCCTTTTAAGTTTTCTTGCATTCCTTTTCTCTCTATGCATGGTGCAATGATAAGTAATTAGGATAGAACTTAGGTGTTCAACATGTTTTTCAATTTTTTTTATTCTTTTTGAAATAGGGTTTCTCTGTCTGTTGGCTGTCCTGGAACTTGCTCTGTAGACCAGGCTGGCCTTGAACTCAAAGATCCATCTACCTCTGTCTCCTGAGTGCTGAGATTAAAGGTCGAAATCACTATTCCCCACCAGATTTTTTTTTTTTTTTTTTTTAAACTGAGCAGAGTTGAGGCTTAGTACAAAAATTTTAGTATAGAGAGAGGCACTCAGAAGAAAGTAAGCCACACGAGAGGGCATAGGTGTGAGCTCTCAAGTGATAGTCGAGGGGGGTAAGACATACTCAAATGTGGGTATGAGGAAGAATTGCCCCCCAATTTTTTTTTTTATTTATTTTGCATGTGTGGCTTCAGCCTGTAGCCCAGGAGTAGTAGAGATTGACACTGATGAGATTTCCATCTCATCAAGGGCTCTGGCCGAAGTGCTCTGTCCATTTTTCTTGTCTTCTCTCACATGTGGACATGGTCGATAGACTCCTGGAGAGGAATGCTGCTCCTGTTTCTCTCTTGAAAACCGAACCAGGATCCCATTAGAGAGTTCATGAGGCTGTGAGGTAACAGGACTCATCTGGTTTTGTTAGGCTGTGACCCAGGCTGGAGCGTTTTCTCCTCAGCGCCCTCATGCACAGGCTAAGATGAGGCTTCTGAGAGAACCAGGTGAAAATCAGCTGGTGGTGGCGGTGGCGCTTTAGCCTCCATACTTGGGAGGCAGAGGCAGGCAGATTACTGCGTTCAAGGCCAGGCTGATGGTCTGCAGATTGAGTTCCAAGACAGCTAGGGCCACACAGAGAAACCCTGTCATTGGGGGAAAGTCTCCTGGTTTTAAGCTTGCCCAGTTGAATCTGGGACTTTGAGGTCAGTCTT
Source organism: Phyllotis vaccarum (assembly GCA_033318265.1). Lineage (NCBI taxonomy): Eukaryota > Metazoa > Chordata > Mammalia > Rodentia > Cricetidae > Phyllotis > Phyllotis vaccarum. Next base: position 59,224,470 of record JARWLC010000003.1, on the reverse strand, counting down.
TGTTCATCCTAGGACTTGTCCGTTCTCTGTGCTTTTCAGGGCTGCACAATTAAAAGCCACTGGGTTTTGAATGCTGCCATGAATGGCTTTTCTGTAGATAATAATTGTCTGACTTCCTACTTTTTCTATGGCAGTCTTAAGATTTTGAGCTAATAAGGGGTCCATGAGCCCTCACACCTATCTGAGGAGCTGTGGAAAACTGATGGTCTCTATAGACCCAGTTTTCCCTAAGACTCCCATTAGGTTAACCATACTGCAGTGGATGGACCCACACAGGAGTATGTGGTTGAAGTTGATGGGCCAAAAAAAAAAAAAAAATGAGGGGTGGTAAAATGAGGGGTGGTACAATGTTGCTTTGGGGTGGGGGTGAGGTATAGGGTCAGGGTGGATCTGGGGGGAGTTAGGAGAATGAATTGGGCATAAATATGATTAAAATTATGAAATTCTCAAAGAAGAAATAAATACACTAAAAGCAATTGAAACTAGTATTCAGCTAGGCACTACACTCTTTCCATGCATTCAGGGAGAAATACCCTTTTAAGTTCTTAAGGCTTTGGCTATTCCTGTGTGCTGTGGATGGTGACAGGGGTTTAAGTTTTAGGTACAGTACTTAAGGGACTGCCAAAACCTCACAAACTAAGATAATAATATATATATTACATGTATGGGTGTTTTGCCTGCAAATATGTATATGTACTACTGCATTCCTGTTTGCCCATGGAGGCCAGAAAAGGTTATCAGATCCCTTGGAACTCAAGCTACCGATGGTTGTGAGCTGCCATGTGTAATAGAACCCAGCTCCATCTTAAGCACTGAGCCATCTTTCTGGCACAATAATAATATTTGATGGCAGTGGTTATGAAAACCGGTGCACAAACCTTCATGGTAGACAGAAGCTGTAGTTGTGTGTGCCTCCCACGAGGTTATCAGTATTGCAGCTCACCTGGGAGGCTGGCTCTGCTCCTGACTCTGTAGTGAGGTTTGCTTCTGTTGCAGGTCTGAATTTTCTTCAGCACATAAGAGCTAGTCCTGAGGGCTATGCCCACTTCACCCTTTCTGGAGACTATTATAACCGCGCCCTGTCAGGTTGGTATGAAGTGTATGCTATTGTGAGATTTAAAGAGTAAGTGTAAGCCAGGTGGTAGAGACACATGTTGTTAATCCCAGAACTTGGGAGTCAGAGGCACGTGGATCTCTGTGACTTCGAGACCAGCCTGGTGTATAGAGGGACAGGCTCCAAAGCTACACAGAAGCCCCCCCCCCAAAAAAAAAGTGAGAATGTTTACCAGGGCCCATTGCTGCATACATATGACACGAGGGGAAAAAAGGAGGAGGTGAGATGAGAGAGAATGTTTGATATGTTGTGAGGTACTTAAAAGTCTTTCAAAGGTTATCGAGCTGGTCTTGAAGAGTTGAGCATCATTTGTGTGATTTGAGACAAGATCTCACTCTGGTTCAGCCTCGTCTCTGACTCACTGTTGTAGTTAGGCTGGCCTGGAGCTCATGGAAATCCTCCTGCCTTGGCCTCCTGAGTGCTGAGATTAGCCTTGCACTACAACACTTGAAAATATCATTTTTTAAATACCCAACAGCCAGGTAGAAGTGAAGTGTGACACTAGTACACACGGTTGCAAATGAACCGTAGATTCAGAAGTGGAATTTGATTTTGTAGAGTTTGGAGGTATTCATCATGATGCTGAGCACAAGCATATTGACAGCCGATCTTCACTCTCTTATCTAGGTCTGTGCACTAATACACAGGGACAGTGCTGTCTGTCATAATACTCTTCCTAGTAACGCTGAAATTAGAGTTGAGTGAACATCTTTCAGGAGTAAAATGATCAAATTAGATATTCACTGGTCAGTTGCTACTCATCGGAAGAAAACATGGTCTACATCAGTTTCACCAATACATTGCAACATTGTGCTCAAACATGTTTCAGGGTCAGAGAAATCTTGAAAGAATACATACGGGATTCTATTTATGTATCCATCTGTTCATAGACAAGGCAAACCAACCAGCTCTTAAGAAGAACAAAGTTTAAAGCTTAAGGCAGACAAGAAAGCAGAGAACAGTCCAAGCAGATGGTTCCAGGGAAGGAGGTGGGTTAGCACTCAGACTTAAGAGGGACCTGTCGTTTCCTAGTTCTTCTTTCTCTTTCTTCCCCACCTCTTTTGAGACAGGTCCTCTCTAGCCCAGGCTGTCCTGGAACTCACCACCATCACTAGGCTGGCCTCAACCTCAACAGAACTCTGTCTACTTCTGCTTGCCAAGTTCTGGAGTTAAAGGTGTATGCAGTCATGCCTGGCCCAAGTTTTTGTTTCCTAAGTTGAACAGTTACATAAATGCTTGTGATAGTATTTCTTTTAAATTGTATATATCTTGTTTAAATTCCCTTTGTACATGTGACACATTGTAAGATTAAAACCTGAGAAAGAAGCTAATGAGCCTCCAAATGTGCCTTTGTTCAGCTGGTGGGTTGATCTGCGTATGTGAGATTTGGTGGAGGAGCTCTTAGCTGAAGCCACGGCTTTCTCTTCTAACCTAAGTCTGAGGCTCTTCCCCTGTCTCCACTGAGGCAGAGGTCGTCTAGTTTTAATGAAACAGAGCATGTGTCCTCCCCACCCTTCTTCCTGCCACCTGGAGAAGAGCATGGTGAGGAGTGCTAATGCCCTTCCAGACATGTTCCACGACATCAGGCATCTGTACTGTGACCTGTAGCCAAAGGTGGTTCTTTCTTTGAGATTGAATTGGAGCCGTTAAGCTGTAGTGTGTCCTTACTAAGCATGAACAGTCTTCTCCTATAAACCCTTGATATCTGCTCAACAGATGTTTTATTTCCTGCGTTCTTTTAGGCTGGGAGCCATTTATTGAGCCATGGCCATGCTCTGTATCCTGGCAACAACAGGCAGCTAGTCGGCTCCATCCTCCTCGGCTGAAACTGGAGGCCAAGGCCAAACCCCGCCTAGATATCAACATCACTTCTGTACTGATTGGTGAGTGGAAAGCTGCCTGCTGTAGGCTAGCATTTAACTGTAACATGAGTCCTCCGCCTGAAGACAAGGATGCCCAGGTGGGCAAATGCTTGGCCCTGTGCCTGGTATCACTTACTCATCATGGCTGTTCTCCTAGTGAACCCTAACTTGGTCTCTAGTGTTGGGGCCCCATGCTAATACTCAGTGGCCAAGAAAGAACTGAGGCTGCTTAGGGACCACAAAGCATCCCTGTGAACTTTCTCTTCACAATGCTTGTCAGTGGGGGTTCTTGAAATATTCTAGAAGTGAGCTTAGATTTACTTCAGTTAGTCACAGAGGAATTTTTGTTCGTTTTTGAAAGAAGGTTTTGTGATGTAGCCAAGGCTAGTCTCAGATTCACAGTCACTTCTGCCTTAGCCTCTAAAGTGGCTGGAATTTTGGGCACCCACTGTCTCTCCCAGGTACAGAGCAATTCTTTAAGGTATGACTAGCAGAATGAGCTAATTCTCTGTGCTGTTCCCTACCAACTGTCACACTGACTTTACTCTAGTAATGGCTTGCTTAAGGAATTGCCAAGCCAATGACATGCATTCTCCCAAGTTTTCTTTGGTGGCCCTGAAATGTACATTTGTGGATCTAGATTTCTCTGCTGTGTCCCTCCTGCAGTGTGTGCACTGGAGATACAGCTGGCACTGAGAGTTCCCTGAGTGCCTCTGTGCTCTTATGTCTTAGAACCCTGTTAGTCCCTTTTCCTAGAATGTGACTCCTTGAGAGCCAAAGCATGGGTCTGCCTCTCTGAAGACTTCCCTGGACTTTGCTATATACCTACCACCCACTTTTTGCTAAAGCACCATTGCTGTATTTCTGTTACTGCTTCCTCTTTCACATCATGGATGGCTTCATGAAGGTAGTTCTGATCACTTTAATCTCTCCCAGGTGGAACCGCCATCTCCAAGGGCCAGCCTCTTTAGCTGCTAGCATAAGCCCAGCATAATAAGGAGGTGCCTATGAAAGCTTGTTTCACTGAATTGAAATTATTTGATATGAACCTTTTACCTTTTTTATCTCCCCTCTTACGGTCTTCGTGGCATTCTTTCTAGATCAGTATGTAAGTACCAAAGAATCATGGCTGGCGGATTACTGTAAAGAAGACAAGGAAACAGAGCCTGCCAAGTCAGAAGACTGGATGGGCTCCTCAGTGGATCCACCATGCTTTGGACAAAGTAAGGTTTTTACATGCGCACGTCTCTCTGTATCCGTGTTAGTCTATAGAGCTGAGAGGTTCAAATAGGATGGTCCTTCCTTGTGGAGAGCTCCATAGGAAGTTCTGACTGGCCTTTGTTGTTCCTTGTAGTTTTTGTAAAGACAGTTTTCTGGCACGGACTACTGAACTGTTAAGGCAGGCTCTGATTCCACCGATGTGGGGGAGAGGGGATCTGCAGATCGTTTCTCCTGGTTTCCAGTGTCTGAAGAACTGGTGCACCCGAGAGCGTGTCAGGACACTTTCTTGGCTGTTTTATTTTCAGCTGGGCAAAAACGATTGTTTTTTCAATAGACAAAAAAAATTTTTTTTCTTAACTGGGTTATAAAAACATTTAAAGCTAGTGCTAGAGGGTTTGTATGTATTCTTGGAAAGAGGGAGGGCAAGATCCCAAGTGGAAAAACGTTTTTAAAAGAAGGGCCTGTATTGTTCATAGAGCATAAAAGGATTGAATACGGGCCTCTTGAGGACGGAGTCAGGGTGTTCTTTGTTGATGATGTTTTTGGTCCTGATGAATGCCTCAGCGTGGAGCTCTGTTTGCCTCAGAGCTGGGGAGATGGTGACAGACACCATGGGTCCTGGTTGCTGGTTGTTCCACACGCCATTGTCATCCAAATTCAGCTCAGCCCCAACTCTTTCAGTGTGGTTTCTTTGGAGAGTCTTGGCGGGACTTCACATAGCTCATGAATACTTAAATATTCCATCTGGTCTGCAAACAGTCCTGGGAGATTGCCTTTCTTAGCATAGGAAGCATTTGTGCTGGTTTGCCTCTCCTGGGGTGTGTGAGCAGACTGCCTCGTGCTTCTAGAAAGAAAGACAAAAGCTTCAGCTGTGCTGTTCTCTCTTCTCAGGCTGCTGCTTCTGAGCCCAAGCTCTAGCTCCTCTAACCCTCCTAATCTGTGTGGCTGGAAAGCCACTGTGCCTGTCCAGAAGACTCTTAAGTAATCTTTGATGTCCAAGAGAGTGTGGATCTGAAGAGACCTCTGTCCTGGGTGACCGCAGATCCAATCAGTGCCAACTTTAGGAAGGCCTGATGCACTAGAAGGCTTCACTCTCTCTTATACTTCCTCCCATCTCTATTGTTAATAATTCGCTCTATCAATATTAAAACTTGATTTTTTAATCTAGATTTTTATGGTTAGTGAGGCTGATGTAATAGACTATTTTATCCATTTGAAACTGATATATCTAATAGCAAATTTTTTTTTATTGGTTATTCCTGGTAGCTAAGAGGCCTCCCACAAAATGTGTAGCATTGGCTTTCAAGTTAGTAGCTTCCAAACATGCTGAACTGCCATTTTCAGATCTTATTTGAGAATTTAAGCCATATTTCTCCCCAAAGTTGTTATTAAGTTATTATTATTATTATTATTATTATTATTATTATTATTATTTACTAAGGCCAGCCATAAATCAAGTTATGGAACTGTGGCCTTACTGCTGTCTCACTGTATCTTTAGTAGGGAACAGAACACACTTTGTGCTGCCATGGTTGTGAGCCTTTTAGTAAAAGATTATTCTTTAGGAAAGCCTCAGCAGCAGGACTCCGTTGATCAGTTGATGAGAAGAACAGGTGTTTTTGTGATGTTTATGATCAGTTGGAATTTAGGACTATGAGATAAACCCCAAGAAAGGACTGTTGAAATCTGGAGACCAGGCTGACTCTTGCCTTGAGGTGCCCAGTGACCAACACTCTGTCACTTCTACATTTTTCCAACTGGACTGGCATATCTCCCTTGAAATCCATACCAGTTAGACTTTTCTGGACCAGTATATAACATGGATTAAATTAAAATTCCCCAAAGGCTTGTTGCTGTCTTCAGGGGGATGGCCATCACATTTATTGTCGCCTAATTAGAGAGAGGGCAGTGCTCTGCCTTGCCGCGCACCATCAAAGCCTTGGAAAAGTACTGGCTTTGCCAAGCGTGTTCTTGGCTCCTAGCCGTCAGGAAGGGCACTCTCACAGTTGCGCGATGCATGCCTTTTGTAATGTTGTCTGCTTGTTCTCGTTGGAGATGCCTCTTGTTCACCACACCTGTTCTTACCCTCTAACTTTGTCTCTCCTGTCTACCAGGCCTCCCTCTTGTCTACCTTAGAACTAGGAGTACAGCCAGTCTGACTAACCTAGAGCACCAGATCTATGCTCGAGGTACAGTACAGCCAGAGGGCTTGCATCATTTTCCTGTTTCAAAAACTGCCTTATACATCCATCTGTACATTGTTTTGTTTTGTTTTTTTTCATATGTGTTGCTAATTGGAGCTGAATTGGGGTATACTCAGTTGTACGTACTTAGCTTCAGCAACCTGAGAAAGAATGTACTTCGAATGAGCAGAGCAGCACCTCATCACGGTAGAAGCAGCAGATATGACATCTGCTTCCTTACCATCCCCCTTGGCCCCATGTGAAAGTGGCATCAACCGCATAGTGCACAATTCAGAAAAGCCAAAGGCATGAAGGGATCTCACAAGGAAAAGTAAGGAGGTGGAGGAACTGCGTCCTTCGGCAGGCAGTACCCCATGGCTTTGCCACACAGTCCTCAGTTGGGGTGTGGGGTGTATTCTCATGGGGATGCAGGAGTTCTGTCAAATAGGAACTGTAATTATTAGTCATAGAGCCGAGAAAGTATTTCCCAACAAATTGCTTGGATACAAACTTTAGATTCTTTACATAGAAATTTATGTCCTTAGGAGATAGGAAAGAAATGGTCCTGGAGAATTGACTGGTGAGTGAGAGCAGAAAGACATACTACATTTTGAATCGCCAAACTGCATTTCTTTCTTTGTGTTAATGAGCACTGTTACTCCAACTGATAGATATTTATGACTAATTCCAGATCATAGGTCTTGATATATCTTATTTTAAAAGGGATTTGAGATGTGATCCACATCTGTAATCCCAGCACTTGGGAGGCCGAGGCAGAAGAACCATAAGTTCCACGCTAGCCATGGCTGCATAGCAAGACCCTGTCAAAAGAAAAGTTCAGTGTCTTTATTATGACCCACAATCCAGGCCCTTTCTAATAGCCTGAGCTGCTGCTGCTATGTAGCATAAAAATTCCACTCCTTAGAATGGCCAAATACTCTGGGAAAAAGGTGCAGAGGGGTAGGATTTTCCTCAGCTGGTCTCATTTGATGCTGAACTTGGATGTGAGGAGCTTGAGGTTTTCTCAGTCCCTGAAGAAATTGGATTTGTTCACTGGAGGCAGATTTTTGAGGTCATCAGGAAATAATGTTCTCTTTGATGGATTTGGGAGTTTTCTCTTGATATTGTGCCAAAGGCAAGGACACAGAAGAGTTGGATGCTGATGTAGTGCTGGGGTTTGTGCTTTCTCTTTGGTGTTTTAGCCTCTGTTATTAGGTCTGATCCGCACATGAAATGTGGGGTCCTGTGCACCCTGCCTTCCATTTTATTTAATCCCATAGCAGTAGACACATAGATCTCTTTCTATGGATTTCTATCAAGTACTTGAGCCTGTATTTCAAAGTGGCCAAAGCCAATCTGCCACCTGTTCTTTCAAAGCATGATTTGCAAATGGAAACTTTCAGTCTGGCTCATGGTGGGACGGGAAGGCACGTCTATTACTTTTTCTCTTGTCTCTTGTCTACTGTAAGGAAGGTACTCTACTTGCTTGCTTGGAGGGAGGCTCTTCCCCAAGCACATGAGCACTGTTTATCCTTTGGAAAGATATCTTGCTGCAGCCTCATAGTTTTATCTTTTACGTTGGGAATGCCCCAGGGAACCAAATGAGGTCAGTAGGATGGAAGTGGCACAGTAGTAGGCAAGCAGTATCTTTATCAGTATCCCCACATAATATGGGACTGGCACATCCTCTAGACCAGTGGTTCTCAACCTTTCTAATGCTTTAATACAGTTCTTCATGTTGTGGTGACCCCTAAACATACAATTATTTTGTTGCTACTTCCTAACTGTAATTTAACTACTGTTATGAATCATTATATAAATAATTTAGAGATAAAGGTTTGCCAAATAGGTCTTGACCCATAGATTGAGAATCATTGCTCTAGACTGTTCCTGTCCTCAGCAGATGACTTTGTAAGTCCTGCTGAGTTGTGACTGTCTGGAGAGAACTTGTGTTAACCAGAAGTTTCCCATTTGGCGGTCATCGTGCTTCTTTCCTTTGGAAAGCTATCACAAAGCAAACATAGAGAAAGTGATGGGTTCTTTATAGGCTGATGATTGCCATGGCTAGACTAGGCCATGGTCATCATGGCTTGGCAGGCATGGTTTATCTTCTTGATCTTGTCTGTGAGAAGACTGTGGCTCTGTGAAATGATTTCAGCTTCCTTGCTGTGCTCCTCTGCTGGCATTTGCTGTTCCTTGAGTTGTGCCCTCCACCACACCTCTATTGACATTGTGATTGTTCCAGGCTGTTTTCATGCTTTTAGGATAGACAAAAGTGATTGCTGGGCCTGGGCCCTGCTGTGATTATCAGTGTGTCCATGTGCTATGAGCATCTGAGCTGCCTGGTGGTTCCTCAGTCAGAATGTCCCGCAGAAGGGTCCTGAGGACACTGGCGTGCCTCTGACAGTTCTCAGTGTCTATGGTCGATGGTCGTTTCTCCCTAGAGTTTGATTACCTCATTTTCTGGTAGTTGTTTTGCTCTGCAGGTTCCCAATCAGAGGTTGTTCTGTGAAACAGCTGTATGGAATGTCGCCTTTGTAGCCTCCTTGGTGGCTTCCTTTTAGTAGCCAGCTGGGTTGCCTGTATTAAAAAGCGAACTGTGTTGGGGAGCTGGCTCTTGTATGCAGGCATGAGGACCTGAGTTTGATCTCCAGAACCCATGTGGAAAAGCTGTGTGCAGTAGCACGTGTCCATAATCCGAGTGTTGGTGTAGGAGGGGACAGAGACAGGCAGTCTGGGAACACAGACGCCCTGCCTCAAAACAAGTAGTAAGTAAATAATAAATTGAAGAAAGATAAAGACAGCATCACCTTTAGTGGCTGCATGCACACCTGCACATACGTGCACACACATAAATTACCCAATAAAGGAGAGAGAGCTAAAATCTTATCTTAGAAGCTTTCAGATAGCATGACCTTGATTTCCTAGTGAGAGAAAAAGAAGATAGCACTAGAAGAGAGCACAGGAGCTTCCACCAGGGTTAGTGTTGAGCATGCATTGCTTGGAAAGAGTTGCCAATTTCAGGGTTTTGTCTTTTTTTTTTTTTTTTTTTTTTTTTTTTTTTTTTTTTTAATTTTAACCAGGTCAGGTTTTGATGCCCTCTTCTCAACAGTAAGACCCATGAGAATTGTGGAGACAGTGTGGTTGTAGTAGTGGTGTGTGTGTGTGTGTGTGTGTGTGTGTGTGTGTGTGTGTGAGAGAGAGAGAGAGAGAGAGAGAGAGAGAGAGAGAGAGAGAGAGAGAGAGAGAGAGAGAGATCACAGAAACCAGCAAATCCACGAAGCATCTGTTTGTCATGTCACTAAGACTGCATTTTCTTTTCTCTTTATTCTGTCTTCACACAAGAGACAGCCGTGGGTGCTGTCTCCAGGTATAGGAAAGTTTTTGTCATGAAGACAGGGTAAGATATTAATAGTCTGTTCTTGTTTGTCACAGCAGAGGTGAAAACCCCCAAGCGCCGGCAGCCATTTGTCCCCTTTGCTCTGCGGAACCACACGGGATGCACACTCTGGTTTGCCACCCTGACCACCACGCCTACCAGGTATCATGTTTTCACTTTCCTCTGGAGCCATTCAGTCCCCAGCGGCTTCTATGGAGGCCTCTGGGCAGTAACTCAGTCAGTAACTCACACCCTGAGGTTGGTGCTGGAAGTTCTGATTCTGCAAAGGACCACAGAGAAGTGAGTCCTGCGTGTGAATAGTGGATCTGTGCTTGTCTTGACCTGGTATGTGTTATGTCCAGATCTCCTTAGGCACCACACTCTTTAAAGAAGCTATATGAGGTCACAAAACTAAGTATTTTGTGTTTTTCCTCTGAGCCTGCTTTGAAAATGCCCTCCACCCCTTACTCCTGAATGCTTTAAAGCACACTTTGGTCCAGATAGCATTGGGTGAAGTTGGGAGGGTAAGAGAACTTGCCTAAGCTAAATGCAAAGCTTGTCTGACAACTTTGCCTGCCTAGATATTGGGTAAATGTTATAAATACATGAGGGGCGGCTTTCCAGCTTCATGAAGTATAGAATTAAGTAACCTTCAGCAGTATCTACATTCTCCTGCTTCCACTAGCCATGTGGGTACCAGTTCATGTAAGTAACATTCTTGCTGGTTACCAGCATGCTCCCTTAGAAAATCCTGCCTCAATTTACATGTTCCAGATTCACTCCCAGAGTAGGGGACTGGGTACTTACAGCTTTCAGGGGGTTCTTTCTTTTTGATGCATGAGTGTGTGTGTGAGTGAGTGTGTGAGGAATGGGTTTGTGTGTGTGTATGTGTGTGTGTGTGTGTGTGTGTGTGTGTGTGTGTGTATGCTTGCTCATGCATGTGAATGGGTATGCAGAGGCCAAAGAGCAACCGTGGATGTCATCCTCAGGTTTTCTGTCTACCTCCTTTGACAAAGGGCTCTCATTGGCCTGGAGCTTATTGATTAGGCCAGCCTGGCTGACCACTCCATTCCAAGGAGCCCGTTTCCCCTCCTCAGTTCTAGGATTCTTGCATCACTGCACCCAACATTTTTATGGGTTCTGATGATTGACCACTGTGCTCCTGCTCATGAGGCAAACACTGTAATGCCTGATGTGCAGGGCTAGGAAGATGGCTCAGCTGGGAAAGTTCTTCTGTGTAAGCATGAGGATGTGAGTTTGGATCCCCAGCATCCGTCGGAAGCTGGAGGTGATGGTGTACCTATTGTCCCAGCACTAAGAAGTGAGGACAGAGGGATCCCTGGAACTCGATGGACAAAGACAGCCAGGTTAGCCAGTTGATGAGCTCCAGGTTCACAGAGAGACCCTGTGTCAGATAATGAAGTCGAGTCACCGAGGAGAACATCTGATGTTGACCTCTGACCTCCACATATACAAATGTGCATGATATAACACACACATGCTCACACCACATACATACACAAATGAACTTTCTTTAAATTAAAAAAAATAAATAAATCAGGATCTCACTGATTTAGGCTGGCCTAAAACTTGGCGGACAGCACAGATTGGCTTTACACTCATCCTCACTCCTCAGCTGAGGTAATAAGTATGTGTTACTCTGCGTACTAGTACTTTAATCTACTTCTAAATACCCACACAAGTTGTGACCAAGCCTGGAAGCTATTGGTCACTGGTCTTTAAGGTCTTTTTGTTTCATAAAGAACAACCAGGTTATGTCAGTTATAGGAGGACTGCTTCTCCTCTGTGGCTCAGAACTCCTCTGGAGACAGCAGGAAGAGCAAGGTAGGAGGGCCAATCTGTCACTTCATGTGGTTCCAGGGCTGCACTGTCTCACAGCGGGAGTCCTGGGGTGGTCCCAGAAGGGAATGGAGCATTTCTTGATGATGCCCACAATGTCAGTGAGTGGCAAGAAGTCCTCACAGGTGAAGAGATTCCCTTTGAATTTGAAGCCAGAGGAAAGTTAAGACACAGGTAAATTATGGTTGTTTATTCTTCCATGAAAGACATGACATGGATGTAAATATTTGCCTCTAGTGTTTTGTCTTTTACTTATTCATGACTTGAATGTTTTGTTGTGAAAAGATACTTTGAAAGTCACTGTTTCCTTTTAAAATATAGATTACCATGCCATCTGGAAGAGCGTTTCTTTCTGTTCTCACTTACTTGATGTGTGAAAAGATAACTAAGTATCTCAGAGTCTGGGCAAAGGCTAGATACATCTTAACACTCAGATCCATTGCATTGTGGCAAGGTTCCGCGTGCTATTCTAGAAAGGTTCTCAAAGCTTGGTGATTTCAATCTTAAAATACACTGTGCCGTAAACTTTCTGCAAGCAGATATAGGCTTAGGACGCAGAGCCAGTAATAGTAAGGCAGCAGTTTGAAGCAGCGTAAGATTAACTCTTCAAGGGATGCTGCAGGCCCAGTCACTCATAAAGCAATCAGCTTGAGGACTTGGCACAAATGCATAAGAAGGCTTTAAGTCTGTTTCCTGAAAGATGATAGGATGTCAGCAAGGCATCTCACTGTGTTTTTAAATGGGTGAAAGTTTAGTGTTTGAGACTCAGACTGAGTTCAGGGCAAGCTGAAGTGGAAGAGACTGGTTTCAGGCCTGAGCCCCATGCTTCTGTTCAAACCTCGCTTACAACAAAGCACTCTTATGTGGGTTCACACAGGCTAGTTCCATATGGTGAGGTTTTGCACAGGCCAGTCCTGTTTGGCAAGGGTTCTGAATATGTGGGTCTGGGTCTCTGGGGGGGTCTTTCGGAGGTGGGGATGGAATCTATGCTGGACAGATTTCTAGAGTGTCCTGTCCTTCGTGAGGTTCTTGTGGATGGTGACTTGGAATAAACCCAGCCTCTTACATTAGAAGAGGGCTTGACCTTGGTGTCATTTACATCTTGGTTTTCATGTTCTGTAACCCACTGTTCTGCTTGAACTCATCAAAATAAATGCCTTTTTGGCATTTCCCCTTGGCACACTGTACCCCATGCCACCCTCCTCCCTTCCTGTCGGCCTCAAGTTCAGTTCCCCATTTCAGCCTTCTGGCTTGAATTAGGCAAAATCTAAAATAGAATTAAACGTGCAATTTCCTCCCATTCCTTCTGTACTGCCCACTGCCTTCTGCTCCAATTTCAGTTGAGCGCTTGTGCTCTGTGACTCTGAGGGCTTTGTCTCCCAGGCCTGCTTGTGCTTGGGTAGGGCTGAGCCACATGATTGGATGTGTTCCTGAGAGGAGTAGAATTTTCAACAAAGGAACCAAAAAGAGAAAGCTTATGTCTCCCCAAAGGCCTGGATATGTGATTCCATGGCTAGTATACTTTGACTGCCCCACTCAACTCACATCATTATGAAGGTTAGGTAGGGGCTGCTGGTGAGCGTACAAGATGTCAGCATTTATATGAGAGGATGGTAGATGCTTCTTGGTTCAAACCCTTCTTCACATCTCACCGCCTGTCACCACCATGAAAGCCAGTTAAATTGTCTTGTTGACTTCTCTCACTGGGTAATGCTGAGAAGGTTTAACCAGCTGGCTTTTACATCATTATACAATAAATTGGATTGAAGTCTCTGCTTCTGATTTTCTTCCTTTTTGACACTGGACCCTTTCTGTTCTGATTGACAGACATACCCATGATCTGCGTATCCATCAGCTGCAGGTTCGAGTGAATGGCTGGGAGCAAGTGAGCCCAGTGTCTGTGGACAAGGTCGGGACCTTCTTCCGGTATGCAGCACCAGACAAAAATTCCTCTTCCTCTACGGTGAGTGGCTGCTGCATGGTGTCATGCTACCAGGCTAGACTGTCACACAGTGAAGCTTGCAATATTCTTGCTATAGGAAAATACTTTTCTCCCTGTTTCTAAGAAGACACTAGGTTATTAGCTCAGGGATAAGGGGTTGGTAATTAACATGCATATAAGCCATATAATTAACATGCATGGTTGACGTCAGAAGGATAAAGGTGGAAATTTGGCAGCAACATGTTGCCTCATGTAGGCAGATATCTTTCTTAACTACTTACAGTCTGGGGAACTTGAGTACAGTCATCCCTCAGTGTCTCTGGTGAATGGGTTTCTGTCCTCCCATACCCCAATGTAGTACGAGGTTTCTGTTCTGGACTTTCGGGCCTAGCCTCAAAGTTTAGGCCCACAGACCCACAGACCTACAGAGACACACAGATGCATACGATAGTTTTAGGCTGATTGGTCTAAGGCCCAGGCATATCACTTATTCTTTATCCTTATTCTAACCTATGACTCATCCTGTTCAGCCATGTGGCTCAGTACCTTTTCTTAGAGCAGCATAGTTGTCCTCTGCTTCCTCTGGCTTCTCTCTGACGTTCCACTCTGTGCTTCCTGTTCTCAGAGTTCTCTTAGTCTGGTAGCCCTGCCCACACTTCCTACCTGCCTTTGGCCAGTCAGTGCTTTTTATTAAACCAGTGGGTGGGACAATTATTTATAATGTAACAACATAATCTCCCACACCCCAAGGCTTAGGTGCTCAAGTCCCCCGTGTCATCGTGTTTGCACATAGGTCATGCATATCTTCCAGTGAGCTGGAAATTATTTCTAGACTGTCTAGAGTACCTACCACCAGGATTGCTGTGGAAATGGTTGCTAATACTGTATTGTTTAGAAGACAGTGATGAGGGTAGAGTTTGCACATGCTCAGTGCAGTATTATCATTGTAAGCCTGACCACACAGCATATAATCTGGGCTTGGTTGAGTCTGAGGGTGTGAGACTTTAAATAGAGGACCAACTGTCTTGATTGTTTTATAAAGCTTTGTAATTTATATGCATTTTCATATTATAGCACTCTTCTGTGGTCCTTGTAGCTCTGTGTCCCCAAATCCTGTGTGACTCAGAGGTACAGAGATGACCATTGCTTCTTTTTATTTGATCACTCATAGATTCACATGCCTAGTTTTTCCCTGGTCTGTGGTCTCGGGGCTGCAGGGCAGTGGGGATGGATGGAAGCAACTTTCCTGGCTGCTGGTGTAAGCAAAGGCCAGTGTCTAGGTGATACAGGTCCCTTACATACTCTTGAGTCATATTCATGTTCCATTGAGCAGGTGACCTTTTTATGGGCACTTTAATGCCAGATGAAGATAGAGACTTCACAGACACTGTAGCGCTCCTCATGAGAGATGATTTTGGAAAACACCACCCCACAGGTGTTCATTTTCAGGCTCTTTCTCTCTGGTACCCTACCTATCTTCAGTGGAGAAAGCAATCTCTCCCTTTTCTCTCCAGATTATTTTTCTGCTTAGATTTGCAAGGTGGTGAAAGGACCAACTCTTCTTGTATGTACCTCTCCATTGCATTGATGAGTCTTAGAGAAACCTCATACCCATTAAGTGATTCATAGACTGAATTATTTTTCTCCCTACTGCTCAAGACATAGTATATTGTCTTTAGACACATTGTCCCTGAAAGCACCACACAAGGCAGTTAGATTGTCACTCAATTTAATTGCACTTGCTATGGTGGTTCTGTGTAGATGCCCTGACTCTGTGACTCTCTCTTAGATCGGCAGCCCAAGCAGCAGAACAAATATCATACACCCCCAGGTTTATGTGAGTATAATCTTTCTGTTGTTATCATTGTGTTTACTGAATATGTGCACCGCACTGGGATTGTACATAGCAGTGTGTTTCTTGATGGTCAAAGAACTCTGTGGCCTCTGTATGACTGGCACTTATCCTATCTTTCCAACTAGTGGTCCCCTAAATTAGTGCCCGTAGCTGAGGATTATGGTGCTTCTAAAACCTCCTTTTCCTTCTCACCTGAACTAGCTATTTTCTCTGGTTCAAGTGTGTGTTCCTATGCTTGGTCCAAAGGCCATGCAAGGAAAATACAAGAAATTAGATTACCTCCCCGCTGGTGCTGAAATTTCATTGCAAAATGACATGATCCAGACTTTCCTTGTTAAGTTCTTGTGCCTGAGGATCCTAGGCACTAAAGTTTCAGGTGGGCCTGGAAGCTCTGGTGTGCAGTCCTTGGGGGCTGGGCCAATGAAAGCTTGAGCTTAGATGGTGATGTGTGACTAGAAGGTGCTCTTAAATACACTGTATAAATGGGCTAGAGAGGTGGCTCAGAGAATCTGAGTTCAATTCCCTTCTCCTTGTCAGGCAGCTCACAGCTGCCTGCACCTCCAGCCCTAACAGATCCAGCTCCCTCTTCTGGCCTCCTGGGACACCTGCACATGCTCGGCATCACTTGTACTGAGATACACACATCCACATAATTAAACCTAATAGTGAAAACAGAACAAAATCTAAAAATACCCAGAAAAGATGGTTTAATTTCTGACACGGACTTTTCAGCATTCTGACTCGGAAGCAACGTGCTTTGTTTTATTGCTTGTTAGGACGATTCTCACGGTTTCTCTAACAATAAAATTGGCAGAATGAAGTCTTGGCTGTGTCATCATACGTTTCTGTAGCGTGTCTAAACCTGCTGGGCTGTCTGTAAAGGCTGCCCATGTGTGTAATCTCAGCACTTGGGAGGTAGAGTCAGGGGATCAGGAGCTCGAGACCATCCTCAGGGACCTACAGAGTTAAAAGTCAACAAAAGAAACCAAATTGGGATTATGGAGCAGAACCTAGAGGTTACGATGAAGAAAGGAATTTACTTTATTTTAGTTTCTTGTTGGCATGCGGATAAGTCGAGTCCTACTGAGAGAAAAAGAGGTCATATACTCCTGAAGAACGTTCCCTAAACAGACAAGGCTTTCCTGCACACTGTGCTTTCTATAGACAGGCCAATGTCTCTGCAGATGTCTTTCTGTGTTCCTGTGTGTGGGGGCAGGAGCCAGCCCCGTGTTAGTGTTCAGGGAATTCCTTAATTTGTTAGGAAGATGCCACCTGAGGGAAACCAGTTAGTGCCTTGCAGGGTCTTACCTCAGTGGCTCTCATTTTAGCTGCTTCAGATGACTTTTATTTCCTCAGGAAAGCTGAAAACAAGTCTTGTCTACACTTTCTTTGTGAAGGATTTTCATTTTTACCAGTTCTC
Organism: Phyllotis vaccarum; assembly: GCA_033318265.1. NCBI lineage: Eukaryota > Metazoa > Chordata > Mammalia > Rodentia > Cricetidae > Phyllotis > Phyllotis vaccarum. The sequence continues at coordinate 59,207,634 of JARWLC010000003.1, read as the reverse complement.
AGGAAATTTGAATAGGTTATTATTATTATCTTAGTTGAAGTTCTTTATGGTATATCCAGAGGCCTGGGCATAACCTTCCCTTCATTTCTCTGTAGAACTAAGCCATGTTATGCAAACACCCTATGGCTGAGCCATATCTCCAGCCCTGGTGGTTTCTTTTGGGACACACTGTGGTGTTCTATCTGAATAGATTGTTTTATAGACATTTTTAGAGTTGGCTCTTTAAAAAAAGGTTTATTGATTTTCTTTATTAAGTATTTTATGTGTGTGTTTGTTTGCATGTATCTAAGTGTGCAATTTGAGTATCTGTTTTTGTGGAGGCCGGAAGGCCTGTTCCCTACAACTGGAGTTACACAGATGGTTGTGAGCTGCCATGTAGGTGCTGAGGATTGAATCTGGGTCCTCTGGAACAGTGGCCAGTGTTCTTAACCACTGAGGGATCTCTGGTTCTTCTTCTTCTTTTTTTTTAATCTTGAGGCAGTTGTTACAAAGTGTCATGACAGAGTCCTGGCTATTCTGGAACTCACTATGTAGATCCCAGGCTGGCCTCACAGAGATCTCAGAGATACCTGAGTGCTGGGATTAAAGGCGTGGCCACCATGCCAGCAGTCCTGCCTTTTATGACAATATTCATGCTTAGGAATATTTATGGCCTGGTTGTTTGCTTTAGGGTTCAAAATTGGTTTGGGGTAGATAATAACTCTCTGAAAAGCCATGTGACTGCAGTTCTCCAGACTTCTCACAGTCTGAAATTCACATCTGTGTTTTCCAAATGTACAGTTACCTTTTTCTCTTTTTCACAGTTCTCTTCACTGCCACCTGTGCGGGTCGTGTTTGCTGTCACAATGGAAGGCAGCGCCAGGAAGGTCATCACTGTGCGCTCGGCCCTCATTGTAAAGAACAAACTGGAGATACCTATGGAGCTGCGGCTGGACAGCCCCTCAGCTCCTGACAGTACGTTCAAATGCTATAGAACTAAGTATTGTCTACTGTTCTTGGGGCTGCCTGCCCATGCAGTCAGTATACATAGTATGTCTTACTCTGTCCTGAGGTAATGAGTCTTGAGGTGGGGACCATCTCCTGCAAGAGCTAAAACCCTTATTTATGTGGCAGAGCCTGTGGTGCTTCCCGCTATCATGCCAGGGGACTCGTTTGCTGTGCCTCTACACCTCACTTCTTGGCGGCTGCAGGCCCGACCCAAAGGACTGGGTGTGTTTTTCTGTAAGGCTCCCATTCACTGGACCAATGTAGTCAAGACTGCAGAGGTCAGCAGCAGCAAACGGGAGTGCCATTCCATGGACACGGAGAAAAGCCGGTTCTTCAGGTGTGTATGCTGCTGGGATCGGTGCCTGGGGGTGGCCTTTGCAGACCCTTGGCAAGTCCTTTGTGTTCTCATGCTCTAAGTTCTTGGGTTAAAGTTTGTGGAAGGAGCAACCAAGGAAGGCTGTAGCCACATCAGATCAGGGTGCTGTATGTGTGCATCTATACAAGGAGAGTACATATAGGGAGAAAAGAACAAAGCAAAAATCACCAAGCTCCTGTATCTAAATTGGGAAGACAAATCCTGGGCCTGGGTTTTTTTCTTCAGGAGTAATTTTAAAGCAAATATTCACACCTAATGCTGACTTTCTTGAGCATGTTGACAGCATGGTCTCACCACCGAACCTTGTGTTTCCCTCTGGAGCATGTGAGGGCATCTTCCGTGGTTAAGTGTTGGAAGAGATACTGGATTGCTGCTTTCAGGCTCCGAGACGGAGCTCACCTGTTATATATTTCATGTAGTGAAAATGGGTATTCATTTAGTTTAAACATACAAATAAGTGCAAGTGTAGTATGGAGAATTCTAACAAGTCCCTGTCCTAACTGCCAGTTGTAGGGAGACAGAAGCAGAGGAAGCACATGGAATCACAATTGGCAAAATAACAAAGATATTAAAGATTTCAGCCCCATTGTCCACCAGTTTGTTTTAGTTGGCATATACACAGAGAATACCTTGCCCAGTAATTCCAGATTGTATATTATTTGCAAGTATGTGTGGAGTACTCTTTAAGAGAGGTCATCTCTTTGGCCATTAATTAAATTAAGATCATAAGTATTTAAAAATTGAAATCATACAGAATACATATCCTAATTATAATAGAACTTGATCAGATCAACAGCAGTAAGATGCCCAGACAACCCTCAGGTACTTGGGAATCAACAATGTTCAATATACTCTAATATAAATAATCTTTGGTCAAAGGAGAAATTAGAAAGGAAATTAGAAAATATTTTGAATTGAACAACAATAAAAACAGTAATAATTAAGACATGTCAAAAGTGGGACATCATGCAAAAGCATTTCCTATGGAAAAGCTATCGTTTTTAAATGCTCTGTGAGAAAATACAAATGTGTAAAACTACCCGTTTAGGCTTTAGGAGCTAATAAGAGAATGAAAGTGTAAGTCAGGCATAGAAACTTACACTTTAATCCTACAGTTGGAACATGGAGGGAAGAGGGTCAAGAGTTCTGGGCTACTCTCAGATTTATTGTGAGCTTGACGCTGGCTTGAGCTACAAGAGACCAGTACCATGCTGGACACACACACACACATGCTTGCACACACACCCCCCCCAATACACAAACAAAATAGTATGATTCTTTATGATTTTATTCAAACATCCTTAGTGTTTCTTTTAAACCTCTCTTCTTTATTAACTTGATACAGCTTGGAGTCATTTTAGTGGCAAGCTTCAATTAAGGAATTACCTAGATTAGGTTGGCTTTTGGGCATGTCTGTGGTGGAGGAGAGGCCCAGACAACTGCGGATGGCACATCCCTAGGCAGGTGGGCAGTCCCGGGTTGTATGTGAGCCAGATTAGCAAGCTCTTTTCTTTCCTAAAGTGCTTTTTGTCATGTGTTATCACAGCAATAGAGTGAAACTAAAACACAAGAACATGCATAGATTTTGTTCAACAGGAAAGAACACAACACCGAGTAGCATGTACCATGTGACCCCATTGTGTGTAGTTCAAGACATGTCTGTTAAAGGGGTTCCTTGAGTCTCTGGGAGAACATACTGCTTGGAAAGTTAGTGAAGGTGCTTTGTGGGTAAGGTAGTCTCTAACTTGTGTTGAGTGATGGTTACACAGGAGCCAATGATGGCCAAAACCCACTAAGCTGCAGTATTCAAAACCTATACATTTTACCGAGTGCCACATCTCAGTGTGTATATTTTCATCGAAGGTTGTAGCTATCTGGCTGACCTGAACTGTTTTAATGTTATTCAGCTAAGGAGAAATAAATTCCAGTTCTTAATTCTTATGTTTCTGTCTTCACAGGTTTTGTGTGGCCATAAAGAAAGAGAATTATCCAGATTATATGCCTTCAAACATATTTTCGGACAGTGCAAAACAGATTTTCAGACAGCCTGGGCATACCATATATCTCCTACCAACAGTGGTCATCTGTAATTTGCTACCTTGTGAACTGGATTTCTATGTGAAAGGAATGCCAATTAATGGGACCCTTAAGCCTGGCAGAGAGGCAGCGCTTCCCACGGCTGATACATCCCAGAATATTGAACTGGGTAAGGCTGCCCTAGCATTATAGTAGTAGTAATACTGTGAAAAATACCATGGTGTATTTTGTGAGTGCTCTGGGCCTCTTTAGAGAAATTAAGTCACATGCCATATCTCAGTGAACTGACTCAGAGCCTAGAGGACCTTAGGTAGTCAACAGGGCCCTTTTTCTTGTGTGTGGGTGTAGGGAGTGATTCCATTTTCAAATTGTGCGTGTTCCTGGCTGTAGAAAGGCAAATGTTTTGTATGCCCTCAGCCCTTCCCGCAGAAGGCAGGCTCCCCACCTGTGCCCTCATCTTATTGATGTAAGTAACTTTCCTTTGTAAGGGTCAGGGTAGAGAATAGTTGCACCTCGAACACCAAGTGGATGTCATTCACAATTACTTTATTGGGGCCTTCAAGGAACTCTAGGATTTGAGTGGTAAACTTTGGGTGGTGGTGGCAAATGCCTTTAGTTCCAGTACATGGGAGGCAGAGGCAGTGGCTCTCTCTGAGTTCCAGGCCAGCCTGGTCTACAGGGTGAGTTCCAGGCCAGCCCGGACCACACAGAGAAACCTTATCTTGAAAAACAAAAAACAAAGAAAACCACACATGTTCACTGTGCTGTACAAGTCTGCCCTAGGCTTTTCCTTTTGGGCTACCAACCAGTTCCCAGGCTTACTGATTTAATAGTTTGGATGTTCAGCCCACCTTAGCTCATTTCTGACTAGCTCTTCCACCTTAAATTAACCTGCTTCTCTTTATCCCCTGCCTTGGGCTTGTTACCTGCTTTTTGCACATCTTCCTTTCATTGCTTCTGGCCCTGGGCATGGCCCTTTTTCTCTCTTCTTTTTGAGCATAGCTCTCTCCTCCTATTTGTTCTGTCCACCAGCCCCACCTGTCCTTTCTCCCCTAGCTACTGGCTGTTCAGCTCTTTATTAGGCAGGAAGGAGAAACAAACACAACATACTTTTACCCAGTTAAAGGACTATTCCGCAGCATAATCACATCTTTGCCTCGTTAAAATAATATTCTACAACACAGACTTGTGACTCTTGGGCTCTGGTTTGCTTCGTGATTGTGTCTACCCAACAAGGTGAAAGTCGCCTTGAGATTTTTACCTCATAGATTCTCAGTGATTTCTCTCAAAGGACTCCAGTGTAGTTTTGTTATAGGCCATTTTTGACAAACTCAAGTGCAAGTTCAGAAACATCAATGTTTAATACCTTTAGGGGTGTCGCTGGAGAACTTTCCACTCTGCAAAGAACTGCTCATCCCACCTGGGACGCAGAACTACATGGTCAGAATGCGACTCTATGATGTCAATCGGCGGCAGCTCAACCTCACCATCCGCATTGCATGTCGTGCAGAAGGATCCTTAAAGATCTTCATTTCCGCGCCATATTGGCTAATCAACAAAACAGGTAAACCCGAGACCATCCAGGCAGAACTTTACCGTGGGCATTGGATGTCTTTGCTCAGTGCAGACATTACGTTAGCAGTCTGATCCTGCATTCTGTGGTACCGTAGTCAAGCTGCCCATTTAGGCTGCTGCAGACCATGGGCTGAGCCCCTGACAAACCGCCTTCCACTGCTCCCCCGAGGTGGTCTCCTTTTGCTGTGTGCATGTTTCATTGGGAGATTGGGTGGGAACGCTATAAACTTTTCCCTCCTTCCTAAAGGGTTACCACTGATCTTCAGACAGGACAATGCAAAGACAGATGCCGCGGGCCAGTTTGAGGAGCATGAGTTGGCCCGGAGCCTAAGCCCTCTCCTCTTCTGCTATGCTGACAAAGAGCAGCCTAACCTGTGAGTGTGGCTATGTATGGGAGGGCCAGTGAGTTAGTGGGGGAGAAGCCAGCAGGGCTACAGTCTACCTGAGTGAGTGTAAGTAGAGCTGCCCTGTAGACCACAGGCCTGACTTGGCAGCAATGGAGCCCCGACTTAATGGGATTCTTCTTTTTAACCCAAGTTATATGTTATTTGATACTGAGAATAAACTACTTGTGAGTTTGCAGCAAAAGGTAGTTTTATTGTATTGAAGTAGGACTCTTTAATGTGGGGATGTCTTTCTGTATGCTGTAAATATCAATCTTTAAATAAAGGAGCTGTTTTGACCCGTGACAGACACCATAGAAAAAGTAGGAGGGGAAATCATAACACAGGTAGGAGAAGCTGGGCAAAGTCAACAAACTAAGTCAACTGCCCCTCCCCAAAACATATAAAAAACACAAATAAGCCACAAGCCACATAACAGACAAGTAAATAAAAATAAATAAAAATATAAAAACTAACTATCAATATGCTTAAACCATAGGCCTAATAACATAAAATTAATATAAACATCTAAATCATTTCTCAAGCCCTAATCAACTACAGACGGCTAAAAAAATCTAAGACTACAAGTCTATAAGTCTAAACCTCTGGCTGCCAAAGACCAAAAACTTAATGCAACAGCTCTTATTTGTAACTGCTCCAGGGAAGAGATATTGGACATCCCGCTCCCTTTATGGCCATCCTCCTCCAGTAGCTTTGAGACCTGGTGAGGAATGGCATCGGGGAGAGAACAGGTTGTTCTGGTGAAGTCTCAGCCTGTGAATCCCAATGAGATTGTTTGTGGGAGGTTTTGAAATCCCAAATGTGCTGTTGCACTGTCTTAAAATTCATGGAAGTCTGGGGGTGGGGAAGCAGTTGTGAGGTTAAGTGAGGTGTCTTTTTAAGGCTCATAGGGACATTAATTCACTTTTGTTAGTTTTGGCACTCAGATTTCCTCCAAAGTTTATGGCCTCAATCTAAAGATAAATGGGTGTGTCACCCTCTGGAGGGCACTGCTGAAACCTCACAGGAACGTAGCCCTAGTGCACTCCAGTGGACACTGTGAGGCGGTCCCAGTGAAATCAGTGGATGCTCTGAGGCAGCTCCAGTGAACTCTAATAGACACTGTGAGGTGGCCCTAGTGCACTCCAGTGGACACAGTGTGCTTATCATGGTCAGCCTGAGTCTAATGTAACATTATAGTTAGTCAGAGTTCAGGCTGTTTGAGGAGACAGAGTCAGACATGTGATAAATCTAGTGGTTTCTCTCTCGTGGCAGCCTGAGAGCTAAGACTGGGCATTTGTCACAGTTTGGTTAACCTGTAGAAGTTAGACTTCCCAAAGGGTTTTGTGTAGACCATCTCATTGCATTCTCCTTTGCCTTCAGTGGTTTAGGGAGAGAAGGAAATACTATCCAGTCTTAAGCTGAGGAAACTGAGGGACAGATCCAGAGTTTCCTGCTCAAGGCTCCATTGTTGGTGGCAGAGCTGAGACTCTAGTCACTTCATCGCTGCTCTACCATTGTGATCATACTGGTTCTTAAGGAAACACCCCACCAGCTGCTTTGCTTTACAGTATCTTTTCAGGTTTTTTTTTTTTTTTTTTTCCTGAGTCTTTAGATTTTAAGAAAGTGGTAGAGATTGTAGCACATGGCAGGTTTATGGAGAATTCTAGCATTTTCTCCCAAAGTGCTTAGCTGCTGTTCTCATTCATTCACCCACCCTGCTGTGCTGTGGCTACTTCTGTAGTTAACTGTCTTGCTGTACTTGGGCTCCTCGGGAGGTCAGATTGAGAGTCAGTGTAAGGGACACGGGCAGGTGGCAGCTGCAGTGTTTCCTTATTCAGTCTGCTGTGGATGGATGTGTACATGTTTGCTCTTCTGCCCACCACAGCTGCACCATGAGAGTTGGAAGAGGGATTCATCCAGAAGGCATGCCCGGCTGGTGTCAGGGCTTCTCCCTGGATGGTGGTAGCGGTGTCCGAGCTTTGAAAGTCATCCAGCAAGGAAACCGCCCAGGGCTCATCTACAACATTGGTAGGTTATGTTTGGGGTTGAGGGTGGCTTGGGACCAACAGCCAAAGACCTTAGGTCTGCATGAGTAAACCAACCATGCGTGTTGGCCTGGCAACAAGTGCCGGTTTTCCGATTCGACAGTGGTCATAGATCTCTTCCCTGAATGCTAGGTTGATGACTACATAGACACATTCTCTGAAACACCCTTTTCAGGGGAATAATAGAAATGCTTAGAGCATGTTCATCCTCCCAAGTGCTCCCACACATTAATTCAAACTTAGAAACCATGAGCAGGTAAGATGTGTTCACCTGGGACCAAAGTGGAGACCTTGAGTGACAGTCCAGATGTGGATGGGAGGCAGGAGGACAGTGCTGTGTGGATTTGAGGCAGGAAATACAGTATAATGTACCTTGGGATGTCAGGCCCCCTACTTGTCTTCCTGGGTGTGTCAGGGAAGATTCTGTACTTATATCCTTTAGAGCCACCCAAGGACATGTAGATCATTTCCTGAAGGCACAGGTCCAGTTGGATTTAAGCATTCTCTATGTTCTATATGTTAGCATTGTGTTTGTAGTAAATCATTTCCAGGGACTTTTCAGCCATGTTTAGCCTAAAACTGCCTGGTCCTGGGTCCTGTGTAGTGCTAGAAGTTTTCTTTGTACGTTGCTCAGCACAGTACCCCATGCTACAAGTAGCTACTGAGCACCTGAGCACATTCTTCTGAGGATGGTTGTGTAACCAAGGGAAGCAGAAACTTTTCATTTCATTCAAGTTTCAAAAAAGATTTATTTTACTTTATGGCTGTTTCATGTGGCTGTCAGGATGTATACCATGTGCATGTAGTGCCCTAGAAGACAAGAAGAGGCCATAGGATTGTCTAAAATGTTGTACAATGTTGGTGTCACGTTGTAGGAGGAAGAACCATTATGGTACAGTTTACTCTGAATCCTACACAGAATGGGGTAGTTTAGTCTTGAGTTCTTTTTTTTTTTTTTTTAAGTTATTTAATTAGAGTGTGTGTGTGTGTGTGTGTGTGTGTGTGTGTGTGTGTGTGTGTGTGTGTGTATGCATGCTGTGCACAAGCGTGTACAGACAGCTCCTGAGAGTTGGCTCTTTCCTTCTATCATGTGGGTCTTTGGAATTGAACTGGGGTTATCTATCTTGGCTACAAGCGCCTTTAGCTGCTGAGTCATCCTACTTGAGGATTTCTTAAGAGAATAATTGTCCAAATGTAGTTTCCTTTTCTGATTTTTTAGCCTGAATTTGTATTCATGCTCCCATTCAAACTGCTTCCTTACAGTAGCCATAAAATTTTTTAAAAAAGAAACCAGCTTTATTTGAGCTGAAGAGAGTATTCTGTTTACATTTGTCTGCTCCACCCCTTGAGTTGGCTTGGCTTTCTTTTGGCTTGTCTTGCCCTTAATTTGTTTTCCAAAACAAGCTACCCAGGTTAGCTGGAAGCTATATTTGGGACAGCTTTGGGAACGGAGAGAAATCAAAGTTACTCCTTGTAACACAGCTCTTGCCGAGAGCCACAGAGCTGTGGCAAAGAAACAAGTGGAGCAGTGAGCACATGTATTAATGTGTGTGCATGCGTGCGTGCGTGCGTGCGTGCGTGCGTGCGTGCGTGCGTGTGTGTGTGTGTGTGTGTGTGTGTGTGTGTGTAAATTGTAAATGCGTGTGTAACCTTTTGGTATCTGTAAATGTGTGTGCTAGGAGAGTGTTTCTCATATGCCTGTCATCCGCGTTCTGTCCTTCCCCAAGTGAAAGGGCAAAAGGCATAGGCCAAGATAGGATCTTCAAAGTCCTCAGGTTTGTGACATTTGTGTATGTGTTGCCAAGGCAATCTGTGAACTCTCCTAGTGCATATAACCAGCTTCCTCTTGAGAATTTTACAGCACAATCCCCAACAGAAAGGGAGGGGGCGACATGCACCTTGAAAAAGAAGGATTTTGTGAATTTTGACCTCATCTCAATTTTTGGGGGTCTTCCAGGATAAACTAGGATTGAAGAAAAACCTAAAGCTCACCTTTTCCAAAAATAGGGTGTCTGCTGCTATGGGCGACTCTTTGTGCTTCCAAATTAAGCACAGCTTTTGAAGTGTACTTCATGTTAGTTAAGATCTGCTGACTCTGATGCTGTTGATTTCTGGCAACTAAAGCTTTTCTTCTTGCCACAGAAGAAAAGTGTGTGTGTGTGTGTGTGTGTGTGTGTGTGTGTGTGTGTGTGTCTGTTTGTCTGTCTGTCTGTGTCTCATCCCCGGAGCCATGTGGTACTCTTCTCAGGTAAGAGTAGACTGTGGTTCCTGTACCCGGAGTGGTGCTGATGCTGAGCTCCTAGCCTGTCTATAGCTGCATGATCTAGAGCAGGTGACACCACTCCCATGCTATAGTTTCCTCAGCTGTGCAGTGGGAGTGATTAATACCCTTATTCCATAGGGTTGTTAATGAGAATTAATTGTAAAGGGCCTGACATGTATGGGGGGGTCGATAAGTATTGTGATTGCTATTTTTACTATTTTAGGTATAAGTATTTTTAATTATTATATAGCCAGAACTAAGCACAGAGCTTTGTACTTATTTATTGTCATAGTTAATGAGTGAGCCAGCCTACTAAGTGTTGTATTTTTTTAAATTGTCATCAGATTTTAAACTCAGTGTGGCTTCATTTGTCTTTATGTGAAACTTGCTTTGAGATTTCTTTCTCACTGGTGTTTAATACATGTATGTATATGTATGTTTCTGGTTTGTAGTAAGTAGGGAAGACCTATTTTTTAATGAATAAATAAGTCCTAGTATCATGTATGATTACTGGACAGTAGACTAAAATTACTAGACAAGGTTCTAGCTAGAGAGTGCTTGATTGAGTTCAGGTTGCAGGTTACACCTAAGTAGTCTGAGGTTCCCACTTACCCTTTAACAAAGGCAGGGTCTCTGGGGGAAAGTTTGGGTCTCAAGTGTGTCATTGGTGCACATGGAGCTGTCTGAGTTGCTAGTTTCATGAGCAGAAAGCTAAGCTACATGTGAACAAAACACCAGTGTGTCTTAGCTGTTACTGTAATGGTATATACAGAGTAAAGAGCCTAGGAATTAAAGGGACATAGGCACCGCCTCTGGACTTCTTAAACATTTACTTATTTGCACATGCAAGCATGTATGCCTTGGTGCATGTGTGGAGGTCAGAGGACAACTTGTAACAGTGAGAAATGTGCATTCCAGGGATCATAACCAGGTCCTCAGACTTAGTGGCAAGTGCCTTTACACACTGAGCCACCTCACCTGCCTAACTGGGTATAAGGAATAATACATTGTCAACATTTGATATTTCCATTCTATTCTTGAAAGGCTTCATACCCTCTCCAGAGTATGACATGCATGTTTGTTCACAAGAACTAAGGAATTATGAAGGCTATTTATTTCTGTCAGACTTAGAATTTTCTGTCATGATTAATGAATAAAACTGTTCTTGTCATTTGTAGGTATTGATGTCAAGAAAGGCCGGGGTCGCTATATTGACACTTGTATGGTCATCTTTGCTCCCCGCTACCTGTTAGATAATAAATCATCTCACAAGCTTGCATTTGCACAAAGAGAGTTTGCCCGGGGACAGGTAAGCAGTTTACTTTGAAGAATGCCCAAAGCTTGTTGGAGTTCAGTGTCAAGGCTCACTTCTCGTCAATATTGTGTGCTTTGATGTGAGTGACCCAACAGCTCCTGTGTAGTATAAGGCTCAGATTGGGGACTTAGCAGGAATTGTATGCAACACGGTCAGGTATTGAGTAGCATGACTAAAGCCCCTGATCTGTGTGTTGTAGGGAACAGCCAACCCCAGTGGTTACATTTCCACCTTGCCTGGTTCCAGTGTGGTGTTCCATTGGCCGCGAAATGACTATGATCAGCTGTTGTGTGTCAGGCTGATGGACGTTCCCAATTGCATTTGGTCTGGAGGCTTTGAAGTCAACAAGAATAATTCCTTCCATATCAACATGAGGTGAGTTTGAGGCTTGAAAGAGACTAAACAGCTTTATTTGAGTCATGCTAGTAATATTTTATATATAATACACACACACACACACACACACACACACACACATATGACAAGCTCATTTCACTCTTTGTGAAGTTGGATTGTGAATTTCTGGCTCAGATGGAGTTCTTAGAACTCATAAAATCCCAAGGAAGTGTGAGCATTTTGATCAAATGAGTTCTAGAAGATGTTAGTGGCTTTAAGTGATTAATACAGTTCTGTGGTCTTAGGGCGTGCGAAGTCCAGTGTGACAGACAGCCTGCAACTCAGAGTTGCTCTGTGTGGTCAGGTGGAACTGCTAGTGGTGACTGTCTTTGTTTTTCTTTATGTATTTGAATGTTCTTCTCTCACTCAATGTTGTCTGGTAAGTTATCTGGCCTTCTGTTCTGATTTCATTTCTGTTACTGTGATAAAATACCCTAAACTGAAAAAAAATTAAAAAATCAAAAAACCCCACAAAAATGTGCTTAGCTCCATTTCCCTAAATCATACAGTTTAGGATGCTTTGCCTAGGGAACAGTGCTACCACCATGGGTTAGGTCTTCTCATATTGGTTAACTAAATCCAAACAGTCCATGGCAGGTCCACAGGCCAACCCAGTGTGAGGCAATCTGTTAATCAGACATTCTTCCCAGGGACAATCTAAATATCACCTCAGTGAAAGTCAGTTCCTCATTAGAAAAATCAACCAAATTCAGCCTCAGCTAGCTCAGGATGATCTAATTTCCTTCCTGTTTCCTCAAATGCTTTGTTGTTATTATTATTGTTATATTTTTTGCAATTGAGCCTAGAACTTTGTACATGCTAGGCAAATATTGCCACTGAGTGTTCCAACCCCATCAAACAACAGATTTTTGTTTTTGTTTTTGTTTTTTTTTTCTGAGTAGTCCAGCTTGACTCTTAAGCTTCTTGGCTACAATGATCACTCTTATTGACTCTGCCCTTGAACTTCCAGCCGTGTTCACATCTGTACACTTGCAGGGATCTCTGACCACCAAAGCCAGCAGAGTGGGAGACAAGAAGGTAGTTTGGTTCAACGTCATAGCTGGTGTTAGTTTAAACTGCTTCCAGGCAGTTTATTTTAGGCATACTTAAGCACAGCACTGTGGTGGGATTCAGGTGTCAGCTGATAAGGTCTGGAGACACTTATTTGCGATCCTGAGCTCCTAAAGAGAGAGTGGCCAGCACCATTCAAGAAGAGCTACTGAAAAATTAAAGAGTCCCATTTGTTCCTGCCTGCTAGACAGACTAGTTCAACATCCATCACGTAAATGATCCAATCTCTCAAATGCCTGTATAAACTGTTGCCTATATCATAAATGTTAATTTATACTCCAATAAATATTAATCTTAAATTAATATAATTAAAAAAATTTACACCTTCACAGCACAATTTGCTGATAATTAACTCAGTTCATTCATTTACACAATAAATCTTAATGTATGACTACACTGAAACTCTTCAAAGAATATGTGATATCTTCCATAAAGATAGGTTCTATAGATTTACAAGCTCATGACAAAGATCTGGAGGAGGATCCAGTGTGGTCTCAACCACACAGATAGTACAAAGGTCACCAAGCTATTAACCATGTCTGCTCTGTGGTAATATGTTTAATAAAAATAGCCTGAAATATCAGAAGATAGAGCCAAGCCATGAAGGTCAGGTGGTGGTCACTCACGCCTTTAATCCCACTGCTTGGGAGGCAGAGATCCTCTACATCTCTGTGAGTTCAAGGCCAAACAGAGCCAAGTGATGATGCCATTGGCCTTTAATCCTGGCTCTAGGAAAGTTGAACTAGGAAGTGAGATGGCTGGAGGGGAGGGGAAGAAATATGAGGAGACAGCAGAAGTTCTGCCCAATCAGTCTGAGGTCTTATGGGGACAGGATCTACCCCCTGTTCAGGTTGTCCCCTTTTGAGTGGATACCGGGCATATGTCCCTCCTTTTGAAGGAACAACCCTGTGTGTTTTAGCATTCTTGTTTTTTGTGTCTCCTACACATACCCTTTACTAGCCAGTGCACACTCACATTGATACACATCCTAACCAGCCAGTGCACACTCACAGTGATACACATCCTAACCAGCCAGTGCACACTCACATTGATACACATCCTAACCAGCCAGTGCACACTCACATTGATACACATCCTAACCAGCCAGTGCACGCTCACAGTGATATACATCCTAACTAGCCAGTGTACACTCACATTGATACACATCCTAACCAGCCAGTGCACACTCACATTGATACACATCCTAACCAGCCAGTGCACACTCACAGTGATATACATCCTAACCAGCCAGTGTACACTCACATTGATACACATCCTAACCAGCCAGTGCACACTCACAGTGATACACATCCTAACCAGCCAGTGCACACTCACATTGATACACATCCTAACCAGCCAGTGCACACTCACATTGATACACATCCTAACCAGCCAGTGCACACTCACAGTGATACACATCCTAACCAGCCAGTGCACACTCACATTGATACACATCCTAACCAGCCAGTGCACACTCACATTGATACACATCCTAACCAGCCAGTGCACACTCACAGTGATATACATCCTAACCAGCCAGTGCACACTCACATTGATACACATCCTAACCAGCCAGTGCACACTCACATTGATACACATCCTAACCAGCCAGTGCACACTCACAGTGATATACATCCTAACCAGCCAGTGTACACTCACATTGATACACATCCTAACCAGCCAGTGCACACTCACAGTGATACACATCCTAACCAGCCAGTGCACACTCATTGCTGCACACCTGTAGTGTGAATCTTAATTGGTCCTAATAATAAAAACACAGTGTCATATATCAGGGTAAATGCTGAAAGATCAGAGAGACCAAAGGGGTGAGATTTTGTCTGTGGGAATCCTCAGACTGAGTGGGATGAGGTCCTATCTCCATCTGCCTTATATTCCTATCTCTACCTCTCTAGTGCTAGGATTAAAGGTGAGAGCCTCCACCACCTGGCTCTCTTTCTCTTTTAGACAGATTCAATCTCCTGGAGCCCAGGGTAGCCTTGAACTCTTGATCTTCCTGCTTTCTCTTCCCAAGTGCTGAGATTGAAGGTCTGTACCACCACTGCCTGGCCTCTATGGTTAAATGGTTTCTAGCTTTGCCATCTGATCTCCAGGCAAGCTTTACTTGTTAGAGAACAAACAAAATATCACCATAGACATCCTTCAGCAGCCAGTGCCCACTCCTGTCGATGCACACAGAGCCTAGAGATTCATGGTCTGTAAAACTCAGACTGTAGACCAATTAAATAACTTCCTATTTCCCTTGCCCCAGACCTTGGCAGCCTCCATTCTACGTGGCATATCTAGAAATTTGATTACTCAAGAACATATATGAGTGGAAATTTATAGTATTTATCTTTCCAAGACTATCTTATTTTATTTAGGATAATATTCTTTAAGGTTCATCCATGTGACATTAGTCAGCCTTCCTTTTATAGCTGAATAGCATCCCATGTCTGTTCCACATTCTGTTTATCCATCTACTGATGCTTCCTACTTTTGGTTTCTACTGTGAACACAGGTGTGCACATGTGCACTCCAGACCCTGATTTTACTTCTTTTGTGTATAGATCCAGGGATATAATTATTGGATTATATTGCTATTATTTTTGTCTTTTGAGCTAGGGTCTTTCTTACCCATTCTAGCCCTTACCTGTTCTATCAGTTCTTACTATGGTGATATATTGTGTGAAACTTCTGATTACAACTTATCATTTGCTGTGGGATATATGTGGTAGCTATCCTAGTAGCAATGAGCAGGGAATCTCACTGTGGGTTGTCTCTGGGATCCCAGGTATTGAGCCCAAGGTTTCATAAATGCCAGCAGGTTCTCTGCTACTGATCCAAGCCCCCAGCCCTCACTGTAGCTCTCGTTCACATTTCTCTAATGATCACTTCATGTGCTTGCCTGTCTACACTGGATCCTTCGCCTACTTTCAAATAACTGGGTTATTTGAACTGGCTGTTGTTATTTTGGATGTTATCCTTGCCTAGGTTTGTGGTTTGTAAGTCTCCTAGTCTGCCTTTTCATGCTGCTGATTGCCTTCTGTGATGGTTTTGATGCTGTTTAATCCAGTTTATTGGTACTTCGGTTGCTTTTGATAATACATCCCAGTTGTCAAATCCAGTGCCCTGAGGCTGTTCTCTTTTGTTTGCTTAAGGGTTTTATAGTCTCAATTCTTTGGGTCTGGTCTGCTTTGAGTTAACCTTTGTGTGGGCTCTAACTGTGAGGGGCCACTTCTTCCTTGGCATGTGGATGTTCTGCTTCTCGAGCAGCATTGGTTGTTGGAAGGCATTTGGCCCTTCACACAAGGGGTTTGTTTCTGGGCTTCCCACTCATTCACTGGCCTGCCTGTGTGCCCAGTCCTAGTGCTGAGCCTATAGCTTCATAGTATCTTCTGAAATGAGGCTCTGGGAGACCTTCAATTTGATGTGGTAGCTCTTTTGTCCAGAATCCCTGAAATCCATAGGAATTTTATGATTTTTCTTTTCTATTTCTGCTAAAAACATGATGTTGGGAGCCATTCATTAGGCTGGAATTAAACATGATTACTTTAAATAGGTGAAGGTTGGGTACAAGGGAAGGCGATGATGACCATGTGCCTGGTGTTAATCCTTTAAAAATGGCTTCGTGTGTAATCTAAGCTACTGAGTGACTGGAGCCACCCATTTCTTTTCCTTTCCCTAATTTTTCATCTGGAAACAATTGGAATGAGAAGTTGCAGCAGCAGCACAGGGAACCTCTTCCGTCTCACACCTCCACTATGTCAGCATTTTGCTAAGTCCTACCTCTGCCCCTCTCCACCTTCCCACACCTGCTCTGTGGGTTGAGCATATGTGAACACATTTTGCTGAACAATTGGAAAGTCAAGGTCATCATGATATTTGAGCTGTATTAATTCCAGCCCCTACAACAAGTAATGGTGTGATCTGTATCTAGGGAGATTTCTTTGTTTTTAAAACAATCTACCATAACTATGATACCATTAATACACACACACAAGGAGTTTAGTCCCAGCACAGTGATTTCTAATAAGTAATCTGTGTCACAGACGGGATGAATGGGCATGTTTTCCTTCACTGCAGCCCAGTCTCTCTGATATGGGATCTGTTCAGCAGTCCCTTGTATAATGTAGCTGTGGATGCTCTTAGCCCCTGTAGTGGGAAGCTGGTGAAGCCCTCTCTTTTTGGCTGTGAGCCTGTGGTGTTCATGTGCCGATTGCCCTGTGTCTTGTAGAATGTGCTCTTTTTTTGTATTTGGATGTTAGTGTTCTGTGTCTAGACCAGGCCAGTCCTTTGTGTGACTAGTTCCAGATTATGTGATGTGTGTTAACCCTCGAGTTGCATCAGAAGGCCTGTGACACATTGTTGCTGATGTGGTTTGTCACTTGGCTGTTGTGTGGCGCCGTTGTGCCCATCTGGTCCCTCTGCTGCAAAGTTACCTTTTTATCTTTATAGAGAGGACTAATCCTTTGAGGGATCATTTGTAGTCCAGTGCTCTGTTTCCCCTTTTACATAACTAGAATTTTTTATCATTGCAGAGATTGAAAATGGTGATTAAAAAAAAATCTTCATTTGTTAATTGATATTTTTCTGTAAAAACAAGGTTTTGCTTTCCTCTAGTAATATATCTAAAAATAATGCATGTAAACACACAATACAACACATGTGCTCATTTCCCCAGGGTTTCATGTAGCCCAGGCTGGCCTGGAACTCAGTATGCACATGAGAATGACCTTTAATGTCCGAACTAAATTCCACCTCTTTCATATTCTTCTTCATAGAAGAATCTCAGCTAAAGAGATGAGTAGGAAATCAGCCATTTTGTGCAGTGTTATCAGTTTCTACTTTCTAAGTTTTAAAAACTTTATTTTTAATTATACGTCTGCATGTCTGTCTCTATGTGGGTATGTGTGGTGTGATTCCATGTGTCTGAGGAGGTCCAAAGTGGTGGTTAGATCCCCTGGACCTGGAGTCATAGGTAGTGGGCCTCTTGATGTGGGTGTTAGAGCTCTGGTCCTTCACAGGAGCTGCGTGCTCCTCCTGCCACGCCATCTCTGCTCTCCTCCTTTCTAAGTTTGCTCAGGGACCAGGCAGTGGGTTGTGGTTGCCAGCATCCTAGGAGGCCCCCAGTACTGTGACTGAGGACCAAAGAGACCGCAGTCCGCCCTTCTACTTTATGTGCGTGTGTGAGTGCATGCATGTGTACGCACCCAGTGTGTTCCCGGTTCCCCCAGAACTCAGAAGACATCAGGCTCCCCCTGGAATTAGAGTTGCTGCTCTGTCTACTGAGCCATCTCTTCAGCCTGTCTCCTGCTAATGTGGCCTTTGATCCTTGTTCTGCAGGGACACCCTGGGAAAGTGCTTCTTCCTCCGAGTGGAAATTACTCTCCGAGGAGCTACATATAGGATCTCCTTTAGTGACACAGACCAATTGCCACCTCCTTTCAGAATTGACAACTTTTCCAAGGTACCAAGTGCGTCTGTGGGCCAGCTGCTCATGTGGGGCAGGGTAGACTATTAGGGAGCAGTGCATACTGACTAAAGCTCTGTGGCACTGAAACCTCTACTCTTCCGAGGTGGTTTCAGCTGGTATTGTTAGTATTTTTAGATTTCCTAATTTATTTCATGTGTCTTTGTCTTTTGTCTGCATGTATATGTTTACACCATGTGTACCTGGTGTCTTCAGAGATCAGAAAGAGGGCATTAGATCCCCTGGAACTGGAGTTGTGGATGGTTGTGAACCACCATATGAGTGCTGGGAGCCAAACCCAGGTCCTCTGCAAGAACAAGTGTTTGTAACCACTGAGCCATCTTTCCAGCTCCTTCTGCCAGTTATTATGGTCATTAAGCCAAAGTAAACTTTCTGCCACCAAACCTTCTTTTTATCCAAGAGTTTGGTTGACAGTGCTCTCTTAGAGATGCTGTAGAGGCAAAGAGAGGGGTGAGACTGGTGAGTGAGAGTTGGGTGGGTACACTGCTGTTTCTCAGTCAAAATGAGCATTTTTGCAATCCTAAATGTTAAATGGAAATCGTGAGGTCCTGTTTTTTTTATTTTTTGTGTGTGCTTGGCTGTGTGAGTGCCACAGTAGACATGTTAAGGCCAAAGGACAAGGTTCAAGCATGTGGCTCCTGGTGGATCGAACTCAGGTAATTAGGCTGGGCAACATGTACCTTTATCTGCTAAACTATCTCCCTGACCTGTAAGATTTCATTTTACATTCCTCTTTCAGATTATCTGTCTTAGAACATAATACTTTCTATAGGCAGTGTCCAGACCCTCATTCCTTCCATATTCAGGCATTCACAGGGAAAGGGAGTGTTGCTCAGGCATCATTGGAACAATAGAATTGCTGCCTTGGATATATTGGATATATTGGCAAGGCCTCTTTTTAAAATTTTATTTTTAAGATTGATTGTCTTTGCATTTTTGCTTACATGTGTGTATTATGTATCAGTATCTACAAAGGATCGCATGTTATATTTCTTGGAGCTGCAGTAATAAACCATTTGAGCGCCTGGGTGCTGTGTTTCCAGTTGACTGTGGTCTTTGCCTTTTCGAATCCCTAGGGTGATCACAAAAGCATTGTCTCCTCACTGGTCATTATCCCCTGTAGAGTATTCATTTGGGAATGGGAGCTTCCAGCTCTGGCTGGCTGGTTCACTTTCCAGAAACACTACCTTGATCAAAGTCGTCTGCCCTCTAGGTTCCTGTTGTCTTCACTCAACATGGTGTAGCTGAACCTAGGCTAAAGACTGAAGTGAAGCCCATGACGTCACTGGATTATGCCTGGGATGAGCCCACCCTCCCACCCTTCATCACCCTGACCGTTAAGGGGGCAGGCTCCTCGGAGATCAACTGCAGCATGAACGACTTCCAGAGTAACCGACAGCTATACTATGAGAATTTCATTTATATCGCCGCCGCCTACACGTTCTCTGGGTAATTCTGGACTTAATTACTGCTCATGGAAAGCCGAAGATTTGAAGTATTCACTGGTTTTAAATTTTAAGCAGCTTCTGAGAAGACAAATCACAGCTAATCCCTTCTTCACCAAATCCCAGGCTCAGGGTCTACCTTGAGAAGCTAGTCCATATCTTCATCTGTGATAGCTTGATTTCCCTGAGCCCACGACCCCCTCCCCACATCACCTGTTTCTTCCTGGATCTTGAATCCTTTAGTGTTTGTCTTGACATTGGGCTGGTAAGGTTTGTCTGTGGGTTGTTCCTATAGCACTGGCCAGTGTGACCTTCTTAAGGGTTAGTGCCTGAGAAACCAGTTCTGTCTGGTTGTGAGTCCCACTTGCTCCTTGTTTTCTATAAGTTCCAGCAGCCACTGAGCTCTTTAAAAGGAGAGTCCTAATGGTGACCACAGACTCAGAGAGCAATTGCCTGGAGCGGGGGGGGGGGGGGGGGGGGGGGGGGGGGGGGCGCTCTTGGAAATCCTGGCATAGATTGACCCCAGGTCCTGTTGGGGTATTAATAGTCAGAACCAGCTTTGGGGTATACCTGATGCTGTGGGCATGCATTCTATGAGAACTGATAATGGAGAAGAAAGAAAACGGTTTAACCATCTTAAACTGAATTGTTAGTGCCATTTAACATTTTTCATGCTCTTGATCATCATTTTGCTGATTTCACCAAAACATTTTTGTTGTCCCTGAAAGAGCCTCTGTAGACGCTGTCACTCACTCCTCCAGGCCTCAGCAGACCACTGATCTGCTATCTGGGTAGTCCCAGCAGTCTGGATCACCCCCTCAACCTTCTTTGTCTGACATCTTTCACTTAGTGTAATGTTTTGGGTTCAGCCACTTCACGGCTTATGAGTCTGCTTTTTATGATGAGCCTGAGAAAAGCACTGTGCTGTGTCATTGTCTGTCTGTCTGTCTGTCTGTCTGTCTGTGGGCTGACATTCAGCTGCGGTCATTTTCCTGTGCTATGGATTCATTCAAAGGTATCATTTGAAGAGCAGTTCTCTTTTTAATGTCAGTGAAATGTAACTTGATAACTTTTGTCTCACTTTCTCACATACACTTTTGATGTCCAGATGACTAAGACAGAACCAAACTCTTTTGCACATTTTGTAATAGTAAGGATGGGTGGGAAGAGGCAAGTGATCTAAGACATCATTCAAGCATCATACACTCCCAGGTGAGAGTCTGGAGAATGGCTCAGTGGCTACAGTGCCTTAGTCACAGCTGAAGTTCCTCAGTCTGGATTCCAGTACTCCTAAGCACAGCTAAGTACTAGTAACCCCAGCACTGTGGACAGAGATGGCAGGCCTAGGCCTAACTGGCCAGCCTGTCTAACTGAAATAGTGAGTTCCAGGTCCATTGAGAGATCCTGTCTCAACTAATAAGGTACAGAGTAGTAAAGGTATATACCCAGTGTCGGCCTCTGGCCTCCAGTGCACACATACGGGTGCATTTACCTGACCATGTATATCCAACCTGCAATATCCTACACAGATAATAATAATAATAATAAAAATCCAAGCTGAGCCAACATTCCATTAAATTTGGGATTTTTGAGCCATAGGGAAGCACCACAGACTTGAATTATGAGAAGGTGACTATTGGTGCATTGGATTCTTTTCATCCTAAAAGGACTTTATTTCTTGCCAAGACTTAGGAGTGTGATGATGCTGATGCTCTCTGTCTGGCAGAGCAGAGCATGGCTGTGCCCTTGGACCTCTGCAGTGGGTTTACCATGCCCCACACCCCTTAAAGATTCATGGCTGTTGTTTCACGTCTTAATTTTGTGCCACTGAAATTATACGGAGAGGGAAATGCCAGAGTTTTGTGTTTTCACAAATGAATCCTAAATTGTACAGGGCTAGGGGTAACTCTAAGCCTGTGTCCTGACAGGCCCTTTCTCCCCTGTATTTCATGGTGTCTGTCTGTCTGTCTGTCTGTCTGTCTGTCTGTCTGTGTTGAGACAGTCTCTACTGTATAGCCTTGTCTCTTTCTACTTCAGTTTCCTAAGTGCCCAGATCACAGGCATGGGCATTGTTGTTTGTGTTGCTGTGTGTGTGTGTGTGTGTGGTGGTGGTGGTGGTGTGTGTGTGTATGTGGTGTGTGTGTGTTGCTGTGTGTGTGGTAGTGGTGTGTGTGTGTTGCTGTGTGTGTGTGGTGTGCGTGTGGTGTGTGTGGTGTGGTGTGTGTGTGTGGTGTGGTGGTGATGGTGTGTGTGTGTGTGCGCGTGCACACGTGGTATACACTCATTGATTTCATTTTAGTTTGCAGGAGGGGAAAGGAAGGCCTGTGGCTTCCACAAAGCAGTCACCTGTGCAGAGCTTGTCTTGGATGTATCCCCAAAGACACAGAGAGTCATCCTAAAAAAGAAGGTAACTCAGAGGCTGGTGACCAGGGAGAGGGGTGGCAGGGGCTCCAACTCCTTTAGTCCCAAGTCTGGCACTAGAGGAAATGGGCTAGGTGTGGGGTTTGTACCCCTGACATATAAACTGTATTCAGTCTAGCTGCTGAATCCCAAGCTTTCTCACTCCCAGGCTCTTCCAGGGAGATAGTCCTGAACCTGATTTGTGGTTTTTATTTTCTCTCTATCACATCTCTTATTATCTAAAACTCAACTAAAGGAAAATGTCACACTTGACAAGTACCCCTCATCATTTTTCTGATAAGTAATGTAAGAAGAGCATGATACACCTGTGACTGTAGGAAAATGTTCCTGTTAGCTGGCCTAGATTTGGAGGAAGAAGCAGTAAAATTTGATCAAAGATCTTCATAGATGGCAGGAAGAGGGATAGTAAGTAGTTAAAGGATGGCAGAAGTTAGGGATTATGGAGATGTAGGAAGGCCATGGAGTTGTCATTTGGAACACACAGACCTGAAGAGTCTGAGTAGTTTAAGTGCTCTACTTCAAAGAGAGCCCTGCCGGGCTGTGTTTACACCTGTGGGATAATCAGTTTTACTTTGAGGTTATGCAGATCCGGACAGTTTTTAACAGTCAAAGGCACTCTAAAGACCTTCTGCCCTAGGGATTTTTTCTTTTCCTTCCTCAATCACATGTAGAGCTTTAGGACTGCATTGTTTGGGAAGAGGAAAGGGCACCCCAGGAAAGATGATGCATCTCCAGTTTATAAAGAGGAAGTTGTGGTTGTTTTAAGCGTAGGTTAGGTAAGTCTCTGAGGCCAGCTTCCCTCACTGGGCAACTGGGCCCTCTCTCAGTCTGTGGCATCTGAGTGGCTTCCTGTGCTGGCTGGTGCTATGGGCAGATGAGGCAAGGCTATGGGAGCTGCATATGGAGGTTGAGACTGACTTTGCTCTTATGGGCACAGGCAACAGTTCCAGCAGGAAGAACAGGGTTCTGGTCTAGTTTGAGACTGTTTTTCCTGCTCCTCCTGAGCTGCGTTTTCTTACTGACTGGGGTATTAAAGGAGTGTCTAAGTCAGTGCTTCTCAACCTACCTAATGGAAGTACAGCTCCTCATTGTTGTGGTCCTCCAGCCGTAAAATCATTTTGTTTCTACTTCATAGCTGTAATTTTGTGATTGTTGTGAATTATAATATAAATATCTGATATGCAGGATATCTGCTATGCAACCCTTGCAAAAGTGTCCCTTGACCCCCCCCCCTCCAAGGGATTGTGGCCTACAGGTTGAAAACCACTGATCTAAGATGTAGTACTGTATCAAAGATAGTACACCATACAGTTATGAACCACAGCTGTTCCAGGCTCATGCTGAGCACCTGTGTTTCTTATATTTACCACAAGAACTGAAGAGGTAGGTAGTTTGCCTCTTTAACAAGCCAGAAACGAGAGCTTAGCTGTGTCTTCCACATCACTCAGGTTGTAAGGTAGCTCACCTGTGGCTGTTCAGCTGGGTCTCAGGTCCTGGCGTCTTGACTCTGTCGGTCATACTATAACCTTTGGTTTCTACTCTGTAGGATGTAGGACTGGGGTGTGGGGTATAGCTCAGCATAACACTGTTCAGACTTAGAATCAATTCCTACCACTGGGGGAAAAATGTAGAACACAATAAACAAACAAAAAAACCTACCTTTCTGGCATGTGTGTAGCAAGTGAATGAATTAGCTGAGGCAGCCATAAATGTCCACTGTTGTGGTGAAGCTCATATATGCCGGGACTGTGTGACCCTGAGAGCTGCAGCTTGTGGGAGAAGTGTCCCTACAAGGCTATGTGGCTGTGTTACGGAGGGCATTATAGAATACGTAAGTGGGCTCTGGAATTGCACGGATCCAATTGGTCCCTCTGCTCACTAGTTGTGACATTGTGGGGCAGTTACTTCTCACAAAGCTGTAACTTTCTCATCTGTAGGGACAGTGACAGCTTGTACCTTGTTGGATTGTTGTCATGGTTACATGAGTTATTGTACTTTAATCCCGCAGACCAAGGCTTGACCTGGAAGCCTCACTGCAGTGTTAAGTATTCTAGCTAAGAAAATGCATTGAAAGTTAGAGGCAATCAACTGAAAATAACCTTTAAACACAGCTTTAAATATTGAGATAGTAAGTATGGAAACAGTGAGGGCTGCTGCTCTCCCTGCTCTAGCAAGTTACAGGAATGCCAGAGACTGGGTGCTGACTCAAGTATATTCTTGGTATGATGAGGCTCTCCCCTGGACTACAGACATCTGAAGTCATCATATGGAACACTGGTAGTCATGGCACTTTAGCTAGGGAACAGATTGCCCAGTCATCGGCTTCTGTTTTTGCTCTTGTTTGTTTGTTCAGTTTGGTTTTTTTTTTTAAAGGAAACATACTAGGTGCATAAGTTACAAACTTTTCTTTAAATTATTCATACATTTGCATCTCTCTCTCTCTGTGTGTGTGTGTGTGTGTGCACGCACAAGAGTGTGTGCCTGTGAAACCCAGAAAAAGTCATTAGATCTCTGCCTGGAGCTGATGTTAACAACCAGCTGAGAATTGCTGCCTGATTTGGACACTGGGAAGTACATGTGGGTCCTCTGTAAGAGCACATAGCTCTTAGCCATGAAGCCATCTCCCTTTCCCAAGGAATACCTTCTAAAAAAGTTTTTCTAAAATACCTACACCACTTATAAATTTTGTTTGCTTGGTTTACGATTGTAGCAAATGGGCTGGTGAGATGGCTCAGAGTTTGACACATAAACCCGATGACCTGAGTTTTAGCCTCAGATCTCATGGTGGAAGGAGAGAACCATCTCCTGAGAATTGTCCTCAGATTTCCACACGTTCCCCTATCCGGCACACATGTTGGCACAGAGTCAGTCTCTCTCTCTCTTTCTCTCTCTCTCTCTCTCTCTCTCTCTCTCTCTCTCTCTCTCTCTCTCTCTCTCTCTCATACACGCACCCCAAAATAAAATGAAAGGTGAAAAAGAGCTTAGTACACTTTATCTTAACTAGTCGTTCATGATAATGACATCTTACTTGGGCGTTTTTATGATGTGGGAAACAGCTTAACCCAGTTCCATCTGAAGAACCTCCATGGCCCTTAGAGGGAGCTTGTAAGGGACATGGCTAACTGTGGTCACATCTCTGTGTATCTTCCTGTCAGGAACCAGGAAAGCGTTCTCAGCTTTGGAGGATGACAGGATCAGGAATGCTGGCCCATGAGGGCTCTGCAGTTCCTCACAACCCCAACAAGCCCTCAGCCACACGTTCCATCGAGGGGTCTGCCATCCTGGATATTGCTGGCCTGGCTGCTGTGACAGACAACAGGTAATCGATGGGTTACTTCCTAGTCAAGCTTTGTTCCAGTAAAATTCAGACACAAGAAAATTGCCCTTCAAAAGAGGAGTTCTATAAACCCTTGTGAGAATTTTGTATTTTATTTTGTACTTTTTTCCGTAATGGCTGATGCCTGTCAAATTCTCAGATATCATTTAATTTTAAAAATGATTGTGATAGTACCCAGGCAGGCGTTAAGAAAGGTCAAATAATAAGATATTTTATAGAAAATGGATATTTGTTTTACTGAGAATTCTAGTCTACCCTTGCTTCCTAAAAGTGAACAGTTTCTATTCTTAAGATTTTCTAATTATCTGTTGTCCTTGAGAAGAATTAGTTTTCCGGGAAGTGGTGATGCATACACTTGAGAGGCAGAGGCCGATGGCTCTCTGAGTTTGAGGCCACCCTGGTTTACAGAGCTGCTTTCAGGTCAGCCAGGCTATACAGAGAAACTGTGTTTCAAAACACACACACACACACACACACACACACACACACACACACAATTAATTTAATAGCACTATTGAGACATGTTTTTGAGTAACTCTCTGGATAGTTTATGTGAGTTATATTAGCTTAAGTAAGTTACTTTTCTTACCATGGTTTTTTCATAATATCAGTGTGTTTGTTTCAGTTGGCACCTTATTTATTTCCAAAAATGTGTAAGTTAAGACACAGTAAAAGTATTTAGAAATAGAGCGGTGGAGACAGTTGAGAAGGTTTTAACTATTCAGCAGATAGCTGCTCCCAGACTGCAGGCTGTCTTGTCCCAGGAAATTACAACACCTTTTGTGGATCTCCATTCTCTTTTGACTTTCCTCATGTTGAGGCTCAGCTAGGATGCCTGTCAGATTGCAGGGAGAAGGTACTGGATGACAGAGGGGCAGAGCCTCAGATTCTCCTCAGGCTTCACCCAGAGGACTCATTGTGTGTCTCTATGCAGATATGAGCCGCTGATGCTGAGGAAGCCAGACGGCAGGCGTAGTACCACACAGACATGGAGCTTCCGAGAAGGAAGGTTGACCTGTGGCTTGCGTGGGCTGGTTGTTCAGGTCAGTTGCTCTCGGCACCCTCAGTTTCAGCTCCCAAGGGTTGAAGTTTCTTTAAAACAAAGCCATACTTACATTATACCTGATAAACTATTCAATGGGAAAAATTAGAGAGCGTACTCCATTTTTATTAAGGGCAGTTAAACTTTTGCTGTATATCTGTGTGTTGGGACCTGGGAAATGTTATTTTCTTTCTTTTTTTTTAAGATTTATTTTATTTTTAATTATGTTCCTAATTGAAATAGAATCATACCACTTTCCTCTTTCCTTTTCTTCTCCAGCTACTCTCAGACCCCCTCGTGCACTCACGACTTTCAAGCTGATAGCCTCTTTTTATTTGATTATTCTTGTATGCAGACATACATATGTGTTCTGACGAGTGTATATAAATGCAGCCTGCTGAGCTCATTTTGGTTCTCTGTGTATGTATCTTTTTAGGGCTGACCACTCTGCTTCGAATAGCTGATGTAGGGGACTTTCCACTGGGAGGGGCCAATTCCCCTCCTCCCTATACTCATTTGTTGCTATAGTCCTTTGTTTAGGGGTGGGACCTGCACAAAACGTCTCCTTCCATGTTGACATGTTATTATTCCTATTGTTTCTATCCCGTGCATGCAGCCATTTCTGAGAGAGACTGTTTCCTGGCAGGATTTGTGATATTCTGGCTCTTAGTATCTTGACAATCTTCTACTCCCACAGCTCCTGCATCTATGGCTCAAGGTTTATTTATTTTAACCACGTGTATCTGTGTGCATCCATGTGTGGATATGTGTGCATCAGAGTACAGCTACCTGTAGAGTTCTGATGGAGGTGTCGGATACCTGTATAGGTGGCTGTAAACTTGTTGACTTGGGTCCTCTGCAAGAGCGGCGCACACTTAACCCCTGAACCTTTCTCCAGCTCTATAGCAGGTGCTCTTAAAGGAGATAAAGCAAGTGTGTTAGAAGTAGCTGTCCTCAGTGATGGCTCTTTTCTCTCCCCCTGTTCTTGGTTTCTCTCAACTTTTTTTTTTCCTGTGGGTTTTTTAAAGGAGGGAAAAAGTATCCATTGGAAGCTTAGCACTAAGATGGAAGCTGCTGTACACTTTTGTAAGGTGTAGGAGCTAGTCATGAACTGTACATCATCGCCACTCTCTCCCTCCTCCTCCTCTTCTCCAGCCTTAGCTTGCCAGTATCCATTTCTTTCTTTTTAATTTTTGTGAGATTGTATTGTAATTACATCACTCTCTCCATTTTTATTCCTTCAGACCCTCCCATGTCTTTCCCCTTTGCTCTCTTTCAAACTCATATCTTCTTTTTCTTTGATTGTTAAATCTATGTGTGCATGCACATGTGTGCATCTGTGTTACTTGTATGTATATGTTTCCAACGTTGACCCTTAGTATTATATGATCAATTGGTGTGTATACATGGTTTTTATTTTGCTTATTGCTATATTCTTAGTGGTATCAAAGTTAGCACTTAGTTGTAGCAAATATGGCCATAAAGACTGCTAGACTTTTTCTTTGTCCTCAACTTAGCCAGTCTGTGGCTATTTCCAGGTAGTTTATCAGGGACTTAAGAGTTTTGCCCATTCTTTCTTTGGGCTAGGTAAAGGCGCTTGCATCTGAGGTGAGCAGGTCTCAGGGTGGCATAGAGGTTTGAGCACATAGCAGGGCAACACGGTTGACTCTGTGTGCAGATTTGTCCACTGTGGGATCATACAAAACTCAATAGTCTAGCAGCAGACTCACGAAGGAGTGTTTCTCTCCCTGGTGGAGTCTGCCCGTCTTCTCATATGGTGGTGTATACAGCCCTAGGAAGCCTCTTCTGTTTGGTGAGATTTATTTTCTTTACCTCTGTGGCCCTGAGCTTTTTTCATCAAAGGCCAGCTGCTTACTTATGTGGAACTCACATCTGGAGTGGATTTGGGATTTTCAATTAGCAATACAATTGAGACTTCTAGAGGCAAAGAAGGCTTGTTAGAATTGGTGGGTTCCGGCTCTGACCCTGACTTTACTTCTAGTTTTTTTTAAAAGCCCATGTAATTCCAATTTTCGGGGAGCATTTTCCTCCCGCCCAAATCCCTTTTTAATATTTGTTGTTTCCTGGATCTGCCCACCATGTCTTTGCTGTGAATGTGGTTTGGTTAGGGAACTGGGTTTGTTTCGTTCCTATGCTAAATACAGCAATAGAAGGCTTGTAATATTTTCTAACCCGCTCCTTTCAGGTTAATGCATATATTTTCTACACTTGCCCTTATGAAAGGCTTTCCTTGTATGGAAGCCTGTCCTATACACTCATCACTCAGTACTTAAAATGAGGATGGGTGGGAATGGTGGTACATACAGTCCTGTCAGGAGACAATGACTGAGGCTGCTCAGGCAACAAAACCTAAACAAAGGAAGAGAAAGGGTGGGAACACTGCTTCTCCCCAGCTATGGTGTGTTCCCAGGGGCTTCACTGTGTGTGGACTTGCATTTTGCGTGGGGAAAACCGCTTGTTGTACCATGTCCCAGTGCCATATTACCGTTTAGGTGCAGCATTGGCTTGGTTGTTTAGCCATCAGCCTGGGGGAAGCATTAGCTCTGGAACTGGCTTTTTAATTGGAAAGCTGAGGGATTAGTGATCAGTTTTATAGTATTTAATGGTTTTAAGCAAACCTCAATGATAATACTCAAAGAAACAAAGCCGGCTTTGGCTACTTAATTAACTTAGTTTTAGTGATTGAGATTTATTATAAGGTGGAGTAAAACCAGTTCACTCTGTTTGTAGTTACCTCCTACTGTGTGTGCATGTAAAAGCTTCCAGTTAGTGCAGTAAATGTACCCTGCCATTTTACACAGTCCTACCATTTAAAAAAATCTGTTAAGACTAACAAACTATGACTCCTCAAAGGAAAATCTCAGCCCATTTGTCTGCTAGGTATTATATTGAATCGCCATTTGTGCTTTGGCCATTTCTTGTATTTCTTACTTTGATCTCCTTTAGGCCAAAGGAGGGCTGTCCGGATTGTTTGATGGAGCCGAAGTTGTTCTTGGTCCCGACTCATCTGTTGAGCTGTTAGGACCAGTTCCACCAGAACAACAGTTTGTTAACCAAAAAATGAGGCCTGGTTCTGGAATGTTATCCATCAGAGTCATCCCAGATGGACCAACCCGAGCACTCCAGGTAAGAGCAGGACTACAAAGCCATGTACTTTTCTACACCCCCCCCCCCCCCATGATCAGTCAAATATTTATTGAATATACTCAGGCTGGATGTGAGCTGTGCTGTCCTCCTTTGTAAGAAAGGGATGGGTCTCCATTACAGAGTTATATGTGAGCCAGAGTGGAAGTGAATATAAGTATACAGTTAAACAAAGTCTAAAAAAGCTTAGGAATTTACTAGGCATGGAGGTGATTTCGCATACTCCTCACTCAAGAGGCTGAGGCAGGAGGATCACTTGAGTTCAAGGCTAGCCTGGGATATATCAAAAGATTTTTATCTGTGAAGTATAAGAGTTTAAATAGATAAGAAAAATACATAGTTGTTACAATAAGGTTTCTTGGCCCCAGGCACCCAGAGGTTCAGACCTGCAGTCCCAGACCCCTTAGCTACTCACTGCTGCTTAGTTCCCCAGAAATGACTCAGATACCTACTTATAATAGCTTCATGCTGCTTGGCCTTTGGCTTAGGCACATTGCTGGCTTGCTCTTTCATCTTAACCCATTTTCATTAATCTGTCTACCACATGGCCCGTGGCTCACCTGTGTTCCTTACATGTTGCTCCTTTGGGCAGCTGGCTTACTCTGTCTCTGACTCCGCCCTTCCTTTCCTACCTATTCTGATTCCCCACCTACTTCTTCTATGGTGCTCACCAAGGACCAAAACAGGTCCTTTACTTAAAGATTGATATTCACAGTATACAGAAAGACATTCCCACATCATATAGTGGTATTCTCAGTATAGTTAACTATCACACTAATATTTTGGATATTGGTCTGTGACCCCTCATGAGACTGTGGAGGAGCTTTCCTAGCCAGACAAGTACAGTGCTGTGTCATGAAGGAAGGAGTGAAGGGTGTAGGAGGGTCTGGGGTCTGGGGTCTGAGGGAGCTTCTTACAAGATGCAGTACTCAAGCTGAGCACTAAGTTAATAAAAAGAGAGAAGCTAGGGAGGAAGGCAAGGTGAAGGGGCTTTGGATGGGTGTGTTCACACAGAGGCAGTTTACGAGCAGCTATTGAAACCAGGCAGTGTTGCAGTTGCTAATGTGACAGTGAACAGATAATCTGAATTCTGTCTTCAATGACAGTTGATGAGGGATAAACACAGGAAGTTATTATATTAGAGTTCTCTAGTGGAGCAGAGCTAGTAGTGCAGGTGTGTGCGTGCATGCGTGCGTGCGTGCGTGTGTGTGTGTGTGTGTGTGTGTGTGTGTGTGTGTGTGTGCGTGTGTGTATGTGTGCGTGCATGCGTGTGTGTGTGTGTGTGTGTGTGTGTGTGTGTGTGTGTGTGTGTCATCTAGTTGTGTTTTGACTTCAGATAACAGACTTCTGCCAACGGAAAAGTGAGCGCTCGTCATATGAAGTGGAGGAACTTCCCGTTACAGAGCAGGAGCTGCAGAAACTGAGGAATCCAGACACACAGCAGGAGCTGGAAGTAAGTTTACCAGTTTCTTCAGACATCTGTGCCTGTGTGTGGGCGTGGTACCACAGCATGCGTGAGGTTAGTTCTCTTCTTCCACCTCTACCCACTGACACATCTTGCCACCCTAAGCAGTACGTTTTTGAAATTGCTGCAGATTAATTTTCTCGGTCATCAGTTGGTTGAGAATCTGCTGTGATTGTGTGAATGCTGAGTGTGGGGTGCAGTTTGACTGTGCTGACTGTTAATTAAGCACATGTGTGTTTATGTCCTGCAAATGACGTCTGGAGCTTGTGTGGAATCACAGATGCTGGACAAGTGAGAAGACAAAAAGGAAGCCAAATGATCCAGATTTTAATATAATTTAGAGAAAAAGAAAATTTGATTTTTTTTTTTCCTCCACCTGACTCAAATCCTTATTTCTTTGTCTTTGGGTCTTGGGAAGAGAATGACAAGTTTCAGATCGTGAGGATCTGAGCAGGAGGCAGCAAGCTTATTTGGGCATGTTGAATGGTTTTTAATGACATGCCTGTGTGGGGCCATGTCAGGAGCTATGGATACACAGATTAACCTGTGAGCAGCTCATGTCCCAAACACCCTACTGTACTACACAGCATCAGCGCATGCTGGGTGAGGGGTCCTCATAGCCCTCTGCTATTCTGACCTGACTGAGGAACACATCTAAGTGGAAGGCTTCCAAAGGAGACGGAGGACATTTGAACCAGAGGGTGACTAGTGAGGTCTTCAGTGCTTTTATGCTCTTCAGAGGTACAGAGCAGAAGGATTAAAAACCATTCATGCCTGTGTTCTCTGGCTGTCATGAGCTCTGTTATAAACAGTTCACGGACAGTGCTGTGATTTCTTTTCAGGTACTTGTGCGGTTGGAAGGTGGAATTGGTGTCTCTTTAATTAATAAAGTCCCAGAAGAGCTGGTCTTTGCAAGCCTCACAGGAATCAATGTCCACTACACCCAGCTGGCAGCCAGTCACATGCTTGAGCTCAGCATACAGGATGTGCAGGTACATGATGAGAGAGTTTTTTTCATGTGCTACATCTGCCCACATCAAGTGTTTGGGATCTAAAAACACTTGAATGTTTTGGAGAAATGTCTTTTTTTTTTTTTAAAGTTACGTTCAATTATGTATGTATCTGTATGTGAATATGCACACATGCATTCCAGTGCCATGGAAGATAGGGCTATCCCCCTGGATATGAAGTTAGAGACAGTTGTGACCATTCAGCATGGGTGCTGGAAACTATTTCCAGGTCCTTTGTAAGAGCAGCAGGCACTCTTAATTAACTACTGGGCCATCTCCCTAGCCCCTGGAGGAAGTGTCTTGTGATCTTCAAAAGTTTCATCCTCTCTCACAAATTCTCTTTGTTTTTTGAGATGGAGTCTTACTGTGTAGTCCTGGTTGGCCTGTAACTTACTATATAGGACCAAGCTGGCCTGGAACTCACAGAAATTTGCCTACTTCTGTCTCCTGAGTGCATGTTCATTATGCCTGGAGATACAAATACAGATGAATTCCAGGTGCTCTAGTTGATATAGAAGTAACCTGCACAACTAATTGGACAGGTGGGATGATGCCCAGTGTACATGTAGAGGACAGAGGACAAAATCTGTTTTCCCCTCCCTCTACCGGGATTCCAGAACTTGAACTCAGCCATGTCACCATCCTCAGGTTTCCCATCTTATCATCTCAGAAAAAAAGAACAGAGTCATAGCCATCTCCTGGAAGACCTGGGCCATCCCAGTACTAAACAGCAGGGTTCTCTACTTCCTGACTTCTACTTCCAGGCAAGTTGGAGTAGCTGAGTGGCTTATTCTGCTATTGAGAAAAGCCCTAAATCTACATAAAATAGCAACAACTTCAGGACATTGGACATCAAACCACAAAGGACAGTGACCTGTGAAAGATGGGAAATCAAAGAGGGGAACTTTATAACTGATGTAGCTCAAGAACTTTCTGGGCTATGATTCTGAGAGAGGAATCTAGAACAGAGGCCTGCAGAGTGAAAGCATAGAGAAGACGGAGCTGAGCATCTCAGGGACTGACAGCTAAGTAGACAGCAGTGTACCTGTGTGGAAAAGGCTGAGGTTTGGCACAGTGCCAATCTGTGCAAGGAAGCTTCTAATCTAGGAAGATCTGAGGGAGTAGGCTGTGAGTTGCACTGGGAACCCCATAATTTGTGGGACATTGAGAAAAGTCTTATGCAAGTCTTGCCTCCATGGTTTATTAGCCCCAGATTGAATGCTACTCTGGCCCTGTCTTGAAAATCATAAAAGAAAGATCGAAAAAGGATCCCAGGAAATTGACTGTGTCCCCAGCAAGCCTCAAAATGTATTGGAGTGCAGACATGTTCAGCTCCCAACAAGGCAAAACTGACAGGCTTGCATCCTATCACCATCTTCCATGTGTGTAGATGACCAGAACAGCACACTGTGAGGGCATACTTTCAGGATAGATCTACTGCTAACACAGTCATTAGAACAATATTAGAATTGTTCAGTTTTAATTCAGTAGAGACCCAGAAAATGAAAATTTGACTTCAAGAAATGAAAATTTCAGTGTCTAGATATAACACACAACCTGGATGGGGACCCCAGTTTGCCTTCCATGTCTGTGCTGAACATATACAGACCTTTCTCCATATCATTGCTTCCTAAACAAAGCATAACAACTTCTTCCATAGTACTTACTTTGTATGAGGCACTGAAAACCATTTAGAGACTGTAAAGGATGCAGGTGGCTGTGTGTAGCTGTGTGCAAATACCACACTGCCTTCCGGGCTTAATCATTCATGGATTTTAGCAGGCAGGGCATCTTGGAACCAGTTCCCTGCTGCTCCGAGACATCATAGTCAGGTTATACAAAAACCAAGAGTGAAGTCAATCATGGTTAAATTGATTGTACACAAAGGAGCAAAGATGATAACATGACAAAGATGAGAACCCCAGGTTGAAATGGTTAGCAATGTCTCGAAGTGTTGAAAGAGGGAGAAAAGCTGCCATCCTAGAAACCTACTCCCAGAAAAAAAGGAATCTTCCATAAACATGGGTGTCTCAGTCAGTATTCTATTCCAGTGAAGAGAGCATGACCACAGAATGCTTAGGAAAGAAAGCATTTAATTGACTGCCTTACGATTTCAGAGGTCAGACCTTTATCATCCTGCTGGGGAGCATGTGGCACACAGGCAGACTTGTACTGGAAAAATAGCTGAGAGTTTTACATCTTGATCCACAGGCATCACACAGATAGTGAGATTAGGCCTGATGTGGGCTCCCCCCCCCCCCCCCGTGACACCCCCCCCTCCAACAAGGCCTTTCCTGAGCTAGGGGCTAGACTTTCATATATAGATACCTATGGGCATCTTTCTCATTCAAACCACCTCAAAGGTGAAGTGAAGATGATCTTAGACATAGAAATGATAAAGGAATTTATCATCATTGACCACAGCTTCCCAAAGCATTGGAGAACAGATGGAAAACAGTGCTGATGGACTCTGTATCAACACAGAGTGGGGAAGAGAACCTGAAGTGATGATGTGTAGACGAGGCATCTCAAGTAAGGCTGTTAAGGAGGTGTGCTGTCTTAGACAAACATGACAACATGCTGTGGCCTCTGTACCACATATAAAAGTGAAGTCTGCAGGGAAGAATAGAAGTCCAGTACAGTAATTTTGTACTGAAGTGCTGGGATGTCATTTCATGGTAGAGCAGCACTGTGGTAAATACTGTAAGCCTCTCAAAATAATAACAATTATGTATATAATTAATGCAGTGGAGTAAGTGGTTGGTAGATCCAAGAGAAGGCAGAAAATGAGGAAGGTGACAAGTAGGATGAATAGCATGCCATAGCAAGATGGCAGACAAAAACTTGGTGGTGCCAGTTGTCAGCGTGGTCAACATAGAGATGGTCAGATTGCATAAAAATGCGGGATCCAATTTCCACCCATGTAAACACATTAGTAGGGCCTATAATCATCTCAGAGGCCGAGGCGTGAGGATTATGTGTTCAGGGTCAGCATGTGCTAGGTAATGAGACTCTGTCTCCAACCTCCCACCCCCCACTTGTTAGCTATAAAGACACAAATAGGTTAGAAGGACCTAAGGGAGGGAGCACTACACTTTTAACTAGTCTCGGGGAAGGAAGTAGGAGTCACACTGATTAATGTCAGAACAAAGAATATTAGCAGAGATAAAGAAGGTAATTTCCTAATGATAGGAGAATTAATTAATCAAGAGGCCATGACACATGTGAACACTGATATGCCTAATCACAGCCTCTAGCCTCCTGACATTGTGACACTGTGTCATCTGCAGAAGCCTCGCTTGAGAACTGTGCAATTGAATTACAAAGAAAGAAACTGCAAAAAAGGCAAAGAGCGGAATCTCGGAATGTTTTAATGAGTTTGCGATGTCATGTTGCACTGCTTTTGTAGCTCTTCTGGGCTGCGCATAGCTCCGAGCCTGAGGGCTGGACACACCTGATTAGACCTTTAAAATAAGTAGAGGACAGCTCCTGAGATGACTGGGCTGCTAAGGCACTTGCTGTCAGGTCTGTTGAGAACTGACTTCCAGGATGTATTCTCTGACCTCCACATGCACATACACACAAATGCCAATCAACCGTGTACTGAGCCTGGTGTGTGCAAGAGATCTGTCTCTACAAGGCAAAGACAGACACTGAGGGCTGTTCTCTGACGCTGACACACGTGAACACATGAACACATGTCATATACACATGCATGCATACGCAGGCACAGCTGGCCCACCGTGGGACTTTTTGCCTTTTGAGGGGAGGGGATAGGGGGATGGGGAGGTGGAGGCTGATGACTGACTGGGAGGGATTGGGAGGAGGGAAGGGAGAGGAAGCATGGGGATACATGGATAAAAAAGCCTTTTATACAAAGAGAGAGAACAGTTGGAAGACAGCAAGGGGAAAAAAATAAAGACCACGAACTAGAATCTATGTCTGTGGTAGAAAAAAATGAGTAAGATCAAAAGTTGTCTGGGGGCTGTAGAAACAGCTCAGCCTTCAGAACTCACAGAGAACCAAGGTCTCGACTCGCTTTTGTCGTCAGGGAGTTTGAAGTGAGGAGAAACATCAACAAGTGCATCAGCAGGAACCCTGGCCTTGGGCAGGCCAGGTGTCTATGCGGCCAGTTCTGTCATTGGTCACTTCTCTACTGAAAAGCTAGCGACAGTGTGCTGAAGCCTGCACCCAGGCATTATGGGTACAGTGGCCAGCATAGCGCTAGGCACTGCAGGTTGTAATGCATGTGGTGATCAGTTTTGGATATGACAGGTCTACTTACCTCTTGTATTAAATAAAGCTTTTTAAAAAATTTTTAATTACTTTTTTATTGGCAGATAATTGAATCTATTTATTGTGTCAAATATGAAGTTTTAAATATGTATATTCTGTACAGTGGCTACATTGAGCTAACCTCTTAGTCTTCACCCACCTAAAAACAAAACTCCCCTTGTTATTTCTATTGTTACTTTGATGTTATTGTCAATAAAATTTATTTGTACATTTGTGTGTGGGAGGGTGGGGGTTGGGGGGTGGGTTGGGATAATTTGAGAGAATCGATTCTCTCCTTCTACCACAGGAATACTAGAGATTAAACTCAAGTTTTCGAGGTTGACATCAAAGGCCTTTGTCTGCTGAGCCATCTTACTGGCTCTGTTGTTATTTTTGAGACAAGGATTTACTGTGTATTGCAGTCTGGCCTCAAACTCCTAGTTCTCCTGCCTTCACTTTCCTAGAGCAGGATTACGTGTATGCACCACATTGCCCATCATCATCACCACCACTGGTCTTGGATGAGAATGTGAGTGTGACGTTGCTGTGAGATAGCAGGATGGCCAGGGGACTGAGTAGCCGACATATGAGGCACCAGTCAAAGGGGAAAAGTGACAACTAAGCAGCTTGTCTTGTTTGTTTTGCTTTGCTGGCCTTTTCTGCCCCAGGTGGACAACCAGCTCATTGGTACCACTCAGCCGTTCATGCTCTATGTGACCCCCCTGAGCAATGAGAATGAGGTCATTGAGACAGGCCCTGCTGTGCAAGTGAATGCAGTGAAGTTCCCCAGTAAGAGCGCGCTGACCAACATCTACAAGGTGGGCTGGCAGGGAGGCAGGGGGGTGATGGCATGTAAGGTGGCTCTCAGGGCCAACCCACATGTGGCTTTTATTTGGCCACTGAGGAAAATGTTAGTAGCATCGTTTCTTGGTACCCTGTATCCTGAGTTGTGTTTTCAATGACCTTGTATCTGAACCTTTGGTGATACCGAGCCCCCAGAGGCCAGTCTTCATTCCTGAGTGAAGCAGTATCTTGTAGGCTGCTGCGATCTATTATTAAGGGTTGACCTTAGGACAGACATCATGCTGTGTGACCTGCCACCCTTGTACAGTCAGCAGAGTTAAAAACTGGGGGTCCCCAGATAGAAGCCACCTGTGAAAGCAGCAAGCTGCAAACATGGGGGCCACTTTTTGGTTTTGTCTCCAGTGCTGATGGGACCAAGCCTATCTTCAGCCCTCTACTATAGGAACAGTCCCTGCTTAGGTCCTGGGGACCAAACAGAAGGATGGCAGAGTTCTGTCCACGGTAACAGGTAGAGAAGTTCATCACTAAGTCACACACACAGGCAAAGAAGCCACGAGATGGTCTGGCTTTGCTGCCCAGGCTGATCTGGAACTCCTGGGCTCAAAGAAAGTTCTTGCCTCAGCCTCCCTTGTAGTTGAAACGATAGTGTCCCTGCCCACTGCACTGAGGCCTTTTAATATCACAAATGAAGCCTACTTTGGTGCTTCCCTGTTAACCAGACTTTCTTTCTCTCTAGCATCTCATGGTCACGGCCCAGAGGTTCACAGTACAAATCGAGGAGAAACTGCTGCTCAAGCTACTAAGTTTCTTTGGCTACGACCAGGCAGAATCAGGTAACGCTGCATGCTCTACTCGGTCCACAGTGGTGTGTGTGTTTGCTGATAAAGCACAGGTAGTCCCTAGACACTGACCATGCTGACTCTTCTCCTAGCCTGACCTAGCAGACTCGGGTCCATGGTTCAGCAGCTCCCTTTCCCAAACTGCTTGTTGCCTGCATTATGTCTTTAAAGTAGGCAGCCTGGAGAGGGTCTTGGTATCCTGGAGTATATAGCAGCTGGCTTGGAAGCAGTCCACCCTCCTCTGCACTTTGCAGGTTCTGTTCCTCTGCTCTCACAGAACGATGACCATGACTTTGCTTAGGAAACCAGCTCGGGGCCAATGGTCAGAAATGCCCTTTTGACAGTTGTTTTGGTTAAGCTTGAAAAACTGACTAAACTTAATTATTGGCTTTTGATCTGTACCTCTGTGCCTTGATGCTCTTACAAAGGTGTCTTGTTGCTGTCCTGTGGCCTTTGGAGAGGGCGTTTCCTGTGAGCTGGAGGGAGAGTGCAGCTCTTGTCACTCTGGCTTCCTCAGCACAGCCTTTCTTCAGCATTAGCCGACTGCATAGGGCCACAGCTAAGGAGGGAGCTGGCAGGCAGTGCACAGCCTTCTCTGTGTGTGTGTGGGAGAGAGAGGGGGGGGGAGAGAGAGAGAGAGAGAGAGAGAGAGAGAGAGAGAGAGAGAGAGAGAGAGAGATCCCCTGAAGCTGGAGTCGGTGGGTGTGGCCTGCCTAATGTGGCTGCTGGGAAGTGAACTCAGGCCTTCTAGAAAAGCAGCTAGGACTCTGAGCTGCTAAGTCATCTTTCTAGCCTCTTGGCTCATTTTTTGTTTGTTACTTTGTTGTCAGACAGTCTGTCTCCCATTCCTTCTCCCTTTAAAACCTAAACTGAAGAAATGGTGGGAAGAGGCTTTTGTTCTTGTCTTCATCTGTCTGCCATGCCGACTGGAAGGAAGATGTATATACACACCCACAATGCAACAAAAATATCTTTGTATTATGCTCCAGATTTAGAGTCCACTTTAAACTCCAGAAGCTCAAATAGAATGAAGCTTTAGGGATTCTTCTCAGTGGTAGTTTGTCTGAGGTACTGTGCTGAGTCCTTAGTGCCTCTAAAGAAAGAAAATAAAAAAGAGAAGGGACAAGCATTTGGGAGGAAGAGCAAGGCCCTGTCCACTGCTTTGTCCACTTCAGCCTCAGTCACAGTCACCTGAGTGCCCAACTGCCAGGCAGGCAGGCAGCATCCTGTTCACCTCCTTCCCAATAAGACTCCCCGCAGGTTTCACGGCTCATGCTTTTCTTGTGCTCCTGGAAATCTGTCTTGGAACTCTCTTCCAGCATTGCACAGAGGACCCAGACTTTTGTTTCTGACCTGCCTTCATTGCTCTGGCACTTTCAGTAGCCAGTCTGTTTCCTGAGTGTGGCAGGCAGGTCCCCGGAGCATCCTTCAGCTTGAGGAGAGCTGATAGGAGTTTTGACTGGGTCTATGCTTAGGAGCTATGAGCATCTCTCTGCTTTTCCTTTGGAGACACGGAGCCAAGGCAAAGGGCATTGCCTGAATGGATGCTGTGCATCTTCCCATTGCTGCCCTAGCCCATGCCTCTCCTTTGTACTTGGGCTGGCACGTAAGAACTGTGCCTTGACTACATTGCTTCCAAGAATTGCACTGTGGGGAGGATGCTGCTGTTGGTGGAGGATGCTGTCCCAGCATGTCCTTAGGAATTGTGTTGTCTGTAGTATTGCTCATGTTGAGAGTGTCCTCTTTGGCTCAGCAGCACTGCAGTCTAGATTAGTGTGACCTGGATCGTAGGTGCTGCTAATGACAGCAGTGGCTCTGGAGAGTCTGTGGCCAGCAAATGGACCTGTGACCTTTGGCTTTCCAAGATGCTGTCTGCTGGGTGACACAGAGTCACAGGTTAACAGATGAAACCAGTCTAATCCAGTTTATACTCGGTAACCAATGTAAAAGCCTGTTTTTATATAGAAATGGCATCTGGATACTGTATGCATTGCCAAGCTTACAAACCACTAAGAAAGCGAGATGGCTACATTTTGTTGGTATAGGTTTTTATGTGAAGACACATATGTTTGAATCATGATACCAGCAGCTCTTGGTTTTCTTTTTTACTTCTGCCTTTGGACCAGAGGTGGAAAAATATGATGAAAACATCCATGAAAAGACAGTGGAGCAGGGGGGAACCCCAACCCGCTACTACTTTGAGAATCTCAAGATCAGCATCCCCCAGATCAAGCTGAGTGTGTTCACCTCCAACAAGCTGCCGCTGGACCTTAAGGTGAGGCAATGGCTGGTGCACCTTCCCTCCAGGGAGTCTGCCTGTTGATTGTTCTGTCTGGAATCAGCATCCATGACATTTATTTTGAACCTTTTCCTTTTACAGGTATCCATTAACTCATTTTCCTTAATGTTTGGACATAACTTTGCTAAAGACCAAGGCATTACTAAAAGGTCAAAACAGGATGATGTAACACTCATCTGCTATTTGGAAAGCTCTAGGTTTACCTCAGAGCAGTAGAAACTTCTTCCCTGGCCTTGGTCCGAGTTTTAACTGACAATCTTTCTTTTGACCCACCACCCAGGTCTCTCTCGCTTTCTTCTAAGCATCTGTTTCTACTGTGATGACTGACTGCCAGATGGAGGGTCTGCCATCTTTGAGGGAGACTCTGGCTATAAGATTGCTGGGATGTGGCTTTGTGCAGCTTTAGCACATAACTTCATTTTCAGTAGCAAAGCATATTTTAAGGAAGGTGGGGGGCTGACATTCAAGTTCAAGTCTGTATCAGGTCTGGATTCCCCACTGTACTGTGCTGCCCAATGGGGTGTAGAAGAGGATATTGTTAGACTTTACCTTCTCAGCGGTGCCCTTGCTTGGTAGGTGGAGAAGCTGAAATTCATTGTTTGTTTCTCTGTCCTGTATAGTAGGAAGGCCATGCTAGGAGCGGGGTGGGGACTTACTTTGACTCTAAATCTGCCTGCTCAGGCTGGCAGCCATTGCTTCTGGTTCTTCCTTGTGATGTGCTTGAAGACATTTGCTCAATCCTCCCTCTTCCCATTGCACACTAAGTTTCTGTGCTGGCCCATGCTGCCTTCACTCAGGAGATCC
Source organism: Phyllotis vaccarum (assembly GCA_033318265.1). Classification (NCBI taxonomy): domain Eukaryota; kingdom Metazoa; phylum Chordata; class Mammalia; order Rodentia; family Cricetidae; genus Phyllotis; species Phyllotis vaccarum. The sequence continues at coordinate 59,166,783 of JARWLC010000003.1, read as the reverse complement.
AGGACAGCTACTGTGTCTCCACAGAGGAACAGGTAGATAGCTGATGGGTTCAGTGCTGGTTCAGATCCCCATGTAGCTTAGGCTGAGGGTCTACCTGATGTGCAGGGGGCCTTCAGCTCAGAGCACAGTTGTGTGAGGGGGACAACACAGCCCTACTGTATCCCATCGTTGTGAATTGGAAGTGTGAGCTGAGGACTGCTGAGCGTTCATGTTTTTAAAGAGAAACTTCAAATCTGAATTTTTATGTGGAATCTCCTGGTTTTTAAATGTTGGCAACCAGTTCACATTTTTAAAACAACAACAGCAAAAAACCAAGCCTCGTGCACAGAACACGTGTGGGCCTCATGTGCCACAGGTGATGGCACTAGTGAATGCAGATGAGGGAGGGCCAGCCAACTCCAGGGCCACATCCTGGGAATAGTGGTACACTAACCTTCTCTCTCTGCTCTGCTCCTTAATCTGCCCTAATGTGTTTCCCAGGAGGCTGGAGATGCTTATAATTAGCCAGGAAGGGAGGGGAAAACCATGGGAAAACTACTGTCTTGCTAATATCCACAAGTATCCACTTGACTTTTGTGACCCTTGGAATGGATTTGTTTGATAAAGTCTGTTCCCCCAGAACACTTGGCTCTCACCCAGCAAACCAATGCTAAGCATTTCCTGCAAGTGCAAGAATTCTTGATTTAAAATCATCTCCTTAAAGAGCACAGACCCCCAGCATTCCTCTCGGAGTGCTCCCAGCAGAAGTGCCTGGTTCTCCAATCCTGGGGTGCTGTTGCCATGTGTGCTCTGCAGTCCTGGGGTACTGATACCATGTGTCCTCTGCAGTCCTGAGGTACTGATGCCATCCACATGTGCTCTGCAGTCCTAGGGTACTATGCCATGTGTGCTCTGTAGTCCTAAGGTACTGATACCATGTGTCCTCTGCAGTCCTGAGGTACTGATGCCATCCACGTGTGCTTTGCAGTCCTGGGGAACTGATGCCACGTGTGCTCTGCAGGCCTAGGGTCCTGATGCCATGTATGCTCTAGTCCTGGGGTCCTGATGCCATGTGTACTCTGCAGCTCTACTGGTGCTGTGTGTGTTCTGCTACAGTGAGCTCAGTCCTTCATGCTGACTGTCTTCTTGGCACTCTGTTAGAAGAATGTTTTCAGAGCACTGTTAAGCAGGTGCCATGCCATACCTGTGTTTCAAGCAGGGTGTTGGGAATTGGGACTTCAGAGTTGAGTTCTGGGCTTGTGGAAGTCACCATGTTACCATACCTCCAGGGTTCCTCTTGAAGTCTGGGACGCCTAAGATAATATCATTTATTCAGAGTTTCCTAACAGAGTAACAGTCCTTTATTAGGAGCTCTTAGGAAGGGCAATATGCTCTTTCTGATGAATATTAAATCACTAAAAATGTATGCTTAGGAAATGAAGCCTTCTCACTGAACAGCAGCCGCAGGAGTCTGACACTAAAAGGGAAGCCTGTCTTAGTACTGAAGGAACAATTGCCTCCATTCTCTGGGTTCCCAGGCAGGAGTGAGGCTGTCAGAAATCTCAGAGGGGACCCTTTTCAGGTTTACACTGAGGTACATTGTTGCTAGATACAGTGTCTGTCTGGTGCATCAAAGGCATCCACACTGTCCGGGTGATTCAAACCAGCCTAAATCTGCTATCTTCAGTGGATTCTTGACTGACAGAAGAGGGGAAGCTAATATTCCATTTCATAGAGTCAAGAACATGGCTGCCCCTCCCTTCTTTTTATGCTCTACACAGAGTTTGCATGTTAGAGATGTCATTGTCACATTGAAAGACCAGGTAGCTTTTATATGGGGGTTTCCCCAACTCCTTTAAAGATCAAAAGATACCTGTGGGTCTTTAAAAGGTTTCCAAGGTGGCCTACAGCAGGCTTTTCCCATTTAGAGCATTGGGGTATAACAAAAGAAGGACCTTAATTGAGCAATCTAGTTTGGAAGAAAACCCACACTTTAATGGTCAGAGAGGGAGCGGGTGGGGGTAAGGAGGGGATTTCAAACAAAGACACTATTTAAAAAGCCCAAAACTGTCTTCTCAAAGGCTTGAAATAATTTGTTGGGAAACTTCAGACCCTTTACTTTTTCCCTCCCCTCCCTAAATAAAAACCAGATTTGTTAAAAGGAAAAAAGCTCTAGTATTGTTAATTGTGTTTCAGAAAGTGCCAGAGAGGGAAGTAGCCCTGTAGCTTTAAACACTGTCCCCAAAGGGAAATCGGCAAATACCCTGCTTCACATAAACAGTCTCTGTGTGCCATAAATAAACCTTTAGAGAATGAGTTCCAGACAGTTTTGTTTAGTGTGGGATAAACTAGCAAAGGAAAGGACGCGGCCCAGGGCCTAGCTCTGATCTGAGGCCTGCACAGGTATTTCTTTTTCAACTCGGCGTCTTGTCTCTAGAGGGCTTCACCATTTTGTCTGGGAAGTGGGAGAGGACTGTTTCCTATCTTCTTAAGAACTTATGAGCACAGGGTTGCTCCAGAATCCATTTTACGACAGGAAACTGCTACTTGAGTAACTAAGTGTCATTGCCGTGTGTCCTACTGTATGTGACCAGTCACCTGGTTTGTCAGGAGGGAGCTTGGCCTTCTCTTTCCTGTCTTCTCCTTCCACTGAGCACATCAGCCTGAAGGGGGCAGAGTGGTTCACACCAGCACACTGGCCCAGTGCCTTGGCAAATAAGGGACCCAGGGCAGTGAGTGACTAGGTGAAGACATTTTTCACTCCAGGCTGGGCATTCCTGGGTTACAGGGCGGATGGTGCCTGTTATGAGGCCTTGGAAGCCTGGCAGAGGTCAAAGGTCCTTGCAACAGTGTACCAGTCTGTTTAATATTAGGTCTCAATGAGGAAGTTGTGTTTTTTTGGTTTTGTTTTTAAGCTTTCTATCTTAAGCTTCTCTTAATGCTTCCTCTTCTGAGAAGAAGCCATGTGCCCACACCTTTCACACTTATCTGTATTGTTGAGACCACAGGCCCACTCTCTGGTCCCTTTTATAGCATGCTTGCCCTGAGGCTGGGAGTGAAGGAGTCAAGCTGGCTGGCTATCAGTTCCTCTGACTATCAGTGAAATGGGGGGAAATGCGCCCCTTTGTGCTCACTCACTCTTTGGTGGGGGGTGGGGCTTGGCCGAATGCTTGGCAGAGAGTTTTGAGAAGAAATAGTGAACCCCTCTAGCCTGTATTCTTTATACCATATAGGTAGCTGCTGTAAAAACACCACATTCAAGTCTGGGATCTGTTCATGGCTAGTCATGCACTTAGCATGTCTTCAGTTTGGATTGGAGGGCAGATTTAGGGTGGCCTTGAATTTAATCTGTATCCCAGACTAATTTTGAATTTGGCAATCTTCCTGCCTCAGCCTCCCAAGTGCTAGAATTAGAGGTATTTGCCACCACACTAGCAGCTTACGGATGTTCTTAGTCTCTGAAACTCTTCTGTTATTACCAGTGGTATCCCATGGTACCAGACCAGTGTCCTTTACCTGTCTTGTCTCTATCTGGTCCTCTGCTGTTTGGTGTTTGACTCTGGATTTGGGCCATGTCTCCCCTGCCCCTTCCTCTACCATTGCTTTTTGGTCTTTGTTTCTATGAGCTTCCTGGTCATAGGACTTGGCCAAGTTTCTGTCAGGTTATTTTATCTTTTCTCATTTTACAAATTCTTTATAAAAGTCTTGTCTTTGATGGAAGTAACGAGTGCTTTTCAGGGCTTAATTTTTATATGACTGTGTGTGTGTTTATGCCCGTGTGTGTGTAGAGGCCAGAAGACAGTCTCAAGTGTTGTTCCTCAAGAGCTGCTCACCTTGTGTTTTGAGATAAGGTCTCACTGACCTGAACCTTGCTGAGGAGGGTAAACTGGCTGGCCAGAAAGTCCCAGGGATCTGTCTGTCTCTCTCCCCAGTGCTGGGATGACAAATGTAAACCACCATCCATGCTTTGTGTGTGTGTGTGTGTATGTGTGTGTGTGAGAGAGAGAGAGAGAGAGAGAGAGAGAGAGAGGAGAGAGAGAGACTGTTCCATGTTGAAAGACAGAGCCAGAGACAGACAGAGAATTGTGGAGACTTAATGGGATGGAAAGGGGTTTGAAATCAAAATATACTTCCTCTTTGCCCCATTCCAACTCTTCCCATGCACCCCACCCACCTACCAAGTTCTTAGCTTCTGTTTATTTGTTGTTGTGTGCATATTCCTAAATATATAAATATAATCTGCTCAGTCTATATAAAGTTACTTTTAGGTACTTGATTTTGGAGCTGACCACTAGATACTGGATTGCCGATTGGAAGTTGTCATTGTGTGGGGTATCTTCTCTGGGGAGACCGTTTCTCCTGCTCTCAGCATTCCTTAGTTGTCTAGGATTGATGCTCCTTGATGCCCCTCTTCCATGTTAGCATGCCTCTTGGTATTGCTCTTGTTTAGACAGCCATGTTTATGAAACATGGAAATAGCTTTTCTGATATTTCTAGGAGATGAAATTTCACAATTAACTTCCTGTCTCTCTCATAGCTCTGATGGGTAGGGCTGGCTGTCAACTGAAACTTTCTAGTGAGCCCATAGCTTCTTTTTTGTTTTGTTTGTTGAGACAGGGTTTCTCTGTGTAACAGCCTTGGCTGTCCTGGAACTAGCTTTGTAGACCAGGCTGGCCTTGAACTCGCAAAGCCACCTCACACTGTGGGGTCATCAGAAACAACATTGTAGGCCTGAAGGGCTCTTGAGGCTGTAGCTCACTGATTACTTCTGGAGCCAATGACAACAGTTATTAAGGATTCTGGTGAAAGGAAAATCGACTTTTGGTAAATACACCAAAATAGATCCATAGAAGATGCAAAGAACTGCCCATTTAATCTACCATGGGTTTCTAGGGACATAATGAACAGAAGGTGTACAAGGTGTTCATGTATAAAAAAAGGAAATATTGTCGATGATGCTTAAAGCCTCTGTAGATTAGGGAGGATCCCTGTTACCACAGAGGAACACGGAATAGTAGGATGCTTCCCTTTTCCTCAGTTGACCTATGGTTCATAATCTTGAGGACAATTCAAGGATTTTATGGGAAAGCTGGGGTTTTTTGGTTTTGTTTTTTTCAAAATTTATAGTGGATAGTACCCAAGATAGTCTCCAAGGAAAAGAAGGAATCCAGAGCATTCACAGATCATTACAGCAGTTAAAATGGCATCACTGTGGTGAGCAGAAAAGGGGAGCAGGGACAGTCACATGACTTTTACTGCCTGCAATAGGAAGAGGTCCTGTGCTCAGTACTGCTCAGGTAGATACTGTTGGGAAAGTGTGCATGGATCTCAGGTCACATAAGAACCACCCTTGCCAGGTCACTGTGGGAGTGTGAAGAACAGAGCAGATGTGTCTACCGAGGTTCAACATGTTCCTTCTTTATCAGCTAGCAGCTCTGCTCCTAGACATGCCCCTAAAAATAAATAGATAAAGTGCATGTCTATGAATACCACAGCCACTTCACTCATAACAGCAAAATGTTTTCAATGGCTGGGTGTGACAGTACACACCTTTCATCCAGTACTCTGTAGGCAAAGACAGGAGGATCTCTGTGAGTCTGAGACAAGGTTGGTCTACATAAAAATTGCAGGTCAGACAGCGTTATATAAAGAACCTTCTTGTCTCAAAGCAACAACATCCAGCTTTCCACTAATCCTAATGATTAAACAGGATTTTTACTTGTATGATGTAATATTACATAACGATGAAAATTCATAGGATAAGTAACAAGTCCATTTATGTAAAATGCAAATCAGAAAAACACATCTGTGGAGGGTCCCTGTGCTGTAGGCAGGTCTGCTTTGAGAGATGGCTTAGTGACTGTAAGCATTGTAAGCAAGAGGACTGGAGTCCTGATTCTTAAAACCCCACATAAAATGCTGAGTAGGCTTGCTGACCTGCCTGAAGTTTTGGTTTTGGAAAGCAGAGAAGAGGTAACTGGCTAATAAGGCTGGCTGGCTGGGAGAGACCCTGCTTGAAAAGAACAAAGTGGAGGAGCATCGAGGAAGACTGAAAACATACATGCTCACATATGGGCACACATCCACGCACACACAGGAGCATGCAGGTGAAGATGAGAGGCAGAAACAATAAGGAAGGGGACACGGCAAATATTGTGTGTGATGCTGCACTGTCCCTGTGTGCACTAGCCAAAAAGGAGAGCCTGGCAAACAGGTTTCAAACAGACCAGAAGGAATTCTGTGTGGTGGAACTATGTTGTGGTACATTGTAAATATTTGTCCCTCCTACTGGCTTAATAAAAAGCTGACTGGCCAGAAGGCAGGCAGGAAGCGTTGGCAGGCCTACCAGAGTAAGAAAATTCTGAGAACAGGAAGAGCAGATAGGCCAGGAAAGAAGACAACCAGACTGCTCTGAGAAAAGGTACCAAGTCACATGGCTAAACAGAGTAATGGGAATGGGTTGAGTTAAGATGAAAGAGCTAGCAATGTGCATGAGCCATAGGTCAATCAGCATGAAATTAATGTAAGCCTTTGTGTGATTATTTGGGGCTAAGCAGCAGTGGGGCTGTGAGTGGTGCCAAACCTCTGGGCTAAGCTAGAAAGGCTGGGCCAGAAACTTCTTACTACAGTTCTGCTATGAGTCTGACAGAGTTTGCAGCTGTAATGCTGAGACGTGTGTAACTTTGGGTAATAGATTTATGTGCCTTTTTTTCTGTGATATTTTACTTTAGTAATTATAGGGGAAATCCTTATGTCTAAATGTTAATCCATAGCTCATAGTTTGTCTTGAATTCTAAAATTATATTGCCCCAGAAAAATCACCCTGTGTCTGAAGTCTGCAATTTCCTTTCTTCCCTAACTAGGCCCTGAAAAGCACCCTGGGATTTCCACTCATTCGGTTTGAAGATGCTGTGATCAATCTGGACCCCTTCACTCGGGTGCACCCCTATGAGACTAAGGAGTTCATCATCAATGACATCCTCAAGCACTTCCAAGAGGTTTGCATGCAGACGGGGAGGGCTAGAGTGAGGCAGTACAGCCAGGGCCAAGCAGCTTTGTTTTGTGTGTTGGGAATCTGCTACTAAAATATCACTACCAAGACATGGCACAGCTCTGCTGTGTTGTGAGTCAGGTCATGCCCTGTTCCCCTGTCCTGAAAATCTCAAGACTAACTTACAAGTTGTTTGTCTTGTTCCTCAGGGCCAGTCCCAGGGGCTTCCCTAGCTCAGTCACACTCTTATTGGTTTAGTTGATGCCCCAGTAACAACACAGAGTACTGTGAACTCTTTATGTACCAGGCATGGACTGCTTTCAACAACCACACCACTATTCTTAGCGCCTTTGAGAATCTTGACCTTGAGTTGAACTTGTCTTTTTTTTAAATCAAACTGGACATTTTCCATTTTGTATTTTTAATCTAGACTGTACAGCCTCAAATATAGACCCTTTAAATGGATCATCATATCATTCAGAATTTGTTAGTTTCCACAAAGCTTACTCATTTCCTTTCCTAACTGGAGATATTCCCTTTCTGCTTCTAGTGGGGTACATAAGCAGGTACTTCTGGAATTGGGAATCAGGCAGGCAAAACCCCCCTGGAAGGGGGTTGTTGCTTTGCCAAGCCTGGTACCCTCTTTCCTTGAATGCTCTAGCTGTGTGTCCACTCCAGAACCGCCCCTTCCTGCTCCTGCGTGATTCTCCTAGCAGGCATGGTGGGAAAGAGAGTATGATGCTTGTTCATAAAAATCCCCAAAGAATCTTTCCAGTCTCACAGCTGCTTTTATTCTCCTAACTGGCCTTGAAGCATATTTTTAAGTGTATTGAAAATAGTCCCCAGTGTGTGTGTTGGGCGGAGTTTAGGGGTCTTTCATGAGAGCACAGGACGTCATTGGTGGGTGATGAAGGCTGAAAAAGTCATTGTTGGGGGGCCAGCCGGAGCTGATCACATCACTGGTCGGATATTGCTTGGAGCCTCTGTAGCCATTGCCTCCGGCGTGTTCTCTGAGGACTTACCTTGTCCTGGGTCTTTCCTGCCCGGAGTTTCAGCGCTTGGTCTCCCATTGCCCAGACCCAGGAACTGTTGTCCCTATTTTTGTTAGGTCTACCATTAGGCCATGCCTCAGGCCCTGTCCGTTGCGACACTGGCAGGTGGTGCCGAATACAGCCATGAAGAAAAAGGTGCTACTGATGGGGAGGAGTGAGTCAGGGAAGGCCAGCATGAGGCAGATCATCTTATCAAATTATATTGCACATGACACCAGGTGACTGGGTGCCACCATAGACTTGGAGCACTTCCACATTCGATTCCTGGGGAACCTGGTGCTGAATCTGTAGGACTATGGTGGCCAGGACACCTTTAAGGAAAATTACTTCACCAGACAGCGGGACAACATCTTCCATAATATGGAGGTTCTGATATACGTGTTTGACATAGAGAGCCACAAACTGTAAAAAGGCATGCACTATTACTAGTCATGTCTGGAAGCCATCCTCCAGAATTCACCTGATGCCAAAATCTTCTGCTGAGTACACAAAATGGATCTGGTTCAGGAAGATCAATGTGACCTAACCCTAACCCTGACCCTAACCCTGAGGAGTTTGGGATGTGCTTGCTTTCGAACCTCCATCTGGGATGAGATGTTCTACAAAGCCTGGTCCAGCATCAACTATCAGCTGATTCCCAATGTTCAGCAGCGGGAGATGAACCTAAGGAATTTTGCCCAGATTATTGAGGCTGATGAAGTTCTGCTGTTTGAGAGAGCTACGTTCTTAGTGATTTTCCATCACCAATGCAAAGAGCAGCGTGGTGCGCACCGGTTTGAGATCAGCACCATCACGCCGTTCAAGCTAAGCTGCAGTAAACTGGCCGCTTCTTTCCAGAGCATGGGAGTGAGAAATTCTAACTTGGCTGCCTTCATCGATATCTTCACATCAAACACTTCACATCAAAAACTCTGATCTATATTCGTAATACCAGGAAACGCTTTGAGAAGCTAGAGAGATGGCCTAGCACAGCCCTTTAGTAAAATGCTGCATTACATTTTTTTTTGCATCCCTTGATTTTGATATTCATAATGTCATGTGCTTAAAAGTGAGCTTTGAGATGTGAGCTTTACTAACTCATCTTTTGCCCAGTCTTATTGGCATCGAATGCTATTTACTCAGCTACCCAATAGAGTTTCAGGATGGCCTTTATGAAAAGTTGGTGTGGTGTAACACTAGATGTAATAGATAAGAACATTAAAGCAATTATCTTCTGTATTATCAGATCACAAAGGTGGAATGTTACTATTTTATCAGCAAGATATTAGAATATATTTCTAAATCCTCAGTTTTAATCATGAGTAAACATTTATTATTAGCAATTTTTTTAAAAAGTCATTGTTGACAGTACTAGAGGATGAAATAGATCCCTAATGTCTTCTTGGAGACACTGGTATTGAGGTGGCTTTCCTACCGTATTCCACCCTACAGGAACTCCTCAGCCAGGCCGCTCGGATCCTAGGATCAGTAGACTTCCTCGGCAATCCCATGGGCCTTTTGAATGATGTTTCTGAAGGGGTCACTGGACTGATAAAATATGGAAATGTCGGGGGCCTCATAAGAAATGTTACCCATGGAGTGTCAAATTCTGCTGCCAAGGTAAGAGGATGCTGATGCAATCATGCGATCAGCCTCAAGGGGCCTCTGTATCACTAGAGTTTCATTGGTGGTTAGCTGGTCCGAGTAAGCTGCAATTATACCCTCTCCTTCCTTGATGCAATGGTTTGCCTTCCCTCTGCTGTGGAGGTCTGCAAACAGGGCCAGTGAGCATGCTCCAAATCATGTTTCCTTCCCTATCCTGACTGCAGCTTGCCTGACCCCTGGGCTTTATGTATCTTTCCCAGCACCAACAGAATGTACTAGCATTTTGTAAATACAAAATTGAGGGGTTGAGGATGTGGATCAGTGATGGACACTTAACCTAGCATGCCCGAGGCCTTGGACATCATCCTTAGTATAAAGAAAAACCTGCAAAACCAAACAGTGTGAATTGAACTACACCTTTTTGCCTGAGATTTACCAACTAATCCTTACAATACCGTGGAATGTCTGATCTAAATGGGCTCCAATAGTGTAGCGGCCCTGCAAGCCATGTGAGCCTGGCTGTGGGAGGACAGTGGCGGCTGTTCTCCTGTGTCTTGCAGCCCAATGACTTTGTGGTTCCCTGGCATCTTGCTTGGTGGCCATTACAATGTGGTATCTAGCAATGGTTCTGTGTATGAAAGTGGCTGAGCGCAACAGCTGTTCCATGGCATATGCAAATTGTCTGGGAGCTCATCTTGTGCCTATTCTTCTCACATCTTCATGTGGACACTGTGGTGTCATGAAGACAACCGGAGGAAGCACATGTGGGTGCTTGCTGTTCCTTCCTATGGGCCTGACTCCTGTGAAGCCCAGAGCTACTGGGAAGAAGAGGGGCTCTGACAGGGTACCCCAGCCCTCTACCTCACCCCACACTATAGAGCAGATGAAAAGGTGCCGTTGAATAGTTTTTCTGTTTTGTGTGCGTTCCTGTTGGTAAGGTGTGAGGGGCAGGGAATGGTGTCTTTTTCAAGTGTCATTAGAGAGGACAGTCTTCCTCAGATCAGTGTCTCTAAGGCTGTGTGGTATTGCTGGGTCATAACAGAAGTGTTTGCTCTGTGGTTCAACACAAAGAAATATTGCTTCCAGAAGAGAAAGAGGAAGAAAGAGAATTATTTTCGAGTACAACTTAGAAGTTGGTAAAGTCAGGGCCAGAGTCTGAAAGGCGGTGTTCATCTCTTCTAGAGTCCTCTGTGCCCTCTGTCACGTACATTACAGTGCATCACAACTTCACTTCCAAGCCCTTCGTCTAGCTCCTGGACTCCCATGTCAGCACATACCCTGCTTAAATCTTTTTATTAATTTTTATTATCATACTTCCTATAGTGTCATTGCTGTTGTGTAAGGGGCTTTCCAGGGCCAGAGTTGCTTGCCTAAAAACCTTGTTATCTGTGCCAACATATTTCATGAGCTCATTTTGTCTTCAGGAAGCTGAACAGTATTGGAGTCACAGGCTACTAAGGGAAATTGCTTTCTAATTGATTTTGATAAACCCTGGATTTGTTACTGAAAAATTAAGTTGCTCTAGCTGCGAGATGAGAAAACTCCCACTTCCCATGGGCTGGTCTGCCTGCTGACACCAGGCCAGACATCTTTGATGCTGTTGTATGTGTGACTGGGCTAAAGCTCTCTATCGTTCTATGGTTCTGGGGGTCAAAACCAACCTTTCAGGATTGCTGGGCTGAGCTATTTTATCTGCTTCTCTGCATACAAGAGGGAGTTTAAGCAAGTTCAGAGGGCACAAGAATCAAGCCTGGGCCTATAAAGGAGATTCAGTGGGGACGAGGGCAGGTGGTGGCGCTGCCCCCCACTGCTAGCCACCCACTTTGCTCTGGTGTCAGTCATTTGGACAGTCTGGTAGTTCTGTGGCATCCTCAATGCTAACCGCAATAACAAGGAAAGGTACTGGTTCAGGGACACACTTTTCCTTCCAAACACTTAACTGAATGCCTTGTGTCTGTCAGGCCTATGACAGAAGACCCTTGTCACTGCCATGTTGGGGTTAATCTCTGCACTACAAATCCAGAAGTGAGGCTCTTAAAGGATTTGGAAACATTTTTCAAGGTCAAGTAACTAAAAATGACAGGGTTGGACTTCATCTAAGTCCAGTTCACCCCCCCCCCCAACAATATCTCCCTTTGTGTATCTAAGGCTTTTTTCAGGCACTTTAGAGAATACAAAGTGTTACCAACTACTAGCTTCCTACTGGGAGCTTGTTACTGGACACGGATATCGCTTTGTCAGCTGGTAAGTCTGCTGCTGCCCTATCTTCTCTTGTTCTTTCACAAGCAGACTGAGGTGGCCCATGGTTACCCTCTGGATAGGTAGCAGAGCTTGGTGCTTGCAAATGTGGCTATGATCTGGTAACATTTGGATGCCTAGGTAACCCAGTCAGGTTCAGCATTGTTAGTGTGTCTGAAGAGGCCGAAGCTCAGAAGTAAGGACTGACCCAGGCTAGCAGGCAGCTCTAGAAGCTTAGCTTTCCTGGATCGCTTGCTCTTTCTTTTTGAAAATTGCATATGTTGCTACAATGTATGTTGATCATATTCATCCAACATTTTCTCTTCCCAGCTTCTCTTCCTGGCCCCACTTTGTCTCTCTCCAACCCCCAACCCCATTGTTAGTAATAAACCCCCTGAGTCCAATCAAAGTCTAGCATAGCACTCAGGAGGCTGAGGCAGGAAGATCATTAGATTGTGGCCAGCAGAGGCTGCTGATTGAGGCTGTTTCAGAAAACAAACCAAGGTCCTGCTGCTGAAGATCGAAGCTGAAAATCAACATGAGAGAGTGAGCTGGCCTTGAGTGACTTCTGCGGCATCTGCTAGTGTCTCAGATGATGCTTTCTCCTACTTATTTGCTTCCAGTCTGAGGTGGCAGTGTGCAATTGAGCCATTTCTCCTCCACTGTCCCTTTGTCCTAGGAAACCAGACCTGGGACATCTCAGTGATTAGTGGACTTTTCCTGTTCCAGAGCTTCTCTGACAGCCCCTGCCCCAGCACCCACCTCATCTGCTGTGGCCTTTCAGTGGGTGGGGTAGCCCAGCTGCCTTCTGTTTAGGAACCAGTGTTTGCTTGTGTTTGTTTTGTAGGCAGCATATTTATAGGACTGGGATGAGACTAACGTACTGTTTATTCAAGGAGAAAGTTAGGTCTCCCAACAAAAGAATGTTCTGTGTGGATTTTGAAGGGGAACAGCAATTTATGACTTGTGTCTGTTTTTGTCATTACGTGTGACTACTCCATTTTATTATTGAGCTGATTATCCCCATAATAGCTTTTCCATGTACCTATGAGCGAGAAATAGGTGAATGGCTTCTCGTAAGCATTGGGTTTTACTGTGTTTAAGTTGGCATGGTTTTAAGTTGAGTGAAATTTGCTTCAGACATTGATATACCCCTTAGAGAATGTAGGATTTTCTGTTTTCAAAAACTCTTTGATCCCAAGTCACCTGGAAGATTCTTTTTCTGCCTCAGAGGGGGTATGTTCAGGTTGTCAAATGTGGAGAAATTACTCATATGTTTGGCATCAGAATTTTTGTTTAATTTTCCTCTAATAATCTTGAAGCCTAAAAGGATTCCTTAGTTTAAATTCCACATAGTTAGTTAAAAGCAGTTTTCTGATGCTGACTGACCCATCCCAGCAGAGACAAATTTTAAACATCTGGGTGTCAGAAGCACAGGGAAGTGGAGTGGTGGCATGGGAATCCCAGGTGACTGGGGTTCCCAAGGACGGCTTTGCCATTCCTCTCCTTCAGCCAAGGAGGCAGGCAGCTCCCCAGCCCGGCAGAAAGTAGTAGCCGCTGTCGAGGAGCACACACTTCCGAGGCCTTCACCTCATCATTTAAAGGTACAGTTGTGTGTGGAAGCATATGAAGCTGAAAAGTTCAGAAAGAAAAAGGCCTATCCCTAAAGGCAGCAGTTTTTCCAAGCACAGAGATGGCTACTAAAAGAAATGTAATATATATATATAATCAGGCTTAGTAGTTCAATTTCTTGTCCTTTATATGAGTGCCTGATGTTTCCCTAAGTATTCTGTCAAATGATTTGAAATGAGCTATATTCAATTTTTACAAATTTCTTTTATTTTTTAATTAATTAATTTTTGCTTTAGAGACAGGGTTTCGCCTTGTAACAGCCTCAGCTGTCCTGGAGCTTACTTTGTAGACCAGGGTGGCCTCAAACTTGCAGAGAGTCACCTGACTCGGCCTCCAGAGTGCTGGGATTAAAGATTTGTGCCATCATGCCTGGCTAATTTTTAATAATTTCTGAAGGACACATCAACTAATTTTTTACAGCTAAAGATCAGAATCACTGTGTCTAGAAGATTCTATTTTCCTTGAATTCTTTCTTCTTTATAATTATCATTTCTAAAAGCTTCTGCTTGTTTATAAGTAGTTTTGGTCACTATTATAGTTAAAAATCATAATACATAAGTTGGTTGTGGTCTTCAGGCCCCTCTTCTGGTGTCCTTTTCCTTGGGGTGGATGAGCCGAATTTTAACTTCAGTGCTATTTGGCTACTTCAGCATCCTAGGCAACTAGAATGCCATTTTAAAACATTTAAGGTCTAGAGAAATGACTCGGCGATTAAGAGCATTCACTGCTTTTGCAGAGGATTTGAGTTCAGTTCCCAGCACCTACATGGAACCTCACAGCCATCTATAGTCCCAGCTCAGGGGGTTTGACACCCTCTTGTGGCCTCTGTGGACACCTGCACTCATGTGCACACACACACACACACACACACACACACACTTAAAAATAATCTCTAAGAAAATAGTATTTAATTTCAGCTCAAAATGTCTAAAACTAGGAAACATTGCATTTCCCTATTATTACGTTAACAGCAGAACATTAATTTGTTTCTCTGTGGGCTTCCCTCCTCTCTTTCCTCCTCCTGGTCTCTCTCAAAGCCTGTTAAACTCTGTAGAGACATGTTTGTCTCTGTAAGAGCATGACTTTCAGATGCTTAGCAATTGAGTTAAAAAGCCAGATGGGGAACACTGGGACAGTATGTCATTTTGAAAAGTTTATACTTAGTTCTATTGGCCTGTTCTGTGGTTTGCTTCTTGGAGGAAAGTAAAAGTCTTACTCATTGGTGCTTTTTCACTAGTCTCTGTCTGTGTCACTTATCATGGATGACATCTGAAGGTAGGGAGGTGCTAAGTGCCCCTCTCCCCACATACTCCCTTACAGATAAAGCAATAACAGACCTAGGAATAACTCCACCATGAAGACCTGACAGGAGCCGGTGAGCTCTAGTCCTCTAGTCCCCAGGTCCTCTAGTCCTAGAACTTTGCTGGTTGTTTTTTCCCTCATCTTAACCTGCGCTACAGGAACCGGTGTGGTCCAGTATTGGCATTTCCTCCTGTGCCCTCTCTGAGTCCTGCTAGCAAGTCCTCTCTTGCAGAGTGAGTTTCAGAAACAGGAGGCAAAAGAGAATGACCCTTCCTCTTAGAGGCTCAGAAACCACACGCTAACTATGGCATTATTTGTGTGAGATATTTGAGAAACCACAAAACGCCAAGTGGAAATAAAAACAGATTTGGAGCAGAATCCTTACAGGTGGAGGGCTGGAAGACTTGAAGCTTATATCAGGACATTACTTTAAATAATCTACAATGTTGGGGGAAAAAAACCCATAGAAGCAAAAGGTACTTCTAAAAGGCTAACAGGCTAATAGATAGACATTTTTGTTGTTGTTGGTGGTGGTGTTGGTGGTGTTGCCTTGCATTGCCTTGCCTCATTGCCAGATGATAACATGCTCAGGCCTAGCTCACAGGGAACCAAGGACACCCCAACATGGCCACAGGAGAGCAGAGGTTCATCACACTCACTCAAGAGGCATGTGTCCTTACTTTTCTGTTCAGCCCCAGAGAAGAAGCCCTCCTCTGTGTTTCTAAGAAGGAAATGTCTAATTAAGGATGAGGCAAGTGGTCTTAAAGCAAACATTAGGAGGCTCCTGGAGGGTCGGTAAAACAGAAGACAGCAAAGCTGGCTGTCCCAGTCTCTCCCTGAACATTGTTTTTCCTACTCTTTTTCTCAGCATTTTCCCTTTGTTTGTGATGCTCATCTTGCACCTTAAGCCAGGGGCTCTGTATTATAAGTCCCAGGCCCAAATGCCACCCAGATTTGCTCTTTGTCTTAATTCCCACGGCACTTTGTACGTCCATTATAGCAGCAACCATACTTCCTTGGTTAAAAGCATTGGTGTGTGTTCTTCCCGGTACCCATCCCAGATGCTTGGCATTCAGTTAGTTGCCAGATATTGTGGGAGATACTGAATGAAGAATGATGAGGATGATGATGTAATATGTATGTGTTTGTGTGTGTGATGTAGAGGGGCAGGGCGAGTGATATGTGGAGTAGGGCTCCCTACAGAAGAGTGGAGGCTGCAGCAGGGTTTGTGCAGATTGGGAGTTGTCAAGTGGGAAAGTGCTGTGGGACCTTAGGGCAAGAGCGTCCTGTTCTTCCTCAAGGATGAGGTCCAGGGCCTAAGGAATTATGGAATGTATATGTCTGCTTATTGCTTGCATCCTTGAGTAGACTTCAAGTTGTTTGAGGGCAAAGATCTTATCTAACAACATATTTGGCCAATATTCCTTGTGACCAGCCATAAATATGTGTTGTAGGAAAAAAATAGAAGTGAGCCAGGTTGTACTATATGGGTATCTCTTATTTGGCTTGACATTTTTTTGCATTGTATATGTTTGGCAAAGTTATAAAACACCATCCTGCTTTTTATTATGTTGTTTAGCTTTTAATGTAAAATAAACAGAATCTGTAGAATGGTTGGTTTACAAGTGTGACCCAAACATATCTGGAGTCTACAGCTAACCAAGATAGAAATGGCCCCCGTGGGCTGTTGGTTCACAAGTTCAAGGCCAGTCTTGGAGACATAGTGAGACCCTGTATCAAGGACATTGACTTGGAGGATATGCCATCTCTCTAGCCCCGTTGGCCCTCAGTCTTATATAGCATAGTCCACAACACAGCAGGTCCTGGCTCCACCCAACATGGCAGGAAGCCTTAGTGGACTCTTGATCTAGTAAATAAAAGTGTGGGTGGGAAAGAGCTGTTTGCATTCTTTGCAGGGAAATCTTAGCGAAGTTAAATTTATGTAATAAAACCTTAGTTTGGAAACATTCAACTTCTAGTGTTTTTGTGGAAGCGAATGTTAAGCAGAATGTGCTGTCAAAACCAAACCATTGTTTCAATTCTGTTTCCTTTGTGATGTTCAAAGCAGGATGTTATAGCCAGTGGGGTGATTTCCTCTTTATTGGTAACTGGAAAACGGACAAGGGTTATGACAGTCACAAAAGGAGGTGCAGCGGCTCCGTGGAGTTTTATTAGACATTTATCCTTTGTAGCATGCTCCTGTCACCATCTGATCTTTACACACTTAGACATTAAAGGTCAGGGATTATCCCCATTTGACAGATGAAAACGTTGAGTCACAGGACACAGTAATTAGCTTCTAGAAGGTCAAATGGAGCTTGCAGCAAAGGACAGGACCCTGGGCTCCTGCAGCCTCAGGCTGTTCCCATAGTAGGCACTGCTGCTTCCTCCTTAGGAGCACGGGCACTTTCATGTCTGTTGGCTTACTAGGCTTTCGACATCCCTGTGGGGCCAGCAGGCCAGGCTGTCATTACTTTCCTCTGAGTGGTGGGAAAGTAAGTTGCCACCATGAAATGGGCAGTCAGTGTCAAGCCAGGCTGCCAACCCCTCTCTGCCCTCTTGACTGAGCTAACCAGGGAACTCAGAAAATATCCCTCAGGAATATTTACAACTTCCCAGAGGGACTCTCTCTTCACAGCCATACTACATCCTGGAGAGTGGATTCTAAAGTCCCAGGTAGGCACACCGGGCTGTAGTCATGGAGCCTGAGGGAAACAAAGGCAGGTAGATAGATCCTAGCAGCCTGTTTCTAGTGACATTGATGACTTTGACTCTGTGTCCCCAGGCCTGAGCAGGCGAAAAGTTTAGACGCTACAGATTAATTGTCAGGAGAGACCAATCAACCCAAATTAATCATCAGTCAAGATGAATTGCCAGATCTCTGAATAAGTGATAAAAGTTCTTGGGACAAGATGCAGGATGAATTTGTCATCTGAGACCTGTCAACCCAGTGTCACAAACACAAACTTGAGGTCCATGATAAACCGTGTTGTGAGAACGCCATCCATGTAGCCGACTGGAGCCCTTCCCCTCCCTGAGTGTATCTTCTAGTCCCAAGAATTCTCAGACCAGATGTTTTCTCATGTCTGCTGGACGTGGAGAGTCAGCCGTTCTTAGATGTACATGGAGACACACGGAGCATAGCAGACATGGGAAAGAACATCAGGATTGGCACTGAGCCCTCGCAGACCATCGTGGAGGGTCACAGGCTTGTCAGTTCCAGGGCCAGCTTTCAGATGCAGCCCTTGCCACTGGGTGGGCAGCTGTGGCTGCCTGTTTCTTGTCTGTAGAAAAGAAGTGAGGTCAGAGCCCTGGAGTTACAGATATTTGTTTGTCGTCTTCTTTTATAAAAATCTAAACTTTGTACATGTGTGTGGTATAGATCTCTGTATATATGCGTGTCTGTGCATGCATGTGCTGAGGTAAGAGGCTGACAACAGATGTCTTTGTTGCTATTTTCTTCCCCTTGAGACAGACTCTCTCACTGAACCTAGAGCTCACCTGCTTGGGCTAGACTGGCAGGCCAGTGAACCCATGATCCATCCCATTTCCTACTCTCGGCACGAGAATTCAGGTGTGCTATGCCTGGCTCTGAACTCAGGTTCTTATGTTTGCATAATTGTGTTTAGTATTCGACCTGTGGATTTTATGTGTTTCCATATCTCCCACAACATGCTAAGGAGGACAAGGGTCTAAATAGTTTGCTCCTGTGTTTTTATGGTTGTGCTGGGTACAGTGTGGTTGATGTCTTTGGGTCGTTGCCCTGACCCGTATGCTCACCTGCTCACCTGCGTGGGGAGGGAGGTGGGGCTCCTTTGAAGCACCTCGCCTAGCTTGTCTTTCAACAGAATCTCATCCAGCCAGTAAACCCAGGCAAAGCTGCACCTCCCCTATAAACAAAGCCCAGTAGGAAGCCCTTCCATAACCAGGCCTAGAGGACAGCTGCTGCTGGTGAACTTTAATAGGCACATGGACTTCTGTGCCCAAATTAATGGAAGTGTTGGTTACATGCATCTGAAGAGTTCTCTAAATGTTCATGGTTTGGCTGTGTCTTGCTATTAACAATTGTTGGCACCAGTTCGTTATAAAGTCTACATAAACAGAGAATCTAGGGGTGGCCCGCCATGGGAAGAAGCATGGGCCTGTCTTCTTTCAGGTTGTGCAGCATGTAAAGGCTGTGCATTTGGTGAGAACATGGCTCTCTGAAGCACAAGCCTTTGCTGAACTTCCTTCCCTTCTGGAAGGAGTTCCATGGGCTGCTGGAAGCAAAGTGCTGGTGTTGGGTGTTTACTTGGTTTGCTGTGGTCTCTTGGCACAGGAGGCTCTGGGTGGCTCTCCTATGTCCCCGTGGATGCCAGGAATTGGGGCAAAGTAAACCAGGGTGGGCTGGATATGTCTGTGTCCTAGATTTCATGGTTTATGCCTGGCCAAGGGCTGTCACTGTCAGGCCACTCCCAGCCACTGAGTCCTCACTGAAGTCAGTGTGTGAAACCTTAACATTTTGTCATTTTTACCTTAATCCAGAATGCTTTGCCAAACCAGCAGACCAGTTGATGACTGAATCCTGCCCCCTCTCTGGGACAGATGATCACTGTTCCTGGTGCTGTCCTGTCTGTCTTAGTTTTCTTGTTTTGGTTCAGACCCCCATATCCCCTTTGCCCTAGTCTCTTCACAGCTGAGGTGTTTTGTCAGAGCAAGATTGCAAAGAGTTAACACTTTTGCTTTTCTCAAAGTTATCTGTGAAGAGTATTAGTTGTTTAATAAAGCGTGCCTGCCCTCCGGATGAACCCGCCAGTGACTCTGCAGCTGGGGTCATTCCAAGTTCACGCGGTGGACTTTTGACTGCCTCTGTGTCTGTGAAAACAGTCGGCAGCTCCTGCGGGGATCATTCATTCAGGCCTGTAACACAAAACTATTGCCAATGGGCACCTGCTGGGCCAGCTTCCCAGGAGGGCGTGGAGAGAAGATACCAAACTCCTCAGGCATCTGTGGAGATAAGAACTGCAGGGGCTCAAGGGATCTCTAACAGTCTTGCCTCTGGGACCCACTGCGGGCCAGTAGGCCAGGGTCAGAGAGTGCTGTTAGCCGGGCCAGGCCGCTTGGGTAGCATGGGAGCTAATAAAGGGGGGCAGGAGGAGAAGCGAGGGTAGGAAGGAGAAGGGGGTAGTACAGAAGGAGGAAGAAAGATTCAGAGCACATTCTCCAAGTTTCCAGCACATTCTTAATTTCTCAAAACAAGAAAACAGTCTATGGCTTTGGACACGTCTGATCTAAAACTGTTGTTTCTTCTGTATCTATTGGTTCTAACTGCTCTTCTCATGAGATTCGTGTACTACCAAGAACACATCTCACCGCATTGGCCCTGTCCTGCAGGCCAACAGCTTGAGTCTCATACATTTATGACTTTTACATATACAGCAACAAATGAGTACCGGAGTGTGGTCCAGATTTCTCCCCTTTGCTAGAGGAGAAAAAAAAATCACCTGCTGTCCAGAGAAGACATCACCGGGAGCTCTGAGTAACCATTTCCACACTTGGCTCTTATATGTTAGTGGCAGATATGCAGCCGTGTGGCACTGGGCTTGAATGTCAGAGAACATTCTGGAGAGTGCCACACAGTTCTACAATACCCTCATATGGTCCAGAAAGCCTAAGTTACTTTCCAATGTTTGATTTGCCTGTTCATCTGTGTATTTACTGAGCCTACCCCTTCCCTCATTTCCAGTGAACAGTTAACTGTATTTATGGGTCTAGGTTTTCCTAATCTGTCGTGTGATGATATAGTTTTAAAGGTAGTTTTGTTCTCACAGAAACCTTCCTTACTGTATCTGTTCAGTTCTTAGAACTTCATGCAAAGAAACATTTAACTTAGTTCTGTACTACTGATAACAGTCCCAGGAAATTCCAGGCACAAGCCAGAAACCCATCTTCTTCATCCAGGACTGTGGCGGTGTCTGGCTCTGTATGCTCCAATAAGAAGGATAACAATGTTAATTTTGTATTTCCTTGGCTCTTGTCTCTCGTAATTTGTTGCCAAAATGAGCAGGCAGCTTGTCCACCTGCATGCTCTTTGTGGACTGTGTGGTCACAGTGCAGAAAGGAGCCAGACCACATGGAACACTGTCATCTGTGGACTGCATTTCCCTTTATTCCTCAGAGTTGCTGTCCAGGAGATGTGGAGGTAGCTACCAGCCCCCATTGTACCAGTGTGAGCAGTTCTGTGTTTAACTGAGTAGCTGAGTGGGAATCTATCGAATAGTACAGGCCAAGCAGGGAATGGAGCTGTGTGTTAAGCTCTGGGTTCAAGCTTAAGCAGACCTGTTGCGTTGTGTTGTGTTTTAGGTAATAGCTGCCATTTACTCTCTGCTGTGTGCTGGGCACAGTAATGGTTTTCACAAAACTAATTTGGTTTTTTAAAAACATTCATTTATTGTGGGTGCATGTGAGTACACATGCCAGAGCACATGTGTGGAGGGCTGAAGTTTCTCTTCTAACACCAAGAGTTCTGAGGATTGCTCTTACCCGCTGAGCCACATCTGCCTAATCCTCAGCATCATCCTCCCAACAGCTCCTTTTACAAAAGACTTACTCAGATATCAAGACTGGAAATAGAGTGAGGCCAGGAAGCAAGGCTGCCTGACTCCTGCCCATATTGGTGGCCCTCTCATAGATGACGCACTGTCACAGACTTCCCTGCCCGGCCCTCAGGTGTCCTATTTGTAGGTGCCCTGCTCAAGGAAGTGCAGAGAGCACTCAGCACAGCTAAACGTCATTTCCTGTAGTTTCCCTTTGCATGAGAGTGCTTTTGTAGTTGCTGCTGCCCTGTCTAGGATGCAGCATGCAGCCCAGAACCGGAAACATTTAGTCAGTGCACCTGAGCCTTGATCTAGCTCTACACAGACCTAACTAAATACAGAGTTGTGCAGAAAGTTGACAGTTAAACAGGCTTGCTGTTTTTTGTGCCTCCCCTTTAGCTCATAACTGTGTGTAGACAGTTAGAAACACCAGGCTCTGTGCTAGATACTGAGGACGCATTGGTGGAGAAAGCCAAAACTTTGCCCCTCAGGGACCATTATGATAAAGCAAAGAAGAGGGTGGGAACCATGTGCTCAGGGAGCATCCAAGTTCCGGAACAGGGAGGGCTGGCAGGGAGAAATCCATGGAGGTGGGTGCCACACAGACAATAGATTGTAGACAGGAAGAGGTTCACAGGAGGAACTATGTGTGTGAAGCACAAGCTTGGGGGGTGGGGTGGGAGAGTTTGTTGTTCCAGAGCCTGGGATGGACCACTGAGCTATCCAGTTGGGAAACTGGTTCGCTTTTTGCCCCATGGGGAATGAAATATAAGAGACTTAAGTGTTTGACGTTTGGAGCCTAGTCCTGTGTCATGATACCTGTGATCTACACAGAAGAGTTATTGTTTTGCAGTTGCACAGTGTATATTGAGAAGAAAGAGTCACACATTTCACAGTCAGGACAAACCAAACTGACAGGCTCCCAACCCCCAGAGTGAGAGGCCTGACTCACTTAAAATATATATTTATGTATTTATTTAGTGTGTTCTCATGTGGAGGTCAGAAGACACCTTGAAGGAGTCATTCCGCTCCGTGTGTGTTTCAGTGATTGAACTCAGGTCATCAGGCTTGGCAGCAAGCACCACGTGAACCACCTTGGTGCCCCACCTCACCTGGAGCTCACAGCCAAAGGAATTGTGTCTGTTTCTTGCTGTAGTGGCTTGCAGGTGCACCAGACTGCTCTTTATGGCCAGAGTGCCTCTGCCAGGCCACCTCAGAACTTCCCACTGACCAAGTGCTCCACTAGCCACAAAAGAAAATTGGCTTTCTGAAGCTATAGCCAGTGAACTAAGTGCCTTGATAAAAGGGCCTTTTAGCCCAGAAGTAAAGTAGCTGGACCACGGGAGGAAGGAGGCTGTGAGTCTGTCTTCAGCTGAGCTGTTCTGCAGAAGGTATAGCTTTGTAGGTACATTGTGTTCCGTTGACCACAAAAGTACATTTGATAAATTCTCTGATCCTGTTTGACTAGCTACTACACTGCTTGATGATCTTTTGAGCATATAGGAGAGAAAAGAGCATGTTACGGGTAGGAGTGTGTTTCACAGCCTCCGCACCCAACCCCTGGTCTTAACTGTTTTATCTGTAAATTTCCCTCCTCTCTTGTTTCTAGTCAACGCAGCTAACAATGCCCGGAGCTTGGCTGGGATTTTTCCTTTTCTCGTATGGATTAAAAGAAGTCATTTATCTTGAAACACAAGTGACCTCTGCTTTCCTGCAGCTATTTAGACTTAAGGCTACGTAGCTTCCTGGTGACTTCTTGGAGTCCATGATTTTCAGTGCTCAGAGTCATTTGCCCAGCAATTGGGCTGGGATGCAGGCCGGGGCCTTTGACTCAGGCTTGAAGTTGGGCTCCTTGGCATATGTGGTCAAAAAAGAGTTCCTAGTGCAAACCTGTCAAGGCTGTATCAGGATAGACTTCCTGACCCTGACTTTCTCAGCATCATTGTGTGCCCACCCCCATCACTCAAAACCTCAAACTTTGTAGCTGGCCAATTGTGTCCTGAACTTGAGTTGAATGAGTCCCCATTAGCAGACTTGGAGAAATTTGCATGTGCTATGTATTGACTGCCCATGCCCAACCTACATCTCCATCAAATGTATGGTTCATCACCTACAAAGAGGGATTTATCAGCAGTGGGAGCCTTTGAGAGTCATCAGGCCATGAAGATGGCGCCCTCGTGTTTGGGATTAGAGCCTTATTCTGAGATGAAATCTTGGACTGTTGGTCCAGGCTGGTCTGTAACTCATACTTGCAAGTGATCATTCTTTCTCAGCCTCCCAATTAGCTGGGATTACAAACATGTGTCACCACATCTGGCTGTGGATCATTCATTTAATCCCGATTGGCCTCAAGCTCATGATCCTCCTGCCTCAGCCTTTTTAATGCAAGGATTACAAGCTTGCATCCATCATCATTCCTGGCACATTAGTACCTTGTAAAAATGAGTCACTTTGCTCTTCCCACTGTGTGAGGCTACAGATGGGTATCTAGAAAGCAAGACCTCTTGCAACCCCAAGTCCTGGGTAAAGCCAGAGCTTTCTTATTCTTAGGGAAAAACCTAACCTGAGAGATTGGTTTTTATCTCCCAGGTTTTATCCTCACCTGCAGGGTGGGGATATTCATTTTACCAAGAATCTTCTTTTATCTTGTCCCCTGAGTCTAGCCTCAAGTTTCTCAGGGAAGTAGGTCAGACTTAATTCAATACCTTAGGTCTCCATTTACTCCCCCTCCCCACTGACTATCTAAAGGAAGGACTAAACTTCTTGCTCTTCAAGAGGCCAGAGACAGTTTCCAGTGGGCATTTGAGCCTGCTTGCCAGTCACTTCCCCAGACATCGCCTGACATGAGCAGTGGCTTTGTGCGTGGAATTCCCAAAATGCAGCCTCTGTCCCTAAATGGCACTCCTCAAACAGTTTAATATGTTCTCAGAAACTTCTTGTTTTCCCTGGGAATTATCTGCTGTTGTTAATGAGTCAACCAAGGATTCTGGGAAGACGAGAACCTGCTAGGCTGGGGAGGAGGAGGATGAAGCAAAGAGCCTAGAGGGGCTTCAGTAACTTCTAGACCCAGAAGTTCCATTGGAGGGCGTCAGCTTCACTGCTCTAAGAGGAAGGGTATATGCTTTGAGCATTATGGCTTTCGGAAAGGCATTTTCCCCTAGAGTTAAGAATCACTTCAGCTGAGTTCCCTCTGTAGACAACCTGTGTTCAGGAAGGAAGGCAGCACATAGCACGTCTTTGTTGCCATTCTCACACTCTTCCTGGTTTCTTTAAGAAGTGAGGACTCTGGTTGTGCTCCTGTTGTGAGGCTGAACTAGGTGATTTTACAGGTGCCACTATCACAGGATTGCTTCACAGAAGGGCTTGTCTAGCTAAGGTCCCCACTAAGTAGTTTTTGACAAAATTTTAAGACATTCTCTTTGTCTCATGAAGACTGTTCTAAAGGGAAAGTTCCTAAATAGAGTTTTCAGTCCTAGTAAGTGCTAGCTAGGGTCAGAGGTGGCCTGGGACTCCTTTTCAAAGTCTGCGGCAGGGCCGGAGAGATGGCTTAGCAGGTAAGAGCACTGGCCACTCTTGCAGAGGACCCAGGTTCAATAACCAGCACCCACAAGGCTCCTCACAACCACCTGAAACTCCAGTTCCCAGGTGAATCCAGTGCCCTCTTGTGATTTCTTTGGGAGCTGCAAGCCTGTGGTATAGAATCCTGTTTAGAGGGAAAAAACACCCATACACATAAAACAAAATAGTAATAATAATAATAATAATAATAATAATAATAATAATAATAATAATAAATTATGTCCATGTACCATCCTAGAGTGGAGCTGATTCACCTGCCTAGGTAGGTATAATGATTTGACTACTACAGAGGGTATTTTTTCTCAGGCTGGCTCAGCACTTGGGCAAGGGCCTTTGGTGGTAGTTACAGCTGTCTGGAGCCACGTTCAGCCTCAGGATTCTCAGCAGAGGGTGCATGGGGACCAAGTTCTCAACACAGCCACCAGTCATCTGCCAAGAAAGCCCGCTTACAGCATGTTTAGCTGTGCCCTGAGTTCAGTTCCTGGTACCCACAAGGAGAGAACTGACTTCAACAAATTGTTCTCTGAGCTCTACATACATATATAACCCCCTAGTAAATCAATATTAGTTTTGTTGTTATTTTGAAACAAGGACTCTGGCAGTCCTGGAGCTCCTTATGTAGTCCAGTCTGGGTTCAAACTCACAGAGATTCACCTGCCTCTGCCTGCTGAGTGCTGGGATTAAAGGCATGAGCCACCATGCCTGGCAATCAATGTAGTTTTTAAAGTAAATATGAAAAACAAAGAGGCACTTTGCCTATATGATTCTCATAACCCACGTGGGTTGACTGACTGAGCCCCTTCTGCTGGTCTATTGAGGTCACTCTCCCAATCCAGTCTCCATTCTGCTGCTCCTGTGCTTTCGGGCTTATAGCTAACCCTACCAGTCCTTTAGAGAGAAGAAGCCAAATCCTATTATGGAAGTGCTTCAACCACTCTGAGCTTCCGGATTAATCTGAAACACCATCTGAGTTCATAACTGGGTCACAGTTGCAGAACAGCAGAGAGTTGCCAGTTCAGCTGGCGTGTGCTTTAGGCCAGTTATGAGCCCAGCAGTCTCGAGGCTGGACCTTACTGGATGCCTTTAGACCTTGTGTGCTGAGATAATCGAGTGCCTGTGGGTAACTTTGTTTCTTAATGAGAAAGAGTGGCCTGTCTTGATAAGTGTTTGTCCATGAAATGGCTACACAGGACACATCCCAGGACTGGAGGGCCTCAAGAGTCCAGAGAATGGAGGAGGGGAAAAGCAAGGTCACTCACTGGCTTGGAGGTGCCACTAACACGGAATGAGCATCCAGCACATTTTTCAAATGCTTACTAGTCTCAGGGCTTCCCAGCCATGTCTATATCTTCAAGACTACATAGAACTGTACTAGAAACAACCTGCTCTGTGTCCTGTAGGCAAAAATCCAGGGTTCCTAAATACTCTTTTTTTTTTTTTTTTTTAACCAAACTCCAACTAATTCCTTGCCGGTTTTTTTTTTTTTTTTTTTTTTCCATTGTGTGTCCCCACTTGCTCCATCCTTTACCCTTGGCCAAGTGACAGATATCTATTTGGTTTGCCTCTTGTCAATGACAGATAGTTACTGCTTTAGGGTCATTATTTTCTTTAACGTTCCTATTTATAAATATTGCAGGAAGGTTCAATGTCAAGTCAAAAGTCACTGAATAACATTTGAAGCCTTCTTTCTCTCCTTCCCTCCTTTCTTTCTGATTGCATACCATGCTGAGGGCTGGGCCTAGGCAAGGGCTATACCACTGCGTGACATTCTCAGCCCCAGAACAATTTTTACTGTGGCTTTTTTAATGGCACTGGACAGAAGACAATGGTTAGGACCTTAGTTTTGAAGTGATTCAGGTCATAACTGACTTGAAGCCGGTTTTCTTGCTAGTTACCAGCAGAGTTTAAAATGACTCTAGAATTTAAAGTCTCAAACTGTTTGTGAGAAACTATTAAAATTGATGGGCAACCCAATTAAAAACACTGGTCCCAGCAATCTGCCTTAATTACTTCTGCAACCCCTCAAAAAAAAAAAAAAAAAAAAAAAAAAAAACACTTGCAGATGGATAAACTGAGGTCCAGATGAGCTGGGTGACTCTCACTATAATGAGATGTTAGTGACTGGCAGATGCCACTTCTCTGTTCTTAGCTGGCCTCTTTGGTAGCAACACACAGAACCAACTCCTGCCTGCTTGTGGCACGGCGGCATATAGGTGGCCATTCCGATTGTGAGAGGCTTGGAGCAGTGCTGGTCATACTGCAGCTGTACAGCCTTGTCCTTGGATAAAGAGAAATTCTCTCCCCCATGCCGCAGAGTCCCGTTACTTCTTTCTCT
Organism: Phyllotis vaccarum; assembly: GCA_033318265.1. Classification (NCBI taxonomy): domain Eukaryota; kingdom Metazoa; phylum Chordata; class Mammalia; order Rodentia; family Cricetidae; genus Phyllotis; species Phyllotis vaccarum. The sequence continues at coordinate 59,139,516 of JARWLC010000003.1, read as the reverse complement.
CTTCCTGTGAAATTCAGTCATCACCTACCCTGCTGACAAGGAAGATACTGTCACCAGCAGTTTGCAAGGGTCTCAAGGAGAAACTTTCCATTAAGTAAATAACTGTGAAAGAAGTGCTCCAGAGAACAGGGAGAAACTGAAGCCTTGGCTCCTGTTACACCAGCCAAATACCTCTGGCACCCATGCTTGCTGAGTGTCACGGAAGGGTCAGGGAAATGGACAGAACTGAGGGACACAGTGTGAACTTTCTCCCTCATGCCGTTCCACTGTCTGCTTATATTTCTGAAGTCAGCAGTTCAGAGCCAGGCCCCCAAGCCAGGCTAGTTTGTGTGTCTCCGTGTATACGGATGACAGGATTATTTTGGAGTGTTGATGCAGTGTGTGTTAGCTGTTCAGGAGAACGGGCATCTTGAAGTAAGTACTTCTGAAGTTTTACCCCTGTGTTGAAAACACTGCTTTCTAGAACTTAATGACTTTGGCCAATATGCACAAGTGTGTGTTAAGTGCCCACACTGCCTTTAGTTACAGCAGGAGAACCCACTGTAAGTGCGTGAGCAGGTTTCTGAAGGATGTTCTGTTCCTTGGCTCCTCTCATCTAGTTAGGCTGACGTTCACTTGAAGCTTTAAGTGTTTTTGTAGCCTTGAACTTGCTTTTTTTTTTTTTTCTTTCTTTCTTTTTTTTTTTTTTTTTATGAGCTAGATTGACTTAACTCTGCAAATCCCTTCTGCTGCGAAGGTTTTGATTTTAACCAAGTGGTGCCTTTTCTGCAGATGACCTCCTGGGTTCCCCCCAGTAATACACAATGCACACTCTGCTCTGGAGCTGTTAGGTCCCTCTGTAGAGAGCATGCATCACACTAGGTTTTCCTCTGTCGTGCCACAGCAGTCCTATACAATATGTTTATTCCCATTTATAGAGACCAAGGCCACTCAGCACTGTCTTTCCTGTGGTGACTGCTGTGCCACATTGTCCAACCTCTCTGCATCCTCCAAAGAGATATTTTAATGCCCATTTTGGAGCTAAGTATTAAGCCACTTTCCATGGTCCCATTGCTATTAACTGTCACAGTCAGAATTTGAATTTGTGTGATTATCTTTCTGTTCCAACACACACACACACACACACACACACACACACACACACACACACACACACACACACACACACACACACCCCTCGGGTCTTGAAGGCAGGAGACAGAACCCACTTCTGCTGCCTCTAGGTGGCCCCAGTGGCTCTCACTGTGTTGGACCACTGCCTGCTAGACTGGCTACATAGTCAAGCTGAAGTTGTTAGTGTCCTGAAGACTTATCCTTTCCTCTGGAACCTCTGAGGGTTGCATCTCCTTTGAGTACTCTGGAGGCCAGACTCCAGCATTCATTTATATCAAGACAGTGAGGCAAGGTGGAGGTGAGGGGTGACTGTGCCTTGGGTCAGTCAGATAACTCCAGCGGTCACACTAGTTTTAAATGTCCCCACCCACTTGATGGTTACCTTCGAAGCTGAGGGCATGATGAAGGAGTATTTCCTAGCCACAGCAAATATAAGACTATGGGCACAGAGAGAAATGAGCCTAGGATTCCCTCCCCCAACAGCCTGCATGTCTGGGAAGGAGAGACAGTGGTGTGTTTTACAGACCCACTTGGATGAGGTTAAGAAGTGGGTATAAAGATGATTATCCCCAAGGTGATGGAAGTCTCACTGTCTGGCTTTGCTTTCATTTCCATAAAATGTCTCTATTGGTAAGAGCTGGTCAGTCTCCCAACACCACAGGTCTGGGTAGGTCACAGACTTCAGTCTCCACCCTTCTTCTATTCTCAAAGATTTTTCTGCTAAACAAGGTGCTGCATACCTGTCATCCCAACATTTGAGAGTGGAGGCAGGAGGACTGGGGTTCTAGAGCCTAGAGCAGTACACTGGCCGCAACAGAACCCTCTCAGAACCGAACCAAAAGGCTGCTTTCTGGGAGGACGACCTCTGTAGTAGCCTGTGAATACTCACAAGTGACAAGCAGCAAGTCCAGATGTCTTGCACAAATAGGTTTGGATTTTGTTTTTGTTTTTGAGACAGGCTTTCTCTGTGTAGCCCTGGCTGTCCTGGAACTCAGAGATCCACCTGCCTCTGCCTCCCGAGTGCTGGACTTAAAGGCATGTGCTACTACTACCTGCACAAATAGTTTTCATAGCAGGAAAGTGAGATTAGTAAATTGACATAGACAGTTTACTTATGTAGACCTCTTTCATAACAAAAGTCAGGCTCCTGGCCAGGTAGGGTGTGACGTGCCTATAGTCTGCAGCAGGAGAACCACCAGGTTAGACACACAGAAAGACCCTGTCTCCAAAACAAAAGAAACACAAAGCATCAGAGAAGCATGTGAGATAAAGAGTGATCTCTCCTTGGGATACTGACCTTCTCTTGGAGGTTAGCATGGGCCTTTGTACAGAGAAGCTCCGGGAGCCTGTTGGTGCTGAGTGCAAGGCAGCTGTAGCAGAACCAGGTATCAGTGATAGCTTTGCCATGGGCTCCCTTCTAAGCCTCGAGTATCTAACTGCTTTCATGGAGGGGAATTAGGAGACTTGGGTTGTGCTGGACATCCTTCCTAGATGACTTCCCATATTTTCACAGAGGAGGAAACCTTGGTTTTTATCTTCATTCTCGTCAACTGTTACAAAAGTGTTAGCCTTCATTTACACTCTCTTCCCAGTGCTCACCCTTCTTCTAAGGAAGATGCTGCAGGCAGCTTGGATGTTCTAGTGCATGCTGCAGACACTGCCACTAACATGCCCTCATGACTGTCATCTTACTACCTCTGGGGCGTTGTCACGCTCCAGATCTGCTGGCCAATGCATCTAGGTCACCACTGTCATTGCAATGAGACCTGCTACCAGACAGGCTCCAAGGCCAATGTTTATCTCCCTAGTGGAGTCCTCGCTGGGCCAGGCTCAGTGCTTTGTAAAGACATGCACTATGGCTTGAAGGCAGAGCTGGAAAGGTTTTGGACACCATCCACCGAGCACTGTAACTTTATAGGTGGTCTACTCTGGACATTTGGTGTGGAAGCCTGTGTTTATCTGCTGTGAACTATGGGATGTTAAAGTTAAACCCTGGTGTGGCTGACCATAGTCCTAACCCTTTGAAAGGGTGATGGTTGTCCTTGGACTCACAGCTAACTCACAGTGGTGAGAATGCTATCTGGACACCAGGCTCTGAGTTACTATTGCTGGTCTTGCTAGCCGCCTGGTGAAATAAGTACCATCGCCTTATTCCTGAGCAAACAGAGGCTCAGAGGCAAAGCTCCCATAGTGCTCAAGAGGGGCCTGTCATCCGTCTCATACCAATGTGCAGGTTCCTGCCCTTTGTCCTGTGATAGCTCTCCAATGACAAAGTCTGTCTTCCATGATCCACAGCAATGACTTTGCAACCTCCCATGGTTCTTCTCTTGTCCTAAAGGAAGCTGTCAGATTAACTTCCATTAACTTTGTTTCTGTAAGTAACTGTGCGGTGATGGAGAAAGTGGACTGAAAAGCAAACTGTGATGGGGATCAGATTTCCAGGAGGTGTGACATTGATGCCCTAGACCACATAAGCATTGGGAGGGGGGGCGGGGTAGGGTGGTTGCCATAGCTGGCACCAGGAAGCACTTGCTATTTCTTCCAATGTGTCCAGAGCTCACCTGCCACTCACATCAAGAAGCCTCCAGACTGAAGCTTCTAGGGCAAATCTGACCTGTGTTAACCACACCCAGAAGTCCCCCTTTCTCGCCCCACCCACCACCAAGTCAGAATGAAGTTGGCTCCCAGATGGCTGCCCAGTGTCTTGGGTCCTTCAGGTAGGCTGTTGGCCTACAGTCTTCCCATTGAGCTGTATAGCTGACTAGCATTCCTGTGAGTTTTCTAAGAGGTTAGTCCTGGGTCGTTGGCACTTAAAGCAGTTGTTTTGGTAGATCCTTCCTGAGAAGGTTAATTATATGTTTGATACCCTTCTCTTTTTATGCCTGAATGATGAGGATAAGTACTCTGTGGTTTATTAACTGTCACGTCAAACCTTTTCAAATTGTCTGGTGACAAAACAGAGTTTTATGTCCTTTTTATCCAGCTTTGATGGATGAGACAGCTTCTCTGGGCAAAGTATGTTAGGGTAAATAAAATTCTCTGATTTGTAGGGGATGATGGGTTTGCACTCCAAGTCATGGGTTCAAGTCTGCTGTTAATCTTTTTACCCACTTCCTTGATAAATGGGGCTGGGTACCTGATGAGCACTTGGCAGGTTGCTGAGTGAGTAAAAGAAGGCACAGCTTGAAGGAGGTTCATCTGACCTTTTCACTTTCCCCATAAACCCCATGCTCGCTGCATGCTGGTGAGCATTGCATTAAGCTGCACCTCTCCAGAGATTTTGATATGAAACCCTAGAGCAATGTTTCCTGCCTTGAAGCCAATTGATTTTTAGCACAAAGGGCTGTGTCCTTAATATCAAAGGATCCCAACTCTCACCTCCTCTTCCCCCACCCCTGACCATTTTTGTATAAACCTTTAACTTGATTTTTTAAAAAATTGTGTATATGTGTGTGAGAGTGTGTTTGTGGTATATGTACACATGTGTGTACCTGTGTATGCACACAGAGGCCGAGGAGATGTCCTGTTTATCAAGCGCTACCTCATTTTCTTGAGACAGGGTCTCTTATTAAACTTAGGGATAGATTGGTGGCCAGCAAGCCCAAGCAACCTTGCTGTCTCTGGCCAAAGTATGCCTGGAAGAGCCTGTGTTTGTGCAAGAGGATGGATTTTCACTTAAAGTCGTGGGTTCAAGTGTGCTGTTAACCTTTTTTAACAACTGCTACAGCCCTGGAGTTCCAGACACCTATACATGGCTTTTTACATGGGAGGTAGGGATTTGAACTCTGGTCATTGTGTCTGTTCTGTATGTGCTTCAATCCGATAAACCATCTCTCCAACTCACATCTTTAACTTTTTAATAAATTCTCAGGGGCACAGATAAAGTAGCTCTTACCTAAAATACTTGAGCCCATAAGTCTTTAAAAAATTCTGGATTTTCGAGATTCAGGACTATTTACATGTGAGATTTCCTAGGGAAGAGAACCAAATTTAGACGTGAGATTCACTTGGGTTTCATACACATTTCACAGGTGACCCTTTAGTATTTTTGGTGCACCAGCACTGCAATCCTTTTCATGGGGCAAGGCATGGGCTTTTCTACTTGTAGTTCTCAGAAAGTTTCAGATTTTAGAATATTTTACATATAAACTTTTTAGGTTGTATTGTGGAACTGATGTGTAAATGCTTTGAGGGAATTCTGCCTCTTGTTTCCCTATGTCTGCCACCCAGGGTTTGAGAGCAGTTAATCTTTTTGTAAAAATCACAATTTTGTTCCTTAATTTGTTCCAGTTTGCAGGGACGTTATCAGATGGCCTGGGGAAGACAATGGACAACCGGCACCAGTCTGAACGAGAGTACATCAGGTACCATGCAGCCACCAGTGGAGAGCACCTCGTGGCCGGCATCCACGGCCTAGCTCATGGTAAGTAACTTGTAGTTAGACTGAGGAAGAATGCCCCTCCTGCCATAAGTTCTTTTATGCACATATCTTGGTGCGTGGGGGAAAGGAAGCCGGCAGCAGGTGTCGGTGAGCCTGGCAGCCACCCACCTTCTCCGTGAAGTCCTCATTCCTCTTCAGGATTATGTGCATGGTGCAATTCCTACTGGTTTTCTGGGTTCCATCTCCAAGGGAATCAGGTATGATCCAGCAATCTCCTCCTAGAGTCTGGGCCTGCTGCTTTAAGAGGCCTGAGGAGATGGCCCCATAGGTAAGGTGCTGGCACAAGAGCCTGAGTCTAATCCCCAACATCCACATCAAGAGCCAGAGTTGGTAGATCCCTGGGGCTTGACAGGCATCCAGCCAAGTAAAAGACACACTCTCCAACAACCACAAATGGATGACGCCCGAGACTGACCTCTGACCTCTGCATGCATGTACACACACCCATACACACGACTGCCTCATGCTTGCCACTTGTTCTTTCCAAAGAAACTGAGGTATAAAGGGGGCTGCTGGGTGTGTGGTCTTGGTCTTTCTGCATCTGTAAGACACAGGATTTTAAAGCCACGTAATTACAAAGCACATGATGGCAGACATACGTCATCTCTGAATTTGTTTCAACTCAACCACCACTGATTGACTAAAAATCCAGTTTTCAACCAGTATCCCTCAACCACTTGGTTCTTCAGCCACACAGAGCCAAGTGCGGCCTCTAGATCTGCTCTAGATATCCCCTGCAAGTCCCTGTGGTGGTCTTCACTGCCCAGATGCTCAGTGGTGTGTAGCTCACTGTCAAATGGGCTGAGTATCAAGAAAGCAGAGAGGCCATCCAGAGTCCCCTGGCCCATAGTGCTTGCTGGTGATAGCTGGCAGATTTGACTAGATCCTAGGAATCCTTGGCACCATGACAGTCCTCAGAGTGATCTCTTCCAATTGTCTGCATTTGAAATACAGAGAGATAATATTTTATAATGATGTAAGCATGACTAAGCCTATGCTTAGAATACAATGTTTATTGTAGTGGGAAGTTTGGAAGAAAATGTTTTTGCTTTCCTGTAAAAGTGGCATCTCAAGCATCAGGCTGAATATAAAGTTGGACCAAATTAATAGATTTTAAAAGCAGAGTTTGGAATAATCATTCAGGAGTAAATATTTATTTAATTATCTTTATTAACTGTAATGATAATGCAGTAATTACTAGAAGTGTCTGATTACCACCCTTTCTTCAGAGAGAGGTGGCTGGTCTCAATTTTTGGATGAACACAATCATGTGCTAGGAAGCTAGGTGATTTGTTTATAGTTGCAAAATCACCTCTAATCAAAGATTGTCCCGATGCTATACATATCCCCTTTAGGAGCCAGTTAGGCCAGTCTGGGACCAGAGTCTGTGCCACCTCATCCAAGAGGACACTTTGATCTCTGGGAAGGGTGAAAGGAGTATTTCCTTTAGGAGGGAAAGACTCACCTGATAGACTAGAATCCACTCGTTGTCCTTAGTTTAAAGCTGGAGCCCTAAGGCAGACCAGATGACCAATAGCTGGGACTCATGCGGTGGGAGGAGGGAACTGAGTCTTCCAAATGATCTTATGACTTCCTTGTATGCACTTCAGCTCATGCACAACATGTACACACACATGCACACACACACATGTGATCACGCACAAAATAAATGAATAAAGACCTGGGGCCCTGCTTGAGCCAGGTCCACTGAAGTCTATCTAAAATCCTAGTTGTTCATCCAGGAATGCTGTGCTGTGAATTCTTAGGACTTTCTCACCCAACCAATTTCCTTTCCCAATTTGTCTCACTAGAGCTGAAGAGAGCAGAGAGCTTCCTCAAAACCCAACTGTCAGAGGGTAAACATTCTGTGAGTGTCCCTGGCCCAAGTCCTGGAAATGCTCACTGAACAGGGCCTGCCTCTTCCCCGCGATTCCTGTGACCTCGATAGCCTTTGCCAACTGGTGGCCATTGTGGGAGGGCTTCAGCCATTGCTGTCAGCCTTTAAAGTGTTTGAATGCCCTTTTCATTTAGATTGATATTTTAAAGTTTACACAACGCCCAGGGTTCTGGCTAGCCTTGGCAACCTTATTGAATTATTTGGGGTGCCTTAATGCATTCTTCATCATTTACTCTAATGGTGTCAGCAAAACATGCAGTATTACATAAACCATGTCAAACATTTGACAGTATTGGCTGGACTCATTATATTCATGGAAAACCGAAGCATGCAGGGTAGCTAGTCTTCTGCCTTACATTTCACAGGATCTTAGAACTTTCCCAGGGATTCTATTTTCTAGGCTCCTATTGCTCATCCCACAGTCTACATCTTCTCCTTATTGCCCATATGCTGCCCAAGAGGCTGCCATTATCTTTCTACCCCTTTCTTTCCTTAAAGATTGTTTTTAAGGTAGAATCTCACTTCTTCCTGGCTGGACTTGAACTTATTATGTAGCTGAATTCAAGATGCCCTTGCATTTCTGGTCCTCCTGTCTCCACCTCCCCAGGAGGGTTATAAGTGTGTGCTCCTGTGCCTGGTTTTGTGTAGCAATGGGCATTGAACCCAGGCTTTGTGCATGAGGCAGGCCCTCTACCCACCTGACTCTTAATACAGCCCCAGCCCGAGGTCTTTTTTTTGTTTGTTTTTTTGTTATGTTTTGAATTATCTAGGACACATGCTACTTCTAACTCACTGTCTGGTACAACCCTTGGATTCTGGACTTCCTAGACAAGTCCCCTGGGTCCCTTGACTGTGGTCCATCTAGAGATCACCATATTGCCTTTATCATCCCAAATTCATGAACTGGGAGTTTGGTTTCAAGTACTTTTGGTTTTGTCCTTGACCAGGTCACAGAGACCCTTGTGTTTTGTTTTGTTTTTTTGTCTCCCCCATAGGTATCATTGGTGGATTGACCAGTGTTATAACCTCAACAGTAGAAGGTGTGAAAACAGAAGGCGGGGTCAGTGGCTTCATATCTGGCTTTGGCAAAGGACTCGTGGGCACTGTGACCAAGCCAGTGGCAGGCGCACTGGATTTTGCTTCTGAAACAGCCCAGGCGGTGAGAGACACAGCTACCCTCAGTGGTCCCAGGTCAGTGGTCATGGCAAGAGTGGACAGTGATGTGTTTAATGATAGACTTGTCTATATTAGTTTATATGTTGTTTAATTTAAATACACATAGGAGAAATGTCTTACTTGTGCAATAGAAATATATGAAAAGGAGGCACATCGTGCCGTGAAGAAGGGGTAGCAGATGCCGTAACCCCAGGACTGGGGAGGTGAAAGCAGAAGAACCTGAGTTCAACAGTCTGGCTGCTTGCGTCCTGTTTTCACTCCACCACCTACACAAAGGCGGCATGCACTTTTCCATAGATATATAATACGAAGTTGGATATAGATAAGAGAATACAATGTCTGGTTCTTTCAGTAGAGAGGTGAAACTAGGATCATATCATTATAATCCTCCTCAAGCTAATTGTGTCCCCCAGGCCCATCAGTTTACTGAAAGCTGGTGGCCTTTTCTCCTAGACCCAGTGTGGTTCTAGAACACATGCAGCTGCTGTTAATCATGTGGGTTGTTCTCTGAGGTTTCCTTCTAGTCAAAAATGCCAGCTAGTCCCTCCAGCCTTGGGACAAGTAACATCTACACTTCCACAAGCAAGCTGGTGGTTCTGCTGTGGGATATTGTCTTGTCTTCACACCAGCTAGGATTAGAAATCAGAGTCGGCCCATGTAGTGCCAAATCCCTTAGAACCCAGCCACTATAACTTAGGTATTTGGTGAATGGTCTGTTTTAGCCTCCTTTCTCCAGAGAGACAAGGAGGGTTGCTGTTCCAAGGGGGGCTCCACTATGTCCGTAGGGAATTCACTGCAACCCAGATCTTTGAAGTATCAAGGTAAAGCACTGTACCTTTTCAGAAGCTGGGCTAGGCTGTGCCCACAACTTTGTTGCTCTTTAAGTAAGATTCAAAGTGAAGTCAACCCCAATTAAAAGGGGTGTCGGTATCTGTCACCAGGGAACCTCATCAGTGACAAGTTGCTGCAGTATGGGAAGTGCATGTGATTATAGACCGGGCCTTTCGATATACTCTGCCAGAATGTCTTCCATCTGGAAGCAGCTATTGGCGGGGGTGGGGTAGGGGGGTGGACCTAAGGGGGTGAGGACCATGGAGTTTACTTTAAAAGCTAAGCTGCATTCTATTCTAAGATACAAAGCTAAAACATCCCTGATGTCTATTTTGAGGCATGTATGCAGCAGTGAGGACAGGTAGGCAGTAGAGTGTCTCTATTGTCTTTATTTTCACTCAAAGCCTAAACCATCTCCTCCAGCATCAAGTGTAAATACAGCTGAAGACCCCCAGATATTCCCAAATATCAACATCAAGGGTTTGCTCAAAAAAGTTTTTTAAAGGTGCTGGGAAGGTGGTGCAGTGGTTAGGAGCCATGTGCTGCTTTTTCAGAGCACCCGAGTTCAGTCCCTATGTTAGGTGGCTCCCACCTCCTGTAACTCCAGCTCTAGGGCATGTCCCTTTCTGAACTCCACGAGCGCTCACACATGCGCAGACATTTTCTTCTCCACATACACACATGATTAATCATGATTTAAAGATTGAAATCTTTAAAAATACAGTTTCTGCTGGGTGGTAGTGGCTCACGCCTTTAATGTCAGCTCTTGGGAGGCAGAGGCAAATAGATCTCTGAGATTGAGGCCAGTCTTGTCTACAGAGTGAGTTCTAGTACAGCCAGGGATACACACAGAAGCCCTGTCTTAAAACACCAAAAAAAAAAGGAGAGAAAAGAAAAGAAGAAAAAAACCCAAAACGATGATTTCTGTGGACTAGAGAGAACAGTTACCTTTGCACGACATTGGTTTGCAGGCCTCTGGGAGGCTTTGTATTCCTTCTAGGAGCACAAATCATGGCACCATGGTTGTTACAGGAATAGAATATTCTTGTCGTTTTAACCAGTCATCCAACATTTTCACAGAAAGTTTGACTTAGTGCCACCTGGTTTGTCTTACTCATTCATTCCCAGTCAGTTAATGTTGACTGAAGTTTCTATGAACTAGGGTGAGAATACAGTAAGAATACCCCTAGCCTTGGACCACTCAGGATCCACCAGGACAGAAGATACAAACAACCATATAAATAATGATTTGCAGAATGATGCTAGATGACCTGGAAGCAATGTAGAGATGGTGTGGTGATGGATCTGATCAGGAAAAGTGCACGGCCGGGGATGGCCCAAAGGTCTAATGAGTCAGGAAACACTTCTGGAGATGAAGCCTGAAGTGCAAGTAAGGATTGACCACGCAAAGGGAAGAGGAGGTCCCCAAAGGGAACCTGGTAGAACAGACCAAGTTGAAGGAGCTTCTGACAGAGTTCCAAGAATTGTCTAGAGGCCTCCACCTGGCCAGTCCTGTTCATCTTTGAGTTTTACTTACAGACGATTCAGAGAGCCTGTGGTCATACACAGCTGGCTGGAGATGGTAAAGCCAGATTCAGGCAGCCCATCCTCTGAGCCCAGCCCAGCCCATCCTCTGCTGTGTACTGCCCTGCTTGGACACTCACTCTGCCTGCAAATAAGCCACAGAGCTAAGTGAAGGGCCTTTGGGTGTGGGCCACTCAAGTCATCCACTTAAGTCTTTTCCCCAGCTCTGCAGGGCTGGCAACTAGGAAAGCCACAGCAGCCATGTCCAAAGGGCCAGCAGATCATCACGGTGCCCTCTACTCTACTGCAAAGGTGGAACAGGGTCTTCTGAAGGATGAGCAGTAGCCCCTTCACCGGGTTCCCTCTTGTGTTGTTTGTCTAGGTCCTAGTTATTAATGAGAAGCCATGTGCTTGTGAGAGCAGAGCACTTGACCCAGAAAACAGCAGGGCAGAGTCACTTAGTAACCCTGACTTGTTGATTTGATCTCTAGCCTGTCCACGCCCCAGCATTTTCTATTGTTAAATAAGAGATTAGATATACCTGTCTATTAAGTCTACTTCCCTAGGGTCTGAAGCCCAACCAGGATTATTTTAATATAAAAGTCATGAAGAGCTATAATAAAGTTGGGCAATATTATCCTCAGGTCATGCTCAGAGCTTCCTGCAGGTGGAGAAATGTGTCCTTGTCTGGGCTTTGCTCTGATAACACCAGGGTCTCTCGAACATCCTGACACTACCCAAGGGATAAATCACCCTGGCTTCTTGGAAGTGAGGTAGAATCGTCCAGCCATCCTGGTTGGTTGAACAGGATCCAGGGGTGTTACTCAGGGTTTTCCCCACTGTTTAGACAACAGGGACTAACAAATGATTTGAAGGGATTAAAAGTGAGATTCTGACCGAAGACTGACCTGAGCCCAGGGAGCTCGCCAGGAACAGAACCCAAGAGTCCAAGAGTTCTGCCTCTGAGTCTATACTTGGAAGAGACTCTCTGCTTCCTTTGCTATATTTCATCCCATTGAAATCTTAGATTTCAGCCATCTATGTTTTAAAAGACCCAACTTTTGAGCAGATGATAGCAAGTAAGTCATAAAACTGTGAAAGAGTACTTCTTCCAGTAAGCCATCTGCATAGTAGCTTTACAGGAAACACTGGCTCCTTCTCATGTTTATTTGAGCATGGTTTTATTTATAGGGAACCCCCCTCCTTATGTCCTTTCAGATTAAAATATTTCCAAGTTCTCTCCTTGTTGGGCATTCCAAAAAGACAGCCACCTAACTTTCTTCCAGTGTCCCCATGGAGTCTGAACAGTCCTTGGGAAGGCAGGTGGGGGGAGGGAAAGTAGGAAGAAGACAAATCTCTGGCCCTGCATCCATGTTGCAGACCAGTCTTGTCCTGTCCAGTGTCGCTGTCCCCTCCCCTCCCCCATTCCTCAGCATTTGTTAACTCTACAAGTATGTGTGGTTTGGGACTAAAACAGGAAGCTTTTCCAAGGCAGCATTCTGCTGGCTCAGGGCGTGTCTTTTCATCTTCGTGGAGTGGGCCACGTTCACCCCGTTCTTCTCAAGTAAAGTTCACAAAAATGGCACGGATGCTTGTGGTGCCATTGATGCCACAGGAGAGGAGTTGTCCCTCTCTGAGAAGACCAGGCCAGGCAGGGCAGCCAGCCATGTGCATGTCCAGTTATCTTCCCTAATGCATGGTACCAAGGGGAAATGTCTGCGGTGAAGTCGGCACTGCCTGCCTGGGCCCACACTTCTCCTCTGTTTGTTTCGGTCTCTGGGCAGCACAGCATGCTGGGGAAGTAGAAGACAGAGATTTATGAAGCCAGGCCCTGAGGTTTCCTCCAAAATATTTCTTTACCTTTTTAGTCAAGACCCCGAGAGGCAGGAGAAATGGGAGTTGGCAGAACTTGAAATATTTAAACCCATTTAGCAAAGCCCAGGAGTGTTGGGCTTATCTGGTTATTTAAGTAAGATAAGGAGGCAGGGGAGTTTGAAGGATGATGATAGATCAGTGTTTAAGAATATAGCCATCAGGACTGACGTTCAGGAATCTCAGGACCCTGTACCAAGCCCAGAGATAGATTCCAGTTGCTGGGCAGCTTTTGAATATGTCTGGGTTGACTTCACAGAGAGGATTTATATGGAGCATCTTTGACTTTTTCAGTGAAAACACTCCCAAGACACTACCCAAAATTTATTAATGATACCATTAATGGCTAGTTGATGGGAAACTGAACAGCTCTTCCTTAGAATCCTCTGGGCACAGTGTTTGTAATTTTCCACTGGCACTTAGAAGTGAGAAAGGTCCACTCCCGGAGCTTTCCCCAATGTGGTGGTCGCAATTTGGGTCCCTCTGCCCTGCACTGAAACATTTAGCATGCTTGGTTTGACCTGAGCTGTTAGGGACTTCCCAACGAGCAAAGCCTAATAGAATGAAGTTGTTCATAAAAACACACACATGTTCTCAGTTTCCCCAACTGTGTTCCCATCAAGATGGAAAAGCAGACTCCTTATCTGAATAGGGCCAGTATTTCTCTGGAAGTTCCTTTTTGGTCTTCAGACTGCAAACGATTTTATCTATTTCTCCATGTTTGTTTTAAGAAGGAAATATTTTCACTTTTTACTCAGTAAAATTAAGTTCTGAGCATGCACTGGGCCATTCAGCCTGTGGCTCTACCTCTCACTTGTTAACTTGAAACATGCACCTTCCAGATGAATTCTGTGAATGGAGAGCAGGGATACGGATGTAGATATTGATGGGGTGAAGGCTGCAGCCCTCTGTGGATTTTGGCTGTGAAGCTGTGTCCTCTCTTAGTTTGTGGGTCAGCCTGGTACCCTTCTGCTATAGTGGAGCATGAATGATTATTAGTATGACTGAGACCCCTTTCCCATGAAACCAGAACATCATTATCATATCCAAACAAAGGGAAGAGACTGTCCAGCTTCAGGCTTCTCCTGCTGTCCACAGAGCACAGTGGACATCATGACCTCCACTTCTGTTCATGGCTACAAAGTGAAAGCCATTTCTTCTCACTTCCTCATCTTGCTAGACCTGTTCTCTCAGGAGGTGTGGAAGTCGTTAGGTCACTTTCTTCTTCCCGTGCTGCCTCAGAAACGAAGCCAAAGCACTGTTAATGTCAGTGGCTGTCTCACTCTGGTCTGAACTCAGGATGAGGGAATTACAGGGGAAGATATTTTTAAGAAACATCGTAACAGGCCTTCATGCCTTATAAGTTAAAATTCTCTCACAGGAACACAAGTTGAGAAATCTTATTTTCTGAGATAGACTTCTTCCCTCTTGCTGAACTCTACATCCTCCATTCCCCTTCACTCAAAGGGCCCCAGACAATGCCGTCTTCATTATAGCATGACTTATGGAGAGCTCAGCGCTACTGAGAGAGAGAGGCGAGGTGTGTGTGTTCGTGCTCACACGGATTTGAGAAAAGCCTTCCATTTCTGAAATCCCATGACTCATTTTTATGCAAGATTATCTGTTGGGGGGGGGGGAAGAAACACTTTTTTGGTCATGGTACATTATAATCATTTCTAGAAAGGAGAGCATCTAATTTTTGCCATTTTTGGCATGCCAGGATGACTGACTTCATGGAAACAGCATGATCCTGCTCCCAAAGTAAAAATCAACTGAACTAGGAAAGAGAAAGAACACTTGCTCGAGCCCAGGCCTTGTGTCCCAACCAACAAGTCCTGCACAGAGGAGGTGGCATAGTGGCTCCCAGGGTTGGGCTCTGCTGTTTGAAAATCAGTGATCTGGCCATCGCCTGTGTTCACTGAGTTTATAGGACTCACATACGGGATCTTGAGTCTGAACTTCCAGCAAAGTCCTGCCCATAGTTCTCCCAAAGAGAAGTCTGTATTTTGTACATAAAGAAGACTATGGAGTCTGTGGGAGTCCTCTGCTAAGGCCTCCGAGGCGTTATTTTTAGGTTTTGATGCCTGTCATGAGCCTTAAATCTTGACTGCAGTAGAGTCTCTGTCTGGGATCAGACTGGAATTTTTCTAAAGAATTCTGAACTACACAGAATTAATCCCCTGCTGCAGACCAGCAGAGAATGGAAAATTGGTTATGTGGTAGGGTGAAGAAGGACATAAGCTTGCGAGACTGGTGAGTTGGGGCGTTGTAGATCCCCTTCAGTTTCCTTCCACATTCAAAGACAGGATCATGTTAAATTTCTCACTAACGTGGCTTTTATCAGAGAGGAATAGTATCAGATCAGTTCCTCATTTTCAGTGGCAGTGCACTCTGGGTAAAACTGGTTCGCGATAGTGGACTTAGATAATCAAGTCAGTTGACAGTGGTAGGGTCAGCATCCTGAGTGGACTAAATATAGAATGGGAAGCGCTTTCTAATGGGTGCAGGTTTGAGCATGTACGGGGCCTTAGAGCAGGGACCACTAGGGAACCCCAGCTCTGGAATAATGCTATTCTTATTTTCACGTACTTAAATATGAACTATACAATAGGTTTATACTGATAATCTCTAATGAGTGTAAATGGCATTTCCCAATAGAGCAGATAGAGGATACAGTTGTTTTCAATTAAACAAGACTTTCAGAGATTTGCAAAAATGTAAAACAGTCCTCTCCTCTCACCTTTGGTGACTCTACAACACATTACTGGTGACAGGTATACCTGTACCTGGTTAGTTGCCTCAGCATGCTGTTCTCTTGGGAAATACCGTGATGCTTCCTCCTTTTGTGGATAGTCAGCATGTATCAGTGATGGTGGATTACTCTGGAATACTCGGGGACAGTAACAGTAACTCAATGTTCCATGTTGGACTCCTGCCAACCACTGTCAGTCCTGCTGCCTTGCCCTGAACTTAACTAGGTTTCTCAAAATGATGATTGGAAAGATTTTATCACATACCAGAAAGACCTTTTACAATGACTTGCCTAATTTAGTTCTTCACCTTAACCTGCCCAACCCAATAAACTTTAATTTTGGCAATGTAAGTGGAGAGCAGAGAGCCCAGGTCTATCCTGTCAGAAGGCCACTTGGTTGGGTTAGCACAGCCCCCCCCCCCCCCGACTGATCTCAAATGATGGAGGAAACCATGTCTCAGTTTCAGAGTTTACGTACTTGCCCACTCCACAGCTTTCTACTCTAGCAAAGCTAGTACAACAGGGCCGGCCCACAGCATTTAGATGAGTCCTTTGAACTCCTGGGAGAAAGCTGTTTTTATGAGGCTTTTGCTCTGTGTTCACACTGGAGTCCGCTCCTGGTACATTTTCCCCAAACAGACTTCAAACATTGATAATGGCAGGGGTGACCTGGGTCATATCATAAAATTCCCAGCAACCACAGAAAACTTCAAAGAGGAAGAGGAGAGCCCCACCTCTACTCTTGGGTCCTAGGGATCCTGTCTAGAATTCATTCAGCCTTGCTGAGTAAGGCAGAATAGCCAGCCACTGCAGGGCTCGTGGGTTCCCCAGGTTTCACCAGTTGACCCCTGTGGCACAATTCAGGTGCGAATAGCTGACACCTGTCTCCCTTCTGCTGTGGTACTAGCCAAACTGCCATGTGTGCTCTGTGGTTCTCAGCCTATGGGTCACGACCCCACAGGGGTTGCATATCAGCTATTTCTGTTACAAATCATAACAGTAGCAAAATTACAGTTATGAAGTAGCAATGAAGTAATTTTATGGTTGGGGTCACCACAATATGAGGAACTGTATTAAAAGGTTACAACATCAGGAAGGCTGAGACACACTGCCTTATAGGGAAGATGGGAACCTCAGATAGTCTTTTTGTGTGTTTGAACTTTTGGGGACCCCATTAATTCATGCTCACCAATTCTTGACTTGTGATTTTCCAGACACAATTGCTTAGTAGTCTTGCAAGTTGACAGTAGACACTGGTTACTGAACACTTCCTTCTATGCATGCAGTAGGTATTAAGTGAGAATAGCTGAATAATTGGGACCAAAATACTTTGAAGAATCCTCAGGTAGAGCATCACCAAACTGTTTAGTGTGTGTGTTAGTGCTATTTATTTAATTTTACGTGTATGTATGTCTGTGCACCACATGCATGGCTGGTGTCCACAGAAACCAGAAGAGAGCATTGGATCCCCTGAATTGCAGATGGTCATGAGTTGCTAGGGGGTGCAGGGGAACAGAACCTCAGTTGGCTGGAAGAACAATCAACGCTCATAGCTACTAAGCCGCCTCCAGCACCCTGTTAATACTTTTAAGTCCCTCATACGTGCTTACTGTAAATATGAGGTGCTTAAAATACACTTGTTAGTGGTTTTAACAACTTAAAGAGTAAAATACATCCATGGACGACCCCCCCATACATCCAGGGACGACCCCCCCATACATCCAGGGACGACCCCCCCATACATCCAGGGACGACCCCCCCCCATTTCCAGGTTTACAGCAGCATTTTCAAAGTAGATAGTTTAGTCACTATTTTAAAGCTAACAATTATTATTTGATTTTTTTCAGCTATTGGTAACTGTTGCTTTGCAGTTGTTAAGAACAGTGTTTAGATTCTGTGATTTTTGGCCTGACCTGTTTTCTTATAACTTACTTTTTCTTTAAAATGAATTTTAAGGGGAGATAGCTTCTCTTTGGGGTGAGGTGGGTTTGAGACAGGGTCTCACTCATTCCAGAGGCTGGTCTAGAACTCCTGATCCTCTGCCTCTGTCTCCCAAGTGTTGGGATTACAAGCAGTGCCACCACAGACCTCAGCATTTTAAGGTTTTTTTGTTTTGGGTTTTTTTAAGCCAAAGGACTTCCTAATGTCTCAGTAACTAACTCCGTTGTCTTCTGCTTAGCTTTCCTTGTACCTGATCCCTGATGCTCAAAGGGCGGCCCCCCTCTTGTGGGAATTTTTTCCCCAGAGAGATGTAAACAAATGTCTGCCCCCTCCTTATAGGGGACACCCTATCACAAACAACAACCTGAAGTGTGAGTTCACCAAAGTCCAGCGTGGGGCACCAGTATGACAGAACGTGGGTGGTGAGTCACTTACAAGAGGGACATAGATGACCCCAGAGCATCCACACCGTCAGAGAGTCTCGCCAAAGCATGGATGACAGTATCCCTATAGCTGCACAGGTCAATGCCCCTTCAGATCCTTCCACAGGCTATCTGCTCTAGCACCCATGAGACTCTGAGGCTCTGTGCTGTTGAGGCAGAAGGACATGATTGAGATCAGGTGAGGATCCGCTGGCATTTCTACATTCTTCCTGTGAGGGACTATTAGCAATCAACAGGCCTGGTCCTGAAGGTCTCTTGAAAGTGGTCAAGGAAGCATTTTACATTTTACGTCCCTCTCCTCAGGGTTTTATGGTTTCTTCATTTTGGAGGTATCTGTCTCTGTAATTCTAAGTGAATGAATGAGCAAAACTGCTCGTCCCTCGCTCTGTTAGACTGTCTATTGAGCACATGTTCCTCCTTATTTTCAGCATAATTCTCTCATCATGTTTTGATAATCAACGTTCAGACTTTTACGGTTGTGTAAGTGGTGTTCCCAGTGAAGCCACATAGTTTACTGTTAGAGTTTCCCTTGTAAGTTGTTTGGCTTAGTCGTGGTCTCGGACCCCACCAGGCTCCCCAAGTTTGTTACTGCCTTCAGCTGACTTACCCACAGATCTTCTCTGTACATTTGAAAACAACTTAGATGGCCATCAGTTTTGCTTTTTCTCGTGGGGATTCTCCCCTTACCTAGCACTCACCTACCTTATAGACTGGCCTTCTCTATAAACTTGCCCTCCCTATGGGCTGGCCCTATCAATGGACTGGCCCTCCCTATGGGCTGACCATTCTGTGCATCATCCCAGATCCCCCATCATACCCCTGCTTTGACCTATTCCTTCTCTTTGTATTTGCTTCTGTCTGTTTCTTTTCTGAATAGATAGTATTTGCGTGTTGGTGATTTCCACCTTCTGTTTAAGACTAAAGAGGGCACTGGAGTGTCATGTGATGATAACCTGCTGGGCCCATCAGCTGAGCTCTGCTGTTGCAGAGGAGCAGGCCAGATGTGAGTCTGGGGAGATATGTGCATCCAGCTCCCATGCAGCCTTTGGCCCAACCCTCCTGCTTTCACCACTGTCACACACACCTTCCTGCCTCTCCTTTATACCCAGGCCTTCAGGGATTCTTGGGGCCTTTGTCTCTCTGAATTCCAGCAAGTTCTGCTTTACTAATTAGTTCACTGCTCTGTGGCTCTCCTCCCTCGGGCTTATATTTCATCGCCATTTGTCCATCTGTGTTTTGGCTTCTAAAACTTGTTGACACCTTCCTTTTATCCTTTTGAGTGTGTGCTGTGTACAGCCTCTTGCTTTCACCATTTTTGAGGGGTGTTGGAGTCCCCTGGACTATATCTACTATATATAGTCAGGAACCCTATGATGCAGACTTGATGCTAATTCATCCATCCCTATGGGGTGGTTTCCTGAAACCCAGAGCATTATCTCTGCTCACATCACCTTTACACATTTGCTAGTGTTAATACGGAATAAGATTGCTAGCATTTATGAGCCTTTCCTGTGACCCAGGCTCAGTTCTATGTTGTTTACATCTATGCCAGTTCACCATCATAGCAACTTTGGGGCATCCATGAAGGCAGTCTGCGGCCCTTCTCTCAGAATGACTGCTGCCTGTCTAACCCCATCTTTGGTCTGGTAGTGCCTCTTTAATCTCTCTTTCTGTGTGCTGTAAAGAAACAGGTTGTAGAAGACTCTTGTCAAATCCAAGGAACATAAAAGAAGTAGCACACCCAATGGTAGTGACATGGGCCTGTCACCACCCCTCCTTGAACCATAAAAGCTATTCAGAGGGGCTGGCAGCTGGTGAGTGACTTCCTTAGATCCTGGGTGCTGATGGGTGTTTGTAGTTTGCAAGGGAAGTTGCTGAAAGTTTTCTTATCTTGACACTTGGAGGGCAAGAGGTCTTTCTTCAAAGAGAAGGGCTTGTCTCAGAAGGAGATGTGGGAAGAACATAAAACCACGGGTTCTTCCTTCCTGGTGCTGGACAGGAATGTGACAGCCAGTGAGAAAAGAGAATAAGCCCCAGGCTTCACTTGCTTTCACATCTCTGTGGCACATGGCCCTGCTGGCAGCCCGTGATCTCAGTCAGTGTCCTGTTCCTTGGTCTGAAGCAAGCGCTTCCCCCACTTCAGCTCACTTAATCAAAGGTGAGATCCCTCTGACTCATAAGGACTAGGGATAATAATACCTTTCTCAGTGGGTGGTGATGCGGATTGAATTATATAATGTATATAAACCTCTCAGCCCGGCATGTTACAGTTCACAGTTCCAGCTTAAGCAATAGTATTTATTTCAATGGTTTCTCCTGAGTGTGGAATATGGAACAGAAGTGAAGCAACAGTTGTATCAGTCTGAAATCTGGCTGACTCCTCTCTCGGTACCGTGAATCTTGGGAGTTCTGTGTTATGCTTGGTTTTTATCCCTCCTTGTTCTTGGCACATAACATCAACTTAAATCAGACCTAGGAACCTGGCTGGAACTGCTGACTGGCGGGTCTCACCTGAGCTCTTATCCCACATTCAAGAACTCTACTAGAGAAGGTGCAGAGGCCATGAACCTGCCCTGAACCCACTTGTGATGAACAGGTGACCCCAAACTGTTATTAGTGTGTGCTGTAAATGAGATGCCTCTGGGATTCAGCAGAGTTCAGCCAAAGGCCCCACATGGAAACCTGCCCTAGAGCCAGGCTTGTCGGTAAAAGTTATGCAGCAAATGCCTCCAAACACTGGCATCTGTTGTCTTCTGGGAGTACGGCACCCAAGACTGATGGAGTGCTTACGGAAATGTGGACAGGGCATGCGACCTGTGACAGCTGACAGACCGTTTTTGGCCACTGCTACACATCCAGCTCTTTGAATAAACAGCTTTAAAAGCATTACATGGTTTGGAAAGCATTCTTCAAAAAACAGTTATATTTTCCAGACGCATGACAATCTACGGCTCAGTATTATGTAAGGGTTTTAAATTGTACTACCAGATTCTCCTCCAGCAGAGCTATTGTCACTGTTGAGGGCTTGTGCATCTGAGTCTGCCCAGACAGTCTCCCAACTCTACTGTCAATTAGATTGGGCTCCCTAATATCTGTTTGGAAACAAAACAAAACCATTTACTCAAGTTCAGTGTTTAGGATGAGAAGCTATTTCATTTTACCTCAATGTTTTTAGCTCTTTAAAAACATTTCTATCATGTCCCCTCTTTGTAATTTGACAGAATAGAGGTGGTGGGCAGCTTATTCTGATGCTCTGAGTCCTTGAAAATGAACTTCTCGTCTTAGACTGTAAATGCTCATTCCAAAATCATTTCAGACCTCACCCTCCCACTTGGCCTATTCCCAGAAATTTAACACATCACCTCTTGAGCCTCCTAGGAAATTCTGAATGACATTAGGTGAGGGAGGTGGCTCTTGGGACATGTCATTCAGGCCTGGCCTTTTTCTGTGCCATGCAATAAATACAAAGTGTTTTATCTAGTGACAATTTGAAGAATTTTTTTTTTTTAAATCAAAGTCAAATATACCAGAGACTTTTTTAAGTTTCAGGGAATGATTCGTAGGGACATTATTCTCACAGTGCAGTGGAGAGAGCTGACAGGGCAGCTAGAACGTCATCCTGACTTATTGTATTGAAGTGACAGCAGGTTCACACTCCTTTCATCTGCCTGTGTAGGATCAGTTCCTTCTCGGCTCAGATCTTTGTGATCAAAATACCCTCTGTAGATGCTGCCTTTGGATGTCATCACAGGTGGGTCCTTGAGCAATGAGAACAAGGTTGCAGACTATGGGATCCAGATCCCAGATTCAGCCTTTGTACAGCTTTGTTTGCAGATTTGTGCAGATAGCTTTGACCATTCCCACCACCTACCCAGGTTCTTCTCTCCAGTGGCAAAGGGAAGAGGATCATCTGTGTCCTGGGCACATGTGTGGCCAAGTGAACACTTATTGATTTCCCTGTGGGAACGTTAGAGAGAGAACTTCTTCCAAAGATTGGCTCTTCAGATATTGGGAAGAAAGTCCATGCAAGACATAAACTTCAATACTGATTCGTTAAAATTAAAGGCATTAAGTCAGTCTGGGCTTTGTGCTACTTGACGCTTTCTTCAGCAGCTACGCCTCTAGTCCTGTTGCCAGCTAGACTGACCACCACTTCAAATGGTCATATCCAATCATCTAGAAGAATTGAGTCACTGGTCTAGTCTATACATCACTAGTTCAGCCCTCCCTCTGAGTTCTTACATACACCTCTGAGAAATGTACAGATATACCAGGCTAGCCCAGACTGGTGCAGCTGGGTCATGCAGCCTACATGAAATATCATGTTCAGGAGCCTGCTGTAAATGGACCTCTTTCCACATGCTCATCCCTTGAGGAGCACTTGAATGTTCACAGTGCTTTCTTTTATTTTTAGCTGTTGGTCAGGAAGTCAGTATCAAAACACAATAAAGACCTGAGAGGCATTTCAGAAAGAGTGGGTGTGTATGTTTTGGAAAGCAAATCCCAAATCTATTTTCTCCTGGTCCCCCAAACCCACATCTGTCATGACATGCTTCTTACCCTAGCTGTGTCTGTGATAGAAGTAGCAATGCCAGGGAGCTGGTAGAGAGGGTAGCCCACAGATACCAGGAGAGACAGGTGATGGCGGTGAGTCTGTAGGTGGTAGCGGCTGCCATATGATTGCTGCTATGTAAGCAAGCAACCTGTGCTCCTGCATTTTCAGAGTCTGCTCTCCTTGTTTGCTTTTGATTATATGTCCCTAGAATATTGTCATAAAGTGATCTTAAGATGGAAGAGGTCTGACATTGAGGAGACCACTGTCTATAAGTTCTCCAAGTCAGTGTTGGCTGATGATAGGCTCTGATTCTCAGGGATAGGTCAGGGACCTTGATGCGTGGAATCTTACTGTGGGTCAAATCAGGCTTCCGGGGATCTTTGTATTACCTAATGGCATCTAAAGGAGGCTGAATTCACTTAGTTATATTGACCCATGTGACAACATGATACAAGTGCTCTGTTCACTGCCCTTGGGGATGTGAGGTATGCTTGTGGCTAAAGCTAACTGAACTCTCTATATAAGCAAGTGGAGGTGAGTCTCATGGATTACTTATTTCTCTTGAATTTCCCTGATGAGTCTATCTTTTTCTTGCTTCTTGTTTTCTGACTCACGTGGGTCTTTGTAACATTTTTAACAAATCAGAATAAAGAATATGCAAAAGAATTTTCACAGACAAGAGGGATTCTAGAGAGAAAGGGACATTTTTTTTGTGTGGTCCATTCATTCCCAGAAACTGCCTATGGACTCCTGAAAACGTGCTTTAGGTTTCAGACTGACAGATTCACTAGCTTGTCAATCTCTCAGCATTGGACAAAGAAGCCTTTGAGGGAAACCAAGGCTGCCCCTCAGAAATGTGAGGCTTGTTTAAACTGAGGGAGTGAGCAGCTTCAGCTTGAAGCAAAGCCCTGACTTCACTAGCCTTCAAGGAGCCCTGCCTCCACCCGGAGTTAAATCATGCCTCTGGTCATGCTGTCACCGGTACAGGGTCTGCTTTTATTTTCAGATGGTTTAGGCACTGTCAAGGTTTGTCCAGTTTGCAATGATACCCTCAGGCTTCCTGCCTTGTCTTTTTGGGTCCCTTTGGTTGTCTTTCTCACCATCTCTGTGTGCCTCCTGCTCCCCTCTCATGCTTGGAGCCTGGTTCGAAGAGTTCTAGTAACCATTTCAGATGTCCAGAATTCAACCTGGCAGTCTCATTGCACAGAGGGCAGCAGATGCCCACGAGAAGCCACAGATTCCCAGCTCAGTGAACTCCTAGGATCAGTTTTCCTCCACATCATTGCACATCCGCCAGTGGTGAGTCCAGATGTGCCGCTGGAGTCAGGCAAGGAGGGCCTTCTCTATGCGTGGACCCGCAAACCACCAAGTGAAGTCCTGCTGGAGCAGGCTGCCCAGCTTTGTGTATGTTAATCAGAGATCCTGGGTTCAAGGCAAAGGAATGCATTCAATCAGATCTGATGCTTGGGTCCTTCTACTTGATTCCGTAAGACCAACTTCTCAACAGACATGCAAGTATGTGCATCTCTCTCCTTCTCTCTCTTTCCCTCTCTCTCTCTCCCTCTCTCTCTCTCTATACTCATGTATCCCACTTTGGAAGTCAAGTCCTGACAACTAAGTTTGCTTTGTTTCTGTGTTAAAAGTGTGATCCGTTAGTAGTCCTTGTCTCCTGTGGAACCAGGAAGCCTAGAAGATGGCTGTAGATAGAATATGCCTGCTCCTGATGTCCTGGCTGAGTTCACGAACAGGTTCAAATGCATGAGGACTTGGTTTGACAAGGACTGAGCTGAAGATTTTGCTTTTGTGAGAACAAAGTGAAGTCGTGCGTTGAAGAGCAGTTCGGGGCCTATATATAGGGCCCAGGGCCTGCTGGGACGGGGTTTACACTCGGGCTGTCCTTTTGCCCTTCCACTGAACTCTCTTCATTTCAGCCATGAGCAAACAGTCAGGGCCTGAACTAACAACCCTGCAGTCCTCTGAAGCACGGCTCGCTTACAGTACCGAACAAAGGGAGGGAGGGCCGCGTGGGCCGGCCCGGGCCGTGGAATGCAGCTTCAGGGTTCTGCTCCATAAATTTAACCAGCACGACGAAAAGAAGATAATATGAGCCTTCGTGATGATCTGAAAGGGGGAGGCTCTGTGTCCCATTGATTGCGGTCTGGCCCATTGCCAGGCCCAAGCCTGACCGACAGTTGAACCATATCGTTAAGGCGTGTAATACAGCTCGAGTCTTGTACTGCCGCCAATGAGTACATATCCACAGGGCAAAAGTTTATAAAGAGTTGAGGCCGTCCTGCTTAACCCTCTCACACGGCATGTAATAGACCCAGCTGCCATTCAGAACCTGCCCATCCGAGGTCACACAGGGAAGCCCGCGTGCTTCCTTTCTTCAAACAACATTTCGGGTCAGGGGAGAGGGAAGGAGAGCCACTTCGAGGGGGTCACAGTGCTGGAATGTTCCCCTCTGGAACAGCTAAGCAGTCTGCCTCCATCCCTCCCCCCCCCCCCACCGGCCCCCAGCCCAGAAATGGGACACCACGGTGCTTTCTTCCGAGTGGCTCTCTGTTTGCAGTATAATGTTGCTGAAGGAAACAGGGCTGACACAACAGGAAACCTAGCTGTCTCTGAGGAGGCTGTGCTGGTGGCAAAGTGGATGATGCCTGGATGGCACCTTTTCATAGTGTTGCTGAGGCCTGCGATGGTGCTAGCTCCTCCTGTACTGCTCAGGGCTGTGAACTGTGAACTTTTCTCTCCGGCTCTATGAAGCCCTGTTTCCATGCTGATCAGAGAAGGTGAAAGACTGCCTGCCTTGTGGAATGGCCTGGTGTTGCAGTTGTCCTCAAAGGAACTCTGTCCCCTCACCAGGAGGGACCCAGACAGCCTGTGTTCTCAGAAGGAATAGTGAATTGAGCAGATATGCAGGCAGAGGAGACTACCTGTGTTCAGAGGACCTGAGAGAGGAAGTGGGTTGGGACAGTGTCTTTCTCTTGTCAGCCCATCACATCCCTTAGCCAAAGTGGAGACCTTGCCCATTCTTTGTGTCTCTGTCATTTCTAGAACACAGAGGGATCCTGGTCTTTTGTGGCTCATGTCCAGAAACCAGGTCACCAAGCTCTGTGCCCATGAGCTGTGTGGCACTCCACTCCCTTCCACACCCAGAACCTGCCCATTCCAGAAAGCAGCACTGAACTCCCTGGCTGCAGCCTTGTTTCTGCTCTGCCTTCCAGAAGATCATCTTTATCTGCCCATCACCTGGGAGCTCCAGCTGCTGCACAGCTGGCACAGGAAGCCTCTGCGTAGGATGCCAAGTCAGATGTGCTCAGCATGCTGTGACCTCCCTGGGAGACCAGGAGATTTCTGTTTATTTTGATGCTGTGGGCTGAGTGAGAAAGGCATTAAAGGTAGAACAGACACAGAGGCCAGCCAGCCTGAGACTTTTGGGTTCTTTGTCAAGGTGCTCTGAAGGCCCCAGGAAGCTTCAGTGGTGACTCCAGCATGGAGGGTGTTGTCATCTGGACTCCATTACACGATTGCTAAGCCTAAACTGCATGTGTCTCTTCACTGTGCATGTGAGGCCAAATTGCATGAAGAAATTCTTCTGCTCTTTGGATTTCTTTGGTTCTGTTTAATAATCACTAAAGATGCCGTGAGTTAGCCGGACGCTAACTAGGGTTTATAGAGATTCTTATCTGCAGAATCTGCAATTGGAACGCCAGAAAGTCCTCAATGGTTTATGTACCACATAGAGGGAAGCTTGGTTCCAGCTCCCTGGGCTGAGCAATCCTTTGGAAAGGGGACTGTGAAGAGCTAAGACTGAGGAATCACTTCTGACCTCCAGTGTGACTCACCCTTTGTCAGCAGCAGAGCTTGTGCCTCTCCCTCCCCAAGGAACTTGGTCGTTGGACAGCCACATGCTTGCCCTCACTCTCTGCTGTCTGTGCCTGGGTCCAGAAGGAGAAAGGAACCCTGAGTTTGGGGGAGAGGTGGGAGCAGAGCTTTGATGTCTCTTGTTGGGTATCTGAGGAGGTACAGCTGCACCCGTCTTTCTCCCTCACTGGGGAAGGCCTGGGCAGGAGGGCAGGCTCTATTCACAAGCCTGTGTGCCCATGCACAGGGAATCAATTAGAAAGGCACATACTGGGTGTGAGCAGTGGTTGGCACCAGATCTGGGAGATTTTACTTACTGCCCCATCTGTCTGGCAGGGTCTAGCATCTTACCCTGTCTCTTTGGCTCCTAACATGTTTTTAACACAATTTACATGTGTGCTTTTTTCCCTCCAGGCCTGTAGAGACAACCTCCACCCCTTCCCCATGCCAGTGATCCAAATGAATTCAGTCTTACTGGCTTTTATCTCCTAAGAAGACAGGTGCTGGGGAGGTTTGGTGTCAACTCTGACCCAGAAATGCATCTGATCTTTGTGGAACCTCAAAATACACCTGGGATGACCCAAGTCCTTATCTCTCAGTTTGATCTCTTCCCACCTGGACCATTGATTCTGCTTTCAAAGGAGGTGGAGAAGTGAAGAGCCTTTCAAAGTGAGGTTTATTTGGTCTCTGAACCAGCTTGTCTCCTGGCTCATGCTCTGTCCTGATGAGAATCAGAAGGGACAGCCATAAGCCCCTTCAGTCTCATGGATCTGCAGCTGGAGAGCCTCAAAACCAGTTCCAGATGTCACTTCTCCCTTTGCTGATGGGTTGAGACTGGGGCATGCTGGGAGGCAAGCTGCATGTGGTCTTACCCATTCTTACAACGTGCATTTGCAATGAATGTCTTACCTGGGGGACCCCTTAACGACTGTACCATGCATACCCAGGTCCCTTTTGGGCCTGCCAACACCTCTAGCTCCTCTGTCAGAGTGCATTACTCTGAGCTTGCTGGCTCCCATAAGCAGGAACAGGCACACTCCTGCCATTCGGGGTCAGAAAAGGAGACAGTAAGTTATAAAATAAGTTTGTTCTTGGGCCACAGAGGAGTCCTGCGGGCAACTTCGGCTTGGCAAAGTCAGATTCATGGCCTTCCTCACTGCGTCCAGGGGAAGGCAGAACGCAGCCAGAGTGTGGGAAGAGATATGAATAGTGTTGAGTGCGCCTTCTCCAGCAGCTCCTTCCTCCACCTCACACAGCCCACATCCTGTACAGTTATCACAGTGAAAACTTGGACTCATCTATGATTTCACTGTGAGTGTACGTGAGCCATTTTGAAATTTGAGCTCAACTGCTTTCTGAATCATTGTTTTTTTGTTTTGTTTTGTTTTTAAACAACATAGTTTTAGTGTTTAACTAGAATAACATGCAGTATATGTACACTGACATCCGGGCAACTGTTGCCCGGGTTAGCTCTCTGATCTCTGCAGCAAGGCACTGAGATAGGCGCTGTTAATCTCTCTTCTCCTCCTTGTGTTGAGAGAGTTAGCACAACTCACTGTAACCAACCCACTGTTAATAACCACTAAGGAAGTTACTGATACAACCCCACCAGACACTTCCCCGCATGTCTATATGTACACATGCATATAGACATATGTGCATATAGAGGAATGTTACATTTATAGGTATGTGTGCGTGTGCATGTCTGTGTGTTGGTGGAGGCTCAAGCATCCTAACTAAAGCCAGCTCTGCTACCAAGTTGCACCTACAACTCCAAGTACAAACATAATGTTCACCTAAAAACACTTCTCCATTCCAAAAGCAAGTTATTTTGAACATCTATGTAATATATTGCAAATATTCCATAACGTACTTGCCTTGCTCGTTACAGACACTTGGAGCTTTTCACATTCCTAGGTCATCTGTACCTCTCAACACTGTCCTTCGGATAAATTTCTAAAAGCTTGCTTGTTGGATTGATGTGTTGTGTGTTTTCTGTAGTGACACATTACGGATCACTTTCTGGGAAGGTGAAGAAATTTGTGCTTGACCCACAGGCTTGAACTGGAGCCTTTTCTCCAGCCCCCTGCCTCATCGTTCATTTAGAGCAGGAGCCACAGCTTTTATGGGGGTAGCAACTGTGCTGGACACCTTAGAAAGTAACAAGTTTCATCTTATAAGCCTGCCAATCAGAGCAAGTGTCCCAACACTGCTGTTGCTCACGTGTCTCTGCGAGTTAGCAGAGTTGAATCACCTCCTGTATTTCTGTCGGCTATTTTCATTTCTCCATTTGTGAATAACTTTTCATGATCGCTGTCCCAATCCTTTTTAAACCCCTTGGAGTGGGTCCATTGGCAGTGCTCTCCTAGTCTAAGCAGAGGCCCAGGCTTGCCCCTAGCTGCAGAAGTCAGGCATGGTGCTCCTCTGTAATCCCAGCACTCAGGATACAGAGGCAGGGATCAGAAACCGATCTTCACCACAGCAAGTTTGAGACCAACCCGGCCTATAAGAGACCTTGTCTTGAGGAAAAGAGGGCAGATATTTGAGAGATGGTTAAAGGAACTGTTAGAATGAAGCAGTAATTTTTTTGAAGAAAAGACAAGTAAACCTTGAAATCAAGTGTCCCTCTCTCTTTCGTGTACCTGCTGTGTCTTTCTCCCCCTCCCTACAGTAGCCGAGCGTCACATCCTTCTAGATGTTGATTAGATGTAGCTTAGCTCCTGGCAGGTCCTGTCCATGTGCCCTGGAGTCCGGGTCATGACTGAAAGCATGTTGTCACCCTGCCTGCAGTAAGGCCAGTTGCTGCAACTCAGAAACAGTGAGCCCTGGCAGATGTTTTGGTTGTGTGGGATGTGACCTATCGACTATTTTCTTTTTCTTTTAATCTTGCTATTTGTTGCCTTCTATTCTTAAGTATCTGTTTATAACCTGTTCTTTCTGGCATTGCAGAGGCTCCTGCTTGATGCCAGGCTTTCCCAAAAGGCTATAGCATACCATTCCAAGCCTTCAGAGTGCAGAGCACTCTCGCTAGCGAGCTCCTGTACTCACCATCTGATACAAGGTCTGGGCTTCCATAGTCATCAAGAATGTAGACTGTGGGGTGCTGTGTGACAGACTTTCCCTGGGGAAACACAACACACACATCTCATCCCAGACAGGGAGCTCACAGCATACGAGTGAGTTGTATTGGGGTCACTTACAGGAGCAGAAGTGCCCCAAAGAGAGCTGCAGCACCACAATTCAGCCCAGCAGAAAAGCTGGGAACCTGGAGTGCACTGCACACCTTGCAAGCCACTCAGCAGGTTGGAGGCATCCTTTCCAGGTAGCTCAGTAGACTACGCCTCTTCCAGGCAGTTCAGGTGGTTTCTGCTTCTTTTGGACTGCTTGGCTGGCCTCAGAGGCTTCTTTGCAAAGTGGCTTATCTAAGATTGATTCTCTGGCAGTCTTTATTGTTTACTCTTGGGGAGGGAGGGACCTAGTGAATCTGGTGAATTTCGGGGACTTCCTGAAGCTATTTTTAATTACTTATGGTCTGTCTTAGGAGCGTCCTTTTAAAACGGATTATTTCAGTCTCAGAGGAAACCTACTACACAACATGAGGCTAGAGAGATGGCTCTGAAGTTAAGGGCACTTGATGCTCTTGCTTAGGACCTGGGTTTAGTTCCTAGCACCTACATGGTAGCTCACAACCCATCATAACTCCAGATTGTCTTCTGACCTCTGTGGGTCCCAGGCATCCATGCAATACACTACATACACGCAGGCAAAATACTCACACACATATAAGAAAGTAAATAAATATTTTAAAAAGAATATAGACCTTGGGCGCTGGGGAGATGGCTCTGTCAGTAATGTGCTTGAGGACCTGAGTTGAGATCCCCAGGACCCATGTAAAATGACATGCAGCATCTACACCTGTAACCTCAGTACTGGGAGTAGGTGAATTTCTAAAGCCTGTTGACCAGCTGGTTAGCCAAGTACATGAAGTCCAGGTTCAGTGAGAGACCCTGCCTCAAAAGTTAAGGTAGAGAACAACAGAGGAGGGCATCCAACGTCAACTTGTGACCTCCTATGTGTGCATGCACACATATACATGAAACAGCCACACACACACACACACACACACACACACACCACAGGAGGGTAAGAACGTTAATTGTATCTTCCTGATTGATTGTAATCTCCTCTGTGTCGCCTTTTCTGATATCCCTTCATGGTGTCCAGATGCCTAACAGTGATGAAGTCTGCGTGCTGAGAATCTCTTCAGCAAATGTGATATCCAAAAAGTCCACTGAGTCCAAGAGAATCAGAAAGACCCTTGGTCAAGTTTGCCACTTTCAGGAAGACATGTTTTTCCTCACCATAAAATAAAATACTAGTGAATGCCTCCTGAGAAGAACAATGCTAGGTTAAGGTGTTTGGGATTCAGTCAAAACATTCTTGCCGGCATCACAGCCCTACCCTGCATGTCGGAACAGCCTAGTGTCTTCTTACCTAAGGCTGATGGGATATGAATGTGTAAGAGTTAGTGCCACAGCCACACAAGATGCACAGGCATTTTCGCAGGGCCCTGAGGCAAACATACCCCTTCATTGTGTTTGAGTCACAGTAGACCAGTACAGTGCCACAGTTTTAAACCAATGCCAATCTTTTCTCATGTTCTGCCATTTTCTCAAGAGGGTGTCACGGACCTTGCTGAATGCCTGTGTGTAAAGGCGGGGGTCAACCTAAATGAGTTTCATTTCTGCCCAACATAGCAACTGTCCTCTCCAGTAGCATCTAAACACCTCACCAAGTGTACTGTAAATGGTTTCCTTCCGTTCTGATCTCTCATTTGTTTGCTTTGTAGTCATTTTAGTGCATGGAGAGCCATCCTTCCTTTTTAAATCAGTCACTTGTCGTGAAAACCAGTTACTTTAGCCACCAAGGACTAAAGAGAGGTCAGAGCAGCCAGCCGTTCCCTCCTGAGCCTCCAGTTTGCAGCATGCACAGACCAGGCAGAGGCAGGCTGGGGAGCTGAATCTGCAGAGTGCGCTACGGTCTCCTCCCCCTGGTGCCACCTTCCACCCTCCTTGGTGTGTCCAGTGGCCTTGAGCCCTGCTGTGGCATACCGCATAAGAGCCCTCTGGCCTGAGTTACCCCTTGGGTCCTGATTCGACAGGATTCAGCAGATCTGTTGAGTGCGTGTTTAATGTGACACAGATGGGGGACATCCCGCAGACCTTCCCGCTTTACAAATTTTCAGCTTTTTGCATTTCATCAGGTGTTGCTTATTATTTACAGACTGTAACCTGAGACAGCAGAACAGATTGTAATTTTTAAAAAGTTTGGGGGTGGGGGGACAGGGCCTCAGGGGATCTGGGAGAGAAAAAAATCCAGTAGTGTGGAATGTTGTTTGCTGTCCAGACCAAACAAACCACTTTGCCAAGGGTTGATGGACTATGACAGTCAGCCCAGTTCATGTTAGCACCGGGCAGCACATAATTAACAGACAGCTTGACTGTTTTATCACCAAATAAAGAATGCTCTTTGTCACAGGTGGAACATCTTGGTCCCAGGCAGAAATGAGCCCCTTATAGAGGGACCAAAGGGTGTGGCCAAGATGTCAGCTCTGTTCTGTTTCCTTCCTTTCTAGAAAGGATACTACTGAACCCAGTTTGCATTCAGACACATGCCTGTTCTCCCCCTCACCTCTTCCTGCAGGGGCTTCTGCCTGGCCCTATGGCAAGAGTCAGAACAAGAAATGGGTCTTTTTGGTATGAAAAAGCAGGATAGTCTTGAGGACATTGGACTGATGCATCAGAGCCAGGCAGACACAGCTTTCAAGTGCCATCTCTGGTTTTAAATGGTATGGCTGGCTGGAGGTGGCCTTGGCTTCTGTGAGAGCTCAGCCATAGGATAAGCCTAAGGATCAGCAGCAAGAAACCAGCTGATGAGGAAGGACATGGGGCCTGGAGGTGACTGATTGTCTCTAAGATCAAAGAAATCTAAAGCCTGGGCTGATATCTCATGCACTATGTAAGGAATTGACTTTGAGGAAAGCCTTTCCTTGGTGTTGGAATGGATTCAGACACTTGATCACACACATTTCTGAGCCATTGGCCATCTGAGTGTTAGGTCTGACTTCCCATAAGAAGCTGGATCCAGAGTGGCTACCAGGCTTCCGAGCTCATTTTTTTTTTCTTTTTGGAAAAATGCAGACATTACATGGTTCCCCAAAGCTGCCCATTACTCTCTGGGAACATGTGACCTGGGTCGGGAGCTTCCTCATGTCTCCCACAATGGAATGTCCAGCATTCCTGTGCTCCAGGGGTTCCTGAGTCATTTACCAGCTCCCAGCTTTCCCCTCCTCTGGCTCCAGAGGCCCTGCTGCTGACCAGCTTTCTCTGCTCACTCAGTTCTCCAGTACCAGCTCCTACAGTTTCCAGGCTGTACAGTCACCTCAGGTGTGTCTGGGCTGGAAGGAGGTGCTCCTGGACCCTTTCTTTCTCTCTCTCTGTTCCCTACAGCTCAGCTGCAAGGCCTGAAGCCGGGGAGCTGGATGCCTAGACACCTTTCATTCCCTGGAAGTTATTTCTGTCCCCCGTCCTTCTCTTCCCACCATCCCTGCCTTCCACCTTCTCTCCTCTGTGTGACAGGAAAAGAACATGAGAAACTCCAAGGTTGAGCCAGCAGCAGGTGGTCCTGAAGCAGCAAGCCCTCAAAACTGATGCTTCTCCGGGTCTGCCTGGCTTTGGCCCTGAAGGAGACCCTGGGGCAGGGGCCTCCAGAGCAGCAGTGGTTATATAGGGAAAGAATATATTGCAAGCTGCATTCAGAGAAAATGATTTGCCATTGGTATGGTAAAAGGTTGGCTATGGTGCATTTTCCTAAAGGCGATACTGTGAGATTATTCGAACTCTAGGAATTGTATGTCTGATTTTTTGAACGTTAGGTTAGCACTGTTGCTTTACAAACATTTCAGGAAATTAATATTTGAATGTAGCAGGGGAAAGGTTTTGTGTCCAGCCACATTTGACATGCTCCATAGGAGTCTCTTTTACAGGGAGCCACGTCACAGCACTCACCCCATAGACACACATTAAGTGTTACAATAAAACTATACATACTACACTTTCGCGTTGGGTTTTGTTCTGGGTTTGGTTTTGTTGTTTTTTTAAGACAGAGTTTCTCTTTGTAGCCCTGGCCCTGGAATTCACTCTGTAGACCAGGTTAGTCTCTAACTCAGAGACCTTCCAGCCTCTGGGATTAAAGAGGGTGGGTTACCACTGCTGGGCAAGGTTTGGGGGTTTTGAGGCAAAGGCTCATACTGTAGCTTAGGCTAGCCTGGAACTCATTGTGCAAACTGGCCTCAGACATCATACATATCCCAGCTGCTTTAGTCTTTCAAGTGCTGGGATTAAAGGTGAGAGCCACTGTGCCCAGCCAAGTTTAGGAATTATAAATTGACCTGTAGGAGTCACTAGACAGTTAATTTCTGTGTTGTGTATCTGTCATATGTGATGGCAGTGACGTCAGCCAAGTCTTTTCCCGTCACCTTTGTTCTCTGTGCTCCCTTGGTCTCAAGAGATTAACCTTGGGAGAGAACTTCTTCCTTTGCATGGTCACCTTATGTAGTCATTTGTCAGAATTTGTCTGAAATCAGCTTTTTATCGATAGCATTACAGACTCAGCTTTGGCACATGCAAACAGTCCTGGAGTTAGCATTAGAGTCACAGCTTTGGAAGGAATGTGAGTCTGGCAAGCCCTGGATTCTGGATTGGTGTCTTTGGTAGAATACAAAGCCTTGGGTTGAGAAGTGCCCCTTTCCTGTAATGATCCTGAAAGTTGAGTGTCATTTTATAAAGTAAAGCAACCCAGAATATAAGCAGATTTATGACATTGGGGAACCTTTTCCAGGGCTCCCAGCTGTGCTGAATTCATTATAAAGTGAGCCTTCTTGACCCTCGGCAGCCAGCTGAATCAAATAGATAGCTTCGCCCTGGAGGCAGTTGACCAAAAAAAAAAAGTCTGGAGTATCTTTGTCCTTGAGTTGAAGTCCCAACAGCACATCTGCTGGCATTAGTCCTACCAGCTGTCATGGTCACAGTGTCATGGGGTCTCCAAATGCATGGGATTACAGAGAGCCTTGACCCCCATAAACAAGTCAGGTGTGAACCCCACTGATGGGTGCAAACCAGTCCAGGAAATAGCCCCTGCTGGACTGCTAAAACCTAACAATATAAATAGGATTTCTATGCTTCCTTGAGTCAACATCGCCCTCGTTTTCAGTGGCAATGGTATGGGACTTTGTGTGTTGCCTTACACGTGATTACAGAGGTCCCGGATGTGTGTGTGGTGGTGGGGGTGTGGAATATCAACTTCTGTGCCTTGGGTCCCCACTGAGCCATCCTGCTGGTCATTAGCTTTGTTTTATAAATGAGGAAACAGTTTATAAATAATGAAATCGCCTTTCAAGCTTCCTAGTCAGGCAGTGTGGAGAACGAGAGGGAGGCATGGCCCTTCTCAGGCCTCTGAGCAGGTTTGTTTTTCTGACCACCTTAATTTGAATTCTTACTCCGGGAAGAATGAATCTCTACCGACACAATTTCTTTCATGTGTCCAAAATCCAAATCATCCCAGGAAATACTTGGTATCATTTTCCCATTTTAAGATTCAATGTGCCAGAGCTTGATTGCTGTCTGTGAGTAGCTTCAAGGTGCTGTTATATCTGCCTTTCACTATTGGTTGGGCATTTCCTCATGAGAAAGGTCAGACTTGAGATTTTCACAGCCTTGTGGTGTCGTCTCACCATGCCATGCACTGAGTGGAGTGAGGAATTTTTGTTCGGGAGAAGCATTTTCCTCATAGTCTTTCTGAAATGGATTCATGTGGCAGAATGAGAGAGGAGAGAGAGAGAGCTGTAGGTCAGAGGTCTTCTGGACCCCAGACACCATACTGCATCAGAATGTGTTTTAACCAAATTGGGCCCTGAGGTGCCGTTCAGGTGGACTGTTTGGTTCCATTCAGAGCATTGACAAATGTTTGATGGAGCCGTTCAGCCAAGACCCCTGATAGCTTGTAGCTGTTACCAGTGAATGCTCAGTGTTTGAGAATCTGGGCCAACCTTCTGTTCACGGTCTAATTATTTGTGCTTAGTTGAGCACACTGCATATCATTAAGATAGTTAGTGAAAACAAAAATCATGGGCCTATATATAATAAATGTAAGCATCATCCATCACTCCACAGAGGTCAGCAAGTACAGCCCCAGTTAGATGGCAGCCCTCCGTTGAATAAACATCTACTGTGTTTGGGCGTCACAGTCTATGCACACAGTCTACTCAGTTACTGATGGTTTGTGGATATCAGTTGGTTGATAGACATTGGCCATGACAGACTTCTCAACTAGCTATCAGCTTGCACCATGCCGGGTTGGACATACACAGCCATCTGTCTCTAACTAACAGAACTGTGACACAGCTACTCATCATATAAGCAAATAACAAATCATGACCTGGCCAACTGCTGACCTCAGGCTGAAAGGCAGCATCAGCCAAGTGGAACTGGTTAGATCTGCCTGCCACCTTGTTTGGATTTACTATTGCCTCATGGCTGTGATACAGGTTATTGTCGTTGCTCTGATCTCTGGGTTTTTTTTTTGGGGGGGGGGTGTATCTGTCAGATAGCCCCTGCCAGATGAAGTGAGTCTTCATGGACAGCTCTCCCTGGGTGGGTATCTGCAGTGTATCAGCCACCGTGTGAGTAGCCCCTTCCCTGGGGGAAGAGGCATCCATGGTGTATCACCGCCTCCTGACATTTTCAGGGAGTTCAAAGCTCAAGTTCATTTGGTGCTGACATTTTGGATTAGCTGGTTGACTGGAAGGGCTGCTTCTTCCTATATGCTGTGAAATTTATAAACCACAGCAGCTGAGGGCTTAAAATGGCCGACAACCCCCAGCTGGCAGCAATTAAGTGCACGGCAGACCTTTGGCTAAACAAAGGCTTCTGAGGCAGAGATGGTGCACACATTGAAGTGACTCTTGTTCCCAGTGCTGGTCAAGAAACACTTAGCAAGAGAGGTGAGTGGGGGGCTTTTATCACTTCATGCTTGGTGTGGTGCCAGACATTGCCCCCACGGCATCACGATAGCCAGCATTGAGTTTCAGTGTTGACCTTCACACCAGCACCAATGCCATACTACTGCCCCATGGGTGCCATTCGGTCAGGAGTCTCTAAGGAAGCACAGCAGGTAGATGAATGTGCAGATATAAAGAGAGCTGGCAGACTAGT
This sequence comes from Phyllotis vaccarum, assembly GCA_033318265.1. NCBI lineage: Eukaryota > Metazoa > Chordata > Mammalia > Rodentia > Cricetidae > Phyllotis > Phyllotis vaccarum. The sequence goes on along the minus strand of JARWLC010000003.1, from coordinate 59,102,833 downwards.
TTATAGGCGTGACCAGCTAGTTGTACAGTCCATGATGCTGAATATCGGGTCTCCAAATCTAGAAGATTCCTAGAGAACTACTGGTCTTCAGAGTACATTGGAATCGGCAGGATAGATGAACTTGCCAGAGAGAGTGGGGACAAACAGGCAAAATACAAAGAAAGCTCCCTTCATAGCCTTCATGTGGGCTGCCAGCATTAGGTGTGGCTCAGACTGAGGGTGGGTCTTCCTTGTTCAGATATTCAGGTGAAGAAAATCCTTCCAAGGAGTGCCCAGCAGCTTGGGTTTTAGTTGATTCCCAGATGTAATCAGTTGACAACTGCGACTAAGCCATCACAGAACACCATTATTATTAGATTTAGAAGGATATGGAGTGGGAACACGCTGGGGCAGTTTTATACACACTCAAGCAGCAAGCTGAAAAAATCTACACCAGTCTGGCAAGATGGCTCAGGAAGTGAAACATTTGCTGCCCAAGCCTGAACGACCTGAGCTTGATTTCTAGAACTCACAGTGAGACTCCCAATAGTTGCCCTCTGACCTCTTCACATATGCTATGGCATGCATGCACCCCTCCACAATGAATAAATAACCAATTAAATAAGCATAAAATTTAAACAGACTCTAGATCAGTATTCTCCAAGATACAACATTTTCTCCAAGATACAACATTTTCTCCAAGATACAACATAAGTATGAATCAGCTTAATTTTGTTTTGTTTTGATCTTTTGAGACAGGGTCTCATGTAGTCCAGAGTGGCTTTTAATTTGCTTTTAATGGAAGCTTGCCTTGCTGGTACTACTGATCCTTCTGCTTTTTCTTCCTGAGTGCTGGGATTATACATCACTTCTGATTTTCCTTCCCTTTGTTGTTTGTTTTGAGACAGGGTCTCATGTGAAAGTAGATTTCAAATGTAGTTGTTTTGTTACACTGGCCACACTTCACATGCTTAGTAAACATGTGGCCAGTGACAGCATATTAGACAGTGGTGTTCTAGACAGTACCAAGCACTGGAAGGGGTATAGATAGCTAGGATCTCATAACTGCATCATGGCAGGAGTCTAAAGTGGTTGCCCCTTTAAAAGTAGCTCAAATTATCCTCTTAGGCAAAATTTATATCCTGAAATCTGGCAGAAAGTGTGCATGCATACATGTATGTATCCAAATACAAAGGTCACCAGGAGACATGCACAAGCATGCTCATAGCCACATCACTTATGTCTCAGATAAATTGTTGACTTTCACACCCTAGGGTACTAGTAAAAAAGGCAGACGTGAATTCCAGCTGCCCACAGAAATGGCAGAATTCTTTCAATAGGCCCAACATGATTGGAAACTATAGACAGCGCTAGTGTGCCAGAGCATGCTTTGAAGTGTGGGAAGACTCCTCAGAAAGAAAAGCATGGGCATCAGACCTGAGATGCGGAATTGGGGCTGTGCCAGAGAGGAGGAATGTGTCTGGATATAGAGGGCATTCAAGCAATGGTCAGCAGTGGGGCTGTGTAGTATATTTGTTCAAATAAAGACAAAGACCATTGATGGTGGCAGGCCCTGAACAGAGCAGGAGGAAGCCGTTGTACTGTCCTGGTGCTCGGCTCACTGGGACACAGGATAGAGACTTAACAGTCAGTCTCGTAAAACTGGACACCTATCCCTGAGTCAGAGCAAGAACAAATGTAGGGTTGCATTATCTGCAGATGCACTGTTTGTAAGGGTGATTTGAATTCACATATACATATGTATGATTATATGATAAGTCTGACTTCACTGATACATATTTTGCACAATATATTATGTTTTTGTTGTTCATGTTTGGGTGAGGGTTTGGTTTTAGGTTTGGTTTGGTTTGGTTTGGTTTTTGAGACAAAGTCTCTCTAAGTAGGCCTGGCTGGCTTCAATCTCCCATCCATCTTGATCTTCACTTCCTAAACACTGTTATTACATGTGTGTGTCACCATACATACTGGCTATGTTGCATGTGTGTGTCACCATACATACCGGCGCTAAGGACAGTTCTATCATAGTGGTTCCTTTTCCCGAGTGAAAATCACTCCATAACCTTCCTGCAACCTCCTGAGTTTGAAAACAGTTCTTTATGGTTGGTTTTTGTTTTTGTCTTTTTTAAACTCTTAAGTAAGATTGGGTCCAGATTTCTTCTCACAGTGACTTTAAACACTATCCCCAGCACCTGCTCACAACTGTCCAACTTGGACGTGAGAACTTCAAGTTCAGTTGTGTTTTAGAGGGAAAAAAAGAAGAAAGCAACTCTCTTTAGTCATTGGAGGAGAATGAGGAAGAGTGTCCTTAATCCGCCTTTTGACTCTAAAGAATCCTCGCAAATCACCCCTCTGTGAGGGGACCCCACATTTACAGAGCTGTGTCCTCTCTTTGAGGTACGGTTGTAAGGAGAGGCTGTGGGTTGTTGGGTTTTTCCTTGTATATCATGGTGACATGAAATGCTGTACTCCAGGCCTTGGCACTAAGCGTTGAGTCCAGCATGGCCCTTGGTGTTTGGCAGACCACCAAGAGAGGACCATAAGTATTGGGGATGGTTTGCTGTCTGCTGAGAAGACAGAACAGAGAGGAGCAGAGCACATGGTAAGAGTGGACCCACAAGGGAGCTAGCTGTTCTGCCTGCTCATTCTGGAAGTTTCTGTGGGTTTGTAGTTTGCAGGCTAGATGATATATTGGGAGTAGAGGTAAAGTTGAGGAGGGGTTCTGGTGGGGGCCACTGTGTCAGCACTTATACGTTTTGGTCTTTTGGTAATGTGGAGCACATTTTCTTCTGTTCTGAGTTGGCCCACAGTTGGTGTGAGGTGTGACTTCAGAGAGATGCAGTTGACAGTTGGTTTCCCCTTCATCCCAGTGTTTAGATGGCCTCTTGTAAGGAATAGAACACATGTCCACAAAGGTTCCAATTTCATACCTATCCTTTGCTGTCCCTAGTGACCTAGACAGAAGCACCCTGGACCATATGGAGATGAGATTTTACCAGTTTACCTTGCGCCTGATCATCGTTGGCTTTCAAATCTCAGAGCTACATCTTTGCTTTGTAGCTAAGTGAAAGCCTCAAGCTGCTCCCCACCTGCAGAACAGCTGAAATTCTGTTACACCGAGGCAGCCGGGTGTGTGCTGTTCACATGGAGGCAATAAATACACACATATCCCAGTGCAATGATGTCCTTAGAACAGATGACGGGCTTGCTCTAAGGTGTGTTTTCAGAAGGACCATTCTCACTGAGGTAGTGGAGAATGGGCATTTGGGAGGCTAAGACAGGACAGCCAGTTCTATATAGTAAGTTCAGGTCCAGCAAGGACTACAACATGGTGAGACCCTGTCTCAAATCAAATATACCCAAAAAGCACTTTTTAGGAGCTATAGAGAGGTGGAGATAGTTAGTGTGAAGTATATGTTATAGGCAAGGCCACAGGTATTTCTTCAAGTTGGGAGGCAGTGTGACAGGAAAATCAAACCATAACTGAAAGGTAAAAAGTGACCTCACCATCTGGCAGTCTTTGGTCTTCTGCTTGACAGCCAATGGGCTTCTCAGGAGCCTCTTAGGAAAGAGAACCATGGGAATGCTTTGGGGAAGACATGTTATTGTTCTGTCTAGACATTGAAATGATAGCAGTTGTTTTGCCAGGCCAGGAGACTAGAACAGACCACCTGGAAAAGTCCACCCAGCTCCTTCCTGGGGACTATTTGCATATGGTGATCTGCTAGCATCCATAGATGAGCAGTTATAAAGTTCTTTCTCAGTGGACTCGCGGCGTCTGCCTGCACCACTATCCCTGCTTTCAGGGAGAACTTTGTGGTGAGAGCCATGGATAGGCCTAAACCTTGAGGGGGGATTGAGACTACGCACAGTAGGAATATGTAACTGTATTATGAGGAAAGCCAACGCATTACCCCATCCTCAGTGCAAGCCACCGCACCCTCCTCCAAGTCTCTAGATGACTCCTTAGAAACACAGCTAAAAGGACATGTGGTGCCCTCGTGACTAAATATTTGAGACTTGTCAGGGGTGGGAGATGTGGCTTTCTAGCAGCTATCAAACACCCTCCACGGCACCTTCTGGAACCATAGCCTGGTGAACTCAGTCTGACCTGGGTTCAAAAACGCTTGCAATGATCTTAGCTCTTCAGATAGTCTGTGGCAAGTTCCAGACTGCTGCTTCCAAGCTCCTACCCTGACTTGCCCTGCAGGATACTTCTGCCCTGTCAGCCTATCTCCACTACCACCAGTACGTGGCTCTAAAATGCTGATTCAGTGTGGCTGCCTGTTCCTCTCTTTGAGGTATGTCTAGAGAGGGATGTTTTGCTTCAGTGAGTTCCAGGAACAAATAATAAAAAGTACAGCAAGTACAAGGTTGAGGACAGACCCGGTACACTCTTATCAGTCATCTGAAGTATGCACCGCCTTTCCAAGACAAATATGGACTCCTGTTTCTAGGAAAACACCAAAAAGTATTTAACAATTACCCTGTCTATGGTTTGTGGAAAAAGACAACAGCAGCCGACCCTGAAAGCCATAGCAAAGCAGATTCCTTTGGGCAACCAGCAGCCAAGTGGCATGAGTTGGGGCTGCTGCTGTGGCCTGAGACTGGTCCCCTCACATGGCCATTGCATTCTTTACCCTTTACCCAGGAGCCTGAGCTCACCCACCCCTCAGCAGCCTGTCAGCTTAGCAGGTTCACAATAAAGCCCACACCCCTCAGTGTTCCTCCTCCTGAACCTACTACATGTCCCTAGGAAATGTAATAAATGGTTGTGGTCCACCAAGAGGCTAGTGATAATGACCTTAAAGAGCCACAGAGATGGGTAACCTATACTCTCTAGCAAAAGTCTAATGGGTACTTTTTTTATTTGATGATAATACATCACATTATACAGAAAGTGAGATGGAGGCTAAGGAGAGCGGCGGATTGAGCCAATAAATCTGTAGCCCAAGGATTGTCCGAATTCACGGCTGGCATGCTATAGACCACACAGCCCAGCTACAGCCTGTTTCAGTCTGTTGAGTAGTGCCTTTCCAAATGAGGATGGACAATTCCTTAAACTTGACACTTAACCTCTTCTTGTCCATTTGCCTCTCCAGGACCCAAGCCCAGAGGGTCCGGAAACCTCGTTGCTGCACTGGCCCTCAGGGGCTGCTTCCTCGCTATTCCGAGAGCCAGGCAGAAGGACAGGAGCAACTCTTCAAGCTGACAGACAACATTCAAGATGAGTTGTAAGTGGGGGGGGGGGGGCTGGAGAAACAGGTCCACTGTGTTGCCTTGTGTGTCTTTGAGTCTGAGAAGGTTCCCCATGACCCAGGAGCTTCAGACTGGTGCAGCCCTTGGAAGAGGCTAAAGGATTTCTTGTTCTAAATGTCCAGTGGGTATCAATATGACTACTTATAAATGGCTTTTACTGGAGGGGGTAGCTCTCAGTCTGTGCCAGAGTGGACCTTTAAGGATATTCTTAAAGTGTCTACATCATGAGTCTCTTTGTAGACAGCTCAAAGAGAGGCCGATGTGCGGAGTGTTAAGATGTCTTTCCCATAAAAAAATTTTCCTTAAACCTTAGAATACAGTTTTTGCTATGGAATGCTAGCAAAATGAACCACAAACAAGTATCAAATAATTGCCCATCAAATGTTCTAGAAATGCAGTTTTCTTGGTTGCTTTTGTCATTCTTTGAGTAAAGATCTTGTCACGTTTTCAGCTACTGAGATTATTTTTGCTTATGTGGCAATCTTGGCAGTCTTTGGCAATATTCTGTGGAAACCCTCAGAGCTCTGTGACTTGATCAGATGTGAGATGACTGCATTTGGACCATAGCAGTGAGCTAGTGTAACTTGTGTCTTCTAAGGTGAGGCGAGCTAGGGAGGATCTGGACACTGTGTTGTTGCTGGTGGATGGAAGAGCTCAGGGAGAAATTGGCCCCTGGGACAGCCCTCAGAGTCATCGGTAGAGACAGTACCAGAGAGGCCTGGGCTCACATCTCATATCTGTGTGGCCAGAAGTTTTTCTGTGTCCTGAAGCCACTTGGTTCCAAATAAACACACAGAAACTTATATTGATGACAAACTGTTTGGTCTATGGTTCAGGCTTCTTGCTAGCCAGCTCTTGTATCTTAACCCATTTCTATTAATCTATGTTTTTCCATGTGACCCATGGCTTACCTGTGTTCTATTATATCTGCTCTGACCCTGCCTTTCTTATTCCTCTATCTCTCTTGGATTTCCAGCCAGGCTGTAAGCGGTCTTCTCTATTAGCCAGTGGAGGAACATACATTCACAGTGTACAGAAAGACATCTCACATCTGCTACCTAACAGCATCCTGTGTACTGAGTGGTTTCAACAACAGAGACTTAGCTCTCCATCTGAATGCTAAGAGGGCTGAGACTATCCTGTATATCCCATTGTTGGTGGGACTTTGGGCCTCCAAAGTCCTACAGAGTCATTTCTCAGCCAAGCAGGATAAGGTGTAGACTGTACCAGAATGGCAGCCAATGGGGACAGTGGTTCTGTTCAATAAACTCTGCTTGGAGGAGCTGCAGCTCAGTATTTGTGTTAACACGTTCCACTTTCCAGTCACTGGGCATTTTGGGGTGCTATCAAAGGTTAAGTTAGGGGTATGGTTAGAGCTAAGCTAGCATGCACTGAGCCCTGGGTCCATCCCCAGCACTACATAAACTAGAAGTAGCGGCATTTGCACTCAGGAGGTGGAGGCAGGAAGCAGGAAGATCACAAGTTCAAAGTCATCCTCGGCCACCTTGCATGCTCAGCTGGGCTATAGGCATCCCTGTCTCAAAAAGGGGGTAAGTTAAGTCTAATTATAGATCCTTGTGTGCTGTATTTTAAACTATTTGCTAATGTACCTCTATCCCAGCCAAACCCTCCGTGGCCCTTTGCGACAGGATTCATTTGTAATAGAATTTCATAGGACTAGAAAACAAGAGGGGAGAATGGTCCAGTCATCATGGGATCGCTGCCCACATGGTGCATACACTGGAACCAGGTCAGGCAGCTAAGATCTGGAGTCAGGGTGAAGTCAGTGAAATCGGTTCACGAAATGCTTGAAGCTCATGTGATCTGGGCACAGTTACTGGCTGAATGAATTTTGACTTTGAAGATGAAAACTCTGTGTCTCCACCCAAGCTGAGGGTGGAACCTGGCCAGTGGGTGGTGAGGGAGGCATATGACCTCGGTCTTCCTGGGCTTATAGGAGAGGTCAGCAGGGTCTCTGGCGCCTGTCCTCAGGGCAATGTGAGTGGTCCAGACATCTGTCTGCAGGAAGGGGGTTCTCAGGAAAAGCTCGGGTGCTGACTTCTGCCTCTGACTTTTATCCTAGATTTGTAATTAAAAACATGTTTAAGGACCTCATTATTTGCATATTCCTCTCAGAGTTAACCCGTTAAAAGGGTCTTTAATACCTTGCTCTACTGTTCTAACTAAATGTTTCCATATTTTTTTCCAGTTAGACTCACTGTTTTACTTCTGGAAAATATTGTGTAATTACTTCCTGATGGAGCCAAAACCCTACAAAGTCCCCAGCAACACAGCAGCTTCAACTTTGATCTCCCACATCAAGTTGCATTTAGTTTTGTGGGGTTTTTTCCCCCCCATTTAATTAAACAGTACTGAGCAGATTGTCACTGACATCCGATCTAAGGTCTGCCTACTCAGGCCTGCAGGCCCATCAGTGGTGCCTCTGTTACTTCTCGGTCTTAACCAGATCCTGGATGAAGATTGTTAAGATAGCACCCACTCTGTATGGTTAGCTTCTGAGCAGTGCCTCGTTGGAGGCCACAGCCACGTTTTAGTTATCTTTTTGTTCACTCGTTTTTGTGAAATACCTACTTACAGTATTTCGTCAAGGTTGTGCGTTCAGCTTGCAATCCCAAGCGCAATTCTCACCGTTTCACAGAAGCCAGGAGCTGCTGCATTCGGCAGTCTGGTACCTGAGTTCTTCCTATCATTTAGATGGAAGGTGATGTGTAGGAGATTAAAAAAAAAAAATGCAGAAAAGTGTATAAAAAGAAGGCAAGGCAGGTGTGTAAACCTCAGGTTTTTCTCCTTGGGTACTTGTCTCTTGGAGGGAAGGCAGGATTTTAGAAGAGGATCATGCCCGAAGAGGCATGCTAAAGTGCCACCTTTCTCTTCCAATGAAACCAACTTGTTTACATTGTTATCTCCCTCTCTTGCCCTCTCCCCTCCCTCCTTTTCTGGGAATGGATTCTAGGGCCTTACATGGCGGGGTGGGTACTGCGTCTCTCAGCCACAGCCCAGCTCTAATTTATGCTTCCTAAACCAGAAACTAATCTGTCAAGAATGTTTGACACCTGAAGACTTGTGTCTGACAGGTTACCCAGCTGCTCAAATTGAAGTTCTGAGGGAAGCCCAGCCCCTGGCATCCCACATCCCAACCCTCCAGACCTCCTGGTGTCCTTTCTCCGTTATCTTCTGAATCTTTGCCCCATCCATTAAGTCTCACTGTGCCGGGCCAAATATGAACGTCGTGGTGCCCTCAGCAAATTCATGCTTTAGCCAGTCAGCCGGGCCTATGGGGGGAGGGTAAGAACAAAGGGGATAAAATGAAAGGTTTTCACTTTTCACTTGGTACCCACTGCCTGTCACAAAGGGTCTCTGTCCTAAAAGAAGTTGGAGCTGTGTGTCATGGTTAATTTTACAGGGAGGGCCTCTCTGCCCCCTGAATTAAGTCATGGGGCAGACAGTGTCTCTCCTCTGTGAGGCTTTCCATCCGCCCATCTGTGGGCCAGTGGCAGTGAAGTGTCTGAAGATGGAAAGTCCAAGTGTAGGTGTCAAAGTATGGTGTCCAACCATGGCCTCTTGCTGCGTTGGCTGGGAGAATGGGGTGCAGAGCCTGTAGAGAGCTGACCTGCAGGTCAGAGACAGAGAAAGGGGCAGGAAGGAATAGGTCAGAAAAGGGAAGAGCCAAGAGAGCTCTACTTTGCACGCCCCCCCTCCCCCCAAGCACACATACTCACAGTTGACTCCTCACAGAGAGTGACCAGTTTAAGATCAGGATCAGCGGGTGAAAGAGATACTGGGAGCTGTTTGAATGAATCATTGATGTGGTTTCCAGATTTTAGGGGGGGGGGGCAGACGGTATCAAACAGAATGACCAGTGCTGTTGATGAGACCCCAAACCTTGACCTTGAGTAATGGGTTGCAGGAGATGGGGAGACAGCCATTGGCTGCTATGCTGCGCTTACTCTGTGCCATCCTGGATCCCTTCATCTGTGTTAACTGAAGGAGTTGGTAGGCAGTACCATCTCCCTCAGAGATGAAGGAACTGATCTACCAAAATAAAAGCCACCAGGCCAGAGGGCTTGGGCCTACTTGCCTGCCCAGCCCACTTTCCTTCACCATGCAGTCTGTGTTTCAGGAGCCACCATTCTCCCTTAGGTTTCCTGGCCTGTGAGAGGATTCGAGCTATTGCAGCCTCCTAAAAGGGAGTTAGGAATTGTGCTTAGGACCAACCCCTGTGCTCTTGAGTGTAAATGTATCTTTCCGGGTGTCACCAAGTCCTGAAGACCCTTGGTGACGGATGGAGCACTAATGGGAAGCTAGAGAGCCAGTCTTAGCTGGATGCTGGAATGTGTGTTCCTGTATTTTATTGCCTTGCCTCCTGGCCACCTGTGGAGTCTCCTCAGTGAGTCTGGGACAGCCTTCATGGCTGAGCGCCTGGCTTACCTGTGCTCCAGAACAAAGATGTTCCTGTGTGTTTACCTCATTTTCCGTATAGTTCTAGCTGGCCCTGCGATGTTCCCTTCTCTTCCAGTCTGTTCATGTCCTTTCCTGCTCACTTCTCACTCAGTGTCAGGGAAGGACATGGACAGAGTGTGGGGCGTGAGGAGGCTGTGCTAAGCCAGCTGAGCACCAAGGGCCGCTGGGTGCTTCTAGTTTTGGCAGTTAGACTTACCAACCAGTTAAATGAGAAGAACAAACCTCAGTTTCTGTCATGGGAGCCTTAATTAAAATGATAACTGGAACAAGGTGGACACTCAGCAGGTCTCATGGGTGACTGACTTGGTGGTGGGTATTCAGGAAGTCATGTGGACCACGCCCAGACTTAGAGGGCCACTGAGAGCCAGGATGCTTCCTCTGGCAGTGCTTAGGCAGGCTAAGGTGTTGAAATGTCAGAATCAAGGACTAGGGCATTTGGGGTGGGGGGATGCTTCTAGTGAAGGTGGTGACTCAGGCTGGGGGAAGAGGAGGAGAGTGAAGACTAGCCACATCAGGGTCTGACAGGAAGCCCCTGGTTGCTGGCAAGCAGGCCTCCTACAGCCCTTGATGATTCTGCCCTCTCTGAGGATTGGATACCTTGTGACCCTGGACCAAGACTATCCTAAGACGTGGATTCATGGTAGTACCAGGTAGAGCCCTGGCTCTGAGCAAACATAATTTAAAACCCTGGGGTTCACAGCCAGCCTGTTGTCAGTCAGCTCTTAGTGTGTTTTCCATCACCCAGTGTGTCCTTTCACACTGTGAAAGGCCAGCATAAGATACAGACGGCCACCAAGTGGGGAAGGCTGTCACTGTGGCTTCCTGGGTGACTGCTCCTGGCTCAGAAGCTGAGCAGAGGTGTGACTTGCATAAATTTCCACATTAGTCTGTGAGCTCTGCTGAGGGTGCTCTGGGCTGTCTTTTCTTTCTCTTTTACAAAGCTAAGCTGTTTCTTAGTTGTCTGGGATCTCAGAGAAGACATGACTACAGTTCTAAAAAGGAAGTGGTGTCTCAAGCCCCATGTTGCTGGCCATACTGAGCAGGGGTCAGGTGACTTCTCATCAGGGCTGTCAGCGGGAAGAAGTAAATGCAGGTGTGCAAATCTGGCAGACTGGTCCCCTCACCATCTTCCAGCCCCTACTGTTGTCTCTCGTGCTGTAGCTGGTCTGTGTTATGTGTCCTGTCAGCAAAGCACTGTTTCTGTTTCCCCTAACTCCTAAGATACCCAAAAGCTCACTGAGCACCCCCCAAAGCCATTTCAGAGCAGGAATTTGTTTGTTTTTGAAACTCTTGGCTGACATTCCTTGTTGTGAGTGCCCTACAGCGGGGAGTGTGTCACAACTATGAGCCTCACAGCCCCTCCTGAGGCCAAGTCCTTCCTAATAGAAACTCACAAAGGAGGAAACTGAGGCCCAGAGTAGTGAAGCCACACACATGAACGGTTGTAGTAATTGGTAAGCCTAGGCTACAGACCCGAGACTTCAGTAGGCCTTTGTCCCTTTGAGCATCAGGGGATGACCTGGCCCCGACTTGGAGCAGCTCAGCATCACACATTCTTCCTTCTCCCCATGCAGTTTCATAGCGGTGGAGAACATTGACAGCTACTGTGTGCTCATCTCCTCCAAAGCTGTGTACTTCCTGAAGAGTGGGGACTACATAGACCGAGAGGCCATTTTCCTCGAGGTCAAATATGACGACCTCTACCACTGCCTTGTCTCCAAAGACCATGGGAAGGTGTATGTACAAGTGACCAAGAAAGCTGCAAACTCCAGCAGCGGCGTGTCCATCCCAGGCCCGTCCCACCAGAAGCCAATGGTGAGTCCAGCTGCTCCTGACCACTCATGTGGACAAGCCCTGCTCTGCCTGTCGCTTTGCCTTGAGGGCTCCAGTGGGAGTTTGCACTGCACTCGGTGTTCTGCTTGCAGTCTGCTGGAAGCCCCGGCTGTGTTCTCTTGAATTTGTACTTCTATTACCCATCAACACAAGCTGCTACCATGTTTCATAGAGTTTTGTGGCCTTGAAACATGGTGCTAAGTGCTGATGGGTGCCTTCAGTTCCAGGAGGGTGACAGAGCACACACTAGATTATTTCTCTGGTATCAGGAAACCACAACCTTTTGATCTATACAGAGAAGTAATGTGAAGCACATTCAATAGGTATTTGTATATAAAAATGATATTTTATCTCTGCAGAGTGGGAGGTGTTGTGTCAAAATTTCTAGGTGGAGATGCTCCTGTTGCCTTCCAGCTTGCACTTCCCAATTGCCCCTCGGGGCTGTTACAGAAGGAACCAGGGCAGGTATCAGGCCACATAGCTGAATCTAGCACAAACTGGGGCTCAGACTCAGGGGACCCACCTGGTGCCCATGCTAGTGCCTTGACTGAAGAGCTCCTTACTCTGTTTAGCTGGGTCAGTGAGCCCCCAGCAGAGCAGATGTGAGGAAGCAGCCACAGTTCAGTTCCAGGTATTGGTCCTGCTACATCTCCAAAGCTATACCCTTCAGAGTGCTGTGTCCATTTCTAGACCAGAAAGCCATCTTGCTGGGTCTCCCCTCCAGAGCTTTTTCACCTTCCCCATTCTCTCAGGAACAAACTGGAGAGGGTTTGGACTTGTTAGGCCCCTTGAGATCATTGGCTTAAGTTAGAGTTGGTTGATTGAAAGTTAATGCCTCAAAGTATTCATTTTCCATCAATTGTGTCTACCCACCACTGTCTCCTCTTTCAAGGCAGGCTAGCTGTGAAGCATTCTGGATAAGAAAGGCTTCAGGCTCTTGCTTGTTGATTCTTCTGTGTCAGCCACCACCAGACTTTGGACTTGAATAAGGGGTTCCAACCATTGTCCCTACCTGACCTCTGAATGGAATCTAATCAGTTATGGTTACAAATGCTGGAGGTGATAGTCTGCCTTAGAAACTAGGGACATACAAGCTTGGATCAGAGTGAACCAGGCACAGGTTCCTGGGAATCTGTCTTGGATGCTCAGATGGATGCTCTTGGGTGGCTGTACTCTGCCCATGCCCTCTGGTTGTGCTTGGCTGCCCCACCCAGGGCATTGTGCTCATCCTTGTCTCCTCCCTAGGTGCATGTGAAATCTGAGGTCCTTGCTGTCAAGTTATCACAAGAAATAAACTATGCAAAGAGCCTCTACTATGAACAGCAACTTATGTTAAGACTCAGTGAGAATCAAGAACAGCTGGAACTGGATTCCTGAGAACACCCGGCTGCTGGAGAGGGATGCTCCAGACAGAATCCCAACCAGGAGGACCAACAATGCCTAGACTCCTGTTAAGGGAAGGGAGCCAGAGGATGGTTTGGGAGGAGATATCAAGGAACAAGGGAAAAGAAATTCTCACAGGGAAAGATGTAAACAGAAACCATATTCGTTTGTGGGATAGGAAGTTACTTTAGATTATGGGGAAATAATTTTTAAAAGTATTGATTAAATAACGTTAAAAAATGTATTAAGATGGATCTAATTTTTAGAATGCCCTGTATTTTGTTAACATGTATATATGTACAACTGTGTGTTTGTAAATATACAGAAACTTCTAAGCAGGGCTGTGCTGTGTGTGGATGTTTGTTACCTGTACAGTAATGTAAAGCTGAATCTTCTGTCAAACTAATTGTAGAGGACTACTTCAGGGGGAGTTCCTGTGGAAAGATGGTTTTGGAAGTTGAAGGGTGCATTGTGTGAGTTGCAAATGTAGTCAGTGTTCAAGGATGAGTCTTCAGTCACCTAGATGGGGACAGAAGCAGAGCCACCATGGAAAAGGCTAGAGACCTGCACGGCACCCATCTTTGTTCTCACCCATGTTACAGGCAGTGTTTAAATTTCTTAGGCAATTCTCTAAGCTATATCTACTGGCTTTCTCCAACCATTCTACCCAACGGAGAGGTGAAATGGTCAGCTGCTGAGTGTATGCCCACACATGGAACCATCCAGGTTTTCCTCATGCAGTTTGTGGTTAGACACGTTTGAAGCATTGCTGGGCTCTCTTGGCATAAGTGAAAATTGTCCCACCTCCCACTGTGTTCTCTTTAATCAAACCACATGCTGATGTCACAGCACCATGGCCTCCTCGGAACGGATGAGGAGGGAGAGTGATCCAGAAAAGGGTGTGAACCATGTGTACTGAAGGGATATGCGTGGGTGCTTGGCTCTGTGTTTTAGCCAAAGCCTGATTTGTACTTGGTTCAAACCTTAAGCTTGGTATCAGCGCCTAGGGCTTCCTGGGTCTTGCTTTTGGTATTTCCCTTTTCCAGAAGGAGTAAGCAAATCGGTGGTGGAGGAGGGCGGGCCTCACCTCAAACTAGAATCAAACCTTATGGTTTTGGTGGGGGGGGGGGTTGTTTTTTTAATAAAGCTATGAGTTTATATAATCTTGTCACACATGTAGCTGAGATCTAGGGTGACCCAGTGGAAAGTTTTATATTTATCATTCTAACCCTTCCAAGACTATGAAGCTGATCTATTCTTCCATCTCAAGCCCCATGGGCATGCGTGTGTGTGTGTGTGTGTGTGTGTGTGTGTGTGTGTGTGTGTGTGCGCGCGCGCGCGCGCGCGCACGCGCGCGCGCACTTGCCCATCCCTATCATGACACTTAAGCATTGATAGGTAAGGGCAGCCCTGAAGGAACACTTTGGCTACATAGTGTTTTTAAAGATCTGTCTTCTTAAACTCCAAATTTGCCATCTTACCTGAACTGGATCTGACTTATGTGAGTTGGGTCTTCAGTTGGCAATTCATTGCTCCTTGGGGAAGGCAAGATGATGTCAATGCCCTTGGAGACTCACAGCCAAGGGGGAAGGGTTAGCTCCTCACAGACTTCCTAGCCAGCCTGAGCCCCCACACATACAAGTCCAGTTGATGGTCTTGTTATCAGTAAGAAACTCACTGCCTGACACCTTGGTCTCTTATAGAGGCGGCTTCAGAAGCATTGTGAATGTGTGTCTCCTGGTACAGTCACTTCAAACACCCTAACCATTTGCTAGGGGAAGTTCACTCTGCTATGGGCCTCTTAAACTGGGTTTCTCAGTCTGCAGCTGGTGCTTCAGAAGGACCCAGGGAGAATCAGACACCCTCCCTCTGGCTCCTTTCTAATTTAATCAGCTCTTTAAATAACTGTCCATCTCCTGTGATGGCACACTCCCTCCCTCTGACATTTAGCCTTAGAAGGAGAGACAGTAAAATAGGGTTTGAGACCAGATAGGGTGGAATAACAGGGTGAAGGGAGACTTACTTTGAGTTCTTTCCTGGCCCTACAGCCCTCATGCCAGGCCTGGGGAAGATTCCAGGAGCTTTCACCATTACCTCCTGACTTACCAGGACAGAAGGAGTCCAAAGCTCCAGGAGAAACAGGCCTTGCTATACATATACAATTCCTGTTTCTTCTCAAGTTGGTACTTAGCCCATGTGGTCAGCGACTTTGCTGGGACAATTTCATACTGCCTCAAATACAGTTCTTCTAGGAGAAGTTAGCAGATGAAGGGAAGTTGGATAAAGTTGAATTAAAGAGCCACCCAGTTCCTATATCCCATCAGGAAGCCAGCTGGAGAGCATCCCTGCCCCAGGCAAAATGGTAACCTCCTTGGCCAGCCCCCAACTGTTCGATAGATAATCATCCCACCTCAGTGTTTAAAAGGGTCCAGGGCCACATTGTGTTCGAGTGTCATTTGTGCCTCAAAATAAATAAATAGAAAGCATCATAGCTGCACAGTGAATGGAAAATAAGATAACCTGGTTCTTCACTATGTAAACACAGACTGTGCAACCAACCTGCATACCCCAGAGTTGGCACTGTTCTCCTGTGAAATAAAACACATTGTTGACTTCCCATGGCTCTTCTTCTTCTTCCTCCTCCTCCTCCTCCTCTGTAGAATTCTAGAATCACCACTGACAGACATCAAACATATACAGTCAGGTACAGCCTCTGGCAGACTCTCGCACCTGGAGTGAGCAGCTAGAAATGGATCTGCCCTCCATTGGCTGTGTCCTGGATGTTGCTCACAACCACCCCAGGGCTGCTGGGCTGAGCTTGCAGAGTAGCAGTCATTACTTAGAGTTCAGGTAGGTGAAGAAGGGGCAGAGCAGGCCCATTCAGAGACAGCTGTTGATGCATGAGGCTGTAGGGTTCAGAACTGTGCTAGCAAATGTATCTGATAAACCAAGAGGATCACATTCATGATCCAGAAGCAAGAGCAATGGAGATATTGCTCAGAGTACTTTCGGTGGGGTGCTAGGGCCAAAGGCTCAGTAAGAGGAAGAAGGTTCATGGAAGAGAGAAACCAGAGACACCTCATACTGACACCTCTAGAGTATTTGGCCGCGAGTAAAAGGTGGCCAATACCTGATGCCTCAAGAGGAAAGCCTGGCTAGGTACAATGGCTCACACTGTGTTCCCAGTTACTCAGGCTAAGGCCTGAGGGTTCCTGGAACCCAGGCATTTCAAGACCAACAAGTTAGCAAGGAAAAAAAAAATAAGGGGAGGGTGGTCTAACATGGAGACCTGGGTAGGCATTTGATTGCTCTATGTTCTAGGGACATGAGCTGATTATGTGTAAAGATGCCAGAGAATAAACTACCTAGCATAGGTCCACTCCGTCCACCATGGTGGTATTGGGGATTGAACTCAGGTCACCAGGCTTAACTAAAAGTGCTTTTATCTGCTGAGCCATCTTGCCAACTCCCTTTCATTCTTTAAACTTAAAATATTATGTGGCTAGATTTCCTGATACGGACCACCCTTAATTCCTGGAGTGAACCTCAGTTCTGCAGCGTGTGCTAACTTGTTATTCTTCTGAGAGGTGCCGTTCCTTGTGCTACTGGTTTCAGTCCTTGTGTCTTTAACGCAGAAAATATCTCTGGTTTTCTTCATTGGACCAGAGAGCTTTCCACATTCTTCTGGCTTGTACTACTTAAATTACAGTAGGGTTTCCTGTTGTGGTATGTGAAAGCAAGATGAGAGTGTAGACTTTCCATCAGTTCCGTTAGTCATTATGCCACTGTCTGCCCATTGAGGTATCTCAGATTTTCCAGTTCCTGGGTCAGCTTTGGTGACATTTCATTTTCTAAAAACACAATATAGTTCTCTTAAGCCTTTTCGTTATCAGACAGCTCTATGTATTCTCTTTAAATTATATTAATGCCTTCTGCATTTTATCATTCTAAATCCTGCAGATTTCCACAGCCTGGTTTGAAGTCCATTGTCCTTTTTTAGATGCTCTATTTATTTTTATGCCATTATCCTTTTTAAATAACTTATCTCTGCTACTTTGTTTTTATTTCTCTTGACTCCTCCATCTTTAATATTTTATTTTCTCTATCTATCTGCCTTTTGATTTGTGTCATTCTTTTTTGCTTTCTCAGGTAAGTTCAGTCATCCATTGGTATCCATAGAGACTGCATCTAGGAGAAACATCTCTGTCCCCACAGATTCCAATTCCTCGGATGCACAAGTCCCTGCTGGTACATGTATTTGCATGTTGAGGTAGTTAAAGATCGATGTCAGCTTTGAATGGATTTGGAATCATCTAGAAGACACACTTCTCTACGTGTCTGTGAGGGTACCCGCAGTTTAACCGAGGAGACAAGGTCTACCATGAATGAAGGCAGACAGCACCGGCCCATGGGCTGGAATCCCAGAATGAGGAAAGGAAAAGAGAGGAAGCCACCTGAGTACCAGCATCACTTTTGTTTTCTTGCTGTGGAGTGGATGCAATGGGACCAGCTGCCTCATGTCCTGCCAGCGTGCCTTCCCTACCATGATGAACCAAATCTTTAGACTGAGTATAAACAAACCCTTCTTTTTTAATTAAAAAAAAATGTTAATAAAATTCTTTTTATGTACCCTCCACTCCCCTTTTCTCACCCTCCACCTCCCTCCCACCTCCCCTCACCACATACCAAGTTGAGGCAGGACCCATCCCATCCTCCCTGTATCAAGGCTGAGCAAAGCATCCCATTATAAGGAGTGGGCTCTATAAAGCCAGGGATAATTCCTGATCCCATAGCCAGGGGGCTAACTAACAGCTCGAGCATGGCAATTATCACTGTCATTCAGAGGACCTAGTTCATTTCCATGCAGGCTCTCCAGGTGTCAGTCCAGAGTCCATGGGCTCCCGTTAGCTCAGGTCAGCTGGGGTCAGCTGTCCCTGTGGTTTTTTCCATTGTGCCCTTTACCATCTCCCCCCGCCCCTTGCTCCTAGTCTCTCTCCTCTCTCTTCAGCTGAACTCCAGGAGTTTGGCCAAATACTTGGTTGTGGGTGTCTGCATCGGCTTCCACCAGTCATTGGATGTAGGTTCTATGATGACAATTAGGGTGGTCACCAATCTGACTACAGGGGAAGGCTGGTTCAGGCACCTTCTCCAGCATTGCTAGGAGTCTTAGCTGGGCCCTCCTTGTGGGTTCCTGTGGATCTCTCTAACTCCAGTAAACAGACCCTTCTTCCATGGCCTTTGTGTCGGGTGCTTCACTGCATCAATGAGAAGAGTCACTACCACAAAGAAGTCACCCTAACAACAGCCATAGTAATACCCTCTCCATGCAGTTCTTAGGCATTTAGAACTGGTTTGTGCAAGAGTTTGAAGCTTGGGGCCAGAGAAGTCATAAGAGTCTATAAGCAGATCTTAATGGAACATTCTGGTGGAAGTCCAGAGGAATGTGGTCAGCAGAGGTCCAGATCATGAGGTTTCAGAGTAGAGAAAAGGACTCTAATTGGGAATCGGACTAGAACCAATCACATCATGTTCTGGCCAAGGGCCTGGCTGTGTTCTGCCCATGTCCTGAGAATTTGAGTGACACTGGAGACAGGCCTAAAGGACTAATTTGTTTCTCAGAGGAAGTCCCAAGGCAACTAGCATCTAGGCGGTGGCATGGTTACTGCTACTTACTGTGCCTCAGGTTTCTGAGGCAGAGAATAGCCAGCAGAGCAGAAAGACGAAAGAAGGGGGGGGGGGGGGAGGAAGGAAGGAAGGAAGGAAGGAAGGAAGGAAGGAAGGAAGGAAGGAAGGAAGGAAGGAAGGGAGTTCAGTTTTGTGATACGGAAGTAGTATCTTAGTTACTATTCTATTGCTGTGAAGGAACACCATGACCAAGACAATTTATAAAGAAAAGCATTTAATTGGGTACTTAGAGTTCAGAGGATGAGTCTGTAACTGTCATGGCAGGAAGTATGGCAAATGGCAGGCATGATGCTAGAGAAGTAGCTGCCCAAGGCAGAGAGAAAAGGAGACTGAGCCTGGTGTGGGCTTCTTAAACCTCAAAGCCCACCCCGGTGACACACCTCCTCTAACAAGGCCACACCTCCTAATCCTTCCCCAAACCGGGGACTAAGCATTCAAATATATAAGCCTACCGGGGCTATTTGTATTCAAACCTCCACAGGCTGCCCAAGTACGTCAAAGTTCCTTATCAGAAATGTGAAGAGAAAATGGCTGTAGTTGTTACAGGAGTGAGTTTACTTGAGGGGAGACCTTGCACTTTATAGCAGGACACCAGAAGTGCCTCACTGAAGAATCCAACTTGTCAGAATCACAAATTTATTAGAAAGGAGAAAAATTGAATGGAGAATGTCACTGTGGAACTTTGCTGCTGTAAAGTGGGTCAAGTTTTTTCCACGCTCAGCACCAAGGTGGACAGAAGCTTTACAACCATGGGGGCAGAGGACTGCATGGTATCTTGAACTCACAACAGAACTTGATAGCATCACCCACCCACAGAATTGGTTTTACAGCATGCAAAAGTACATGAATTACAGGGTTATGAAGGCTTATACCAATGTTCCAGAAAGCCACTGAGGCCAGGAAGCAAATTGCAGGGTTGGAGTCCCTACAAGAAGCCTGTGAAATACCATTGTCTGACTCTAAGAAGGTAAAGCCTAAATCATAATGGAAACGCACTTGCATAGTGAAGATGCCAGGCCCATGAGATGTCTGCCAAGGAGAAGAATAACCTAACTGAAGGCTGTTTGAGACAGGCTGATGGCACCAGGAACCCCCAAATGTAGGGCATGAAGCTGTAGGGCTTTTGTCTGAGATCTGGTCTTGCTTTGGTCCAGTCTCTGCTGGAAATAGGAATGTTCACCATTGTATTTTGGGACAGGTAAAACCTTGAAACTGTTATTTTCTTGGGCTGACAGCTAAGAGAGATTTAGAAGAAATCCTGGAGTAACACTTTTGGTTAATTGCATCATGAGATTGACATGAGACCTTGGAGCCCAGAAGTGGAATGCTGTGGATAACAGTGATATGTTTGGGGACATCAGTGTGACAAGGAATGAACATGTGATGGTTGGTCTTCAATATCATCTTGTCTGGCTTTGGGATCACCTGGGAGACACCCTTTTGCTCATGTCTGTGAGGAGTTTCCGAGGAGGCTTAACTGAGGGGCACTCACCCTGAATGTTGGTGACACCATCCCACAGGTAAAAAGAGAGAAGAGCAGCCAAGCACAAACGTTCACCTCTCTTCAGAAACCACAGAGAGCTATATAACCAGCTATCACACACTTTGCCTTCTTGCTATGACGGAGAACTATTTTGTTCCAGAGAAAGGAAATGAATACAAAAAAATAATACCAAGAGTGTGGCAAGCCTTTCCTCCACTAAATTTCTCTTGTCAGAAAGAAAATAGTACACATATAAACTACACACATCTCTCCTGCATGCCTGGCTGATAAAACCTAATTGTTGGGTTGCTGTCTCCTCCAAATTGCCATGGTTGTTGCTTTCCTAAATTACGTCTGAGTGGGTATGTGTATCATACATGCAGGACATAAAGACAACTGTGGGTTGCTGTCCCCTTTTCACCACGGGGGTCCTGGGGCTTGAACTCTAGTCACCAGAATGGGCAGCAAGAGCCTTTACCTGCTGAGGCATCTCTCCAGCCTACCCAGTGCTTTCTCAAATCAGAATAACTGGTCACCCTCATACAGAAGCCCTCACCCTGAAGTGACGTGAGGTAACCAAACTAGGAAGTGCGGCCTCCTCAGCAGTGTGACCACCAGGAAGTAAGACTTGCACAGGAGTCTTCTGTAATGTAGATCTCCTGGGTCATCAGCCATACTGAGGAGGGTTCCTCAATGGCGTGGCTGCCTCAACCCCTGTATGCCTGTCTCTCTCTGATAACTCCTTTGAGTAACCCGAGAAAACTCACTGGTTCCCCAAGCTGGATTTGGGTGGAATTGTTTGTTTGGTGCTGGTGTCCTTTCTGGGGTGAAGAGACAATTCTGTGTATCTCCTCAGGGAGTCACATGACCCTAATGCAATAATGTATTTAAATAATTATCAAGGTCATGCTCTCTATAGTCCAGTGTCAGAGAAAATAAGTCAATTCGCATTCAGGCAGTTAGTTTTTCTGCCAAATATTCACCAACCCGTCCTTCTGCTGACCTGGGACCTGTGAGTGTAAATACAGGCCCAGGATGGTCTCCATCTGCCTTCGTTGTCTTTTCCCCCATTTTTCTTAAGCAACATTAGCATTTTAAGGTTCTAAATGATTTGTTTGCCTTATTAATTTTGATATTAAAGATTATTTCATTGCCACCAGTTTAGGCAATAGGGTTAGCTAGGAATATGCTCACTTTCTGAATATCTTTTATGTTATTTCCCTGGAGGTGTTTGAACTGTGATTGTGATGTCTCAACAGGGCGCTGTGACATCACAATGCTCAGTTTTTGAAGGCACAATACTGCATTGTGATAGAACCATGTAACATCAAGATGTGTCCGTGGAACGTTCTGATGTCACAATTCAGTACCGTGTTGTCATAATGTAACATTGTCATGTCACGTTGGAGCATTGTGATGTCACTACAGGATTGTGATGCCCATTGGAACGTTATGATGTCACAGTTGAGAATGAAGCTTTAGAGGGAGTGGGACGTAGAGAAGGTCCTGAGGATGAAGAAGACAGAAGGAACAGGACTGAAGGATGACAGATTCTCAATGACATGTATTGGCTTCAGTGACATGGAGGACATCACCTCTAAGAAAGCTTTCGCTGCGGCTTAGGGAATAATGTCACATTAGAGAGAACGAAGCTGGCCCACAAGATTGCTGCGAAGGCGTGGTAACCCAAGTGGGATGCTGGAATCCATGTGCATAAAAGTGGAGGGAGAGAATGAAGGTGTCCTCTGACCTCCACACACAGTGGAGAGAGAGATCATACATATTACCCAAATGCCATAATTATAACTACAATTTTTAAATTAAGAAAAAACCAGTGAATTTATTTAAAAAGAGAGAGAAGGTGAAGTTTATTGGCAGGTCAAATGGAGATGATGTCAGAGAATATTTACTGTGATGGTGATATCCTAAGGGCAGTCTGCAGAGTCGTAGCCTGGGTGTGGGAAGGAAGGCTAACATGTAGTCTGGAGATGACCAAAAGCAAGAGCAAGACCAGAACGAGCTTTCTGTAATCACCACAGTCTTGGCACTTCTAAACAAAGCCTACAGATAGTGTGATTAGAGCTCCCCGTTAGTGGCTTTAAATTCCATTGAGTTTTAATAATACACATGTAATCAGTCTATCACATTTGTATTATATATTCTTTAATAAACCTTGTGTTCCACAGGGAAACTAACTTCAAGGTTTCACAGTTATGGGGTAGGTACCCACTGCAGCACAGTCTCACACATCAGGCTGTGTGTAGGAGATCTCAGGACCAGGGGTTGCTCACGTACTCTCAGGGTGCAGCTCAAGACTCAGCCCTTGGGAGAGGCTCCTGATATCAGGCTCTCCGTGAGGAGCTGTTGCTGTAATGACTGCTGAGGGTGGGGGCGGCACATCTTCAGGGGCATAGCTTCTAATAAGATGCCCGTGTTCCTTTGTACAACCATAATGGCTCAAAAAAGACAAGGCAGTAGACAGGGAGTGATCAGCAGGAGTGGGTGGGGGCAACAGAGGTAATGAGGTGCACATGATCAAAATACATTATATCCATGAAGGATATGTCACAATGAAGCCCATTATAATGTATAATTCATGATAATAAAAGGAGTTGGAAAGACTCTGGCCCTTGTTTCCAGCATATTCCTGCATTTAGCCAGATTCATGCACCATGGCAGATGATGGTTCACATGAAGAATGGAAATGCTTTCCTGATTCCACCCTCCTGCATGTCCGCTTACGGTCTGGGTTAAAGGTGGTTGACACTGAGGCAATGCAGGGCCAGGATGCAAAATTTCTTTGTTTTGTAAATGCAAATTTTAGTTCATGCATGAGATATAGAAAAGATGAAGTACATGGTGACGTACCTGTAATCCTGTCATTTTGGAAACTGGGGCCGCATGACTGAAAATTCAAGGCCAGTTTAGGATACATAGTAATCCATGTCACAATAGAGGGGAGGGAAGGAGGGAGGGAGGGAGGGAGGGAGGGAGAGAGGGAAGCTACATTAGCAGTATGTTCTAGTTTCACTGTGTCTATGATAAAACACTGACCAGAGCAGCTTAGGTCAGGAAAGGGTTATTTCATCTTACACTCTTAGGTCACAGTCCACTATTGTGGGAAATCAGGCCAGAATCCCGAAGACAAACCTGCTTGCTATTCCATGCAGCATTGCTTCTGACCAAGGAACTCACTCAAAGCCAATGAAGTACAGCAGGAACCGTGGAGGAGGCTGCTTGCTAGCTCACTCACAGGCTCATGCTTATTTACATGTTTTGGTTGTTGCTGTTTTGGTGGGGGAGGTTTTGTTTTGTTTTGTTTTGTTTTTTTACACATTTCAGAACCACCTGCCCACAATGGGCTAGGCCCTCATACACCAATTAACAGTCAAGCCGATCCCCCACAAATGTGTTCATGGGCCAATATGATCTGGGCAATTCCTCAACAGATCCTTGGCTGTGTCAGATTGGTAGTGAAAGCTAATTAGAACATGGTATAATTTAGTAATAGCTGAAATTCTTCTCTCCGTGTGTGTGTGAGAGAGTCTACATGTGTATCTGGTGTGTGTCTCTGTGTGTAAAACTGTGTGTTTGCAGACAATTATTAAGCTATATTTCTGTATGAGTGTGAAGTGAACTATTACAATCTGAGGAGGTTTCGTAGCTGGCTCTTTTGCCGGAGCCAAAGCCTGCCTCATGTGAGCCCTTCCGTTTCATGAGGGTGTCAGTCACATACCGATGCTTCTCCGACATGAGCTCTCCGTTAGCATCAGGACCTCTGGCAAAGCCTCCTGGCCTGTCAGTGGAACCCCTTTCTCCTTACATGTGCTGTCATCAATCTCTCTCTAGACAAATCTCTCTCCCTTTACCAGCTCTTGAAGAACTGTGGACAGTTTGAAAGTTTTTCAGGCTCCCAGTGCCAGAGTCTGTAACCCTTCCCACCTCGAGGACCCTGCCTTCCCAAGGTCACTAAACTTTTGTCCAGTACTTTTCTGCCACCAATTCTTGAAAAACGGTCTCTGGATTTTTTATTTTTCATTCAGGTTCTTTCCTATTGTTTTATAAAGCAGTATTAGTAGAGTTTTTTTTTTATTTTTCTTAAGTCACATTTTTAAAATTCACTCCTCATATGTTCCAGGGTGCAGGTTTCAGTGTGCCTCAGCTCCTAATTGCTGGGATTCTCATGGTGCCATTATCACATCTGCTTACAGGTTACTGTGGAATCCCAGCAAACCTGTGTGATATATTATAGAAACCAAATTAACTAAAACATCAAGTAATGCCAGGTGGTGGTGACACACGCCTTTAATTCCATCACTCAGGAGGCAGAGGGAGGTGGAGCTCTGTGAGTTTGAGGTCAGGCTGGTCTACAGAGCAAGTTCTAGGTCATCCAAGGCTATACAAAAAAAACCATGTCTCACAAAAACAATAAGTTCTTAAAATATATTTAAAGTTGACAAAAGAATTAGTCTATCTTATACTATAATACTCATTTTTATTTATTTATTTTTTACTAACATGATTATGTAATTTAAAAGTTCAGGGGTCGGCAAGGTGACTGAACAGCTAAAGGTATCTGTCACCAAGCCTGATGACCTAAATTCAGTCCTTGGAAGCCATATGGTGGAAGTGGAGAATTGAGTCCTATAAGTTTTCCTCTGAACTCCACATATTCGCCAATGTACACGTGTGTTCTTATATGTGTACATGTATGCATACAAAATCAATACATGAGTGAAAAATCAACCAGCTTAAATAGAAATCTTTTTTTTCCTAAGATACAAATTATAAGAACTAATAGAAATAGAAAAACTGAGCATATACCACAGTGTCTGGTGCTCATGGAAGCCAGAAGAGGGTATCAGATCCCCTGCGGCTGAAGTTACAGAAGGTTGTGAGTTGCCTGATATGGATGCTGAGAACTGAACTCAGGCTCTCTGTAAGAGCAAAATGTGCTCTTAACCACTGAGACATCCATCCCTTCCTCCCAAATGCAACTTAGTTAAAAATAAGTAAACAATTGAACAGATGCATCACAGAAGAATCAAACAGGTCAGTGAGATAACTCAGCAGGTAAAGACACTTGCTGCCAAGCCCTATGGCCTGCGTTTCATCCCCTGGACCCACATAATGGAAGGAGAGAGCTGACTCTCAAGTGTCCTCGGACCTACATACAGTGGCATATGCATGTCCCCGAAAATAGATACAAATCAGCTTTCAAAAGAATTAGACAAACAGCCCATGGTTTCTGAAAGACAGCCAATGTCACTCAAGGGTGTGCGCATTTAAATCACAAGTACTGCTGAACCCATAGAATGACCATTAACAAGTGCTGGCAAGGATGTCGAGTACCTGGAATTCTCATCCATTGTTGGTAGGGATGTAAAATTACCCTGGAAAACAACTTGGCAGATTTGGAAAGCGTTAAACATGTTCTGACCTTGTGACCTGTTAGTCCTACCCCTTGGCGTCTACTCAAGAGGAAGGGAAACATGTCCACACAGAGGGAAAATATCCACCCACAATAAGCCTCAAACTGGAAACATCACATGTCCATCGCCGGGGAAGCAGTAAGCAGGCTATAGGATGACATAGCATTGCAGTACTACTCAGCCATCAAGATCAACGACTGACACCCACACCTGCGTGGGTCAGTCTCACCGTGGCGCTGGGTGAAAGGATGGGAGCTAGCCAATCTGAGCTTCCCAAAGACAAGCAAGTTGATCAAGAGACAGATGTAGGGAGAGGGTTAACAACAGGGATCTCTGGAAATTGTGAGGACAGGGGGCAGAATGGTGAGGTTATACTCATAAAACAGAAAAAGACTCTTGGGGTAAGAATTAGCCCAGTGCTTTAAGAGTGTGTGAATGGGGAGGAAGGGCGAAGAGTGTGAAGAGGCTTAGGAGACAAAGGTGGATATGTGCTGTGCTTGCTGGGCCACGCACGCTTCTTTCCTCTTCAGGACTGTCCTTTTTCCTCATGAGAGGCCATCTCTCACCCATTCTATGTCCTGTCTGAGAGCCTAAGCATGTCCCAGACTGGGCTACTCAGCCACCCATTTCCCCTGGCAGTTACTCCTGTATGGCAAAGACCAGACAGCTTCTAGAGTAGTTATGTGACTCAGGTCTGGCCCATCCATGTGCTCCCATTCTTGGAGACAGAGATTATTCCAGAATGGAATTGTGGCCCTTTCTTCCATTGCGCTTCAATTGCCAGAGCCAGTGTGGAGGGAAGGCTTGCCTCATAGTGAGAAACCAGACACAGGACAAGCTGAGAGGTAAAGAGGGCTGGGTCCTGGGGACATGGTGGGAACCCCCGGACTTCATAAAGCCTGCTCCAAGATTGGTTTAGGTCTCTTACAACAGAAGGATGGTGATGGGGAGGTGAGGTATAGTCTGGACACCTTGAGCACGAGGCCTGTAAACACCTAAGGACCAGAGGCCCGGAGTCTCTCAGAGAACCCATTAAACAGACAGACACAGAGGACAGTGTGAGTAGAGGGCCGAGGCCAGAGCCCTGGAGAGAAGCTGAGGTGCAGCTGGAGGAGTCAGGGATGAGAAAGGTCCCTAGGAGGAGAGCACAGGCAGCCATGGGAAGGGCAGGAGTGCCTGCTCCACCCACCCTGAGGTCAGGTTGTGCAAGATCGGACAGGATTAGGAAAGTAGGCCATAGCTGACCTGTTGCCTGAAGGTTCTGGGAGCCCTGGCCAGAAGTCAACCTGGTTTTGAAATGGGTGCCAAAGGTGAAGTTGGGGAGGTAGGCAGGTCCCTGCCTCTAGAACGTGACTCTATGAGAGAAGGGTGGTTTGGTTCGGTTTCCTATTAGGTATTTTTAAAACAGCAAGGAGTCGCATAGGTTTGTAGTAAAAGAGAAAAAGGAAGGGAGGGGAGAAGGGGGGTAAGGAGAAAAGAAAAGGGGGGGAGGGGGAAAGACCTGAAGGGGGAGTGAGATGGAGGTAAGAGAAGTGAACTCCCAAGCCTTGTGCTGGAGTCCCGCTGCAGCTGGGGCATGCCTGTGTCCAGTGTGTTTGCTCCTGTGCTCTATTTGTCAGGCAGTGCCTCCAGGACTTAACTGAGAGGAATGGCAACCTGGAGGGACCAAGGGGAATCAGAGCCATGAGCTCCATTATGGGACAGACTGTGTTCTAGATCCTGGGCCGCCTTGGCTGAGGCAGCTGTGGGAAGTGGAGGCTGATGGAGAGTCTGGGAGGGATGTCTTGTACTCCTCAAAAGTCAAAGGGCCTGGGGCCAAAGGCCAGTGGCGGAAGGGTCAGGCAAGAGTTGAACCCATGCTGCATTTGCAGAGCCCCCCCCCCCTTTGGTAGCTTTATCTGAACCCTCTTTATCATGGTCACCCATGGGACTCATTTTAAAAGCAGAAAAAGAATTTAAGTTTTAAATTTTTATTAAATTTATTACACAAGACAGTGTCCAGTCGTGTATATATTGGGCTTTGAGAACAGTCCTTGTCATCCCTACTCTGCTCCCTTCCTGAAAATCTCCTTTGTTTTTCTAGACATTTTTATTTTACTTCCAGGCCATCTGCACACATGTGATTTTATGTATCTACATAAAATGTAGAACACGGGGCTGTGAGATGGCTCAGCAGGTAAAGGCCTTTGCTGCCTAAGCCTGATGACCTGCGTTCAGTCCCCATAAAGGTAGAAGCAGAGAATAAACTCCACACACTTGTCGTCTGGCTTCCACATGAATAACATGGTATGCAATCACATGCACACTCACGCACACATACTCATACACACACACACACACACACACACACACACACACACACACACACATTTACCTTCTGAGACTGACTTGATTCACTTTATCTGAATCTCTCCAGTTGCACCATTATCCTGCAAAGTTTTAGAACTTAGCAATTGTTTTCAAATCATGATCCTCCTGCCTCACCCTCCTGAGATGGCAGGTGTATACCAGCAGGCCTGACAGGAAAATAATTTTAGCAATACATTTAATATAACATATACAGAACAGGATCGTGCAATATGGAATCAATGTATAGATTATTAATGGGCTAGTTTCTATTCTCATTTTGAACCAAATCTTCAAAAGTTGTAACACCAGGTACATTCTAGTACTCTTGAGAACTTGTGGCACCCACACTGTTGTTGTGGTCTGTCCAATGTCACTTACTGTTCCACAGAAGTGTAAAGAAAACCTTTTCCCCATTCAGTATGTGTATGGATGGTTGACAGAGTCTCAGCAACCCAGTCAGACCTTGAACATGTTAGTAGCCTAGGCTGGCTTTGAACTTTCTATTTTCCTACCTCAGCCTCCTGAGAGCTGGGATTACAGGTATGAGATACACCACACCTGGTTGCATAAGATGTTTTTTGAGGTATCTGGATTCAGGACTTGGAGGGAATGTATGGCCTGGGACCTGACATGGGGA
Source organism: Phyllotis vaccarum (assembly GCA_033318265.1). Classification (NCBI taxonomy): domain Eukaryota; kingdom Metazoa; phylum Chordata; class Mammalia; order Rodentia; family Cricetidae; genus Phyllotis; species Phyllotis vaccarum. Next base: position 59,074,293 of record JARWLC010000003.1, on the reverse strand, counting down.
ACCTGGCCCGGGAGACTCTCTTGTTCTTGTTGGCTGACTTCTTCACCAGTGGAGAGAAGCCAGCTGCGGTCCCAGACTGTAGTCCAAGTGTAACTTTCCCATGTAGACATTACCCTTGAAGATGTGTTCTCAAGGCTGAACCTCCAGGGCTCCTGGAAGCACCATCAAAGAACAGCAGCACATCTTTCCTAGGACTGGACAGAGCCTAACCAGCCAAGGTAGTAGTAGGGCTGAGAACATCTCTGCCCCAAGACCTGCCAGGATCCCTCACCTTTGTCTTGAAGGCCATGGAGATTCACAGCCTTGGCCCTGGGGAATCTTCCTGATGGGCCCAGAACAGATATTCTGAGATATTCAACCTCAGGCTGGGAAAATGACAGGTCTGCTTAGTTCTGGATCTTTACAAATGCACAGAGGTTAAGGGTAAGGGACCAGGGGACAGAGGACAGACTCACTGGGAGAGCATAAGGGTCATGGACTCCATACTGCTGGGAAGTACTGGCATGAGCAGAGAAGAAGCTGGATGGCACATCTTTGCTCATCCCACTGGCCTGAGCCAAGCCAGGTCTGCCACCAGTGATCTGTATTCTTAAAGGGGCCTGGTCCTGTCATGCCTCCTCTCAAGGCCCCTGTTTACCTTCAAAAAACCTCAATTTCTCAAGTTTCCTGGCTCCTCTGGAGACAGACCTTTGTGGGTCAGAAGAGGCCAGAGAGTCCTATGCTGTTTGGGCTCTAAGAGCCTGGCTTTGTTTGCTAAACACTAGCAAGATTAGGCAACTCTGTAAACAGAACCAAAGCCCTGTACAGCTGCCCAGGGTGGTTACAGTCCTGGGCACAGAGACAGGAGAAGCGCACGTGGACAGCAGGCAGGTAGGAGAGGTTGGCTGGAGAGCTTAGTGTCCAGGTGCTTCAAAATAAGCATTACGAGGTAAAATTTTTAGCCAGTTTATTTCAGAAGATAACATCCATTCTGGTCATAAATGCTGAGGTTTTAGGAGAAAGAAGGCATCCAGTTCCATCAGTACTTAGCAGCTCATTTTTTAAAACATAAGTTAGTCGAGGGATCATATCAATAGAACGCACAGAAATGGAGAAAGAATGCCTGTGGCTATTAGTATTTTAATGTACTAGTTTATAAGACTTTTCAAATTTTTTTCTAAAAATGTTGTGTGTGTATGGCTACTTTGCCTGTATGATGTGTATATTACCATATGTGTACAATGCCTACAGAGGCCAGAAGACACTGTTGGATCCCCTGGAGTTAGAGTTACAGACAGACAGTTGTGAACTGCCATATGGATGCTGAGAACAGAACCTGAGTCCTCTGGAAGAGTAGCCACATCTCAAGCCTCTAGTTTTTAAAAAGTTTTATTTTAAACACACACACACACACACACACACACACACACACACACACACACACACACACCCTGAAAACAGAGTGATTCATTTTTTACAGCTTTTCTTGAGTGATTAATTCCATCCTAAGCCAAAGTGATTGGTAGATTTAGCCCTAATTCATATCTTGCCTCTTTAGCTTGGTGAACAATCTACTTTGGGGGATTAAATTCCCTTTGGATTTTGTCTTTGTACTTTCTAAATACCCCCCCCCCTTCTCTCTCTCTCTGCTGTTCAGACAGAGAACAGGAAGTTGGCTACATTGAGGTCTTTTGTTACTAGCTCTCTCTGGCGTCTGTGTTTGTTTTTGTTTATGGTTGCTTTATCTTGCTCCTCCCCCCCCACTCCTGTCATCCACTTGCCAAGGTTCCCCTCCCTGGTCTCTTGTGTATTTTTCCAGACACATGCACATGTACACATACGCACATTTATAAGTCTATGTGTTTCAGCAAATACTCATCTATCTATATATTCTTTGCCCTTTTCATTTTTATGACAAAAAATTTAGTTTACTTCTTCCTTGCGTTTTAATTAGTGATATGTTTTAGACATCACTCTATATCAACACATAAATCGTGTTCTATTTTTCTTGGATCATGGTAGGGTTTCCATTGCATGTAGAGTATTTACTTTACCAGTGCCCTACTGGTGGCCACTCAGATTTTTTCCAGTCTTCTTGTTATTGCAAAGCTGCAGTGAATCTGCCTTGTACACGCATGCTTTTGCAACAGGCTCAGAGTCCTAAAAGGGGATTTGCTCTGTCTCTACCCATTTGCAGTTTTAATACTGCCAAGTTACTTTCCACAGAGTTTAACAGTTTATATGGCCACCAGACAGAGAGGCAGTGTTTCCTCATACCTTTACCAAGGTCATATGTTAATCTCTTTTTAATCTGTGCCAGGTAGGGAGAAATGAGAATCTAAGTGTAGTTTGCTATGGCTACAGTGTGTTTTGTTTCCCAGGTGTTGGTGTGTTGGAGACTTGGTCCTCCAGGGTGGTACCCTTAAGAATCGGGGGCCTAATGAGAGGTTCTTAAGTTAAGGTATGTTCCCAGAAGGGATTAGCATAGCTCTAGCTGACACCACTGATTATTTACACATCGCAAGTGCAAGCTGTAGTTGTAGCCAGGTGATATATACCTGCAATCCCAGCATTAGGAGTGGTGAGGCAGGAGGACCACAGATTTGGAGGCAGCCTGGGTGTTATATGATGTTTTGTGGGGAGACAGGAACAAATGTCTGTTTACCTCAGAGCACACCGAAGAAACAATTCCACTCAAGTCTAGCTTAGTGCACTAATGAGTTTACTGGTATGAGGGTTACTTACAGAAGTGTGAATGGCTCAAAAGCACTTGATCACCAAAAGGGCCACCCCAGCGTGAATGACAACTCTTAAAAGCTGCATCACTGGACAATTTGAGGGTAGTTCACCTGGTTGGAGAGTCTCCTCTTCAGAGCAATTGTTACTGCTTACATAAACTTGGGTAGGAGTATTGTAAATCTTCTAAGTTTTCAGGAGATTTCTAGAGCTTGTGGGTTGTATTTACTTTATAAACCAAAGAGCTTATAATTAATATAAGCTTTTGTGTGATTAGTTGGGACTAAATGGCTGTGGGACTGGCTGGGTGGGACAGAGAAACTTTTGACTACAGGGTGGTGTCTCAGATAAAATGATATAAGGTAAAATAAAATATAAAAGCAAGTTGTTCCATGAGCTCAGCCTGAGCCCTGAATAGTTCTGTGGCTTCCTGTCTGATTCCTGGTTCTTCCCTTTCACCTGTCCCTGCCATGATATTATCTTTTATTAGCTTTTCATCCAAGGCCAAAACAACTGACCACTGATTTTGGACTATTGTCTTCCAAAACATGAGCTCAATAAGCCCTCTTTCTGTAAAAGTACCTGCTTTGGTCAATGTTTCTTTAATAACAAAAAACATTGGGGCTGGTACATAGCTTAGGTCTAGGTGTCTTTCTCAGTGACATACCACCTTAAGTTTGAAGCAGAGTCTCTTGCCAAACCTGAAGTTTAATAATTGTCTAGACTGGCTGGCCAGCAAGCCCCAAGGGGTCTCCTGTCTTTGCTTGCCCAGCAGTGGAATTACAGATGCTCTGCCATGCTTGGCTGTTTGACAGAGTGCTGAGGATTAGAACTCTGGTCTCCATGTTTATGTGCCAGGCACCTAACTGAGCCAACTCCACAAGCCCATCTGGCTGAGTTTTAAGAATGTTTCCTTTATCTCTGAATTTTAGTGGTTTGACTGTAATGGCTTAGGTGTGGTGTTCTGCTTATGCTCCTTGGGGTGTGCTGGGCACATGAGTCTTCCATCCATTTGGGAAAATGACTTGTAATAAGAGGTTTCTGGCCTGGACTTTTGGGCCTAGCCTCAAGGTTTAGACCCGCAGACTCACAGACACGCAGAGACACACAGATTCTTACAATAGTTTTGGCTGATCGACCTAAGGCCAGGCATATAACTTGCTAACTCTTAACCCTTCATCTAACCCATGACTCTTATCCTGTTCAGCCATGCGGCTCGGTACCTTTCCTCAGAGCAGCATAGTTTGTCCTCTGCTTCTTCTGGCTTCTCGCTGGCATTCTGCTCTGTTCTTCCAGTTCCCAGAGTTTTCTTAGTCTGGTAGCCCCACCCACACTTCCTGCCTGCCTTTGGCCAATCAGTGCTTTTTATTAAACCAGTGGGTGGGACAATTATTTACACTGAAACAACATAACCCCCCTACAATGACCAGTATCTCTTTCAATGTTTTCTTTGTTCCATTTTTTCTCCTCTAACTCCAAATAAAGGATCCTCAAAGGCAGTAAGGTGAATCACATATAGAGGCGCCTGCTACCAAGCCTGATGATCCACACGGCAAAAGCAGAGAAATGCTCCCACAAATTGTCCTATGACTTCCACATGTGTGTGGGGTAGATCCATGAAATTTTGGAAAGTAGAAATAGTATTCTTATTTAACAACATTTTGTTTAGTATTTTGCTAGTTGTTTGTTTTTTAATATTGATGTTTATTTTGTTATTGTTGCTCAGACAGTGTCTCATTGTGTGGCTTTGGCTGGTCTTGAACTCACAGAGATCTACTTGCCTCTAGCTTCCCAAGTGCTGGGACTAACGGCATGTGTCAGCACACTTTGGGTATCTTTTTTAATAGGATAACTACTATTGTATTAAATTATTTGACGCATACAGATATGTTTACATATACATGTGTGTGTGTAAACAATACATTTGATGCTCTGTTCTTCAGCTCTCCTTTCTCACTCCCTAACTGGGTCCTCCGGTCACTCTCTCTTTTATGTTCCCTGGCTTCCTTTATTAATAACCTACTGAGTCCATTGGCACTGCCTATTAAATGTTGCCTGATTGTGTCAGCTTGGTCTTGTGCAGAGGGCCACAGCTACAGTGAGGTCATGAGTGCAATGGCCATACCATGTCCTGCAGACAGCATTCCATAGCCCTCCTCCCCATCCTCTGCTATTACCACTCTTCCATCCCTCCTTCCTCGATACTCTCTGAGTCTTGGAGTCCGAATTAATACAGACATCAGGGTCGAGCACTCAAAAGACCATTATTGTCAGCACTTGGGCCAGTTCTGACTCTGCCTTAACTACAGACCACAGCAGAGAAGCTTCTCTAGTCAAAGCTGAAGGTGGCACTAATCTATGAGTATGGGCATAATTATTTAATAGGCAGTTTAACAACGTGTTCAGAGTGTGGGAGCCCACAAAGATTCCAGCTTGTGGCTTGTTTCCATTTTGACTCAAGGTCAGGGAATTCAAGCTTGTCCCCCCCCTCCCCCCCCCCCAGCAAGGCCGCATAAAGGCTGGGTAACCGTGTCTTAGGTTTGAGAACTGAAGAAGTGTTTACACCGGTCTGTACTTGTCCCTTTCTTTGCTTGGTATAAAAAGCCCAGGGGAAATAAAATCAGGGCAGCTGAGTTCATTCAGTGCCCTCCTGACTCTGAGTTTTCTGTCTCTGCCCAATTCTTTCTGTACCTCCAATTTCCAATCCACACTTCCCTCTCTAGAACTGTATAAACATCAGAACAGCCACTGACAAGTGCTCCCCACCCCCCACTTCCAGAGCCTGTGACCTCCTGAGCCATGGGCTTTGGACCAATTTGACAGTACAGAGACAGAGCTACATCCTGTGGAGTAGGCCTCAGTTGACTCTTAAAACCTCATTGGAAGGAAAAGCTCTGGCTCAGGACCCCAAGGCCAAGTCTCAGCACAGAGAAGACTGCCCGAGAGACAGAGGGCAGGGATAAGGGGAAGGAACCAGGGAAAGGGAACACAGGGACAAAGGACCGTCTCTGGATAAAAGAGAGAGGTGCAGCACATAGGAACTGGCAGTTTATAAAGGTAACATGTGAAAGCCCATGCCATAATGAGGAGTTTGATTTTAATTGGACTTGTTAATCAGGTGAACCAAAGAGGGCTTTTGATTGTTGGACTTTAGTAGTCAGCTTCAGGAGGAGGAAGTGGCCAATTAAGGGAATAGACCTTGGGACCAGCTTCAGGAATGTACTCTAACAGAAGGAATTGGGAAGAAGGGCAAGGCCTCCCAGAACCACCTATTCCAATGGGCTAGTGTCCCCTCACCCATAACTTCATTGCACCAGTGGGCACATCTCTCCTGGCAGGTCAGTACTGTAGCATGCAGGACTGGCCGCTGGGGACACCACTGACATCTTTCCTCTCCCGGTAGCCAGAATAGCCACTTAGCAGGGAACAACTTTAAAAGTCAATTCCGGTTTAATTTCTCAATGACCTGCAAAGAATGTGGAGTCTTCAGCGATAGTGCCCTACTGTCTAGTCATGGCAGGCAACCAAGGGCAGTGGCCACAGCCTATGTTACTGTGGCACTCCTGGGGCTTCCCTGACCAATGGCACCTGGGGAGATGTCCCATACTCGTACTGATATTTTCATTTTAGAGCCTATGTCTTCTTGGGAACCATTCTTCCTCTGTGCAGGAATTCTAAATTGAAACTCCAACTATTTTTAAATTACACTTTTAATTAGTTTATAAAGTATGGGTTCCTATAGAGGTTTTTCATATATCCTTAGTTTTGATTAATCCCCCCCCCCACTTAAACTGTTAACTCCTAGTTTACCCCCCCACACACACACACCCCTGCTGTCTTAGTATCATATGTGCTTTACTATCCTCTCTCCCATGAAGGCCTCTTTCTCTCTCCCCCTCATGGGCTCGTCTTGCTTTCCGGGCTCACAACGACTCCAAATTAAGACAAAAATCTAAAAAGTCAAGCTAGGATCTTCAGATAAGGGAGAGCATGCAGCAATTGTCTTTCTGGGCCCGGGTTGCTTCACCTCGTATTATATTTTGCAGTTTGATCCATCTCCCTACAGATTTTGTTTTTCTTTATAGATGACTAAAAGTCTGTGTGTTTATTTCCATTATCCATTCATTGGCTGGTGGACATTTAGACTCACTCAGTTTCCAGCTACTGTGAGTAAAGCAGTAATGAACACAGGTGAGTAAATCTCTCCTTAGGAAGGCTGGAGTCTTTTGGATACGTGCCCTGAGGTATCATGGCTGGGTCATATGGACGTTCTGCTTTTAGCTTTTTGAGAAACCTCCAGGCTGGTTTCCACAGTCGTTGAACCAGTATTGGTACTGTTTGCTTTCCTGATGATAGGCGTTCTGACTGGGGTGAGATGGAATCTTAAAGTGGTTTTAATTTGATTTTTTCTGACAGCCAATGATGTCAAACACTTTTAAAAATGAATTTTAACCATCCACACTTTTCGTTCAATTACATGGCCTATTTTTTAATTGTTTTTTTTTCTTGATATTTATTTTATTGTGTCCTTTTTTCTTAGCATGTTTCAGAGACTAATGCTTGGTCAGATATTTTCTCCCGTTCTATAGAGTGTTTCCTCATTTGACTGGATTGTTTGTGCGTGCGCGTGTGTGCGTGTGTTTGTGTGTGTGTGTATTTGTGTGTGTGTGTGTTCTGTGGAGAATGGACTGTGGTGGGGAACACCAAGGTTTGGAACATGGCCCATTTGCCTTCTATTTCGGCCTGCTCTCTGCTGTGACCATAGCTGAGCTCCACGATTTGTCCCAGGCATGCTGTGACTATCCTTCACACACTGTATCAATGGGCACTTAGCCCTTACCTCAGTTAGCCTCAGCCAATGGGAGACAGTGGCAAAGGTCAGAGGGCATCGGGAGAGGTGAGAACATTTGCTTCTCAAGATGGTCAGTTCTTAGTGTCAATGTGACATGCTCTAGAATCACCTGGGAGGAGAGACCCAGTCTAGAGCAGATTGCCCTTCCTGTGTGTTGTCATGGAAAGGTAAGAAAAAGCAGAGCCACAAGATGGCCAGAGCCTGGGCCTGTGACACCCTAACTGGAGGAGGGGCTGCTGGCAGAGTGGAAACTGGCATCTGGGTTCAGAGGGAGTTATAAACCAGTCATGTTAAAGTTACTACATGTTTGGGTGTTTACTTAGCACCCTGACTCTGCATAGAACAGGGTGATACCAGTGTCTTCTACACAGGGTTATTGGGAGACTTATATCAGGTATAATTTGCTTCAGACAATGCTTGAAAACATCACAAATTCCCAAACAATGGCAATATTTATTGTTGCTTAGTATTTGAAAGAGATTAAAAATAATGCTATTTTTTCTCCTGTGTGAGGGTGAGGTGAGTGGGGCTGGGTGTGGGTGTTCGTGTGGGGGGCACATATGTGTGCACCTACATGGGGAAGGTCTGAGATTGATCTTAGGAATCTCCCTAGATTGCTTTATACCACATTATTTGAGGCAGGGTTTCTCAAATAAACCCAAAGCTTGCAGATAAGATTAATCTTCCTAATCAACTTGCTCCCAGATCCCCGTGTCTTTCTTCCAAGGCTAGAATCACAGGCAGGTCCTCCATGCCTACCTGGCATTTAAGTGGGTTCTGAGGATATGAACTCTGGTTGTCCTGTTTGTACACTACTCCAGGCCACCATCTTCTTCCTTCCTTCCTTCCTTCCTTCCTTCCTTCCTTCCTTCCTTCCTTCCTTCCTTTCCTTCCTTCCTTCCTTCCTTCTTTCCTTCTTTCCTTCCTTCTTTCCTTCCTTCCTTCCTTCCTTCTTCCCTTCCTTCCTTCTTTCCTTCCTTCCTTCCTTCTTTCCTTCTTCCCTTCCTTCCTTCTTTCCTTCCTTCCTTCCTTCTTTCCTTCTTCCCTTCCTTCCTTCCTTTTTTCCTTCCTCCCTTCCTTCCTTCTTTCCTTCCTTCCTTCCTTCTTTCCTTCTTCCCTTCCTTCCTTCCTTTTTTCCTTCCTTCCTTCCTTCTTTCCTTCCTTCCTTCCTTCCTTCCTTCTTTCCTTCTTTCCTTCCTTCTTTCCTTCCTTCCTTCCTTCCTTCTTCCCTTCCTTCCTTCTTTCCTTCCTTCCTTCCTTCTTTCCTTCTTCCCTTCCTTCCTTCCTTTTTTCCTTCCTCCCTTCCTTCCTTCTTTCCTTCCTTCCTTCCTTCCTTCTTTCCTTCCTTCCTTCTTTCCTTCCTTCCTTCTTTCCTTCCTTCCTTCCTTCTTTCCTTCCTTCCTTCTTTCCTTCCTTCCTTCCTTACTTCCTTCTTCCCTTCCTTCCTTCCTTCTTTCCTTCCTTCCTTCCTTCTTTCCTTCTTCCCTTCCTTCCTTCCTTTTTTCCTTCCTCCCTTCCTTCCTTCTTTCCTTCCTTCCTTCCTTCTTTCCTTCTTCCCTTCCTTCCTTCCTTTTTTCCTTCCTCCCTTCCTTCCTTCTTTCCTTCCTTCCTTCCTTCTTTCCTTCTTCCCTTCCTTCTTTCCTTCTTCCCTTCCTTCCTTCCTTTTTTCCTTCCTTCCTTCCTTCTTTCCTTCCTTCCTTCCTTCTTTCCTCCCTTCCTTCCTTCTTTCCTTCCTTCCTTCCTTCTTTCCTCCCTTCCTTCCTTCTTTCCTTCCTTCCTTCTTTCCTTCCTTCCTTCCTTCTTTCCTTCCTTCCTTCCTTCCTTCTTTCCTTCCTTCCTTCCTTCCTTCTTTCCTTCCTTCCTTCTTTCCTTCCTTCCTTCTTTCCTTCCTTCCTTCCTTCTTTCCTTCCTTCCTTCTTTCCTTCCTTCCTTCCTTACTTCCTTCTTTCCTTCCTTCCTTCCTTCCTTCCTTCCTCCCTTCCTTCCTTCCTTTTTTAAAAAAATATGTAGCTTATTATGGGCTTTAGTTGGAGAACAGGTGGTCTGTGAGGAATCTATACAGAAGTAATACAGCAACCCCCCCCTCCAGCCGCCATCCCAGAATCCCAGAAGGCTTCTACCAGTGTGCCCTCTAGGCATCAGCTGTGACAGTCATCCTCCCTGCTCTCCCAAGGAGTGTGACGTTCCAGGACACTGCATCTGAGCTGACACTGAACTCTCTGTAGGACAGAATAGAGGTAATGCTGTCTTCATTAGGTTCAGCAGCTTCCACTGTTATATGTCAGAAGCTGAAGGCCCTGGCTATTGTCAGGTTACCCTGGGGACAGGACTCAAGACAGAGAGAGGCTGTCGGACAATGTGGAGAAGAGAGATAGGCTCAGTCTTTCCAGTACTCTAGTGATCCCAGCTTTGCCAGTGCTGCCTCAAAAGCACTAAGTATGTGCTTGAGCCTCGGGGCCATTCCACACCTCCCCGGCTCCAGACCCACAAGGCCATGGCCTCTCCAGCAGCTATCAGAAGGAGCAGGCAGTGCCTTGAGATTCAGAAGAGGTTATCAGGGCCTATGTCGCCAGTGTGGCTGTCAAGTAGCAGCAGATAGCCAGACATCATAAGCCTCAGACCAGGCCAGGTCTCTGCTTTGAAGGACTGGCCCCAAACCCCACCCCCATGCAGAACAGACCAGCCTGAGCCTCAGCCTCAGCTCTGCAATGTTGCAACCAGATGCATGCTGCTGGCCTGGCTGGCCTGGTGGAATGCACTGCTGGCTCTCTCTCAGGGAGCCCGGATGCTGCCCCTTGGGGAGAGGCTGAGCTCACCAGCTTTCTCCATTTCTCTTTTTGATTGGCACTTTAATGAGGGCAGAAGGGGTTGACCCCCTGCCAAGGGGCCAGTTCATGCCCCGTTTATCTCACAGCCCGAGTCAGACTAAAACAACACCGCAGGCCTAGCCGCCAGGAGCCTGGGGGCCTGCCGCCCCCACCCTGGGTGATGGATTGAGTGACCGCAGTGAGCTGGCAGCTGAAGTGTGTGGTGGCTGCACCTCCCTGTCAGTGCGCAACAAAGGAGCCTGGCCCCACTGGCCCACAGGCCAAACTGTTCCCCTCCCCGGGGCAGCTCCAGGGTCTTGGCCTTCCTCCCTGCCTCCTGAACACCAGCGCCAGGCTTCTAGCGACAGGAGACTGGAGCCTGAGATACTCGGGAATCATTCTGAGCTCCTGGGGACAATGCCTGGATGGGGGGGGGGGGGGGGCTTCTAGGTTGCAAGTTTGGCCGACCATTAAATACTTCTTCGTTTTGGGTTCCAGGCTTCAGGGTCTAAGACAAAGTACTTTTCTCAGCCAGTGCCCCCTCTTGTATGCATCTGACCAGCTCTGAGCCCACTCACGGGGGAGTCCAGCCAAGCCTTCCATTTGCTGTGCTGCTATGAATGAGTTTATCAACCTTGCTGAACCTTTGAGTCTTTTTCCACAAAAGGCTTATATTTGGTAACTCTTTCTCGCTGCATTCTTGTGAGAATAGAAATGAGAACTGGCAGCAAATCCTGCCCTGTCAGAACACAGTCTCCTAAAGCCAGGCCTCAGTTTACCTAATTGGCAATAACTGTCCCTCCAGCACCCACAGCTCTGTTGACCTTATTTTTCCATTGGATTTGTTTATCATGTAAGTGTGTATGTGTGTCTGTGTGTCTGCATGTGCACATACAAACACACTCATGCTGTGGTGCCCAGAGGACAACATGCAGACGTCATTTCTCCCCTTTCATGGGTTTCAGGGGATCGAACTTGTGTTTCCTGGCTTGGCAGCTGACCTGTCACCCACTAAGCCATCTTGCGGTCCCCTTTGACTGACTTTCTCAAGAGGTACCAGGGGCAAGCCCAATATCTCAATCAAGACTTGTTACATGCCCTCCACTGGTACCCCCATTCTATAGCTTAGAGGTGATGCTCACTTTACACATGGAAAAACCAGTGCTCAGAGATGTCCATCTGTCCATCATAGTGCAGGGTAGAGGCAGAGCGATTTCAACCACACTTGGCTCTGAAGCCCATGAAGCTATTCCCAAGGTTCTGAGTGAAAGGCTGAAATTTCCCTCTGGGGCAGAAGGGATAGCTCCAGATGTCCCCAAAGGCAAAGAGCCAGAGCGTGGTTTGTAACATTTTCTGGGCCACCTGGGGTAGTCAAGATGCCAATCTTTCTCATGGCTCTGCCGGTGTCATCAAGTAAGCTTGAACTTTAGCTATTCCCCAGACCTCACAGGAAGCAGAGGCAACAGAGGAAAATAAACCCCTTTTCAGTTTGGAGGCATTGCTATGGTATGTCCTCTGCCTCAGGGCTCCCTAGAGCTTTACACCAAAAACAGGACAGTCACAGGAGTCTCAGCTATTTGCTTTCTTGGAACCTCATCTATACACGCAGGCCTCCCTGGAGTGGGAAGGAAGAAATCTCCACTTGGAGGAGACATCACCTCCCTGTGAACTCCCAAAGGGCAGGAGGCCAAGTCCCAGCCGAGGTCAGACAAAGTAGCATGGCCATGGTGGGACTCCACATGGTCCTTCTGGTCGTTGGCACAGGCCCTCCAACTCACGCGTCTGCCCTTCAGCAGTGATGACCTTCCCATTGGACAAAAGACTTACCTGAACAAGGCAGGGTAGATGGGGCCTCAAGGGGTGGGTTAAGTATCAAACTCTGAGCCAACAAACAGATGAAAACAGTCTTTAGACCTTTAGTTAAGCCCAGAGGCCTGGTGCCCAGTCCCAAGTCTGTCCTGGAGTGGCTTTAAAACATCCTTCCCAAGGGCTTTTTCTCCTGCCTGTCAGCTCCAAGTCAGCCTCCAGCATTCTTTTGACATTCTCACCTCCTGGAAAGCCTTCCCTCACAGAACCCCCCCCCCCCAAAAAAAAACCAGAATAAGCCATGTTCCATTCTGGGTCAAGCTCTGCTAGGCTCCACAAGGCCTGTCCAAGAGGCTGTCACATGTTAAGCATGAAGCTGTAACATGCCGGGCAGGAAGAACTGCTTTCCTGACATCTCAGCAGATAGCCAGGCAAATATCTGATGTTTGCCGGATACACACCTGACAAACTCCACCAGGGAGTGTCCAGGGGCCAATTATGTTCTATTCATCATTGTAGTCCCCAAATGTTACAAAACAAGATACAAAAGAAAGATGGTTACAATATATAAAGAGCTACATGGAAGGGGAGGTGGAATGATTTTAAAAGCCAGAGAGGACGGGTGGCCAAACAGGAAATAGTGTTCTTCAGATACAAAAGAACGAAGCATTACAAACTCACAGAGATTGTGACTGGCAAGACCTGAACAGATCCAAGCCAGACAGGGTCCCAGCAGCCAGAGGGCACGTGCACAGGAGCTCCCATCTCTAATCCAGAAGTTATCTTCAATTGACCACTTCTCACAAAGGGAAAATGGGTTTCCTCCAACGGGATTTGGCTGGGTATTATAAACCACACTTACAGGTAGCCCTGTGCCCAGAGATAGACAACCAACAGAAAGGAAAATCGATGATATTTTTATACATATTTTGTCATATATTGTTTTGTTTGGACTTTTTTTTGTCTCATTGGTCTTTTGCTTGTACTGCAGTTTTTAATTGTGTGCTTTTATAGGTTTCAATTTTGTATTTGTGTATTTCTTGTGGGTTTTTTCTTTGTTTTTTATTCTTTGTGTTTGCTTGTCTGTTTGTTTTCTAAAGAAAGAGAGAAAGAAAGGGCATAAGGTTGGGTAGGTGGGGAGGTGGAGGGGCTGGGAGATGAGAAACTGGGATCAGAATATGTTGTTTGAAAAAATTCATTACGTGTGTGTGTGTGTGTGTGTGTGTGTGTATGTGTATATGTGTGTGTATGTGTGTGTATGTGTGTATGTGTATATTGTGTGTGTATGTGTGTATGTGTGTGTATATGTGTGTGTATGTGTGTATATGTGTATGTGTGTGTATATGTGTGTGTATGTGTGTGTATATATGTGTGTGTATATGTGCGTGTATGTGTGTGTATATGTGTGTGTGTATGTGTGTGTATATGTGCGTGTATGTGTGTGTGTGTATGTGTGTATATATGTGTGTGTATATGTGTGTGAGTATGTGTGTGTGTGACTTTTCTGTCCAGTATGGTATTATTATATTTCCTGCTGCATATAAAACAAAACAAAAATCCATTTATGATAGACTAGGCATGTAGCTCAGTTGGCAGATCATTTGCCTTGCAAGAGGACCTGAGTTTAAGCCCAAGGGCCCATGTAAAAAGCAAGGCAAGGGCTGGGCAGTGGTGATGTGTGCACTCAGGAGGCAGATCTCTGGGTTCAAGGCCTGCCTCGTTTACAAAGCAAGTTCCATAACAGCCAGGGCTACACAGAGAAACCTTGTCTTGACTCCCCACCCCCACCCCCAAAAAAACCAGGCAAGGGATACACAGTTGTAATTCCAGCACTGGGTAGTCTTGGGATCACTAGTCAGCTAGTCAAGATGAATTGGTGAGCTCCAAGCCAATGAGAAATTCTGCCCAAAGGCAGTGGACAGTGTTTCTGAAAATAACACCAGAGACTGTCTCTGGCCTTTGTGTGTACACACACACACACACACACACACACACACACACACACACATACACACACACTTACACACACACACACATGTACATACTAAAAATAAATAAGAAAAAGATTCATAGGGCCAGTGAGATGGCTCAGCAGGTAAAGGCACTTGCTACATAAGCCTGAGGACCTGAGTTCAATGCCTAGAACCCTCTGGATGCACATTCGTGTCCATATATCCCCTCCACGCCCCCCCCAACAGCAGTAGCATAAAATGGAAAATATAAAAAGAAGATTTCAGCCATGTTCATCCAGATTTGCCTGTTCTCAGCAGGGTGAGGTCATGTGTGGACAGTAACATGGCACTTGGTCCCTGAGAATTAGTGAGTACCTAGTGTCCACCTTCATTTCCCCATTCTCTCCTGTCACCACATCATCTTTTTAATAATCCTGGACAAATATTTTCAAACAATGAGCCCATGGATGGATCATCTGCTCTGGGAAGCCCCTGGCCCAGGAATTATGGGAAACATGGGAAGCAGAAAGGTCATGGTCTGTGAGGGAAATCCCACTCTTCAATGACAAGTCCAGCTTCAGAGAACATGTCTCTCCTTGCTTGCCACATGACCCATTAAAAAAAAAATCTATATGTGAGCATAGTGAATGTCTATAAGTCAGGAGAGAAGCTTGGGCAGTGTCATCTCCAGGATTTTTGTTTTTCTGTTTGGTTTGGTTTATTTTTATTTTATTATTTTATTTTCCCCATTGTGTGTGCTATGCCAGCTGGCCCCTGAGCTTCCAAAGGTCACCTGTCACTGCCCCCATATTGTATGAGAACTGAGATTACAGAATCTGGCCGCTGCATCCAGCGTGGGATGGGTTCTGGGGATTTGAACTTTGGTTGCCTGGGAAGGGCTTTACCTCATGATGCATCTCCCCAGCCCACATGGCCCATTATTTTTATGTAACACTTTCTAAGTTTAATGTAAGACTATTTCTTTTTCCCTCCCTCCCTTCCTTTGTTCACCTGACATCTGAATAGACAACTTTCTGAACAGACATATCTTTAATAAGGTAGTGTAGTTGGAAGTTTCTGTCCTTCCAGAAACTCCCAAATACCCAGCAGCTGCTTCCCAAGTAATTGACTCGGAGGCTTAATAGTATAGTAAATCCTAGCTCAAGCGTATTACCGACTAGCCCTCACACTTAAATTAACCCATAATTCTTATCTATGTTTAGCCACATGGCTTGGTACCTTTTCTCAATACAGCATTCTCATCCTGCTTCCTCTGCATCTGGCTGCATTTCTGTCTTTCCTCTTCCCAGAATTCTCCTAGTCTGGTCTCCCTGCCTACACTTCCTGCCTGGTTACTGGCCAGTCAGCATTTTATTAAACCAATACAAGTGATAAATCTTTACAGTGTACAAGAGCATCATCCCACAGCATTTTTCCTTTCTTCTTCTTTTTTTAAACAAGAACCTTGAATCTAATCTTCTTTGTTAAACTTTGTGTTTCCCTTTCTTCTCATCTTGTGCTTCCCCTTCCCCTATTCAGACTGAGGAGTTGACAAAGTGAAAAGAGGTTATGGCTTCTTCTTCTGTCTCTCTGATCTTTTAGCATTTGCCTCAATATCTGGCTCCAGGTTTTTATTGTAAGATCAAGTGGTGTTTTTGTGACAAGGTGAGATAGGTAGAATCTTTTGGATGCTATGAGAGGTTAATCAGAATTCAAATCATTTCAACATTCATTTTGTTATTGTTCCCAAGATAGGGTCTCATGCAGCTGAGGATGACCTTGAACTTCTGATTGTCTTGCCTCTACTTCCCAAAAGCTAGGATGTCAGGCATGCACCACCATACCCAGTTTATGTAGTGCTGGGGATTGAACCCAGGGCTTCAGATATGCTGACAGTCACTCTTCTCACTGAGCTTTGCTTTTAATTTATTTTTAAAGCTAGTGAGTATTCTGTTGGAGTGGAGCTCAGAGGTAGATCACCCACCTGCCTAGTGTATGAAAAGCCTTGAGCTGATGACCAGCACTGTGAGTAGAATCAGAAATGCAAAGCTCAGCTCATGTGAGGAATTAAATTGTGGTTTATGAAATCCCAAGAAGAAATACAGAAATCAGTGCTCTCTGTCCAAAGGCCACCTGCAACTTCAACTCCCTGACAAGGACCTATAAATGCCAGGTGACAAACAGTCCCTCCCAACAGGTGCTGTCCCCAGACCTACAGGATTCTGAACCCCAAGGGACCAGAGAGATTAAGAGGGTTAGTCTGTGCTACTCTGCCTGACTCAGGAACACAACTGGAGTGGCCACTCTCTTTTACATTATTTTACTCCTGACTAGAGCGATGGGACAGATGGCTCTGGGTCCCACAGAAGCACAGGTGGCTTCTCAGAAACTTCCATCAAATAAGTAGGAAGGAGAGGAGAGGGGTGAGGGATGTGGGATGGACAGAACCTCCCTTCCTATAAAGATTTTAGGCCTGTCAGTACCAAGGAGCATCCCTAGGGATGGAAGAAAGTTCCAGGCCGTGGCTGAGACCATAGATTCCAGGATTTCATGAGCTCCAGGTGTGCTGGCTGAATTAAATGTCTGTCACTGTGAAGATGGAGCCAGACATTTCTATTTTCTTTCCAGCCTCAAGCTGGGCCTTCAGCTTTCCTGTCCCACTTATTCCAAGGACTAGGACTTCCCAGGCAGTTGTGTGCTGTCTTTCTTTCCTAGTCCAGGAATGCTGGGGCTGAGTGCCCATTGCACACAAGACTGTTAGAAGAGCCTGTCACAAGACTCTAGTGCGGAGCTGTGTGACTCATCCTGACACCCACCCACTCAAGGTCTTCTCTGCTGCTGGAAGCTGAGATGGATCCCTATCAGAGAGATGTGAGCTGGACAGCAGAATATTATGCTGAAAAGCCCAAGGGTAAAGTGAAGTCCCTGACTCTGACCTCATCCTCTGCCCCTTACACCTGGATAAGTGGGTCTGGCCAGCTCTTCATTTAGCCTCATCCTTAGGGCTATAGTCGCCTAGCCGTGGTCCCCACAACCTGACTCTGATGAACCAATCCATCATGGCCCTGTGAACTACTTGGTATGTTCCCTGCATTGACTATGCCCCATGCTTCTGTTTCCCTCAATGAGTGTGCAGTTCATGTCTGTCTGGTTCTTTCTCTCTGGGCACAATAGTCAGTACGGCACAGGGCAGGATGAATGAATGGTAGGCTGGTGCCTGGGTGTGCTCACCCTTCCCACAGCCCAGCTTACTATCTGTCTTAGAGTCATGCATATTCTCCAGTGCTATCATGAGTCTAGGCTGGGCAGCTGTGGGAGGGAACAGTGGAGACCTGGTGGCTGGGCCTAGGGCCTCCTTCGGCTCTTCTGCAGACCCTCTTGTTACTGTGACCAAAACATCTGAAAGAAACAACTTAAGAAAGGAAGGGTTTATTTCAGCTCACAGTTCCAGGGCGCCATCTGTCAAGGTGGGGAAGGCATGGTGGCGGGAATGAGGTGGCTGGTCACATCTCATCTGAAGTCAGGAAGCAGAGAGTGCTGTATCCTGGTATTTAGCCCCCTTTCTCTTTTTTATTCACTCCTGGGATTATCCTGATCACATTCAGGGTGGGTCTTCCTCACTCAGTTAAACCTTTCTAGAAACATCATCAGAGACACACCCAAAGGTGTGTTTCCATGGTGATTCTAAATCCAGTAAAATTGACAATGAAGGTTCATTAGTATGCCTCCCTCCTTCCTTCCCAGGAAGACCCTATAATGCCAGGGTTGCCCTGACACATATGTCCTCCTTTGGCACGGACTCTGTGGCTTGGTGACCTGAGAGGTCATTTCTGCCCATAGGATCTGGTGCAGAGAGACTCGTTGTCTGAGGACAAGTCTATTTGTGGCAGGATCTAGGATGATTGTACTTTACCTTGGGGTAGGCCCTGCCCTTGCTCAAAAAGAAAGTGGGTGGCCTCAGAGGTTGTGCAGCTGGAAGCAGAGAAGGGCTGGGGTTTGAGCTCAGAAGATGCCACACATCAGATGAGACAGCCCACCTGTCTCATTTGGCCCTATCCTGGTGAGAGCAGAAGCAAAGGCTATCCTGCCCACTATGAACTTGGGGTAGGGAGGAAAGCTCTCTGATCAGTGAAATGAGGCAGCTGCTCTCTCCTGGGGCCTTCATTCTCAGGCTCTCACCTGGGCCTGTGGGGGTGGGGACTTTAGAAAGAGGCAGGTGACAATCCCCCCAGGAGAGGTGACAGCCCCGAGGTGGGAGCCGCCACCGCCACCTGAGAGTGGGTGAGGAGCAGGTTAGCTGGGTGAAAAGTTCGCTGCAAGGGGGGAGCTGTCTGTTTCCTTTTCTTAATTTATCCACTATTTGGCTAACCTCACTCTGAACCCAGGCCCAAGACCCCTCGACTCTCTCCCCCGCCTCCCCACTGGGCTCCTGGGCCGCTACTAACCCTCAGCCTGCCTGTGGCCAGGCGAGGACACGCTGGCCTTGAAGCAGCCTGGGGCCCACAGGCTGCCTGGGGGAGAGGCCTGCTGCCTGGCTGGCAGTTATTTATGACTGAGGTCTTCTCCCCATCCCTAGTAACTAAAGTAAAGTCCAGTTGCCATGAGGTCTGGGGCCCCAAAGGTCAGACATTCACCAAACCATACACGGCGTCCCACCCGTTGCCTTCACCAAATACACAATGGCACTGGAGACAGTGACCTTTCCTTCAGGACCATCTGTCATCCTGGCCTAGGGCTGCAGCTGGACACATGGACCTGGTGTCAGGCAGAAGGCCAGCCTCCTTCCCAGTCCCTGGGATAGCGTCTGTGACTTCCATCTCTCCTAGTTGCTCAGAGCAGGCCCTGGAGACTCATCTTTATCCCAGAACCTCTTACTCCCTCTCACGCTTCTCTCCCCCTCCCGTTTTTATTATATTCTATTTATTTATGATGTATTGTTAGTGTGTGCATGCCGCAGCACACGTGTTGAGGGCAGAGGACAACTGGTGGAGTTGGTTTTCTTTCTGTCACGTGGGATCTGGGCGTTGAACTCAGATAGTAGGTTTGATAGCAAGTGCTTTACCCTAAACCATCCTGCTGGTCCAGCCCTGATTCTCTTACACACATGAAAGAAAGGAGCCCTGCAGTCTTGGCAGTCGTGACCCTTCTTCATCCAGACTGTGACAGGGGGAACAGGCTGTGGAGCTGAGACAAAACCGTAGGTCTCGTTATTGACAGAACAACCAGCCCTCGTAGCGTAGCCAGTGTGGTCAGCTCTGGTACTCACTTTCTAATCCTGGTTGCCAGCTTGACACAAATGGGAAGAGAAAATCCCCACTGAAGACCTGCCTCTATTGGATTGGTCTCTGCCATATCTGTGGAGTCTTTTCTTCACTGATAATTGGTATGAGAGAGTCTAGACCACTGTGGGCAGTGCCATCCCCTAGGCAGCTGGGCCTGGGCTGTATAAGAAAGGTAAACATGGCCCAGAGAATAGTGTTGCTCTGTGGTCACTGCTTGCTTCACTTCCTGACTGAGCCCCTCCTGATTCCCTCAGCGATGGACTGTGACCTGGAAGTGTGAGCCAAATGAACCTTTTTTTCCTCTGCATTGATTTTGGCCATGGTGTTTTTCACAATATGTGAAAAACTATGACACCTTCCTGTTTCACTTTTTGTCAACTGTCTGGCATCTACGACAGTCACATCTCCCAGCAAGCAGTAGAATAAAGATACATAAAGAATACATTGTCCTGTCCCCATCATCTCTGAGCCTCAGAGGCCTTTTCTGGATGTTCTGCTCTGACTTGTGGGTGCACAGTTACATGTAGTCAGAGCACAGCTTGTTATGTAGTAATTAGGACCCCACAGGCATGTAGTACACATTTCTTGGTAGCCAGCAAGTGATATAAAGAATGTTTTGTCTGGGTGAGTGTATGGTATATGTGTTTTTCAGGGTAACTATGAGGTACTCTCTTGGCCTACCTCATCTTAGAGGGTTTTAAGAAGGTGTGTACGCATATGTGTGGAGGCCAGAGACCAACACTGGGTGTTTCTACTGATGTGAAGAGACACCATAATCATGGCAGCTCGTATAAGGAAAACATTCAATTGGGACTGGTTTACAGATAATGGTAGTCCATTATCATCATAGCAGGAAGCACAGTGGTACACAGGCAGACATAGTTCTACATCTGGATTGGCAGGCAGCAGGAAGAGGGTACAATAGAGGGCCTGGCTTGGGTTCTGGAAACCTCAAAGCCCACACCTAGTGACACACTTCCTTCAACAAGCCCATGCCTATTCCAACAAAGCCACACCTCCTAAGAATGCTTCTGTGGGCCTAATGGGGGCCATTTCCATTCAAACCACCAAAGGTGTCATCCTTCATCATTTTCCATCTTGTTTTTTGAGACAAGGTTTCTCATCTAGCCTGGAGTTTATTGATTTGCCTACGCTGGCTGGCCAGGGAGCCCCAGGAGCTCTCGTCTCAGCTTCCCCAGGACTGGGATCAACAGATGAGTACCACTGCTGCTGACTGAGATCTTCATGCTTACATAGCAAGCACTTTATCAACTGACATCTTCTCAGACTCCCAAAATTGTTTTTAAGACGAGGCTGGCTCTGAACTCACAGTTCTTCTGTAGGAATTAAAGGCAGGTATCCCCACACCTAGCCAGTCATTTTTTAAAAAAATAGCTGCATGATATTCCTAATCTGGGTGGATTGGGATTTCTTCTTGTTTACTTTGCAGTGAGGTAGGAAATACAGGTAAGTCCTAAGCCCAGGGCTCAGTCAGTGTCACACGAGTGACTGCCATTCAGATCATCATAACAAATATTCCCAGCTCTTAAAGACTTCCACATCCCTTCCCCCCATCTAGCCATACCAATCTCAAAGACCTAGACCTGTTTTGAACTTCCTATAAACTGAATCATGCCAAGAGAACCTCTGGATTCTCCGTATCCGTGTATACGGCAGGAGTCCATTTGTTTTCAGTGCTGTGTAATGTTCCCTGCCGGAATCTTAACTAGAGCCTATCTATTCTACAATAGATGGACATGTGGGTAGCTTTCAGCAGCCTCCCCCAGCAAATACAATGTAGCAATAACTGTCTTTGCACAAACCTCTGTGTTTGCTAGAACATTTGTGTCTAGAAAGTCCGAGTGTCCATTTGGTGACAAGAATACAAAGTTTCTTTCTACATTTGTCCCCAGGATTTTTTTTTCCATTCAGCAAAACTGATGAAGACTTCATTGTCTGGGCTTAGTAATAAAGGGCGTTTCCTATGGGCAATGGTGAGCCATGGAGGTTTCTATGTAGGGAGCCCTGCATTCAGATCTGTATTCTGGAAGGACTTTCTGAGAATCATGGTGGAAATACCCAGGTGAGGCAGAGGACTCAGCTGTGGGGAGTGCTGGGTGATGTGGGGAAGATCTGAGGGTACTTAGTAAGAGATCAGCCAAAGGCACAGCTCAGGGAACAAGTTCCCACCTCACCAGAGTTTTTAGAGGGGTGGTCCATTAGCCATTGGTATCAAAGGGAAGGCAGCCTCAGGAACTCAACTCTACAGGGACAAACACTGTGGTGACATATTGCATATCTAATAATGTTTGCCTGAAAATCAGAGGACAGAGCCACCCACAAAGTTAGCCATAGAGGTCACAGCGTGTTGACAATGACATAGGTCTAGATCTCTATGAGTTCAAGACCAAACAGCCAGCTGGTGTTGGTGCACACATCTTTGATCCCAGCACTAGGAAAATTGAAGTGATAAGGCAGAAGGAGACAGGATTCAGCCCTTTCCCTTCAGCTGAGGACTGAGGCATTCAGTCTGAGGATTTGTGGGAACAGGATCTTCCCCTTTCTGCCTGAGCAGTTGGCTTGGTGAGAAGTGGCTGTGGCTTGTTCCTTTGTCTCTCTGATCTTTCAGCTTTTCCCCAATATCTAGCTCCATTTTATTTTTTATTTTTTTTGTAGGACCAAGTAGAATTCTTGCAATAAACCCTGCCTCCTTTTCCTGTGTGTGTGTGTGGGGGGGGGGGGTCTCTCTTATGGCTGCGCCCTGAATCCTGAGTTCTCTGTCAGACAATGGCCTCCAGACCACCACAAGGAGAGGTAGAAAAGGGACCTCGTGGGAAGGGGTGCAGCAGCACACAAAGGCACCTGGGAAGTGCCCCATTCTTCCCTGCCTAGAAGCAGGGCCTAAAGCTCCTCTGAAGGGCTACATCCTCCACAACAGTCATGTACCAGACAGCCCTAATCATCTTACCTAGCCCTGGGCTGCCATCTTCCGCTAGCTACCCAGCTGTGGGATCTTTATCATCCCTCAGCCTTGTTCTCAGCCTGGCTCTTGGGGTAGAGCAGCCTGGCCACATCCATGAAGCTCGCATAGAGCAGCCTCGCCACATCCATGATGCTCGCATAGAGCAGCCTCGCCACATCCATGATGCTCGCATAGAGCAGCCTCGTGCAATCATCCTCTGGTTTTAGCTGCTGACCAGTCCTGTCCCAGGCTACCTCCTTCTACTAGTTTTTAAATTTCCTTGCAGTTTTTAAATCTAGAAGACCTTCTCTAAGGAAGTTTCTCGAGATCAGTTTCTATCATCTTCCCTTCCCTATTTTCTTCTTTAAGACGTGGCAGATGGTTCCACATCCCTCTCGGGGTCTACTGGATCCGCTCAGTTGGTCTCCACCTGTGGTCCTGGCCATCTCTCCAGCTGTTCTGACTTTTTCCTTCTCCCATAGGGCTGCCCTGCACCTCTGTCTTTCTGCCTGCTCCCACCCCTAAACCTTTTGGAGGTCTTCCCATGCCCACCCAGCACACATCCTAACAAAGGGTCATTTTTAAGGTTGGCCTCTGTCCCTGGGAACAAAAATCTCAGAAAAGATGAATGAGTCCAATTCACCTATACCAAACAAAGAAGATAAACCAGGGCCCTTCCCAGTATTTCCTGATTCCTTTCACTCAGGGCCTGTGGTGGTCCACAGCTCCCAAGAAGACACTACAGGCCCCAACGAGCCTTTTGCCTTGCCAGGCAGGGGTACTTGCTACCAAAGAAGAGCAAAACACTTTAGAACCTGCTCAGCCTCTACTTTGTCTGGGCAGTAGGAAAAGCTGTTTCCGGTACCATCAGTGGACTGGAGGCCACATGGCAGTCTGGAGATGGGTAATGAAGGAATCCCTCTCCCTCTCTTCCTCAGGGCAGTGGTGATGGGCTGACAGACAGGCCGGGTCTGCTGCCAAGCACCACACTGCCAACTGCCCACCAGGATGCTAACTGGCTGCTTGTCTTTAGGAGCCTGCCAACTGCCTGTCGCTTTGCTAGCCAACTGCCAGTCAGACCAAATCCTGGGAACTCTAGACTGCATGTCAGTACCTCAGCCAACTGTCACTCCCAAGGCTCAGGGGCAAGTCAGGGGTCCCACCACTGGTCATCTTGGTGACAGCTACTATTAGTGCTACCGAGCATCCTGTCACCCTTTTCCTTGGCAAAGAACTCACCATCTCCTATTCTGAGCCTGTGAGCTCCAGGGTGAATTTGCTATTTGGCTGCAAGGGACGGAACACAAGACTCGGGCTTTGTCTATTGGAGCATTGGACTGCCACCATTGGTTTATATGTGGACAAGGGACTCGAGCAAGCCCACTGTAATCCATGAGAATTAAGCCTGGGTAAGTAGCGTCTTGCTTTTGCCTACTGTCCTTGATGAGGCTGGAGCTGAAGCAACCTTCTTGCCACCACGAGAGTAAAGATAGGTGAGAAGGAGGCCAGTTCAAAGATATGGAAATAAAGAAGACACAGGGGCTGAAGTGTGTCAGGTCTTGATTCAACGTTTTCTGAAACAAGTCATGGTTGGGCTCTCTGGACCTGTGAACCAATAAGCCCCACCTTTTGCCAAGGCGGAGAGGCTGTTAACAGTGCCAACAATCACAGGGAATTTTTCCACTGTCGATGGAAGGACACTACCCTGTTGACCAGGGTGCCAGCTCTTGAATTTCTGTCCGAAAGGGTTAAGCAAGCCTCACTGGGTTTGCTTTCCCTGGCTGTGGAAGCTGGTGTGTGGGTACAAGCCAGATGCTGCCTTGCTTTGGCTCAGAGGCTGAGAATTAGAATTGAGTCCCTCTCTGTGGCTTGGTGGCACCTGGGAGTATTGGGCCTCAAGATGACAGCAGCTATAGTGTCTTCCGAGTTCTCCAGCCTGGTTTTGAACTCCTTACATCCCTCCCAGATGCTGAGGAGTCTTGCTATCTGTTGCTGAGGACAGGGGGAAAGAAATAAAGCCTTGAGTGAGTGAGGTGGGGACTTGGGGCTGGTTGGCTTGGGGCTGGCAGACTACCACCTGGTTATCACTGTCCACGAGCTTAGCATGCATTTCTTAAGTGCCATTGCTTCGTGTTAGCCACCTCATTTGGTGGCTGGGCAGAGTGCTGGGTACACTGTAAGGGGCTCTGGGAATTTACTGACTGGAACAATCTGTTTAAGGTACTTGGTTTAAATGATTTTTAATTTTTGCTATGTGTGCATTCACACAGCACACACACAGAAGGCAAAAGCCCTGCTCTTTGCTTCATGCCCTGGTGCTATCTTGGTGAGCACTAAGCTAGTTTGGAAGGCAGCAAGCCCATGCACCTGTCCATGGATTACAGGCTCTCAACCACTCCTGACTTTTTACATGGGTGCTGGGGATCTGAAATGGGATCCTCATGCTGTGCACAGCAAATGCTCTTGCTCTTAGGTACTAGCTTTGTCCCTGGCCCTTGAGGTGGGAAGGAGAGGACAAAAAAAAATAAGGTGGGAGAGGAGAAAGAGAAAGAGAGAGAGAGAGAGAGAGAGAGAGAGAGAGAGAGAGAGAGAGAGAGAGAGAGAGAGAGAGAGAGAGAGAGAGAATATGGAAGACGCACACTCTACAGCTCCCTGCGATGGAAAAGCAGGGCCGAGGCCAGCACACTCTAATCACAGGAAGTCTCTGAAGCCCATTGGAGGTCCTACTGCTTGCCACCCCCCCCCCCCCACACACACAGTTGGGCAGTGAAGGCAGTGACATAGCTGAGATATGGCAGAAGGTGTCCTGGTTGGGCCAGATAAAGGTGTTGATGAACAATGGTAAGTACCAATCTACACAAGCTTCTTCACAGACACAAGGCCAGGAATTAAAAAGCAGAATTTTGTAATTAGACTCTGGGGTTCAAGTCCCAACTCTGTCATCACTTAGATGCTTTTCCTTGCTAAGCCTGTAACGTTGGCTCTGTCCCACCAGGCACACGGTGACTCATTGTTGCTATTACACAGTAAGATGCACATTTATTATTATTGATGGATGTTTACTAATGCCAGAGAATGATAGTCCATTATTTGTATTTCTCTCTTGATTTTCCCCTCAGTAACGGGGTCACTGACTCCATCCTTCAGACAAGGAAATTAAAGTTTAGGAAGGTGAAGTTCTGATTAATGTGGCACTCAAGTTCCGTGGACTTAAGAGTCTCAGGCAGCTATGGATGACTTCAAACTGCAGACAGGCCTCTACCCTGCCTCCTTCCCAGGCTCTCAGCTGATCTGGATGGACAGCTAAGCCGGCTTCTCTTCATTCAGCACCCCATACAGAGCAGACAGCAGGTCTAGCATAGTAAAGAAGGGTGGGCTAGGCTAGACCCTTGTCTGTCCACTCCCAGCAAAAAGCCATAGCACTTGGACCAGCATAGCACTTGGCATTCACAATCCCATCTTACACTCACTCTAGGGTGGAGCAGCTCACAAGCCAGGTCCTCCGGCCTCTCTCAGTCTGGGGTTTTGTCCAGACCCAAGTCACCTTCCCAGGCAGGATCCAATTACATCCCAGCAGCAGCCTGGGATTGAGCACAGCGTGTGTCTTCTTCAACTCTTATTTCCTTTGCCTTGTGAGCCTTGAAAAATGAAAGGAATGATAAGGATTTGGAGGGTTGCTAGAAAATTCTGCAGATACTGGGTAACTCACTGGGAGAGAGACACACGGAGGTCTGTGGGGAGATCTTTTGGAAGATTAGGGATCCCAGCCTGAAACAGAGAGGCTCATGCTCCTGGATCTGCTGGCCTCCTGGAGGACAGGTCACTAAAGCTTCCTGGACCTCAGTTTCCACAGCTGTGTGCAGCAACTGATGCTGACTCCCTGGGTCTTTTATTGTGAGACAGAGTGTCTTGTATAACTCTGGTTGTCTTGGAAATCACTATATAGATCAGGCTGGCCTTTTGCCTTCTGAGTGCCGGGATTAAGGGTGTGGGTTTCTGAAACTTCAGAGGCTACTCTCAGTGTCCCCCGTGTCTCCCCTGCCCCCCCCCCCCAGCAAAGACACACCTCTTAATCCTCTCTAACTGTTCCACTAATTGGGGACCAAGCATTCAGACATAGAGCCTATGGGGGGGCATTCTTATTCAAATCACATTTCCACAGGCCTGAGTTGTTGCAAAGAAGAAACAAGTGACCTGAAGATTAAATGCTCCCAACAGGGTGACTCAGCTCTTTAGAAGACATTCCATGAAGTCTAGGGGCTGTTTTTGATCGTCACAACTTCACAAGTCAGCTAGTGAGTCAAGACAGGGATACTGTCAGGTGCCCGCCCTATAGAGCCTAGGACAGCCCTGCCCACAAGGTCAGAAATGCTGGGATGAAGTCTTGAATATTTAGCAGTATACTGTGGCTTTTCTTGCTCAGGGGCTCCACCTGGACACAGAAGAGAAAGTAATTAGGAGAATGGAGTACATTAGGAAGAAAGGTAGGTTTCCATATTGGCAGTCATTGATGAAGAGCCTGTCTATGCAGACAGCCAAGTTACACCTGATGCTCTGCCCCTATGGAGTGTCTGGTCTTGAGAAAGCAAGTACAGCAGGCAGATATCGTCTTCATGTACCCATCAACTGTGATTGATCGAAAACTGTGGTTTAGTCATGTAAGGGAAGATTATTTGACCATCAAAAGAAAGTGGAATTGTTTGCCATCTTCCTATTTGTATCTATAGGTATACTCATAGATATATTCTATATCTATATTCATTTCTTTTTCTAGCCTTATTAACTGGCTAAGAACTCAAGTCCTATATTGAATAGAAGTGGAAAGAAAATGTCTAGTCTTGCTCCTAATTTTGGGTGAATGCCCTCAGTTCTTCTCTAATAAGTATTAGAGAGGTTTGTTGTTTACAGATTTTCTACTGAAAGGTTCCCATGCCTGGTCTCTTTGGACTTTTTTTGTGAAGGGATATTGAATTTTATCAGAACTTCTCAGCATCTACTGAGGTCATGCCATTTCATCTTGATTCTGTCTACATACCGTTTTTTTTTTAATTTAATTTTTTAATTATACAAATATGTGTATGTGTATTTGTGGGTTTGTGCATGCGAGTCCAGATGTCCATGGAGACCAGTTCTGAAAAGTATATGACATGCCACTGGATCACACAGCTTAACAGGTTTGACTCTCATCTCAATAAAGCCACATGGTGTTCACTGACCAGACAGCCTTCTGGGTCAGGACAAGCCGCCAAAGCTAGTGTGGTGGTTATTCTTGGTTGTTTTGAAATGAACTAAAACCCAACTGTCTGGGGACACCTGCAAGGGATTTTTTTTTTTTCTTAATTAAATGATTTGAAGTGGAAAGACTCACTTTCAATCTGGATCTTTCGAGGAGGGCAGATCCACTTTTAATCTGGACTACGCTTTCTGTTGGCAGCTTATATAAAGGTTTCCCCTTCTCTCTGCCTGTTTGCCTTCATCCTCACTGGCAAGCCCATTCCTTTATTGGCATTAGAACCTACTTCTTCAGGATTCTGGTGAAGACCGGCTGGCCTCTGAACATGATTGTGATTTTGGTCCTTCCATTGATAGATAGCCATTGTGGGACTAACTGGACCACAGCCTGTAAGCATCCCAGTGAGATGAGAGCTGTCTCTCCCAGCTGTGCCTTCACAGGAATCATTACTGTCTCTTACCTTCCCAAGCCATGCAGAGCTGTGTCAATGGGCTTCTCAGAAACAAGAATGACAGGTTAGCATCCACTAGGTACTGAAGGACTGCCATCCTGCTTCCTAGGAAGAACCTTCCATCCCACTGGGGACACCATAATTGCCCTCTCCTGAGGCCTCCCCTCACCCTATGCCATTGTCCATGACGGACTTTTCTGAACCTCAGCTTGTTACACCATAGTCAGAACCGGGCACGCCCTGAAGGATGTCACCACCAGGGGCCAGGCCAAGGCAGTGAGTGACCCAGGTACCCTGAGGGGCCATCAGTCATGTCTGGGGCTGTAAGAACCACAACTATTATGTCATTGCTTTCACTGTGTCTTCTTGAGCTCAGTTCAGACTGGATAGTCACCCAGGCCAAGACGCAGAAGAAGAGATGGTATTACAGAGGAGGGGCTGAGTCCAGATGGGACCCCAAGGGTGTGGATTCCTTCCTGTAATCATGAATGGGAATTGCTATTAAGGCAGAACCTAGAGTCACCTGGGAGGAAGGTCCCTGAGCATATTGTGGAAAGGTGTTTGATATGGAAAGAACCATCTTAACGGTGGGCAGGACCATTCCTTAGGTAGGAGATCCTGGCTTGTTTGTGACCAAGGGTGAGCTGAGCCCTAGCATGCTTACATTCATGGCTCTGACCAGCTGCTTCAAGCTCTGGCTTCCTGAACTTCCCCAGCATCATGGAGTTTCCCTTGAACTTTGAGCCTGAGCAAACTCTTCCTCCCTCAGGCTGCTTTTGTCAGAGTATTTTATTATTTTTAATGACATCGTAATTTTTTATTTTATAGAAACTGATATTTAAAAATTTTTCCGTGTGCCTTGTAAAATAATGTCTTTTAAAAATGTATAATTTTTAAAAATTGTATACTTAATATATACATTTACATTATTTTTACCCTCACTCATAAACTAAATACTACTATATTCCTGTGTCCCCCAAAATCTTCAGAAATCACAACCTCCTTGAAAAGATGTGTTTTTTGTGAATGGATGTGATGATGTGTGTTTGTGTGTGTGTATTGAGAAAAAAAAAGTCGACACAGAAATTTATAGCCCACTTTCTCCATTTAGTGTTTCTATTATGTATTTATGTTTGGTTCCCTCCCATTGGTATTTATTTATTTTTATTATAATATTTTTTCTTTTTTTTCCCTCTCCCAGCCCTCCTTAGCATCTCCCCCTCCCCGTTCACTCTGCAGAGAAGGCAAGGATCCATCCCATGTTGAGTCAATACAGTCTGGCATATCCAGTTCTGGCAGGACTAACTCCCTCCCTCAAGTATCAAGGCTGAGAAAGGTGTTTTCCCACTAGGCATGGGCTTCGAGGAGCCAGTTCGTGGACCCGGGATAGACTCTCGTCTGATTGCAAGAGGCTCCAGGAACTACCCACACCTTTCCATTGCCATCTACATTCAGAGGGTTCAGATCCATTTCATGATGGTTCATTAGCTTTTATTTCAGTCTGTGAGCTCCCAACAGCACGAATCTACCCTAGGGCTCCCCATCATGATCCCGATCCCTCTGCTCATGCAATCTCTCCTCCCTCTCTTCAGCTGGACCAGTAGCCCAGCCCGTAGTTTAGCTATGGATCTCTGCATCTGCCTCCATCACCTGATGGATGAAGGTTATAATGACAATTATGGTGGTCAGTCATATGATAACAGGGAAAGGCCAGTTAGGCACCCTCTCCACTATTGCTTGGAGTCCTACCTGGGCTCATCCTGTGGGTTCTTGGGTGTTCCCTAGCACCAGGTTTCTCTCTAATCCCACAATGGCTCCCTCTATCAGGATACCCACTTCTCTGCTCTCCCTCTCTGCTGTTCAGAGCCGCTACCACCCCATTCTCTCATGTTCTCGTCTCACCTCCCTTTGTCCCCCCCTCCCCGTATGATCACAATTATTTCCCCTTCCCAGGGGGATCTATGGTTGTCTCTCCTTTCTCCTGTTATCTAGCTGCTGAGGGTGGTATAGATTGTAGGCTGGTTATCCTTTGCTTTACATCTAAAATCCACTTATGAGTGAGTACTTACCATGTCTATCTTTCAGGTCTGTGTTACCTCACTCAGGATGATACTCCCCTGATCCATCCATTTGCTGCAAATTTCAGGATGTTATTTATTTTTTCAGCTGAGTAGTACTCCATTGTGTAAATGTACCACAATTTTTTAATCTCCTTTTCAATTGAGGGGCATCTAGGTTGTTTCCAGGTTCTTGCTATTATGAGTAATGCTGCTATGAACATAGCTGAGCTAATGCCCTTGGGGTAAGAATGTGCATCCCTTGGGTATATGCCCAATAGTGGTATTGCTGGACCATTGGGGTAGCTTGATTCTCAGTTTTCTGAGGAACCATCACACTGATTTCCAAAGTGGCTATACAAATTTGCATTCCCACCAGCAATGGAGAAGTGTTCCCCTTGCCCCACATCCCCTCTAGCACAGGCTGTCATCTGTGTTTTTGTTCTTAGCCATGAGTATTTTATTAGAGCAATGGGACAGGAGACTAAGACAGTCTTCCTTTCCCCCAGATCCCAGAACCTCCCACTTCCTGTAGAGCTTTCAAGCTGAGAAAGTTAGGGTGGACATCTGAGCCCTGGCTCTGCCTGGAGGGGTGTGGCTGAAGAGCTGGAACTTTAAACTGATGAGGCACAGTGGCCCTCAGCAATGTGAAGAACTTAGCCCCACTCTGTATAGCCCTCCCATGTAGACACAGGTGGAGTCAGGTGTTTACTGTAAAAATGTTTTACACTGATGTGCCTATTGTGTGTGCATGGGGAACATGTGGAAGTCAGAGAATAACCTGAGGGAATTGGTTCTCTCTTCCTACTACATGGATCTCAGAAATCTACCTCAGGTCATCAGGCTCGACAGTCAGTGCCCTTACTACTGAGCCATCTCTCTGGTTGCTAATCAATATTTTTTGATTGTGGTTTTGATACAGGGCCTCCAGTATCCCAGGCTGGCTTCAAGCTCTTTATGTAGTTGAGGTTAGCCTTGAACTTTTGATTCTCTTGCCTCCATCTCTCAAGTTCTAGAAATAAAATCATGTACCAAGTCTGGTTTTTGTGGTATTAGGGATCAAGCCCAGGGCTAGACAAGACTCCACCAGCTGAACCGCACTCCAAGACTGGAGGAATGTTTGGGAACTTAGTAAGATGTGTCTGGGAGCAGTTCCAGCCCTTCCTTCTGTGTCAGCAGATATTTGTCGCCTTTCGACTTTGCCTGAAGTGAGGGGTGTGTGTAGAGAAGGCCTCTGGGCTTCCAGTTCTGTCCCAAACCCTGAGAATCAGAAAGATGCTCTTCAGGGGAGGGGTCCTACATGGGCCACGGTCTCCTTACTCCTTTCCCAGCCACCCAGAGCTGTTCTTTGAGGACCTCAGTTCCTGTGCCTTGTGGCCTGGGTTCTTTTTGTTTGCCTTCCATCACATAGGAACATTTCAAAGGTAAAAGCTGCCTCCCTTGGGATGGGGTTCTCAGGTAGGAGGGGTAGGGCCCTGGTAGTGACCCCTGGAGTCAGCTCTGGAACTATCTGTTATCTGGTCCCATTAGACATCAGCTTGTTTCTGAGAGTCAGTGTCAAAGTGTTTGGTCCCTGAGAGCTACTGGTGTCCACAGGATTGAATTCCTGACCACTGATGCAGCCAGACAGCCTGCTCCCCTGGTCCAAGGCCAGTCAGGGCTGAGGTCTGATGCCTCCCTGGTCTTGGCACCCACCCCTGATTTGCTTCCCTTTGAGGTTGGGGAGGATCCTCCAGCCTGGCAACTGGGTCATTTCCCAGGACCCAAGGCTTCTTTGCAAGGTTGGCACAGCCTGTTATGCCCTTCAGGGGGTTGGCACTTGTCATTCTCCTTCACTTGGACAAGCAAAGAGACAGAATTAGCTCTCCACTCTCACTCTTATAGCTTTCCAGGCAGTCAAATCATTCCAGTGAGGGACCAGAGAGGTTTCCTGGGAATATGCCCAAGGCCTTTTCCCTGGTTCCTCTGGGAAGCAATCCAAAAAAAAAAAAAAAAAAAAACCCAAACCAAAAAACCCCACAAAACAACCCCCCCACACAAGTGGGGTAGTAGTGGGGTGCTGGTGTGTATGTTATGGGAGGACCAAGCTCCATCCTACCACAAAGAAAAACCATTTGCATATCTACCACAGAGATCACCCTGTAACCAAGGCAGTGATCATGCTTGGTGGGTCCTGGGAAGGGCTGTCTGATGTTGCTGATCCTAGCATCTCACCATATTTCCCTGGGATCCTCACTGCATTTCTACTTTAAAGGCCAATGGAAACCCCAATGATCAAGGCATCTTCAAAATGTTGGCCTGCAGGCAGGCCATGAGCACAGAAACACACCAGCTAGCTGCTCAGAGATGGTCAGGAAAATTGGGTCTCAGCAGGCAAGACCCCCACCTTGTCCCACCCACTTCTCCCTGTCCACCAAGATAGACCCACCCCCAGCCTCTCTCTTGGAAGAGCCAGCCACAGGCACCTGCTTTGGGAGATTGTTCAGACGCCACAGGGGGCTGAGGTGGGTAGAACCCCACATATTGGAGACACCTGTTCTCAAGGATCAAAAGGAAGATGATAGCCAGCCGGTCCAGTCTTAACTCTGTGTTTCTTGCTACTGTCTGGTGCCATGGAAAGCCAGGAGGAGTCAGAGCTCATTCCCTAAATTCATCTTCTCATCTGTGGAACAAGCTTCCAAATCCTGCCTTTGGAAGAGTGCTTGGCAAGAGGGCCAGGCATCTGCCTCCGCAGGGATTGTTCAGCACCGACATGGGTTCCTGGGATACTACATCCTTGAGTTGGCTTCTCTCCATCCCTAGCTTTAATTCTAACTTTTACTCACGAAGTCTTCTTCTATGGCTTGGCAGACCGTGTGATGACTGTATTCAGCCTCCTAGGACCCTTGGCAGGCATCTGGCCAATGAAATGGAAGTAGAAGTGATATCCTCTATTTCCAGAGAGAACTTGAAGAGGGCATGCTGGGGGCCAGTGTACATTTATTCCCTGGGACATTTCATCCTGGGTAGTGGCTTCCCAGAGTGAATAAATTGAGGTTGTAGGGCAGCTTCCTTCCCTGTTGGAAGCCATGGTGATCTGAGGGTCATGTCTGGCTGACACCCATCACCAAGTGGCTAGATTGTTCAAAGTGGTCACTCTGAGCTCTCTCGTTCTGTCTTCACCAGCTACAGGGAGAGCTGGTAACTGACACAGTGCGAGCACCATGTCTTAGGCTGACAATGCTCTGTCAGTACTCCAGAAACGCCAGACACCTAGTGTTTCTCTCACAGACCAGCCGGCTTTCACCCGAGGCATCTCATCCTCTTTGTTGTGAGCATAAGGCTCCAGCCTGAGGTGCTCAGGTCTATGTGGCCTATGTGAAACTTTCAAGGAAGCGCCTCACTAAGTAAGAGGCCTAGGACCTTCTCCTCCTGTCTGGGGAATCTTTGCCTGCTCCTTGCCACTCACCTGTATAGATGGATGCTGTTTCTAGCATGTCACATTACTCCTTGCTCTGCACTGACCACTGTGCCATTGACTGAATTTTCTCAACATGATAGTTACATGGGTACCTCTGCCCTTGTCTGAGACCATGCCGGCCTCTTCCATTCCTTGGGCTTTCTCTTCTCCCACAATTAGATGGGCTGTGGAGTCTGTTGCATCCCACAGTGCTGGCCTTAGGGATGAATGATATCTGCTGGTATCATCTTGGTTTCTTCATGTGGGGTAGACAGCAGGTGCTCAGTCAAGGCTGACTTTACTTTTAAGTCGGTGGCTCAATGGGGTCAAGGAAGGACAGACAGTATTCTAGCTGTGGTGAGTTCTTCTGTAGACTAACTCTCAAGGATCCTACCAGGGAAGCCATGTGTCTGGAGGGGCCTCCCTTACCCACTCTCCTTGGGCTGGACTTCAATCCCTCTGCTGCTTTCTGTAGACCCCTGAGATGACCCCCCTTTTTTTTTTTTCCTCAAAGGATGGGGCTTTGTGGTTGGGACAGACTCCTTCCCAGCTGCTTCCCTCCCAAGGATGTGAACAAAGGAAGCCGCGG
The DNA here is from genome assembly GCA_033318265.1 of Phyllotis vaccarum. NCBI lineage: Eukaryota > Metazoa > Chordata > Mammalia > Rodentia > Cricetidae > Phyllotis > Phyllotis vaccarum. The sequence goes on along the minus strand of JARWLC010000003.1, from coordinate 59,040,148 downwards.
GAAAGCCACCTCTTTATTTGCATTATGGCCATTTAACCAGCATGAGTTGAGGGTGAAGAGGGTTTTGGAGGGAAAGACAGAGTGTCTAGGGGCAGACTCTCCTGAAAATTGTAGATGCACACTGCTCAGGCGGGTTAGACTGGAGAAGCAATTTAACAATAAACCCTATAGAATGAGAAATGTACAAAATTGTCAGGTGGCTGCTGAATGGCGTCTTGCCTCCCCATGGGGGTCAGAGTTACACATATCAGTCTTGCACAAAGGTCCTGGAGTCGACCTGGGAACCGCAGAATCTTCCCCAGGGACAGGAACAGTCCTGCTCACCCAGCAGACGTGCCAATGCACAGGCACATGGGAATTGTGGCTTCCCTCAGGCTCCATGGCTCCTCAGTGTCTTCCTCCTGCCTCTATGTCCTTCCCTTAAAGGTGTTCATACAGGTGTAAGTCCCTGAGAACCTGTGGATCTCCTCCAGTGCAGCCTGTGGAAGTATGCTGAGGGAGAAGGGAATCTGGTTAGTAGAGTGGGCCACAGTGGTGGGGTAGTGATGGCAATACCAAGCAGGGTAATAGACAATGGTTTCTAGAAAATGCTCCTGTCTCCTCCACAACCCATACACTGCTGGCTCCACTTCCGAAAACAGCACCTGGGAATTAGCACTTTCATTAGGTAAAGGGCCAGGCATTGGAACAGCAGACAGACTATGCGCTCAGCATCTGGTGTGCTTTGAGAGGGTGTTCTGGCCCTTCCAAGATGCAAGCTGAAACTTGACTGTCTTTGTGGTGAGACAGGTGACTGGGTCAGGAGGGGATCCACCCAGTCATGGATTAATGGACAGTCTGAGTGACTCTATATTTGAAGCAAGCTCTCTGGACATACTTTCTCTGTCCTGTAGGAGAAATTCTCCATCATGTCACGAGGTAGCAGGAAGGCCCTTGCCAGGTGCTATGCTGTGCTATTGGGTATCTCAGCTTCTAGAACTCCAAGATAAATGCAGTTCTCAGTATGCGTGTGCACTTGAGTGCAGTTGCTTACTGACACCAGAAGAGGGCATTAAATCCCCGAAATGAGTTAACAGGAAGTTGTAAGTTGCCTGATGTGGGTGCTGGGAACTGAACTCTGGTCTTCTGCAAGAACAGCAAGTATTTTTTAACTGCTGGTCATCTCTCCAGCCCTCTTTTAAAGAAATCTCTCTCTCTCTCTCTCTCTCTCTCTCTCTCTCTCTCTCTCTCTCTCTCTCTCTCTGTGTGTGTGTGTGTGTGTGTGTGTGTGTGTGCAGTCACCTGCTGCAGTGCACATATGAAGGTTAGACATAGGTGTTGAGGATCAAATTCAGATTCTCAGCTTACACAGCAAGCACTTTACCACTGAACTAGCCCTACCAGCATGGCGCCTGTTCTTTTAGCAGATCCCTCAGGCACTGAGAGATCATCTTGGATTGAGTGAGGGCCAGGGTATGCTGGGATAAGTGTGAATGCTCTAAATGCCCTCTCCCCTACTTCCACTCTCCACCCTGTGCTTGCACAGAGGCTATCAGAGCCTAAGACAAAGGGCTGGTTACCACTGTTCACTTAGTCACACAGGGTGTGGCTTTCCTGGGAGTCAACCTTTGATAATAAAAACAGGGTGAGCCTGGAGCACCGAGCTGCACCTTCCTGACAAGCCATAGCTGTGGCTACAAGGACCCAGGTCTCCCCATGTGGAGAGCACACAGAGCTGCATTCACAAAGTAGCCCTTTCAGCATGCAATCCAGATGTAAGGTCTTGCTCTACCAAGCCTGGACAGTTCTAGGTGAATTCAATGCTGGGAAAATTCTAGAGGCAAAATACCTCCATTATGAAAAGCCTACCTCCCAAAGGGCTCTTCCCTGGTAAACCCCGCCTCACTGGAGCCATGACATTTCTCCAAACTCTGAGCTGTTGGCATGAAAACTCCTGTTGCCAATAAATGGAGCTACCTAGTCTGCAGGGCAGTGGTTCTTAAAAATGCGGTCCAGGAACTCTTTAGGATGTTTATAGTAACACTACAGCAAAACTCGCTTTTCTTGCTTCTTTTTCCATTTCTCAGCAGGGTCTTTAAAAAATATCACCCAGGCTAGCCTCAAACTGACTATGTAGTAAGATAACCTCAGACCTCTCTGCTTCTCCTGCCTCTGCCTCCCACATGCTGGGATCACAGGCAGGAGCCACACACCTTTATGCAGCCCCGAGCATCCATCTGAGGGTTTCATACATGCTAGGCAGGTTCTCCACTTACGGAGCTATTACCACTTCCCCAACTCCCCCCCCCCCCCCATCATTTGTCCTTTATCTTTCCCAGAGGTTTTGCTATAGGGATTATCCCAACTGACTGCAATAAGAAGCAGATGTAACCTAGTTGTTTTAGATTAAAGCAGACAATGAAAGAGATCTGCAAGAATATAACCCGGGGTCTCCCCCTACTTGTCTGTGTTATTTTACAAAGTATAATTGCTTGTCACAAAGACATATTTAGGAGTTGAGGCTAGATTGGGATGCCTAGTGAGCTTCTGTCTAAAAACAAACTATAAAAACAAGCAAACAAACTAAACTGTTATTAACTTAATAGTTCTGTTACTGCTTTTTATAAATGAAAAATATTGTACATAGAAACTAATGTGTAAATCCAACCTCCCCTCCCGGTTTAAATTTCCAATGCAGTAAGTAGTGATAGATAAAACTCACATAAACAAGATGTTTGAACCCCTTGGTAATTTTTAAACCAGACACAGTAGTGCATGCTTATAATCCCAATACTAGGAAGAAGGGAGAGTGACTAGGAAGAAGGAAGCTAGCCTCGGCTTCATAGTGTGCTTGGGATAAGCCTGAGCTACAGTGAGCTTTGCCTCAAAAATAAAATATAAATAAATAAATAAAAAACCCCACAGAGATCCTTGAATCAACAAGTCTGCCTTCCTGGCCAGGACAGTTAAAGGTGCTGTTCCTCACCTCCTGCCCTCAGCAGACATGACTAATCGGATTTTACATTCACTTTCTCCCGCCTGCTGCCCTTTTTCCCCCTGGGCCCACTGAAGTAAAGGAAAAAGTAGGATCTGAACCAGGCAAAGAACTCTGTCTCGCCATCCCATACCTTTTCAAGATAATGAGGATATTCATGGTCCACGGGAGCAAGAGAAGGGCCTGGTTTTGTTGCATAGCTTCTACCGTCCTCCGGGCTACTGTCTCTGGCTTCAATGGCGGGAAAAGGTTGGGAAACCTGAAGGAAGGAAGATATTGGTTTGTCTTGGAGAAGCTGGCCTTTCTGCTGGGCACCTTGATGAGTGGCTAATGTTTCTGGAAGCATCACATTGGCTCTTCTGTGTGAGGGACTGTAGGATCCTCTCCTAGTCCGTGCCCGTTAGATTCCCTCCATCCTGCCCTACCATGTGAGAGGAGTCTGCCTACTAGCAGGGGTTATCTCTGACAGAGTCAAGGAATTAGAGTCCACCCTGCCAGGCTCATTCTCCAAAATGCTTCAGGGCTGCTGGCACTCACATTAGACTCTCTCCACATTCTATAGCATGGGCCAGCCTCCATCTTTCTTACTGTACTTTCTTCTTCAGCCATTCCCCGAGCCTGCTCACTCCTAGTTCGTCCCCTGAGAAATTGCTCAGCCTCTCTCATGGCTGGGTGGCCTCTCTGATCTTACCTCCTCTCTAGTTACCTTAACCACAGCCACATCTACAATGACCTTGCTTATCACGTTGTTCCTTGCAAACGGCCTGTCTCCTTCACCAGGCTGTGAGTCCTCTGAGGGAGGAGGCCCAATGAATCTCACTCCCTGTTGCATCCTCAGCATCTAGTAAGATCTAGTACACAGTAGGTGCTCAGTAAATACTTGTCACTTTGCCCCTTTCCTCTACTGGGCCTTTCTGATGGGGAAATCCTCAGACTGCCTGTTGGTTCACTAGCCTGTCACTCAAACATAAGGTGGCTTTCTATGGGACTTCCAGATGAGCAAGCAATCAAATACTTAAACAACAGGGGCTTCCCATGCCTGTTCTGAGGTATCTGATCCCTGATCTGGGCACCCACTGTGTTCCCTAAGTATTGGGACCATGCACAAATATTCTCTCCAATTTATGAATGAGCAAACAGTGAAGCAGAGAGCAAACAGGCAAACTCCTAGCATGACTACATCCTCAGGAGTCATCCACTTGGTTTTTTAAGACGGCGTCTCTCATTGGCCTGGAGCTCGCAGACTTGGCTAGCCTGAATGGCCAACAAGCTCCAGGGATCTGCCTGTCTTTGCCTCTGTGGTGTTGAGATGACAACTGCATGCTACCTTGGCTTGGATTTTCATAAACGTAGGTTCTGGAAATCAAACTTTGCTGACTAGGTTTAGTTCCCAGATTAAGATGTGAGTGATTCTCAGATAGGGAAGCTGTGGCCTAGGAGGTCTGGCCTGGGGTATTTATGCTGATATAGCTCACTGACGGCCACTCCAGCAACATGGTGGCATATCTGTAATGGCCGTCTCTCACCTGTGTCCAGCACTGTCTCTAGGGGTAGAGGAGACAGGACAGCAAGATCCAGATGTATGGGCCTTAAGGGACCCTTCCCAGTAAGAGCCCACCAGAAGGACCTGAGGGAGAGGTTTTAAACATGTTAAGATCTCTCCCTTTCTCTCCACAGTAGGTGGGATGACAACAAAGAATGCTGGGAAGTGACCAGAGAAGCTCACTCAGCTGGCCCAATTCTAGCTGTGTTGCCTCATACAGATGCCTTCTCTCCAACAGTCAGTTCCTCTCTCTGTAAAATGGGTTTACAGCTCATTTGCAAGGCTACTGGGAGGGCCAAATGTGACAACAGTGTAGTGAAAAGGACAGTGTCTAGAGTGGCTGGAATATTGAATAAGTCAGTAAGAGAGAACAGTGGCATCCATGGATACAGCCAATCTTGCTGGATGCCCACCTGCTCTGTCCTAACCCGATCATCACCCCTGAGAAATTGCTAAGATGGCCACGGGACAAAACCAAGGCTTTCCTTTTTCCATTATTCTTTCAATAAATTGGAGTTGGCTAAACACAGCTCTTTTGGCCGAGTCCTTAACTCTCACCTGTATTTCAGGTAGGTGCCATCCACTTAGTGCTCACATAGCCAGTCAATTTCCACACAGGCTCTCCCCCAACTTGTGAAGCAGGAGGTGCTGTTAGAGGTCACTTTTAACTGAGGCACAGAAAAGTCAAGTCATGTGCTGGAGGTTACACAGAACTAGGATTTGATCCCAGGACACCGGTATAATCATGAGTATAACCTCCTTGAATTGAGAATGTACGACAACTGGTTAAAAAGCCAGGTAGAACTACCTCCTTCTGGACAAACTCTAAAGACCATCTTCTACAAAAACTGCTAAAACTCATCTGAGGCCATGTTTTTGACAAAAGTAACAGCCAGGTGTAGTGGTACACCGTCACAATCCCAAGGCTGAGGCAAGAGATCTCCATGAATTGAAGGCCATCCTGGGCTATGGATGAAGGCCATCCTGGGCTATGGATGAAGGCCATCCTGGGCTATGGATGAGACTGTCACAAAAATCAAGTAACAGGGGAAGCATCTCTTTTATGAGCAACGTGTGCGTCCTAGGTATGCTACAATCAACATTTCTCATTTTACCAACAATCTATCCAGTAAATAGCATTCCTGCTATTTTACGGATGAGCAAGGCACAGCTCTGAGATGCGACAGATCTTCTCCTAAACTGGATGTGTGATGTGTAGTGTTATGATGTTTTATATCAGTGCTATTTATTGCCTGTGATGTCAGTCAGCATCCCATCTTACAGACTGGCAATGAAGCCTGGCACCACATGGCACATCACAGCCATAGCATGATGCTACCTCAGGTCCTGGCATCCAAGCATGAACACTAAGCCAGAGGTGATAAGATGGATCTGCAAGAAACTTGAGGTGGGGTTTCTTCACATGGGGCTATAATTTGTATTTATTAATTAAATATTATTGGTAGGCATCTATTTGTGGCGTGTGTTTGTGTGCATACTGTGTGTATGTGTGGGTACACACGTGCCACAGAATGCATGTGGCAGTCAGGGGGCACCTTGTTGGAGTCAGCTTTTTCCTTTCACCGTATGGGTCCCAGGGCGCAAACTCAGGTCATCAGGCTTGGTAGCAAGCATCTTTACCCACTGAGCCACCTTACCAGTCCTGGCTCTCTAGAAGGCTCACACCTTCCACACACAGCTCACTTCAACAGTTTTAGCCACCACCCAGGCTCTATACCATCGACCCTGTCTCTAGCACCATAGTTTTGCCTGGTTCAGAATGCCATGTATATGGGCCCTGCAGAATGTGCTAGTGTGGCTCCTTTCACTCAGCGGCACAGATATGAGCTTCATTATGTAGGTCACATATCACCCCTTTCTTGTTGTTTTTGGGTAGTGTTCCACTATGCCCATTCAGTACTGGTGTTCTGTATTAGCCCCTGTAGTAAGAAGCAGGATACTAAATGTGGGCAGCTGGTCTTGGACTGAATAAAATAGAGATAGTGAGCTAGGCATTCATCTGTCTTGCTATTTTCTTCTTGACTGTGGATATGATGTGACCAGCTGCCTCATGCTTCTGCCACTGTGACTTCCTGTTGAGACAGACTGTACCCTCTCTTACTGTGAACCCCAAAAAGCCTTTCCTTCCTTAAAGCTGGGAAAATAACTGATACAGCCCAGTAGTATCCTGTTGCTTGGTGAGCAGAAAATGAGGTCTGAGAGTGAGACCAAGGACAAGGAATTCTGGGGCTCTTCCTGTGAAGCGTGCTTGTTGGGTTGGCTCAGGAGAGGTGGCTGGTCTCACCTACTGACCTGACTCGCATGCCTTGGAACATCTCGGTACTGGTGTGAAAGGGTAGCACAGTGGTAGCGCTGACACCAGGACAGTCCAGCAGCCCCAAGGTCAGGCTCTCCATGAAGGCAAAGGCCGATGCTTTGGATGTGCAGTAGTCGATGGCGCCAGGGATGGCCGACAGTGCAAGCACAGAATTGAGGCACACGATATGGCCATTCTGCAGCTCCAGCATACGCGGCAAGAAGGCCTTGGTGGTCTGGGGGTGGGCACGAGAGGTTAGTATGGATCAGGGCAGTTTCTGCCAAGCCCTGAACCCCTGCACTAGGGAGAACAGCCCGCGCCAGACGCATAGGGACTTAGCCTTCCAGTGCGGAGGAGGAGCTGAGGCCTCTCTGCTGCAGAGTGCTAGCCAGTTGTTCTGAGTGCTAGCCAGATGTTCCCGTCTCCCTACCAGTCATTCTTTTTATCTAAGCCACTTTGCCATTGAACATCCCTGCTAGCACGAGCCTTGATCAAGTCGAACCTCTCTTCCCAACCCCCACCCAGGCTTCCTGTCATGCCCATAGCTGGCTCTGGGCCAGGAAAGGCCTTACCCAGAATTGGCCCAGGGTGTTGACGTGCTGGGACTTGAGAAGGGCATCATCATCACTGTCCATCAAGCTCTTTCCATGGACCACAGCGGCATTGTTCACCAGGATGGTGATGTCACCCACCTGTGGGTAAGAGGGGGCTGTGGAGCCGTGAGGGCAGCCAGTCCCTGTGGGCTGTACCTGTAGGGGCACAGACCAGGCTCCGCAACCACCAGTCACATGGCATTTCTGAGCATCAGTCTTGTTTATAAATGGCGCTGGTGCCATACCAGCTGTGTCTGAGGATTAGAAATAATTTATGGTACATACTATACCCAGAACATAGCATATTTATAATAAATGAGGTTATAGTCACATAAAAATGGTTAATGTTACCACTAGTGGACTATGTAACAGGGTGAACTGTATTTCTCTCTTGGTGCTTACTGATCTACCCAGCCCAAATGTCTTGAATTAGGGAAAGGATTTTACTAGAAGGCAGTGGGACATTTGTCTTAGAGAGAAACTTGAAGGGTCTAAATGTTCAAGGGACCACGGCGGTATACTCGTACTGTGTGATCAACCCCAGTCTCTGCCTAGGTGACTTGGATGAGCTTCACTGAGAGTCCCCAGAGGTGCCCTGCACAAAACCTGACTGCCACAGCAGCGCTCCCTCCCAGGCCACATGAATTAGTATGCTGGGGCCAGACACACCCAGGCTACTGACCTTTTCCCGGACAGCCTTGGCCATCTGGTATACCTCTTCCCGGTTGCCCACATCACAGATGAAGTAGTGGCACTCTGTGCCCATCTGCCGAATCTCCTCTGTTGTCTCTTTCAGACATTTCTCAGTCCGGCCCCAGAGAACAATCTGGAAGGAAAGAAAACCAGCATGGACTAGGTGGCTCTGAAACAGGCTGTATCAATATAATGATGATATCAGGAATTCAAGATTTTAATAATCTTTAAAATGCTGGCTTCCTTGGTTCCATCCCCAAATAAGATACCCAAAGCAAATTACTGGTGAATTTTAAATAAAGATATCAATTATTATTATTATTGTGTGTGTGTTGGGGGCATACCACAGTCATGCCTGCACATGCGTGGAAGTCAGAAAACAACTTTTAAGAGTTGATTTGCTTCTTTTGTTGTGGGTTTGGTGATCATACTTAGGTTGGTAGGACTATATTTACCTGCTAAGCCATCTTGCTAGCTGCCTTAGTTAAGATCTATTGCTTAATAAAACACTTGATTGAAAGCAATTTAAAGGGTTTATTCAGCTTATATTTCCAGGTTACTAACAGTTTATCACTAAGGGAAGTCATGACAGGAACTTACTCAGGGCTAGAACCTGGAGGCAGGAGATGCTGCAGAGGCCATGGAGGGGAGCTGCTTACTGGCTTTCTCTCATGCTTGCTCAGCCTGCTTTCTTATAGAACTCAGAACCACCACCCACAAGGGGCTGAACCTTCCCTTATTAATCACCAATTAAGAAAGTGATCTACAGGCATGTCTGCAGATCAATCTTTTTTCATCGGGGTTTCCTCTTCTCAGATGACTCTAGCCTGTCTCAAGTTAACATAAAATTAGCCAACACAGCGGCCAACAACGAGGGTTTGTTTATTTATTTGTACACACACACACACACACACACACACACACACACACACACACACACACCCCTGTGGGTATGTGCACTTGGGACATGGGTGCAGGATCCAATAGAGGCCAGAAGATGGCATTATATCCCCTGGAGCCAGAGTTACAGATTGCCCAATATGGGTGCACAGAACAGAACTCAGGGCCTTTGGAAGAACAGCAAATGCTCTTAACTACTGAGCTTTCTTCAAGCCCCAACAAGACTTTAAAAGAGGCATCACCTACTTTTAAGCGAAGCAGCTGTTTCTGAGCATACTTAATGACCAGTCAGCTGGTATGCTAAGTTCAAGCCTTCTTGATATATTCTTCCCAGCCAGACACTTCCTGCCAGCCCAGTTCTAAGCCTTGTCCTTGATTCTTAAAAGCAACAGAAAAGCTTTCTGTCCACTATTCTAGAATGTTTTCTGTTAGGAGTCAGTTGGCCTTCTCATCAATTATGTTTAGAGCTGGGGTTATTCCCACCAGCCAATAGGAAGGATGGGGTCACACTCTCTTTCTACAAGGCCTTGGAGGTCTTCCAGCTCACTATGGTCACACTGGAAAGGAAAGATGCTAGGATACTGAGACTCCTGATGAGAAGCAAGGGCTTCCTTACCCAGCACGTAATAAGTGTAGGAGTGACCCAGTGACCTTGACTGGACCTGTTGGGCAGATGTATGTTTGATCCACAGGATGCTGGGAATTGAAGCCATGATAGACCTAAAGGAGAATAATACATTTCCCCACCCAAAAGAGCCCAAGTTTGGTGCCCGGGGAGCTAGCTGCTCTGAGATGCAGTTTTGTGGTGTAGCGGCAGAACCAAGAAATCATCACATTCAAGCAAATCAGCACAAGTGAAGTGAGGTTCCAGCAAGGGTCTGTGTTTCTCCCCATAAGATTTAAAAAAAAAATTATTTTGTGCATGTGTGTGCCTGGTGTAGGTATGTGCGCCACATGCAAACCTGTACCTATGAAGCCCAGAACATGGGATCCTCTAGAGCTTGTTACAGTTGATTGTGAGGCTTCGAGTAAGTGCTAGGAACTGAACCTGGGTCCTCTGCAAGAGCAGCAGACGTTCATAACCACTGAACCATCTCTCTAGCCACAGATACATGTTTCTTTTCTTTTTTAAATCATCAATGAGAGGCTTGATGTCTCTATGAACCCCTGTGGTTTTCTTAACACAAATAGGTGTTCCATCACAAGGGGCCTGGGTTTTCCATGCTCTTGCTGGTTCTTGGATGTCTAGAGATGGTCAGGGTCTAAAGTTTGCTATGGTCTGCTCAGAATATTTGCAACCAAGAACTAGGGAGATCAGTCCTATTAACTGGGCTGGAAGATGGCCCTGGAGAGGGAGATAGCAGTGGTCAGGAAGGTGGGATGAAGGCCTGTGTGCACTGTCTCCTGTGAGCAGGCAAAAAACCACAATCAGAACTCTGGTCCTCTTGAGGTCACCCCTGTGTACTGGCAGAGTGGCTCTACCTCTCCCTGGTACCATGACTAAATGTTTCTGTGAACCTGGAGTCCCTAGGACTTAATCCTATTCAATTTATTTTAATACCTCAGTACCAACCAAAGCATATATTGTCTGTTGGATGAATGAATGTATGTTAAGGGCCAACACTGGGACAGTGTGGGTGGCTATTAAACTACCTTTCAAGACTGAAAGATTACCCATCCTCTGTGGCTGATCTAATTATAGCACCCAGAACCTTCCGTATGTGAGTCTGTGTGGATTGGGAGTCAGTGGGTCTTGGAGTTTCCTAGAACACTCAACCCAGGAAGGCTGAGCTGAGGGAAGGCCTGCTGGGGCTGGAGTGTGCAGACAAGGAGCTAGCCCTAGTTCTGGGCAAAGATAAACTGCCGGGGGCAGGTGCATCTCTTTGAACAAATGTCTGTGTCCAGTGTTTGTGTGTCTGTAAGCACTAGTACCTCTGTGTCCATCTGAGTGTGTACCTGTTTGTTTGAAAGTATAATATGCATTTGTTAGTCTGTGAATATATGCACATCAATGAGTTCTCATCTGTGGATGTCTGTATTTCTGTTAGCATGCTCTGTGTGTATGTATCTGTGAACATGTGACTATCTGGGAATAGGTCCCTATGAGTCTTGCATCTAAACATAGGTGTGCTTTGGTGAATGTGTGAAATCCTATGTGCCTGTGCCCCCACATAGGTCTTTAATGGGACACCCTATGTCCATCTGTCATTATGAGCCAGCCTACATCTCTGTGGTGATGGTGGTTCCAATGTGGTATGGGAGAAGGCTTGAAGGTTTTCTATCTGGGTGAGGCTGCTCTAATGACAGGCTCCTCCTGGGATCCTGCCTGGCTCTTGGGGAATCTGTGTCCCTGAAGGGTGCAGTGCATGCAGAGAGTCTGCCCAAGTATCTCTGCCACAGTAGCCTGGGCAACCACAAGTGTTGATAGGTCCTGCCAAGGATCAGATGGAGATGAAGGTGGCAGGGAGAGGTGAGGTTTTAGGGAGAGTAGATAGGACCCTGGGGAAGGGACAGCTCTGAAAACTGGTTCAGCCTCCTCTTAATTCCCTGGCTTACCAGTTGGCAAGGTCAGGCTAACCTAAGCCTATGAAGTCAGGATTGGTGACTCCATACCTCTTGGCCCCGTCTTCTGTGAAGTGAGACAGTGGGCTTCTGTCCCCTTCTCCTCTTAAGTGAGCAGCCCCGAGGCATAGCAGCATAGGTTAAGCTTTGGAGACCTAACTCCAAATTCACCCATTTCCGGAATCACTTCTGCCCCCAAAGCTCTCCTTGTGCCTCATCTAGCTTGATATCTCCAACACAGTCCCAGTCTCATCCATTTACCTGCCAGAGCTAGAGAATTTGCTATGGGAAGGGGCTGGGCCCAGTGCTGGGACCTCGGAGAACAAAAGAAATACAGTGTTCACTTCAGGAGCCCATCCCAGTAAGAAAGGTTGAGGAGGGGTGGAGGAAGCATCAGTCACAACTGAGGGTAAGAGGAAGAGACGAAACAAAGGGGAATCCAGGGGCTAGCCACACTGTGACTATTCCTAGAGAAGAAAACTGTATCTCAGAGAGACAAAACACCTTCTCAGAGGCCATACACATTGAGTGCCAGAGTTGGTGTTTGAACATCGGTAGTCTGGCTCCAGATACAGGTAGCCAGTGACAATTGCTATTCTCTCTTCTAAGCTCAATCTCCAGTACTACTGAGAACAAAATAAAAAAATGAAACCATGTTTGTCCCCTCCCAAGGACCTGAGGGACTCAGCACAGAGCTGATACCATAAGTGTCCTGCAGGCTCCCTCTGCTGGGATTTCACTGGGGAGGGTGCGCAGACAAATCACACCTCACCCTTGACACATTCTATAGTCCCTTAAAGAATTGGTTGTTATGGCCAGGAAAGAAGTTTGGGGGTTAGGGTGCAAACAAAGAGAAGCAGCAAAGAAAAACCTACTCCTGACACCTCAACAGGTCCAGGAAGCCAGCAGCTTCAGAGGACCTCCAGGGGAAGGCCTGGTCTGGCTACTACTTGCTTCTTGATGGCTGTTTATGGGGAAAGTCTCTAATGAACAAAGGTGATATATGATCTTAGACATCCCATGTAAAAATCAGTAATAACAACCACTACCCTGAAGCTGGTGTGATGGTATACGCCTATCATCCCGATATCAGCGTCTGAGGCAGGAGGATGGCCAGTTCAAGGCCAACCTGGGCTACACAGTAGGAGCCTGTCCCAAAGCAAGACAAGTCACAATGAGAACAGAAGTGGAATAGAGGGCATAACGCAACTTGTCCACCACAACTCAGCACTGGTTACCCCTGCCTAGCCTCAACCCCATCAATACCTCTCCAGGGCCTCTACTCATCATAAAATGGCTATTTGTGTCTTTCTCCATTATTTTTCTTTAAAACAGTAAGGCTCTTTGCAGACTCCTATCCATCCTGCAGAGCAGAGCCTGAATGTCCTCTCTTTAGCTGACCCTTCTACCTTTTCGACAACACAGGCCAGTGGCTAATATTAACAGAGCCCTCAACACGGGCCAGGTCCTGTGCCAAGTACACAGATAGGCTCTCTTTCTTCCTCACATCTTGTGGGTGGGTATGTTATTCTCCACAATATGTGAGTCTCAGACAGATAAGGTGATTTGCCCAGGGCCACACCTCTCCTATCCCCACAGTGTATGACTCAGAATCCCTGTTTCTTCCTGATAAGGCTAGTCCTTGTTTTGTGTTTCCACTGGCAGACAGAGGAGCTTGTCGACCACTTGGAAGTCCTTTGCCTTGGCTCAGAGTCCCTCAGGGACTCTTATTCATCTTGTGAGTCCAGTGCCAGCCGGGCTCAGCTGATCCAGTCACATGGCATTGGTCCATCTAGAAAAGTCTGCTGATCCTAGGATACGAGTATCCCTTCCTATTCAGCCTTGCTTCCTTGTCTGGGGGGATAGCCTAGAGATTGGCTGAGTGTGTGGCAGAAGGGTGGGGGCAGGACATCCCACTGGTGACAGACATGAGCAGGTAGTCTCAGGTTGGAGTCCTTGGGCGGGTAGGTCAGGGCCCATAGGCCCTTCTTGCTTAGAGTTGGACTGGTAATGCTGGCTTTGTAGACAGAAGGAAAATGCCCAGCAGAGACTCCAAGCATGGTGGGCAGAGCAGCAGACCGGGTGAGGGAGGTTTGGAAGGGGTATGGTTTGCCTTTATTCCCAGCATAGCATAGAGGGTATAGGAAGATGCTTATTAAGAACCATGCTAATGGCTGGGTGAGACTGAACTTAGGAGTTTCAGTCTATCATATAGTCAGAGCTAGGGCAGTCCCAAATAGTAGGAGGTAGGTGCAACCCTGGGCGGGTACCTGTGGTGCCTGAGACACTGTACTTTCTATTTATTTTTTTTATGATACTAGGGATTGAACTCTAGACTCTGCACATGCTAGATGGCATTTTACTACGAACTATAGTCCTCCAAGCCCCACCTCTTTTAAGAAACATTTTATTTTGAGACAGGGTCAAATGTTGGCCAGGCTGGCCTTGAGTTGGCTCTATAGCCCAGGCAGGCCTTGAACATGTGACTCTTCTACATTGGCCTTCCAGGTAACTTGTGTTACGTGCCTGGGGTCAGAGCACACACTCAAAGCTAAAGATGTCAAGCATAGTGGCACACATCTGTAATAAAGGCAATGGGAGGTGGGCAGAAAGATCATGAGTTCATGAGCTGCCTGTTTCCAAAACACCATTTACATTTCTGTGTATTTTCTTTTTAGATTGGGTTTCATACAGCCAAGGTTGTCCTTGAACTGTCTAGTTAGCCGAGGATTTTTCTGTTTCTAACTCCAAAGTTCTGAGATTACAGGTGTATATCACCACATCTGGCTACCTACTTTGGTTTTGTAGCCCATCCAGGTCTTAGATCCAACATGGAGCTGAGGATGACCTTGAACTTCTGAATTTCTGGTTTCTACCACCCTTGTGCTAGGATTACAGGAATGTATCAGTTTGCTGGTTTTATGCAGTGCTGGGGACTCAAACTCAGGACTTCATGCATGCTAGGCAAGCACTCAGCCAACTGAGCTATATATCCCCAGCAACTCTAAGGTATTTTTAAAGAGAGAAAATCCACCTCTTGAGTACAGTGAAACTGGCTCTGGAACCAGCTAAATTAAGTCTCTCTGATCTGTCATTGTGAATTTGGGGACCCCAGGGACCTCCATGAGTTGAATTTTGAGTTCCTGCTTGGAAGGGGAGTAAAGAGCTTTAGGGAAGCTCATTTTGGATCAGCTGGGATTATCATCAGTAACACAATAGCTGCAGAGCCCCCTTTTTGTAGGAGATTTGCTAGGCCCAAAGCTCCCATCTGGGGCACTCTTGTTTTGCTTCCCTTAGACACAGCCTTGCCTGGGTCAGAACTCCAGAATTTTAGTAGCCACAGTCTCAACTTTCCCCTGACTTGAAAGACATCCTTCAGCTACAGCCACAGGCCAGGCAGGCAGAGATCAGCATTGCCCATCTGCAGGGTGAGCTGTGGGACCTCGGCAGACAGGTTTCCCTAGGAGGCTAGATTTTTAAGATGGACTCAGGGAGTTCCTGGAAGTTCTAGGGAGGAGCCTCTGGGCCTGTTAGGTGGAAGAAGGTTTGGAAGACATGTTCTAGCACCCTCTCTCTGCCTGCCTCAGGAATCCATAGCAATGACATTTTAAGTCAGCTTCTAGAACTGTTGTTTCTACAAAGACTAGTTCAAGCAGTAACAGGCTTGAAGCTCCAGCCCCCAACGGGCTCTGTTAGGAGGCCTTTTTTCTAGCAACAAGCCCTAGGTGGTTACCCCATTCCTCATCTGTTGCCAGTGGTGTCTTAGCACCTTGTTTACAGACAAGAGGCACCCCTTCTTTCCAAATGATAACCATTCAAAGTGATGACCAATTACCTGCTGAGCCACCACCTCTCCCCCCACCCCCCAGTCATTTCCCAAGGCTACATGCTCTAGTCAGCACTCAGGGGACAGATAGGAAGGAGCAGCTCCTGTAGTCAGCACGCTGTGACCAGGGAAGGTGAGATACAGAGACTCAAATGGTCTTCTCAGCACCACCATGGACAGCTCTGGTTTTGTAGGGTGTGTGTGTGTATGCTCACATGTGTATGCTCACACGTGTATGCTCACATGTGTATGCTTACATGTGTATGCTCACATGTGTATGCTTACATGTGTATGCTCACATGTGTATGCTCACATGTGTAGACGTCAGAGAATGATGGTGGGTCTCTTCCCCCGATTGCTCTCCACCCTGAGACAAAGGCTCTCACAGAACCTGCAGCTCAATGATTCAGCAAGACCCAAGAAATCATATTGTCTATATCTCCACAGATAGGGTTATAGACTTGTGATGCTGGTGCCAGGGAGCACTAGAGCCATCTCCTAGGTGGTAGGATTGTTTATGAGAAGGGGCATCTATTTCTGTTGCTATGTTAGTGGTAATAATATTAGTATTTACTTGACAGTACCAATGGTCTCAGGTTTATTACAGGAATCTTATGGCCAACTCCAGGTCAGAGGTGTCAAAATTCACTACAAGTTCCTGAGTACAACCCGGAGCTGCACAGTAACTTCCTCCAGGCCAGGTACCACTAACCTAGAGACCAGGAGCCCTAACATGTGTGTGCAGTGGCTCTGGTAACTCTAAGAGTCCACAGACATTGCTACATGAGGAAACTGAGCCAAAGGAGAAGGATCAGGCAATCTACTCATATGTTAATTGATTCTCAAACCTGTGTCCTTGGCCCCTGACCACCTTGGGGAACAAAGAGACCCTGTGTGCCTGTTCACCGCACAGTTTTTACAAGGCAAAGTGTCCAGGCATTACAGACGTGGATGGCCTCCCAGGGAAGGAGGGCCAGCATGCATCTGTATTAGTGTGACTCCTGTTCCTGCTGGCTAGGTGGTTACTGTGTCAGCAAGAATGACAATCCTCACTTGCTGTGAAGATGCCCAGGCCCTGCAAACTGGGCCTAAAGGGCCAGCGAATCATGCGCTTCTAATGGTGGTAGCATAGGAAAAGCAGGTAGAAGGGATGGCACCTGCCAGAGCCATCTGTGATCCTTACACAAGTGGGAGGCAGGCCACAGACATCGCCAAGGTCCCCAAGTATCATGGATCAGGTTGGGTCCTAAGTCCTTATTAGAGATGAAAAGGGTGAACGGAAGAATCTGGTGGGGGAGTAGGGCCCAGAACTGTGACAGAATATATTTGTAATTTATTTATTTATTTATTTATTTATTTATTTATTTATTTATTTATTTATTTATTTATTTATTTATTTATTTATTTATTTCCTGCTTTCTTTATTTTCCCTTGAGGTAAGGTCTCTGTAGCTCAGGCTAGCCTTAAACGTGACAATCTACCTGCCTCAGCTTGTGCCACCACACCAGGCTAAGTCCTATAGTTATATGTTACTTAGCTTGTGGTCACTTCTTGTGGCTGCCAAAGGTGGGTCCTATTAACCCCATTGAACAGATGAGCCCCAGACACCCTGTGTGATACTCAGGCCAGAAAGCCATGGAGCCTGTGGGCTCAGTCACCAGACCATTTCACCACACTACTCTTTGTAGAGGTCTCCTCTTCCTCAGCAAAGATGCCTCACGGTCCCATATAGTTTGTTTAATCTAACTCTGTACCCAGCCTATCAATGTTTTTGTTATCTATGTTCTGAACCCAGCCACTGTAGGCCAAGCTTCCCTCTCCCCTCAAGCAGAGTGTGGCCATGGCCCAGATTGACCCTCCTCCTCTTTGCCCCTGCTTCAGGTAAGATGAAGCCCAACGGCCAGAGATCCTTCTAGAACCTAAGCAGGACTTTGTCACTGGGTTCCATAGCCTTAGTCAGTACAATTTAGCAATGGCCATGTCTGCTATTTGCCAACCCTATTGGGACATAGCTTCCACCTGGCCATCATCCAGCTCCCTCCTGCCTACTGCAATGTGGCCTTTCTATGCCCTGTCCTTGAAGGGCATCAGAACTCCTCATGACTGCTCCAGTGTATACTCAAGAGGCTTTCAGGGAATCGGTACCAATTGACTGATACTTGCTCCAACCCTCCACCCTGCTTTATTTCCCATCTCTTATCTTCTCTCAGACAGATGTTCCTATCTCTCCACAATGGATCTCTCTTGAGACCCTAAAACTGATACCTGCCAAGAGTCAGTGTTCAGTCTTGCTCAAAACCAAGTGAGACCTGACTGGGGTCTCCCTATCCCCACCCCCAGTCCTTGGTATAACCCTTATATTAGTTCTGAGTCAGTTGCTCTCTCTAGCTGGAAAAACAGGGCCCTTGCTTCTTTCCATAAATATCAGTTACCACCACAGACAGCAAAGGTCAAGCCACAAAGGGCAAGACACAGGCTACTTCCTGGCTGAAGTCCTATGACCTCTGTCCCAGTTCTTCCAGTTGGACCTGGTGGAACAGAACAGAAGGCCAGTGTGTCTTAAAGTGCTTGCCAGGTAAGAATGAAGAACAGATTTTGAATTCCCAGAGCCACATGGTCACCCCCTCCCCTGCAACCCGCCTCAGAGACCCTGCTTCAATATGTAAGCTGGAGAGTGGTCGAGAAAGACATTCAACTTCAGCCTAGGGAGATATGTGCACATGCTCACACATTTGAATATGTCAAAACACATGTATGCATACCCCCCCCCCAAAAAAAACCCAAAAGCTCCAGGTGACCATGCAAAATAGGGGTGTCTGAAAGTGTCCCGAGGGAAATACAAAACTTCCCAGGATGAATACAGTGGTGCTGAAGGAGGCAGGCTGCTGGGATAAGGTAACATTTTAGTAGAGACCCAAGGGATTTGAGGTAGGGAGGCATGCAGATGTAGAGCCAGGAGTGGGGTGGGGTGGTGGCAAACAGAGCAACTAATGCATGCTCAGGCCCCACGTGGGAAGAGGTGATGATGGAGTGGTGATGAGCAGTGTGTCACAGCCGGATGGCAGATACCAGCCACAGTGGGCACTGAATTCTTTTAGTGTGATAGCATGGGGTCTGATGATGCCACTATGAGCAGGGGCATGACAGCCTCTGCTTTGGGTGTTGGATTGAGTTTTGAGTCCCAGAGGGGGAATTAGGATTCAGGTGGGGTAAGACTAGTCAGGAGGTGTGGTACCCCCATATGATGGGGTGCTTGGGAAGGGGTAATGGAGAAGAGGAATCTAGGAGGCTTACAGGGTTGGCTGAAGGCTGTCAGAGGAGCCTTGGAAAGGGTTGACAAGGTACAAAAAATCGGCACCAGGGGAAGTGAGCTTTGCTAAGTCTGAATATCTGGGAAGACAAAGATCTTGACTAAGTAAGTCCCCAGGCTATTTCAGCATCTGAAAGCCGCCATCTAGGTTGTAAACACAGTTTCAAATAACAGAATGGCACCTGTCCCTGGTGCTTGACAATGACCACACTGCTGCCCTAGCTCCAGCAGATGAACAAGGCGGGCGGGGCTCACATGACAGAGGCAGAGGCCGGCACAGCAAGCAGAACACTGGTCTGGCAGGAGGCTCCAGGAAGTCCTTCTGCAAGTGGGGGTAGGGTAAGGAGGGGGATGTATTGGTGAAGAAGGGGTAGATGCGGGGGTGGGGCTGGACTGCAGTGGGTAGGCACTGGTTGGTGTGTATATATGTGGGGGTGGGGTGGGGGTCCCAGGTTGAATGGGGAGAGTAAGAACAGAGGTGCAGACTCCTGGGGATGGAGTCCAAAGTGCAGATAGAGGTGAGGTCGAGAGTTTTGGCGGAAGATGGGGCAGGGGTGAGGAGTAGGGGTCTGGTGTTGGGATGGTGGGGGTATGTGGGAACAGAGTAAGGGGTTAACAGGGGCTGGGGTTAGGATTCTGGGGATAAGTAGGGGTGGGCTGGAAAAGGAATAAGGAGTTGGGAGGGGTCTTCAGTGGCAATAGAAGAGGGGTTGGTGAGTAGGAGACTGGAGTAGGGACTCAAGTACAGACAGGAAGGAGGGGGAGAGAGGAAAGGGGTGCTAGGCTCAGATGGTAAGGGGTTAGAAATAAAAAAAAGGGGTGCACTTTGACCACTCAGACCTCAGGTTCTTCCTCCATGACCAGACTGGCAGTAAACAATTCACAGATGTCACCGATGCTGCTGACTGGCAGCCCGGAGCTGCATATAGGTTGCAAGGTGTCAAGCAGCCTCGGTTAGAGACATGCAGACTTACTCCAGCTATGGGTTTGCCTCTTGCTCTTCAGTGAGGGCAGCCCAGCTGCACACACTGACAGGATGCTGCAAAAACCACTAGACATTGCAACACACAGCCAGTCTGCTGGCCGCTGGGTGAACCATGCACCACCCACCCACCTCAGCCACAGGCACCCGCCCAGCTGGAGGGCTTGCCTCCCATGGAGCATCCCCAGGCCTGGCAGCTTCCACCATCTGTAGTCAGTCTCTTCTGTAGGAACTGCAGGGAAATCCTGGACCTGCACCTTCTGCAAGGGACCTCCAAATTAAGGGGCAGGGCCTTAGGTCTGCCCTGGTCTTCATCCAGTGGGTTGGGAAGTGCGTACTATGGTTCTCATTGTCTCTAGTGGTTCTAAACTTTACAAAAGTTCACGAAGACAAGTGTAATATTCTCCAGGTATCATCATCAAACAGGATGGCGCCTGCTGTCCCCAGCCAGCCTGCTTAGTGCAGAGGTCTCCCTGGTTGCATGTTGCCCTTTGGGTGGGAAGCTGTATGGTCAGCTCCCCCTCCCCCCAATCTATTCAGGAGTGGACTTGCTATGTGGCTGGATGAGTCACTTTGGGGTCTCTGGTCTCCAGCTGGCTTTCTTGTACTGGGGAAGGTCAAAAGTGCAAGAAAATGCTTTCTGGAACAGGAAGGAAGGCTGCTGAGCAGCCAGAGAGGCTGGGCCTGCCTGGGTACAACCTGGAGTCACAGAGAGCCTAGGGAATTTGCTGTGCCTAATGGCCCTCAAACTTGGCTTCTAGTTTACAAGGAGAAGCTGGGGCTTTGGCCCCTTAGAGGCAAGCAGTTCTTAGGGCCTCAGGAACCCCTACATTGACTTCCCTAGTGAGTTATAAAACTCACACCTATCCTGCCTAGTGACCCTGGATCCCTGGTGGTGGGGGCAGAGGTTCACACTGGAATGAGTCCTGTGGCTCTCCACCTTATTTATTTATCTAGAGACAAAGTCTTGTTCCTGAACATGGATGTCACAGCTCTGGCTAGGCTGGCTGGCCATCAGGATCTTGGGGTCCACCTGTCTTCTCTTTCCAGTACTGGGGTTACAGGTGCCCACAACATTGACGGCTTTCACATGGGTGTCTGAAGTCAAAGTCTTTATGTTTGCACAGCAAGCCCTTCACTCACCAAGCTATCCCTCGGTCCCATGACCCCCGATAACAATCACCCCTGGAGTGTGGTGAGGCCGTTTTCTCTTTTCATTGACTTGGTCTTTACATCCCTCCCCTTCCACTGTCCAGATTTATTATCTTTCTAACACCTGGTCATTATGTGCAATGACAATAGTGTCCCCCTCACCCCCATGCAAAGAATTCAGGCATTTTGGGTAATAGGTGTCTGATGGGCATGTGAGTGATGAATGGCAGCATGTTGGCATTTTTTGTCAGCAATGATCAAGCTGTTGATTACCCCTAGGACCAGCCACAAAATGAGAAGCCTTTTGGTCAAACAACCATAAAGAATTTAATCATGGCCACCCTAGAGAAGGAAAGCCAAGTGGAAGACTGAGTGTGATTGTTGGTCACACCCAGGAAGCCAGCCTAGCTCTCACAGTGGACACGTATCAACAATACTCAACACTATTGCTGAGCCACGAGCCTTTTGCCTGTCCTGGGTAGCAGGAAACACAGATCTGCCATTCAAGATCTAAGATGTAGGCTGGGGAGATGGCTCAGAGAATAAGAATACATATACACACATCCTTTTTTTTTTTTTTAGATTTATTTTTATTTTATGTGTATGAGTATTTGCCTGCATATAAATGCATGCAGCATGTGCATGTCTGGTGCCAGAAGAATCTGGAAGAGGCCATCAGATTCCCTGGGACTGGGATTATAGATGACTGTGAGCCATCATGTGGGTGCTAGGAACCAAATCTGAGTCCTCTGCCAGAGCAGCAAGTATACTTAACCACTGAGCCTTTCAACCTAACTTCTCAAAGAAATTATTATTATTATTGCATGTATGTGGGGGGGGGGAAAGGGTGTGTGCTGCAGCATGTGTGGAAATCAAAGACCAGCTTTGCAGAACTAGTCCTCACCTACCTTTATGTGGGTTCTGGGGATTGAAATCAGGTCACCAAGTTTATGCGACAGTCCTCTTTATCTGTTGAGTCTCTTACTGGCTTTGACCCATTTTTGAGATGGGCACCAAGACCCTAGAAGCATGCCTATCAAGAGTGCAGCCAGGAAGTGGCTGGGTTGCCCTGGCCTTGGCAGGTGGCACAGCAGAGGTGAGAATCCAGCTGCAGTTTAGAAAGATCAACTTGCCCCATGGCCACGCCTCCTTCTCTGCTCAGTGTGGTGTAATACAGAGGTCACAAAGCATGCCCTCCCGGGGAGTCTTAGCGCTTGTTAAGCGCTTTATTGACGAACTTCCAAAGGCAAGCCTTAAAGAGGCTGTTGGAAGGTTGTTCACTAGGAGCCCATTTAATCTGTGGGCAGACACAGGACACATGCCATGGAATTGACCTTCCAATTGTCTGCTGGTGGGCTGTCAGAGTGGGGACCTAGGCATTCAGGGTTGGGGGATGCGGCAGGAAGTGGTGCATCACAGCAGGAAGTGGCTGGGTCAGTGCATCCTGCAGGGAGCAGCTGTGGGGTGTCAAGAAAGGCAGGGCTTTTCTTGGGGACCAGACTTACACAAGGAACCTTCGGTAGAAGGCACCCCATCCCTCCAGAGAATGCTGGTCAGAAGATCAGGACCCTTTTACTGTCTAACATGTTGTCAAGCATTTCTGCAGGACACCTTCTATGGCTCCCTGGTGCTTCTCCCAATCAAGTCCAAATTCCATGTGTAGCTACCAGCTCTGTGGTTCAGACCTTGCCCATCCACTTTTATCTGTTCTTTGCTAGACATGTTTCCTTCAGCCATTACACCTACCTCACCTTTATAGTTCACTTGGACCCTGCTCAGGGCATGCTCAGGACTTGGGAAGTATTTTCTTAACTGTGGGGTCAAAGATGGTGGCCACTTCCCTACACCACTTGCCCATCAGAGCTCCCACCCCACCAGGCTGATGCAATCACACACTAAGGTAATCCTAGTAGAGGAAGACACTAGGCCCTGTTTTACGGTTGGGCAATGCCCACCAGTGTCCTCAGAGAGTCCCAGATGTCCTTCCCTCCAGTTTAGCCCTGTGGAGAGTCTTCAGGGAGACCAGCATTGTCCTCTTCCATGGCTCAGCAGGACACAGTTAACACCTGCTTCTCCAGGGAGCCTATAGCCACTGTCCTGCTCCCTGCTCGGACTGTAAAATTGTCTGTGTGTGGTTTCTGAAGCAGGTGCAGAGTGAGACAAGGAGACCTGGCAGAGAGCCCAAGCATTAAGCAGCTCCCCCAAAATCTTTGGGAGGCTGGGCCAAGCATGGCCATTTCATAGATGAGAATACCAAGGCCTTGCACAGAGGAGTGACTCACGGGAAACCGGGCCTCAAAGGGTCACCTCAGAACATGCTACTTTCCATGGGAAAGGGTTAAATAAGCCTGAGGGAACTGAATGTGCTGACCCTTTGGTTTTCAGATGGACTGTCCTAGATTATTCAAGCAGTACATACAGTCACAAGGTGCCTTAAAAGCAGTCGGGGGGGGGGGCCTGGAGAGATGGTGTCATGGTTAAAAAGCTCAAACTACTCTCGAAAAAAATTTGAGTTCAGTTCTTAGCACCCACACGGTGGCTCCCAATCACCTGTAACTCCGGCTCCAGGGGATCTGACTCCCTTTTTGCCTCCATGTGCACTTCACTTACATGCACATATATACGTAATAAAATTTAAGAAGGGCAAAGGAAGAGCTGGGGCTGAGAGCTGGCAGAGTGCCTGCCCAATGTGAATGACATGTGGGATTCTGAGTTTTGGACTCTGCGGAATGGATGGACGGGGGAGACAGAAGAGCCTGATGTAGATGTAAGTAGGGGTGAAATATGGAGGTCCGTTCAAGGGGGAGATGGGAAGAGGAAGGAAGAAGCAACTTCCGGAAAGAATAGAGCTCTGACACTTCCATTCAGTTCAGCTGAGACCTAAGTTGGCCTTTTGACCTCTGAGACCCTTTTTGAGACAGGGTGTACTATTGTGAAGCCAGTGAGTTTGTGAGCACCAGCAGCATGACCATAGAACCTCAGGCAGCAAGCACTGATCATAAACAACCAACAAAATCAACATCATAGCAACCCATGGCAACCTATCATCATCTGTTTAATGGGAACAAACCGTTTCTGCCTTAGAGATTCTGGCCTGTAGCCTCTCTCACCATCGTGGTCAACACTTCCTGATCTCTCACCTTGTGTTCTGAACTTTACACAGGTTATCTTACCTAATTCCACTTGGCAGAGAAGGAAAACCAGCATCAGAGAGGTTTAGCAACTTGCTCAGGCAACATAGTAAGCAAACAGAAGAGCCAACCTTCCAATTTTGCTGTTCCTGACTGACTCCTGAGCTCAAAATCTGGATTGCTTCATTACACTTGTTCCTTAAGAAACACACACACACTCCCATGAGGCAAGATAATAGTTGTGCCAGCCAAGGAGGTGCAAACCGCAGGAGAGCATAGTCTCCAGCCCACTCAGAACCTGTGCCTTGCCATCCCTAAGGTCCCTGCCCACTCCATTGTATATTCATAGGGAAGCAACTGTCACAGGCCAGGGCGGACTGCAAGGTCTTTGCTAGCTGAGGCCATGGGAGGTAGGGCCCAGTGTAGACCAGGCCCCACGTGGGTGTGTCTGGCAGCAACACTTGCCCATGTGAAGGTGAAGCTGCCCTCTGTGTTCACAATGGCCCCACCCCCACAGTGACCAGCAGTGTGGCTGTGACAAGTGTGACAAGGCAGCAGAAACTCTGAGAACAGGCGCTACGGGAACCTTTCTGTGCCAACTCAAAACTACCCGCTCAAGGACCTGAGGCTGCAGAAGGAAGAACAGATGCCCCCACAAACAAAAATGCCCCCAGACACCTAGCAAAGGTCTTCCTGTACTTGCCTCTCACAGCAGCTTTTAATATACAGAGTTTGCACAAGAGGTCTGTTGATGATCATGGGACCACTTTGGTGGCTGTTTACTTTGTCCCTTTGAACTACTAACTTTGGAGAATGGAGAGGTTTCCCCTTGATAGTGAGAAGTCCTTTCCACCCTTTCTGTACACGGATGTCAGCAAATGACCTGATAAAGTCCAACGGGGCTAGACCATGAGCATAGTTCGACACTGGCAGGCCTGGATCCTCTGGCAGTTTGTACTGAGGATTACTAAAAGGTAGTGTGAGTAGCCTCATGGCAGAGAAGTCTGCCTAAAGGTAGGGTGGCTTGTGAAGCAGCCATATGAGGTGACTGTGCTAGGCATTGCTGTGTCTGATATTCCTAGTTGCAGACTCCTTGTGCAGTCAGGGCACCTACAGATTCCATCAGGGCTGCTGACACTGCTGTTGTCTGACCAGGGTAGACTATGCTGGCTGTGAAGAGATACACACTATACACCTTCCCAGGAGGCTGTCAGCAAGGTCTCTTCCATGCAATAATTAACGGAGAGGCAGCAGAGGTACTCTTAGGGGCAGACATACTGGGGTCTTTTAGGAGCTGTGATTTTTGTGTCTATGTATGTATCTGGATATGTGATCTGAGCAGCTGCAGGTAGAGGCCAGAGGTTAATGTAGCTTGTCTTCTTCAATCAATCTCCCCCTCCCCCTCCCTTTTTTTTTTTGGAGATAGGGTCTGTCACTGGCCTGGAGCTCACCATGTAGGCTGGGTTGTCTGGCCAGCAAGGCCCAGGGATTGCTAGTTTCTCTACCTCACAGTCTTTGACTCTCATTGCTGGGATTATGGGTGTGTGCTGCAACATTCAGCTTTTTACATGGGTGCCAGGGCTTTGAACTTGGGCCTTCATGCTTATGTGGCAAGTACCAACAGAGCCATCTCTCCGGCCCATACCTGAATGACTTCAGGTTGCCAGGAGAAGATGGCAATGGTAGCCCCAGGGGATGGGGTGGTGGTTAATAGTAACTGTCAGTTTGACAGCTTCTAGAATCACTCAGTTGATGCTACATGGGATTATATAGGTTAGGCTGACTGGAGTAGGGAGACCCACCCTAAATATAGGCTGGCTCTAAGATAATAAATAGGTCTGAATAAAAAGGCAAGAGTTAAGCCTCAGAATTCACCTCTCTGCTTCCTGACTGCAGAAATGTGACCAGCTATTCACACCTGCTTCACCATGCCTTCTTGTCACAATGCCTTGTAACCCCTCAACCATGAGCCAGGCCGAAACCTTCCCCCTTGGCCTGCTTTTGGGAGGTATTTTGTCACAGCGATTAAGAAAGTGACTAACACAGGTTACTATGAGGAGAAAATGGCCCTGCCATGCGTGAAATAACTAGAAAAGTCCTTGGCACATAGTAGGTACTCAGTAAACACTGTTTTTCAATAGCAAGAATGTGTGAGTCCTGCGTCCATTGAACATTCAGACAACAGTCACTTATGAAGTGCCACAGAGTACTAGTCACTGTGCTAGAATCCAGGGACACCCTGGTCAGCAAGGAAAGCCAGGGCCTGCCCAGGCCTCTTTCTTCCTAGAGGATTTTGATGTACAGATTTGTCAAGCAGCAGCCACAGTATAGTGAGTTGTCCTGGTAACCCATAACCGGGTTCACCACAGTCCATCCAACCTTGAGCAGTGACTAATGAAGGGTAAGTTGGGTACAGGTCTCTCTAGCCTTCAGCTACCACAGAGCCTGCACATGGTCATCATTCCAGGCAACAGCATGGTTTGTGGCCTAAGCAGCCCAGGATCAAAGTCTAAGACTGACCCATAGCTTCATGAGGCCTGGGCAGAATCCTGTCTTGGAGGAGTCACAGGTCAAAGTTCAGGGCCAGGCAGGTCATGTCCTTTGTGGTTTATACCACCCATGTTCCTCCAGTGTGAACAAGTGTAGAGCTGGGGCTGGGGGGGGGGCGGTGTCCCCTTCCCCCTTCCTGGCTTCCACTGCTCCCATAGATGTGCACTCACTTTTTGGAAAAGCTTTTACAAGCAGCTAGAGGTTTATATGAACTTTTGAATGAATCTTTATACTTTGATTTTTTTCAAATGGAACCAATGCCCAGAGAGATACAGTCACTTGCTCAGGGACACAACAAGTTCCCCGGAGGTCCCCCACTAAGAGTGCTCTTATTAGGAACTGGTTCCCAGCAGCCCTCACTGCACTGAGCACTGCTGGATGCTGTGGCTAGTGAGCTACTACTAACACTCAGGTTACCCTGTCTGCCCATGGGTCAGGCTTTGGCTTTGGGGCTGGCACGACTAATCATACTCTCCTGGGCTGGGGGCCTATTGTATGGTGTATTTCCTCTGAGAATAATATGATCCTATCTTGGAGTGGAAAATACTTTGGCCCAGTAACCATGGCAACTAAAGTAGACCTGGTAGTCAGATCTATAGTCATAGTAAGGGAGCCATTGACATTCCCCAGTGGGTGGAGGAGGGAGGGTAGCAGAATCCTCACCTGGAACTCCTTTCTGCCCCCCCCCCCACCCACAGCTCCAAGTGATCCTGGGAGATGTTAGAATATAGAAAGAAGAAAAGGTAAGTAAAGACCCCACGATGTAGCTTCCATGGAGTCACCATTGTTTCCCCAATAATACAAAACCTCCAGGTGTGCCCGGGCAGTCTTGTGACCAAAGTCATGCCAAGACTGTAAAGCTGCATCAGAAAAACAACTCCATAGATAACAGAAAATAATCACTATTTTCCACAGTGATGTATTTCTTCAAGGTCAAAGTGCTTCTCGAAAATAGCTATTCATTCTGAGGTTTACCCTAGATGCAATGCAAAACAACTATTTCATCCTAATGTTTACCCCAGATACAAAGGTTCTACTTGATTCCTACAGCACACAGTTAGGATGCGGTGGGCTTTACAGCAGTCCCCTTTTTCAGAAGTCTCCCAAGACTTTTTTTCCCCCTGCAGAGTGGCCTCTCTGCCCTACAGGTTCAAAGGTCACAAATCACTTTTTAGCATGAAAGTCTAGCTCGGTGGCCTCAGATATGGCAGGAGGGAGTGAGGACTCATCCTGTGACTACTTTCCCCTTTTATTGGGACCAGAGCTAACTTGTGTATATCCTTGGTCCTTTACTTAAAAGGTCAGTGCTGTATCAGTACCCTAAAATGGGTTTGCTAGCCCTTGTCTGTTTAATTGGTATATTGAAAAAGGGTGGACAATCCTAGCTTTCTATCGCTGCCAGGACCCAGACTTGGGCCTAAAAAGCCAGTAGCAATCTTTTACCAATGGGCCCTTCATCTTTGAGGTACTATACCAGATAGCCATTCCTATTTTTGTGGGGTGGTTCATAGTTCCAGGCAGCGAAAGGTGGTCTTGCACCTGCTATGGGGTCTAGAGAGATGACTCTGTAGTTAAGAGCACTTGGTGCAGCTGACTGGGGTTCTGTTCCCAGCACCCACACTGGGAACTTCACAAACACTTGTAATTTCAGCTTTAGGGAATCTGATGCTTTTCCGGCTTCCATGGGTACCTGCACACAGAGGGTGTGCTTATGTACTTAAAGGCATACATATATAATATATGTATTACATACATATCACATATATATTATATACACATATTATATATATAATATATTACATATATATGTAAAATAAATAAGTAAATCATAAAAACCATCAAAACATAACAAAAAAGAACTCTGCTATGTAGCAGAGGCTGTCCTTGAGCTCCTGATCTGACTACCCTATTAGCTCTCAAGTGTTGGAATAATAAGCCTGGGTTGCCAAGCCTGCCTTAAAATTAACCCTGATGGCTGCTGGCCTGATTCTTTGGCAAGCATCCCATCCATTGTATTGAAACATATCCCAACATGGTTCTTTGAATAAGTGGGTTTATCCACATCCTGCCTGCATCCTGTTGATTTCTCCTCACCAGACTCCCCTCCAGAGCCCTCTGTGTACCAGGCCCCAGGATTTAACAGCTCTTGCTTGACCTCTTTGTGACCCTGAGGGAGACAGTTGGATGGGGCTGAGATTATCTGGCCCTAGAAAGAGAAGAGAAACTCTGGTTGTTAAACTGGGTTCAAAGCTGGCTTCTAGTAAAGAGCTCTGGTCCCAACTAGGCATTCATTTTGAACACAAGCTACATGCCACATCTGCCTCTGAGCCCTGTCAAGGCCACTCAAATTAATGATGCAAGAAGACTTTATGGTCATGTATGCTACCATGTCATAGATGTTGTCATAGATGTTGCCACAGCCACAGTGTTATAGCCCTGTGTGGGATGACTGTCACGGTCATGCTTATGATCATGATCATGTGTGTGACTTCAGTTATTCATGTCACCAGTCACACAGACAATCACAGCCAGGCTGACAGTTCCAAGTATCACCAGGAGCCAGGAGCCAAAGCAGATGTCAACATACACTTCCAGAGACTCACAGTATTTTAAGATTAAAGTTGAGAATGAATGCACTGATTATCCTTCCCTACAGTATTGAGAAAAACCTGTACAAGCAAGCCATAATTATCCAAGGTCCTAGTGAAGACGTGCTGGAGAGCTGTCTTCTCTTGTGTTAAGTGTTGGCAGAAACCCCTCCCATCTTTTGAGATTTGTGTATGTGCATGGGTGTTTTGTCTGTATGTATGTGTACCACATGCAGCAGTGCCCTCAGATGCCAGAAGAAGGCATCAGATCCCCTGAAACTGAGTTACAGGCTGTTGTCAGCTGTCACATGGATGCTGGGAATTGAACCCGGGTCCACTGGAAGAGCAATCAGTGCTCTTAAATGCTGAGACATCTCTCTAGCCTGAAAATTCCCAGTTGCGAGGGAGAACCTAACAACTGTGCAGGACTCTGATGGTGGTAACATGGCTTTAGAAATGACTTATAGGAATTGTGACAACCAGATCCCTTCCGCAGATAGAAGGACAGCCTCTCATAAGTACAGCAGAGTCTGCTCTCTCAAAGTTAGGGTCAGCAGCAAGCTGGGACTGTTGAAGGAATACGGAAGTGTGGCCTCAGTGTCCTGTAAGTGGGGGCACAGGGTACCTTCCCAACCTTTGTTCATTCAGTGAGATCTAATGACTAGCAAGAAAGGCTCAGACAATCAGTGACAAGGTCCAATGCCTTCCACTTCCCCTTGAGTCACCCATCATTAAGCTACCTGCTATGTAGTTAAGTCACAACAAAGGCCACTGGAAGCTACCACACACTAATTGGTGCCTTTGCTGTAACATCTAGCCACGACACCGAGTCTTTAGAAATCTCTGATATATCTCTACCCAGCCTCCACCCCCGCTACCAGCCCAGAGCTTTGCCACCACCTGCCAGATGCCATAGGGCAAGCTTGGGACAACTTAGCCTCTGGGAGTGGGAAGGAAGGGGGAACGGGGGGGGGGGGGGCAGAGTGGGACTTACAAATGGACCCTAGGACCAGGCCCTGCCTAGCTGTCTGCCCACAAGTCCTGTAAATGCACAAATGCCGAGGCAGAGAGATGCACCTCCAAGTTACTTCTTATACTGTCTTCCTGAAATGGGACCTTAGGTCCTCAGTGGGGATACTGGACACAGTGCCCTGCTTCTCTAGGTCTTCGGCCATGGTCTGGATGATTGCCTCTAACTGGACCAAAGTATTTGGGGCATCCAAATACTTCTAAACAATACCCTCATAAATCTCCTGCTTCTGTCGAGAACTCCTGTTAAAACCCCGACAAACTTGAATTCTTGAGGATGAGCCTGAGTTTTGACTGTTTTGTGAGGAGCAATTACTGAGGCACAGAAAATTTAGAAAATGGCTCAGGGGATGAACCAACAAGGAACTTTCTCCCTGAATCCCTAAGGGTTACTGCTTCTGTCTTGCTCTGCTCATCTTGGTGTCTTGTAGGTTGGGAGAGCTGGTCTCTGATATAATAGAGAATGTTTGAATTCTTGACATCTGTGTTGCTTTAAGACAAACTGTCAGGGGCTGGAGAGATGTTCAGTGGTTAAGAGCATTTGGTGCTCTTGCAGAGGACCAGAGTTCAGTTTTGAGCACCTACACCAAGATGTAACTACATCTCTAGGGGATCAGATATCCATCTGGCTTCTACAGGCACCTGGATATGTGTGTGTGTGTGTGTGTGCATGCAGGCGCGCGCGCGCGCACACACACACACAAATAAACAAAATAATTTTTTTTTTTTTAAAAGGAAAACCTTATTTGGACCAGTTTTGTAGGCTGAGGCTATCCAAGGTCTACAAATATTGCAAATTCTACTTAACTCAGGGTCATTATGGGAAAACTGGGTTGTCCCGCCCTCTCCTGGACATGCTCCCTGTTTGCAGAAGGCTCTAATCTTCCTTTCCTTCCCACTGTGGGAATCTCTCCTAGGTTCAATCTCTTCAGAAATTCAGCAGGGAGCACGCTAAGTGTCAGCCCCTACTTACATCAACGTTGGTGGTGACTACCTCACTGTATACCACTGGCCTTCCTTAGCTTCCCCCCATACTCCTGGGCCACCTCCAGTACCCAGTTCACACCTATCTCCAACCAACTCAACTGCAAACTCCCTCCCAACCCCCACAGCACTCAGCCCTTTGTGGCTAAGCCAGCTGGGCCTTAAATACTCCTGGCTCTGGGGCTTGTCCCAAGGTCCACGCACTGGCCCCAGATGTACTCAGGCAAGAGGGTAGGAGTTCACATTCCCATGGGGTTAGCTGGAGAAAGGCTTATTGAGTGTCGTGGTTCCAATAACTTTGGAAGTTATGATTTCAGGGAGCCCTGGAGGGAGAGAGTTATCCTGCCAGTCAAGTTAATGGCGCTGGGAAAATTCCCCCCCCCCCCCCCCCCGATTTTGTTTTGGGTGACCTTGCCACCAATTAAAGGCCTATTTCTCATCAGCCTGGACTTGCTTCTTGGAAAAGCGTGTCTTTTCCTAGGCAGGTGGGGTTGTGACTTCCAGGGTATGAACCTGCCCGATCCACTCTGCCTGTTAGCTACCCCCCCCCTCACTTTAGGATTGTTTACAGTCGGTCAAGTTTTTCCAGATTGACAAAGCCTTCCTCATAAGCCTGCTGCAGTCAAGCACAAGAACAGAGAAAGGACCTTAGGACCAGGGCCAGCTGGAAGAGTCAGATGAGGCTGGGACACAGACAGTGAACTAATGTCAAGCATAAGCAAATGTCACCAAGTATTCCTTCTGCAAAGGGTCCCCTTCTCTATCTCTTGGTGCCCCTCCACAAAGAGCTTTGGAAACTTTCCACAGGGTCACCCCTCCACCAAGAGACACTGCTGTGAACAACTTTTACCCCCCCCCCTCCTTAATTCATTGAGTCCAAGGGTTAAAACAACGCCCCCTTCTAAAGCAGCTGTCCAAACCACCCAAGGAGATTCAGGAGCCCTGTACAGCTGGGAGACCCCAGCCCCAGCTGTGCTAGGACAACCCGATACAGAAGAGTTAATGGGCAATCAGCTTTGGCAGATAGTTCAGACTCCAAAGTTCAGTCCCAGCCACCGAAGGCATTGTAAATCTCAGGGCAGTATTTAACAAAACAAAAGCAACCTGGAATTACGTGAAGGTTTAGCTTTCCACAGAGCATATTTACTCTAATCCCCAAGGTATGCAGCTCCATGTCAGATCAGCTGGCTTGCCTGGTCTTCTCTCCCCCCTCCTTAGCAACAGTTTAAATTTCAAACTAATTCCCTAGTTTGTTCTTAGCCTTTGCTGGCTGGCTGGAGACAGCCCGGCCTGCCGGTCTCAAATCCCTCTCCATTGAGCTTGCCACTGGGTAGGAAAGCCTGGTCTGCAGTTGCAAGTTGGGTGACAGCTGGCTCTCCCTCCAATACTCTCCTGCACGTTCCCAAAACCTAGAGTAAGGGCAACTGCAGCCACCCACATAGCATGAGGCAGTGGACAGTGGGAGTACAGTGCCACCTCCTAATCCAGTGAGGAAGGATCCCCTCCCCACTGTCCACTGCCTCATGCTATGTGGGGTGAGGGAGGACAAGGGTTCTTTATCAGCGGCTGGTTACCCACCCCCCTTCCGGATTTTAAATACCTGGGCCTCCCAGTCTTTCTGCCAGGCTAGACCATCCAAGTCAACTCCCTCCTTTTCAAACCCCAACCGAGTACCCCCTCTCTCGTCCCTGCAGAGCTGCAGCCGCCCAGTTTGGACTAGGCTGCGAGTTGCCAAGCAAAATACCAAGCGCAACATAGCAGTCCGGGTTTCCAGCTCTACCCAGGGGCACGCACACCCCGCGCTCAGCCGGGTGCCGGTAAAGAGGGAGGGTGGGGGGCACAACACCTTAGAGATGAAGTCACGAAGCCGAATGGGTGGGTGTCATAAGTCTGGGAGTGGGTGGAGGTAGTAAATAGGTAGCCAGATACCAATCCCAGAGGAGCCGATCAGCTCCGGACTTGCCAAAAAAAAAAAAAAAAAAAAAAGACTCTGGTGCCGGGAAAATTTACAAAGGTTGGAGCCGGCTAGCTTAGCAGTTCCAGGTGATGCAAAGGGTGGGTGGCCCGAGACCCTCAGCTTGTTGGCGCTGGTTTCCGCAGCCGCAGCAGGTGGGAGCACCCCCCCCACCCCGCACGCGCGCGCGCGCGTCAGAGTCCCCCTCACCCCCAGCGCCCACTTCCAGGTGTCGCAGTGCCACCCCGCCCCCACGCCGCGTACCTTTCTGGCGCCACGCTCTGCGAACTCCCGAGCGAGGTGGCGCCCGATTCCTCTCCCACCGCCGGTGATGAGGACTGACTCCCGGGATAGGTCCCGGAGCTTGGGGGGCAACACCAGTCCCACGGCTGCTTTGGTCACCAGATAGATCATTTGCAGAGGGAACACTACCAGCGCGCCCAGCCATTTCCACACCATCCTCCGCGCGGCGGAGCCGGGCACAGGGGGAGGAGGTAGGAGGCGGTGGACGAAACTCCCCGGACTAAGCAAAACAGGAATTAAAAAAAAAGAAAGAAAGAAAGAAAACACCCCAAATAATAATAAATAGGCTAAATAAAGAAAAAGAGAGGCGTCCCACCTGGACACTCTTGAACTTATCTCTTTCCAGATGCAAAGCACTGGGCGAAGAAAAGGGGGGGGGGTAAACTCTGCTCCGGAGGAGGGAGAAAAAGCGTCTTAGAAGATTGGGACCGTGAGAGGAGTGGAGGGGAGGCCGAGGGTGGGAAGTTCTAACAAGAAGTTTCCTACCCCAACAGCCGTTTCAGCTGGGCAATTCACAGGTAATGTTTACAGACTGACAGAGGAGTTTAGGCAAGGCAAGGGAAGGGGGCGGGAGGGGGGGGAGAAAAAAAAGAAAAAAGCACCAACCACAAGAGCGCACACTGCTACGGTCCGCAGTTTCAAAGTGCAAGTTTAAAAAAACAAACAAACAAAAAGCTGTTTTCTAATTGTAGCGCCCCTCCAACTTTCCTCCAGGGAAAGGGAAAAAACAAAACAAAACAAAACAAAAACAAACAAAAAACCGCCACACGCACAAAACCTGGGGAGTGATCGCTGCTCCCAATTTCAGTCCGCCAAAGTCTCCCGACTCATTGCTATTCTTGGGCTCAGGAAATTGCTTAAACGCGATCTGATTGCCAGCACCGTGCAGGAGAAGTGGGGGGTCCGGGTGTCAGTTTCTTCCCGTGCACGGCTCGCCCTCGCGCGCGCCCGCTCTCTCCCGCTCCCGCCTCCTTCCCTTGCAGCCCGGGCTGGGAGTTGCCGCTCGATCTGGCTTCCTCTCTCTCTCTCTCCTCTCCCCTTTAGCATTTATTGCCTTCTTTTTGTCCTTTCCAACTTGGACGGGACCGGCTTGTGGAGCAAGAGTGGATAGGACGCTCTAGTCTGCACCGCCGTATTCCTTCGTTCGCGGGGCAGCCGAGGCGTGGACCCACCGAAAGGGCGCCCCCTCCTTTTTTTTTTTTTTTTTTTTAATACCCCATTAAGTCTGATTGACAGTTAAAGTTGTTGGGAGGCTTCACTACCATGCCTCTGAGTGGCTGCGGCGACTTCCCCTCCCCCTGCGCCGTGGCAGGGCACGCGCCTGGGCGCGCACCCGGTCTCGCTGCGACTCGCACTCTCTTGGGACCGGCTTCTCATTTCTGCAAGCCCGGACTTGCGGGCGGCCCTAGTCCCCGAGGGCTCCCAGCTGGAATTCGAACACGCTGGAACCGTCTTAGGCAAGCTGGCTTGCTCCATCAGACATTCCTCCCAGTCCGGGCCAGGTGACCACCCCTAAGCGCGTGCGGGGCAATCCGAGGGAGAACTCGCGAATGCCTTGATGCAACCGGGTCGCCAAGGGTTCACTTCGGGTCACTTGATCATCCCCCTGCCTCCAGGTAGGACCAGGAAGTCAAGCTTCATCATTGCCTGGTCCTCTTTTTCCTTCAGAAGTGTACATCCCTAAGTTGTACCATCGTGGAGTCTCCTGAGTTGCGGAGCTGGAGGGACCTCTGTGGAGTAGGATTTTGCTTTGAGAGAAAGGGGAGCAGGGTAAAGGAACCTCTGACCCCAGGTGCCAATAAAATCCCCATAAGATTAGCTGGGAGCATATTTATTGCTTATCTGGGCTAGAATTATCTTGACTGACAGCAATTTCCTTAATAAGAAAAGGCTGTAAACAACACGTCTTAAAACCTGTGCCCCTGTTCAGTTCATGCAGCTACCCCCCCTCTATGAGTGCCCCCTCCCCCAGGCGCCCTGTTGGGCACCCACCTTGTAACCTCTTACCCACCCCTTACAAGAACGTCTCCCTGTTGGGAGGGTGGGTCTCAGCTATTTAGAGTTGCCTGTTGCGGGAAGTCTAGGAGGTGAGTCATGAAGAGCAGGCCCAGTTAAAAGCGCTGATGAGACTTGCCGCCCGCCCCCTCTGCACATCCTTGGGCGGAGAAGGAGAGACAGCCAGGGAGTTTGCCCTGTAATCTGGGGCGGCCTTTTCCAACCCTCGACGTGTTCGGGCTGGGAGTCCTGGGCCTCAGTCCGAAAGACTGATCCAGCAGGCCCTGGGTGCACAGGGAACTAACTGCTTTTAATACTCCAAGCCTGGGTATGAGCAAGTCCCTTTGAGAAGTGCTGATTTGGGGAGGGGGCGGGGATCACCTCTTCATTTGCCAATGACTGTGGCTTTGGGGAGAATTTGGGCCTGAGAACTACCAGTTTTGGGGATGAAAACTCTCTCCTGCGTGGACCGAATGAGTTCTGTTCTGACATTCTACCCTCCAGCTGACCTCGCCTTGGGGACTTTGTCATCCCATTTCCCAGGTTACCCAGCCAGGAAGTGCAGGAGGGAGGGATTCTATCCAGACCTAGTTTCTCTTCCCACCCCACCCCACTCTGGCAAGAAGGCAGGAGAGAGGTGGAGGACAAGCTTGGACCGCAGTGAAGAGACTCCCTACAGGCTTCATTCTTCTTTTTAAAGGCCTGTCGGAAGGGCTGGCCATTGGCTTCATTAGATCCCATCCTGCCATAGTGAACATTTCCCCCACCTTCCAACAGTAAAGATATCACAGCAGCGGAGACTCCGGTCTATGTAGAAGACTCCAATTAGGGAGACCCCCAGCTAGCTGCTTAGCTTCTGCCCTCATCTATTATCCTTGGAGCCGCCTAGTGGCTAAAATGGGACACTACACCTCCAAGCGACTCCAGTTTTCCGCACCAAGGTGGGGCTAATTTAGAGCTATTCTTTTTGCTCAGGTCTTTCTGGGTAAGGTTAACACCCAAGCCTTGTAAAGCTAAGGACTTGAAAAGATCAAAGTCTCTTTTCTCCCTGTTTCATATCAGAGGTCACTAACACACAAGGATACAACCACTCATTCTACTCAGTTCAGATGACAGAGCAGCTGATTGACCATGAGGGTTTATGTCCTTGTCCCATACGTGTGTGTTTGGGCAGGTAATAGGTGGAAAGACACTGAGAACCCCAATGGACCTTTACACGTGTCCTAATCACACCCTAATTTTGTGAATGGTCCAGGGAGGTGGGTATCAGGAGTCTTTGCAAAGCAGTAGGAAATCAGGCCCGTCATATATAAGGTAACTCATGCAAGGCCATACAGGATGCTCCCTGATGAGTCTGAAAGACTGGAGTCAGAGAGGACAAAAACCAATCAGTAAATACCCTGCTAGACACTTCCAAAAGGGACTGTCAGATCCAGAAGCTGGTCTGGGCTCAAGGTACTCAGTTAGCTACGCTGGCCTGGCTTTTATTGGAAGTTGTGATATGGGCTATGTAATCCAGTTCTTTCTCTCTTGCTACCCCTCCATTCTCTTTTCTTGAGGCAGGAGGTACAGAATCTAACTCCAGAGAGAAGTTTGAAATTTCACATCCCACATCCCAGCCTTGGGTGGAGGGCCCCACACTTTTTTTTTTTTTTAATTCCCCTCCTGACAGCGTGAAAGGAGCCTTTGTGGGCTTGATGGGAGAGGTGAGTGGCTGCCTGTAGAACTAACTTTTCCATGACTCAGCCCTGCTGGGGCTGGGCACAGCTAGGGAGGTGCAAGGAGCAACCCCCTGTGGGGCCAGCTGGAGCCCTTTGGCTGAGCTGCCTTCCAGTTTCCCTGGTTTGTGAATAGGGACAGTGAAGAGAGGTTGCTGGTCTCAGGGTTAGAAGTAGGCTGTTTAGGAACTGGGGAGATGTGTTAGTGGGTAAGAACACTTGCTATGTGTGCTGGCTAATTTTTATTTCAATTTGACACAAGCTAGAGAGTCACGGGAGAGGAAGAAACCTTAATTGACAAATCCTCTAGAACATCAGGCCATTGGCCGGCCCTTAGCACACTTTCTTAATTAGTGATTGATGTGCGAGAGTCTAGCTCATTGTGGGTGGTGCCATCCCCGGGATGGTGGTCTTGAATGCTGTACGTAGGCTGAGCAAGCTAATGTAGTACAGCCTCTGGATCAGCTCCTGCCTCCAGGTTCCTGCCCTAATGTCCTTTGATGATGGTCTGTGATGTAGAAGTATAAATGAAATACTCCCCCCCCCCCCCAGTTCCTTTTAGCTGTGATAATTCCATCATGGCAAAATAGAACCTGAGACACAGTGCAAGCATGAAGACCTGAGTTTGGGTCCCCAGCACCTATGTAAAAAGATGGATGTGGCAATGTGCTACTATAATCCCGGGACTGGGAGGGGGTGATGGGCAGGGCAGACTGGTGAGTGGATCTTTGTGGCTTGCCCCCTTGCTAACCAGCCAGCCTAGCTGAAAATCAGCAAGCTCTAGGGTCAGTGAGAGACTCCATCTCAAGGGAGCGAGGCAGAGACCAACAGGAGAAATGTGAGATCCTTTTCGGATGACTGTGTATGTGCATCAGCATGCATAGTCCCATTCACATGCACATCCAGGTGTGCACACCCACGTGCAGTAGACTGAGCTAGTTTTATGTGGTCCTGAGGTGGTTAGTGCTTTCTTGACCACGGAGCTTGCTCTGTTTTCTACCTAGTGTGAAGAATTGAAGACTGGGCAGAGTTTTTCTTTTATAAAGTTCTCTCTCCTTGCCACTGTGGCAAATGGGCCTCCAGGGCTAAGACATAGACGGGCATGCCTCAAACCTAGCTCAGTGCAGGGATGGCTTCATGGTACTGAAGGACAAGTAGAGTACCAACTTAGGAACCTTGCGGTGTTTCCTATCCTCCTTAGGGACTGACTTTTGTGCAGCTGAACCCTAGAAGTCAATACTAGTACCCACCACTGAGCCATTCTGCCTCTTCCCCTACCTCCATCCCTACAGTGCTAGGGATGGAAGGCGGGATAAGGGCTCCATCACTGAGCCCCCAGCCCAGTCCTCCAGCTCTAGAACAGGATTTCAAATGTTCAGTATAAACATGTGAATGTGCATGCACGTGCACGCGAACACACACACACAGAAAGAGACAGAGACTGGATAGAGACAGACAGACAGACACACATACACACACACACACACACACACACACACACACACACACACACACAGAGCAGATACACACAGACAGACCCACCCCCAGATACACAAAGCTACCTCCAAACCCTGAACAGAACAAGCCAAAGGGATAGAATGATTGGGGTCTTAAAAAATATCTGTTCTAGTGGAGGAAGGGTATTGTAAGTCCATGTTATTAAACTTGGTGTGGTGGCACACCTCTAACTTAGGGGGCTGAGGCAGAAGAGTCATGAGTTTGAGGCCAGCCTGGGTTCCATAGTGAGTTCCTAGCTGAAAAGTTTTGAGACTTTTACCTAAATGTTTTTTCTCTGGAGGGTCTTCCCAATGGGTGGATGCCTGGGGGCACATGAACTGTGTAAGGCAAGCAGCCTGGGCGACTTGCCAGGCCAAAGGAAATGGGGGTGGGAGGTAGTGGTGGTTGCAGACTTTGGATGGGTGGAAACCTCTGTGGGGAGGGGGGAGTGTGGGTCCTTTGCTATACAGGAAAGAAGTCTGCCAAGGCTCAGACTATTTCAGCCCCCTATAAAACACCTCCCCTTCTAATATAGAACATCTGTCAACAGGGCTCCTTTCTCTTTGGCCAGGCCTGGTTGCTAGGACTAGAATCAGGAAAGGCAGGTAGACTGGCTACTTTAAGTCCACCTTGTGCCCCTACCCCCCTACAAAATACAAGTGTGTGTGTGTGTGTGTGTGTGTGTGTGTGTTGTCAAAAGCAACCAAGTGGGTGTTTTTCGAGTACACACATCTCTCATCTCATTTTGTGCAAAGGCTGAGACTTATTGCCCAGGTTCCAGGCTGGCAATGGGATTTTGTCAGTTCTGGAGGAGCTGACACAGGGGCCACACAGCTGACACAGAAAAAAACACAGGCCAGATCAAGACTGAAGATGTGGCAGGGACGGGGGCGGTGGTCAGGGGGGTCACAGGTGCTGTAACTTCAGCATATTTCCCTCCCCCCACCTTCCAATTAAAATAAAGGAAAGAATAAAATAAGGTTGGCAAGATGGCTCTGTGGCTAAAAGGTGCCTGCTCTAATCAAGCCCGATGACCTGCATTAAATTTCTTTGAGGCCCACAGAGTGGAAGGACAATCTCCTGCAGGTTGTCCGCTGGCCTCCATGTGTGTGCAGGCAGGCATACA
Source organism: Phyllotis vaccarum (assembly GCA_033318265.1). Taxonomy (NCBI): domain Eukaryota; kingdom Metazoa; phylum Chordata; class Mammalia; order Rodentia; family Cricetidae; genus Phyllotis; species Phyllotis vaccarum. Next base: position 59,000,421 of record JARWLC010000003.1, on the reverse strand, counting down.
TGAGAAATAAGTATCAAATGTAAATCAATTAAAAAAAAAGATAAATCTTAAAACCTCTCAAACTAGCCAAAACATATAAAAGCGTTTGTTGTGCCCCAAGTGCCATTTTATTTTATTTACTCCTGATGGGTGAAGTCACTAAGGCCCATAACAGTTTCACCATGGCTTCAGGTTTGTAAGTGGCAACATGGGGTTAAATCTTCAGGGTCTGCTAGGGAGTCTGAGCCTAAGCCTGTTGCTCCTTGACAACTGGCCTGGTTGAGGACTTCCTATGGCACCAGCACTTACTAAGAGTACTCTTAGGCCACAGATAAAACTTTGTCCTGCCTTCTATGAAGTACGCAAAAGGCTCCTGGCTTTGTGTACCCATCCCGGCACTTGGCCATATTTTCTTCAGCTGTGTCTGGCCTGCCGGCTGCCAGTGGGTACAGCTTAGAGGTGCTGCCACCAGCTGTGAGTTTATTCATTGCAACTCTGTCATTGTAACGACTGCTTGGCCACTTCTGTCCCTGCGGTATTGTATATTATCCTAATTAGTTTCACACACACACACACACACACACACACACACACACACACACACACACACACAGAAACTCAAAACCAAAAGAAAACAAAGCAAAAAACCCAAACAACACAAAACAGAACAGAACAAAATACAAGTGTGTGTGTGTGGTGTACATATATTAAAATATAAAAATAAACAAGAAATACTAGACATGACTAGAGTGCATATATTCAAAATATGAAGCTTTAGGTCTCAGGCTAGGGATAGGTGTATCTCAGTGGTAAAGTGCTTGTCTAACATGTGAGGCTCTTGTACTCCTGTACTGTATAGGTTGGCAGATGAAGGGTTGTAAGTTCAAGACCAGCCTGGGCTACAAAGTGAAATCTTGTCTAAAAGTAAACAAGTAAGTAAAATCCCACAAAAATAAATTTAAAAAAAGGATTCTGTCTCCAACTTGGTAACTAGCATTACCTTTGGCCTGAGAACTTTCCAACTACAAGGTCCATTGTTTTGTACAGTGACTGTGCAGTCTTCAGCTGAGGTGTGTGTGTGTGGAGCACTGGTTTGCCCACATTTAACAGACAAGACAGCTGAGGTCAGAGAAGAGAAGTTGGTTCTCCACAGTATGTAGGTTTGAATGTTGTGGACACAGTAGCACTGGGGAGGAGAAGTCGGAGAATTAGAAATTCAAGGTCATCCTCAACTATATAACACATCTGAGGCCAACCTAGGATACATGAGATCCCCCTTCTTTCTAGAAATCAGGGTATTTGCAAAGTTTTACATTTGAAATTCGGTTCCTTAGACATAGAAGTTATCTTAGTTAGCTTTGTATGGTATTCTGAGGTAACTGTGGCAATCAACTTATAATGAGAAAGGTTTCTTTTGACTCACAGCTTTGGAATGGTCTAGAGAGGGTAGAGCATCACGGCATCAAAGACGTAAGAGATCACACTCCCACCATGTGAGGACATGCCCCCAAGTGAGCTAGGAGCCTCCCTCTAGGCTATCTTTTGAAGGTTCTTCACCTCCCAAGGGTACCTCTGTGGGGTTCAAGACTCTGACATACCGGAGTGTGTGGATACTCATCAAATCATCACAGAAGGCCATTTCTCTGCATCTATAGTCACAGGATCCAAAATTCAAACACCACGAGACCCCATGTTTATAAAGGAAAAATTCGGAAGCACACACCACTATTTGTGTAGTTGCTACTGTGTTGGGATTTATTGTGAAGCAGCACACTAAACAGTTTTGCATTTAATTTCACCTAGTGAAATAATCCCCAGAGGTAGGGACTATAACCTGTCTTACCTTAGTGGGAGGGTGGCTGAGGAACTCAGCTAAGGTTACAGAACCCAGTAAGAGCAGATATGGAAAGAGGTTTGAGTCAAAGCACCTCCCTCCAATTTAGTCTCTGCTCCCTGCTCTGATGCTTTGTCTACCTCTATCTCTTTCGGTGTGAGAATGCACAAGCATACATGACCACACATGCATGCACATGCCTGCACACAGGGAAAGACAGGACTTACTAGCATGTTAACTCTGCCTATTTCTTTTTAGGTTTCAGGTTCAATTTACATTATGTGCATGAATGTTTTGCCTGCATGTTGCACCAACCAGGGCCAGATCTCTGGGAAAGACAGAGATATCAGAGAGAGGAAACACCCTAGTCAGATCTCACCCAGCTGTCTTCCAGCTTCCTCAGCCTTGCTCCTCCTGGCTTCTTCTTCCTGCTCTTTCTGTGCCTGCCTTAAATTTTTTCTTTGCTCAGTTAAGGTGTGGTACCACCACTGCCTACCTGGGAGCCTGGAACTCCTCTTCTGTAAGCTTAGATGACCTCAAACTCAGATTGGATTAGGGGCGTAGGTCACCACTCCCAGGATATTCCCTGTGCTGGGATTAAAGGTGTGAGTTACCACTGTCTGATCCTCCTAGACTGACTGTGGGTAGATCCCTCTGCGTCTCTGGCTGTTTTCCACATATATGTATATGTACTGGGTACATGCCTAGTACTATTGGTCAGAAGAGGAAGTCAGATCCTCCTGCAACTGGAGTTACAGATAGTTAGGAGATGCTATGTGGGTGTTAGAAATTGAACTCAGGTCCTCTGCAAGAGTAACGAGTGTTCTTAACCACTGAGCACCTTTCTAGGCCTCTGCCAGTCGTCTTAATAACAACATTGTATATGATTCCTTCCTCCCTGCCCCCCCCTTTCTCTCACCCCCCCCCCCCCGTGTGTGTGTGTGTGTGTGTGTGTGTGTGTGTGTGTGTGTGTGTGTGTGTATGTGTGTGTGTTTATGGCCTCCAACTCTCTGTGTAGCTGAAGATGACTTTGAATTTCAATCTTCTTGCTTCTACCTTCTGAATGTTGGAATTCTGGGTGTATATCACTACACCAATTTATGATGTGGTGTTGGGATCTGAACCCAGGAATTGATGTATTTTACTAGGCAAGCACTCTATCAACTGAGATTTGCCCAGATCACTGCATACAGTTTCTCTCTTTAAATACCTTCTTACACATCACCAGTGTTGTATCCTGACCTTTTAGAAAACATCTACCTAGTGATTCATTTTTATTTTATTTTTTTTCCAAAAGAAGGCTTTTTAAAAAGGATCAAAGGTCCTGGTGTGAGGTCCCAGAGGCCCTACATGGGCTTCTAAAAGCTCCAAAACAAACAAACAACCAAGCCATAGAAGGAATCAATCTGGTTGCTCTTCAGAACCATGCAATCCGTCCTATAATACTGCTCTTTGCACAAGTTCCGTAAACCCTGTCATGTGGAGCCAACCCTCAACCCAGAACAGAATCTGCTAATGATCACTGCTTGCCAGGAGCCCACAGGAAACCACTAGACATGTCGCAGACCCCATGCCTGCCTCCTGCCTAAGCCCTTTCCAATAAAGCCTCTTTTCATGAGTTTATAAAAACACTGATCGGATCCGTTTGGGTCCCTGCTTTTTCCGAGGTGAATGCTGATGTCTGTGTGGCGGGAGGGAGGAGCTGAGGCCTGCCCTTGAGACTGAGAAAATAACAGGTTAGATTGGAGGGACAGTTTCCTGCCTACCCTCACCCCTTCTTTCCAAGGACATTCCTGAGGCTGATTTGGGTGAAAGGTGGCTAAGTAGGACAGACTAAATGTGAAACACTGTCAGCCTCCCTGCCTGGCAGGCCTTCCTAGAACCCAGTGCTGCCTCAATAACCCTCCCCCCCCTTTTTTTTAAATAATAAATAAATGACTTTAGACAGGAAAGCTAAACATCGTGTGTTTATGCAGACTTGGTTTCTCCAGGTTTAAGACGAGGCTTGATTGTCTTGTAGGATTGTTAGGAACAACATATTGCCTGGCACTTGATAGGTGCTTACCATTCTCCGGTTTCCTTTCCTTCTCTCCCATACGGCCACCTAGACAGTCACCTGCTGCTTAATTTTCCTTACAAGTGCTTAAAGTTTCAGAAACATTGTAAAAACATAAATAGGAAGTTCCAGTATTGTTCGCCTTTATAAACATTTTTCTTTTCAATTTCTATGTCTGTATGTCTGAGTAGGGTGCATGCATATACCTCTAGAGGGAGTTCGAGCTTTTGAGCTGGAATTACAGGAGTTGCTGGCCCCCTGCTGTGGGTGTTGGGGTGGGGGAATTGAACTCTGGTCCTCTGGAAGAGCAGCAAGGGAGGGAAAGACAGAGAGCAAAGGCCCTCACTCAGGTGTCTGGTGGCGTGGCTGGGGCCTCTTATTATCGTGGAATAGGACACATCTCAGTTGTCAGCTGTTCAAGGCCCCTTTCCCTTCCCAGCTGCAAATCAGCAGTCTACTCGGAGCCTCCTAGGGACCTCATTTATGGGATAGACATGCACCAAAACCTTAGGCAACACCAGTGCCTTCTGGTCCTACCTTCACTCACTCAAGCCAAGGCATCCCAGAGTCACCAGAGAGAGAAGAGGGACAATTGATTCTTACCTGTCTTTTGGGATATAAATTCAGAATTGCCAAAATGTATCCATGACAGATGCTGGGTCAACTCATTGCTCTTTTTCTCCCAGGAGCCCGTATCCACACTTGGGTGTATCTGACTTTCCTGTACTCTCTCTTGTGAAGCACATGACCCCACCTGAGTGTCCTGAACTTTGTTCTGAGCTCCCTTCTTCCCTTTAGCTTGTGTGAAATTATCCTTGATAAAATCTCCAACCAGCTAGTCTTAAAATTCTTTTCAGTGTTGAAACCAGGAATCCCAGTTTGGTCTGAGTTGATGTTCCTAAAAACCACAGGGAACTCCTAGGCTGATGAAAATGGCAGTGTGTGGAGCTGTCCTTGTCACTGGAAGGTGCAGGAACAGATTCATTTTTCTCCACTGATTAAAAAATTAAAAGGTGGGGAAAAATCATTAATTTCAGTGCAGAAAATAATTTCAGAATGAGCCAGAGTGAAGCAGAACTGGAGTTTACTAAAAGGAGACTGTAGGGGATTATGTTGTTCCATTGTAAATAATTGTCCCATCCACTGGTTTAATAAAAAGTGCTGATTGGCCAAAGGCAGACAGGAAATGTGGGCCAGGCTATCAGACTAAGAAAACTCTAGGAATAGGAAGAACAGAGCACAGATACCACAGAGACTCCAGAGTTACCAGACAAGCCAGAAGATGCATAGGACACCTACCTACGCTGCTCTGAGAAAAGGTACCGAGCTCCATGGCTGAACAGGATAAGAATCATGGGTTAGTTTAAGGGTAAAGAGTTAGAGCAAAGTACATGCTGTGCAAAAATAAGTTTGGATCCCTATCACTGTGTCAAGGCCAGGTGAGGTGGCATGTGCTTGTAATCCCAGAGATGGAGACGAGAAGATCCCTGAAATTTGTTGGCCAGCTGCTTTAGTTAGGTTGATGAACTCCAGGTTTAGTGAGTGATACTGCCTCAAAAATGAAGGTGGAGGGTGAGGGTGCTTGATGAAGACATCTAATAGCTAACTAGTTTTTTGGCACACACACACACACACACACACACACACACACACACACACGCACATACATGCATACATGCACATATGCACGCATGCACAGAGCTGCATGCACATGTGTGTATACACATCTACATGGATTCATACAGCACACACACACACACACACACACACAGATGTTTACAAATGAGGTTAAGTATAGCAAGGGTATGGATATAACTTCTTATGGAAAACTTTACTGACATGTTTCAGCAGGACCCATACATAACAATTTAGTTATGTATGTTATATATTATTTCTCAGATGATATTTCAAAGGATAGTCAAGAAGTGGTACATACTCTCTTTGATAATTGAGATTGTAGGGTGGCTCCCGAGGTGACTTGGATGGGCCTACAATTTGTTAAGATGAAAGTCTGGCCATAAGAATTACACCATGGGGCTAAGACATGTCTTATTCTTTAAATGGTTTTGCTGTAAAGTTCGCTGGCATAGAGTTAATTATAGTATGAGGTTTCTGGCCCAGACTTTCAGGCTTAGCCTTGTGGCCTGAATTTTTGGGTCTAGCCTTGAGGTTTGGACCCACAGATCCACAGACCTGCAGACCCACAGAGCCACAGTCCCACAGAGATACATAGATGCTTACATTAATTGTATACTGATTGACCTGGGGCCCAGGCATATAACTTTCTAGCTCTTGCTCTTAAATAAAGTTTGATTAAGGAAGCAAATCTAACCCATGATTTTTATCCTGTTCAGCCATGAAACTTGGAACCTTTCTCAGAACAGCATAGTTGTCCTCTGCTTCTTCTTGCTTCTTCTGCCTTCTCTGTGGCATTTCTGCTCTGTTCTTCCTGTTTCCAGAGTTTTCTTAGTCTGGTAGCCCCACCCACACTTCCTGTCTGCCTTTGGCCAATCAGTGCTTTTTTATTAAACTCATAGGTGGGACAATTATTTACAATGTAACATCATAAATCCACTACATATCCCTATTTCTCTTTTTAAAACAAGAACCCCAAATCTAATTTCCTTTGTATAATTTTTTCACTATTATCTATAAAAACTTGTGTTCAACACTGTAAACAAAAACAAACATCCATAATCCATTTTTTGGGAATGTGGGCGTTGTTCTCTAGGCAACTTCCTGCTGAATAGGGGCGCTGACAATCTCATGGAAATCCAAAGAAAAATTTAGGATTATGCACAAGTCTTTAGTGGAGTACTTTGTAAGGCTGGATCATTTCAGCCAGTTTCCTTGAAATTATTCGGGATACAGAGCTTGGGAAACTTCAACAGAGGTGCTCTGTAATGCTGAATCATCTGGACCATCCATTTCCACTGGAAACTTCTCAGGGGTCTTCCTTGATCAAACTTTATTTTCTTAATCAGTAATAAATCCACAGCCTCTCATTTTTCTGTGGAAATAAAAAGAAAACCTCGTCTCCAAAGTAGCATATCTTTTGATTTCAATTTTAAAGTCAACTCATTTATAAAATATATAGGTTGGATTAATACAGGAGCATTTGTAGTCAAATGGCTTTTAGAAACTTTTACGACTTCATTTTCAGTCAAAAAACTTAAAGACAAGACAATATCATACAGTATCCACACTCTGTATTTTCCATCTTTATGTGGCTTATTATTTTTCTTTATTTTTAAGGACTTTATCCTTTCCTTTTTTTCTTTTCTCTCTCAAGCCTACATATATATTTTTAATACACTCTAAGACATTTTGAGTTATTTGAATTTGTCTTCACTGTATATCTCTTATTTCTTATCTTATTTTGTTTCTGACCACACCTTTGCTTGGCTAGGGTGACTGACTCCACCCAGCTTCCTCGATTTCTTTGTTTCTGTCCACTTCTTTAATCTATTAAAGTGTGGCTAAGGAGTACAGGCTTGGCTAGGGTGGCTGACCTCACCCAGCTCCCTCTATTTCTTTATGTTTCTGACCACACCTTTAATATGCCAAGGTGTGGCTAAGGATTAAAGGTTAGTTGGATGGTTGGCTCCACCCAGCTCCTAGTCTAGCTTCGTAGAATTTAGCTTTTAAGCGCAGGTACTCTGGGGAATTTTAGGGTCTATAAAGTAAAGCACTGCCATCTGCTGCTCATTAACTCCATTTAAGTATCTGGCAGCAGGGCCTCTTAAAAGACACATAAGTTTTTGCCTCTAAGGCTGAATCGGGAAGCTTCTTTTGCGCCCCTCTGCTTGCCTCCAGCAAACAGAGCTCGCCAAAGAAAATGCTGCTGCCAGTTAGCAGTTTTTGACTCTGTTTTCTTTTTGTCTATAGTAACAGAAACCTTAAATCCACCATATGCAGTTCCTTGCTTACACTGAGGCTCAGGAACTGGCCTTGTTCAGCTTAAGTTGCATGAAGAAAAGAATAATTTGTAATTTAATTCAATACACCACTCAGTCTCTTTACCACAACCCACTTGAGAAGCACAACTCAGAAGGTGCTTTTGGCTCCATTTTTGTGCTCAAGACTGTTTTCAAACTTTTTATGGCTTTATGTAGGTATGTTTACCCACGTTGGGCTGCTGTTTGTTGTATGAGGTTTCTGGCCTGGATTTTCAGGCCTAGTCTTGAGGTTTGGACCCACAGATCCACAGACCAGCAGACCAACAGTCCCACAGAGACACACAAATGCTTACATTAATTGTACACTGATTGACCTGGGGCCCAGGCATATAACTTTCTAGCTCTTGCTCTTAATCTAATCCATGATTCTAATCCTGCTCAGCCATGCAGCTCGTTACCTTTTCTCAGAGCAGCATAGTTGTCCTCTGCTTCTTCTGGCTTCTCTGTGGCATTCTGCTCTGTTCTTCCTGTTTCCAGAGTTTTCTTAGTCTGGTAGCCCTGCCCACACTTCCTGTCTGCCTTTGGCCAATCAGTGCTTTTTATTAAACTTGTAGGTGAGACAATTATTTACAATGTAACATTATAAATCCACTACAGTTAATATTTCTTTTTTCATATATGTGTGTATGTATGTGTGTGCACATGTGGTATAAAGTATACATGTGTGTTCAGGTGTGCTTTCCTTCAAAGGCCTTTTACAGAAGCCAGAGGTTGGCTTCAAGATGTCTTCCTTAATCACGTCTCCACCTTAAGTTTTGAGATAGGGTCTGTTCACTGAACTTGGAGCATGTCACTTTAGCTAGGCTGGCCAGCACTAGAATCCTCTTCTACCTCATCAGTGCTAGGATTGCAGATGTGCACCATCATACCTAAGTGGCTCATAGCTGTCTGTAACTCCAGTTCCAGTGTCTTTGGTGCATCTGGCCTCCAAGAGCACCTTCTTGCATATGCACATAATTAAAAAATAAAAGTAAATCTTTTAAAAAAAATCAAATATGAGGTTGGCAAGATGGCTGAGTCTGTAAGTACTTGCTGCTCTTCCAGGGGACCCACTCCTGAGAAGTTCTGTTCCCCACAGTAAGGGGCTCACTTAAAATAAAATAAAAAAAATAACTAGATGTTAAGGTGTCAGTAACAGAGATTGGAATGGAATAAGCTGGGAATGGTGGCATCTATGTATAATCCAGAGGAAGGGGACAGGAAATGATGGGACATGGGAATGGAAAAGGAGATGGTCACCCTGAAGTCTGGAGATGGAGATACGGCTCAGTGGTTAAAAGCACAGCTTGTTCTTCCAGAGAATCCAGGTTCAGGTCTTGGTACTCACATGGTGGTTCACAACCACCTGTAACTCCGGAACCAGGGGATCTGATGCCCGTTTCTGGCCACCTCAGACTCTTGCATGCACATGGCACATATACACACTCAAATGCACACATGAACTTGTAAGATAAATAAACATTTATGATAAGCATTTTTCTCTCCTAGGTGCTTTTGGACAGTGTTTTACCACAGCAATAGCAAAGAAAATTGGACACTTGGCAAACATTCTGCTACTGAACCATCCCTCTGATCCTTTATTTGTTGTTGTTGTTGTTATTATTATTGTTATTGTTATTTTATTATTAGCCCAGGCTGACCTAAAACTCTCCAGTTAGCCAGGGATGACCTTGAACTCCTGATCACATTTTCTCCACTTCCAAGTGCCAAGATTAAAGGAATACACCACTGTGTCCAAGTGTACAAAGTGCTAACAAACCTTGGGTTTTGTGAATGCTAGACAAGCACTCTACCATGAGCCACATCCCTAGACCCTATCATTCATATGTGACACTTCTCTGTACCTGTTTTTCTGGCTTATAAAACAAGCACAATGTTCATTATGCATTTATTGAGGCTTAGTTCAATACTAGAAAATGTTGTGTGGTTGTGGCATAAAGGCCATATTCATTTAGGAGGACATTCCTATGAGTTTAAAAGCCCATCAAGTTTCCATTTGAGAAAAAAACTGCCTTCTCACTGCTTGCCCCCACCCTCCTTCTAAGAGAGGCTCACACCCAAGAAAGTCTCGGGGCCTCTCACTCAGAGTTGCTTTTCCCCAGCCAACACAGTTCAAGGCTGCAACAGAGTGGATAAGAACCTTGGCCTTTGCTCCTTCCTGCCTGGGCTTCTCCCCCAAGAGGATGAGCCTAGTCCCAGGCTGTGAATAGAAATGCTGTGTTGGTCTAAGGATCAACTCATTGGCTTGTTTTCTTGAGGGCTTCCCACCCCCTCCTGAATTCTCAGAATTCTTGGCTCTTGGTAGTAGCCCCAAGGGATCTGCTCCCAGGGCTGGGGCAGTTGGGAGGATTTACACTGTAGCACACAGGCCCTGGCCTGGGTCCACAGAGTGGAATGGATCTGAGAAGGAGATAGAAGCATGTAGTAGTATGGTTTCTTGGTCCTGTGCGGCCAGAAGCCCAGACCCTGCTGCACTAGACCCCTTAGCCGTCTGCCACTGCTGCTCAGGCACCCAGAAATGACTCAGACACTTATATTAACTTCATGCTGTTTGGCCTATGGCTCAGGCACATTGCTAGCTAGTTCTTACATCTTAACTCAACCCATTTCTATTAATCTGTTTGCCATGTGGCCCGTGGCTCACCCGGGTTCCTTACATGTTGCTCCTTTGGGCTTCAGGCTTGGTCTGTCTGACTCTGCCCTACTTCTCTTACCTATGTTCTGATTTCTCCTCCTACTTTTTCTATGATGCCTGCCATGGCCCAAAACAGCTCCTTTATTTAAAGATTGAGATCCACAGCATACAGAAAGACATTCCCACATCACCTCCCCCTTTCTGTCTAATCAAAAAGGAAGGTTTCAATTTTAACATAGCAAAATTACATATAACAAAATATTTTGAACAAAAAGGAAACAAAGACGGTTTCTTAGTAGCAGCATTTTCTTGGGTCTGCTCTGTTTGCTGGCCATAAACAGAGACACAGTCCCTTTAATACAACTTACTGATTCAGCTTTATTTGCAAAAACTATGCAGATCTTTAAGAGAGTATATTTTAAAAGCTCTTCTGGTTGAAAGATGATTAAAGATTCACAATAAAACAGATTCAGATGAAAAAAAAAACCCGTAAAAGGGTCACAAAAGATAGATTCATAGCCTTCAGAGAGAAAAGAAAGAGGGTAGAGAAAGTTCCTAAAAGAGACATAGAGTAATAAAAATATAATAAGCCACATAAAGATAGAAAATAGATACAAAATCTGGATTTTGGTTGTTATTGTGTTTTCTTTTAATTTTTTAACTGTTCCTGAGCTAACTGCAGAAAGACAATGGATTGCAAATGCAAAGGCTACTAAGTTAAACAAGAATATATATTTTAAAGGTATTTTGATTTTGAAATTTGTGTCTGAGGATTTATTGCTTTGGAAGAGTTCTGCTTTTGTTTCCACAGAAGATGAGAACCTTTTGATTGCTTCCAGGCAAATATGGTTTCATCAACCAAGACCCCCTGAAAAAAAAATCTCTGATGGGAAGAGATGGCCATATCAGCTTCAGGGCTGCAGATTATGATCCGGTCTCAAGAACCTGTAAGATTTTCAGCGCCTCTTAATCAGCAGGAAGCAGTAATGGAAAACTATGCCAAAATTTCCAAAATATTGCTTATAAATGTCTGTTTTCATTATAAATGGTTAATGGTCATAGTTAATCTCTTTCTAAGAAGAAAACAGGGATATGGTACATGAATGATTTTTTAAAAATTAGATTATTGAATTTACTTAGATCAGGAAATCAGCTGTTAATCTCAAAATGTTTTACATTGGTATGGATTTTGGTTTATTGACACAAACTTAAGGTCAATTCTCTTAGGCTGTATGTATTTTTCTACTCTGGTTTAAGATATAATGTTTATGTAACTAATTTAAAATTGTAATGTATAATTAAGAAATGCATGTTAGATTTTTAGGTATGCAAACATATAATTCAATTAGATAGGTAATCTTCAAACACTTCTAAGACCTACAGAATATGGCATTTAAAATGTTTTAAGAATTTGCACTTTTCTGGACAGTGAGACAGGTCTGCTCCTGGCAGCACTAATTTACTTCAAGAGAAAAATAGGCATCGAAGAAACTCCATATAGAGTCTATTTGTGGCATTGGTTAGCCACTGGACATGAACCTGTTCTTATATCGACTGCTTGACAGTATACTGTTCAAACTGAAGATGTGGGTCCCATAGGAAGGTGACCTCTGAACTTTGGCATGACAAGCCAAGATGGTCATTCAGGTTCCTGCTTTGCAGAGAAAACTGTCAGATATTCTTCAGGACTCAAGGAGAAGGGACTGATGAATGGGCAGAGCAGATTTTCTGATTCACTGAAATGAAAAGAGATTCTGGGCCTGTAGGCTGAAGATGGATGCCACAACTTTGGGTGACTGTCCAGGCAGATAGATGTCATTTCTGTCATTTCTAGATCTTGGAAGTTGCTTGCACTGCTGGTTTACTTGGGTAAATATATCCTTCTGTGGTCTTTGATGTAGTTGAAAATTAGATAGTTATAAGATTATAAGTATAGTTTTTCTTAGTTATTTGAAAGGTATATTGAATATGAAACTTTGGACTCATAGGGATAAGGTAGATGATAAAGTATTTTCTTTAATTTTGCTAAATACAAATAGACTAGATATTGTAACTGTAATTCTTACTTGATGGCTATTTTGTTATATGTAATTTTGCTATGTTAAAATTGAAGCCTTCATTTTTGATTAGACAGAAAGGGGGAGGTGATGTGGGAATGTCTTTCTGTATGCTGTGGATCTCAATCTTTAAATAAAGGAGCTGTTTTGGGCCATGACAGGCACCATAGAAAAAGTAGGAGGAGAAATCGGAGCATAGGTAGGAGAAGCAGGGCGGAGTCAGACAGACCAAGCCTGAAGCCCTAAGGAGCAACATGTAAGGAACCCGAGTGAGCCACGGGCCACGTGGCAGACAGATTAATAGAAATGGGTTGAGTTAAGATATAAGAGCTAGCTAGCAATGTGCCTGAGCCGTAGGCCAAACAGCATGAAGTTAATATAAGTGTCTGAGTCATTTCTGGGGGCCTGAGCAGCAGCGGCGGGTGGCTAATGGGTCTGGCGTGGCAGGTCTGTGGGTCTGGGCTTCTGACCTCCCGGGACCAAGACCACAGAGGCAGATATATCACCATACCCTGGTGAGACCAGGGGTCCTGGTGGGGCATGAGCCTCACTCCATCTTCCCTAGTTACTGTGGTCCAAGCACAACAAGTTATTGGAAAATTGGCTCCCTCCTCTTCTCTCCTTCCTCTCTCAAGGCCAAGGATATTGCAAGATGGAGATTTGTTGCATTACTGGGGTGTAGTTACATGGTGATGGAGGTTGGAGCTGGCTGTGGATGGAGGATGGACTTTCTGGTACAATTGTTCCTAGAGGTAGGGGTCTGTGTGGATGTTTCCAGGTTCTTAGCTTCTTACTTGAAGAACGGAATAAAAGGAATACTCAGGTTTGCAAAGGAATCAAGGTTTGTTAGGAGGGAAGGAGTAGTATAGATTAGAGGGAACATACTGTCCAGACTGACAGCAGACCCCAGGAATGAGAGAGAATGCTCAAGGATCTTGGGCCATGCCTAGGATCTCTCTCTCTCTCTCTCTCTCTCTCTCTCTCTCTCTCTCTCTCTCTCTCTTTCTCTCTCTCTCTCTCTCTCTCAATTATTTATTTATTTTTTTCCATACCCAACACGGTTCCCCCTCATCCCCTTGCCAGCCTCCCGTTCACTCCTCAGAGAGGGCAAGGAGTCCCAAGTGAGTCAGTTCGGTCTGGCATATCCAACTGAGGTGGGACCTAGTCCCTCCCCCAAATATCAAGGCTGAGAAAGGTGTTTTTCCTTAGGACATGGCTCCAAGAAGCCAGTTCATGCACCAGGAATAAACTCTGACCCAAATGCAAGAGGATCCACACACTGCTCATGCCATGTTATCTAAATTCAGAGGGTTCATATCCCTTCCATGAAGGTTCCTCAGCTGTCATTTCAGAGTCTGCAAACTCCCAACAGCATGGGACAGCATACGCTGTGGGTCTCCCCATCATGTTCCCAATCCCAATCCCTCTGCTCAATGCAATCTCTCCCCCCTCTCTTCAGCTGGACCAGTAGCTCAGCCTGGTGTTTAGCTGTGGATCTCTGCATCTGACTCCATCAGCTGCTGGATGAAGGTTCTATAATGGCAATTAGGGTGGTCATTCATATGATAACAGGGAAAGGTCAATTTAGGCTCCCTCTCCACTATTGCTTGGAATCCTACCAGGGCTCATCCTGTGGGTTCTTGGGTGTTTCCATAGCACCAGGTTTCTCTCTAATCCCACAATGGCCCCCTCTATCAAGATAGCCACTTCTTTGCTCCGCCTCTCTGTTGCTCCCCTCCCCCAACTCTACCATGCCATTCTCTCATGTTCTCTTCCCACCTTCCCTTGCTCTTCCACCCCTATGATCCCAATTTGCTCAGGAGATGTCTCTATTTCCCCTTCCCAGGGTGATCTATGGATATCTCTCTTAGCTTCATCTTGTTACCTGGTTGCTGGGGAGGGATCTTGTGGATTGTAGCCTGGTTACCATTTACTTTATAACTGAAGTAGGGTCTCTTTCTTATAGGCCTCAAAGGAGGAGGAGCTGGGTACCTCAGCGAGTGGTTTGAGTGCTTCTGTATTTTGGTTGATAGATTAAGTCATATTCTTCATATTGTACGTATCTCTTCGCCTAGTGCATCTGATTTTTAATCATATGCATACCTAATTATGCATTCGTAAGATGGTAAATAGGGGATTCTCTCTGAAAGGTCACTTGAAGGACATAGTTTGCCTTTCTGCAGTGTACCTCCCCCCCTTTTTTCTCTCTCTTTATATTGGATACATTGGGAATAGTCTTGACTAGAGATTGTTTATATTAGACCATTTCTAGGAGTGCAAAAATCTGTGGTATTGTTCAGAGATTCAAGTATGTGTGGCCTTATAAAGTGGAAGTTTTGGGGGTTCTGAGGTTGTTAGGCACATTGTTTGGAGAGGAGTGTGAGCATAGTGCACGCAGGTGGAGAAGCTAGTTTGCCAAATGCATTATTAGGAGAGGGGAGTGTGTATGACCCTTCTAACTAGAGCCCTGGCTGCTAATCTAATTCCTATGCTGGCCTGCTTCACAGCATTGGTTTAAAGTCTACTTACCCAGCCTCCACAAAGCCCTATCGTGATACATTTTAGGTCTCTAGATTTTATAAAAGAAAAGCACCCACACTTAAGTTCATGTGTGCTCAGACAGCATCTGTAACAGGGCTCTATAGAGGAACAGAACCAATAGAATGAATGCATATTATAAAGAGGATTCATCAAATTGGTTCACATGATATAGGCTGAGTAGTTCAACAATGTCTATCTACATATGGGAGAGATCATGAACCCTGTAGCTGTTCAGTGCATACTCAGGATACATCAGTAGTCCCAGGCTGACATTGAAGGCCTGAGATTCCTGGAGAGCTGCTGGTCTTCAGACCACAGTGGGATACTATGGAAGCTGGGCTCTGATGTCAGTGAAGGATGGTGGCAGGTTTGGCAGCAATGAAGCCTGTGTCCTCACCAGCCATGAGTGACAGTGAACAGGGTAAGGTAGCCCTGCTTTTAGGAAAGAGCTACTCACTCTGTTGGAGGCTCTGCCTTCTTCATTTAATTCTCTCTGGAAACTCAGGAATCTCCCCACACCTCAGATCCACTCTGAGGCATGACTCTTAGTCGATTCCAGTTGCAGTAAGAGAATAAATATCCTGAGGAAGAGCTTCTGTCTGTCTTTCCGTTGGAGAGTAGATATAACAGCTGTGTATCTTCTGGCTAAGGTTCTGGAAATACTGGGAAATATATTTAATAATCTGGGTTTTGGGTTTTGGGGTTTGGTGTTGGCACCAGTAAAATGGGGTTGTTACCAGTACCTACTTCTAGAGGGCACTTTAGATCTTAAGCAAATTCATCCAGGATCAGTGTTTTTCCAAAATTGGACCTTTAATTGTTTATTACATCACTATGGGAATTGTGCAAAAGTAGCACAGCATCATAGACCGGGGGGGGGGGGGGGGGGCATCGTTGGCAGTGACTTTAGGAAAATGATGTAGTTACGCTTTAATTTCCTCGTGCTCACTTCCGACGGCTGTTTCCTAATGTGCCTGGTGCGCACGAGAGTCTTTAGCAAAACCACTGTTTAAGCTGTAATATAGCTGTGAGAACCCTGGGTTCTGGCCACAAGAATCCCAAATACTGCCAGATGGAGCAGTGCACACTTTTAAACCCAGCGCTCTGGAGGCAGTAAATTTGAGGCCAGCCAGTTCCACATAGAGAGAGAGCTCCAGGTCAGCTAGACTCTGCCAACAACACTCCCCCCCCCCCCCCCCCCCCCCCGCAACCCACATGTGCCCAACAGTCTGTGCATGATTCCTCAGGTGTCTACTAGAATTCTTGAAATACTGCTCTGCCTGCCTCCCATGGCGGCTCTCACAGCCTTCCCATGCCTGAAGTACTCAGCTAAACACACAGTCTTGGTGAAGCCACAGAGGTGGAGATTTGGGAGAAGGGGACCTAAAGCACTGAGCTTCTCTCTACCTTTTGTCCCTGAAGGCCCTAGGTTGGAAGGAAGACTGAAGGATGGCTAAGATATGTGAGCTCAGAAGGTAAATGGCCCTGCTGGTCCTTCCTTCCTTTCTCACAGGGAAAAGAAGACAACTGTGCCCCTCCCCTGGACTACACATTTTACACATTTATGAAGAAGAAAGAAAGAAAGAAAGAAAGAAAGAAAGAAAGAAAGAAAGGAAGGAAGGAAGGAAGGAAGGAAGGAAGGAAGGAAGGAAGGAAGGAAGGAAGGAAGAAAGAAAGAAAAACCTGACCCCAAGAAATTTGAATTTCCCCAGGAATCTCAGACTAGGAGAAAGAAAAGGCTGAAGCCTGGAGCCGGCTAGAGAGGGAACCTGTCTCTCCAGAAGAGACTTCACACAGTTCTGGTAACGTGTCAGACCTCTCTGCTGGAGAGAAACTGATGGTCAGCAATGGGTGGGACCACACCTTGACCAAGATTGCTTAGCAATGCATACTCACCCCCTATTTAACCTAAATTTTGTGTTAGGACCCCAAAGACGGCCTGGAAGCAAGTTACTAGACTTCTTGGTTTTTCTTTGAGTTGTGAGGTATGTACAGTATAGTGAGTGCTCAGCAGAATTTATCCTTGGGATGGTAGCGATGATAGTAGTTGCTATTATTATTATTAAATTTCCAACCCGCCTGATAAAGATGATGCAGAAACCCAGGCAGCAGGCTATGTATTTGGTATGTGCTTAGAAACATTTTTTTTTTTTTAAATCTCTCTTACCTGGTTTTTCACCCAGGTGATGGGGTACATACTCCAGTAGAAAAAAAATTAAACTTTTTATTAATTCTTTGTGGCTTTTGCATCATGCATCCTGATCCCAACATATCTCAGCCTCCTCCTCACTTCTGCCTTCTGCGCTTACAACCCACCCCCAAAACAAAGTTTAAAAGTAACGGCCCCCAAAACTCAAAAACACAAAACCAATCAACCAAATAACAAAAAAACAAAAACAAAAAAACCCAAAAAACAAATCAAATCTCAGAATGGAAGCTGTAGTGTGTCCCAGTGAGTCACACAGTATATCCTTTAATCCATACATTTTTACTTGTAAGTGTTCATTGCGATAGGTCATTGGTCTGGTTTGAGGATCCTCCATCGCTCTGGTCCGATACTGGACCCTCACTGGGACTCCTCTTGGATAGCCTATTGTTGCCTTGTGCCATGGAGATCCTGTACCTATGGACCTGCAGGTCTGTCACCTTCATATGCTCTAGCAGTTCATAAATGGGGTGAAGGTTGAGGGTGGGCTATCTAGAAGTCCCGGTTCTGGGCCTGGGTGGTATCTGGTTTGTTCAGCCTTTGAGCTTTTCCTCATCATCACCACCCAGGCAAGCTCTCCAGCCCTGCCTCGGCTAGGCCCCCCAATGTAAAAGACAGCAAGGAAGGGGAGACGTTCTCCTGTTCTCACACCCAGGGGTCCTTATCACCTGCACTTACACCACCAGGGCCAGGTCTACTGTTTTGTCAAAGTGAAGTTCAGGGTCCTCTCTCTGGGTTGCTGCATTTGGCAAGGAGCAGAGAAAGCTCTTCCGTTCCCATACCCCGAGGTTGGCTCTACCGCCTGCTGCAGGTGGTAAGGGGCGGTAAGGGGCGGGAGGCATATTTCCTGACTTGCTATCCTGTGACATGCCAGGGAGGGGGTGGGACAGCTCTCCTGCTCTCACAGGACAGGGTCAGCTCTAGGGTGCTGCCTACGTGAGGTGCTATGCTCTTCCTCCCGTGTGCTACAGCTGCGGAGGGGCAGAGCAGTGATTTCTCCTGTTACAATGAGGTTTTTAGCCTCGTCAGGCCAGAGGTTTAGACCTACAGACCTGCTGCCCCAGAATACTTAGCAGTCCATCGCTACATTCTCCCACTCTTGTGGCCCCGAAGCCAGCTCTTTCACCTGCTACGGGTGCCAAGGGGTGTTGTGAGATAATTCTTTTGTACACTGTAAAGAGTTGTCACTCATATTGGTCTAATAAAAGGCTGATTGGTCAGTAGCAAAGCAGGAAGTCTAGGTGGGGTGACTAGACTAGGAGAATTCTGGGAAGAGGAAGAGGAAGAGCCGACACCAACCAGAAGCAGAGGAAGCAGGATGAGAATGCTGGACTCAGGAGAGGTACCAAGCCATGTGGCTAAATAGATAAGAATTATGGGTTAACTTAAATGTAAGAGTTAGTTAGGAACAAGCTTGAACTATTGGCTGAGCATTTACTATAATCTTAAGTCTCTAAATCAATTATTTGGGAAGAGGCTGCTGGGTATTTGGGAGTTGTTGGTGGGACAGAAACTTCAGACTACAAAGAGGTGAGGGTAAGGGAGAGCATTTCTACCCTACAACCTATGCTTCCACATGGCAGATGAGGGGGGTGGATTCTATTTTCACTACCCTTGGGGCTGTTCACCTGTGTTCCCACCAACAGACTGTGCTCCCACCAACAGGATGCTCTATTGTGCTGCCCAGGTAAGATGCAGGGACTGTGCTCCCTAGCACTGCTGCAGGTGATAGGTTGGATCAACTCTTCCACTTTTTTGCCCTGGGGCCAGCTTTTCTGGCATTCAGTAGGTATCAAGCGGAAAGGAGGATATCTTCTCATCACCCAGGCCATCCTGAGACAGACTGTGGGGCTAGTTTTCCTACTCTTGAATACTCAGGGCCAGCTAACCAGCACTCTGCAGTTTTCTCTGTGTACCCAACAGGGACAACTCTTGAGAGGTGCAGGGCCAGCTCTCCAGAGTGCTGCAGCTGGTGAGGGCCAACTCTGTTCAGCTCCATCCTCACTGCTTTTGATGGTAACAGAAGCTATGGACATCAACACAGACTGTGGCTTCTGACAGCAGCCCAGGCCCAGATGACACCTTGGGTGGCAGTGTAGCTCACTTCTTAGATCTGCATGGATCCAGTGGTAGACAGGCTCTTGAACATCAACATGGCCCCAGATTCCAGGCATCTGTACTACCTTTGATGGTGACAGGATCCTTGGATATTAGCATCCTGTCTGTGGCAGGGCCATGGACCCAGATGTAGTAAGACGTTTCTCATTGGTCCAATCCAAGATCTGGACCCTCCTGCAGTTGCTTAAAATGACTTAGATGCTTAAATTAATTTCAAACTGTTTGGCCTATGGCTCAGGCTTATTGCTATAGCTCCCACATTTTCTTGCCACATGGCCTGTGGCTTACCCTGTACTTTTACATGTTGATTCTTGAGCAGCTAGACAGAGTCTTCTCTGACTCTACCCTTCTTCCCCTTTATCTATGCTCAGATTTTCTGTCTGCTTCTAAGATGTCTTGCCATAGGCCAAAACAGTTACTTTATTAACCAATGAAAGACATCTGCATTACTCAAACATGGCCCTGGTTCCAGCTCAGGCCCATAGGATGTCCTGGCACCAGGTGGCCTTTACTCAAGTCTATATGGGCCTGGCAGCAGGATAGTCCTTTTTTTTTTTTTTTAACTTTGTGTGAGGCTGTGTATGAAGGGTGAGAGACGATGTATGGCATAGCATGCACATCTAAGTGTGTGTTCCATGTAACTGGAATCATGGTTTTGGAGTAAACAATCTGTTGCATTTGAATATGATTTGTCTCATCCAAAGCTCATGTTGGATCCTGGCCTCCCAATGTGGAAATGCTGGGAGATGGTGACATGGGATAGAGATGTCATGGATGGACTAATGGCTTTCTGATGTGAGTGCATCCTGCTGTGGTTCCCCTGGTCATAAGTAACTGTAGACTCTGGCTCCTATTATCCTGCTTTTTTATGTTTGTGTCTACTTCTTGTCCTAATTTTTAACATGATTTTAGGTGGCATAAGGCCCTTGTCAGATGTGGCCACCTGATTTGGGGTTTCTAAATTTCCCAAACCATGCTATAAGATAAACTTCTTTGTAAGCTATCCCATCTTGGGTGTTCTGTCACAGCAAGGGGCAACAGATTAAGACTCAGAATGTCTAGAACATATTGTTTACTCACATATCTTTATGGCCTAGGACAATTCTTGACACATAGAATAGACACTTAGAAATCTGTTGAAAGAATAAACAAAGGTTGGAGAGATGCCTCAGTGGTTAAGAAAGAATTCTGTTCTTGCAGAGGATCTGAGTTCAATTTTTAACTCCCAGGCCAGTCAACTCACAACCTTCTATAACTCTAGCTCCAGGGTATCTTATGTTCTCCTCCGGCCTGCAGAATCACTTGCACATTTTCACACAGACACAGACTCACATACACACTTAAAAATATAAAATAATGATCTTTAACAAACAAAACAACACATGGGTCTGGAGTAATGCCTTTATGATTAGGAGAGCTTGTACTCTTTCAGAGGACCCAAGTTCAGTTCCCAGCACCATGTTAGGTAGCTCACAGTTGCATGTAATTCCAGCTACAGAGGATCTAACTCTCTCTACTGGATTCCTTGGGCATTTCATTCAACTGCACATAACCATACATAGGCACACATGCACACACATGTTAATACAAATAAAAAATAAAACCATATAAAAAGAGGAAAGTCAGAGCAGGGGATTTGCTCGATTTCTTGCCTGTAGGGAATGGAGGAAGCCGTGAGTGAATTCACTCAGAACCTACTTAAAAATCCAGCTCAGTACCATGGTCCCATAATCCTGTAATTTCAGTGATGATGAGATGTGTGGAAAATATCAACATTATTATTGCTATTGTCATCACCACCATCATCATCACTGCCCAAAACTCCTTTAACTATAAGGAAACCATTTGGTAGAAATTCAGATTCCTGCAGAATCAACCCTTCTTGAAATCATAATATATGCTCAAGTTTCATGTCCCTTTAGAAACTAATAGTGTATGAATATGAGGCAGAGTCCTGATCACACAGAGTGAGGCACAGGACCCTTTTGCATTAGAGGTAATGACACTCCCCACCCTGTAACCAGAAGTTTTCTTTCCTATCCTGGCCCCTTGATAAATCTCTCCCACCTGAGGTTCTGCATCTGCTGATAAAATAATTATTCAGAGGTTTATATTAATTGCAGACTATTTGGCCTATGGCTCATAGACTTGTCGTCCCGGACACTTAGCTACCCACTGCTGCTGCTTAGGCCCTGAAATGTGACTCAGACGCTTATACTAATGTCATGCTGTTTGGCTTCTGTCTCAGGTACATTGCTAGCTGGCTCCTTCATCTTAACTCAATCCATTCTCATTAATTTGTTCTACCAGATGGCCCATGGCTCACCTGTGTTCCTTACATGTTTCTTCTTTGGGTATCTGGCTCAATCTGTCTACCCATGGTGATGATAATGGACTGAACTTCTGAAACTGAAAGCTGCCACCTCAAATATTTTCCTTTATAAGAGGTATCATGGCTGTGGTGTCTCTTCACAGCAATAGAAACCCTAACTTAGATACTGGGTGTCTAGTTTTATTTCTGTTGCTGTGATAAAAGATCTTAATAGAAAGCAGCTTAGGGGAGAGATTACTTTAGCTTAAAATTCCAGGGAAGTTAAAGCAGGAACTGAACAACTCTTTATGTTATATCCATTATCAAGAGCAGAGAGAAATGAATATGCATATTTGTTTGCTTGTACTCAGCCCAAGTTTTCCACTTTTGTACAATTCAGTATTTCCTGCAAAGGGAATGGTGCTGCTCACAGTGGGCTGTGTTTTCCCACATCAATTAGTGTAATCAAGACAATTGTCTATAGACGTGTCTACAGGCCAACACAAAGCAGATATGAACACTCTTTACTAACCCACATACATGTTCATAGGTCAAAACAATAGAGACATGAACACTCTTTTCTAGGTTTTATCAAGTTGACAAATAAAGATAGCTATCAAGATATATAAAAATAAGCCTATACAATTTTGCTTGTGAAAAAAATAACATAAAAATTGGAAATATTTGAGATATCCATTAATAGGATAATAGATAACATTTTATTATTATGCTTTAGAATTTATCAAAAAAAGGACTGACTTATTGATAAGGAATAAATATTTATGATATTTATGTATATATGATATGTATCAGATTATAAATAACATATATACCAATATATTATAACATATATAAATTTAAGGATATATTTATATATTTGTATACATATTATACAATTTATATGTTTTATATAAAAACTCTGAAATAAATAAATCTTGAAGACATTTTTTTATGTGAGAAGTCTCACAAAAAAACATATATTGTGTGCTTCTAGTCAGACAAAGTTTTAGAATGGGCAAGACTAACCCAGAATAGGAAGAACTCTTGAGCAGCCATGGAGTGGAGGAGAGGCTTGACTTGGAAGCAATATAAAAAAATCTTTGGATAGCAGATGAACAAATTAGAGTAAAATGTGAACTGTAAAATTTGTGTATTGGGAACACAAACATTAATGATAAAGCTTTTTCAATTTTTACATATGCTTGAAATTTTTAAAAGTATTTTGAGGCAATATTTCACTATGCAGTCTTGGCTGTCTTGAAACTCACTATGTAGACCAGTCTGCCCTCAAAGAGATCATCTGCCCCTGCCTTCTTAGTATTGGGATTAAAGGTGTATGGCCCAACTGTTGGAATTTCTTTTTTAAGATTTATTTTTTCACTTTATGTATATGAATTTTTTTCCCTGTGTATTCTTGTGTGAACCATGTGCATGCCTGATAACTGGAACTGGAATTGCAGATGATTGTGACCATGTGGGTGCTAAAATCTGAACCTGGGTCTTCTGCAAGAGTAGTAAGTGCTTTTAACCTTAGAGCCATCTCATAGCCCTTGGATATTTTTTTTTAAAGACAAGTTCTCATGTATCTCAGGTTGGCCTTGAATTCTTTATGTAACTGGGGATGACCTTGAACTTCTGATCCTCTGACTTTCACTTCCTAAGAGCTGAGATTACAAGTGTGTGCCCTGATACCTAGTTTATGTGATGTTGGGAGTTAAACCGAGGACTCAGTGCATGCTGGGCAATTACACTGCATACTGAGATACATCTCTAGTACTTGAATTTTTAAAATAATATATAAGAGAAACAAAAATGATTTGTGACCAGTTTCCAGCTGTACCAAGATAACTGAAACTGAAATATCCTTCCAATTCTATAAAATCACTCATCTATTTTCTGCCTATGGATTGATTGATTATTTATTTATTTATTTATTTTTATTTTCTTATTCTGAATATTTAAGATGAATGTGATCATTCATCACATGGTCATTTGTGATTGACTTTTTCCATTTAGCATCATGTTTTTATAGGTTCTTTTATGAAGGAGCGTGTTCTTTCCATGAGTGGCTAAGACTTCATTGTTTGGATATACCACATGTGATATTTGTCTACTCAGCAGGTGATTTGGTAGAGTGATGGTTAGTCTTAAATTTTTAACTTGACAGAATTTAGAATCACCATGGAAACATACCTCTGGGTATTTCTGTAAGGCTAGTACCTAAAAGATTTAACCTCAGTGTGGGCAGCATCTTCCCATAAGCCATGGTTTTGAACTAAAGAGTTTGGCATTCTACTCTTTGCTTCTTGGCTGTTCAGGCAATGGGACCAGCTGCCAAGCCTTCCTAGCCATGCTACCATACATCCCTTAAATACTGTCCCCAGATTACAGCTTTTCTCTTTTAAGTTTCTTTTATTAGAAATTTTGTCACAGTAATGAGAAAATTAGCTAATACAGAATTAGTACCAAGAAGTATAGCTGACGCTGTGATAAACCTGATCATGTGGTTCATAGGCCTTTGGAGCTGCTTTGTAAGAGGAATGTGCATGAGTTTCGAGTCATGGATGAGAAAAGCCTCAGATTCCTGTAATCAGAGCTTAATAGACCATTTTACTGTGATCCTAGAGATGAGAATACTGAGGGAAATGTGGACAGTGAAATCCTGGCTCATGCAGTTCCAGAGGTGAGCAGGACTCCATTGGGAACTGGACTAGAGACCATTCGTGTTATATCCTGGCAAAGTTCTGCGTTTAGTCTACTGGTCATAAGAAAGCTATATCAAGAACACAAACACACTTGTGTCTTTCCACATCAGTTTATTGAGTAATGATACATTTATAAGACATAGTGGTTTCATCTCTTAAGTTGTTCTGATTTCCTTGAAAGCCAGCCAGATCAAACCCAGGTATTTTTTTACTCCACTTTTAATTGTTAATATTAGTTCTCAGCTCATACATTGCACAGTGAATACATCAATGTAAAGAGACCGTGGCAAAGTTCAAGAAATTTCAAAAATGTCTAACTGAAGCACAATCAGGAATTCATAGGGGCACAGAAAGAGTCTCTGTTGGAATAAGATAACAAACTCCACCGGAATGCTGCTTACGAGTCCAGCTTCTGGTTCACAAGTTTGAGCTGAGTCTCAGGGTACAGTTGAGCTCCAGAAGTGAAGTGGGGGGACTATGGAGGTTGTAGGGATGAAGGGCAATGGACAGATGGAAGGACAGTTGGTCCAGCTGGATGGTGGTTCAGGTAGGTCATGCCAACAGTAGAGACTGAGATGTCATGAAGCCACTATGTCATCAGGGATTCTCTGCCTGATTGTTGATGCATACAGTAGGTGGTCAGGTGACAGGTCAGTGGGGCTGTTGTCATCACTATCACAGTCTTAGGTGTCCTCTCTAGGAGGCCCAGGTAAGAGTGTTGCAGGTATCCTTTTCTTTGGTATGCTCCTTGAATTCTTGGCTCTGGTTTTCTTGATATGTTAGTAGGTTCATACTCTCCTTTAGTTCTAATTTACTTCAACACAAAGTGGCATCCTTGCTACCTTTAGGAATAAGTTATTTCTTAGTCCCTGCCTCATAGGTGATGCTGGACAGGTATTGTTATTTATGTGCCCACCAGGGTTCAGACTCATCCCATTTCTGTGTTCACACCCGAAACTGAGTCTAAAGCTGCTTGTCAAAATATAGTTTCTCTGGGTAAGGTGCATCCTGAAAAAATGCCGATTTACATGATGTGGAGTATAGGAGGCAGGGCACAGCCTGAGCCCAACGCTCCATTTCCTGATTCTGAGAGCAGGAGTTCACTGGCTTTGCAAGAACAGGAATCACATACTGCTTTTCTCTTGCTCATATGCAGTTTAGAGGCTCATGATGCAAGTAGAACCCAAACTCAGTTTCTAAGAGCAATGGTTTCCTTGGATGTGACCAAATCGTGTTTATCAAGTTACCCTAGTCAGTTTTAATCCAGGGCAGAGGGTTCCAGTTGGACTATGAATCTATGCTCTTTGAAGACTTTCTCCGTTTGCTGGGAGACCAATTGTTTCCTTTGGCCAATGAACTCATTACATTTGCCAGTTGCATGTTGACTATTCATGTTTCTTCATAGTACGAAAGGGTGGGAAGGGTCAGGGGACCATCAATGAGGTTCTAGCTTCTTTTCCCAATTATCTGTATGAACATTGCATGAGCCCCATGTCTATGGGAGGGGCAGGAATACATAGGTGGGAAGACTAAAGAGAGAGGCTTCCATCCATGCAGCTATGGGGAACCTACTATTCATTCTAGATAAAGACTTTCCAGTATGGCTGCTCTTGGGTTATCCATGCTCCTGTCAGTAACTCCTCATTCATGCTCAATAAGGAAGCCCAATAAACATCCCAGGGTGGGATGTGGTGGGAACATACTTTGGTTTGCCATTAAGACCTTATGAGAGGGGATAGATGTCTTACTCCAGTGAGAGAATTTTAGCAACAGTAAGTATAATTGTTACATTCCTGGGGTAACAGTCTATGTTTGGGGTAATTTCTTTAAGAATATGGTAAATGATGGTGATGTAAATCCAGGTATGTATAAAGGCTCTCCTCCAACTCACATTTGGCTATAATAATCATTTCATGCTTATGTAATTGATATGGCAGAATAAACTATCACCAGTTCCTCTTAAAGGCTGAATTTTTTAGCAACAAGCAGCCTCTTCATGCTGAATTCCTAGAAGGCCAGGACGGCTCTGTTAATGCTGGTTGGTCAAACTGTGTGGAAGGGCCTAACTCCTGTGCCGTTTGTGAAATCTTGAAATCCCTTCCCAGTAGCGGCTGCGTTTCTGTCACGCTGGGCTAGACATCTGTTCTGGGTTATGTAATGCCTGAGAGTTTGCAAGTTCATTTCCATGACATCCACCATATGGTTTAAATTATATTTATATTGTTCTTGGTGTTTTTGTCAATCACCCCGTTTCCATAACAACACAGAGATTTGTTGGATCAGTGTGAATAATGAGGTTACAGCCTGCGCTGATGATTGCTGGAAAGCATTTAGGTTATATCTGAAATTGAACAAGTTTTCTATCATTTTCTGGATTTCTTCTTCCTGTATTTCTAAAATTGCTAAATTTTCTATTATATAAATGTTTCAAAAAATTTTAGTTTTTTTTCCAGTGGTGTTTGTCATTTTGTGGTGTCTCAGGAAAATTACATGGAAGTATATAACGTACTTTAAACATGGCACTAATTTCATGAGGACAAAATTATTCTTTCTAAATTTATATGGATCTGGCTGAGTATTAGTTTATAGATAACACCCCCGTAGGAAACTTTCACAGTGCTTTATATAATCACATGAAGTCATCAGCATTATATGAAGTTATAAGCTTATAAAGTTTTGGAGAAAGTAATGTGAGCCTTTGGTCCACAGGGATTTCAGATCTGCTGTTCTCATGTCCTATGTGTTATTCCAGCATCTCCTGTGTATGTGACAGGGTTCTGGTGATTGCACAGCTCACATTCAAAGCTCAGAATGATGTAGCTGAAGCTGGATATGGTGCTATCTCTGTGTTCTGTGGGGTTAGGTTACACCGAACAGGATTTTACACTGAGCATTGTATAGCAGTCATGACCCATCTAATGGTAAGATACCATCAAAATATTAATTTGACAGTTTCAGCAAAACTGCATGGAACTGAAAAAATTATATTAAGTGAGATCACCTAGGCAAGAAAGACAAAGATTATATGTTCTGCTTCATGTGTGGACCTAGACTTTAATTTTTATGTATGTGTGTTTATGAGGGAGGGGATGTGGGTAGATGCCAGGAAATTAGAAAAGAGCTTAAGAAGGTAAAAAGAGGCTTCCAGGGAGAGGGGTCTGGAAGACAAGTGAACACATGTGATATGAAAATGAAAGGGGGGGGCATGGGTGGAAGGGTTTAACTGGAGATGGGAAATGGAGGTAGAGAGAGGAGAGAATGAGATTTAACTAAAAACCAAGAATGTATGAAATGCCAGGGGGAATTCTACTACTTTATATGGTAAAATAATAAATAAATAAAAGTAGTAAAAATTTTGGGATCTAATTAGGCTGTCTATCAAGGCTATTTTTTGAGCCATATATCTGCTGCCCCAGTAGATCTTTGTTTTTATCTTAAAGTATACAAATTCTTCTCTTAATTTTATGTATTTAGTGTCAGCTAATGCATTCCTTCAAATTCTCTCCTCTATTTCTGTTGTGATTTGGTTAACTACACATCCTGCATGCAAATTAGACTGTCGAGGGCACCACCTGTATGATACTTGACCTTGGGTTTTAATCTATAGTGTTTCTACCTCAGAATGTATGTATATATGTGAGTATCACTAGGCAAGTCTACATTTCCAATCTAGTTCTGCTGATGTCAATTTCTGTGTCGTTGATGCGCTGGCCAGTTTTAGGTCAATTTGACACAAGCTAGATCAGAGAGAGGAAGCCTCAAACTGACAAAATGCCTCCATAGCATCAGGCTGTAGGCAAGCCCATAGGCATTTTCTTGATTAATAATTGGTGGGAGAATAGGCCTAGCCTATTGTGGGTGGTGCCACCCCTGGGCTTGTGGTCCTGGGTTCTATAAGGTTGAGAAAGCCATGAGAGTAAGCCAGGGAGAAGCACCCTCCATGGCCTCTGCATCAGCTTCTTCATGGTAGAACCTCCAGGGTCCTGCCCTGCTTATGTTCCTGCCCTCATGGCTTTTGATGAATGGTTACATGGAACGGTGAGTGAAATAAACCCTTTCCTCACCAAGTTGATCTTGGTCATGGCGTTTCATCATAGTAGTCGTAAGTCGAAGACATTGACTTTCCACAAAACTTTTCATGAGTCATAGAATTCCTATCTGCCTTTGTGAAGCAATATTGATATGAGTTTTTAAAAATAAGGTCAACTCCTACAAAAGAAGGAAGAAAGAAAAGTGAGTTTGAAAAACAAGTTAGGTAATTTGTATTTATGGTTTTATATTTTCTGTTGATGTTTTATCCCCTCTCTGTGGATGTCCACGGGGCGGGGCTACTTGACCTTGGTTCCTCCGGTAGTCTGCATCAAAAAGTTGCTTGTGTTAGTATTGTATTTTCAGTCTCATTCCCAGAAATAGGATGATCAGACTTCTCAAAAGCAGTTATGTCCTGCTGGAGTCCAGGATGGAGATCATAGGGACAATTTGCTAGTCCTTCATAGGAAATTTATACAGTTCATGCACAGATCTGGCGAGATGGCTCAGTGGGTCAAGGTATACTTTTTCTATACCAAGTCTAACCACCAGAGTTTGATGCTGAGACCCACATGGTGGGGAGAATGGAGAACCGACTCCTACAAGTTGTCCTCAGATCTCCATACTCACACTTTAGCATGTAGAAGCCCACATGCACAATAAAATTAGATAGATAAATGTAATTTAAAAGATCCATGAGTATTGTTCTTTAGTTATATATTTGGTTTTTATTTTATATTTTATTTTATATTTTAGTTATATATTTAGTTAGTTATATATTTGGTTTTTATGTGTGTATACAGTTTGTATATGTTGTTTCATAGTGGTACTAAATATGAGTACAGGTGAGACTTGCATATTGCTAATTTTTCTCAAATTTTTCCAGTGAGAGAACTGTGGTTACTTTTGGACAGAACTCTGGCTCATCACATGACCCCTCTGCTTTTTGTGCTATAAGATCAAAAGGGTGTTATAGCGTCAAAAGTTCTGCTACAACACAGGCCTTCTAGCGACCTTACTGTGTGTCTTACATATTATCAAGTGTTTCAATCACTGTTCTATTGACGTGAAGAGACATCATGAACAAAAGCTTTCAATTGGGAGCTTGCTTACAGTTTCAGAAGCTTAGTCCATGATTATCATGGTGGGGGAGCATGGCAGCATGCATGCAGGCTCTAGAGAAGTAGCTGAGAGCTATATTCTGATCCACAGGCAGACACACACACACACACACACACACACACACACACACACACACACACACACTGGACTTGGCATAGGCTGTGACACAGTTCCTCCAACAAAAACACACTTCCTAATCCTTTTAATCCTTTCAAATAGTGCCATTCCCTAGCGTATAAAAAAGCAGATCACTGAGGGCCATGGGAGTATACAGCAGGTGACAACTAGTGTTTGACAAGTTGAATTCCCTGATTAGGAGCTCCATCTGGCAAAGCTATGTGGACACAGACTGTTAACAACCAGTTGTTTTTATATCTGTAACTTTGTCAAGTACCATTGCTGTGCTTCCCTAATAAAATCAGCTATAGGGTTCTTTCCAGAGCTCACTGGCAGTATGTTTTACATCTTTGGGCACACTTATAGTTGTGACTAGTCAGGAAAGTTGATTTCTATTTAAACTGTATAATTCTGATGTATAGAAATAATACCAAAATATTCCTCTTCGCTGACACAGGAAAGTAACAGTATTTTTAGTCTAAAAGACAACTAATCTTAGACTTCAGAACAAATTCAAACAGACCAAACAGCTCCTGCGGAAAACACACAAAGAATAATTCCCAGGTGTTATTTATTGCTTAAATCAAGACCATGTTGTTTTGAGGTATACCC
This sequence comes from Phyllotis vaccarum, assembly GCA_033318265.1. Taxonomy (NCBI): domain Eukaryota; kingdom Metazoa; phylum Chordata; class Mammalia; order Rodentia; family Cricetidae; genus Phyllotis; species Phyllotis vaccarum. The sequence continues at coordinate 58,970,140 of JARWLC010000003.1, read as the reverse complement.
CACGCAACAGAGAGCTTTCTGTACATACCCTGACTGATCAAGGTTCAACCTGCTACTGTTATTGTTAAGTCCTGAATTTCAGTGTCGTTCTCTGGGAAACATTTACGTGCAAGGCTGAGCATTGACACTGGCCGGTCTTTGTGACCTTACTAGCCTCAGAAAAACGGTATGAGTTCATGTGTTATGAGAATGGGTTGGGCCATGAAAAGACAATTTTCCAGAGTTTGGCTAAGGGAGAAGCATCAGCAATATAGAGAGGAAAAATAAGTCTGTATGAATGAGAGTGTGTAAAAGTCAGCAGCAATGTAGGGATGAAGCTATGTAGAGTGTAAATAGAGTGAATGCGTGCTGAATGATCAGTGAAGGAAGAAGCAGCAGCAATGTAGGGACAGAGCTACCCAGAATGTGAGCGAAATGTATATGTGCTGAGTGAGATATGAAGCAGCTAAAGGAGGGTGAGAGAAATGTGAGAGAATGTATGAATGAGAGAATGAAGGAGCTGAGCGAGTGAATGATATAAAAAGCCTATGTGTGTGAGTGAATGTGTGAGAAATAAAGCTGTATGAGAGAGCTGTTGGTACATATAGGAACTGTGCAAAAGCTGTATGAGGGTGTGTAAGAGCAGTGCTATATGGTGAGAGAGCTTTGTAAATGAGATGAATAGCTACGGTTGTATGAAGATTTGTAACTGTGGAGGCAAAAGAGGAAACTGTATAAAAGGAGATGTAGGAAAAAAATGTATGTAAAAGAAAGATGTGTGGACACATGAAAATAGATCTGTGTATAAGGATGTACAGCCGAATGTATGTGAAGAAAGATATGTAGTTGTATGTGCAGAATGCAATTATGTGGAGACAGAAAGAATCAGAGACCATTTTTAAGATGAGGTAAAAGAGAAAGTTACTATCAGAAAGCATGTGTGTTTCCTTATTGTACCAGTCGGTTAGATACTTATTCTTAATTATCCCCAGATAAAAAGTTTCTTATCCTTTGCTACTCTGGGGCATTCTTTTTATTACTCTGAAGTGGATCATGGGAGCTAAAGGCCCTGGTATAGCACAGATACAGGAGCATCTTGAACTATGGGTTCAATATAGGGTTCAAATATCTTAAACCTTATGATATTTGTCTTATATCTAGAAGTAAAGGCACAAGAATATTAAACCTACTTCTTCCTCTGCGATAGTAGGGTAGCTAATGCTATTTGCATAGTGTGAGTATCAGCCATGTTAAGTATAAGGCCGTCATTGTGACTTACTATTTGTCTGGTCTGCCAATCTGTGAACATAAGCCCGAAGGGCAAGGCACTAAGTAACATTCCTCTTTGCCTTGGTCCCTGCCTCCTGCCTTGGGTTCCTCGGTCCCTGCCTCCTGCCTTGGGTTCCTCGGTCCCTGCCTCCTGCCTTGGGTTCCTTCCTTTACTTCCCTCAATGCGAGATTGTTATCTGGGAGTGAGATGAAACAAACACTTTTCGTTTTTGTGAGTGTTTAGTTTGTGTGTGTGTGAGAGAGAGATGGAGAGAGAGAGAGAGAGAGAGAGAGAGAGAGAGAGAGAGAGAGAGAGAGAGAGAGAGAGACATGATGAGAGCCTTAATGGGATGCAGAGGCTTCCATGTAAGCCCACGAGAAGAGCTTCATTAAGAGTAAGAATGGTGTGAGTCAAGTGTGGTGGTGCACACCTTTAATCCCAGCTCTCAGGAGGCAGAGGCAGGTGAATCTCTGTGAGTTCAAGACCAGTCTGGTCTACAGAGTGAGTTCCAGGACAGCCAGGTCTATGTAGAGAGGTTCTGTCTCAAAAAATTAAAAACAGGAGTGAGAATGAGAGACAGGGAGAAAGGGGGTGGGAGAAGGAGAGAGAGAGAGAGAGAGAGAGAGAGAGAGAGAGAGAGAGAGAGAGAGAGAGAGAGAGAGAGAGAGAGAGAGAGAGAGGAGGGGGAGAGAGAGAAAGAAGCTACATAGGAATATTAGAGATGCCTCTTCAGAGAAAGTCCCTAAAGAACAAAGTCCTAAGAACAAAGAAAATAATAAATAATACTTTTATAAATTTTTAGGGACTAGCACGAAGTTTCACACTATGTGATTTACTTCATCAAACCAACCACGGTTTCCCCTCCCTCCTCTCTTCCCATTTCCTCCCCCACCTCCCATATATTCCCCCATCCATTCTTCTTCCATCTCCATTCAGAAAAGTGTAGTAATAAATTTCTGTATCCTGCCCAGCTGGTCCTGTAGCTGTTCAGTCCCAAATAATCATACAAAGTCTTATATTAATTACATGCTGTTTGGCTTATGGCTCAGGCTTATTACTTGCAAACTCTTACTCTTAAACTAACCCATGATTCTTACCTTGTTTAGCCACGTGGCTTGGTACCTTTTCTCAGAGCAGCATTTTTATCCTGCTTCTGCATCTCATTGTCATCTTTCTCCTTTTCCTCTTCCCAGAGTTTTCTTAGTCTGGTAGCCCCGCCCATACTTCCTGTCTGCCTTCTGGCCAACCAGTGTTTTATTAAACAAGTAGGAGTGGCAAATATTTACAATGTTCTAGAGTATAATTTGACAACATTTCCCCTCTTTCTTTTTAGAACAAGAAACTAACATCTAATCTCTGTATAGCCTTTTTTCAGATCCTTATCTATGACAACTTATAATCAACACTCTAAAAGATGAACATTTATAATCCCTTTTTTTGGAATGTGAACATAGTTCTCTAGACGACTTCCTGATGATTGGGGGCACTGGTAATCTTTTGGGGAATCCTGAGAAAATTCAGAATTATGGCCAAGTCCTGACTAGAGTATTCTGTAAAACTGGGTCATCTCAGCCAATCTCCTTGAAGCTGTCCTGGATGCAGAGCTCAGAGGAAACTGTAACAGAGGTGCTCTGAAATGTTAGATCATCTGGGTCATCCGTTCCCCTCTGAGGTTTTCAGGGATCTTCCTCAATCAAACTTGGTTTTCTTTAACTCGGAATGAATTCACAGCCTCTCATTTTCTGTGGGAATATAAACAAAATTTCTTCTCCAAAGTAACAAATCTTTTCACTTCAATTTTGAAGTCAAGGCATTCACAAAATATACAGGTTGGATTAATCAGCAGCATTTATAACCACGTCTCTTAGCAGCTCTTGCTCCTTCCTCAGCAATCAAATAATTCAAACAACATAACATGTAGGATCCAGAATCTCTGTGTATTTTCCATCTTTATTTGAGATATATATATATATATATGTACATATATATATATATATATAAATTTGTTTTTAAAGGACTTTCTCTATTCTTTTTCTTTTTTTTTTTTTCCCCAGGCCTACATATATTTGTAAATACACTGTAAACTGTTTGGAGGGTTTTTTTTTTTTTTTTGGTCTGAATATGTCTTTCCTGTATATCTTTATTCCTTTCTCTTTTCTGTTTCTGATCATACCTTTAATCTGTTAAGTGTGGCTATGATTAAAGGCTTAACTATGGCGGCGGACTCCACCCAGCTCTACCCAGCTCCTTCGTGTGTGAGAGCTTAGATTCATGGCAGAGTTACTGGCAGGAACCATGTTAACCACCCCAACTGTGGGGAATTTGAGGGTCTACACTGCCACCAAGTAGAACACTGCTGATCGCTGCTATAAACCTCATTTAAATGTCTGACAGGAGATTCTCTTAAAAGAGGCTCATGCGGGTTTTGCCACTAAGGCTGAGTCAGGAAGCCTCACTTAAAGGAGCCTCGACCTTCTTGCCACCAGCAAATAGAGCTGACCCAGAAAATGCTGCTACTAAGAAGCTGTGCTTGACTATGCTCCCTTTTAGTCTGTACTAGCAGTAACCTTAAATCCATCGTATGCAGCTATGCTTATACCAAGGCTTTTGTGAGACTTTGGGAACTGGCCCTTTTGAAGTTTAAGCTGCATACTGCACGTCCGACATTTTATGGCTCAAGTCCACGTGTCAAAGTGTCTCTGAACTACAGCCCACTTGAGAGACACAAATAGAAAGATGTTTGGGTTTCCTTTTAGAATCTTTTTTTGAGCTTTCTCAAGTCTATGTAAATTATGCCTCATGTCAGAATGCCATTTGTAGTAAGAAGTTTCTGTGTCCTGCCGGGCCACTTTTGTTTCCACAGGTGAAGAAAAGTATGGACACCATCAAAATTAATATGTGATTCAAACATAAGGAACTTCTTGATAAGGAGAAATGATGGCTCATCCAGACCATTCTTTAAGTTGGAAGAAAAACTCACCAAGCAAAGGTTGGGCAGAATTTTGTTGTTGTCTTTATAGAAAATTAAAAATACCCATCTTCAAAAAGTAAAAAAACTTTGGACATCTAGATATTTAAAGCAGAAGGGAAGGGTATTTAGAAAAAAGTTTACAAGCAAAAAAATTATTGAACCTATTGGTACCAATATACTCTACAGGGTAAAATCTCACTGCCTAACATCTATATCTCTGTATTTATAAGAAAAGTTGAAGTCCCAGTTCAATTATAAATCAAAGCTGGCTTTGGAGTTGGAGTGTGTATTCTTCTCTAAACCCAAGAATGCTTGTTAAAGGAAAATGCAAAATCTCTGTATCATATCAGATGAGCCACCTGATAGGAGACAGAAGAAAAGCAAAAATTAAGGGACTGCTTTATTGCTACTAATCTCATGATCTTTTAGCATAAATATTATCTCAGTTTATAATAATAATGATATATATTTAACTTTTTTGTCATGATATTAATGATCCTATAAAGTACTGATTTTAGAAAAAAGGCTTTATCTAGCTTCCTGTACATTGTTTTTGGTTTGAGTCTCATAAATTTTCTGCAGTGAAGTATAACAATGCCCAATTGCAACCTTTGAAGTCTCCAAAAGAAGGATGAGGCCCCACAGCAGTTTCACACAGGCTACGATAACACTACTAGGCTGACAAACACCAACCAGAGATCTGCTTTGGATTACAAACTGCTCAGAAAAATTTCTAGGAGGCTCGCTGAGATAAACCAGCCTCACAGACTACTCTAGCCAGGACTTGAGACAAGCCCTGAACTTTCCCATTATGCAGAGACTGGACAACAAATGATACAGCTCCCCATGCCAGGACTTGACAATTAACAACATATTTTCTTTTCAGGATCCCCTAAAGATACTGTCACCCTCAGACAGGAAGAAGTAAATTTAAGAACCACAACACCCACATTCCCAAGAGGTGGGGTGGGTGATTTTTGGTCTTTATATAGGTTAATGGATAATTGTCATTATTTAGGGTGATGAGCTACAAATTGTTATTGGTTAGGGTTAGGAAAAAAGCTGAACAGGGAGATTAGATTCATCGTTCTTGTTTAAAAAAAGAGAAAAGAAAAAAGGGGATATGGATGATAGGATAGCAGGGCAGATTATTGAATCTACTCTGAGAAAAGGAGAATACAAATGTGTGGCAGGATTAAGGTGTCAGCCGATAAGGTCAGAAGATGCTTCCGGGACCCTGGAGGGGGTGTGGCCAACCTGGAGGGGGTGTGGCCAAGCCCATTGATAAGGGGCTGCTGGGATCTTGGGAAGGCCCATTCTTCCTCTCTCTTTTTATCTTTATTTTATTTTTTTGTTCCCTGACTGGGAATCGAACCTGGACCACGATGGTGAGAGCGCAGAACCTCAACCACTAGATCGAGCCAGAAGCCCCTTGAATCTACACACCTGTTAGTACTTAGATTATCATCCCTTGTCAATCTTTGGTACTTCTGCATCAGCTTTCTTGTAGTTATACTGACACATCCCCTTGAAATCTCGCTGGGGCCCCTTATCAATGGGCTTGGCCACACCCCCTCCAGGTTGGCCACACCCCCTCCAGGGTACCGGAAGCGTCTTCTGACCTTATTGGCTGACACCTTAATCCTGCCGCACAAATATGATAATATAGGGTAGATAATTGACTTCACCTTTAAAAAGAAATTACTAGTTCTAAATTATTTACCTTGAATTGGATTTTTGAATATTGTATACAAAATGTGTATATTGATACAAAGCTGAGATTAATTTTGTTACTGTACATATATTTCTATGCTTGTTCAAGGTATTATACCTATATAGTTTATCTAATAATGTAATACATACAAATTGCTAGTCCTTGAAAGTTATTATTACCAACTACTTAGGATATATGTAAGTTAGTAGTTAGACATTACAGTCCAACTTATAGTCATATCAGATATGTCTTCAAGGTGAAGTAGAAATGTATTTTAGATAGGCAGGTTATCGTCAAATACTTCAGAAATCTACAGAATATGGCATTTAAAATATTTTAATAACAGGTTATTTTTACTTTTATGACAATGAGACATGTCTGTTCCTGGCAGCACCAATCTACTTCAGAGAAGATGATGTGCACTGAAGCAACTCCATATGAAGTTTACTTTCTTTGGGGCAAAAGTTAGTTACTAGGCAAGAAATTGCCCTTGCCTCAACTGCAAACAGTATGATGTCCAAAATGGACAAGCAGGACACACAAGAAAGAACTGTCAAAACCTTGCCAAGACAAGATAGGGAGGTCTTCAAGAATCCTGCTTTACAGAGAAGTCTGTCAGATATGCTAGGCCTGTAGGCTGAAGATGGATGCTCCAACACTGCAGAGGAACTTCGGGTGACTGTCCAGGCAGCCAGATGATGTGGGATGTCTTTCTGTATGCTGTGAATAAAGGATGGCCTATAGCAGGCATCTTATACGTAGGTGGGGAAGTCAGAGCATAGATAGGGGAAGGAGGGCAGAGTCAAAGGAGACACCATCCAGCTGCCCAAGAATCAACATGTAAAGGTAACACAGGTAATCCACGGGCCACGTGTCAAGACAGATGAATGGAAATGTGTTTAGTTAAGATGCAAGAGCTAGCTAGCAATATGCCTGAGCTATAGGACAAACAGAATAAAATTAATATAAGCATCTGAGTCTTTTCTGGGGGGCTAAGCAGCAGGTCTGGATGGTGGGGCTGGGCAGTCTGGGACTGCAGGTCTGTGGGCCTGGACCAACTGGATGGGCTAGAAACCTCATTATAAAGCCAGGTGTTTCATTCTTTACATATTTGGAAGTTGCTTGATTGCACTTCCTGTTTATTTAGTTAATATTACTTCCTTCTTGGGTCACTGAAAGAGTCGAAGATGAGGTAGTTATAGTTTTAAAGTGACAGTTTTAAAAAAGATACTCACTAAGAGGTTAAAGTGTCTAAGTTTGAGAGACATCAAAAGATAGTTTTCAGTTAGTAATAGAAGTTAGAAAGTGGATTAGGTACACTCCTTCAGACTCATCAAAATAGGATAAATAATAGGATATTTTCTTTGAACTTGTCAATTGTTAATGGAATGGTCATTACTTATGTAATTATTACTTGTATACATTGTATACAATTATTTTACCTATTGTATATAGTTTTTCTTATGGTAGTTCTAACCTTTTATATTTTTTGACACAAAAGAAGATATGTGATTTATTATATATTTAATAAAAATTAGTCTGGAATATCAGAGGACAGAATCACCCAGAGTCAATCCATGAAGATCAGAGAGTGGTGACCCACCTTTAATCCCATCATGTAGGAAGCAAAGATCTTTCTGGATTTCTGTGAGTTCAAGGCCTAACAGGCAAGTAGTGGCAGCTCAGACCTTTATTATGATTATGATACAGAGTTAAAGCAGGAAGTAAAATAGTTGGGTGGGAAAAGATATATAGGGCAGAAATTGAGCATTATGTAGAAGCGATCAGCTAGGTTGAGGACCCATGAAGCCATCTGTTCAGCCTGAGAAGTTAGTTGTATGAGAATTGACTGTGGTATGTTTCCTCTTTCTGATACTCCAGCTTTCCCCCATTATCTGGCTCCATGTTTTCATTATGTACTAACTAGAATTCTTGCAATAAGAAAGAGGCTGGCCTCCAAGGGGAGTCAACAAAGCATGGCGCATCAAGTTGAGGTAGGGCCAAGCTCCATACCTTGCATCAAGGCTGGGTAAGGCAACTCAACATAGGGAATGGGTTCCCAAAAGTCAGTTCAAGTGCCAGGGACAGGTCCTGATCCCACTGCTAGGAGCCCCACAAACAGTCCAAGCTACACAACTGTCACCCACATGCAGAGGACTTAGATTGGTCCCATGCAGGCTCCCTAGCTCTTGGTCCATGAGCTCCCAGAAGCTCAGGTCTTCTGTGTCTGTGGGTTCCCATCATTATCGTGTCCTTCCCCCAAGTATAATTCCTCCTCTTTCTCTTCAACAGGACTCCTAATGCTGGCTGGTGCTTGGCTGCGGATCTCATCTGCCTCCTTCAGCTACTGGATTGATGCTCTCTGATGAAAATTAGGGTATTCAACAATCTGACTATGGTAGAGGGCAAGTTCAAGCTTCCTCTTCACTATTGCTAGGCGTGTCATCTGGGGTCATTTATGTGGATTTCTGGGAACACACTGCTTCTCAACACCATGTCCCAGAAAGAACTTCAGGGAAGAGTAGTCTGATCTTTTCTGGCTGTGGCCAGAAGAGTGACTACTGTCTTAGAGAGGGCAGTCCCTTGTTCTAACAATATGTGTATATTGTATTCTGAATTTAATTCTTATCAAAGAAATTCTTTAATTCTCTCACCTTCCTATCTCATGCCAAGTAATATGTAGTGGAGAGCAGGTACTATCACCTTGACCTTGAGGTATGGCCTTTAGGACCTGAAGTCCTAGTATTTGGGGCATGGCAAGGCTAGTTTAAGAACAGGTGCACATAAGCCCAGGCTCTCTTCCTGTTTGCTCTCTCATACTCTTGGATGGAGGATCTGCCCCACTGAGCTTCAGCCGTGGACCAGTCTATTTTTCCAGGAACTGCACAACTGCTTAATCTCTTGTATCAGTGAGTGTTTCTCTATAAATCCCTTAATGAATATTAATCTTTTAAATCAATTGCTAGAGATTATATTAGCTATAAGGTTACTTTTAGATTTCTATCTGCCAGTTGCCTATATAGCCCATGGGTGCCCATATGCTCCTTGAGTGGAAGATTAGTTAATGTCTAGTATGCTCTAATTCTAGCATATGGCTCTTTCTCTATTGCTCATTTATCTCCTCTTTATTTTAATGTTTGGTACCTGAGAGATTTCTCAGCTGTTATCTTCCTATGTTGTGGGCAGAGGTGGATGCGTGAGTCATTATTGTATCCTGGATAATGTTAATGTGTTCTGTCCTCTGCTTTTGTACTTCTTGCTAGTGCAATGACTTGGTTATTATATTTAATTTTTAAGTCATCTTTCTCATGTGTGACCCTGATGTTATTTTTTGGTGAGGCTTCTAATTATTTTCAATGCTGGCACAACTGGAGACTGTTGCCATTTATTTAATAATTGCTCTTTACTCATTTGTGTGTCCACAGGGTTATGTCTTTGTAGATGCTCATAATTCTGTGAATATATACATTTTTTGACTATTTTTAATTATATGTTATCTGGCTGTTAAGGATCATAGCTATGAGTTCTGTGTATTATAAAGATAGCAAAGTACTTTGGTCTCCAAGTGTCTCTCAGGGTTGCTGCTTTTCATGGACCTTGGAAGTTGATGACTCTATAAAGCAGGCATTGTGGTGATTATTCCAACAGGCAGAACCTCATTCTCTTCTGTTGATATGAATATGCTCTCTCTTCATAATAAATTCTAGCAAGTCCACCTCCATCTTGGACATCTCTGTGAGCATCCATGCTTGGCTCATGAGGCTGGTATCCCTACTTTATAGTTATCATTTCTAGGTAACAAGTGTCTGATCAGCTTGAGTTTCTGTCAATTCTTTGGGTCTCATCTTTATCAAGTAGAACAGAGATCTTTACCTGACTGCAATACATCTCTTACCCCTCAGAGGCTCTGTATTTCTCAAAGGCTTACAGGTTAGTCACAAATATTTTTCAAAATGTATATTAAAAACATTTTAAAGTTATAATTATATAATTTTTCCTTCTCTTTCTTATCTTCAACCCCTCCCAAGTGTCCCACCCCCCCCCCGTTCGCTCTTGTAACCTTTAAAAAATGTTCACACAGACGTACACGCACACATATTTCTGAATACATAAATACTGTAAGGGTCCCAGAACTGCTGAAAGACGACCCCAGACCCAAATAGTATGCAAGAACGAAGAGCATTTATTCCTCAGAAACAACCAGCATGTGGGGGCCACCATTTGTACAAAATAGCAGCCATGAGGGGTGCATGCAGGTTTCTTTTAAGCTTAGCTAGGGGGATTCCAGGAGTAGTTAGTTAGGTCATCTGAAACATGATTAGTTACACAAGCAGCAGGTATATTAGTATAATTTTGTTTGGCTGATATTTTCGATTTTCTGTATTTGGACATGCTTGAGCAAGTCTGGGCATGTTTTAGGGGGATTACAGGAACTGTCTTTTTTTTTTTTTTGTCATCTTTTTGGGATTCTGAGGGGCTGACTCAGACCTAGCATGTGCTCTCTCCCTGTCCGGCTGTCAGGGTGGCTGATGACTAATGGCCCTTCATTTGAAACAAACCTTGCTTGTTGATAAACTGAAACTTAGATCTGACTGTAAATGGAGGAAGTTTATACCTCTCAATCTCTCCTTGAGTTTGGCTCCATCTCGAATCCTTGAGACTGGTCAACCGACTGATAAGGGATTTTAGAATCATTAGCCAAACAGTAGAAAACTCATTTCTTAATGAATCTTCTAAGAGCATTAAGAGTTCAGGGGCCACAGGTTAAGATGAGCAATAGCAGAATCACTGGTCCAGCGATTGTGTGGTGATCTGGGGGAATCAATCAAACAGTGATTTGAACCAGTTTTGACTTTCTTGTCCAGCCTGGTTGAATTCCTATATTCTTTTCTTAACCAGGGACAGAGATTCCCTGTTAACCCCAGAGTGGTTAGCATAAAACCAGCATTGTTCCCCCAGGGCTGTACAGAACGCCCCCTTTTGGAAAAATAATAAATCTAAGCCACAGTGATTTTGTAAGGCAACTTAAGTTAGCGAAGAAAGGAACACTTCAAAGTGAACAGTGGACTTTCCCAGCTCTAAGAGGTTATTATCAATAGCTTCTCTTAGGGTTTTAAAGTTTTTGTCTTGCAGTATGAGGACTAAAGCCCCTATTGCTGCCGATCTGGTCATTTCTGGTCCTAACAGGGTTGAGACTAGAACAGTGACTACTTCTAAAGCCTGCTTATGTGTCTGTCCTGGTGAAGGGGATTAAGTTGTCTGTATTTCTTTATGAGTGTAATAGAGGATGTGAGGTGTGACTTGGACCAGAACACAGAATTTCCCCAATCTGAATTGTATCTGGGAGTGAACACAAGGGGTGAGACCCAATGAGCAGGCTCACCAGGCATTATCAGGGAGTACTAGACAGTTTGGGCCACTTTCAGGGTCAATCTGGGACTCATTGCAGAGGTATGCAAGGGTAAAGGGGATTTGTTTTCCTTGATTGACAATGCACATGACCAGGCCAGGAACCATTTCCAAGATGACACCTGAGTTTTGTCCCTGGGTCCCATCTAAAGAGGATTCTGCTGGTATTTGTGTATAGTTAGCTGGTATGGCTATACCTTCATAGTAAGAGGGCCATTCTTCCAGGCTGAGAGGCACTCAGAACAGAATAGGAACCATTAAAAGGTACCAGGGAGTGATCTAGTCAAGTGTGTATGGGGGGGGGGTAGAGACATCAGACCCCAGGTGAGTCAAAAGGGGCATTGTGTGGGTAACAGAAATTTCTGGTTTTTGGATGGGGATTTGCACCTGTGGCACCATTGACAGACAGGTCAGGATTGGGTCTCAGCGGGATCGCCTTTGAGTTAACAGTATGGGGTCAGACCCTGGATATAAAGGGTATTTCTTGTCTTTTATAGGGCATAGGGAAGGAGGGCCACCTAGTCACAGCCAGTTTCTAGGGTTAATATAGGGGGTTTTGAGAGTCCCCTCAATGGCATGTGGAGTGGTATTGATAAGTTCTTGTCCTTTGGTGATTTTATCTGTATCCTTAGCCAGCAATTCAGTGGCTGTCATGATGTGAAGGCAGGCCAGACTTACGTGGGCTACTTGGTTTTTTCTATATATAGGTGAGAGGGTTTATAGCTATCTAATAGGGCCAGGGCTGGGACCTTCAGGAGGGGCCTGTCTCCATTCCCTCTTCCCATATGCTTTATTTTTAAGTCCCTTTGCATTTTGCTTTTTTTTTTTTTTTTTTAAAACTGTGGCTGCTAGAAATACTCTGGCAAGTGCCTTTGGTTATCTTTCTTCAGGAGTCTCCCTATTGTAAAATTCTTCTGCTATTACCACAAGCTTGGCCAATTGCTTACCTGTGCGTTCATCCAGTCGCTGTAACTTTTATTCGATGTCTGGCGCCACCTGGTGGTCAAAGGCCATATAGACAGCTGACTAATTTTCTCTTCCTTTGGAGTCAAAAGGAGAGAAGGTTCTTTACACCTCCAACAGACTCTCCAAGAAAACTCCTGGAGTCTCCTCCTACCTTGACCTGCCTGTCCTACCTTGGGTAAATCTGTGGGCCATCATGCAGCCTCTTAGAGACCCCCCCTCAGAATCTGGGCCATCATGCAGCCTCTTAGAGACCCCCCCTCAGAATCTGGCGGTAAACCTTTAGCCACTCCCTACCTGTGGAATCATTGTGATCCCAACTCCAGATGAGTTAAAGGAAATACTTCATCAGTGTCGGCTTGAATGACCGCAGCCTGACTGTTCAGCCAGTGAACCAGTTTTCAGACGGTGACCAGGATCAGCTCTTGCTCCTCAGTCATGAAAAATACCTGTAAAAGCTGCTGATAATTACCCCAAGTGTGTTGGTAAGTAATCATTACAGAATATAGGAGGTCTAATAAGGCGGAAAATTGGGGTTCTCTATATTCCAATTGAATAAGTAGCTAGTAACAAAGGGTATGCAAGACATGAACTGATGACCCATCTGATCTGGTACCCCTGCTGTCCGCAAGGGCAGGGCCACTATAGTAAAATCTGCCTGTCTCATGGTCCGGGATTGGGTGTGAAGGGGACTTGCTAAATTCCCTTCTCCTTTATGGAGCCTGGGTTGGCTGTCTCCATGGGACAAGAGGGGCAGAGAAAAACAGAGGTTAAAGGTTTTCCTCCAGGTCTGAGGGAGGCACAGCTCCTCAACAGGCAGGGTCACTGGTGGCAGTGGCAAGAAGGGCTTCAGCCAGGATGGATGTCTCTGCATCATGCACTGCCATGCGGTAATGTAAGGGACCTGGTCATTCCACATATGATGCCCTGGACCTTATAGATCATGGGGAGATGGAAGGTCCCCTCTCAGCCATCTGACACTCAAAGTCAGTCATTCATTCCTGCAAAACATGGCTAGTGTCCCCAGCTGTACAAGTAACCCCCAGATTTTTCACTCGTTTGAAATCCTTGAAGTGTGACTGGACTAGCCCCAGTGGGGTGGAGCTTGCCATCTGTTCCAGGGTAGTACCTCTCAAAGTATAAAAGGACAAATAAAATACACACATACACACACACACACACACACACACACACACACACACACTCACACACGTGCGCGCACACAGGTACATGTCTTCTGGAGTTTTAAAAATGAGACCAAAAAAATGCAGACAGTGGCGTACCCCATGCCTGGGCTTTGCCAGACAGAAATGACTGTCGGTATCCACCAAAACTAAAGTCAGACTAGAACTTTCTGGCTCCAACAGAAGGGTCTGGAATGTTCTCAGAACTCCCCAGTAGGAGGGAGTAAATGATGATTCTGCCCTGCCTCCGTAGACCTCCAGATTGTGTCCAGATGCCAGACCAGAATAAGACAAACACTAGACAGAGATACACCTAGACTTGTAAAATGGAGGAAGTTCAGACCTTTCAATACAACCTTCTCAGTTTGTATGTGATACAAACGGTGTGTGTGTGTGTGTGTGTATGACCAAAGAGCTGACCATTTGGTATTGGGTATATTTAATAGGTGTATATGGGAATTTAGTAGTTTAGAATCCTATCAGAACAAAATCATATTGTGTGTTTTTATTGGTCCATAATGACCATATACTGTGCTATTATGATTGCAAACCTTTTGTTGTTTAATTTGGACTTTCAATGTTAGGGATCAAACCTAGAACCTGGCATGCACTAAGCAAGTGCTCTACTACCGAACTACTTTAAGGCACTTGACTAATAATTGTATTGACTGATGATTATTGTTTAAATCAATTATTTCATTATAAGATGCAAAATGCTGATTTTCTGACTGGCACTCTTTGTTTGAATGCTGTCAACTGAACTTAGAGGCACATGAACTCTAAACATACTTTTATTGTGGTTTGGATCTGAAGTATCTCCCTAGAAGGCTCGCCCACCGAAGTATCGCCCCAGTGCGGCTCTATTAAGAGATGGGAAGACAAGAGTGGTACCATCAGTGGATTCATGAGGTGCTGTGCAAAGTAGCTTTTGGTAGGTGTAGCATCAATATTTTATAACTTTAATATTTTTCATAATCTATAATTTCATAATTCTTTATATTTGTTTTTGCTCATTTCTTTATATGAAGTTGCATCACTTCCCTGTATTCTTGTACATCCATAGGATGATATTTAAATAGGCATTGTCTCCAGTGCCCAAATAGATTTTTGCTTCCTGCTTAGAAGTAAGTAGGTGCTTCTAATGTCATAATTTCTTTTGTTTAGTATTCAAAGCTCTAGATTATTTTCAGACAGCTCTGTGTGTGTGTGTGTGTGTTAGTTACATAAAATGCCTTTTCCTAGGATTCCTTCCTGCCTCCCTACATACCATCTTCAGGTAATCTTGAAAACTACTGGGCAAGTGGAAGGTTACAAGAGTGAACTCCATGATTCTTGATGTAGCTTCAGTGAGGTCATTATCCGCGATGGAGTGGGACTTTGTGGTGATGCAACCTTTTGGTGTCATCCTTGCTCCTATGAAACTCCCTACTTTGCTCTATGAGCAATGTGAAGAAACCCACTAGTTGACAAAGTTGGCTTTGGTGAAATTACTTTGACCCTGCTATCAGTGCCCACCTGTTTGGTCTCCCCAAGAAAGTCAGTGAAAAATCAATCAGTTTATCAGTCGATCAATCAATCTATTAGTTGATTAATCAATCATCAATCAATCTGTTTATCTTCAATCAATAAATCAATCTATCATCTATCTTCAATTTATGTAACTCTTACCTAATTATCTATGTATTTAGTTTTTGCTTAATAGCCAACCATAACTCCTAGAATAATTGAAATAGAAATGACAGAAGTTTTTTGGTCTGAAATACAAGCATTCAAGATAGAGAGGCCGGAGATTATGAAGTCTGGGCCAATCTGGGCTCCAGTGTGGGCATTTGCCTCAAACAAACCACCAAAATATTGTGGTTGTCAACAACCTCTCTCATCGTAAGGAGAAAATAACCAGCCTTTAACAACACAATCAACAGAGTTGTGTATGTCCTAATTCCAGGGACTGCTGACTGTGTTATGCATATGATTGTGGGGATATTTTTCAAATTTAATAAAAACAGGCTGCGACATCAGAGAGTAAACACCACAGTCAGATCTCACCCAGCTGTCTTCCAGCTTCCTCAGCCTCGCTCCTCCTGGCTTCTACTGCCTGCTCTGTCTTTCTATGCCTGCCTTAGATGCTATCTTCACTCAGTTAAGGCGTGGCAGCACCACTGCCTCCCTGGGAGCCTGGATCTCTTTCTGTAAACAAAGATGACCTCGAACTCAGATTTGATGGGATTACAGGCACAGATCACCACCCCTGGGTATTCCCTGTGCTGGGATTAAAAGTGTGAGTTACCACTGTCTGATCCTCCTAGACTGACTGTGGGTGGATCCCTCTGACATCTCAGATTGTTTTTTATTAAATTTGAAACATATCCCCACATATGATGAATAGAAATTAGGACTGCAGGTGGAACTGAGGCTGCTAGTCAACCTTGGAATCAAGCTGTGAAGGTTGGTCAGCTGCAGGTACCAAGCGGACTAACATGTCTTTGTATTAGAGTCCTCTTGAGGAACAGAACGATTGGGCAGGACCAGAGCTCAGTGACAGATCATTTCCCCAGGTTTACAAGGTATGGGTTCTAGCTTCAGTGCTGCAAAAACCAGACCAATGGTCTAAAACAACAACAAGAAACAAGGCACCACCACCAAAGAAACAAGTCCCCCAAAGACCCCCCCCACGAAATAGCTTTATCTGATTATCAAAATACCTTGAAGCTTTCTGATTGTTTTTTCCAGCTTGACTCTCTGTCACCTATTGGTCTATAGGTGTATACATATCAGATAAGAAATTGGCTTATAGGGATGGTTGAGGCTGACAAGTGGGCTAATTTCAGAGTTTTTCCACAAAAGTAACTATGAGCTAATGGCTATCTCTAGCACCCAAGAGGTGGAAATCTTAGGTGCGCGTAGGTTATCTGCAGGCAAATACTACTGGCACAGTACAACGCTACTTCTTCGCTAGTTTTGGAAATTACAGGTGCCCTTTCCAGCCAGATCTGCAGTTTATCCCTACGACATGGAAAACAGCATCTTTTTATGAGGCTCTGACAGGGCCCAAGACTAGGGGTTGTTCTTTATGTCTTCAATTTCTGATTTTGTTTGTTTGTTTGCTTTGTTTTTGGCTTCTACTTACGTCACGGTACCTTGTCCATAGTAACTCATAGTAGCATGTAGTAAACTTGGTGTCTCAATCTGCAGATACTATTGCCTGGCAAAATACCAGGTATTGCAGGAGCCTGCTGTGCGAGGCTCTAGGGCAGGTGTTGTATGAAGTTTCTGACCTGGACTTTCCAGCTTAGTCTCATGGTCTGGACTCTCTGGCCTAGGCTGGTGGCCCAGACTTTCAGACCCACAGTCCCATAGTCCCACTGAAACACACAGACACTTGTATGAATTGTACACTGATTGACCTGGGGCCCAGGCATATACCCTGCTAGCTCTTGTTCTTAATCTAACCCATGATTCTTATCCTCCCCTTCAGCCATGTGGCTCTGTGCCTTTTCTGCATCTTCTGGCTTGCCTGGCAACTCTAGCATTTCTGCTCTGTTCTTCCTGTTCCCAGAGTTTTCCTAGTCTGGCAGCTCTGCCCACACTTTCTGTCTGCCTTCAGCCAATCAGCATTTTTATTAAACTAGCAGGTGGGATAGTTATTTACGATGTAACAACACATAATCCTGCTACAGGCAAGAGTCAGCACTTTCATCTCTCTGAATAGCTTTACCGGCTCTTTCTCTGATGAAGCTTTAACTTCAATGGACAGAAAAACAGAAGAAAACTTTCAAGGTTCAAGATCTATGTTCACAGGGCAGACAGAAGTTCCACATTTAGAAACAAGAATGATTGATAAATGGCAAAGCCTCAAATGTTACCCAACAGCAGAAACTCTGGGAATATGGTGAAATGGTATACGGGAATGAATGGACTTGCACACATAGCTCATCACACCATGGTTCCGAATGGAAGATTGAGTAGAAAGTACTCTGCATGAATCTATTAATATCCAATTCTGAAACCAGTAGGTGGTGTTTCAGTTTTAAGGAGAGCAGCTGTCTTTGGTGGGTGTGGGCTGGGGTGTGTGTGATGAAGGCAAGCACTAGGGGTGTTTGACACCCGGATTTAGGGGCAGGTGACTTGGGTGTGTTCACTTCGAGATGCCCATCAGGTAAAAGTACTAACTGCTCAGGTTCGATGGTCTTAGTTAGGTTCCTGGGACTTACACTTAAAAGCTGGAGGCAGTCATGTGCATCTGTAACCTCAGCAGTCCTGAGGTAAGATGGAAAACAGAGACAAGAGAATTGCCAGGCAACTAGTCTAGGGTGCTTTGTATACACCACAGGAGAGACCCTGCTTCAGCAAGGTGGGAAGCAACTCTCAAGAATTTGTCCTCTGACTTTCCTATGTTCACTGTGGGTGGCACATACACACATACACAGAAAGCAAGTTAAAACAAAATAGACACCTAACATCGAGTACATATTTGCATCCCCATACATTTATAGGATCACGATTCACTATGCTCCAAAGGTAGAGTAAACATGAATGTCTGTCCATGGATGAATAGATAAAACATGTAGACTGTAGCTCAGTGGTAGAACATTTGCCTACCATGCACCTAATTTCTGTGTCCATCCTTAGGATCTTCACAGAGAATATAGAGGAAATATGCAATGCATACAGCGAACTATTCAGCCTTTAAAAAGAAGGCAGCCTTGCCATATGCAAGGATGGAAAGACTCTGGAGACACTATGCTAAGCGTAATGAGGCAGTTGGGCAATGGCAAACATTACACAATTGCATTTATGAGGTGTCTATGGTAGCAGACTCTGAGAGAGTAAAATCATGGTTGGGTGGGAGGGAGGAGAGCTCAGGTGTGTAGTTCCAGTGTTGAAAGAGGTCTGTTCTGTATGGTCTATTTAGTTAATACCTACTGTATTGGGTACTTAGAAATGGTTCTGATAGAAAATGTTCTGTGTATGTGATGTGCTCTTGAGTGACAATTATGTAAGTGAACACATGAGAGGAATCTTCTCTATGCGTTTTCTACAAACCTTCCCACACTCCAAAATAATAGCCTGTAAATCTCCAGCCATTACGTCCCCACTGTTCTCATATTTACATTAGGCAGGCCTTCAGCCGTACCTGGGATTGGTCAGACAGCTTGAGAGTTCTTAGAGACAGACTGTCCATCTTTTGAGTCTTGTGACACCAGGAGGAACTGAACTTAATCCAGCCTGATTCCCTCTCTGAGAATGATGTGGTGATAATTTTCGCACACTGTTGCTCCCCCCCCAATGGAGTGTAATGATTAGAACCACTTTTGAAAATAGGCTTGGGATACACTTGCAGTATGTCATGTATCAGAGCCTTCTCTGAGTTCTGAGAACTCCCCCAGGAGAACTTCCATCATCACCACCTTATACTTTCTGAAAATTAACAGCATGCCTAAGGCTGTTGTAACATGACTGGCCATTACTCTCTCGAACTATCGGGAGCTGGGATTCTGAAGGAGATTTATGTGAGTTTTTTTTTTTTTTCAATTTTCTGTTATGGAGTGTGGGGAGAAGCTCATAAAGAATCTCCCCTCCCCCAAAGCATTTAATGGTTGCTGAGAGAGATTTTGCTTTCTTCAATCGTGTAGTCACCCACGAGCTGCCCATGTTCCTATAAATAACACCTGTTAGTCTCATATGTTCACCATACTGCTCTTAGGTGGAAATGCTTTTGTTCCCATCATTAGTGCCTATCTGTGATGAGAAGATGTTGATTTCTATCTGCTCAGAGAAAAGTTCATACAATGATAAGCCACAGACACCCAAAAAGCGGAAAAGGTAGCGTTTAAAACCATGCAAACCGACATCTAGATTGATAGTCAGAATTCTCTGCAGCTCACTGCATTCTAGATTGAAGAGATAAGTAGGGAGAGAGCATGCAACCAAACATCTGGGAATAGGAAGTATTTTTCACCTTAGACTTTGGTACCCACATGAGCTCATCTCAGGCCTTGGGTGAGGGAGTCTATGTAACCCATATCAGACCTCCTTCTGCGACCCCAAGGCGCTGGGGTGTAGTAAGAGTCCATCTTGCTAATCTTTTAAGTCTCACCTCAAATTCACCGGGGTATGATTTTCTGGTCCATTAGTTCCTAGATAAACAGGTTCTTCTGGCTTCAGTTGGCTGGCTTAAGTGTCTAAGTGGACAGGCCAGGCCATTGTGTCAGATGAACTCTGGAAGGCTAGAGCAGAGGCAACATCCTGTAAAACTGGGTCAGTTGCTCCTCATGCAAATTTTCAAGGGAATTTCTCAGAATAGCATGTTCTGTGGGCCCCAGGATCGTGACTTCCCTGTGGCCGGTGCTGATGGCAAGTCTTTGTCCTTGGAGTCTTCATATGGGCTGTCATCCAGCACTTTCTCACTGTGGAAATTCCCTCTGCCTTGCAGCATCCAGTCAAGTTCAGGGTTATTCGTTGTCTGGCACCGTATGTGCTTTCTCTGGTGAGTCTGCTGCTGTGGGGACTGTGGGTTAAAGGTGTTGTCTGTAGCTCATTGTTCCTCCTCCTCCACTTCTTCCATTTCCCCTTCCCATTCCTTCTATATTCCTCCAAGACTGACTTGGGGGAATCTCCTGTTTCTTCCTCCCCCATCTTCCTTTCATGTTTATTACCCCATCTCTTTCCTCCCCTTTTCTCTTTGCCCCCCTTGCCCTGTTTTTTTGAGACAGAGTCTCACATTGTAGCCTAGCCTGTCTTTGAACACACAATCCTCCAGCTTCCTCCTTCTGAGGGCTGGAAGGGCAGACATGCATTACCACTATAGTCTACCATGCTTTTTTTTAAATTAAAAACATTTTTTTTGAGAACTGCAAAAACAGTTTCAGACCAGTTGAAATCCCATACCCTGAAAGGCCCAGGAACACCTTCAACAATAGCCAGTTTTGCCCTTCCTCCTAATTTCTCAACTCCAGGTATTTTCTTACATTGACGTGAGAACCTGAGGCCAGGGGATGCTTTCTCAACCTTGTCTTTAGCATAGAACAAGCAATGGCTTGCTCATCAAATCACCCATGTGATGTATTTAGCCAGCCTTTCAGCATGAGTGCATTGGACAGTTAGGGTGGTTGTCCAAGACTGGTTTGGATTCATGTGGGAAGCAGAGAATTTGAATTAATTTTAGATGTCCTAACTCAGTGGAGACTGGGCAGTTCCAAAGAGTTTACAGTGATTTCTTCAGAGGACATTTGGGAAGGAGGAGAGAGATGATAAATTCTTGTCCACACTTCTGGTATGTATTTCTATCTCTTTTCATTGGCCATGATGGATGGGAAATCAAGGTATCAGGTTGTTACAGTGAGGTTTCTTGGTCCCGTGGCAACCAGAGGTCCAGAATCACAGACCTTTTGCACCAGACCCCTTAGCTGCCCACAGCTGCTCAGGCTCCCAGAAATGATTCAGACACTTATATTAACTTCATGCTGTTTGGCCTATGGCTCAGGCACATTGCTAGCTTGCTCCTTCATCTTAACTCAACCCATTCTCATTAATCCGTTTGCCACGTGGCCCATGGCTCACCTGTGTTCCTTACATGTTTCTTCTTGGGTGGCTGGCTCAGTCTGTCTCTGACTCTGTCCCTTCTTCTCCTATCTATGTTGTGATTTCCCTGCCTACTTTTTCTATGGTGCCTGTCATGGGCCAAAACAGCTCCTTTATTTAAAGACTGATATTCACAGCATACAGAAAGACATTCCCACATCATCAGGTGCTTGAAGGTAGGTCATATTGCATCCACAAGTAGAAAGAGAGAACAGTAAATGCACACTGCAAGGTTTTCTTCCTCCACCTACATAGTTCAGGATCCCAGCAGGGGAATAATGCCACCCACAGCGGATGGGCCTTTCCTTCAGAGTTAATGCAACAAGAACAATTCCCCATAGCCATGCTCTGATGTAAGAATGTTTTTTATATGTTGTGAATGTCAATCTTTTAAAAAAAGGAGCTGCTTTGGCTCATGACAGGCACTATAGAAAAAGTAGGTGAGGGAATCGGAATAGGTAGGAAAGGAAGGGCAGAGTCAGAGACAGACTGAGTCGGCCGCTATATATATATATACATATATGTATGTATGTATATATATAATTTATATTTATAAGCCAGAGCTATGGACTTTCAATGATGAATGTTAATGCAATGACAAATTGTCTTTGCCATTACAGGTCGGTATAGACAGTTCCATATAGAGGAAAAAATGAATGAAGTTATGTATCTTGCCCTTCACAGTTGGCTCTATTCTCTCTCTCTCTCTCTCTCTCTCTCTCTCTCTCTCTCTCTCTCTCTCTCTCTCTCTCACACACACACACACACACACACACACACACACACACACACACATGGTTTCATCTCTGGTAATGTTTTAGTATTTTTTCTTCTGCTCTAACAATACCACAGACCAGGTGATATGTAGACAAGAGAAGTTAATACATCTTATGGTTTTTGCGGTTTGAAAAGTCAAGTGAATGGTGTTAGCAATAGGGTCATCTTGTATCATGCCTTTGTGGAAATACAAATGTGCCTGTGTCCATAATACAGAAAATCTAGGCCTCTCACTTCTTAAGAGTCTGTTCCAGAGACACTCATTCAACTTCCTCAACTGTGGACTTAATACACACACAAGAGTATCACCCCCTAGCCACACAAACTGCCCATCTTTTAACATTGACAATGATAATCACGTTTCAATCTGAGTTCAGAGGGCACAGTCACTTGTGTCACAGAAACACCATCATTCAATAGGAATTTTGAAATCCAAGTTCTGAAAACCCATCCCATATCTGGACAGAGTCTGTGGCCAGTTATGTTCCCATGGGTCTACTGCACATACAGGAGGCAGATGAGAAATGGTAAGTATGCCTGAGCAATACTGGTGGCTTCAGTGTTTATAACCCTGCATTCTCCTACACTTCACTTTTCTTTTTTTTTTTTTGCTTCCAGCAGGGGGATATACCAGGGTATTTGTTCCATGCTCATATTTGTCTGGTTTGTTCATGATAGAGAGACAATAAAGAAGGACCCTTTTGGGACAATCCCTGTGAGGCTGTTCTAGCCTATGGCAGTGCCTTCCAAACTCCAGCAAGGCATCATCTTCTATCACGGAGGTGGTACCCTGTTTGGTAGCCTGAGTAAGTAGCTTCCATGTGGGATGGGAGAGAAAGGCCATCATAACAGGTAGAGTCTTTCATATATTCTCATGAGGACCTCTTTGGGGAGGAGACAGATGGAAGTTGGAACTTCTGTTAGGGACGATGGATTGAAGGCTTGGGTTCTATCAGCCAATGGTGTGGCCTCCATGACTATGTTTTCTATTATATGTTAAGTCCAGATTGGGGCAGCAATGTGCCCTGTGGTAGTTCTGCTGTTGGGTATGCCTCCACCCCTTTCATTGTATCCATAGGCATCAGCTGTTTCTGTTGTCTTGTGATGATTCCCAAATTCATGAGCTTCCCTCAGCTTTGTTGGGCCACATGATGAAAACCCATCTGTTCATGCTCACTACCACAGTCATTTCTGTATCTCCAAAGTGGTAGCTTTGCTCTAATTCTCACTGTACAGCCTGGTCCTCTCTCCCCACTAGAAGAATCCTTAAAAAATATATACCTTAGGCCCTTGTCATCACTTCAGCCTTCCCTGAGCCCTAGACCACATTTTCTGCCTGGTCATATTGTCACATGCCCTTGCTATGTTGCAGCCCTGAACTGCTCTGCATAACAGTCATACCAAACTGTTGGCCCGTTGGTCTTATTGCTTGCTCAGGCTTAAAAAACATTCTGGAAGACCGAGGTTTACCAGTTTGGAGTCGGCTGGGGCCCTTGGACAAAAAGCCAAGCCAGCAAGTAAGTAAAACCAAACAAAACAGAAAAACAGCAAAAACATTAAATAAAATGTTCTTTAGTGTAAGTATGAAAAAAAGACAAAAGTGTGGTGCCTAAGTACTTATCCCAGTGATGCTGAATCCATGAGATTGGATAGCCAGGGTAGATGATGGGCAAGGGTGTTCAGATTTTCATTTGCCAGCATCTCTGAATAGACAGAAATGAGTTGGGGATACATTTGTTATGTTCTGTGTTACAAACCAAGGTGGTGTGGAGTACCTACTAACTTTAACAGAATTCTTTCCTAGGACTTCAGATGTACTATTTTATTGACTGACTTGTCCCATATAGCCATCATTTATCTCCCAGTTGATACAAATATATGAAATCATTAGTATTCTAGGACTGTCCTGCCATATACATCTTTGCTTTGTCCATTTTAGAGCCACAGATCTTCCAGGTCCTCATTTTTATTCCACTAGAAAATCAAATGATGCCTAAAATGAACCTTAAGGTCCACTGAAGCCACATTTAAATGGAAGATGGCATATGGCTTTACCTAGAAGAGCTGGTCATGGTCACTTCAGAGGAATGGAGACAGGTACTCATGCTCACAATAGCAGCTTTTGCCTCTGGGGCTACAGTTGGATGTGTCACACTTTTCATGGCTGCTTTGGACTGTGTCTTCTCTTGCAGAGAGTTAACATGGTGTGGGCAGCTTCCTGGTCCACAAGACAGACTGTGGTGCTGATGGTGGGTGAGTGGCTGAGACAAGTGGTAACTTATATATGCTTGGGAATGAGCTGGGTCACTTTAGATAATGGGAAAGAATTCTGGCCTTGTGGTGTTTTGTATGTACAACTCCTTGTAGGTCTAGGAATTCAGAATTCCCTAGGCCTTGACAGTAGCTTATTCATAGCTCCTGCCATGGAGTGTCTGACACCCTTCGCCCTTTAAAGCTACAGCTACTATTTCTTCTGCTTTTGTTTCTCCTGTTGTGGACATTGCTGCCTCTATTTCCTTACTGTGTCTACTGCTGGATGTGACCTTTTTGTCAGCACTGATTCTCTGCTATCCATCACTGCCATTGCTGAGACTTCAACTCTGCTCCTGTCATAGCCAGTGGATATTCCCTGTGACTTTGCTATGGCTGATCTCAAGGCATCTGGCTTCTTCCAAGGGCCAATCCTCATGATTATCAAATTATCTCTGACCCTTGTGTCTCTACCATTGTCATGGCTCACCTCTTCTGTGGTTCTGCAGCCTCTGCTGACACTGGCACCAGTAACCTGCTCAGTCTGCTCTACAAAAGCAGGCAGGAAAAACCCTCTAGTGAGAGGCTGTTTATTGAGTCAACTGCTGCATATCTAGGTTGCAGCCAATATAGGACACTACCTACCAGATGGCTTACACAATTAACACAACAGCCTGCCAATATAATCAGAAAATAGAGTTTGCTCCAGTGTCTGCAGATCTTCATACACAATTGTGCTTATTATGAAAAGCATTATATTGTCCCTTCTATTCTAGGCCAGAGTCCCTCTGCTAGGTAGATGACCTGAGAATTTCTGTTTGGCCTCATATTGCAAGGCAAATCTATTTCAGATTGTTGAGACACTTTTGGATGTGGCTTAAACTTCAAGAGCTATGGTTGTGTTTTAGTGACAAGTGGCCAC
This sequence comes from Phyllotis vaccarum, assembly GCA_033318265.1. Classification (NCBI taxonomy): domain Eukaryota; kingdom Metazoa; phylum Chordata; class Mammalia; order Rodentia; family Cricetidae; genus Phyllotis; species Phyllotis vaccarum. Next base: position 58,945,120 of record JARWLC010000003.1, on the reverse strand, counting down.
AAGTATTGTGTAGCTTCCTCAATGTTTGTATGTTGTTCAAAGTAGCCAGTGTTGTTATGAGTCTAGCTGGCTCCTTGACTAACAGTCATTTTTTTTTTCAAATCAGCCTCATGCAGGAGTCTAAGAGCTCCCCCTCAAGGAGTCCAATTGACTAATATCCCAAACTTTAGCTTAATCGCAGGAAAATAAACATTTGAATGAATGCCTTATTACTAACACTGGTATGCGTTTAAGGTGTGGTTAGGGGTAGTTTTAACAATGCTTACCATGTGCCCTGAACATCAGGGAAAGGTGAGTCCAGGAAGGTGGGGCCAGAAATGTTCCAGTAACCCTTGAATCTTTGCTGATTGCTCTTTTTCCTAAGACAACATGCTAGGACTTACTGGATTCTATATGGGATGTGCTCATCTATGGGAAGCACAGTATGGGAGAGAATGGACCATCCTGTTCACCCTGATAGGAAAAGTGAGGGTTGCCATGCTTACTTGTTAGGATCCCTCTGAGGACAAAGTCAGGTTTGGTCCCTTTTGAGAGTAGAAGACAATGATCAAAATGGCCTCTGGTGATCCCTTTGTGAAGAAGCTTTCTGTGCTTGCATTTTCCTCCTTAGGTACCATAAGCTTCCTGGCCACCCTCATCCTGTCCTTTCAAATGATTGCCTGGATGCTTCTGTATACTTTCTGAAGAACCTGAATTCTTTGGTGGGCCCATCCTGAGTGGTTCTCTGTGGAGAAAGTGTTGGAAGTTGGGCTGTGGCCACTGTCATGCAGGTCTTAACCAGCACTCCCAGTTTTCCTAGGATCCTGGCTCAAGTCCTGATTTATCCACTTGTGAATTTCATCAATTTTCAGTTATCATCAATCACATCAGCAGTCAAAATGTGTCATTCCTTACCAGAGTTATGATGTTTACATGTATATGTAAATACTTGGCTGTAGTAAGAGGTTTCTGGCCTTGACTTTCGGGCCTAGCCTCAAGGTTTAAGCCCGCAGACCCACAGGCCCGCAGAGACACACTGATGCTTATAGTAGTTTTAGGCTGATTGGCCTAAGGCTCGGGCATATCACTTGCTAACTCTTTACCCTTAATCTAACCCATGACTCTTATCCTGTTCAGCCATGCGGTTCGATACCTTTTCTCAAAGCAGCATAGTTGTCCTCTGCATCTTCTGGCTTCTCTCCGGCATTCTACTCTGTTCTGCCTGTTCCTAGAGTCTTCTTAGTCAGGTAGCCCCGCCCACACTTCCTGTCTGCCTTTGGCCAATCAGCACTTTTTATTAAACTCATAGGCGGGGACAATTATTTACAATGAAACAACTTAATCCCCCTACACTTGGCCATTGACCTCTCTTGGAAATATGCTATTTGACAGGTGCTATTATACCTCTGTACAAGTTGAAGAAATACAGGAAATGACTCAGCTGTGTATTGCAGTAATACTCATTTGCAATATATCACACAAAAGATTAATATTTATTAAGAGGTATATAAACACTCACTGATACAAATTGGACATTACTGATACAAATAAGACAATTCTTGGAGAATGGAATTGTCCCATGATAGATGGTCCCAATCTTCTCCCCAAGAATGCAGGAACAAAGAGTCAGCTCAGGGTCCCAGCAGCTTCTTTGACAGGTCTGGCTACACCCTGTTTAGGCTCCTGGAACTCAGGAGACACATCTCCAAGCCTTGCCAGCTAATACCTGAATTCCCCTACATCTCCCCCTTTTATCTAACTAAGAAAATTCTAAAGTAAGATTATATACAATAGGAATCATTATAAGATAATGTCTGGGAGAGGAAAAGGCAAAACACAAGCAGGGTCAAACTACAACTTAAAACCAACAAATATAAGATGCATCCCCTCATGTCTAGAGTATTGGTAAGTGGTGAGATACATGCATTACTTCAAAGCTGTTTATCTTGAATAGTAGAAATCTAATACCTGAATATTATTTGCTAAGAGATTAGAAGATGGTAACCTTAGCTACCTAGTCCTCAACCCCATCAAGACCCAAGAAGGAATATATATTACCTGAAAGTTGGCAACACAAGAGAATAGCTTCCAAAGCTTAGGAGAGGACAGTGACATTCTACTACCTGGACAGTCACTCACGGGTTTTCTGTACCATTGGAGCATCCATTATTTTGGTTACAGGCCTAGGATATCTCTGATAGATCTTATCAGAAGCAGGGCATATTTGGAGAAACCATCTTATCCTGTCCAGGCAGGTTTCGGCAGTCTCTATCCTTCATCCTGCTTGTCTGGATTGGACAGTGTGTGTGCTGTTAGCAGCTGAGGCAAGGGCAGTTCTCTGCCCATCATGCTATTGTCCGCCAAGGAAGACAAACTCCTAGTGGAGTGTCCTTGATGCTCAATACCATCTCTGGAAAGGAACAGTGAAACCAGGAGTTGTGTCTCTCATGGCAGAATTCTAAATAACAAAACATTAAACGCCATATTCTACAGGTCTATGAAGTGGTTGAAGACTTCTGTCTATCTGATATATTCTAGAGTATATCTGGGAAACCCAAACAACATGACTATTACATGACAAACCTAAGCAATGGTGATCTGCAATTCTTATCATCCTAAAGAGTGAAGCTTACATTGTAAAATTAGGCAATCTATAAATGGGTGTACAGATGGAACAGTATGACTATCATATAAACATTAGCCAGAGGTACATGTATCATGCAAAATGATAACAGTATCCTAAATATATAACATATACAAAATATCTAAACAGAGATATACAAAACATCTTATGCATATATTATGACTAGTATAATTATATATTATGTCTAGTATAATTAAACAGGTAGAAATTGCATAATGAAAATGACAATATGTTCAATATGTATCAATGTGTAAAATATCTTAAACAGAGGTAGAAGCATGTGCAAAATAAGGCAATTACAGATTTAATTTTGTATCAATATACAAATTATTTCAATCAAACATAAAATGATTTCACATTTGTATCAATATACAAGTATCTATATCAGTGCAAATTGTCTTTTGATCATATTTGGCTAATAATTGTTTATAAGTAGATACAACAATCTACCTATGTCTATCCTATCTATTCCCCTTTAGGCTGACTTTGAACTCACAGAGATTCTCTTGCCTCTGCTTCCCAAGTTCTGGGATTAACAGTGTGAGCCATGGCTTCTTCTGCTTTCTATCTCTCTATGCCTGCCTTAAATTCTCTCTTCACTCAGTTAAGGCCTGGCACCACCATTACTTGCCTGGAAGCCTGGAACTCCTTCTGTAAACTAAGATGACCTCAAACTCTGATTTGATTGGATTAAGGGTATAGGTCACCACTCCTGGATATTGCCTGTGCTGGGGGATTAAAATGTGAGTTATCACTGTCTGATCTTCCTAGACTGACTGTGGGTAGATCCCTCTGATAGCTCAGACTGTTTTTATTATATCTTAAACATATCCCCATACCACATGAAGATTTTAATGTCCTTTACATCTTTAGGAGGAGATTGTATGCAGAGAAGATTTTAAGGTTAGGAAGGAGTAGACACACAGAGAAATAGGATTAAAGGTAAAATTACAATAATAATAATTACTATATATTCTAACTGTCTTCTGTCCCACACCAGGTGGCTTTTCTGATCTGAGACAGAATCTCTCAAATTTTCCTTACCAATGTGCTTGAGTTTAGAGAGGAAGAAAGCCACATACTTCAACTCCAAAACCAGGACCACATTTTTTTTGAGAGAGGTATAGGTGTAAGATGTAAAGCACTGAGAATTGAGAAATTACCCAGTAGTGCATATTGGTACTGGTTGTTCCCATAGTCCTTTGTTTGAATTCCTTTCATAAGTGATCTTCCTTCCATTGTAGGTGTCCAAACGTTCAACATCCATTTATTGTCTTAAAGATGGTTGTATCTATTCTTCTGTAAAGACAAAATCGAGACCCTGCCACGGTCATGTTAAATGAGTTTTCCTTACCAGTGTCCAATTGTCATATTGGGGGATGAACCATTACTCCTCTTGAGGAGGGGTCTTCTTTTTGATCCAAATCTTTATTAATTTTTTTGGTACCCATATCTTTTCTTCTCCTGTGGAAACAAAAGCATCACCCCTACCCCACCGAAGCATATATCCTGGCTTCCATTCTGAAGTCAACACATCCTTGAAGTAGATGGATTGGTTTATCTCAGAAGATTTCTCTATTAACTAATACGGGTCTAAGCATGCCTCGTTCTGGCTCCCAGAACTCCAGAGACATGCCTCCAGGCCTTGTCAGCTGACACCTGAATTCCACTACAGCTATGAAAACATTCCTACAAGGTTCTGGAGCCAAGATCCACAACCAGATTTTCTTGCAAAATTTAATGAGACTGCCTATCTAGAAATCAAGCAAGTTTGGAATGCAGAAATCTCCCCTGTCCTAGAAGATGACAAGATCATTTCTCAGCTTCCTAAGACATTTCCGGTGAGCTGTGAGAACGGCATTCTCTGAGATGATGTCTTGCTCTACAAGAAGTGCTTAGAAGACCAAGGAGTCCCTGAGAGCTGGTACCATGTCGAGGATGTTTTTGTGTGGATGTATATTGTTGTTTGATAAGAAGTGTTTTTCTTTCTCCTGCTCTACAAAAGTTGTAAACACTGTCATCAGTTACATAAAAGACATTTAATAGTAAACTTGGGCTTTCTGTGGAGTGGGACAATGAGCATCCATGCTTCAGCTGTAGACTTTGATTATGTTTGATGTGTTTTGGGGGAAAAGGAGATGCTGATGCCATCTATGATCCAGGAGGAAATGAGGATGGGGAAGCAGAGAACTCGTGACTTCCTGCTGAACAAAGACCAATTTGTGCTCTCTTCCTACACCACCAGTGCCATGTGTTGAATCCAGCCATGGTCTCTACTCTTTCTTAGGTAAATACATATTAGAGTCATAAAAATCGTCTTTGAAAAATTTGAAGATTTACTCAGGTCTGTGTAGAATAAATGCCATGTAGTCACACTGTCACTGCTGAATCCTTACTATAACAAAGGATTTCCTGAACCTCATTCTTGCTAATTAAACAGTCATGTTTTGCTCCTGAGGGCATGATCACTGGTCACAGCCCCATTCACCTTGCTTCTGTCTATCCTGAGAAATTATTTTCAGTGAAATTCTCTGAAAGCAGACACCTTAGCCTGAATTCTGTCATGATTTCTGTGGGAATGTTTAAGAACCATAGGTGGAGAATAGGCACTATGGAGGGATTTAGATGGATGGGTGGGTGAGCTCTGAGTACAATCATCTCCCTTGGAATCACATTTTTTAAGAATTCCTATCTCAGATTCCTGCCTACCATGAGATATATTCTCATAACCACAGCTAAGGTGGTAACATTGGGAGTCCCCTGGTATATAGCAAATGTATCTGTAGATGAAGAGGATATTAAGTTCATGTGTCATTCCTAGTGTTACAATGGTCCTCACCCCCTGTTGTCTATACCACAGAAGTAATGGGTTGCCAACCTTCTATGCAACTGTAACTTCTTTGGAATAAGTTCTCTCACCTCTGAGGGCAATGTAATGTAATTCTGCTAGTGTTCTGGATCTTTGGGACGAGGGCCAGATTTGCCACAAACAACTGTTTTTGGATCACGGGAACAAAACCAGACATGATTGCTCATGGGTGATATTTAAGTAGCTTGGATGGAAGGTGGTGACATATTTCTCTCTTTTTTTTTTTTGTAGAAGAAGCAATGTAAATGTGATAGCTTAACATAGAACTGATATGGGAATGCGTTTATGTATGCTGTGAATCTCAATCTTTAAATAAAGGAGCTGTTTTGGTCCATGACAGGCACCATAGAAGTAGGAGGAGAAATCAGAGAATAGGTAGGAAAGAAAGGGCGGAGTCAGAGGCAGATCAAGCAAGCTGCCCAAGGAGCAGCATGTAAGGAGCAGGGGTGAGCCATGGGCCACGTGGCCAACAGATTAATAGAAATGGGTTGATTTAAGATATAAGAGCTAGCTAGCAATGTGCCTGAGCCATAGGCCAAACAGCATGAACTTAATATAAGCGTCTGAGTCGTTTCTGGGGACCCGGGTGGCTGGGTGGCTAAGCGGTCTCAGGCAGCAGGTCTGTGGGTCTCTGGGCCTCTAGCCGCCCGGGACCGAGAACCCCACTACTACATAGAACATACTATTATGTCATTAACTCCATAGCTCAGGCAATTTGACATATCTGAGTTCATAGCATACTACAGGGATGTATCTCCTAAAGATTCCTACATCACCTAAAGGCTTTACATTCTTCAGGACAGGGCTAAAGGCTGGCTATAAGCACTCAGGTCATCAGTCTGTATTCAATGTTTTGCATGTAAAACATAACATTCTACTTCTGAATCTCAATGTTGCATTGTGGCACAATGCAAAATATGTATTCATGTAACTTTATGAGTCCTCAAAGTCTTAACCGTCCCCAAAGTATTCAAAAGTTCCCCAGTTTAAAGTTTCTACTGAGATTTAAGGAACACTCTTAGACAGGAGTCCCTATAAAAAAAGAAAGTTGCATCTTTCCAATATACAATGGTGCAGAGTGACACTCACATTCAAAAACTTTAGAACACAGATAGTTAGGGTATATTGGACCAAAGTAAAGAAGAAACCCTTAAGGGTCAATACCAAATCCTATACTTGCTCTTCTGTTTCACAGTACCTCATTTCCTTATGTAGCCTCAGTTGGCTTTGTCAGCTCTGCTCCCACAGTGTTAACATTTGTAGCACCTTTGCCCTGTCTCTTAAGAAGGTTACTCTTGTACCTGCACTTTTCTTTGGCAGATGCCTAACATCTCTGTCATTTCCAATGTCTTGGGCTGTCCATTATGAATAGACTCTAACCTGAAGTCTATTCAAATGCTCTGTGTAGAGATTCTCACTCTGCCATCCACTGTCTGGCCTCAGAGGCTTTTCTACTTATACCTGGTGCAAGTCGCCATTGTTGCATATCTACTGCATTCTGCATGACCTTACAGCAGGGAGCTGGGCCTCTTGGAGCATTATCTGCAGCATCCTGGAAGTCCTGGAAGTTGAACCAGGAATTGTGCGTCCCCACTTGTAGTCATTTACCTATTTGTTCATGTCTTTGTAGAGGAAAACCTTTCCAATGTGCTTTCAGACCCCTGATCTGTTAGCGGGAGGATTCCTCTTCTTCTTCTCCAAAACACTTTTACTAACTTTTTTTTTTTTTGCATTTCACATAATGCATCCCATTCTACACATTTCCCGGTTCCTCCACATCTGCCCTCTGCCCTTGCAACAACCCCCCCCCCCCACAAGACAAACAACGTTAAAAGAAAACCAAATGAGGCAGCAGCAACAACAAAAACAAACCCAGCCAAACAAACAAACAGACAAACAAACAAACAAACAAACAAACAAACAAACAAACAAACACCCTCCCTCCCCAAAGGGGGTAAGAGTCTTGTGGAAGCTATAGCATGGCCTGTTGCGAGTCTGCAAAGAGTCACTGGTCTAGTTTGAGGTCCCTGGCTTCTGCTACACAATTGATAATGGGCTCTCACTGGGACTCCTTTGGGATATCATGTTTTTGTCCTATGTTTTGGGGATCCTGCAGTTTTGGATCTGTAGTTTTTTTTTTTTTTTACGTGCTCCAACAGTTCATCGATAAGGTGGATGTTGGGGTGGACCAACTCATAGACCTGGTTCTAGGCCTGGGTGGTAGTTGCCAGAGCCTGCCAGGTTTCCCCCATTGTCACCACCCCAGTGAGCTCTCGGACACTGCCTCCACCGGCCCACCCAACACAGCCTGCTGCAAGGAGTGGGGCCAGTTCTCTTGCTCTCAGGCCCTTGTCTGACTCACACCACACAGACACCACTTGCTTCCCCCAGGCAAGGTGCTGGGCCTTCTCTCTAGAATGCAGTTGAAGATATAGAAGGGGAGAGGAGGGACCCAGCTCTCCTGTTCTCAGGCCTTCGAGGTTGGCTCACCTGCTTCCCTGACAAAAGGGTTAGCACTAGTTTGCTGCTCTGGAGGGGCACTAGGTGTGCTCTCCTGGGTGCTGCAGCTGGTGAGGGGCAGGCGTAGTTTGTCCACTGTTGTGACTCTGGGGCCAGCTTTTCTCATCTGCCTCAGGAAGAAAGGTAGGTGGGAGGAGGAGGGGGGTATCCTTCCCTTACCCATGTCACCTTATGGTACACAAGGCAAGGAGGGGGTCAGCAGGCTGTTTTCATATCCCCAGGGTATCTTACCTCCACCCAGGACAATCGAGTCAGCTCTCTTGTGCTGCCTAGATGGGGTGAAGCCAGCAGTGAGGGGTGGGCCATCTTTCCTGATTTCAGGGGCCACCTTTCCTGTAGAGTAGCCACTGAGGGGCAGGACCAGCTATCCCAGGGCTAGTGGAGGGTGGGGACAGTTCAACATAGCCTCAGATTTCAACACACTTGGTTCCTAAGACCCTTGCAGTAATATGAGCCGTGGACAACAACACAAACCCCAGCTGCATAACATGGCCCTTGGCAGTAGCCTGGGGCTGGGTGTCACCATGGTCCTGGTGCAGCACAGGCCACCCAGATCAATATGGTCCTGGTAGTAGCATGGGCCTCAGACACACCAACATGGTCTCAGGTGGTTGACCACACTACAGGCATCTGCATTAGTCTTCAGCAGTAACAGGGACCATAGACATCTACTCAGATACTCGCTGTTGTAATGTCATGGACCCATACATGGCCAAGCAGCAGCCCTGGCCTGGATGATACATTGGCCCCAGATGACAGTATAGGCCTCTCAGATCAGCATGGCCATGGTAGCATCATGGTCCTCGAATATCCACATGACCACAGGTTTCAGTTTAGACCCTTGGCAACAACAGTGTAGCCTTTGGTGGCAACATCGGTCACAGACATCAATATTAATACCCTGGAAATGGTAGGACCATGGACCCAGACATAATTCTATGCTACAGCCCAGTCTCAGATGCCACCATGGCCCCAGGTCGCAGTGTAGATCACCTAGCTTGGCATGACCACTGTGGCAGCGTCTTCCTCAGACACCAGGATGGCCCCAGGTAGCAGCCCAGACCCCTGAAATCAGTATGACCTTCAATGGTATTGGGATCTATGGACATCAACTCAGACTCTGGCTGCTGTAGGGCCATGGACACACACACATGGCCCTCAGCAGCAGTCCTGGCCTGGATGACACCATGGCCCCAGGTGACAGTATTAGTCACATGGCATTGGCAGCAGGAGAGCCCTCCTCAGACACTAACAAACTAACAGGTTGTGGTCTAGATCCTGGGTATCCATCTGACCTTTGGTGGCACCATGGGCCATTGGATATCAACACAGACTTTTGCTGTTATAGGACCACAGACTCTGATATGGTCCTCAGCAAGCCTGGGCTTGAATGTCTCCATGGCCTCCGGAGGTAGCAAAGTCCATTCAGATCAGCATGGTCCCTATGGCAGCATGGCCTTCAGACACCAGCCTGGCCCCAGGTGGCTGCCCAGACTGCAGGACTCTGCACACTGCTCAGTGATGACAGGAGCCACAGACATCAACTCATGTCCTCCCAGATTCTTCAGGGCCTCAGCCCAAGTTTGGCCCTTGGCAATAGCCCTGGCCCTGACATCACCTTGGACTCAGGTGGCAAGCAGAGTATTAGCATTAGCCTCTTCCTCACCTCACTCACTTCTTCAGATCTGCCTCTCTCCACAGCCCATGAACTACTACACCTCTCTCTCTCTTCCCCCTTCACACTGTATTCACTTACCATAATGCTAACAGACTGCCTGGTCTCTTAGGGACCAGTTAGCACTTGGTTGATTCTGGGCCCCCACCAGCTGCACTACCTGGCTCTGATCTGTTGCTGTCACTGTGTCCCAGCTGGAAGCTAGAGTCCCCAGGTGGCTTCTAGCTGATTCCTGCCTATGCGAGGTGCATGGAATGATGCCAAGCTGCTGCCCTTGCAGTGGTGTGGCTGGGTCTAGAGTTCCTGGGCAGCTTCTAGCTGAGGCCTGCCCCTGCCAGCTGCAATACCTGGTGTGGTGCTGTTGTTGTGTCCTGGCCCAAATTGTACTGGGAGAATTCTTCCTGTCAGCACATCATTTCTATTGTTCCGGGGTGGAATATATGAATTCTTCTTAGTGCTATGAATTCCCTTAACAATTAGAGATTCTTTGTCAGTTGATGGTGTCTGTAATAAAACACCATTTTCCAGGTTAAAATGTATGCTTTTCAATCTTTCTAATATGTTGATTTCAATCTTCATAAAAAGCCTGGCTTAAAGCAGTGAGCAATAATCATGTTGAATAACGCCTTGCAATTGCCTCTGCTTCTGCACTGTGCACAGTCCCATGGGTTTGATCTGACTGGGGTGGTGAGGGAATAAAGATTGGACAGACACACAGACACAAGAAAGCTGGGATTGAGTGGTCTAGGCTCTTTGTTGGAAAAGCTGAGCAATCCAGAAACTCATTGTTTTTTATTATATAGTGTGGTTACTGAACAGGAAGGTGTGGTTACTGCATGTAGCTGGACAAGGAGTCAGGTTTAGCTAATGTAGATAGGAACTATCTCTCTAGGGGAGCAGTCTTCAGGCTGTAAACATCTGAGGGGAGGAAGTTATGCTGGACATTATCTGCACATATTATCAACATTTGTATTTGGACCAGAGGAAAATCTTGCTGTGCCAGTGAGTGTCACTGCAGGGCGGGGGAAACTTTGCCGATCCATGGTCTGATACATTGGTCCTCAGCATGGCAGGAACCATTCATTCACTCACTATAGTTTTACTAAAATAAGCAAGTTGTTGTTTTTAAAATCGGTGTCACTCAGGTTTTTAAACACTGTGAGGAGGTAGCCAGGTCCTTTGCCTCTGGGTCAATTCCCAATAGAATCCTGTTCTGAATGAGAAATTTCACATATGTGCGTGAGTATTTAAAACTTGGTCCCCAGTCACTCGTGCTGCTTAGGAAATTTATAGGGAACTGGTGCAGACTTGCTGAAGGAATGACATCACTGGAGGTGGGCCTGAGTGTTCATAGCTCTACCCTACTTCTAGTTAATTCTTTCTGCTTGTAGTTGAAGATGTGATTTCTCAGCTTCCTGCTCTGGCTGCTTTTGTGCCAGTGCCTCCACCTCCTTTACGGAGTCTCCCTGTGGAAGCAGACAACCTCTTCCTTCTCCAAGTTGTTTGTGACCCTGGCACTTTATCACTGTAACAGACAGTAACTCTATAGCATTCACATCTTGACTTCTAGAATCATCTATGTTCTGTTTGCAGCCTTCTGCAGTTTCGCTGGCCTGCACCGCTAAACTCTTTCAAATTATCCTAGTTTCCGAGTTGTAAGAGCCAGTCTTAGCAATGATCTTTCTTCTCTTGTACCATTTCCCCATATTATTTCCTTTTGTGTTACTGTGATAGGACAGTGTGAGGGAGGAACCTTGCCAGCTATTGCAGAACATTTATTAGCAATATATTATATAAAAGATAAATATTTATTGAGGGGTATATGAACACTTATGATACAAATTGAACCTTAAGACATCTTTTTGGAGATAGGAACTGTCCCATGCAGGGCTGCTGATTCACTCTCTGAGAACACAGGAACAAAAACAAGAAGGATCTCAGTGTCCTAGCATTTTAATGGGGTCTGGCTACACCCTAAGAAACATGCCTCCAAGCTTTGCCAGCTAACACCTGAATCTCACTACAGAGGAAGCATTTATTTTGGCTCACAGCTTTCATGGTATTTCAGGTCATTATGGATGATAAAGCATGTTGGAGTTCAATTTGGGAGTATGTGGCAGGTGCTCCTCACATCCTAAAGATAAGGCTGCAGAGAATGCGGACCAGAACCAAAGGCAGGTGAAACCTTCAAAAGCCTATTTTTACCTACTTCTGTCATTTAGATCACACATCTTGAAGGTTCCAAAGGTTCCACAGTGTTCAGTTTATGTGCTGAAGACCAACCTTCAAAATATGAGTTTATGCACTTTACCAGGGCAGCAAAATAGAACCAACCCTGTTACTGGAGATGTGGGTGAAACTGTAAGCATGGGAGAGTTGTCCCACTTTACATCTGGTGGACCAACTCAGGCCCAGACCCAAGGACATGACTTGGCATACTCTATCATCCGCCCCATCTATGATCTGCTGGAGCACAGGAGGGGATCTGACCTGTCGACCCAAAGCTGCAGGATCTCCACAACACAGAACGAAATATCCAGGAGCATCCTTAGTATGGCCCACTATTGAAAGGCTAGTAGAAGCTAGAGGCTTCGAACCAGACCAAAGACTCTTTGAAGTGAACACTTGCAAATAAAAATAATAGACAAAGGTATTCACAGCATGACTCACTGTGCCACACCGCAGCATCCATGATGAGATTTTCAAGCTTTTTCCATTTTTTATTTTCTTTTATTTTTTCCTTTCAAATTTTGTTTTATATGGGGGGGGGAGGAGGGCAGAAGCAAAGTGAAGGGGAAATTAATGAGATAAAGCTACATCATGCAAAACATACATAGAATAAATAATTTAAAAATGAATTTTAGGAGAGCATTTCACATCCAAACCATATCAAGTAGGGCCAGATTCTAGCAGAGTCAAAAACGAGTCTAAGAATATAGGGACCAGAGCATTTGCTACTCTTGCAAAGAACTTGAGTTTTGTTCCCAGAATCCACAGAAGGCAGCTCAGAACTAACAACTTCCTTTGACCCCAGATCCAGGAGGTCAGAATTCCTTTTGGTTTCTATGGGCATCCAAACACATGTAGAGAACCATCCACTAATGCCAACCTTCACACCTACACCCAAACACAAACTTACAAAATTCTTATGGGTATAAGATACAGATATAAAGTTATAACATGCACAGATGAGGGAGAACAATCAGAGAATATGACCTTGGGACAGGGCTCTAGTAGATTGACAGCTTGTTTGGGAGGGTGCCGCTGTGACTGTTTAGATAGCCAAGGAGTTTGTGTGGTATCCTTGTCAAAGCTGGTCCATACCCATCTCTCTACAGTGGGCCATAGACTCTAGAGCCAGCATTTTAGAGTTGGTATGCTTCTTTCTTTAAACAGTTCCCTCACTGCGCTCACAATGGGGCCATCTAAGAGCCTCTGATGCTGGCATACACTGTGTGTCGTAAGAACAAGAACATCCTCTGTTGAATGTGTTATCTGACAGCTGTTACTACAGTTTGGTGCACCCTTCCACTTTTTCCACTGACCCAACCTCTTCATGGCAATCGGAAGATGAGTTGCCATGGGAAAAGTCCATAGGTAGTTGTCTGAGAAATAAAAACTCGGTTTTAAAGCTTAGTTAGAATATAATTATATCATTTGTTTTCCCCTCCCATTTCCTCTCTTCAACCTTTGTCATATCCTCTCCATCCAGATCCTTCCATGCCTCTCTTCTAATTCACCTCAAATTTATGGCCTCTTTGTTTATGACTATGGTTGTTACATTTATATGTCTACACTTGCTGAGTCAGCTCAGTGTTGCTTGTATGTACATGATTTCAGAGCTGACTACTGACTTGTACATGTAATTAGGGCCTCATCCCAGGGTAAGACAAATTCTCCTCTCTCAGCAATTGTTAATTATTTGTAGTCCTTTGTCTAGGGGTTCCTCCTTCATGTTAGCATGCCTATTGGTACTGCCATTGTGCCAGTGTTAATGAGGAAAAGATATGTTTTACTTTTAGTCATGTGTATGCATGAGTATCTATGTAGTAATCAGTGTCTGTGAGTTCTGTGTCTGAGAGGGCCAGAAGAAGGCATGAAATTCCTTAGTGGTGGGGTTACAGGCAGTTGTGAGCTACCTTACACAGTTACTAAGAACTGAACTTGGGTCCTTGGTAGGTTCAGTATGTGCTTCTAATCACCATGCCATCTTTACAGACATTATAAATGAAAATCCTCAATTAATAGTGGCCCATAAAGTACTATGTTGTGGGTTGACTTGAACATATGTGTTGCTGGTATTAATAGGGGAATCCTGGGAAGGGAAAGACAATTTATAGTTAAAATATACATTTATTGCACCAAGGACAGGGCTGACCATCTCCCATTATATATGCATCTTATCTAGCTTCTGTCTGTGCCCTCTGGTTCTGTGAAGAATGATGCCCCCTTGTGACTTGTGTCTCCTATGCTGAAAAGGCATCGTTGAAAGATGGTGTGAGTCAGTCTTCCTTCAGTAGAGCAGCTGAACTAGTCACAAAACAGCACATTGTCACCAGCAAACCGGCTTATGCTTACCTAGCAAGGGAGAAATCATGACCACTAATTACGGTGAGGAGCATCCATTACACTCTGGGTATGCAGACCTCTGAGATTTCCCTAAACAAGGGAAATTCTGGTGCATACTTCCTGGCAATAGAGAACTGCATTCCTGCTTTTCCTTAAAAAAATAAACAAATATATTGACTTAAGACAACACATAATGTCCCTTGCAAGTTGGAGGTCCAGGATGGTTGTAGATCCTGTATTTGTTCTGGAGGTTCTTAGGAAGAATGTATATTAGTTCTTTTTAACAGGTAAAACCAACAGAGAAAAGAGACTGTACAGCTGCCATCCAGTCCCACTTACCCCTGGTGGCCTAGAGCAGCCTTCTGTCCTGTAGGAGATGGGTGCAGTGAAGACACAGTCTTGCAGAGATCGTATGCTCAGGGTTGACTGAGGAAGCAGTGCCTTGTAGAAGAATCTGTAGGCTAAGACAATGGTCTGCCAATAGATTTATGAATAGGATGTCTCTCCTGCTTCCAGTGCTCCCTTTAACTCTCCCTCTCTTTTCCTTCTCCTAGCACCTTGAGGGTCCATCAACTATCAGGGAGGGTCTTATCAGCAGTGGGAATTGTCTATATTGTCTCATAGGCCTCAGAGCTGCACCCTGAGGAACAGCTTGCAGACAGGCACTCCATCCCATGGCACTGGTATCTTCATGTCACCTGGGAGCAGCTTCATTCTCCCATGCAGTGTGCCTTGTTCAAATGCTGTTATTTTCTTCTCGTGAGAATAATTTAAATAACTTATTGAGGACGACATCATAATGACATTTTCATACATCATCCGTGTTGGAGACTTCCTCAGCTCTTTCCTCACATAACCCTTTCCATTTACGTCATTCCTCCCCTCTTTCATGTCACACATACTTGTTACAATGTGGTTTCTTGTTCCTTGGGCAACCAGAGGCCCAGACCCACAGACCTTCAGCCCCAGATCCCTTAGCCACCCGCAGCTGCTCAGGCCCCCAGAAATGATTCAGATGCTTATATTAACTTCATGCTGTTTGGCCTATGGCTCAGGCACATTTCTAGCTAGCTCTTACATCTTAAATCAACCCATTTCTATTAATCTGTCTGCTACATGGCCTGTGGCTTACCTGTGTTCCTTACATGTTGCTCCTTTGGCTTCTGGCTCTGTCTGCCTGACTCCACCCTGCTTCTCCTACCTATGCTCTGATTTCTCCTCCTACTTTTTCTATGGTGCCTGTCATGGTCCAAAACAGCTCCTTTATTTGAAGATTGATATTCACAGCATACAGAAAGACATTCCCATATCACATACTCTTCTACTTACCTACTTCAATGTTGCCCCCTCAAGAGCCCCTTCAAGTCTGGGTTACCTTCCTCAAGTCAAATATTCTCCAGCTCCATGACCTTAATGTGAAAACCATACAAGTTCATTTTTCTTTATCTGAATAAAATTCTGTTGGGTATATACACTTCATTCTTACCATCCATTCATCAACTGATGTATATCTAGGCTGATTCCATTTTCTATCTATTGAGAATTGTTGTAATTATGTTTCTTGGTCCTGGGCGGCCAGAGGCCCAGACCCACAGACCTGCAGTCCCAAACCCCTTAGCCTCCCGCTGCTGCTCAGGCCCAGAAATGACTCAGACACTTCTATTAACTTCATGCTGTTTGGTCTATGGCTTTAGGCACATTGCTAGCTAGCTCTTTCATCTTAAATCAACCCACTCTCATTAATCTGTCTGTCACATGGCCCGTGGCTCACCTGTGTTTCTTACATGTTGCTCTTTTGGGCTTCTGGCTCAGTCTGTCTCTGACTCTGCCCTGTTCCTCCTACCTATGCTCTGATTTCTCCTCCTACTTTTTCTATGGTGCCTGTCATGGGCCAAAACAGCTCCTTTATTTAAAGATTGATATTCACAGCACACAGAAAGACATTTCCACATCAGAGAATGGAGCAGCAAAGGATGTAAGTATTCATATATCTCTGTGATAGAATATATTATCCTTTGAGTTTATGCACACAAGGACACATAGTAGTTCTGTCTTTAGTTTTTTGGGGGAAGTCAGCTGTAGCACTTTACCCTCTCAGTAAAAGAAGAATCCCCCATTCCTCTACATCCTCACCAAAAATTGTTTCGTTGATGGCATTTGTTCTAACTAGGGTGACATAGGATTGAGTTTCATGCAGATGGAGAATTGGCTCAGTTGTTAAAAGCATTGGTTGCTCTTCCAGAGGGCCCAGATTGTATTACCTTCACCCACATGGAGGCTCACCATATTTGTATCTATATCACCAAGGGATCCGGTGTCCTCTTCACTACCAGACATTCATGATGTGACACACAAACCCACACGCACACAAAAAAACCATAACAAAACATTAGTAAATAAAAGTTTAAAAACGATATTGCATTTTGTTGTGGTAATCAAGTTGAACTTAAAAAATATGCTGTCTAGTTGTTTTTTTTTATTAGACAATTCTACACTCTGTTCCTTACCCATTTATTAAAAAACAATTAATTTATTCTTCTCTCATATATTACTTCTCAAACAGTTTGCCTTCCTTCCCCTTCTCCCAGTCCCTTCCCTACACTTCCCTCACATCTACTCATCCATTTTCCTTCTGAAAAGAGTAGGCCTGCTAGGGATATCAACCAAACATGGCATGGCAAGTTATAATATGACTAGGTGCATACCCTCATATTAAGGTTGGATGAGATAACCCAATAGGAGGAAAAGGGACCCCAGATCAGGTAAAAGTGTCAGCGACACCCCCACTCCAACTTTTAGGAGTCCCACAAGAACACTGAGCTACACAACCATCACATATATGCAGAGGACCTAGTCAAAGCATTCAGGCTCTCTGGTTGTCACTTCCATGTCTGATCTCATCTGAGCCTTGGTTGATTGATTCTGTGAGGTGTCCTCTGGCTTCTACAATTCTCCCTTTCAATCTTCTGTGGGATTCCCTGAGCTTTGTTTAATGTTTGGCTGTGGGTCTCTGCTTCTACAGAAGCTTGATGAAGTCTCTCTGATGATAATGTATGCTAGACTACAGTCTCCTTCTGTTTCCCTCCCTCCCTCCCTCCCTCCCTCCCTCCCTCCCTCCCTCCCTCCCTCCCTCCCTTCCTTATCTCTTTATTCCTTCACTTCATTTTTTTGCCAGTCTTGTTTGGTTCATTCCAGGTCTCTGAACTATCCAGCATAGGTTCCTGATCTGCTGTGCCCCCTTTATCCCAGGAAGAGTCAGGCATGGGCCCTCTCATGAAGTAGGTCCTAAGGTGAATGAATCATTGGTTGGCCACTCCCACAATGTCTGTGCCCCCTTTTACCCCAGGAAATCTTGTAGGCAGGACAAATTGTAGGTCAAATTTTGTGGCTCAGTCGGTGTCCCAATCCTTCCAAATTTCATGATGTCATTTTTTTTTTTTTAATTTGAAGTGCTGAGTAATACTCCATTGTGTAAATGTACCACATTTTCTTTATTCATTTTTTTTTTAAATTGAAGAACACCTAGGTTGTTTCCAGCTCCTGGCTGCTATGAACATAGTTGAGCAAGTGTCTTCATGGTAGAGTGTCCTTTAGGTCTATGCCCAGGAATAGCATAGGTGGTTTTTGTGATAAATTCGTTCCAAATTTTCTGAGAAACCACCATGTTGATTTCCAGAGCGGCTATATAAGTTCTCACTCCCACCAGCAATGGAGGAGTTTTTTTTTTGTTTGTTTGTTTTGTTTTGTTTTGTTTTGTTTTTTTTTGTTCCACATATTTTCCTACATAAACTGTCACTTGTAGTTTTTGATCTTAGCCATTATGACACGTGCAAGATGGAATTTCAAAGTCATTTTGATTTGCATTTCCCTGATGGCTAAGGATGTTGAACATTTCTTTAAGTGTTACTTGGCAACTTGAAATTCCTCTGTTGAGATCGTTTAGCTCTGCAGCTCATTTTTGAATTGGTTTATTTGGTTTATTGATGTCTAGTTTCTTGATTTCTTTATATACTTTGGATATTAGCTCTCTGTCAGATGTAGAGTTGGTGAACATCTCTTCCCTTACTATGGGCTGTTATTTTGTCCTATTGACAGTGTCCTTTGCCTTGCAGAAGATTTTCAGTTTGACAAGGTTCCATTTATTAATTGTCAATTTTAGTGCCTGTGCCATCAGTGTTCTGATCAAGATGTCATCTCTAGTGCCAATGCATTCAAGGCTATTTCCCACTTTCTCTTCTTTAGGTTCAGTGAATTTGGTTTTATATAGAGGTCTTTTGAAGTACTTGGACTTGAGTTTTGTGCAGGGTGATAAGGGTGATCAATATGGATCTATTTACATTCTTCTACATACTGACTGTGGTAGTTTAAATGTAATTCCCCCCATAAGCTCATAGGGAGTGGCACAATTAGGAGGTGTGGCTTTTTGGAATAGGTGTGGCCTTGTTAGAGGAAGTATGTCACTGTGGAGGGCAGGCTTTAAGGTCTCATATATTCTAAAGCTTTGCTCAATGTTATACTCAGTCTGCTTTCTCTTGCCTTCATATTAATATGTAGCAGCTGCTTATCCAACACCAAGTCTACCTGTACTCCAGCATGCTCCCTGCCATGATGATAATGAACTGAAGCCCTAAAACTGTAATCTGTCACTTTAATTAAAATTTTTATTTATAAGAGTTGCTGTGGTCACGGTTGTTTTACCAGTTCCCCTTGTGGGAGAGGGAAAGTAGAAGTGGAGTATGACTCCAGGAGTAAGTTAAAACAAGCAAGCTCAATTTATTCCGAGGAAGGGAAAAGCCTTATATACCCTCCACCCAGCCAGGGGGAAGGACTGTACTTTGCTGGCACTGTTGCTGTGGTATAGTCTTCTCTCATTGGTTCAGGTTAGCTCACATTAGGACTCTGCCTCTGTTGCCAAAGCCCCCAGTCAGACCCCAGACTGACTTATGAGGAAGTGCCCACTTGAGAGGCCCTCATGGCTTATGGGGAAGTGCTATGAGCATATGCTTCAAGGCACTTATAACTGGTTTGAAACAGCTGAGGCCGGGCTGGCCCTCAGGCCCTCAGGAGCCTCAAGGGCCTATGCATCCCATACATGGTGTCTCTTCATAGAAATAAAAATGATAAGACACCGACTTCTAGTTAGACTAGCACTATTTGTTGAAGATTTCTTTTTTCCATTGCACATTTCTGCCTTTTTTCAAAACCAGAAATCAGGTCTCCATAGGTGTGTGGATATATCTCTGGGTCTTTGGTTCAATTCTGTATATCAACTTGCATGCTTTTAAATAGATACCACGTGATTCCTATTACTATAGCTTTATATCACAGCTTGAAATCAGGGATGGTGATACCCCCCTAAATTATTTTATTCTTTAAGATTGTTTTAGCTATAGTGGGTTTTTGTTTTTCCATATAAAATTAAGTGTTGTTTTTTCAAGTTCCATAAGGAATTGTGTTGAAATTCTAATGGGAATTGTGTTGAATCTGTAGATTGCTTTGGTAAGATGGCCATTTTTACTATGTTACTCCCACTGATCTGTGAAAGTGGAAGATTTTTCCATCTTCTGTTATATTCTTTAATTTCTCTCTTCAAAGCCATATGGTTATTGTCATACATGTCTTTCACTTGCTTGGTCAGAGTTACTTCAGGATATTTTATATTGTTTGTGGCTATTGTAAAGGATGTTGTATTTATGATTTCTTTCTCAGCATGTTTTTCATTTTTATATGAGAGCTGCTGATTTTTTGAGTTAATGTATTCAGACATTTTGCTGAAGGCATTTATCACCTGTAGGAGTACCCTCATAGAATTTTTTTTGGATCACTTTTTTTTATACTCTCATATCATCTGGGAACAGTGGTAACTTGACTTATTCTTTTTAATATATGGCTCCATTTAACCGCTTAGTTGTCTTACTGCTCTAACTAGGACTTACAATACCATACTGAATAGATTTTGAGAGAGTGGATAGATTTGTCTTGCTCCTCATTTGAGTGGAATGTTTTTTTTAATTTTTCTCCCCATTTAATTTGATGCTGTGTATAGGCTTGCTGTAAATTGTCTTTGTTATGTTTATATATGTTCCTTTATCCATGAACTCTCCAAGACTCTTATCATGAAATGTTGTTGGATTTTGTCAAAGGCTTTTCAGCACCTACTGAGATGTTCATGTGTTGTTAGTCTCTAAGTTTGTTTATATATTGGATTATACTGACAGATTTTCATGTTGAATCATACCTACATCCTTGCGATAAAACCTACTTGGTCATGATGGATGATATTTTTGGTGTGTTCTTAGATTCATTTGGTGAATATGTTTGCATCAGTGTCCATGAAGGCAATTGTTCTATAACTCTCTTTTTTTCTGGTAGAATCTTTGTGTGATTTGGCTATTAGGTTAAAAACAAATGTGACACTTTTCCTTCTCTTTTCATTATGTGGAATAATTTGAGGAATATTGGTGTTAACTCGTCATTGGATATCTGGTAAAATTCTTTGCTAAAACCTGCCTGAGCTTTCTTTTTTAAGTTGAGCGACTTTTAATGACTGCCTCTATTTCCTTAGAGGTTATAGTTTCATTTGAATTGTTTATCTGATTAGCTGTAAAGTAAAGGATAATCATGCTACAATACAAAGACCCAGAGATACGAGGTAACAAGGAGGGTGCAAGGGGTGACACATGGATCTCCCAGGAAAGGGGAAATAGGAGATCTCCAGGGTGTGCTAGGAGTGAATGGGGGTGAGTATTTGAGGGATCAGGTTGGAGGGTGGATGGAGGGGGAGATTTATGAAAGAGACAACCGAAAAGGGGGCATTTCAAGGTCAGTAGTAACCTGATACAAGGGAAACTCCCATGAATCTACAAGGATGATCGCAGTTAAGACTCTAGCAATAGTGGACAAACCTGAACTGGCCATCTCCTGTGATCAGATTGGTGACTATTCCAATTGTCATCAGAAAGCCTTCATCCAGGAACTTATAGAAACAGATGCAGAGAACGACAGCCAAACATTAGGCCAGCCTTGAAGGACTGTAGGAGCCAGAGTGTCAAGGGCATCACAAGAAAATCTACAGAGACAACTGCATGGAATCGACCAGCTACCTCTCTCCCTCTCTCTCTTTCTCTCTCTCACCATATATCTATATATACACACACACACATATTATATATATGTATATATGTATATATATGTATGTATGGTGATATATATGTATGGTGATATATATGTATGTGTATGTGTATGTGTATATGTATATATATATATATATATCTCATAGTTGTGTAGCTTTGGTCTACTTGTAGGACTCCTAACAACGGGAGCAGGTGCTGTTCCTAACACCTTGGCTGGCTCTTGGGAACCTATTCCTCATACTGTGTTGCCTTGCCCAGCCTTAATACAAGGGAGGTGCTTAGTCTTACAGAAACTTGATATGCCATGCTTTGTTGATACCCATGGGAGGCCTACTCCTTTCTCAACAGAAATAGTGGAGAGATGGATTAAGGGGGCATCATAGGGGAGCTAGGGGTTGGTGGCAGTGAGAGGAGGGAGTAGAAAATGCAGTCAGGATTTAAAATCAATCAATCAATCAAATTGTTTATTTGATTTTGACTTAATATTGGTAAGTGGTATCTATCTATGGAGAAAATTGTCTATTATTTAAAAAAAGATTTATCAATTTTGTGGAGTACAGGTTTTTTAAAAGTATGATCTAATAATTCTTTTTGTTTCTGATTTTGTAAATTTGGATACTTGCTGTCTTTTAGTTAGTTTGGAAAAGGGTTTGTCTATCTTGCTCATTTCCTCGAGAAACAATTTTTTTTTTGTTTCGTGAATTCTTTGAATTTTTCTTTGTCTCAGTTTTATTAACTTTAGTCTCAGTTTGATTATTTCCTGCCATGCACTCCTCTTGGGTGTATTTACTTTTTTTGTGTCAAATTTTCAGGTGTGCTGTTAAGCTGCCAGTGTGAGATCTCTCCAATTTCTTTATGTAGGTACTTCGTGCTATAATAAGCTTGGGAATGTTTGTATTCATTTTTATTGATTCATAGGAAGTCTTTAATATATCCATTTCTATCTTGACCCAATAGCCGTTCAGGAGAGAGTTCTTCATTTCTATGAGTCTGTAGGCTTTCTGTTGTTGAAATCTAGCTTTAATCAGTGGTAGTCTGATAGGATGCATACGGTTACTTCAATTTTCTGGTATCTGTTGAAACTTGGTCTATGACCAAGTAAGTGATCAATTTTGTAGAAAGTTCAGTGTGGTGCTGAAAAGAATGTATATTCTTTTTTATTTTTGGGGAAATGTTATGAGATTTATGTCCATTTGATTCATAAAGTCTATTAAGTCCAATATTTCTTTTTAGTTTTTGTCTGGATGACTTGTCCATTGGCGAGAGTGAGCTATGGAAGTCTCCCACTATTTAAGTCAATGTGTCAAGCTGATATGTTTAAGCATTAGCAATGCTTTTTTTACAAACATAGATGCCCATGTATTTGGGGGCATAGATGCTAATAATTGAAATGTTATCTTGTGGGTTTTTCCTTTGATGAATATGAACTATCCTTCCCCATCTCTTTCGATTAATTTTTGTTATAAGTATGTTTTGTTAGATATTAGAATAGCTTCACCACCTTCTTGGTTCATACGATTGGATCGTCTTTTTCCAACCATTTACTCTGAGACAACGTCTGTCTTTGATGTTGAGATCTGTTTCTTATATGCAGCAGAAGAATGGATATTGTTTTTGCATTTATTCTGTTCAGCCATGTTTTTTTACTGGGGAACTGAATCCATTGATATTGGGCAATGTTGATAAATAGTACTGTTAATTCCTGTCATTTTATTATTATGGGTTGTGTGTGTATGTATGTATGTATGTGTGTGTGTATGTTTGTGTGTGTGTCTGTGCACATGCCTCTATGTGAGTGTGTGTATGTATGTATGTTTATATGTGTGTATATATGTGTGTGTTATGTATGTGTGTGTATGTATGTATGTGTGTATGTATGTATGTCTGTGTGTGTGTGCGTGCACATGCCTCTATGTGTGTATGTGTGTATGTGTTTGAGTGTGTATGTGTGTGTATGTATGTGTGTGTATGTATGTACGTTTGTGTATGTGTGCATGTACATGCCTCTATGTGTGTGTGTTATGTATGTGAATGTATGCATGTGTGTGTTTATGTGTATGTGTGCATGTGTGTGCACATGCCTCTATGTGTGTGTGTTATGTGTGTGTGTGTGTGTGTGTGTGTGTGTGTGTGTGTGTGTGTATGTGTTTCCCTTCCTTTGGTTTTGCTGGTGTGAGATTATTTATTTATTTATTTATTTCCTTTGTTATCATGAGTGTTGTTAGCCTCTTGGGTTATAGTTTTCCATCTAGTGCCTACTGTATGGCTGGACTTGTGGATAGATAGTGTTTAAATTTTAGTTTATCATAGAGTATCCCATTTTCTCTATGTTTATTGCAAATTTTTCTGGGCATAGCAGTCTTGGTCTCTTAAGAGTCTGCAAAACATCTGTTCAAGCCCTCTGGCTTTCAGTGTCTCTGCTGAGAAGTCAGGTATAATAATTTAATGAGTCTGAGTTTCTATGTTAGATGGTTTGTGCTCCTTACAGCCTTTAATTTTTTTTTTTATTGTCCAGCATTGTTAATGTTTTGAGTATTATGTGGCAGGGGACTTTCTTTTCTGGCCCAATCTATTTGGTGTTCTATCAGCTCTTGCACCTTGATAGGCATGTCCTTCTTTAGGTTAGAAAATTTTTTCCTTTACGATTTTGTTAAAATGTATTTTTTGGGTCTTTGAGCTGGAATTCTTCTCCTCCTTCTATCTCTATTATTCTTAGGTTTGGTCTTTGCATAGTGTCCCAGAGTCCCTGGATGTTTTGTGTCAGGAATATTTTAGATTTAACACTTTATTTGATAAATATATCTACTTCTGTGTTATCTTCAATGCCCAAGATTCTCTCTTCTGTGTCCGCTATGGTGTTCGTGATGTTTACCTAGACTTTCCGTTTTCAGAATTACCTCCGTTTGTCTTCTATATTGCTTCTATTTTTATGTCCAAGTCCTGAGCTGTTCTACTCAGCTTCAACTGTTTTTTTTTTTAACTTGGTTTAAAGGATTTATTTATTTCCTCCAATTGTTTAGTTTGTGCTTTTTTCTTTGAGAGATTTATTTATTTTTTCAAGAACCTCTGTCATCTTCATATATTTGGCTTTAAGGACATTTTCTTATGCTTTATCTGTGTTGGACTATTCAGCAGTTGCTGTAGTAGGATAGCTGGGCTCCAGCGATCCCACTTTGTCTTGGCTGTTGTTGTGCTCTCACACTGACATCTAGGCATCTGGGTGTGGAATGAATGTAGGTGTAGGTGCAACTTCTGAGTTTGTCTTTGTTAGATGGGTGTTTTGTTTCATGATTTCTGTTTCGCCTTTGGTCTTCTGGTCTCTTTGGCCTAGATTTCTGGCAATTGAACTATCAGGGAGTCTCTGTCCAAGTTGGAGGTTGGACTTTTTGTAGCTAGCATGGCCTTTGCTCCACGGGGTCATCTCCACCAGGGGTGAGGTGTGGGACATGGTGATGCGAAGGGTAGAGGAATTATGAATAGTGGCAGGGGTAGAACTGAGGAGTGGAAATAGTCCATGGGGCTCATCTATTTGGCATTCATGAGGATGATGTTGGTGAGTGTGGTTTCTGGTTCAGTTGGGAGTTTCTGCCTGAGTGGAAGCTGGGGTTCTGGCAGCTGGCATAGCCTCCATTCCAGCAATGAGTCTCCACCCGAGTCTGTCTATCTGTTCTGACTGGTGCACTCTATTTTTCTGGCTGGTGTGGCCTGCACCTGTTCTTCTGACTGGCTTGTTCTGCAGCTCTTCTGAGTGGTGTGACATACACCCACTTTTCTGACTGGCACGGCCTGCACCTGAGGAGAGGGTATCTGCTGAAGGTGTGGGAGGAGGCCCAGCAGCAGAGGCAGGCAATGACGTGGAAGGAGTGACAGTGGGTTGGGACTTTGTGTTCTGAACTGAGAGTGATAAAGAGTCCTGGGCCAACTGGCACATTTCTTTTTTTTTTTTTATTGGTTTGTTGTGTAGTTTTTAAAAATTCTTTGCATATTCTAAACATGAATTATCAGTCAAATTCTTTAAAAGATTATCTTCCATTTTTTAAGTTGTTTCTTCAATGGAATAACTGTATAGATTTTTTCTTAATTCTATGAAGTTCCATTTCCCAATTCCAGAGTGAGTTGAATTCTTTTGTGTGTGTTGTACTTTCTTTTTCATTAAATTCTAGGAAGGTTTTATTTCCTACTGAAAAAGTTCTTAATTTCTTCATTTTGCTGAGTTGTTTAGTTCCCATGAGTTTGTGTGATTTCTATAGTTGGTTTTTTTTGTTTTTGTTTTTGTTTTTGTTTTTGTTTTTGTTTTTTTTTTCTTTTAACTTCAAGATTTATTCAGTCCTGGTCAGGCAGAATATAAGAAGTTACTTCATTTTTCTGTCTTTGTTGAGATTTGTTTTGTGTCCTAATATAATAAGATCTACTTCAGAGAAAGCTCTGTGGGTTACAGAAAAGATGGTATATTCTGCAATGACTGAGTGGTATCTTGTCTAGAACTAATTTGTATCCATTTGATCTATGATGCCTTATAACTCTGATATTCTTGTATTTATTCTTGGCCTAGAAGAGTTATCTATTGTCCTTTGGGGAACATTAAAATCACCCACTACTACTATATTGGGGTTAATCTGAGGTTTTAGATATACTGGTGGTATTGTTTCTATGAAATTAGGAGTACCGGGATTGGGAGCATGTAAAATTAGAATTGTAATACTTTATTAATAGATTGTTGCCGTAATCAAGAAAAATGACCTTCTTTATCTCTTGTGAATATTTTTTCTTTATTTTGTTAGATAGGCCCAGAAGTTTTATTTCCTGGTTCCATTTGCTCTGGGTTAGTTTTCCATCTCTTTCACTGAAGATATTTCTCTGCTTCTGATGGTGAGGTGTCTCCCCAGGGCAGCAAAGAAACCTGTGTATATTTTAAAAATGGATCATTGTATGTGATTTTGATGCAGGTAAGTGTGAAGAAGCATATGACACAATGAGGATGTGGGGATCAAAAGGCATCTTTACAGAGCAGGTTCTCACCTTCGGTCTTGAGGAAGGCTCTTTCTTGTTTTCCCTACTGCCTTGTACTTCCAGCTAGTAGCCTATCATCTTCTTGGTGATTCTCCTGTCTCTGCCTCCCATTTCCCAGTAGGAGTTCTGAGACTGCAGATTCACACTGTTGCATCTGAATTTTTAATCTGGACCCTGATGATTGATCTGAGTTCATAAGGCTTGTGTGACAAAGACCTTTGCCTGAGGAGCCAGCCTGGCAGCCCACATGCTGGCTGTCATTGTTTTACTTAAAAATGTATGTGTGTTTAGTGTGTGTGTGTGTGTGTGTGTGTGTGTGTGTGTGTGTGTTTGCATACCACAACATGCATGTCAGAGGACAAGACTGAGTATTCAATTCTTCTACTATGTGGGCCTTTGAATCAAACTCAGTGTTCAGCAAGTTGTTCAGAGGGAAATGAAGCACTTGCCAACAAGACTGAAAACCTAGCTGATGATTTTAAGAAGAATCTCCTTAAATCTATGCATCCTGCATTGTGTCAATGAACAGTTTGAAGGCAGTAAAGCATAGAGTTGGTGTGGGAAGTGCATTGCTCACCCTAACCAGACTCTTGCAGAAGGAAGTACATGTCATATCATATAGATAAAGTGCCAGGCCTTTAGGCTCATGTAACCCTTGTCTGTGGCTTTTTGCGACCCGCATTTGCTAGGCTGCTAGTGAGAGTCTAAGCCTGTGTTATGTGGAAGCTCCAATCTCAGTTTCTCCTTAGAGGGTAGGAGAGATTTCTCAGGCTTTAAAAAATATTTTTTTTTCCAGTAGATTTCTCTGCTTCTCATGGGCTGGCTTGTGTGAAATTCTGATACAGGTCAGGTCACTGTGCCAGGCATACCCTGGAAAGAGGGTGGAGGCATATAAAACAGGAGCAGGTGCTCTTCACAGAAATTCTGAAGTACATTCTCCAATAGGTCCTGGAAGCTCCGGAGGGAGCATCTGGGTCATGGCTGCCTTGTGGCTGCTGCTGCTAGCAGGACTGCCCACATTCTTGCTGGGAGTCCTTGTATGGGTGGTTATTCAGCACTTTCTCACTACAGAAATCCCTTCGGCCTTGAAGCATCCAGTCAAGTTGTGGTTTTTACACTGTTTATTTCAGTATCTGACGACTCTGGTAAGTTTTCTTTTGAGTCTCACAATGGGTTTGGGGTGCTCTTTGAGCCTTACCCTTTGGTTTCCTCCCCCCCCTTCTTTTCTAGGTTCTCATGAGACTAAGTTGGGGAAGCATCTTGCTCCCCATCACTGAGCTTTCCCATCTTTCCTTCTTTTCTCTCCTCTTCCACTTTCTGTTATTATTTTCTTTCCTGTTGAGAAAGCGTCTCACAATGCAGTCTAGCCTGGCCTTATCATTAAGCTGCCTATTTCCTACTCCCATTTTTTGAGGGAACTTTTTACAGGTTATATCACTAGCTTTGAGTATGAAGGTATTTTCTGAAGACCAAGGGAATAATTTCAGACCCAGATGCTACCCTTTAGAGCCTGATAGATCTAAAACTACATTCAGTCACAACTCCCTCATCCCTTTGTCCTATGTCCCTGTCTCTCAGTGATATTTTTACATCTATTTGAGACCCTGAGGACCAAGATTAATTTACTAGGCTTTGTTCTGAGAACAGGTCAGGCCCTGTTTGGTGACATCCATGTAGTAGATTTACCCAGTCCTTTAGCATAGTTGCACAGACAGTTGTGCTCTGTGCTGGCTTTCTGGGCTGGAAACTGAGGAGAGAGATCAGCAAATGCTGACAGGTACAGCAAACATGTGAAGGATAACTTGGCCCCATATGAGAAGCAGGCAATTTGAATGAGTCCTGATGTTGCAACTCTGATTGGAAACCTGGTAGTTGACAAACTACATTTCACAGTGATTACCTCAAAAATCAGCCGAGGAGGAGGTACAGAGTAGAAAGGTGACAGCTACACAGCCCGGCTGTCTAGGAAGCATCATTGCTGTGTTTGTACTGGCTCCAGACCCTTTTATCTAACTCCTCTTAGTCTCAACAACCTTCTCTGAAATGAAGTAATGCCCCCTGAAGGACTATGCTGGTAAAAGCATTATCTGGGACTTTGATCAGGCTTTATATGGTCCCAAAACTTGTAAAAACATAAATTTCTGTCATGTGGAGATTTTCCACCACAAAAAATGAACCACTTTAGAGAAATAAGCAAGATAGAGTTATATGCTAATTTGAGATCCCAGCACCACAAATGAAGGTCTGTGGTCTCCAAAGCTACAGAAATATGTGGATTATCCCACCTTACTGTTTAGCTTTAAAAATAGTCCCTAAGCTAAGCACCTGCTGATGCTGGCTTGCTACATGTAATCTCAGAAGATGTGGGGTTGAATCTAGTGTTGGCTCTGCAGAGCATGTTCTTGTGGAGGAGATCCTGCTTTATTTCTTTAGCCCTGAAACCCCTGGCATGCTGCCTTTGGGAATGGTGAGCATAAAGACAAAACAGTGGTTGATGTTCATATTGCCCCAAATGGAAAAAGGAGAGTCAAGAAGTCTTTGTAGGAGAAAATATCCTGGAAACATTCTGTGGTCTCCAAATGGAAATCTTAGCATTGCTTTGTGACCTCAACAACAGAACAAAATGATATTTATTCTTTGAAAGTTGCAAACATAATATTGCATTGTTCAAAATTCTTGACCAGTCATTATTTATTGTAGGGGCCGAGAACACAAGTGGAATGACATGAATGTGATATCCTCCCCAGAGATCTAAGTGAAAGAGAGACACCTACACCATTCTCTACTTACAATAGTGTCTTCACTGGTGACAGCAACAGTGATAATTAAGATTATGCACAAATGTTTAGAAAATAGTTTGCTAAGCACACAATATACATTAAAGCACAGAATCAGGGTTTCCCCTCTGGAAGCTATGGACTTGGCTATCCACTGGATTTTGCATGCAGAGACCATAGCTGTGCAGAGCTTTCTGTGGCTGTTCTCCTTCAGCTACCCATATAGCACCTCTGGCACTATAAAAGACATCCAGTAAGAGGAAATATTACACCTTTATCCCAGCTTTATTTCTCCATTTATTGGCGTAAGACCACATAGTGACTTTATCAATAGTCTTACCATTATGGCCGGGCATACATCCAACAGCAGTGGCAAGAGACTTCATGTTTACGAGACCTCAGGTGCCTCCCTTGCCAACTACTTGTAGGGAAGCAACTTATCTCTGCTACCTGTGGTTTTTATTTGCCAAACTTATGGCCTCTGGAAGTACTTGTTTCATTCCTGCAGATTGCACTTAATGTCTTTAACTATTATTTTAACAGTTATTAAAAATGTAAGCCAGGCTCAGTCAGATTTTATGATATGTGGCTGTGTTATTGAACCTGCTTGCATTTACTCCAGTTTAGCACATCAGTTTGTGAAATGGCAACTCTTGTCACCAATTATCTGTGGATGTCTACACTTACAACTCAGTTGTGTGAGTGCTTGATAGTGGTTCCCCCCCCCTCAGAAGTTCAAAGGTTTTTTTTTTTTTTTTTTGGAAAAATTAAAAATCTCAGTATTGAAAATGGAATGTTTGCATTGTACTTCAAAATGTGCTTACTTTTTAAAATTAAATCTTTAAAAATCATTTTCATATATGAACAACAGATTCTCCCATCATCCCTACTTGGGCTCCCCTGTCTTCCTCCTCCCACTCCCCACATCTTCTGGAAAGGTAAATGGAACCTCCTGAAACTGAGAATCTCCTGTTAGTTAAAGGACATAGTAAATAAGACAAAACTACAGACTACAGAATGGGGAAAGATCTTCATCAACCCCACATCTGACAGAGGGCTGATCTCCAAAATGTATAAAGAACTCAAAAAACTAGACATCAACATTCTAAACAATACAATTAAAAATGGGCTACAGATATAAACAGAGAATTTCCAATAGAAGAATCTGAAATAGCTGAAAGACATTTAAGAAATTGCTTAACATCCTTAGTCATCATAGAAATGTAAATCAAAAGCACTTTGAGATACTATTTTACACCTGTTAGAATGGCTAAGACTGAAAAACACTGATAACAGCTTCTGTTGGAGAAAATGAAGCAAGAGGAACACCCGTACTTTTGATGGGAGTGAAAACTTGTATAGCCACTTTGGAAATCAGTGTGGTGATGACTCTGAAAATTTGGAATAACCTACCTTACAAGTCAATGACATTACTCTTTGGCAGATACCTGTTGCAACATTTTTATTGATCTGATAATAAAAACCCAGAGACAGATATTGGGGAAAAGCTGAAAGATCAGAGAGACAGAGGAAACAAGCTGTAGCCAGTTTCACCACTACTGAATCCTCAGGCAGGAAGAAATAGATTTTATTTCTGTGATTTCTCACACTGAATAGCAGAAATAAAGGGAGCCACAAAGATTACATTCCTTTCTCTTCCCAGTCGTATAACTTTCTGTTTCAACCTTCCTAGTATTGAGATTAAAAGTATGTGATCCCAATTTCTATCATTAAAGGTGTGTGACACCACTGCCTGGTCTCTGTGGTTAATTCTGTGGCTGGCTCTGTCCTCTGATCTTCAATTAATCTATTTGACACAGAATATGTCCCAATATTTCCCCTATTTTGTAAAAAATAAAAGAAGGTTATAACTAATATAAGAAAAACAATGTACAGTAAGTACCATAACTATACAATATATAAAAAATATTTACATCAATATTATTTAGTTCAATAACATTTGACAAATTCAGAGAAAACACCTCATTATTTTTCTTATTTTGTTTAGTCCAAATTGTTGTACCTAATTCACTTTCTATCCTAATTTGTATTATCAACTGAAAAGTGTCTTTTAATGTCTCTTAAACTTATAAATTTTATACCTTTTTAGTTTCTTTTTTGAATTTGTTAACAAGGAAAACTATAACAGCTATCTAGTCTTCAACTCTCTCAGAGACAAAGAAGGAAATAATATTAACGGAGTAAGCAGAAAGTGCCAGCAAGCAGCTTCCAAAAATTATGACAAGTGACAGAAACAACTTCCTGCCTGAACAGTCACTTAAGGTTTCTCTTCAATGTTGGGGCATCTATATTTGGCCTACAGGCCTGCCATATCTGACAGATGTATCTGTGAAGTAAGATTTTCTGAAGGGCTGTTACAGTAGGGTTTCTTGGTCCCAGGGCGGCCAGAGGTCCAGACCCACAGACCTGACACACCAGACCCATTAGCCACCTGCCGCTGCTGCTCAGGCCCCCAGAAATGACTCAGACGCTTATATTAACTCCATGCTGTTTGGCCTATGGCTCAGGCATATTGCTAGCTAGCTCTTACATCTTAAATCAACCCATTTCTATTAATCTGTCTGCCACGTGGCCTGTGGCTCACCTGTGTTGTTTACATGTTGCTCCTTTGGGCTTCAGCTTGGTCTGCTTGACTCCACCCTGCTTCTCCTACCTATGCTCTGATTTCTCCTCCTACTTCTTCTATGGTGCCTGTCATGGTCCAAAACAGCTTCTTTATTTAAAGATTGATATTCATAGCGTACAGAAAGGCATTCCCACATCACTATTTTGAAGAAGAGAAAGGGGATAGATAGGATAGATAAAGGTAGATTGTTCTACCTACCTATAGACAATTTTAGCTGAATATATGGGCTAAATTAAAGACAATTTGCACTGGCATAGATATTTGTATATTGACACAAATGTGAAATCATTTTATATGTTTAATTGAGATAATTTTTACATTGGTACAAAGTTTAATCTGAAATTGCTTTATATAACCAAAGCAACTTGTACATCGATATAAATCTGAATCTGTAACTATTATGTAAAATTGAATCTGTAATTGCTATATTTTATATATGCTTCTACCTCTGTTTAAAATATTTGCACATTATTATCATGTCCACTATGCAATTACTACCTTCATTTAACTATTCTAGATATAATGTATGATTGCACTAGTTATGATATATGCACAAGATGTTTTATATACCTCTGTTTAGATGATATATATGTATATACATGTCTAAAATGCTGTGGACACTTTACATGGTATATATACCCCTGGCTAATGTTTGATAGTCATACTAAAAGTCATTGTTCAGAGATTATACACCCCTTATATAGGTATTCTAATTTTAGAACAGGGTTTAATCCTTAAGACGATAAAAACTACAGTCAACATTACTTTAGGTACCATATCACAGTCATTTTAGATACAGGTTAGAATATCACAGATAGACAGGAATCTTCAACCATTTCATAGACCCAGAGAATATGGCATTTAACATTTGGAATTCATCCACAAGAGACATGATGACTCCTGGTGTCACTGCTCCTTTCCCGAGATGGTGTTGAGCATCAAGGATACTCCTTTGGAGTTTGTTTTTTTGGCAGAGAATGGCCGGTTGGGTAGAGAACTGCCCTTACCTTGATTGCTGATAGTACACACATGATGTTCAAGCTGGATGAACAAGTTGATGGATGGAGACTGATGAAACCTGCCTGGACAGGATAAGATAGTCCCTCCAAAATTGCCCTGCTTGTGAAAAGATCTGTCAGATACCATAGGCCTGTAGCCAATATGATGGATGCTTCAACGGCACACAAATCAGAGGTGATTGTCCAGGTAGCTGTGTTGCTGTCCTCTCCCAAATTTTGGAAGCCACTACTTCCATGTACTGCTGACTTTCAGGTGATACATCTTCCTTCTCAGGTCTTGAAGGGGTTGAAGAATAGGTATTTAAGGTTATTACCCTATTATCCCTTAGAAAGGAACATTCAGGTATTGAATTTTCACTTTCCCAGATGAACCTTTTGAAGTAATTTATACACCCTACCATCTACCAATATTCTAAAACTATACGATGTACTTTATAGGTGTTAGGTTTTGGTTGTAATTTGTATCTTATCCTCTCCTAGATACTACCTCATAATAATTTCTATTGTATATAGTCTTAGTTTAGAACCTTCTTAGTTAGACAAAAGGGGGAGATGTGGTGGGATTCAGGTGTCAGCTGATAAGGTCCGAAGATGCTTATCCAGGGTCCCGGGCTCCTGGAGGGGGTGTGGCCAACCCTAGTGATAAGGGGCTGCTGGGACTCTGGGCGGTCTGTTGTTCCTGGTTCCTGGTTGTTGGAGATACCAGTTTGGAATCCATTGTCCATCACTCAGATACTCCAGTCCCTGTTCAGGTGCCACTATAAGCTGTTACCCGTATCGTGAGTGTTGATTTATATTTTGATAAATATTAATCTTGGATTGGTACCTTGTAAGTAAAACTCCGTCTACAAAAGGCTGTCCTACATTGTCTTGGCAAAGTTTTGTAGTCCTTTTCCCCTGTCCTCCTTGTCCCATTTTGGACAGTACACCATCAGCAGGTGAGGCAAGAGCAATTTCTTGCCCAGGGGTGAACTCTTGGCACAATGAAACTAAACTCCATATGAAGTTTCTTCAATGCCCATTTTTTCCTTCTGATGTATATTGGTGTTTCCAGGAGCAGAAATATCTATCATGAAATTAAAAAGAACCTATGTTATTAAAACATCTTAAATGCCATATTCCATATGTCTGAAATGCTTAAAGACAACCTATCTAAAATATATTATTGTTTAACCTTGAAAACATAACTAACCTGACTATAAGTTTGATTATAATCACTAATGACTAAGTTGAATTTCCTTATATACTGATTAGTTGATTATAATCATTTTCAAGGACTAGCAATTTGTATTGCATTGTTAGATGAGCTGTATTGGCACAATAACTTAAACAAGAGTAGAAATATATATATAATGTTCTAACAAAATAAATCTCAACTTTGTATCAGTATGCATGATTTGTATACTATATGCAAAAATCCAATCCAATGTAAAATATTTAAAGCTAGTAGTTGCTTTTTAAAATAGATTCAATAATTTACCCCCTTATCCCATTATTTTTATTTTCAGAGTAGATTCAATAATCTACACCTTTGTCCTATTATATCTGTATCCCCTCTTTTCTTTAAAAACAAGAACACTGAATTTAATTTCCTTTTGTTCATTCTTTTGAGGCCTGCGAAGAATTGTGTTGGGATTTTGAAGGAAATTGCATTGAATTTGCAAATTGCTTTTGGCAAAATTGCCATTTTACTATGTTGATCCTACCTATGCAGGAGCGTGAGTGATCTTTGCGTTTTCTAATATCCTCTTCAGTTTCTTTCTTCAACAACTTAAAGTTCTCTTCATGCAGGTCTTTCTCTTGTTGGCTTAGAGTTCCCTCTAAAATATTCAATGTGATTTGTGGCTAGTGTAAAGGGTGATATTTTCCTGATTTCCTTTTTAGCCTACTTCTCATTTGTGTATAGGAGGACTAATTTTTTTTGAGTTGATCTTGTACCCTGCAACGCTACGTAAGGCGTTTATCAGCTGTAGGAGTTTCCTAGTATATCTTTTGGGGTCTTATGTGTACTATCACATCATCTGCAAATAGTGGAAGCTTGACTTTCCCCTTTCCAATTTTTATCTTCTTGATCTCCTTCTGTCATCTTATTGCTCTATGTAGGACTTCAAGCACTATACTGGGTAGGTATGAAGAGAGTTGACAGCTTTGTTTTTGTTTTTGATTTTAGATGGATGGCTTTTGGCTTAGTTTCTCTCCATTTAGTTTGATGTTAGCTGTAGCCTTGTTGTATACTGCACTGCACTTATTATGTTTAAGTATGATCCTTATTCCCCTGTTCTCTCTAAGACCTTTATCATGAAGGAATGTTGGATTTCTCTCTCTCTTTTAATAAAACAGTCCTTTTTTCCATGTATCCCCCTGCTCTCCCTCCCTTCCCTCCTCCCAATCTCTCCCAGTCAGCTTTCAGTCTCATCCCTGTTCCTAACCTCCACCACCCCTCCCCTCAAAGGGCAAGAAGTCCCAAGGTGGGTCAGCTGAGCTTGGCGAACCCACTCAAGGCAAGTCTAATTTCCTCATCCCAGTAGCAAGACAGGGTTAGGCACTCCTATGCAGGGAATAGACTCCAAGGTGCCAGTCCACATACAGGAACACAGTCTGATCCCACCCCTCATGGCCATATATGCTGCCCATGACAATGAACAGTTGCCTACCCTTGGAAGGTCTAGCTTCTTTCCCCATGGTTCCCCAGTGGCTGTTCTTGATTCAGTGAGCTCTTCAGAGCTCCAGCCAGCCACATCTGTGGAACTTTTCATAATCCCTATCCCTTTGCTCATACAGACTCTCCTTCCCCGCTCTCAGCTGGACCAGGAGCTTGGCCCAATGCTCAGCCATGGATCTCTGCCTCCACCTCTATTCATTGTTGGATGTAGGTTCTGTGATGATACTTAGGGTGGTTATTCATTTGATTATAGGGGAAGTCCTGTTTAGGCACCCCCTCCACTATGGGTTAGAGACCTAGCCAGGGACATCCTGTGAGTTCTTGGAAGCTTCCCTAGCACCTGGTCTCTCTCCAACCCCACATTGGCTTCTGCTAACAAGATATTCATCTCTTTTTTCTCCCTCTTTGTTGTTCCTCTCACTCAACCATCTTCTATTCTTATGATTTGTTCCCACCTCTTCTTGATTGTATCCCATTCTGATCCCAATTTGCTAAGGTGATCTTCTCTATTTTTTCTTCTTAGGAGAATCTCTGGATGTCTCTCTTAAGTTCCTTCTGATCCCAAAGTGTTTAGGGGTTGTGGTTTGCAGCTTAGATACTCTTTGCTTTTTGTCAAGTCCACTTATGAGTGAGGACATCTCATGCCTATCTTTCTGGTCTTGTGATACCTCACTCAGGAGGATATTCTCCAAGTCCATCCATTTGCCTAAAGATTTTAGGATGACATTCTTGTTTTTTTTTTTCCCCCTGCGGAGTAGTAAGTACTTCACTGTGTAGATGTACCACAGTTTATTAATCTATTCTTAAGTTGAAGGACATCTAGGTTATTTCCAGATTTTTGCTACTATGAATAATGCTGCTATGAACATAGTTGAGCTAATGCCTTTGAGGTACAAATGTGCATCCTTTGGGTATATGCCCAATAGTGGTATTGCTCGATCCTTAGGGAGATTGATTCTCAGTTTTCTAAGGAACTGCCATACTACATTTCAGAGTGTCTGTACAAGTTTACACTCCCACCAACAATGGAGGAGTGTTCCCCTTGCTCCATATCCCCTCCAGCATTGGCTGTACTCTGCTTTTGATTTTAGGCATTCTGACAGGTGTAAGTTGGTATTTCAAAGTTGTTTTGATTTGCATTTCTCTGATGGCTAAAGATGTTGAGCAACTTTTAAAGTGCCTTTCAGCCATTTGTAATTCTTCTGTTGAGAATTTTCTTTTAGTTCTGAACTCCACTTTTTAATTGGGTTATTTAGGTTTGGGGCTCTAGTTTCTTGAGCTCTCTGTATATTTTAGACATCAGTTCTCTGTTTGATATAGGGTTGGTGGAGATCTTTTCCCATTCTGTAGGCTCTGTTTTGTCTTATTGACCATGTCTTTTGCCTTACAGAAGCTTCTCAGTTTCAGGAGGTCCCACTTATTGATTGTTGTTCTTAGTGTCTGTGCTCCTGGTGTTATATTTAGGAAGTGCTCACCTGTGCCAATGCATTGGAGGGTATTTCCCATTTTCTTTTCTATGAAGTTCAGTGTATCTGGGTTTATGTTGAGGTCTTTGATCCATTTGGATTTGAGTTTTGTGCAGGGTGATAGCTTTGGATCTATTTGCATTCTTCTACATACCAACATTCAGTTATGCCAACACCATTTGTTGAAGATACTGTCTTTTTTTCCATTGAATATTTTTGTCCTCTTCATCAAAAGTCAGGTGTTAAAGGTATGTGGGTTAATGCCAGGGACTTTGATTTGATTCCATTAATCCAAAAGTTTGGTTTTTTTTGCCAGTACCAGGCTGTTTTTGTTACTATGGTTCTATAGTATAGCTTGAAGTCAGGGATAGTGATTCCTCCTGAAATTCTTTTATTGAGCAGGATTGTTTGGACAATCCTGGGTTTCCTGTTATTCCATATGAAGTTGAGTATTGCTCTTCTTAAAAACTGTAAATTTTTTGTGAATTGCTTTTGTAAAAAATTGTGTTGGGATTTTGCTAAGAATTGCATTAAATCTGTAGATTGCTTTTGGTAAAATTGCCATTTTTACTATGTTGATCCTACCTATCCAGGAGCATGGGAGATCTTTCCATTTTCTGATATCCTCTTCAATGTCTTTCTTCAATGACTTAAAGTTCTTATCAAACAGGTCTAATACTTTTTTGGTAAGAGTTATGCCAAGATATTTGATGTTACTTGCAGCTATTATAAAGGGTGGTGTGTTACAATAAGGTTTCTAGCCCTGGGTGGCCAGAGGTCCAGACCCACATACCTGCAGTCCCAGACCCCTTAGCTGCCTGCTGCTGCTTACACCCCCCAAAATGATTCAGATGCTTATATTAACTTCATGCTGTTTGGCCTATGGCTCAGGCACATTACTAGCTAGGTATTTCATCTCAACTCAACCCATTTTCATTAATCTATCCTGCCATGTGGTCCATGGCTCACTTGTGTTTCTTACATGTTTCTTCTTTGGCAGCTGGCTCAATCTCATCTTTGACACCACCCTTCCTTTCCTACCTATTCTGATTCCCCACTTACTTCTTCTATGGTGTCTGTCATGGGCCAAAACAGCTCCTTTATTTAAAGATTGATATTCACAGCATACAGAAAGATATTCTCACATCATCTCCCCATTTCTGCCTAATCAAAAAGGGAGATTTCAATTTTAACATAGAAAAATTACATATAAAAATAGACACTAAACAAGAATTACAGTCACAATATCTAGTCTATTTGCATTTAGCAAAATTAAAGAAAATACTCTGTCATCTACCTTATCTTTGTGAATATAAAGTTTTATATCCAATATACCTTTTAATATAACTAAGAAAAACAAAACATCTATAATTATCTAATCTTTACCTACATCAAAGACCACAGAAGGATATAATATTTACCCAAGTAAATAGGAAGTACAATCAACTTCCAAAATCTAGAAATGACAGAGATGACACCTATCTGCCTGGATAGTTACTCAAATTTCCTTTACAAAGTTGGGGCATCCATCTTCAGCCTACAGGCCCAGAGTCTCTTTTCATTTCAGTGAAGCAGGATATCTGCTCTGCCCATCCTGGTATAGTTCATCAGTTGCTTCTCCTTGAGTCCTGAAGAATGTCTGGAAGCTTTCTCTGGAAAGCAGGAACCTGAAGGACCATCTTGGCTTGTTCTGCCAAAGTTCAGAGATCACTTTCCTGTGGTGTCCATATGTCCAGTTTAAACAGCATACTATCAAGCAGTCAATACAAAAACATGCTCTTGGCTAACAATTGCCACAAAGAAAGTAAAATCCAAATGAAAACAAACATTTGTAAACAATATTTTGGGATTTTGGGTGTAGTTTTTTCATTGCTACTTCCTGATGATTAAGGTGCACTGTCAATCTTACAGATTCTTGAGACTGGATCATCTTAGTCTGCAGCCCTGAAGCTGATGTGGATATCTCTTCCCATCAGAGAATTTTCAGGTGGTTGATGAAACCATATTTTCCTGGAAGCAATACATAGGTTCTCATCTTCTGTGGAAGCAAAGCAGAACTCTTCCAAAACAATAAATCCTTAGTCACAAATTTCAAAATCAAAATACCTTTAAAATATATATTCTCTTCTAACTTAGCAGCCTTTGCAATCCACTGTCTTTCTGCAGTTAGCTCATTAACAGTTAAAAAAATTAAAAGGAAGCACAATGATAATCATAATCCATATTCTGTGTCTATTTTCTGTCTTTACATGGCTTATTATTTTTTATTACTCTATTTCTCTTTTTGATGGACTTTCTCTATCTTCTTTCTTTTCTCTCTGAAGCCTATGTACATTTTACACACATTGTAACCTATGTACAGTTTTTTTTATCTGAATTTGTTTTATTGTGAATCCTTAATTATTTTCCAACCAGAAGAGCTTTTTAAAATACTCACACTCTCTTAAAGAGCCACATAGTTTTTGCAGAAAAAGCTGAATCAGTAAGTTCTCTTAAAGGGGCCACATCTCTGTTCACTGCCATCAAACAGAGCAGACCCTATGTTCCTTACATATTTCTTCTTGGACATCTGGCTCGATCTGATTCTGACTCCACCCTTTCTTTTCTACACATTCTGATTCCCCAACTACTTCTTCTATGGTTCCTGTCATGAGCCAAAACAGCTCCTTTATTTAAAGATTGATATTTACAGCATACAGAAAGACATTCTCACATTAGTGGTGTTTCTCTTCTTTCTTTTTCAGCCCTTTTATCTTTAGTGTATAGAGGGGATATTGATTTTTTCTAAGTTAACCTTGTACTCTGCTACATTGTTGAAGGCATTCATTTATCAGCTGTAGGAGTTCCCTGGTAGAATTTTAGGGGTCACTTATGTATACAGTCATATCACCTGCAAATATAGTTTGACTTCTTTCCAATCTGTATCCTCTTAATATCCTTTTGTTCTCTTATTGCTTTAGCTAAAACTTTGAGAAGTATATTGAATAGACAAGGAGAATATTGTTTCTGATTTTAGTGGGATTGCTCTGAGTGTTTCTCTATTAGTTTGACGTTGGCTGTTGTCTTGCTGTGTATTGCTTTATTATGTTTAGGTTTCATAAACATTCCTTCAGTTTCTAATCTATGAGTTTTCCTCTAAACAAATTTCTCATTGTGCCCCATAAGTTTGGGAATGTTGTGGATTCATTTTCACTAAATTCTAGGAAGTCTTTTTTTTTTCTTAATTTCTTCCTTGACCCAGAGGTTGTTCATTTGAGAGATGTTCAGTTACCATATATTTGTAGACTTGCTGTGATTTTTGTTGTTGTTGAACTCTAACTTTAGGGCATGGTGTTCTGATATAATACAAGGAGTTGATCCCAATATTTTGTTTTATTGATATTTGCTTTATGACCAAGTATATGTGGTGAATTTTAGAGAAAGCTTCATGGGGTACAGAAAAATATGCAAATTCCTTTCTGTTTGGGTGGTAAGTTCTTTATATGTCTGTTAAGTCCAATTGGGTCATAACATCTGTTAGATCCCTTATTTCTCTGCTGAGTTTCTGTCTGGTTAACCTATCCAAGGGTAAAAGTGGGATATTGCAGCCTCCTGCTACTAGTGTGAGGCATTTGATGTGAGGTTTAAGCTTTAGTAGTGTGTTTCTTTTACAAATGTAGGTGCTCTTGTGTTTGGGGCATAAATATTCAAGACTGAAACTTCATCTTGGATTTTTCCTGAGATGAATAAATAATGTTCATCCTGGTCTCTTTTGATTGATTTTTTTTGAAGTCTATTTTGATAGATATTAAGATGGCCACACCAGCTTGTTTCTTAGGACCATTTTATTGGAAAGTCTTTTCCCAACCTTTTATTCTGAGCCTGTGTCTGTCTTTGAAGTTGAGGTGTATTTCTTGTATGCGGTAGAAGGATGGCTTTTCTTTTTGTATCCATCATGTTAGAGTGTGTCTTTTTATAGGTCCATTGATATTAATGAATATTAATGACCAATGATTGTTATTTCTCATTATTTTTGGTGTTAGCATGAGTGAATTTCCTTTCTTTTTATTTTTCATCTTTGTGATTATTGATTGTTTGTGGTTTCATGGGTGTACTTGGATTCCTCAGGTTGGAGTTTTCCCTCTAGACTTTCTGTCATGCCAGATTTGTGGATAGGTATTGTTTAAATCTGTTGTTTTTATTATAAAATATCTTGTTAACTCCATCTATGTTGACTGATAATTTCTCTGGGTATAATAGTCTGGGTCGGAAGCCATGCTCTTTTATTGTCTGATAACATCTAACCAGCACCTTCTTGCTTTCATTGTTTCCATTAGATTCTGATGGGTCTGCCTTTATAGGCAATTTGGCCTCTATTCTTTGCAGCACTTAGTATTTTTCCTCTGTTCTGTAGGTTTAGTGGCCTGATTATTATGTGGCAAGCATACTTTTTTGGAGGTCTAATGTATTTGGTGTTCTATAAGTTTCTTGTATCTTTATAGGCATTTTCTTCTTTAGTTTGGGAAAGTTTTCTTCTATGATTTTGTGGAATATATTTTCTGTGCCTTTGAGTGGGTGTTTTTCTCCTTCTTTAATTCCAATTATTCTCAGGTTTGGTCTTTTCATGGTGTCCCGGATTTCCTGGTTGTTTTGTGTTATGACTTTTTTTTTTTTGGTTTTAGTGTTTCCTTTAACTGACGTATCTATTTCCATTATTGAATCTTTCAGTCCAGAACTTCTCTCTTCCATCTCTTGCATTCTGTTGGTTATGCTGCATCTGTGTTCTGGTTCATTTCTTTAGGTTTTCTATTTCCAGCTTTTCCTCAGTTTGTGCCTTCTTTATTGCTTCTATCTCTGTTTCTAATTCCTGGAATGTTCCTTTCACCTGTTTATTTTCTTTTTCTTGATTTTCTTTATTTTCTTTCAGGGATTTGTTTATCTTTCAATTTTTTGTTTGTATTTTCTTCTCTTTATTTAAGGGAATTTTTTATATTCTCTTTTAAAGCTTCTATTATCTTCATAAAGTTGTTTTTAATGTTGCTTCCTTCTGTTTCTTCATTGTTATGCTCAGCTCTTGGTCTTGTAGAACCACCAGCTTCTTCTGTTGGTGTCTCATTTTTTTTTTTATATTGTTATATGTATTCTTGCAGTGGCATCTGTCCATTGCTTTCTTAGTTCACTCTTAGCACTTAGTCAGTTGTGGGCCTGGGGCTATTTATCTCCAATAATTGCAGAGGTTGTTCTCAGTAGCCTCTTAGCTGGCTGTAGGCCAAGGAGCTGTATGTTTCCAGTTGTTACAGGGGTCATTGGTAGTTACCTCTTAGTTGGCTCTTAGTCAGCTATGGATCAAGAGGCTTTGGGTCTCCAGTTGTCAGTGTTTGATGACACAGATTATGCTTTGGATGGGGTTTTGCCCATAGGATGTTCCTTCATCTTTGTTTTGCTGGGGATTAGGCTTGAGAGGGCTCTCCTAGATTTCATTAGTTTAGGGAAGAGCTGGCTGTGTTTAGAGTGCTCTGGAGGATATGTCCCCAGACTGGGCTTTGGGGACAATGGTCTTTGCTTTACCTGGGGGTGAGGGTGCCACTCACCTCTTAGTTACCTGTGGACTAGGAGGCTTTGGGGTCTCCAGATGTCTGAAGTCAATCTTTATAAGAAATCAGTAAAGATTTCTTTTGGGTCTTGTATAACTTTTGTAAATGATTCAGTTTTCTTTCCTACCTCTTCAATCTTATCCTACATATTCAATATGTAATAAATCCAGGCTCTGGTCATTATATAAATACATCATGTAAATGTCTTTATATATTAGCATAATCTCCCTTTTTAAAAAGTTGGTCCTGGGTGATTTCAGTGCCTCTAGCCCTGTTAAGTTGTTTAATGGTTGTAGCCTTGTTCTTTTACCTAATTCACCATTATAATTGGGGACCAGCCTCCAAATGTATTGTAAATGTGTCTCTCCAGTCTTGAGGGATGATAATTCTATTACAAGTTAAGTACAAGTTTAACATCTCCTTGCAAATGGTGAGTGCATGCCATATGAGACTATTGCTTCCTCTAATTTTTTCAAATTTAACATTTTTTCAGGAGTCCATTGAGCTCCTACATAGTCTGGGGATGTATATCATCTGGCAATTCCTGTAAGGTTATTGGATAAGTAAAGGTTGGCTGTTTGAAAGCCTTAGGGTGTTTCTCAATAACATTATAATACAATGTTGAGATTGGTTCTCCTTCAGATTCCTTTCTTTGAGTATTTTTCTCTGTGTATTAACAAGTTTTCTAAAAGCTGTATCTTGGCATCCATATCAACCAACTTGGCACTCATGTAATCCAATTTTATTTAGGGAAAAACAAGAATGATGAAAGAAATAATATTTATATTAGACATTATATAAATTCCTTCTACATTAGTTATCATCTTATTTAATTGTTCTATTTTTAAATTGTTCAGTGTATTATAAACAGAGATCAAACTCCTTCCATTGTAATACCATTTTTTAAAGTTTTTTGATATGGAAAAAACCCTCTCTGTACTTTAAACTGATTCCTCCTTTAAGAAATTCCAACTGACTCAACAAATCTGCTGACAGTCATGATTCAGATTACTATGAAATGAGGCAGGTATCTAGTGTGGCTGCAGTCTGAGAAGAGGGTCTATTCAAAGCCACAATCCTTTGGGAGAGGGAATATACCAAAGAGTCAGTGATGTTCATGGAGTAAGCCGTGAAAGCAGCTAACTTCTGATAACTCCAGTTAATGTCTTATCTTTCAGGACTCTGGCTGCTTGTAGCTATAGCCTATGCCAGTGGCTGAAAAGCCACAGACAAATGACCTTTTTGGAAATTCATGCTCCAAAAGTTGGGCACCAGATGTTGCAAGAATCTTAATTGTTCTTAAAATAAATGTGCAGAGCCAGATACTGGGGCAAATGCTAAAAGATCAGAGAAACACAGAAACAAGCCACAGTCACTTCTTACTTTACCAGCTCCTCAGCACCAAGAGGGAAGAACCAGTCTTCACAAATCCTCAGACTGAATAGGAAAAGTAAAAGGAAGCACAAAGAAGGCCTCAATGGAAGGGAAGAAGATGTCCTGCCTTGTATGTCTCTGCCTAGCCATATCCCTTCTCCCTTCAACCTTCCTAGTGCTGGGACTAAAGGCACGTGCCATCATTGCCTGACCTCTATGGATAACTCTGTGTCTGGCTCTGCCCTCTGATTTTCAGGCAATCTTTATTTGGAACATGATATATCACTATATTTACCCTTTTTATCAAGGGATGCTCAGTTGTACCACAAGGACACAAGTTAAACTATGCTGATAGCAGAATTATTTATGACAGTGACATTGAAAGTCATTTGTTTACGTGGAAGTGATCGCAAGAAACCTGTAGTTATGTCACCAAGACATATTTGTACTCTTCTTTGAAATGCATAGTGTAGTCATATTCAGACTTCCATGAAGAAGGCCTACAGGCATAGTTTTGGGGTCTCAGGATCCTGAATGGGGTGTGGCTCCATTGAGAACCCTATTGCATGCTGATCTTCATTCCTGATTGTTCTTGCATTCTTGGGGAGAGGTCTGTCACCATTGCTTCATGGGACAGTTCCACTCTCCAAAAATTGCCTTAAGGTTCAATTTGTATCAGTGAGTTTATATATAACTCCTTAATACATATCGATCCTTTATATGATTAATTGCAAATAAATAATTCTGTAATAGCATAGGTTTTATGCAGGATAGTTACTAGTTTCTCTTGGGGCAAGTTGGCATATTTATATTCCACATCACATTTGTTTTTCCTCCAGGATAGAAGTATACACAGCTGTTTA
Source organism: Phyllotis vaccarum (assembly GCA_033318265.1). Lineage (NCBI taxonomy): Eukaryota > Metazoa > Chordata > Mammalia > Rodentia > Cricetidae > Phyllotis > Phyllotis vaccarum. The sequence continues at coordinate 58,900,340 of JARWLC010000003.1, read as the reverse complement.
TCTTGTTCTACAATGATCTAAGACATTAGAAAAAATGATCTTAGCCTTGTTGAAAGTCCCCCATGCCTTTTTGTCTTACATGGTAGCTTTTTTAGGCAACTTGAGCAAGATGGATATGCCAACATTCTAGGTGTTCAAGAATAACTATACGTCCTTTACATTTTCAGACATTGAGAATTTTATGCCAGGAGCCAGAAAAGCCTTAGCAATGGCGATGCCATTTTGAGACCAGCATCTTAAGCTTCCTTTTCCCTAAATGAGTCCTTTCCCAGAAGCCAAGTGGCCTCCCCTGCTGTTAACCTAACTAGTTGAGTCCCCTCCCAGGAATTAGGTAACCTTCCTGTGGTTAAGATTAGATAGGTCTTCATGACAACACATCCTGTTGGCGGAATAGCCTAAAGATATATAAATTCCTCTTGCTTGCTTAACTTTGCTTACCCTTCTCCCTAAAAGACTATATACACTACTAAAAGAATAAAGTTTTAGAGCTTGATCAGAATACTGTCTTGCTCTCATTCTTCATGTTTCTTGTCCCTTCACTTGTCAGCCCTCTCTTTAGGGCCATGTTGTTAGACCCCTCAGGCTGGGGCAGTTTTCTCAATTACTTTGTCTGGTACCATATATGTCTTATTGGACCATAGCACTTCCAAGAATTTTATAGATATGCCTGCTTTTTATACCCTGTTGGATCAGTCTCTTATCCTCCATCCTCTATTCTTGACATGCACCTGTATTCAATTTAGGTGCATTGCAAACTTGTGGAACATTAAGCGATTAGCAATCTGTTATCTATGCAATGACTTTTTTTTTTTAAAGCAGAGGATGAATAGGGCATGGTTCTGGTGGCACATGCTGCTAGTCCCAGCACTTGAGAGGCAGAGGCAAGAGGACTTCTATGAGTCCAAGGCTAGCCTGGCTTATAAAGCACATTCCATGACAACCAAGACTGTAATACTGAAAACCATATCTCAACAAAACAAAAAACTGGGGAGATGGTTCTGTCATCTGATATTCCAGATTGATTTTATTAAATATATAATATATCACCATCCCATCCCATGACAAATAGTGATATCATGAAGGCATCTGTTGGGTATGACTCTTAAAATACACTGTTGATGGTTTCAAGTGAATACAAATTGAGAACAAGGGGCCAAAGGACTAAATATATGCATTAGCAAAATCTATAGTATGAAAATATTCTATCAATTGACCCAATTATCTATTTCTCTCAATGTGAAGCACCTCCATAAGGCCTATGTCCATTTTCCCACCTCTGTGGGCTTGCTACCACAACACCAAGCAGTTTGATGTGCCTCAGAGCAAGTAGGAATGGCTGGCTGTACATACCCATCCTTGGAGTTTGGGAAGCCCTAGAGCAATGGTTCCAGCAATGAACCATTTAATGTCACCTTTTAGTAGAATGGTCAATATGTCTATATTTATAAGACAGTAAAACCAGATGAACTCTCTCCTCGGGAGCCTATTATAAACATAATTATCCCAGTTACCTCATAATGACTTAATCAACACAAGATAATACTGCATCATCACCATTTAAAATGCCCAACTCATAACATTAACAATAAAATTTGAATGTGAGTTTTGATAAAGGGAGGGCAACACATCAATCACAGCATCTTGACCTTGTGTCAAGAATAGATTGAATAGGTTCCCATGCCTAAAAAGAATGCATAGTGAGTTATGTTCCTATGACCCCCTTTCAAGCAAGTGAATACACTTGAGTATTGTTAAGTAAATTCTGTAGGTACTTGCCCATGACACTCTCTTATGACTCATTTTTTCTTCTTTGCCTACTATAGGGGAACATACTGGAGAAACTGAGAATTTGTTCCATGCCCACATTTTTACAGTTCATCCAAGGTCTAGTAACGATAAGGAAGTATCCTAATGTGTTGGTCACTGACATGTATTTTGGAACAGTCCCTGTGAGGCTGCTCAAGCCCAAGGAAGTATCTTGCAAACCTCGGAGAGGCATCATCTTATATCATGGAGGAGGTGCAGTGATTGGAAGCCTGGGTAAGGAGGTTCCATTTGAGGTTGGGAGAAAAGTCTTCATCAAAGGTAGAATCTGGCACATGTTCTCATGACAACTTGTTAGGGAGTTAATAGAGGTAGAAATTGGAGTCTCTCACAGAGAATACAGGTGCAGAGCTTGAGGCTCACAGCAGTCAGTGGGTTATAGCTTATAGAGCAATGTTTTCTATGTTGGTCTAAGTCTAGATGGGGCAGCAATCTCAGAGCAGGGCTGTCCTGGTACTGGACATTATTTCTTTTTTTCCTCTCCACTCATATCACTGGACATGTCTTCTGTTTCACAACACTCTCAAATTCCGGCAGTTTTCTTAGCTTGGCTGGCACATGGTGGAGAAAATCCATTTACTTCATCCCCTCCTCTGCTGAACCCAAAATAATGTCCTGGCTCCACTTCCCACCTCCAGCTTCAGTTTTCATTTCCCACCAGAAAACTCCAAAGATCCACTTCAGAGCTTGTACTGCTGCCTTGCAGCCTCTTCCATCCCCCTTGATGTCCTCTATAATCTTATCTCTTGTCCCTCTCTTTGCCCTTCATGTGGTAGCCACTTAAAATCTTTGAACTTCAGAGAGATGTCAACGCTGGGTCCACCAAGGTAGCTGCTTTCCTGTGGCTGTTGTAGAAAGTACTTTGATCTTGTCATGACTTCTTTATCACTGGATCTTCTCTTGCAGACTGTTACCATGGCCTGGGCAGCCTCTTGGCCAGTGAAACAGATTCAGTGGTGCTAATGGTGGGGTGAGTGGCCTAAGGCAATTGGTGACTATATATGCTAGAGTATTTATTGAAACTGTCTGAGTGACATAGTCCATAGAGAGGGGTCTTGACATTGGGGTATATGTTTTTATGTATACCTCCTTGTGAAGACCCAGGAGTTCAGAATTTCTCAGGCTTTGACAGTAGCTTATTCACAGTTTCTGACACTCTTGGCCCTTTAAGCTATAGTCACTATTTCTCCTGCTTTTGCTTCTTCTGTTGTGACCACTGCTGCCCCTCTGTTTCCCTTACTGTCTGTCTGCTTTTGGATGTGACTTTTTTTCTCAGCATGGCTTCCTTGCCCTTTCTGAGGCTCCGCCTCTGCTTTTGTGATTGGCCATTGAGTATTCCCTATGACTCTGCTACTATTCTTAAGGCTCCTGTCTTCTTCCAAGGGCAGTCACCATCATGCTCAAACTATCAGTGGTTTTTGTGGTTCTATCACTGTTGTGGCTCAGCTTTTTGTGACTCTGCAGCCTCTCATGTTCCTGCTTCTTTCTGGTAACCTGCTCAGTCTGCTCTACAAAAACAGGCAGGAAATAACCTCTATTTGGCAGCCTGCATAGGACACTACCTCCCAGCTGGATTACAAAGTTAATACTACATTTTGCTAATCTAACTAGAAAAAGAGAGTGTGCTGCAGAGTCTGCAGATCTTCATATACAATTATACTTAAGGGGAGCATTGTATGGTCCCTTTTATAGTAGTCCAGAGTCCCTCCGCTAGGTAGGTGACCTGGGAATTCTTGTTCTCTGGCCTCATATTTTAAGGAAAAATTGATTTCAAATAGTTTGAAACTCATTTGGTTGGGGCTGCAACTAAAAGATTTAGGGTTGTGTATTTTGTGACAACTGGCCACGAATATTGGTATAGCTCTCTTAATGTTGTATGCTGTTCAAAGTAACCAGTGTTGTTATAACTGGTTATAACTGTTGTTATAACCAGCTGGCTGCTTGACTAACAGTCATTTTCTCAAAGCAGTCTTATACAAGAGTCTAAGAGCTCCATACTAAAGAATCAAATTACCTAATCTCCTGACACTTTTGCTTAACCACAGAAACTTAAATCTTAGAATGAATACCTTTTACTAACATCTATATGAACTTAACATCAGTATGTGTTCAGGGGTGGTTTTAACAATGCTTACCATGTGCTCAGCACATCGGGGAAAGGTGAATTTAGTAAGAGATGAGATCAGAAGTGTTCCAGTAGCTTTTTCTGCGTCTTTACTGGTTTACCTGTTTTCTAAGACATCTTTGAACATGCCATATATTGTACAAGGTGTGCTCACCTTAAGTGAAGCACAGTGTGGGTGGGAATGAACTATTGTGACCTTCACAATCTTCAAGGCTCCTCAAGTGCATGAAGGAAAAGTGAGGGTTGCTATGCTGACTTGTTAGGATCCATGTGAGGATTAAGTTAGGTTTGATCCTTTTTGAGAGTAGAAGATAATGATTGAAATGGCCTCCAGTGACCCCTATGTAAAGAAACTTGTAGAGTTTGCTCTTTCCTCCTTAGGTATCGCAAGCTTCCTGCTTACCATCACCCCATTCTTGTGAAAGATTGCCTGAATGCTTCCATCTACTTTCTGAAGAACCTGAAATCCTTTGGTGTGGACTCATCCCGGCTGGTTCTCTGTGGAGAGAGTATTGGAGGTTGGGCTGTGGCTACTATCACGCACGTCTTAACTAGCACTCCTGGTCTTCCCAGGATCCAGGCTCAAGTCATGATTCAACCAATTCTTAATTTGATCAATTTTCAGTTGCCATCACATCAGCAGAGCCAAAATATTCCATTCCTTACCAGAGATATGATGCTTACCGTCATGTGTAAATACCTGGCCATTGACCTCTCTTGGAAAGATGCCATGTTGACAGGGGCTATTATACCTTTGGACAAGTGGAAGAAATACAGGAAATGGCTCAGCTCTGACAATATCCCCAGAAAGTTCTGGAGCCAAGATTCTCAACCAGAGTTTTTTGCAACTTTTAATGAGGCTGCTTATCTAGAAACCAAACAAGTTTGGAGTCCAGAAATTTCACCTGTTCTGGCAGATGACAAGATCATTGCTCAGCTTCCCAAGGCATTTTTGGTGACCTGTGAATATGATATCCTCCGGGATGATGCCTTGCTCTACAAGAAACGCTTGGAAGACCAGGGGGTCCCTGTGACCTGGTACCATGTAGAGGATGGCTTTCATGGATGCCTAATGCTTTTTGAGTGGAAGTTCTTGTCTTTCCCATGCTCCATAAAAATAGTAAACAGTATCATCAGTTACATAAAGAACATATGATAGTTGCCCTAATCTGAGTTTAATTAAATAAAAATTTCCTGTGCTGTAGAGTTGGCTGGGTTTTGTTTTGCTGTGGGAGGAGAAGCTTACATCGTGCAGAGTCTAAGGCAGTAAGATGAAGTAGAAGGCAAAGAACTGGTGGCTTTATAGTAAAGAAAGCCCAGTGTATGTGCTTTTAATCTAACCATTCAGTGTTGTGTCCTATGATATCCTCAGGGCTAGTTTCCTGTTGTGACTCCAGAGCAGATCTCATCTGTTGCACGCATGAAGGTAGATAAGAGGAGGAGGAGGAGGAGGAGGAGGAGGAGGAGGAGGAGGAGGAGGAGGAGGAGGAGGGCATCTTTTCCTCACCCATGCAATCACATGACAGGTAAGGGGGGATGGAACCAGCTCTGATGTTCCCACATTTTCAGGGCAGCTCACCTCTGTCCCTGAGAACAGGTGACAGGGTCAGCTCTAGTGTGCTGCCTAGGTGAGGGGAAGCCACTGGTGAGGGGTAAGGCATTCTTTCCTAATGCAGGGGCTATCTCTCCTGCTGCAGTATACCGTGAGGAGCAGTAACAGCTATCCCAGGACCAGTGCATGGTGGGGCTAGTTCAGCAGAGCCCTCAGATTTCAAAACAATTGGTTCCTCAGACACCCGTGGTAACATAGGCTGTGGATATCAACATGGATCCCAGATGCAGAGGCACTCCATATCCAGACATGCCTTTGAGTAGCAGCCTGGTTGGCTTGAGTGTCACCATGGCACTGGTGGCAGCACAGGCCACTCAGATCAGTATGACCCTGGTAGCAGCATGGCTATTGGATACCAACATGGTCTCAGGTATCTGACCAGACCTGGGCATTTGGATAGGCCCTCAGTATTAATAGGTGTCATGGACATCAACTCAGACCTTGTCTGTTATAAAGCCACATTCCATACATGGTCAGGGCAGTTTCCCTGGTCTGGATATTATAAAGCCATGTTCCAGACATGGCCAGGGCAGTTTCCTTGGTTTGGATGATACCATGGCTACAGGCAACAGTGCAGGCTACTTAGATCAGCATGGCTGTGGTGGTAGCATAGACATTCGGCATCCACATGACCACAGGGGGTTGTCTAGATCCCAGACAACAGTGCAGTGTTTGGTGGCAACGTGGGGCACAGACAACAATATTGATAACTTGGTTTTGGTTAGACTATAGACCCAGATATGGTCCTAGGCCACAGCCCAGGCTAATATGTTACCATGGTCCCAGGTAGCAGTGCAGGCCACCTGGTTTAGCATGCTCCCCATGGTAGCATGGCCTTTAGACATTAGCATGGCTCTGGACGGCAGCCCAGATTCCTGGCATCCATATGACCTTCAATAATATCAGGACATCAACTTAGATCCTGGCTATGCATCCATACATGTCCCTTATGACCCTGATGATATGGTCTAGGTGTCAGTATTGGTCACTCAACTTGTCATGGTGCTGGCAGCATGACTATCCTCAGACACTAAGGTCACAGGTTGTGGACTAGACCCTTGATATTTATGTGGCCTTTGTTGGTACCATGGGCCACCAGACATTAACATAGACCCCAACTATGGTTGGACCACAGACTCTGACATAGTCTCCAGCAGCAGCCTGGGTTTTTTAATGTCATCATTGTAGGATTTTGTGCATATATGGCATGATTGCATATGTCCACTTATCTGGTGGCAGGTTTCCATGGATGCAGGTGGAAACATGGGAACATGGCAGAGGGCAGTGGCAGATAGCAGGAGATTCAATGGCTGTTTCTATGTAGAAAAGATCCCAGGGGAGGTCATGACTTGACATCAGAGTTCAGAGGGCATGGCTCTTAAGGACTAACAACCATAGTTCCAGGAAGCAGCGTATGTCTCACAGATTAGCATAGCCCCACATGGCAGAATTACCCTCAGACACCAACCTGACCCCAGCAGCCCAGGTGACTGCCCAGACTTCAGGACTGTTCACTGCCCTCAGTGATGATAAGAGCCATGAACATCAGTTCATGTCCACTCAGATGCTTCAGGTTCTCAAACTAAATTTGGTCCTTGGCAGTAGCCCAGGCCCTGATATCACCTCACTCACCTCTTCAGATCTGCCTCTCTCCACAGCCCATGAACTACTCCACCTCTCTCTCTCTTCCCCCTTCACACTGTATTCACTTACCATAATGCTAACAGACTGCCTGGTCTCTTAGGCACCAGTCAGCACTTGGTTGATTCTGACCCCCACCAGCTGCACTGCCTGGCTCTGATCTGTTGCTGTCACTGTGTCCCAGCTGGAAACTAGAGTCTTCAGGTGACTTCTAGCTAATTCCTGCCTGTGCCAGGTGCCAGGCATGGTGCCAAGCTGCTGCCCTTGCAGTGGTGTGGCTGAGGCTAGAGTCTCTGGGCAGCTTCTAGTTGAGGCCTGCCTCTGCCAGCTTCATGGCATGGCACAGAGCTGATGTTTATCTAGTTATTATATATAATTTTTTATATTAGTTATACACTTACTTTTTATTTTAGACAAAAGCAGGTAATGTGGTAATATTTCACGTATGGTCTAACAAGTAAAGTTTGAAGATCAGAGGGCAAAACCAGATTCTAGTTAACCATAGAGGCCAGGCAGAGGTGGCACACATTTTAATCCCAGCACTTGGGATCTCATGCTTTTGATCCCAGTATTGGGAGGTACACATGCCTTTAATTTCAGCACTAGGGAGGTTGAGACAGGAAGTGATATGGCTGGGCAGGTAAAGAAATATAAGGTGGGAAAAGACAAGAGCTCACTCTCTTTGGCCTGAGGATTAGATTTGCTGGTAGCTGGCTTCTCTGTTTCTGCTCTTTCAGCATTTCCCTCAATATCTGATTTTGGGTTTTTATTAAGATCAGTTAGGATTCATGCTACAACACAGGCAATATATAACCTCACACCAGCAATACAGAAAGAAAAGAAAACGTAGATACTACTACTTCAAACAAACAAACAAACAGAAATAACAGAAATTAACAAACACTGGTCATTAATATCTCAATACCTCAATTCACTTATAAAAATACACAGGCCAACAGAATGGATACAAGACCACAATACATTCTTCTGTTGAATACAAGAAACATACTTCACCTTCAAAGATGCACATTGCCTCAGAATTGGGAAAATAACTTCCAATAAAATGGATTTAAGAAGTAAGCTGGTACAGCTATCCTAACATCTAACAAAATAGACTTTAAACTAAAGTAAAATTAATTAAAAGAGATGGAAAGGAGCCACTAAGTTTTTGGAGAGCTTCACTACAAGAGGTGAGTTACACTCCTCCCAGCTAGCCAGTCAAGCAACATGTCTAGGCAACAGGGCAATACTGTGCCCTCCAACTCCATTGCAGCTCCAGCTTCAGGCAAGCAAGGAGGACAAACGATGATAAGCCTGACTATTGCCATTTCTCATTGAACCCTGTAGCCTATAAGCCCCACTCCATTCACCAAACCCATTAATTTCCCCAACCTCAGCAGCTTCCTGAGACAGACTCCCAAAGAGCTCTATCATAAGAGATTAATTACTCTTCTTTCAGCTGTCCAGTCAGCCCAGATTCCAGGACTGGACAAAAAGGGACAATTTATAATCTCAACTCCACTATAGCCCCAGCTGCAGACAAGAAAATAAGAACCCCTCCTTGCAACCTTCCATCACCAATCTTCATTGGTCCCTGTAATCTATAAGCTCACTCCATTGCTCAAACCTGTCTATTCTCTGGAGGCCTCAAATGCTCCCTGAGACACAGACTTTACTATCTCTTATTTCACCTAGAGCTTCAGTTGCACCAAGCACATCTATTAGACCAAGAACAGGTCCATGAAACAGATAATGCTTGCACTGATTGCAGGAAGATATGGGCAGACATTAGTGCAAAAATACATTTAGCAACATAAAGAACAATATAGCACCACCAGAACCTAGTGATTCTACAACAGCAAGACCTGACCAGTCCAGTATAGAAAAACCAGAGGAAACCAGCCTTAAAAATAACTTTATGAAGATGATACAGGCCTTTAAAGAAGAAATAAAACTCCTTTAAAAAGAAAAGACACATAACAAATGGAAGGAATCAATAAATCCCTTAAAGAAAAGCAAGAAAATGCAAACAGATAAAAAAGAAAACAAGTACAAGGTTTGAAAATTAAAATAGAAGCCATAAAGAAGACACAAAATGCTGGAAATGGAATATCTTAGGCATAGATCTCTTCTCAGGAAGCCTGAGCCTTTGCCAAGGCTTAGTCTTTCTTTATATTTTCTCTTCTCCTCCCACAGCCTATTATTGTTTTTACATAATCAAGAGCCATTATTTAGCCATCCACTATTATGATAATGTACGCATCTGATTGTTAGAACATTGACTCGCAGAGAGTAGTCACCTTATCTGGTTTTTTTGCACGGAGATATCTATGTGCTTGTCTCACAGTGGTGTTTAGTAATTAACTTTTATAGCATTAACATATGTTTTCTTGTGTGAATTTATGTGTATAACATACACAAACACACATAGATAAACAGAAACTCTCTCACATTCAGAGAGAGAGAGAGAGAGAGAGAGAGAGAGAGAGAGAGAGAGAGAGAGAGAGAGAGAAAGAGAGAGAGATCTCATTTTTCTTTCAGAAGCCCTCTCCCTCACACTCCTTGGTTATAACCCACTGTTACGGGATGAATGTTTGTTTCTTTCCCAGATTTTTTTGTTGAATCTGTAAGCCATATTGTAGCTGTTTTTAGATGGGGGATTTAAAAGGAGCATTTGATGTGGGATGTCTTTCTGTATGCTGTGAGTATGCTTTATTCCCATTGGTTAGTAAAGATACCATTTTGGCCTATGGCAAGGCAGCTTACAGTAAGGCAGGAAATTCAAGTGGAGATAAAGGGGAGGGGGCAGAGTCAGAAGGAAAAGCTGCAGGCTGCCCCTACTGCTCAAGAAGGCAAGATGTAATGGAATACAGATAAAGCCACAGAGCCACATGGCAACACATAGATTAATGAAAATGGGTTAAGTTATAAGAGCTAGTAAGTAATAAGTTTTAATCACAAACAGCTTGTAATAAAAAATATAAAAGAAAACTTCCCCAACCTGAAAAGGAAATGCCTATGAAAATATAAGAAGCTTACAGAACACCAAATAGCCTAGACCCACACAAAAGTCTGCTTGCCACATAATAATAAAAACACAAAACATACAGAATAAAGATTATTAAGAGCTGCAAAAGCAAAAGGTAAAGTAACTTCTAAAGGCAGGCCCATTAGAACAACATCCAACTCCTCAGTGGAGACTATGAAGGCTAGAAGGTCCTGGACAGGTATTATAAAGACACTAAGAGACCATAGATGGCAGCCCAGACTACTACACTCAGCAAAACTCCCAATAATTGTAGATGGAGTAAACAAGATATTCCATGATAAAACCAGATTTAAACAATATCTATCCATAAATCCAGTCCTACAGAAAGCACTAGAAGGAAAATTCTAACCTAACAAAGCTAGATATACCCACAAAGACACAAACAATAGATAACCCCAAAGAAGCAAAAACCAAAGAAGGGAAACACACACACACACATACTACCACCAAAGATAACAGGAATAAACAATCGCTGGTCATTAATATCCTTTAATATTAGTAAACTCAATTCACCTATAAAAAGACACAGGCTGACACATGAATATGAAAACAGGATCCGTCTTCTGGTGTACAGAAGAAACACATTAAACAACCTTAAAGACAGATACTGCCTCAGAGTAAAGGGCTGGGAAAAGAATTTCCAATAAAATGGACTCAAGAAACAGGCTTGTATAACTAACTTAAAAAATGTCTAAAAAAATAGACTTCAAACTAAATTCAATCAAAAGAGATGAGGAAGAATATTACTTATTCATCTCAGGAAAAATTTATCAAGAAGAAATCTCAGTTCTGACATTTATACCCCAAATACAAGGGCACCCACATGTATAAAATATACATCACTAAAGTTTACATCCTAAATCAAACTCCATACACAAACAGTGGGAGATTTTAATACCCCACTCTCACCAATAGATAGGTCTTCCAGACAGAAACTGAGAAATAAGAGAATGAACAGACATTTATGATCCAAATGGACTTATCAGATACCAAAGGACATACCTTCTTCTCAGCACTCTGTGGAACTTTCTCTAAAACTGACCACACACTCGGCCATAAAACAAATATTAATAGATACAAAAATGGGAGTAACCCCTTGTATCCTAAAGCTAGAGTTCAACAATAACACAAACCACAGAAAACTTACAAACCCATGGAAACTGAACATATCCCAGTCGAAACACCTCGGAATTAAGAAAGAAATAAAGAAATTAAAGACTTTCTAGAATTTAATGAAAATAAATCCACAACATCCTCAAACTTATAAAGTAACAATGAAAGCAGTGCTAAGAGGGAAGTTCATAGCACTAGGTGCCTACATAAAAATAAAGAAATCCCACACAAGAGACTTAACAGTACAGCTGAAAGCTCTAGAATAGATAGAAGCAAACTCACCCAGAAGAGTAGGTGGCAGGAAATGATCAAACTCAGGAATTAAATCAATAATATTGAAACAAGAAGCAATACAAAGAACCAATCAAAGAGTTGGTTCTCTCAAAAAGTCAAAAAATATAGACAAACACTTATCCAAAATAACTAAAAAGCAGAGAGAATATCCAAATTAACAAAGTCATACATGAAAAGGACATACATAACAACAGACACTGAAGAAATCCAGAGAATTATTAGGTCATACTTCAATAATATGTACTTCACAAAATTGGAAAACCCAAAGAAGTGGACAGCTTTTTGAACAGATATCATTTATCAATATTAAATCAAGATCAGACAAATGACCTAAATAGACTTATAACACCAAAGGAAAAGGAAGCAATTGTTAAAAGTCTCCCAAGCAAAAAAAGCCCTGGACCAGATGGCTTCAGTGAAAAATTCTACCGGACTTTCGAAGAATAACACCAATACCCCTCGAATTGTTATATACAATAGAAACCAAATAAAAATTGCCAAACAATCTTTATGAGGCTACAGTCACCCTGATACCCAAGCCACACAAAGATGTGAAAAAAATCAAAGACAAACTCACTCATGAATATTAATGCAAAAATATTCAATAAAAATACTAGTAAACAGAATTCAAGAACGTAGCAAAAAAAAAAAAATCATCCACTATGATCAAGTAGGCTTCATCCCAGAGATGTAGGGATGGTTCAACATATGAACATCTGTCAATGACATCCATCATATAAACAACTCGAAAGAAAAATCCACATGATCATCCCATTAGATGCTGAAAAAGTCTTTGACAAAATCCAACACTCCTTCATGATAAAAGTCCTGGAGAGATCAGGAATATAGAAAAAAAACCTAAACATAATAAATACAATATATATCAAGCTGACAGTCAACATAAAACTAAATGGAGAGAAACTAAAAGCAATTCCACTAAAATCAGGAACAAGAAAGGCTGTCCACTCCATCCATATATACTCAAAATAGTTCTCAAAGTTTTAGCTAGAGCAATAAGGCAAAAAAAAATCAAGAGCATACAAATTATAAAGAAATAAGTCAAGTTATCAATATTTACAGATGATATGATAGTATATATGTGACCCCCAAAACTCTACCAGGAAACTCCTGCAGTTGATACCTTCAGGATTGTAGCAGGATACAAGATAAACTCGAAAAATTAATAGTCCTCTGATACACAAATGATAAAACAAAGCTGAAAAAGAAATCATGGAAGCATTACCCTTTACAAGAGCTGCAAACAACATCCAATATCTTGGGGTAACTCTAACCAAAGAAGTGAAAGACCTGTGTGACAAGAACTTTAAGCCATTGAGGAAAGAAATTGAAAAAGGTATCAGAAAATGGAAAGATCTCCAATGCTCTTAGGTAGGTAGATCAACACATTTAAAATGGCAATCATAGCAAGAAAAATCTACAGATACAATGCAATTCCCATCAAAATTCCAACACAATTTTTCACACTTATAAAACAATTCAACTTCATATGGAATAAAAAAAAACTCAGAATTGCCAAAACAATCCTGTTCAATAATAGAACTTTATGAGGCATTACCATTCCTGACTTCAAGCTGTACTATAAAACTACAACATAAAAATGCTTGATATTGGCATTAAAAACAGACTTGTATATCAATGCAATTGAATCAAAGATCATGACATTAGCTCTCACACCTCTGAATACCTGATTTTTGACAAAGAGGCTGAAAATATATGGAAAAAAGCATTTTCAACAAATGATACTGACATAATTGGAGGGTGGTATGTGGACGAAAGCAAATAGATCCATATCTATTACCATGCACAAAACTCAAGTTGAAGTGGATCAAAGACCTTATCATAAACCCAGTTCTACTGAACTTGATGGAAAAGAAAATTGGAAATACATTGGTGATCACTTCCTAAATATAATACCAATAGCAAAGGCGCTAAGAACAACAATTAATAAATGGAACCTCTTGAAAATGAGAAGCTTCTGTAAGGTAAAGGACATGGTCAATAAAGCAAATTGACAGTCTACAGAATGGGAAAAGATCTTCACCAACCCTACACCAGACAGAGGACTGATCTTGAAAATATATAGAGAACTCAAAAAACTAGAGGCTAAAAAAACCAATCTAATTAAAAATGGGGTTCAGAGCTAATAGGGAACTCTCAACAGAAGAATTTCAAATGGCTGAAAGACACCCAAAGAATTATCAAACATTCTTAGCCATCAAAGAAATACAAATCAAAACAACTCTGAGATACCATTTTATATTTGACAAAATGGCTAAGGTAAAAAACACAGATGGCAGCCTATGCTGAAGGGGATGTGGAGCAAGGGGAACACTCCTCCATTGCTGGTGGGAGTGTAATCTTGTAAGACACTTTGGAAATCAGTATGGCAGTTCCTCAGAAAATTGAGAACCAACCTACCTAATGATCCAGCGATACTACTATTGGGCATATACCCCAAAGATGTGCATTCTTACCCCAAGGGCATTATCTCAGCTATGTTAATAGCAACATTATTTGTAATATCCAGAACGTAGAAACAATCTAGAGTCCCCTCAACTGAAGAATGAATTAAAAATTGTGGTATATTTACACAATGTAGTACTACTCAGAAGTAAAAATAATGAAATCCTGAAAATTTCAGGCAAATAGATGGATTCGAAAAGTATCATTCTGAGTGAGGTAACACAGACCCAGAAAGAAAGACATGATATGTACTCACTCATGAATGAATTTTAGACATAAAGCAAAGAAAAACCAGGCTATAATCCACAAACCCTGATCATGTAGATAACAGGAGAAGCTTAAGCGAGACATCCATGGATCCCCCTGGGAAAATGAAATAGAGATCTCTTGAGTATTGGGATCATATAGTGTCACAAGCAAGGGGAAGTGGAAAGAGATTATGAGAGAATATGGTTGAGTTGGAGGAGCAACAGAGAGGGAGAACAAAGAAATAGATAGCTTGATAGAGGGAGCCATTATGGGGTTAGAGATAAATCCAGTGCTAAGGAGGCCTCAAAGAACCCACAAGTTGTTCCTGGCTAGAATACAAGCAATAGAAGAGAGGGTGCCTAAACAGGACTTGCCCTATAATCAAATGAATTATCACCCTAATTGTCATTATAGAACTTTGTCTAGCAACTGTGGGGATTCAATAAAAGCTTCAGAAGTTTCAGAGATATCAGAGGGAATCTACCCACAGTCTATGTGGGTATTTAATAAAAGCTCCAGAAGTCCCAGAGCTCTAACCACAGTCAGTCTAGGAGGATCAGAGAGTGGTGATTCACACCTTTAATCCCAGCACAGGGAGTATCCTGGGAGTGGTGACCTTCACCCTTAATCCCAACTGAGTCCAGGTCATTTTAGATTACAGAAGGAATTCCAGGCTCCCAAGCAGGCAGTGGTGGGGCCACACCTTAATTTACCAAGAGAGTATTTAAGGTTTAAGGCAGGCATAGAGGAAGAGGAAGCCAAGGGAAGCCAGGTTGAGGAAGCTGGAAGACAGCCGGGTAAGATCTGACTGTGGTGTTTATTCTCTCTAATATCTCTAACTTTCTCAGAGATCTATCCCTGAGTCTCATTTATTTGTGCAACAAGTAACTGATGGAGGCAGAATCATAGATCCATAGCTAAGCACTTAGTCAAGCACCCAGTCATATGAGGAGGGGGAGTAGAGGGTAAGAATTATTTACTGGCAATTGATTATACAATAGAATTAATATTTATTAAGGAATTTATATGAAATACTCACTGATACAAGATTGAACCTTAGGGCAATTCCTAGAAGGTTGAAATGTCCCACTTAGCGATGGTGGCAATCCTCCTGAGAATGTGGGGAACCAACAGGAGGGGCAGGCAGCATACAACTGGCCTTTAAAGGGGCTGACCATGCCCCCCATACAAGGGTTTTCAAGACCTAAAAGCCACATCTCTAGGTCGTGCTCAATAACATCTGAATCTGCCACAGTTTATGAGCAAAAGGATCAGAATCATGAAGAAGAGACCCACAGAGATGACTGACCTGAGCTACTGGGGGATCACTGGCTCTGAAATGATGCTGAGGAAACTTCACGGAAAGGAACTAAACCCTCCAAATGTAGACAACAGTCAAAAGGTATGGGCAGTTTGTGGAGCCTTTTGTAGTAGGAACAGAGTTTATTCCTGGTGCATGAACTGGCATCTTGAGGCCAATTCCCTACAGAGGAACACCTTACTCAGCCTTGACACTAGGGGGAGGGACTCAGATCTACTTCAACTGGATACGCCAGACAGAACTGACTCACCTTAGCATTCTTTGGGAAATGGATGGGGGAATGAATGAACATACTTGAGCTAATGCCTTTGGGGTACAAGTGTGCATCTTTTGGGTATATGCCCAATAGTGGTATTTCTGGATCCTTAGGGAGATTGAGTCCCAGTTTTCTGAGGAACTGCCATACTACATTTCAGAGTGTCTATACAAGTTTACACTCTCACCAACAATGGATGTGTGTTCTCCTTGCTTTGTATCCCTTCCAGCATAGGCTGTCACCTGTTTTCTTCTTAGGCATTCTGACAGGTGTAAGGTGGTATTTCAAGGTTGTTTTGATTTGCATTTCTCTGATGGCTAAAGATGTTGAGCAATTTTCTAAGTGCCTTTCAGCCATTTGTAATCTGTTGAGAATTACCTCTTTCATTCTGAGCCCCGTTTAAAAAATTGGGTTATTTAGGTTTTGGGGCTCTAGTTTCTTGATTTCTCTATATATTTTAGAGATCATTCCTCTGTCAAATGTAGGGTTGGTGAAGATATTTTCCCATTTTTTAGGCTGTATTTTTGTCTTATTGACTGTGTCCTTTGCCTTAAAGAAGCTTCTCAGTTTCAGGAGGTCCTACTTATTTATTGTTGTTCTTAGTGTCTGTGCTACTGGTGTTATATTTAGGAAGGGGTAACCCATGCCAATGTGCTGGAAGGTACCTCCCACTTTCTTTTCTATCAAGTTCAGTGTATCTGGGTTTATGTTGAGGTCCTTGATCCCCTTGGATTTGAGTTTTGTGCAGGGTGATAGGTTTGGATCTATTTGCATTCTTCTACATACTACCATCCAGTTATGTCAACACCATTTGTTGAAGATACTATCTTTTTTCCATTGACTATTTTTGACCTCTTTGTCAAAAATCAGGTGTTTATAGGTGTGTGGGTTAATGTTGGGGTCTTCAGTTCAATTCCCTTCATCCACAAGTCTGTTTTTGTGCCAATACCAGGGTGCTTTTATTACTATGGCTCTTTAGTATAGCTTCAATTCAGACATAGTGATTCCTCTCGAAGTTCTTTTATTCAACAGGATTGTTTTGGCAGTGCTGGGTTTCCTGTTATTCCATATGAAGCTGAGTAATTTTCTTTCAAGGTCTGTAAAAATTGGGATTTTGATGGGGATCGAATTGAATCTATAGATTGCTTTCGGTAAGATTGCCATTTTTACTATGTTGATCCTACCTATCCAGGAGCATGGGAGATCTTTTCATTTTCTGATATCCACTTCAATTTCCTTCTTTAGTGACTTAAAGTTACTATCAAACAGGTCTGCTACTTCTTTGGTTAGAGTTACACCAAGGTATTTAATGTTATTTGCAAGTATTATTAAAAGTGATGTTTCCATTATTTCTTTTTCAGCCCATTTATCCTTAGTGTATAGGAGGACTATTGATTTTTTTTGAATTAATCTTGTGCCTTGCTGATCATATAAATCATATCATCTGCAAATAGATATAGTTTGACTTCTTCCTTTTCAATTTGTAACCCCTTAATGTTCTTTTGGTCTCCTATTGCTTTAGCTAAAACTTCAAGAACTGTATTGACTAGATAAAGAGAGAGAGGACAGCCTTGTCTTGGTCCTGATTTTAGTGAGATTGCTTTGAGTATTTATCCATTTAGTTTGATGTTTTCTGTTAGCTTGATGCATATTGTCCTTATTATATTTAGGTATTTCCCATGTATTCCTGATCTCTCCAGGACTTTTATCATGAAGGAGTGTTGGATTTTTGTCAAAGTCTTTTCAGCATCTAGTATGATGACCATGTTGTTTTTTTATGTGATGGATGACATTCACAGTTTTTCATATATTGAACCATCCCTGCATCTCTGGGATGAAGCCTACTTGACTGTGGTGGATGATTTTTTGATATATTGTTGGATTTTGTTTGCCAGAATTTTATTGAGTATTTTTGCATCAATGTTCATAAGGGAGATTGGTTCGTAGTTCTCTTTCTTTGTTGCACCTTTGAGGGGCTTGGGTGATTGTGGCCTCATAAAAGAGTTTGGCAATGTTCCTTCAGTTTCTACTGTATGAAACAGTTTGAGGAAGGTTGCTATTAGTTCTTCTTTGAATGTCTGGTAGAATTTTGTTCTGAACCTGTCTGGTCCAGGGCTTTTTTTACTTGGGAGACTTTTAATAACATGTTCGATTTCCTTTGGAGTTATAGGTCTGTTTAGGTCTTTAATCTGATGTAATTTTGGTAAGTGGCACATGTCCAGAAAGCTGTCCATTTCTTTTAGGTTTTCCATTTTAGTGGAGTATAGATTTTCAAAGTATGACCTGATAATTCTCTGTATTTCCTGAGTATCTGTTGTTATGTCCTCCTTTTCATTACTGATTCTGTTAGTATGAATACTCCCCCTTCTCTGTTTCTTGGTTTATTTAGATAAGGGTTTATCTTGTTGACTTTCTCAAAGAACCAACTCTCTGATTCATTGATTCTTTGTATCATTCTCTTTGTTTCTGTTGTATTGATTTCAGCCCTAAGTTTGATTATTTCCTGCTGTCTACTCCTTCTAGGTGAGTTTGCTTCTAATTTTTCTAAATCCTTCAGCTGTGCTATTGAATCTCTTTTGTGAGATTTCTCTAGCTTTCTTATATAGGCATCTAGTGCTATGAGTTTTCCTCTTAACACTGCTTTCATTGTGTCCCATAAGTTTGGGTATGTTGTGGATTCATTTTCATTAAATTTTAGGAAGTCTTTGATTCCTTTCTTAAATTCTTTCTTGATCCAGAGGTGGTTCAATTGAGAGACATTCAATTTCTGTGAGATTTTAGGCTTTCTGTGATTTTTGTTGTTGTTGAATTCTAGCTTTAGACCATGGTGGTCTGATATGATAGAGGGAGTTATTTCCAATTTTTGTATCTATTGATATTTTCTTTATGACTGAGTATGTGGTCAATTTTAGAGAAAGTTCCATGGGGTGCAGAGAAATATGTATATTCCTTTGTGTTCTGTGTATATCTATTAAGTCCACTTGGGTCATAACATCTGTTAGATCCCTTATTTCTCTGTTGAATTTCTGTCTGGTTGACCTATCCAAGGGTGAAAGTGGGGTATTGATGTCTCCCACTATTAGTGTGTGGGGTTTTATGTGAAGTTTAAAGTTTAATAGTATTTCTTTTACAAATGTAGGTGCCCTTGTGTTTGGGACATAAATATTCAGGATTGAGACTTCATCTTGGTGGGTTTTTTTCCTGAGATGAATAAGTAATGTCTGTTCTGGTCTCTTTTGTTTGATTTTAGTTTGAAGTCTATTTTGTTAGATATTAGGATGGCTACATCAGCTTGTTTCTTAGAACCATTTTATTGGAAAGTCTTTTCCCAACCCTTTGCTCCAAGCCTGTTTCTGTCTTTGAAGTTGAGGTGTATTTCTTGTATGCAGCAGAAGGATGGCCTCTGTTTTCATATCCATCATACTAGATAGAGTGTGTCTTTTTATAGGTGAATTGAGTTCATTGATATTAAGGGACATTAATGGTCAGTGATTGTTATTTCCTGTTATTTTTGGTGGTAGCTTATATTTCTCTTCTTCGGGTTTTTCTTCTGTGTTATTACAGAGTGTTTGCGGTTTCAATGGTGTATCTGGTTTCATTAGGTTGGAGTTTTACCTCTAGAGCTTTCTGTAGGGCCAGATTTGTGAATAAGTATTGTTTAAATCTGGTTTTGTCATGAAATATCTTGTTTATTCCACTTACAGTGATTGACAGTTTTGCTGGGTATGGTAGTCTAGGTTGGCAGCCATGCTCTATTAGTGTCTGTATAACATCTGACCAAGACCTTCTTGCTTTCATTGTTTCCATTGACTAGTCTGTGTTATTCTGATGGGTCTGCCTTTTAGGTAATCTAGCCTTTTTCCTTGGCAGCTCTTAGTATTCTTTTTGTTGTTGTTGTTCTTTAGGTTTAGTGGCTTGATTATTATGTGGAGAGCAGATTTTTTTGTGAGGGGATTTAGTCTATTTGGTGTTCTGTAAACTTCTTGCATCTTCATAGGCATTTCCTTCTTTAAGTTGGGAAAGTTTTCGCCTATGATTTTGTTAAGTATATTTTCTGTGCCTTTGAGCTGGTGTTCTTCTCCTTCTTCAATTCCAATTATTCTCAGATTTGGTCTTTCCATGGTATTCCAGATTTCCTGGACATTTTGTGTCATGATTTTTTTTGGTTTCAGTGTTTTCTTTAGCTGACATCTCTATTTCCACTATTTGTCTTCCACTCCATAGATTATCTCTTCTATCTCTTGCATATGTGATTCCAGTTTATTTCTTCTAGTTTTCTATTTCCAGCTTTGCCTAAGTTTGTTTTTGTTGCTTCTATTTCAGTTTTTAATTCATGGAACGTTTCTTTCACCTGTTTGTTTTCTTTGTCTTGGTTTTCTTTATTTTCTTTTAGGGATTCATTAATCTCTTCCAGTTTTTTTGCTTGTATTTTCTTCTATTTCTTTAAGGGAATTTTTTAATATCTTTTTTTAAAGCTTCTATTATCTTCATAATGTTGTTTAATGTCAATTTTTTTTCTGTTTTCTCTTCATTGTTATGTTTGGATCTTGATGATATAGAGCCATCAGGTTCTTCTGGGGGTGTCATGCTGTTTTTTATACTTTTATATGTATTCTTGCATTGACATCTGCCCATTGCCTTTGGTTCACTCTTTGTTGGCTCTAAGTCAGTTGTGAGCCTGGGGGCTACTAGTCAGCTCTTAGTCAGCTCTTAGTTAGCTCTTAGTCAGCTCTTAGTTATCTCTTAGTCAGCTCTTAGTTAGCTCTTAGCTCTTAGTTAGAGCTTTGTTTTGTTGGGGATTGGGCTGGGGGGGCTTTCTCAGGCTTTCTCAGGCCTTTGGTTTAGGGCTGAGTTAGGTGTGGATAGGGTGCTGGGGGCAGTGTTCCCAGGCTAGGGTTCAGAGACAGTGGTCTCTGCTTGGCTTGAGCATTGGAGTGTCACTTACCTTTTAGTTGTGAGTCAGGAGGGAGGCTTCTGGTTATCCAGTTGTTGTTGGGTGATGATGTAGGTTGTAGTTTGGGTGTGGTTTGGCCCATGGGATGTCCATAGTGCTGTGTTTGGCTGGGGATTGGGCTTGCGGGTGGGTGCTCTTCCAGATTTCTTTGGTTTAGGGCAAAATTGGGTTTGGATGGGGTGTCGGGGCAGTGTCCCCAGGCTGGGGTTCAGAAACCATGGCATCCACTTGGCCTAAAGGTCAGGTGTCACTAACCTCTAGTTAGCTGTGGACCAGGAGGGAGGCATCTGGTTATCTCACATTGCAACTTTCTAAATAATATGTCCTCTCTGTTGAAAATCAGTGTCTGCAGCAGAAATCACAGACAGCTACATAAAAAAACATTACTTTGTCGTTCAAATGGAAAGCATGTCTTGACTTTTATGGTGCAATGTATGATGGAAACATAATTTTTTTTACATAAATACCCAACTTTATTTAAAAAATTGAAGACATATGGAAAAACATATAGGATAGACATAAGTAGATTATTATATCTCTCTGTAAACAATTATTAGCCAAATATGAACCAAAGACCATTTACACTTACATTTACAAGTATAAATCCTTGCATATTGATACAAATGTAAAATTATTTTATATGTCTGATTGAGGTAATTTGTATATTGGTACAAAATTAAATCTGTAATTCCCATATTTGTCACATGCTTTTACCTCTTTTTAAATTATCTTACACATTAATACATATTAAACATATTATTGTCATTCCCACTATATACTTTCTACCTCTGTTTAATTATACTAGTCATAATATATAATTATATTAGTTGTAATATATACATACATTGTTTTATATACTTCTTTTTAGATATTTTATATAATGTTGTATATTTAAGATACTATTGTCATTTTGCATAATTCACGTACCTTTGGTTAATGTTTTTTGATCATCATACTTAAAGTCATTATTCAGAAACTATACACCCGTTTATAGATTGCCTATTTTTATAATATAAGCTTCAGTTTTTAAAATGATAAAATTGCAGATCACCATTACATAAGTTTGCCATACAATAGTCACATTAAGTTTCTCAAAAAACAATAAAAGATATCAAATAAACACGATTCTTCAACCAGTTCATAGACCTAAAAAATATGACATTTAACATTTTGCTATTCAAAATTTGGCCATGAGAGACATGACAACTGACCTCACTATTCCTTTCCCAAGATAGTGTTAGACATCTAAAACACTCCACAAAGAGTTTGTCTTTCTTGGCAGGCAAAGGATTGCTCTTGCCTCAACTGCTGTCAATATGCATACTGCTCAATTCAGACAAACAAAAGATAGAGACTGCCCAAACCTGCCTAGACAAGATAAGACAGTTTCTCCAAAAATGCCCTACTTCTAAAAAAGAGATCTACCAGATATCATAGCCTTGTAGCCAAAAACAAGAAATATTCCAACTTTACAAAAAGCTGTAAGTGACTGTCCAAGTAGCTGACTAACACTATCCTTCCCTAAATCCTAAAAACTACTCTTTTGTGCTTCCAACTTTCAGATAATATATTTTCCTTCTCAAGTCTTGATAGAATTAAAGACTAGATAAATTTGCTACCATCTCCCATCTTAACAAAAACATTCAAATGTTAAATTATTATTCAAGATAAAGAGCCTTAAAATAATTCCTATACATTGCCACTTACCAATATTCTAAACATTTAAGATATACCTTATATTTGTTATTTGTTATAGTTTGACCTTGCTTATGCTATTGCCTTTCCCTCCCCCAGACATTACCTTATGATGATTCCTATTATATATAGTCTTATACTTAGTTGAAAACAGTATTACTTAGACAAAAGAGACATGTAGTGGGCTTCAGGCATTATTTAGGGAAACTTTAATAGCTCCTGAGAATCAGGATCTCTATGGGGCATAACCAGAATTGATTGGGACCCAGGAAACACTGACTTCCATTCCTGTTTGTTCCTTCATTCTCAGGGAGCAGATCAGTCCTTCCAATGTGGGACAGTCTACTCTCCAAGAATTGTCTTAAGGTTCAATTTGTATCATGAGTCTTCATATATTCCTCAATAAATATTGATCCTTTATGCTATATATTGCAAGTAAATATTTCTACAGTAAAAAATTTCTGATTTGATCTTTAAAGGAGAATTAAGGCTTCATCAATTGACAAAAATGGATCCCTCAGAAATCATTGTAGCTTTAACTAATGGAGAAGTCGATTGATTATGGGCAGAAATTGAACCTTGGAAAACTGATTGCAGTAACTTTTTTTTTGGAGAGATTAACAACAGTATTCCCAAAGCAAAAAGATTCAACTTATAAAAGGAACTAACTTTTTTTTTCCTTATGTGGTAAGAAGAACACCAATTTCTCTAGCCCCTACATTTTATACTGATGCAAATAAATCAGGAACTATAGGTTAAAAATTAGAAAATGTAAGTAAAGTGGCTCAAAGCCTCTATAAGTCTGTCAAAGTCAATATTATATGCTATTCTGATGTCATTAATAGATTTTACAGAACCTCTTAATATAGTTACAGATACTCAGATTGTACACAGAGTTGTTTTACACATTGAAACTGCTGCCTTTAATCCTGATGAGTCAGAACTTCATTATTTATTCTGTTATAAGAAATAATCAGGAAGAGGAATTATACTTTTCTTATAACACACATACAATCACATATGGGTTTGTAAGGCCCTCTAGCACAAGGTAATGATAAAATCGATAAATTATTAATAGAAGATGTGCTAGAACCCTCAGAGTTTTTATAAAACCATCACACCAATAGCAAAGGTTTAAACAAAGATATCTCTATTACTTGGCAACAAGTCAAAGAAATTGTAAAAATGTCCTGCTTGTGTCTTCTCTATTTAAACTTCATTACCAACAGGAAATAATCCTAAAAGTATACATAGAAATAAAATCTGGCAGGCTTATGTGTTCAATTTTACAGAATTTACAAAAATAAAATATGTATATCATAAAATAAATGTTTTCATGATTTCAGTGGGCAACTGCTTTGAGTTAAGGACAGGCTGATTCTGTAGTCACATATTTGCTAGAAGTTATGGACATTATAGAAATGCCCTACAAATTAAGACTGACAATGCTCCAGCACATGTCTCTAGTAAAATGAAAAAGGTTTTGCTTGTTATAATATAAAGCATATTACAGGTATATCACACAATACTACAGGGTAGGGAGTATAGAAAAATCAAATTACTTTCTAAAATATATGCTAAATAAAGAGAAAAGGGGTAACAAAGACCCCAAGAAATAGACTACATAACGTTTTAGTAACTTAGAATTTTCTCAGTGCTAATGAGAAAGGAACAACAGCTGTGGAAAGACATTGGACCATAGGAAAAACTACTGAGCTAAATCAGCCTGTCTACTTCAAAAATGTGTTGACTTCAGAATAGAAACCAGAACATATACTACATTGAGGGAACGAGCTTTGCTTTTGTTTCTGCAGATGAAGAAAAACTGTAGACACCATTAAAATTAATAAAGACTACAATTGTACAGGAGGAACTTCTTCATAAGGAGAAATGATGGCTCATCCACCAATTTGACAATTCTTTAAGTTGTAAGAGAAACTCACCAAACAAGGGCCAGGGCAGCATTTTGTTTTCGTCTTTACAGAAACTAGAAATACTCATCTTCAAGAACTCAAGAGACCTTGATATCTAGATGTCTAAAACAGAAGGAAAGGCTATCCAGAAAAAAAAATGTGCAAGGAAGAAAAAAATTATACCTATTGGTACCAATATACTCTACAGGATAAAATTCCACTGCCTAACATCTCTCTCTCTCTCCACCCCCTTCTTAACCTCCCCTCCTCCTCCCTCCTTTCTTCCTTTTTCTTCATTTAGTTTTTTTTTTGTTTTTACCATACTCACCACTGCTTCTTCTCCTTCCTCTCATCCAAGTCCTCTCAGCCTCCCTCCCACCCCATCCCCCATCCCATCCCCCAGGGAGGGCAAGGAATCCCAAGGTAAGTCAATTATGTCTGACATATTCAGTTGAGTTAGGCCTGAATCCCTCCCCCAGTAGCAAGGCTGAGTAAGGTAGAGAATGGGCTCTTAGAAACCGTTCTATACACTGAGAATAAACTTTATTCTACTTCAAGAGGCACCGCAAACTGCCCATACCTTTTGACTGTTGTCTACATTCAGAGGGTTTAGTTCCTTTCCATGAAGATTCCTCAGCTGTCATTTCAGACTCAGTGAGCTCCCAATGCACCGGAGCACCCATCTTTGTAGGTTTCCTTCTCATGGTCCTGATCCATCCTACCACCCTGAATACACCTGGTCTTCCCTCTCTTTATTTCTAAGAAAAGTTGAAGTTCTAGTTCAGTTGACAATTAAAGCTGGCATTGGAGTTGGAATATGGCTCTCTCCTCTTCTAAACCCAAGCATGCTTGTTAAAGGAAAATGCAAAATCTCTGTATCATATCAGAAGAGCTACCTGATATGGGACCAAAGAATTTCTAAAAATAAGGTCTATTCTATTGTTACTAATCTTAGGATGTATAAATTTTTATCTCAAAATTGGTAAGATTATATATATTTTAAACTTTTTGTCATGATGTTAATGTTATATAGAATACTAATTAACTCTAGAAAAAGGCTTTAACTAGCTTCCTATACATTGTTTTGAGTTTGAGTCTTTTACAGTTTTCTGAAGTGAATCATGACAATGTCTATCTGTGAACTTTGATGTCTCCAAAAGGAAGATGGGACCTCATAATGATACTTTTCCATGGACTATGATAATGTCACTAGGCTGATAAACACCAACCAATGCTTGGATTTGGACTACAAGCTGCTCAGAACAGTTTTGAAGTCGATAGCTGATGATATTAACCAGCCTCACAGACTACTCTAATGAGGACTTGAGACAAGCCCCGCACTTTATCATTATGCAGAGACTAGACAACAAATGTCATAGCTACTTATTTCAAGACTTTACAACTAACAAAACTTTTCTTTTCAGGATTCCCTAAAGATGGTGTCACCCCCAGATAGCAGGATGTAAATTTAAGAATATGATGATGACATTCCCAAGAGGTGAAGTGGGTGTTTTTTTGTCTTTAAATGTGTTGTGGATGATTGTCATTGTTTAGGATAATTGGTTCCAATGTTATTGGTTATGATTAGGAAAAAGCTGAACACTGAAGATTGTATTCAGGCTTGTTCCTTGACCAAAAGAGAAAAAGGGGGATACAGATCTAATACGATAAAAGGGTAGATTTTTGAATTTACTCTGAGAAAGCTGGAATACGGATATGATAGGATATAAGGGTAGACTTTTTAAATATACTTTTAAAATCAATTACTAGTTTTATATAAATTTTATTGGATTGGAATTTTTGTGTATGGCTCTTCAAGAAGTTAGTTTTAGGAGATTTCAATACCTATAGCCCTACTTCATTGTTCAATGAACTTAGCTTCATCTTTCAGTAAGGTCCTCCACTGTAATTGAGGGCCAGGTTTAACCAAATTCTTTTAGTCTTGTGGGAAAATTCTGTTACTATTTGACAATGAATTTAATACCTGCCTCACAAAAGGTGAATGTATACCATATTTTTGCACCAATGTTCATGAGAGTGATTCGTCAGCAATTCTCTTTCTTCGTAGCATCTTTGCGTGGTTTGAGTATCCAGATACTGTAGCTTTATAAAAAGAATTTGGCAATGCTCCTGTTTCTTTGTGTGGAGCAATTTAAGAAATATTGATATTAGTTCTTCTTTGAAATTTTGGTAGAATTCTGTGCTGATGCCATCTGGCTCTGAGCTTTTTTTTTTTTGTTCGTTGGGAGACTTTTAACTTATTTAGGGGCTATAAGTATATTTAAATTGTTTATTTGGTCTTGATTTGAGTTTGGTATGCTGTACCTATCAAAAAATTGTTCATTTATTTTGAGTTTTCTAATTTTGTGGAGTACAGGGTTTTGAAGTATGAACTAATGATTCTCTGAATTTCTGCAGAGTCTGCTGCTATGTCTCCCTTGTCATTTCTGATTTTGTTGATTTGGATACTCTCTCTCTGTCTTTTGGTGAGTTTGGATAAGGATTTGCCTATTTTGTTGATTTTTCTCTAAGAACCAACTCTTTTATTGGTTCTTTGCATTGTTCTCTTTGTTTCTATTTTATTGATTTTTGCCCTCAATCTGATTATTTCCTCTTATCTACTCCTCCTGTTTTTTTTTTTTTTTTTTGTTGTTGTTGTTTTAGAGTGTTTAGGTGTTCTGTTAAGTTGCTAGTGTTAGATTTCTTAAAATTGTTTATGTAAGTTTTATGAGCTTTCATATTAGCACTGGTTTTATTGTGTCCCATAAGGTTGGTTATATTTTGAGGTCATTTTCTTTGACTTCTAGAAGATCTTTAATTTCTTTCTTGTTTTATTCTTGACCCAGTTATTCATTTGAGAGTTTTTTTAGTTTCCATGAATTAGTAGGCTTTTTGTAGTTTGTGTTATTGAATTCTAACTTCAAACCATTGTGATTCAATAAGATACAGGTGTTTATTTTTTGCAATTTTTTTCTGTCTTTTGAGATTGCTTTGTGACTATATAGTAAATTTTAGAGAAGGTTCCATAAGGTGCTAAGAAGAAGATATATTCTTTTTTTGTGTGTGGGAGAAATGTTCTCTATCTGTTAAGTCCATTTGAGTCATAACATCTGTTAGTTCCCTTACTTTTCTGTTAAATTTCTATCTGTTAGATGAGTTCTTTGGTGGAAGTAGGGTACTAGTAGCAATGGCTTTTTCAGAGGTACAGCAGATGGCAATTGAAGTTCAGGTGTCAGTCCACCAGGAGGATATGTCTCATTCAAGCAAGGCTTATAAGAATACAGACTCCAGAATGTATTTTGCTTCTATTGTTTCTCTGCATATTTGCTGCTACTATGTACATTGTATGAGAATTTTCCCACTGCCTGTGTGTTTATCTCATGAATATGCTTTATCTACTGGGTACATTTATACCTGTGGATGGTCAGGAAGATGATTTTTCAAGCTGTATAATTTTGGTGAACAAAAATAATACTAGGAATTTTTTTTATAACTAGGCCTATTGTAGCATGAGAACTATGAGATTCTTAGGGCCTGTTTTATATCATAGCTCAGCTTGACATAAGAAAATAGTAGTATCCTCCCAGCTCTAAGACAACTATATGACATTAGCTAATTTTATACTTCAAAGTAAGCTAAGTTTAGACCAGATATCTTGCTAATAAGTTTTTAGGTAAGCATCCCCTCTTTAGTTCCCAAGAGCTATCTATGTTGCTTGCAAATGCACAGGAGCCCAATTTTTGTTAGATGGCAAATGATTAAGGTCTTGCCACAATTCTTGACCTCAGTTTGTAAAAATATATTCTAACTAGTCAAGGCTACAGAAGATAACTTGACTCTTTCACCCTAATGAGAGATGCAGGCGTTCTTAGGCAATCAGAATTTATATACCAGGTAAGAATATTTATATATAAAACTTGAGTTCTTTTCTTTATTTAAAAGCTTTAACATACCCACCACTGTTTCTCTTCCTTCTCCTCAGCCTTCCAGAAGATCCCCCCCCCCACATTCCCTATCCATTTCTAAGGGAGGGTAAGGACTTCCTGGATGAGTCATTATAGTCTGGCATATCCAGTTGAGGTAGGACTAAGCCCCTTTCCCCAGTATCAAGGCCAAGCAAGATGTACCTCTGTAAGGAATGGGATCCAAGAATCCATTTCATGCACTAGGAAGAAATTCTGGTTTGCTTGCCAGAGGCCCCACAATTACCCTTGCTATTTGACTGACATCCACATTCAGAGGGCCTAGTTCAGTTCCAGGTAGGTTCCCTAGATTTCATTTCAGAGCTGCTGAGCTCCCAATATCTTGGGTCATCTGCCTTTATGATTTTCCTCATCATGATCTTGACCCCTTTACTCATATAATCCCTCCTCCTTCTCTTCAGCTGGACTAGGAGTTTGACCTAGTCAGTGCTTAGCTATGAATCTCTGTATCTGCTTCCAACAGTTGCTGGGTTAAAGTTCTTATATAATTACAATTAGAATAGTTGATGTGGGAATGTCTTTCAGTATGTTGTGAATATCATTCTTTAAATAAAGGTACTGTCTTGGCCTATGACAGGCCTCTTAGAAGTAGGAGGAGAAATCAGAGCAGAGATAATGGAGTAAAGAGAGACACAATCCAGCCACCCATGAAGCAAGATGTAACAAAATAAGTAAGCCATGCCACATGACAGGACAGATTAATGGAATGGGTTGAATTAAGATGAAAGAGCTAGCTAGCAATATGTCAGAGACACAGGCCAAGCAGGTGTAATTAATATAAGCAACTGAGTCGTTTTTTGGGGGAAAAGCAGCTGCATGCAGGTCTGGACCTTGAGGGGGGACAGAGACTTGCTCAACAGGTGGTCATCAATTTGATTGTAGAAGAAGTTGAGTTTAGACACCCTCCTCACTATTGCTTGAAGTCTTATCTGGGGTTATCTTTGTGAGTTCTTTGGTATTTTCATAAACTGGAAAATATTTATCTTGCATGAGGTACCACAGATCCAGAAAGATAAACATGGTATGTACTCACCCATAAATGGGTTTTAGATATAAACCAAGCTACAATTTACAACCCCTGAGCAGCTAGCAACAAGGCAGAACTTAAGAGAGACACCCATGAATCCCCCTGGAAAGAGGAAATAGAAAATATCTGTTAAGTAAATTGAAACAATAGGGAGAAAGGATCAAGGGGATGAAGGAAGAGAACATGATGGGATGAGATGGTTGAATTAGAGGAACAAAATAGAAGAAAAGTTAAATATATATCTTGATAGAGGGAGCCATTGTGGTGTTAGAAATATATTTTAAGATATAAAATGCTTCTTATATAACTATACCTTGGAAAATGCCAAGTGAGCTTATATTAAGAGACTTAAGTCAAACCTGAGTTTCACTATACCTTGGAAAATGCCAAGTGAGCTTATATTAAGAGATTTAAGTCAAACCTGAGTTCCAAGCAAAGCATTTAGAACACTATTCCAGAAAGTCCTGTATTTTGATATGTACACAGTTTTCTTATTTTTCATAGACTCCACAATAGTTTAGTAACTCTTTAAATTTTTTGATAAGGCTGTTTTTTTGATAGATAATATAATGGCTGTTTTTTTGCAGCTGCAAGATTATAACCACACCAATTAGAAAGCTGAGATTTATTACACGGGTATTATCAGGATTGTTCTATTTTGTGTCATTTTTTTGAAATGTGATTTTAAAATGTAACTCCTATGTTCAAGAAAGGATCTGTTGGAGATCTGTAAGAACAAAGAGAAAAGAGATTATCCATTGCCAGTGTTGTGGCATGAATCCTAATTGGACTTAATGAAAAATAGATCCAGCTATTGCGGTAAATACTGAAAGCAGAGAAAAAGATCAGACAGCTACCAGAGAGTTCTTCCCTCTATTAAATCCTCAGTCCAAAGAGAGTGAGCTCCTATCTCCTCCCACCTTATATTTTTTAACTACCCAGGCATATCACTTCCTCTCTCAACCTCCCTAGTGCTAGAATTTAAATTATGTGTATTTCCCAAGTACTGGGATCAAAAGAATGAATACCAAGTGTTGAGATTAAAGGTGTGTGTTACCACTGCCTGGCCTTTATGGCTAAAGAGCATCTAGCTCTACTCTCTGATCTTCAAACAAGCTTTATTTGTTATAGCATACACAAAATATCACCACATTTCCACTTTTTGTCTAAAAAAGCAAGGTTACAACTAATATGAAAAACTATTTAAATAAGTATAATAACTATATAAATATATAGAGACAAAAGTATATCAATAATGTCTAGTTCATTAACATTTGACAAATTCAGAGAAAATACTTCATCATCTATCTTATCTTGCCAAGTCCAAAGGATTGCACTTAATTTGCCTTCTATCAAAATTTGCATTATCAAAATTATATCTTAATGTCGCTTAACCTTTTACACTTTACACCTTTGTAATGATTTTCTTTTCTGAGTCTGTAACTAGAAAAACTATAATTATAACTACCTAGTCTTCAACTCTATCAAAAATCTGAGAAGGAAATAATATTACCTAAGTAAGCAGGAAATGAAATCAAGCAACTTGCAGAAACAGCGAGAAATGACAGAAACAGCTGGCAGCCTGGACACTCACCCAAGTTTCCTTAATAATATTGGATATCCATCCTGAGCCTATAGGCCTAGAATATCTGACAGACTTTAATGTAAAGCAGGATTTTCTGAAGGGCTGTCCCACCTTGTCTTGGCAAAGTTCATCAGTCTTTGAAAGTCAATAAGAGTTTATAATAGATCCCTTCTAGTTTGTACCCCGTGGGGTCTAAATTTTTGTAGACCTGTTTTATTTCTTCAAAATTCTCTCTAAAGTATTAACATTTGAAAAAGATAGTGAGATGTCATCTATGTAATGATAAAAAAAATAGATTTAGGGAATTGCTTGCATATCATTTCCAATGACTGTCATAGAAAATATTGGTGCAGGATGAGGGTATTCAACATTCACTTTGGGTGAACCTTCCATTGATATCTTTTATGAGGTTGAGAAACAATATAAGTAGGCACCATAAAGGCAAATTTCTTTTTCTTGTAAAGGCATAGTGAAGAAAAAGTTCTTTAAATCTGTAACTAAAGAAAGCCATTCTTTAGGCAACAGAGAAGGCGAAGGAATTCCAGACTGCAGAGAGCCTATTGGCTGAATCACCTTGCTAATAGCTCTTAGATCTGTTACCATTATCCATTTTCCAGATTTCATTTTGATAACAAATACAAGAGAATTCCAAGGGTTGGTTGATTCTTTAATATGCTGAGCATTTAACTGCTCTTGTACCATCTGTACTAAGGCTTGCAATTTCTCTTTTGTTAAAGGCCATTGCTCAATTCATACAGGTTTGTCTGTTAACCATTTTAAAGACTGAGTTGTGATGCCTTTGAAATATCAGCAGCTGTTCTGTTTCTGCACAACCTGAATGGTTGGTGACTATTTTTTCTAATATCTTTTAACATTTTCCCCAGAAACATATGCTAGTTTATGGTTTGTTTCTAAGATTAGAGGAATGTTAATCAGGGTATTCCATTGCTGTAATAAATTATGATCCCCAAATCATTGTAATGTTAGCCACATATGGCTTTAATTATCCTGTCTGTTTTTCTGGCCCTATACATTTGACCCTCTCATAGTCTGTTTTGTCTGAGGTAATATCCCAATGTCTAAAAGCTGAACATTTGTCCCTGAAGAGGCCAGTTTGGATACCAAGATTATGGTGTAATTATGCTCACATCTACCTATGTCTATAAGACCTTCAATTGCAGCATCATTTATTCATATTATTAATTTTGGTCTCTGTTCATTCATAGAGGTTTGCCACTCAAGTCCAAGTGAATTGAAGCTCTCAACATAAAAGAGTTACACTGAGCCTGATAGAAAAGAAAGTGGAAAATACCCTTGAATGCACTGGTACAGGAAACCACTCCCTAAATATAACACTAGTAGTATAGACACTAAGATCAACAATCAATAAACAAGACCTTCAGAAACTGAGAAGCTTCTGCAAGGCAAAGGACATGACCAATGAGACAAAATGAAAGCCTATAGAATAAGAAAAGATCTTCATCAGTCCTCTATCTGACAGAGGACTGATCTCCAAAATACATAGAGAACTAAAAAAACTAGAGGCTAACACCCCAAATAGCCCAAATAAAAATGTGGTTCAGAGATAAATAGGGAATTCTCAACAAAAGAATTTCAAAGGACTGAAACATACTCTAGAATTCTCAAACATCCCTAAAATCTATCTGGTCTCTTTGGAATGTGGGCATTATGTTCTCTAGCTTGCTTCCTATTGTATGGGGGTGGCAATATTTTGAAAACTGTGATAATGATCAAGTTCTGGGAGTGCTAGTTGTAGTAAGAGGT
Source organism: Phyllotis vaccarum (assembly GCA_033318265.1). NCBI lineage: Eukaryota > Metazoa > Chordata > Mammalia > Rodentia > Cricetidae > Phyllotis > Phyllotis vaccarum. The sequence continues at coordinate 58,867,430 of JARWLC010000003.1, read as the reverse complement.
TTCTGGTCTGGACTTTCGGGCTGGACTTTCGGGCCTAGCCTCAAGATTTAGGCACACAGACACACAATCCGCAGAGACACACAGATGCTTACAATAGTTTTTGGCTGATCTGCCTAAGGCCCAGGCATATAACTTGCTAACTCTCTACCCTTCATCTTACCCATGACTCTTATCCTGTTCAGCCATGGGGCTCGGTACCTTTTCTCAGTGCAGCATAGTTGTCCTCTGCTTCTTCCTGCTTCTCCCTGGTGGTCTGCTCTGTGCTTCCTGTTCTCAGAGTTTTCTTATTCTGGTAGCCCCACCCACACTTCCTGCCTGCCTTTGGCCAATCAGTGCTTTCTATTAAACTAGTGGGTGGGATAATTATTTACAATGAAGCAACACAATCTCCCACAGCTAGCTGTATTATTATTATTTTTTAATCTCTGTGTGATGGGAAACTGTAGGGCTTATCTGTTATAGACTATGTGACTGGACCATCTCCCCAGCAGCTTTGAAGTTATTCTGAATACAGGATTTTTGAGGAAAGTGCATTAGAGATATTCTAAGAGGCTAGATACCTGAGTTACTTACTTTCATTGGTGTCAGATTCTTTTGTTATGAAAATAATAAACTTTAAAGAGTAATATATATATATATAACACATGCATACACACAAACACATCAACACAAGTATGAAATATGTGGAACGCACAAGTTCACAAAAGTTTTTTTTGTTTTATATTTGAGCAGGTAAAAGGCATCTGTTAACTTTATGTTAACTTTTTAAGTTTGTTTGGACTGTATAATCAAACCTCTATCCATACCATATGAAGAAATGGAATGTAATACTAAATCATGAGGCCTCTGTAGTTAACAAGATTTATCATATCTCATCTAGTCTCAGAGCTGTTCCCATAGCAGAGGGATATATATATATATATACATATATAAATATAATATAATATAATATAATATAATATAATATAATAATAGAATAGAATAGAATAGAATAGAATAGAATAGAATAGAATAGAATAGAATATAAAATTACTTGTCCTGTATTCTTTATTGATTTCTATTTTTACATCTGTGGTCATAATTTTTAGGAGGTCTCAACCAATCAATTCCAATCTTCATTAATTTTAAAGAGAAGCAAGACTTTTTGTTTCTTGTGGAAATAAAGGCATAACTTCTCCCCAGCACAACAAATTTTTAACTTCCATTTTGAAGTTAAGACGTTTTTAAAGGCTTTTCCTTAATCTAAGATTTTTTGAACTCATTTTCTATACTAACCACAGATCCCCCCTCTTATCCCTCCTTCTACTCCCTTTATTTTCCCCCTCAACTCAACCCACATCCCTCCTCCAAAAAGATAAGGTCTCCCACAAGGAGTCAGCAAAGCTTGGTATATTCAATTGAGGCATGACCAAGCCACCTCCTCATGCATCAAGGCTGAGCAAGATGTGCTACCATAGGTAATGGGCTCCAAAAAGCCAGCTCATGTACCAGGGATAGGTTCTAATCTCACTGCCAGGGTCCCCTTGAATGGACCAAGTTACACAACTGTCTGCTATCTGCATGGGCATAGTTTGGTCCTGTGCAGACTCCATAGCTATTGGTCTAAAGTTTGTGAGTTCCCACAAGCTTGGTTCATTTGTCTGTATAGATTTTCCCATTGTAATCTTGACCCTCATACAATCTCTTTTCCCTCACTTTGACTGGATTCCTAAAGTTTGGCCTGGTGCTTGGCTATTGCTCTCTGCATCTGCTTCCATCAGTTACTGGATGAAGGAAACCTGGTGCTAGGGAAATTCCCAGGAAGCCACAAGAATGATTCCAGCTTAGACTACTAACAACAGTGCAGAGGGCGCCTGAACTGGCCCATTCCAGTAATCAAATTGGTGAAAATTCTAATTGTCATCATAAGACATTCTTAAAATATATGTTGTCTTGATTTAGCAGCTTCCATAATCCAGTGTCTCTCAGCAGCTATTGTTTTTTTGTACATTAGCATTAAAAAATTTAAAGTCAACAAAGTATTGTACAGGATCAAGATACCCTGTGTATTTCTCATCTTTACATGGCTTATTTTTATATTACTTCATTCTTTCTTTAAAGACTATTATTTTAAAACTTATTTTCCAAGAATTTCTATACCCATTTTTTTCTTTTTTTTCTGCATATAAGCATATGTTTATACATACTGCACCTGTTTAGAGGCTTACTGTGTCTGGACTTGGCTTTATTACGTTCCTACAGCATTGTCTGACCTCATGAGATAAATCTTAAACTGTTATGCTGCCTGGCTTTGCAGCACATGGCGCTGCTTCATGGCAGTGAAATAAAAATTCTCTGTGTTAAATTCTAGTTCAAACGTGATTACATTATCTCTTTCCTCTTACACTTTGCACATCCTCCTCATCTAGCTCCTCCCATGCTCCCTACTAATACACCTCAAATTTTTGGCCTCTTTTTCCATTTGGATCTCTTGCATGGAGGACTGTTCTTGCTATCCCCCATCATGTATCCATTTTATCTAGTTTCTGGCTATGGCCCTCTGGTTTTGTGGAGAGGAATGCCCCCTTGTGGCTTGTATCTCCTGTGCTGACAGAGATTTCTTGAAAGTTTATATATGCAAGTCAGTCTTCAGAGAACAGCCAAGATTCTGTAGGATTCTGTTTGATGTTTCTGGCTGCTGAAACATGTTGTCACAAACATACTGGTTTATACTTCCCTAGTTGGAGGAAACATCAAGAACATGGATTAAGGTTCTTTTTCTTGGGTCAGGCTCATTGCTTGCACTCTGGGTATTCAGAACTCCTGAGAGTTCCCCAAATGTTAGAAACTCTACTGCCTAATTTCTGGTAGTGGAGAACTGCATTCCTGCTTTCCCTCTCATAAAACTATAACAAATATACTGGCTTAAACCAAGGAATATTCGCCAGTGCCACGCCCTTAGAGTTAAGGGTGTTTCCTTTGCATTAATTTTCTGACTGGTGCCTGAAATGTCTCCCAATTCCAAGTGCCTCTCCCACTATTCACTTTCTCCATCTTCCCCCTCTGCACCTGATTACTCCTGTTTGCATCCCAACCCCCCAGCCTATCTGCAAAATCTATCCTATTCCTTTTCCCAGGGAGATTTGAGTGTCCCATTGAGCTCTTCTTGTTACCAAACCTCTCTGAGTCTGTGGATTGTAGCATGATCATGCTTTACTTACAGCTAATATCCACTTATAAGTGACAACTACTATTTTGGTCTGTGTTACCCCATGATGGACTATTTGTTTTTTCCAGTTTTATTCATTTGCCTGCAAATTTCGTGTTGTAATTTTGTAATAGCTGAGTAATACTCCATTGTGTAAATGTAATACTTAAAAAAATGTATTCTTTGGTCAAGAAATACCTAGAATTTTTTAAGATTCTGGCTATTGTTAATGCAGCTGCTATGAACACATTTGAATGATTGTTCTTGTGGTAGGATGAAGCATCATTTGAGTATATGCTCAGGAGTGGAATAGCTGGTTCTTGAGGTAGATCATGTCCTAATTTTCTGAGAAACCACCGTTTTGATTCCCAGAGCAGCTGTACAAGTTCACACTTCCTCCAGCAATGAAGGAATTGTCTTTCATCTTCACAGCCTAGCCAATATGTGCTATCACTTGTGTTTCCAATATCAACCATTCGGGTAGGGGTAAGATGGAATCTCAAAGTCATTTTTATTTACATTTTCCTGGTGAGTAAGGATTTTGAACATTTATTTGTTTCTTGCCAATTTGAGATTCCTCTTTTGAGAATTCTGTTTAAATCTGTTTCACATTTTAAAAATTGGATTATTTGGTTTCTGATGTCAAGTTTTGTGAGTTATTTATATATCTTGGATATTAGCCCTCTGTAGAATGCGGAGTTGATAAAAATCCTTTCCCTTCCTGTAGGCTGTCATTTTGTCCTAATTTCACACTGTCCTTTCTTTCCCAGAAGAGGTTTAGCTTCATGAGGTTTTATTCATTATTGTTGATCTTAGTGCCTATGCTACTGGTGTTCTGCTCATGAAGTTCTCTCCTGTGCCAATGCATTCAACGCTGTTCTCCACTTTCTCTACTATTAGGTTCAATGTTCTAGCTTTTGTTGCTGTCTTTTGATTTACTCACACTCGAGTTTTGTGAAGGGTGACAGATATGGATATATTTGCAATCTAGATGTCCACAGCCCAGTTAGACCAGCAACATTTATTAAAGATGCTTCTTTTTCTGTTGTATATTTATGGCTTATTTGTCATGATCCAGGTGTCCATATGTGTGTGAACTAAAGTATGAGTCTTTAAATAAACTCTATTGATGAAGTTATCTGTTTTGATGCCAATATCATGTGGTTTTAGTACTATATACCTGTACTAAATCTTGGAATTTGGGATGGTGATACCTCCAGAAGTACTTTTATTATATAGACTTCTTTAGGTATCCTGGGTTTTTTGTTTTTCCATGTGAAGTTGAGCATTGTTATCTCAAAGTCTGTAAAAAATTGTGTTAGATTTTTTTTAATAGGGATTGTGCTGAATCAGTAGATTGCTTTTGGTAAAATAGCCATTTTTACTATGTTAATCCTACTGACCCATGAAAATTAAAGATCTGTCCGTCTTTTGATACATTCTTTAATTTTCTTCTTTAAAGACCTGAAGTTATTATAATACAGGTTTTTCATTGCTTCATAAAAGTTACTCCAGGATATTTTATATTATCTGTGACTACCATGAAGGTGTTATTTCCCCGATTTCTTTCTCAATTAGTTTTAGTTTTTTATTTGTATTTAATAGAGCTACTTTTTTTTTTTTGAGATATTGTATCCAGCCACTTTACTGAGGAGTTTATCAACTTTAGGAGATTCCTGGTAAATTTTTTCCATCACTTATGTATACTATTATACTATCTACAAATATCAATACTTTGACTTTTTTCCAATTTGTATTCTCTTGGTCCTTGCAGTAAGAGTTTCTGGCCCTACCTATCTCTGAGACCCAAATAATCACACAAAACCTTATATTAATTACACACCATTTGGCCTATGGCTCAGACATATTACTTGCTAACTTTTACTTTTAAACTAACCCATGGTTAGCCAAGTGGCTTGGCACCTTTTCTCAGAGCAGCACTTCCATCTTCTTTCCTTTGCTTCTGCCTGGCATTACTTCTCTTCTCTTCTTCCCAGAGTTGTCTTAGTCTGGTAGCCTTGCTCTCACTTTTGACCCATCAGAGTTTTATTAAACCAATAGAAGGGACAACTATTTACAGTGTAAAACACCATAATCCCACAGCGGTCTCCTTTAGTTGTCTTATTGTTCTAGCGAGGACTTAAAGTACTACACTGAATAGATATGGAGAGCATGGACAGCCTCATTTTATTTCTCATTATAGTGGAATTGCTTTGAGTTTCTCTCCATTTAATTTAATGTTGTCTATAGGCTTGCTGTGAATTGTCTTTATTATGTTTAGGTATGTCCCTTGTATTCATGCTCTCTCCAATACTTTTATTATGAAAGGGTTTTGGATTTTTGTCAAAAGCCTTTTCAGATCTAATGGGATGATCATATGTTTTTTCTTTCCCTTGCAGTTTGTTTATATGGTGGATTCTGTTGACAGATTTTTATATGTTGAAACTCCCGAATCTCCGGAATAAAGCCTATGTTGATCATGGTGAATGATCTTTTTGATGTGTTCTTAGATTTTGTTTGTATTTTGCATCAATATTCATGAGGAAAATTGGTTTTCTTTCTTTGTGGAATCTTTGTGTGATGTGGGTGTCAGGGTGACTCTGGCTTTATAAAATGAATTTGGCAATGTTATTTCTGTTTTGTGGAAAAACTGAGGTGTGTTGGTGTTAATTCTTTCAATGTCTTATAGAATTCTCCAGCAGAATGTCTGGCCCTGGGCTATTGGCAGAGATTTTTCTTTCCTACAATCTCTCTCAAATAATCACTCAGATTATTATATTAATTATAAATGCTTGGCAAATAGCTCAGGCTTATTACTACCTAGCTTTTACATTTTACATTAACCCATATTCTTTATTTATGCTCCGCCCCATGGTGATACCTTTATTAGCATGATGTATTCATTTCCTGTTCCCTCTGTATCTTGATGGCAACTCTTCCTCATCCCACTGTTTTCAGCTTGGATTTCTCACCTAACTTTATCCTGTTCAGATATTGGTCAGTCAACTTGTTTATTACACCAATCACAGCAACATAGTCACATAATATACAGAAAGATTATTCTACAGCACTGGGCTTTTTTGGTTGGGAGACTTTTAATGGCTGCATTTGGTTCAAAAAGTCTGGAGATTTCAATATTTCTGTTTAGTTTTTCTGAATAACTTATCCATTGGTGAGAGTGAGCCATTGAAATCTCCTAGTATTTAAGTCAATGTGTTAAGGTTGATGTGTTTAAATTTTAGTAATGCTTCCTTTGCAAATTGGATACCCCTGTGCTTGGGGCATAGATGTTAAAAATGAAACATCATCTTGGTGAATTTTTCCTTTGATAAGTATAAAGTGTCCTTTCTCATCTCTTTTGAATAATTTTGCTTGGAAGTTTATTTTGTCAGATATTAAAATAGCTATGCTAGCTTGCTTCTTGAGTTCATTTGCTTGAACAGTCTTTTTTCAACCATGTATTCTGAGGCAATATTTATCTTTAATGTTGAAGTATATTTCTTGTATGCAGCAGGATGTATCTTGTTTTTGCTTCTATTCTGTTAGGCTATTTCTTTATTGGGGAATTGAGTCAATTGATATTTATCAATATTAATGATATTAATGACAGTAATTGTTAATTATTGTTATTTTATTATTGTGAGCGTTTCTCTTCATTTGGTTTTGCTAGCATGAGATTACTTATTTCCTGTTTTTATGGGTGTAATTATTCTTGGGTTATAGTTTTTCATCTAATATCTACTGTATGGCTATATTTGTGAATAGATATTGTTTAAATTTTACTTTGTTATGGAATATCTTGTTTTTTTTCATTTATGTTGATTGCAATTTTTTCTGAGTATAGTAGTCTGGGTTGGCATCTGTGGTCTCTTAGGCTCTTCTGGCTTGTGGTATCTCTGTTGAGAAGTTGAGTGTAATTCTAATGTTTCTGCATTTATATGTTCCCTGGTTTTTCCTCTTGAAACTTTTTAATTTTTTCTTTGTTCTTTGTATTTAGTGTTTTGATTATTACGTGGTCAGGGATCTTTCTTTTCTGGTCCAATCTATTTGGTATTCTATCAGTTTCTTGTACCTTTATAGGCATGTCCTTTAGATTAGGAAATTTTTCTTATTTGATTTTGTTAAAATATTTGACTTTTAAGGCAGGATTCTTCACCTTTTATTCCTATTATTTTTGGGTTTGGTCTTTTCATAGTGTTCCAGATTACCTGGAATCATTGTGTCAGGAATATTTAGATTTAACATTTTCTTTGACAGATGTATCTATTTCTTTTATGGTATCTTTCACTCCTTAGATTCTCTCTTCCATTTCTTGTATTGTGCTGGTGATGCTTGTGTCTGGAGTTCCAGTTCACTTATCTAGATGTTTCATTTTCAGAGTTACCTCAGTTTTGTGTGTGTGTGTGTGTGTGTGTGTGTATGTGTGTGTGTTTAATATTCATATTTCCATTTTTGGGTTTTGAGCAGTTTTATTAGTTTCCTTCAACTATTTGCTTTTACATTGGCTTTAACGAATTTATTCATTTTCTCCAATTGTTTGTATTTTCCTGGATTTCTTTGAGGGATTTATTCATTTTCTTGAATGAGAAATGAGGACCTCATTTTCTTCATAAAGTTGTTCTTAAGGTCATTTTCCTGTGCTTCAGCTGCTGTATATATTCTAATATTCAGGGTTTGCTGTAGTAGGACATCTGGGCTCTCACGTTGCCCAATTGCCCTGGTTATTGTTGGTTGTGTTCTTACATCGGCATCTAGGAATGTGGCTGTGGAATGAGAATAGGTTGAAGTGTGACTTCTGAATTTGTCTTTGTTAGGTAGGTATTTTGTTCCTTCATTCTGTTTTCTCCTTGGTCTTCTGGTTTTGTGGCTAGATTTCTGGCATTATGCATGACCTGTGATCTAGCAGGGAGTTTCTGTCTTAGTTAGGGGCTGAATTTCTGGTGGCTAGCATAGTCTTTGTTTCATCGGGGGGGGGGGGTCTTCTCCAGAGTTGGGGTTGGGGCACAGTGTTGAGGTAAAGGGATTGGAAATAGTTTGTGTAAGGTGGCATTGAGAGAGTGAAGTTGATCTATGAGTGGGCCACATATCTGGAGTCCTGGAAAATGGTATCAGTATGATTTCTGGTCCAGCAGGGAGTTTCTGCCTGAGTTAGGAATTGGAGTTCTGGTGGCTCTTGTGGCCTTTGATCTAGCAGTAAATCTATGCCTGAGTCTATCTATCCTGACTGATGTGGCATGTACCTATCTTATTTAATGGCCTTTTTCTGCCACTGTTCTTCTGAGTCTGTGTTACCTCACTCAGGATGATACTCTCCAGATATATCCATTTGCCTGCGAATTTCAGGATGTCAGTTTTTTCCCCTGTGGAGTAGTACTTCATTGTGGAAATGTACCACAATTTTGTAATTCATTCTTCAGTTGAGGGACATCTAGGTTGTTTCCAGGTTCTGGCTATTACAAATAATGCTGCTATGAACATAGTTGAGCTAATGCCCTTGCAGTAAAAATGTGCATCCTTTGGATATATGCCCAGTAGTGATATTGCTGAATCATTCAAAAGATTGAATCCCAGTTTTCTAAGGAACCACCATACTCATTTCCAAAGTGTCTGTATAAGTTTACACTCCCACCAGTAATGAAGGAGTGTTTCCCTTGTTCCACATCCTCTCCAGCATAGGCTGTCATCTATGTTTTTGATCTTAGCCATTCTGACAGGTGTAAAACTTGTTTTGATGTTCATATCTCTGATGAATAAGGATGTCAAACAGTTCTTTAAGTGTCTTTTTAAGTGTTTTTCAGCCACTTGGAGTTCTTCTGTTAAGAACTCTCTATTTAGCTGAGAACCCCATTTTCCAATTGGGTTCTTTGGTTTTTGACCTCTAGTTTCTTGAGTTGTCCATATGTTTTAGAGACCAGTCCTCTGTCTGATGTAGGGTTGGTGATAATCTTTTATTATTCTGTAGGTTGTCATTTTATGTTATTGACCATGTATTTTGCCTTACATAAGCTCTTCAGATCCAGGAGGTCCTATGTATTAATTGTTGCACTCAGTGTCTTTGCTCTTGGTGCTGTATTTGGGAAGTGGTCTCCCAGGTACATGTTTTTCCTATCAGGTTCAGTGTACCTGGGTTTACATTGAGGTCTTTGAATTATGTGGACTTTAGTTTTGTGCAGGGTGATAGATATGAATCTATCAGCATTTTTCTATATACCACCATTCAGTTACGCCAGCACCATTTGTTGAAGATGCTATCTTTTTCATTCTACATTTTTGTCTGCTTTGTCAAAAATCAGGTGTTCATAGGTGTGTGGGTTAATGTCAGGGTCTTTGATTTGATTCCATTGATCCACAAGTCTGTTTCTATACCAGCACCAGGCTGTTTTTATTACTGTAGCTCCTTAGTAGAGCTTGAAGTCAGGGATAATGATATCTCTCAAAATTCTATTATTGAATGGAATTGTTTTGGCAATCCTGGGTTTTTTGTTATCCTATATGAAGTTGAGTATTGTTCTTTAGAGGTCTGTGAAGAATTGTGTTGAGGTTTCGATGGGGATTGCACCAAATCTGCAGATTACTCTCTGTAAGATTTCCATTTTTACTATGTTGAGCCTGCCTATCCAAGAGCACGGGAGAACTTCCCATTTTCTGATATCTTCTTTAATTTCTTTCTCAATCACTGAAAGTTCTTTTCATACAGGTCTTTCACTTCTTTGGTTAGAGTTACCCCGATATATTTAATGCTATTTGCAGCTATTGTAAAATATATTGTTTTCCTGATTTCTTTTTTTCAGCATTTTAATCATTTGTACGTAGAGGGCTCTTGTTTTTTTGGCTAATTCTGTATTCTGCTACATTGCTGAAGGTATTTATCAGCTGTAGGAGTTTTCTGGTAGAATTTTAAAGGTCATTTATGTATACAATCATATCACCTGCATCTGTGATAGTTTTTATTTCTTTCCAGTTTGAATCCTTTTGTTCTCTTACTGCTCCACCTGAAATTTTGAGAACTACATTGAATAGATATGGTGAGAGTGGACAGCTTTGTCCTGTTCCTGATTTTAGTGGGATTGCTTGGAGTGTTTCTCCATTTAGTTTGATGTTGGCCGTTGGCTTGCTGTATATCGCCTTTATTATGTTTAGGTATTTTTCCTGTATTCCTGATCTCTCCAGGACTTTTATCATGACGGAGTGTTGGATTTTGTCAAAGGCTTTTTCAGTGTCTAATGAGATGATCATGTGGTTTTTTTCCTTTGAGGTTGTTTATATGATGGATGACATTCACAGTTTTTTTTTATGTTGAACCATGCCTGCATCTCTGGGGTGAAGCCTATTTGATCATGGTGGATGATTTTCTTTTGATATGTTGCTGGATTCAGTTTGCCAGTATTTTATTATTGTTGCATCAATGTTCACTATGGATCCTGAGGATTGGTTTCAGTTTATTAGGCTTGTGTGGTAAGGGTGCTTGTCTGCAGAGATATTTTGACAGCAGAGGTGCTGGCCGTCATTGTTTTACCTCAAAAGCAAACTTACTTTTGTTTATGCTTATATGGGTGTTTTGGCAGGGTGTGGTTATAGGAGTATCTATTTACTTACATGTCATATCTGTGAAGGTCAGAGGGCAACATTTGGTAGTCAATTCTCTCCTTACAATATGAGAGTATTGGGGATAAAACTCTGGTAGCTAGGTTTGATGGCAAGTTCTTTAAGTTACCTAATGAACTTCTTGCTGACAATTAACCAATGATTTTAACCAGAAGATTCTCCTCAAATATCTGTATCCTGCATTGCATCACTAAACATTGGGAAGTCATAAAGCACAGAGCTGGGATGGAAAGTTCATTGCTCACCCTGATCAGGCTCTTTTGCTGAAGTAAATGCAGTCAGTGTCAGGTACATAGGCCAGTGTAACAATTGCCAACTTCTCGGGATCTACAGTTACTGGAATGTTGATGAGAGTCAAAATCTGAAAGCCCCATTCTCAGTTTTTCCTTAGAGGATAGGAGATATTTCTGGTGCTTTTTAAAAATTGAGCATATTCCTCTATTTCTTATTGGCTGGCTTGTGTGGAGATCTGAGATACAGGTCAGCTCACCGTGGCAGACATACCCTGGAAGAAGAGAGTGGAGGCACCAGTCTGTAAAACAGGATCTAGTCACTGATCTTCAAAGAAGTTCTGCAGGTTCCTAGGACAATAGCTTGTGAGAGCTCTGGAGCATCTGGGTCATGGTTCTGCTGTGGCTGCTGCTGCTAGCAGAGCTGCTCACATTCTTACAGGAAGTCTTTACATGGGTTGTTATTCAGCTCTTTCTCATTGAACAAATTCCTTCTTCCCCGAAGCTTCTGGCCAAGTTATGGCTTATGCACTGCATGTTGCAGTACCTGATGGCTTGATGAGTTTTCTTTTGGTCCTCTATGGCAGTAAATTTCATTTAAAATATATTAACATAAGATTAATACTTATTGGAAAATAAATTAGCATTTGTGATAATAGGCTATAGCTTAGCCTATATTTGAGTGGTTGGATGGTTGAAGTGATGGATGTTGATCTAGTTTTTTAAGAAGGCAGGAACAAAGGGGGCACTTAAGATCTTCGCAGCCTCTCACCAGGGAGTCATGCTGCTCTTTGAACCTTACCCCGGTCATTTGGTCACTCTCTTCTTTCTCTAGGTTCTCATGAGACTGGGTTGGAGGAAGTTTCTTACCTCTTACCTCTCATCTTTCCTATCTCTTTTCTTCCCCTTTTCTCTTCTTGGATTTTTCCTCTCTTGCTTTCTTCATCTCTCTTTTCCTTCTCTTTTATCCTTTTCCAGTTTATGTTTTTCTTTTCTTTTTTTTCTTTCTGAGAAAAGATCTCACTATGTAGTCTACCCCGACTTTGTCTTTAAACTAGCCTTTCTTCACTCCCGCCTTCTGAGTAACGAAGTGACAGGGTGCATCACTAGTCTTGTCTAGTAATCTCTTTTAAGGACCTAGAAAATAATTTTATAGCCAGGTAGCAACCCACTAAAGCCAAATATATTCAAAACCACATTCAGCCACACACTTTTTCTCCCTTGTTCCCATGTCCTTGTCTCTGGGTGATTTCTTATATCCATGTGAGACTCAGAGGACAGAAATTAATTTACCAGGCTTTGTGATGAGAACAGGCCTGGCCCAGTTTGATGACATCCATGCAATGGATTCACTCAACCCTTTAACATAGTTGCATAGACAGTGGTGCTTTGTGCTGGCCTTTGGTCTGGAAATTGGGGACAGAGTTCAGCACGTGCTGATAAGTACAGCAGATATGTGAAGGATAGTTGGGCCCTGTATGAGAAGCAGGCAATTTGAATGAGTTCTGATGTTGCAATTCTGAGTGGAAACCTGGTAGTTGCCAGATATTTCACAGAGATTACCTCAAAAGTCAGCTGAGGAGGAGGTACCGAGGTGAAAAGTGACAAGTGCACAGCCAGGCTGTCTGGTATGTATTGCTGTTGTGTTTGTACTGGCTTAAGAGCCTTTTAGCTAATCTCTCTGTGTCTCAGCATCCTCATCTGAAATGAAGTAATGACTTCTGAAGAACCATGCTGGTAAAAACATTATCTGACACTTTATGATCAGGCTTTATATGGTCTCAAAAGTTTCAGAAACATGTATTCCTGTCCTGTGGAAATATTACACCACAAATAATAAACCATTTTATTGAGAAATAAATAAGTTTAAAGTTCACAGGATAATTTAAGCCCCTGGCCCTACAAATGAGGGCTTTGGGACTCTAAAGGCACAGAAACACATTGATCATTCAACCTCACTGCTTCACTTTAGAAAGAATCTCTAAAGTAAGCACCTGCTGATGCTGTCTTGCTATTTGTACTCAGAGAAGCTGTGGAATTGAGTCTAAGGTTGGTTATACAGGGTATGTTCTGTGTGTTCTGGAAATTATCTCTCTATGCCTGATATCCCAACCATGCTGCCTTTGAGGATGGTGAGCATGAAGAAAACTGAATGGTTGATAACCACGACTCAAAACTGAAAAAAAAAAAGACAAAAAGTTACATAGGAGAAGATTCACTTGGATTTGGGTTTTGTGATGGGTGACAGGTTGAAAGCAGACAAGGATGAAACCAGTAGACACAAAGCCATGAGAACCATGGTTGGCCAGACCAAAAAAGCATCCAGAAGCCATTATAGCAATAGTGTGAAATTTGCATACACTGCAAGAAGCATTGGCTAAGATGGTGGTAGAGATGAGAACATGACAGCAGGAGAACAATAAATGCCTTCCAAAACATCACTCCAGCAACCTCCAGCTTTAACTGGACCTTCAGCGGACCATCCAACAATAATACACAATTTTAATACCACTCCCCTGCTAAGATCAGAACCAAGATAAGGTCTACTACACCCATTATCTCTGTACTTCTTTCAATGTTTCAAATATTTATGTATGCTTCTAGAATGTAGTCTTTTGGTTTTAATTAACTTCACAAAGAAATATGAGCTCGCATATAAAGTTTGGACTAGGGCTTATTCGTAATTTTTCACTACTTAGGATTCATCATGTCATTGTGTGTACTCTACCCCAGGTTTATTTAATGTACAGTGTAGTAAGTTTTCATAGAGCCAAAGTACTCTTTAATTTATGCTCTCTGTACTCATTCATGAACTCCATAGTGGTGGGCATCTATCCAGGCATTCGATATTTTTGCAGGTAGTATATTGGGTGTGAGTAAAGGTTCTTTTCTCTGGTCTTCATCCAAGAAAAATCCACATAAGAAGCATTCCTGTCTATGAAAAGTCACCAACAGTTTCTAATTTCAGGCCATTCATGCAACAAATGGCACGTCTCACAGGCCAGGAAGCCATAAAGGTCATAGTAACTGTCTTCAAAAGAAGACCCAATTTTAAAGCAGTTGCGACAAGAACCAAGACCTTTGCACCACATCTCCAGGGACAGCAGATGCCTTGGCAGACCTAGACATAACAGTTTCTTTCTGAAGTTCAGAGAATTTCAGTGGCTCAAGCACGAAAAGGGCGGGAAGAGACACAGGAGATACAATTGGAGAGGACATTAAGAGAAATGGAAGAGGCTGCAAGGCAGCAGTAACAAGCTCTGAAGTGCATTTTAGGACCCTTCTAATGTGAAGGGAAGACTGAAGCTAAAGACAAGCGGAGCCAGGACACTATGTTTTGGCTTTATCATTTAAAGGAGTGAAGCGAATGGATTGTCTCCAATATTTGTCAGCCAAGCTAAGGAGAGCGTATAAATTTAAAAGTGCTATAAAAAAGGAGATTGGCCCAGTGCTATGAGTTGAGAGGAAAAGAAAAAAATTATGTCCGGTACCAGGACAACCTGACTCTGACATAGCTGCCCCAATCCAGACATAAACTAACATAGAAAACATTGCTATATAAGTTACAACCCTCTGACTTCTGTGACTCCCAAGCCCTGTACCCATATTGACTGTAAGAGGCTCTAACATACCTGTGTTAACTCCTTCATGACGTGTCCTCATGAGAACATGTATCAGATTCTAACTTTGAGGAAGACTTCCTCCCCACCTTGAATGAAACCTCCTTATCCAGGCTTGTAATCACTGCACATCCTCCATGATAAAAGATGATGGCTCTCTGGTGTTTACAAGACACTTCTATGTGCTTGAACTGCCTCTCAGGGGCTGTCCCAAAATGCATGTTAGTCACCAAGACTTTATGATCCTTCTTTATTGTTATTAGGCTTTGGATAAACTGTAAAACACCCGGGAATGCCACAAATTCTCAGATTCTCTAGGAAGTTCTCCTGTAGTAGGCAAAGGATGCAAAATAAGGCATAAGAGAGTGTGGTGGGTAAGTAGGTACTGAAGTCACTTAGCATTGCTCAGATATACTCACCATCACTCACCTGCTTGCTCATATGCAAAGGAGTGATAAAGCTACAATTCATGGTACATTCTTTTTAGATAGAAAAGTATAATTGTATCATACACCAACAACTGGATAACCAGACACCCTTCCTGGTCCACAGCTAACTAAGAGCCTGCAGGCTCACAACTGACTAAGAGCCAACAAAGAGTGAACACAGGAAGCAATGGGCAGATGCCAGTGCAAGAATACAAATAAGAATATGAAGAACAACATGACACCACCAGAAGAAGCTGATGGCTCTACAACATCAAGATCTGAGCATAACACTGAGGAGGAAACAGAAGGAAATGACATTAAAAACAACTTTATGAAGATAATAAGATTTAAAAGAAGATATAAAAAAATTCCCTTAAAGAAATAGAAGAAATTACAAACAAAAAGTTGTAAGAGATGAACAAATCCCTAGAAGAAAACCAAGAAAAAGAAAACAAACAGGTGAAAGAAACATTCCAGGAATTAAAAACTAAAATAGAAGCAATAAAAAGGGCACAAACCAAGGCAAAACTGGAAAGAGAAGACCTGAAGAAACAAGCCAGAACTACAGATGCAAGCATCACCAAGAGAATGCAAGAGATGGAAGAGAGAATCTCTGGAGTGGAAGATTTAACAGCAAAACCAGATAAGTCAGTCATAGAAAATACTAAAACCAAAAAGTCATCCAGGAAATCTGGGACACCATGAAAAAACCAAACCTCAGAGTAATTAGGATCAAAGAAGGAGAAGAATACCAGCTCAAAGACACAGAAAATATATTTAACAAAAATCACAGAAGAAAACTTTCCCAATCTAAAGAAGAAAATACTTAAAAAGATATAAGAAGCTTGCAGAACACCAAATAGACTAGACCCCCACCCCCCACAACAATTCTACTTGCTACTTAATAACCAAGCCACTAAAAATAAAGAACAAAGGAAAAATACTAAAAGCTGCAAAGGTAAAAAGCCAAATTATGTGTAAAGGCAGACAAATCAGAATAACAGTCAGTGGAAACAATGAAAGCAAGAAGGTCCTTGTCAGATGTTATACAGACATGAAAAGGGCATGGCTGCCAACACAGACTACTATACCCAGCAAAACTGTCAATTACTATAGGTGGAATAAACAAGATATTTCATGACAAAACCAGATATAAACAATACCTATCCACAAATCTGGCCCTACAGAAAGCTCTAGAGGAAAAACACCAATCTAACGAAACCAGATACATCATTGAAACCAGAAACAATCAATAATACCTCAGAAGAAAAACCCAAAGAAGGGAAGCATACACAAGCTACCACCCAAAATAACAGAAGTAACAATCACTGGTCATTAATATCACTTAATATTATGGACTCAATTCACATATAAAAAGACACACTCTATCTAGCACAATGGATACTAAAACAGGAGCCATCCTTCTGCCGCATACAAGAAGCACACCTCAACTTAGACAAAGGCTCAGAGTAAAAGGTTGGGAAAAGACTTTCCAATCAAATGGTCCTAAGAAACAAGCTGGTGTAGTCAACCTAACATCCAAGAAAATAGACTTCAAACTAAAATCCATCAAAAGAGACCAGGATGGACATTACTTATTCATTTCAGGAAAAATCCACCAAGATGAAGTCTCAATCCTGAATATTTATGCCCCAAACACAAGGGCACATACATTTGTAAAAGAAATACTACTAAACTTTAAACCTCACATCAAACCCCACACACTAATAGTGGGAGATTTCAATACCCGACTTTCACCCTTGGATAGGTCAACCAGACAGAAATTCAACAGAGAAATAAGAGATATAACAGATGTTATGACCCAAATGGACTTAATAGATATATACAGAACACAAAGGAATATACATATTTCTCTGCACCCCATGGAACTTTCTCTAAAATTGACCACATATTCAGTCATAAAGCAAATATTAATAGATACAAAGAAATGGGAATAACTCCCTGTATCATGTCAGACCACCATGGTCTAAAGCTAGAGTTCAACAATAACAAAAATCACAGAAAGCCTAAAATCTCACAGAAACTGAACGTCTCTCAATTGAACCACCTCTGGGTCAAGAAAGAATTTAAAAAAGGAATCAAAGACTTCCTAAAATTTAATGAAAATGAATCCACAACATACCCAAACTTACGGGACACAATGAAAGCAGTGTTAAGAGGAAAACTCATAGCACTAGACACCTATATAAGAAAACTAGAGAAATCTCACAAAAGAGATTCAATAGCACAGCTGAAGGATTTAGAAAAATTAGAAGCAAACTCACCTAGAAGGAGTAGACAGCAGGAAATAATCAAACTTAGGGCTGAAATCAATACAACAGAAACAAAGAAATGATGCAAAGAATCAATGAATCAGAGAGTTGGTTCTTTGAGAAAGTCAACAAGATAGATAAACGCTTATCCAAACTAACCAAGAAGCAGAGAAAGAATATCCAAATTAACGGAATCAGAAATGAAAAGGAGGACATAACAACAGACACCCAGGAAATACAGAGAATTATCAAGTCATACTTTGAAAATCTATACTTCACTAAAATGGAAAACCTGAAAGAAATGGACAGCTTTTTTGACAGGTACCACTTACCAAAATTAAATCAAGAACAGATTAAAGACCCAAACAGACCTATAAGCCCAAAGGAAAGTGAAGCTGTTATTAAAAGTCTCCATAATAGCTAGAACCTGGAAACAACCTAGATGCCCCTCAACTGAAGAATGGATTAACAAACTGGTACATCTATACAATGGAGTACTACTCAACAGTAAAAAATGACATCTTAACATTTTCAGGCAAATGGATGGACTTGGAGACTATCCTCTTGAGTGAGGTATCACAAGCCCAGAAATACAGACATGTGATGTACTCACTCATAAGTGGATTTTGAACAAAATGCAAAGAATACCTAAGCTGCAAACCACAACCCCTGTAGATCTTGGGATTATAAGGAACTTCAGAGAGACATCCAGAGATTCACCTAAGAAGAGAAAATAGAGAAAATCACCTTAGCAAATTGGGGTCATAACGGTTGCAACCAAGAAGAAGTGGGAACAAATCTTGAAAGGAGATGGTTGAGTGAGAGAAGAAAAGGAGATAAAAAGATGGATATCTTGATAGAGGAAGCCAATGTGGGGTTGGGAAGAGACTGGGTACTAGGGAAATGTCCAGGAACTCTCAGGATGTCCCTGTCCAAGTCTTCAAACAATCATGGAGGGCATACCTAAATGGGACTTCCTCTATAATCAATTGAGTAAACACCCTAGGTGTCATCACAGAATCTACATCCAATGGAGAATCGAGGTAGAGATCCATGGCTGAGCACTGGGCAGTGCTTCTGGTCCAGCTGAGAGCAGGGAAGGAGAGTCTATGAGTAGGGGGAGAGGGATTATGAGGAAGTTTCCTATGGTAATGTTTGGCTGGTGTTCTGGGGAGCTCACTGAATGGGGAATTGCCATTGGAGATTCATGAGGAGGGGAATCTTGGCCCTCCATGGGTGGGCGGCTTTCGACTGGCATGAGCAGTGTGGAGCCATGAAGGGTGGGATCAGACTGTGTTCTTGTTCATGGGCTGGCATTAGAGCCCATTCCCTGTAGAGAAATACCCAACCCAGCATTGACTTTGGGATGAGAGAATCGGACTTGCCTGGAGTGTATGTTCTGTGCTGTGCTGGCCCACCTTGGGACTTCCTGTCCTTTTTGGGGAAGGGTGGGTGGATGGGGAGGGATGAGGCTGAGGGCTGGCTGTGAGGGTTTGGGAGGGGCTAGGGGAGGGGGAGCAGGGTATAAATGGATGGAGTTGACATTTTTAAAATGAGAATAAAATAAAATTAAATAAAAAAGGAAACAGTTTATTCACCAAACTGATAGTTCAGATGATTGTGAAGTGGATCAGCTACCTAGTGTGGGAGTCAGAAAAAGAGAAAGAAACCACAGCCCTCTAAGCGAGGGAGGACACTGAAAAAATTACCCAGATGAACATGGAGAGGAAATGCATGTTGTGGGTTCTCCCTAAGCCTGGGGGCTAACTCTAAACAGAAAATCTAGCCAGCAGATAGTTACTCCAACCATGTTTAGCTTTGGTTGCCAAGTGGCTTTTTTTTTTTTTTTTTTTGTAAATTTCTGCTCCAAAAGTTGAGTGCCAAACATTGTACAAACTCAAGCTAGCATATAATAGAAACCCAGAACCAGATATTTGGGGAATATCAGAAATAAACCACAGCCACCCAGCCAACTCCTCAGGCCTGTCTCCAGGAACCCTCCAATTCAATGCCTCTGAGTCCTCACCTGAAAGTACAGAAGGAAAGGGAGAGATATGAGGGATACATGACACCAGGGCTATTTGATAAAGTCTCAAGGAAAATATTATTTTATATTTACCTAAAACTATACAGTATATAAGACATAAACTATATATAACTACATATAATTATACACCACATGCAAATATATTATCTATCTGTCTATCTCTCTATATCTATCTATCTATCTATCTATCTATCTATCTATCTATCTATCTATCTATCTATCTAATCTTGAAGAAACTTAAGCCAATGATAATCTCCTTTTGAATGGTTGGTCAGGGAAGTCCGAGTGACTCTCAAAACAATATGGATCTCTGCATTTGCTTTCATTAGTTACTGGATAAAGTTTCTATGACAGTTAGGGTATTCACCAATATGATTACCCGGGTAGGGCAGCTCCAGAAACCTTTCATCTATTACTAGTAGTCTAAGCTGGGGTCATCCTTGTGGTTTCCTGGGAACTTCCTTAGTACCAGGTTTCTCCTTAGCTTCATAATGTCTATTTCTATCATGCTATCTTTATTGCTCTCCTGCTTTGTCCCTGATTTAGCTTGACCAGCCAGTTCTCTCATGTTCTCATCCCCCCTTCCCTCGACTGCTCCTCCTTGTCCCCAGTTTACTTAGGAGATCTCATCTATTTCCCCATAACACCACAATTCATATGTCCCTCTTGGTGTCCTCTTTGTTAGCTAGCTTCTCTGGAACTGTGAGTTGTAGCCCTTGCTTTACATATAGTATTCATAGCCAAGCACCAGGCTGAGATCTAGGCATTCTGTCAGAGAGCGAAGAGGAGTTATATGAGCAAAGAAGGTCAAGATCGTGATTAAGAAATCTAGAGACAGTTGCATCAAGCTCATGGGAACTCACAAACTTTAGACCAAGAGCTGTAGAGCCTGCATGGGACCAGACTAGACTCTCTGCATAAGGGAGACAGTGTGTAGCTTGGTTTAAGAGAACCCTGGAAGTGAGATAAAAATCTATACCTGGTGCATAAACTGGTTTTTGAGACCCATTACCTATGGAGGAACACCTGCTCAGCCTTGAGGAGGGAGGAGGGACAAGGAAATGTCTCAACTGAATATACCAGGCTTAGCTGACTCCCCATGGGAGGACTTATCTTTTGGAGACTAGAATAGGAAATGAACCAGGGGAAAGAGGCTGAGAGGAGTGGGAGGAAGGATGAGAGGGGGATCTGTGGTTGGTATGCAAAATTTTAAAAATTTAAATAAAACAAATGTGGATTATCAGTGTAGTCCTTGGTTACTTCTTGGGGTTGAAGGTGGGCTACTATTGCTAAAGACACCATACACTTAGGACACAGGATTCAGAAGATTTGAGATTGATCTGACCTGAAAGCCTCTTTTCTGCAGCTCAGCTTTCATGATTACAGAAAATATTAAGGGAGGGAAGCAATTAAACAATCCTATCAGGCTGCAACATCTGTGAATCATGGCAATTATCAGCATGGTAAGATACGCATAAAAGTACAGTAGGTGGCACCCTCACGTCAGTGGCAGACAATAGTTGTCTAATTGGATTTAAGGCAAAATCAACAGAAGGAAAATAATGTTCAGCACTAAAACCCAGCCAGCTTTCTGGGGCTAGTAAGGTCATAGACCTTAGAAAAGATTGTATTTCTACCACTTTGTTAAATCAGCATAATTACTACCTTCTAATGATTATCCCGAAACACAAATTCTAGCTGGTATTTAATGTAAACTCATAGACAGATATTGGGGAAAAGCAGGAATATCAGAGAGAGGAAATGGACTACAGTCAATTCTCACCCAGCCAACTTCTCAGGATAAAAGCTTTCTTCAAGAATCTTCCCCCAGGTGGTCGCTTCTATGGAATACCTCAATGTCTGCCTAGGCCTGCCTTAAATGGCTTCTTTGCCCAGTTGTTTCACTTTTCAGTTCAACTCTGAATCATAATCATAGAGTTTGAACTAAAGGTGTGAACTACTACTTTTTGGTTTTTATGTCTTGAGCTCACAGAAACACAGAAAGATCTCTGTCTCCTGAGTTATGAGATTAAATGTGTTGGTCACTAATCAGTCATTCCTGCGCTGGGATTAAAGGCATGAGTTACCACTCTCTGACCCTTGTGGCTTGACTGTGAGTGAATCTGTTCTCTGATATTCCAGGCTAATTTATTAAATATAAAATATATCACCACATTATCCTTATACCCACAGACAATTGTAGCTACCACTTCTCAATCAAGAAGCATGTGAGTAATTTTTAAATAAGATTGTTTCCTTTATTTCTTCTGGAACATGTTTGTTATTTAAAATAGGAAGGTCCCATTTCTCAGGGATGCATCTACAAAAACATACCTCCACCTAAGGCTCAGGTGCGAAAGAAGAGGAGATAGAAAGATTGTTAGAATCAGAGGATGAAGGGGTCTGCTGTGAGATTGTGTCTCCAAGTAATATCAGAAGATATACCCACAGTGTATCACCAACATGACTACTCAAATGTGAGCCAAACGTGGATGACACCAATCAACATGCCAAATTGGACAGAAAAAAAGACTTGAGGCTTCAGCTCTATATAAAGAACTGTAAGCAACTAAGAAAAAATGGGAATGGGAGAGGCGGCCTTTCCCAGGGAAGAGCACACAAATTGGTTGTCTAGTATCAAAGGGTCAGAGCTGAAAACATACATAATGGTAGCACTATATAGTCTGAACAGATAATATTAGAAATATATCCTATATATTTTATATGCACAACATATAAATGTATATTTATGTACATAATTGAATGCATATATGCACATATATTTAATTGTTATTGAATGCATATATAAGAAAAGGCCATAAATTTGAAGAATGGAGACATATGGGAGGGCTTGGAGGGTGAAAAGGGAAAGTTGAAATGCTGCAATCAAATTATAATCTCAAAAATTTTAAAAATTAAAAACAAGAAACTTGGAAGGCTACAGTTTTTTGTCTGTAATGCTATACTCTTAGATGTTTTGCTGAAAGTGTTCACAAGTTCCAAAGGTTTTCTGATAAAATTCTTATATAGAAAATCATATCATCTACAGAAAAAATGCTGGCTTCTTTCTTTCCCATTTATATGCCTCTCATTTTCTTCTTTCAT
This sequence comes from Phyllotis vaccarum, assembly GCA_033318265.1. Taxonomy (NCBI): domain Eukaryota; kingdom Metazoa; phylum Chordata; class Mammalia; order Rodentia; family Cricetidae; genus Phyllotis; species Phyllotis vaccarum. The sequence goes on along the minus strand of JARWLC010000003.1, from coordinate 58,844,935 downwards.
TTTATTACCCGAGAATGACTCATTAAGCTGAGTGCTCAAAGGCTCATCCTGTCTCCTCATGCCCTCACTACTCTGTAGCCTCTGCATTATACTGTACTTAAGAGATAGTGCCAGCTCATGTTTTACTGTGGTAGCTGCTATAAATGAGGCAGTGATGGGAAGTTTCTGGGAGCCACAGAAATATTGCAGTAGAAATTTAGTTGGCACTGACAAATCTGACCCATCAGAGCCCAGGATACTGGGTGGAAGTAAAGCCAAAATTCAATAAATTTGGTGTTAATTTCATTTTAATGTGTTAGCTGTTTCCGGCAGAAGATTTCTTGTGTGTAATTATAGATTTCCCATTTGTTATTTTCTTGGGGATCCACTTACCAGGAGCTTTTAGCAGTGTGACTGATAATTTATTGGGCACAATTTCCCCAATACATCTTGAGCATTTGGATATGATGATGAAGGTTTTGAATATGTTTATTGTGCCTCTGCTGCCATTCTTACAGCCCCACCTCTGTTGTTTTCAGGGTCACTAACAATTTCAGCATATTTGCTACTGTGGCAAGCAATATTTATTTTACATCCCAGTCACAGCTTCCTCTCCCTCCTCTTAGAGTGTTGGTTATAAGTTGTTTAAAAAAAAGCAAAACAAAGGAGATTGTTTATTTTACAATATTTATTTTACATCCTAGTCACAGCTTCCTCTCCCTCCTCTTAGAGTGTTGGTTATAAGTTGTTTAACAAAAAGCAAAACAAAGGAGATTGGATTCAGGATTCTTAAACAAAAAAAACAGAGGAAGTGCTATGGGATATTGCTCTTGAACACAGTATAGATTTGTTGCTTGTTTTGGTTTAATAAAATGCTGATTGGCCAGTAGGAAATATTAGGCAGGGCTAGAAGATTAGGAGAATTCTGGGAAGCAGAAGAGCAGAGCAGAGCTGCCAGAAAGACACAGAGATAGGAAGATGAGGATGCTGCTGTGTGAAAAGCTACCAAGTCATGTGGTTAAACATAAATAAGAAATATGGGTTAACAAAGTATGAGTCAGATATTAATATGCCTGAGCCATAGGCCAATCAGCTTATAGCTAATATAAGCCTTTGTGTAATTATTTGGGACTAACAGGCTATGGGACTGGGAGTCCAGACCTTGGGGCTAGGCAGGGTCATAAACTTCTCACTACACTTATCCTCCCAGTCTCTCACCATCCTCTCTGTTTCCACATACTCAATCCACTCTTCCTGTTTCTCCCATTAATATCAACAAAACATGGCATATCAAGTTGCAGTAAGACTAAGTACCTTCCCATGTGTTAAGGCTCGACAAGGCAACCCAGTATTAGAATGGAATACTTCTTAAAAAACTTTTTTTTCCTTTTATGGTATACATATAGGTGTTTTGCCTTTGTGTATGTTTATCAACATTTGAAGAAAATGGCACTGAATCCCAGGCAGTAAAGTAACCAATGCTTGTGAGGTACTACTGAATGGAGTTCTGGAAATCAAGCATGAGTTCTGGGGGAAAACAGTGCTCTTAACCACTGATAAATCTAACATCAGTGCCTTTCCAACTATTTCATAAACTAAGAAAAGAAAAAATTCAATGGTATTAGTTACTTTTCTGTTGCTGTGATAAAATACCAAATTATTGAAAAAATAATTCTTTGAACTTATGGTTCCAGATAAGTAAGAGTCTGTCATGGCAGGGAGGAGGGGCAGGATCAGGATGCTGAGGAATCATATTTTGATCAGTAGTCAGGAAGTAGAAAGAGCAAAACTAAAAATGGTGTAAGTCTTTAAACTCTGAAAGCCTACCTTTAGTGACTTTAACAATGCCAACTGGGGACTAAGTGTTCATTCAGTAAAGTCAGCATTATCCTGATAACAAAACTTGATAAACACAATAAAATTTTATCCACCAATTTTTGGAAGAAAGATGACATTTTGATTTTAGAGATGAAATATTGAAATTTACCTGATGTTAATATATTGGGGTTAATATATAACTTTATATCTAGTGTTATTTGTTTTATGAATTGAGGGTAGCTGTGTTTAGTGTGTAGATGTTTAGAATTGTAAAATTCTGTTTATGAGCTGTTCTCTTAGTCGGGAAGAAATGACCATTATCTCTTAGGGCTAGTTTTGGTTCCAGTCTATTTGGTCATATTAAAGTAGTACCAGCAAAGCCTTCTTGTTTCTTAGTTTCACTTGCTTGGAATAATTTCCCATCATATTACCCTAAGATACTTGTTTATTTTATATGGCTAGGTATGTTTCTCTTGATGGATCAAATAGACCAATTCCATTTTCTTTCTTTAAAAATCATGTATTCTATTCTATGTTTATAATGTGTCTGTGAGTGTGGACATGTGTATGCCACAATATGCTTGTGGACATCAGAAGACAACTTTCAGGAATTGGGTCTGACCTTCTTTTTGAGACAGTGTCTCTCTTGCTTTGTCATGTTGAGTACTCAAGGAATCTGTCCCATGAACTTCTGAATGACTATTTCTACTTCTGATTTCATGATAGGAGTGATAGTATTTCAGATACATAACACTGTATTTGACCTTTTTATTGGGTATCTGGGGGTTGATATCAGATTCGTAGGCTTGTGTAGTCATTATTTCACCTGCTGAGTCACGTCACCCACCTGGATAATTTTTAAAATGACTCTTCTTTACACATGCATGTGTTTTCATGTCACAGTGCATGTATGAAAGTCAGAGGACAAGTTTCAAGACTAGAGACTCCCTTTTCATCATGGGAATCTTGGGGACTGAACTCAGGTAATTGACCTTCACCCCAAATACCTTTCCCTCTTAAATTATTTCACCAGTCCTAAGTCGATTTCTTTTAACCAGAAAATTCTCTGCAAACGTCTGCATCCTGAGTTGGGGTACTAAATAGTAAGAAGGTAGTGAACCAAGGAGTTGGGAATAAAATGTGCATTGTTCACTCTAGATAGACTCTGGTGTGGATCAGGGCACTTCTCATGTGATACAGTTGACAGATCAGGACATTAAGACTGTCAGAACTCTTCCTGAAATCCTCAGTTATTGGGATACATGAGTCTCATAATGCTTTGGGAAAACCACCTTTCAAATACACCTTGGTGGACCAGATATTATTTCCCGTTCTTTTTGTTCTTTAGGAAGCAAGTACCTTATGGTGGGATTCAGGTGTTATGGAGGGACAGATATAGGTAGATTAGGTAAATAGTATGATATAGGTAGACATAGGTAGATAGGAGTGATATAGGTAGATTATTGTATCTACCTATAAACAGTTATTAGCCAAATATGATCCATAGACAGTTTACACCAAAATAGATGCTTATATACTGATACAAATGTAAAACTATTTTATATGTCTAAAGTAATTTATATATGGATACAAAATTAAATGTATAATTTTTATATTTTACACATTAATGCATATTAAACATATAAACATATTGCTGTCATTTCTACAAGGTGCTACATATATAATATATATTTCTATATATAGTGCCTTGTAGAAATATATATATTATATATTTTCTTTCTCTCTCTCTCTCTCTATATATATATATTATAGTCTTTTCCCCATTGTATCCCCCTGCTCACCCTCACTACTCTAATCCCTCCCAGTCTGCCTTCAGCCTCCCCCACATCCCATCCCCCAATCTCCTACCCAAGAAGGGCAAGAACTTCCAAAGTGGATTAACTCAGCTTGGCACATCCACTCCAGGCAAATCCAATTTCCTCATCCAAGTATCAATCAAAACTGGGTTAGGTGCTCCTCTATAGGCAAAGTGCCAGCTCAAGCACAGGAACACAGTCTGATCCCACTCATCTAGGCTCAACATCCTGCCCGTGCCAATCAACAGTTGCCTACACTTGGAGGGCATAGCTCCTTTTCCTGATGGTTCCCCAGTAGATATTCTTGATTCAGTGAGGTACTCAGAGCTCCAGGCAGCCATCACTGTGGAAATTTTTCTCATAATCCCTAACCCCTTGCTCATATAGATTCTACTCCTTTGCTCTCAGCAAGACCAAGAGTTTGGCCCAGTGCTCAGCCATATATCTCTGTCTCCATCTCTATTCATTGTTGGATGTAGGTTCTGTGATGACACTTAGGGTGGTTATTCATTTGACTCTAGGGGAAGTTCTGTTTAGGTACTTTCCCCACTAATGGTTAGAGACCTAGCCAGGGACATTCTGTAGGTTCTTGGAGGCTTCCCTAGCATCCAGTCTCTTTCCAACCCCACATTGGCTTCCTCTATCGAGATATTCATCTTTTTTTCTCTCTCTCTTTGTTGCTCCTCTCACTTAACCATCTCTTTCTCTCATGATTTGTTCCCAACTCTTCTTGGTTGCAAACCATTATGATTCCAATATTATAAGGAGATCTTTCCTATTTTCCCTTTCTACGAGAATCTATAGATGTATCTCTTAAGTTCCTTCTGATCCCAAACTGTTCAGGGTTCGTGGTTTGCAGCTTCGTTATTCTTTGCTTATTGACTAAAATCCACTTACGAGTGGATACATCTCATGTCTATCTTTCTGGGCTTGTGATACCTTGCTCAGGAGGATATTCTCCAAATCCATCCATTTGCCTGCAGATTTTAGGTTGTCACTTCTTTTTTTTTTTACTGCTGAGTAGTAGTCCATTGTGTAGATGTACCAAAGCTTGTTAATCCATTCTTCAGTTGAGGGGCATCTAGGTTGTTTCCAGGTTCTTGCTATTACGAATAATGCTGCTATGAACATAGCTGAGATAATGCCTTTAGGGTACGAATGTGCATCCTTTGGGTATATGCCCAGTAGTGGTATTGCTGGATCCTTAGGGAGATTGATTCCCAGTTTTCTGAGGAACTGCCATACTGCATTCCAGAGTGGCTGTACCAGTTTATACTCTCAGCAACAATGGAGAAGTGTTCCCCTTTCACTGCATCCTTTCCAACATAGACTGCCATCTGGGTTTTTGATCGTCATCATTCTGACAGATGTAAGGTGGTATCTCAGAGTTATTTTGATTTGCATTCTCTGATGGCTAAAGATGTTGAATAATTCTTAAATTGCCTTTCGGCTATTTGTAATTCTTCTGTTGAGAATTCCCTTTTTAGCTCTGAACCCCATTTTTTAATTGGGTTATTTAGGTTTCTAGGCTCTAGTTTCTTGAGTTCTCTATATATTTCAGAGATCAGTCCTCTGTCAGATGTAGGGGTGGTGAAGATCTTTTCCCACTTTGTAGACTGTCGTTTTGTCTTATTGACTGTGTCCTTTGCCTTACAGAAGCTTCTCAGTTTCAGGAGGTCCCACTTATTGATTGTTGTTCTTAGTGTCTTTGCTACTGGTGTTATATTTAGGAAGTTGTCACTTGTGTCAATGTGTTGGAGGGTATTTCAAACTTTCTTTTCTATAAAGTTCAATGTAACTTGGTTTATGTTGAGGTCTTTGATCCACTTGGATTTGAGGGTTTTTTGTTTTTGTTTTTGCAGAGTGATAGGTTTGGATCTATTTGCATTCTTCTACATACTACCATCCAGTTATGCAAATATCATTTGTTGAAGATACTATATTTTTTCCATTGAATATTTGTAGCCTCTTTGTCAAAAATAAGGTGTTCATAGGTGTGTGAATTAATGTCAGGGTCTTTAATTCAATTTCATTGATCCACAAGTCTGTTTTATGTCAGTACCAAGCTGTTTTTTTTTTAAATGTAGCTTGACAGTATAGCTTGAAGTCAGGGATGATAATGCCTCCTGAAATTATTTTATTGAGCAGAATTGTTTTGGCACTCCTGGGTTTCCTGCTATTGCATGTGAAGTTGACTACTGTTCTTTCAAGGTCTGTAAAAAGCTGTGTTGGGATATTGATGGGGATTGCATTGAATCTGTATGTTGCTTTTGGTAAAGTTGCCATTTTTACTCTGCTGATCCTACCTATCCAGGATCATGGGAGATCTTTCCATTTTCTGATATCCTTTTAGATTTCTTTCTTCAGTGACTTAAAGTTTCTGTCAAACAGGTCTGCTACTTCTTTGGTTAGAGTTAAGCCAAGATATTTAATGCTATTTGCATCTATTATAAAGAATGCTATTTCCCTTATTTATTTTTCAGCCCTTGTATCTTTAGTATATAGGAGAGCTATTAATTTTTTTTTAGTCAATTTTGTACCCTGATATATTGTTGAAGGTGTTTAGCAGCTTTGGAGTTCCTTGGTAGAATTTTGGGGTCACTTATGTATATGATCATATCATCTGCAAATAGAGGTAGTTTGACTTCTTCCTTTCCGTTTTGTATCCCGTTAATCTCCTTTTGTTTCATCATTGCTTTAGCTAAAACTTTGAGAATTGTATTGAATAAATAAGAGAAGGAGGATAGTCTTGTCTTATTCCTGATTTTATTGGGATTGCTTTCAGTTTTCCTCCATTTAGTTTGATGATGGCTATTGGCTTGCTATATATCGCCTTTATTATATTTAGGCATTTTCTTTGTATTCCTTATCTATCCAGGACTTTTATCATGATTTTGTCAAGGCCTTTTCAGTATATAATGAGATGTTCATGTGCTTTTTTTTCTTTCAGTTTGTTTATATGATGCATTCACAGTTTGTTATATGTTGAACCATCCCTGCATCTCTAGGATGAAGCCTACTTGGTCATATTTTTTGATATGTTGTTTGATTTAGCTTGACAGAATTTTATTGATTATTTTTGTATCAATGTTCATGAGGGATATTGGTCTGTAATTCTCTTCCTTTGTTGCATCTTTCAGTGGCTTGGGAATCAGGGTGATTGTGGCCTCATAAAAAAGAGTTTGACATTGATTCTAATGCTTCTATTGTTTGGAACAGTTTGAGGAGTATTGGTATTAGTTCTTCTTTTAATGTTTGATAGAATTCTGCACTGAATCTGTCTGGATCTGGGCTTGTTTTACTTGGAAGACATTTTTTTAATGGCTTCAATTTCCTTTGGGGTTATAAGTCTTCTTAGGTCTTTAATCAGATCTTGATTTAATTTTAGTAAGTAATACCTATCCAAAAATCTGTCCATTTCTTTTAGATTTTCCATTTAAGTGAAGTATAGATTTTCAAAGTATAACCTGATAATTCTTTGGATTTCCTGGGTGTCTGTTATTATGTACCTCTTTTCATTTCTAATTCAGTTAATTTGAATACTCTCTCTTTCTGCTTCTTGGTTAGTTTGGATAAGGGTTTATCTATCTTATTTACTTTTTCAAGGAACTAACTCTTTGATTCATTGATTCTTTGTATTGTTCTCTATGTTTCTGTTGTATTAATTTCAGCCCTAAGTTTGATTATTTCCTGCCATCTACTCCTTTCAGATGAGTTTTCTTCTAAGTGTTCTAAAGCTTCAGCTGTGCTGTTAGGTCTCTTGTGTGAGATTTCTCTAGGTTTTTCATATAGGCATCTAGTGATATGAGTTTTCCTCTGAACACTGCTTTCATTGTGTCCCATAAGTTTGGGTATGTTGTACATTACTTTTCATTAAATTATAGGAAGTCTTTAATTTTTTTCTCAACTTCTTCCTTGACCCAGAGGTGGTTTAATTGAAAAATGTTCAGTTTTCATAAATTTGTAGACTTTCTGTGATTTTTTTGTTGTTGTTGAATTCTAACTTTAGGCCATGTGGTCTAATATGATACAGGAGTTACTCTCATATTTTGTATTTATTGATATTTGCTTTATGTCTGAGTATGTGGTCAATTTTAGAGAAAGTTCCATGGAGTGTAGAGAAATACATAAATTCCTTTGTTGGGTCATAATATCTGTTAGATCCCCATTTTCTCTCTTGAGCTTTTGTCTAGTTGACCTATCCCAGGGTGAAAGTAGGGTATTGAAGTCTTACACTGTTAGTGGGTGGGGTTTTATGTGTGGTTTAAGCTTTAGTAGTGTTTCTTTTACCTATGTATGTGCCCTTGTGCTTGGGGCATAAATATTCAGGACTGAGACTTCATCTTGGTAGATTTTTCTTGAGATGAATAAGTAATGTCCATTCTGGTCTCTTTTGATTGATTTGTTTGAAGTCTATTTTGTTAGATATTAGGATGACTACACCAGCTTGTTTCTTAGGACCATTTGATTGGAAACTTTTTTTCCCAACCCTTTACTCTAAGCCTGTGTCTGTCTTTGATGATGAGGTGTGTTTCTAGTATACAGCAGAAGGATGGCTTCTGTTTTTGCACCCATTACATTAGGGTTTTTTTTTTTTTTTATAGGTGTATTGAGTCAGTTTATATTAAGGGTTATTTATTAATGACCAATGATTGTTACTGTTATTTTTGATGGTAGCTTGTGTATATTTTCCTTCTTTGGATTTTTTTTCCCTGTGGGAATATTGATTGTTTGTAATTTCATGGCTGTATCTGATTTTCTTAGTTTTCTCTCTAGTGCTTTCTGTAGTGCCAAATTTGTGGATAGATATTGTTTAATTCTGGTTTTAAAATACCTTGCTTACTCCATCTATGGTGATTGATACTTTTGCTGGGTATGGTAATCTGGGTGGGCAGTCATGCTTTTTAGTGTCTGTATATCATCCAGCCAGGACCTTCTTGCTTTCATTGTTTCCATTGGATATTCAAGTGTTATTCTGATGAGTCTGCTTTTATAGGTAATTTGTCCTTTTTCCTTTGCAGCTCTTTATTGGAGTAAATTTCACTTGCAATATACTATATACAGGATTAATATTTATTGGAAGGTATTTTAACACTCATGGATACAAATTAAACCTTAGGGCAATTCTTGAAGGTAGGATTTTCCCAGAGATGAATACTGATCCAATCTCTAAGAATGCAGGAGCCAAAAAGGCCACTCAAGATCCCAGCAGCCCTTTTCAACAAGGGTGACCACACCCCATTCGAGCTCCCAGAACTCCAAAGACATGCTTCAATCTTGCCAGCTAACATCTGAATTCCATCACAGCTCTTAGTATTTTTCCTTTGTTCTGTAGGCTTAGTGGCTTGATTACTATGTGGCGAGCAGACCTTTTTTGGAGGTCTAGTCTATTTGGTGTTCTCTAAGCTTCTTGTGTCTTTATAGGCATTTCCTTCTTTAGATTGGGAACGTTTTCTTCTATGATTTTGTTGAATATATTTTTCTGTGCCTTTGAGCTGGTATTCTTCTCCTTCTTCGATTCTAATTACTCTCAGGTTTGTCTTTTCACAGTGTTTCAGATTTCCTGGATGTTTTGTGTTATGACTTTTTGGTTTTAGTGTTTTCTATGACTGACTTATCTATTTCTGCTGTTGAATCTTCCATTCCAGAGATTCTCTCTTCCATCTCTTGCATTTTCTTAGTGATGCTCGTGTCTGTAGTTCTGGTTTGTTTCTTTAGTTTTCTCTTTCCAGCTTTGCCTTGGTTTGTGCCTTTTTTATTGCTTAGATTTCAGTTTTAATTCCTAGAATGTTTCTTTCACCTGTTTATTTTCATATTCTTGATTTTATTTTCTTTCAGGGATTTGTTCATCTCTTCCACTTTTTTGTTTATATTTTCTTCTATTTTTAAAGGGAATATTTTATATCATTTTGAAAGGCTTGTATTATCTTCATAAAGTTGTTTTTAAGATCATTTTCCTTATTTCCTCTTCCTTGCTATGCTCAGGTCTTGATGCTGTAGAACCACCAGTTTCTTCTTGTGGTATCTTGTGGTTCTTTATATTGTTGTATGTATTCTTGCACTGGTGTCTGCCCATTGCTTCCTGAGTTCACTCTTAGCTCTTGAGTGGTTCTTAGTCAGTTGTGGGCCATGGGTTTGTATGTCTCCAGTTGTCATAGGGGTTGCTCTTAGTCAGTTCTTAGTTGGCTCTTAGTCAGCCCTAGACCAGGGGACTCTTAATCCGCTGTGTATAAGGAGGCTGTGTGCTCTCCAGTTATTGGTGTGTAATGATGTTGATTGTAGTTTGGGTGGGGTTTGGCCAGGGGGATGTCCCCCCAGCTGTGTTTTACTGGAGATTGGGAGGGGGGAGCTGGATGTGGTTTTGATGCCAGGGCTGGTGTCCCATGGCTGGACTTTGGAGACCATGGTTTTTGCTTGGTCTGAGGGTTGAGGTGGCACTCACCTCTTAGCTGTAAACCAGGAGGCTTTGGGGTCTCCAGTTGTTGGTGTGTGATGATGCAGTTTGCCCCACTATGCACCTTCTACCTCTGTTTAATTATACTAGTCATTATATAAACATATACATATATTCTATTTTTTAAAGCTGTTTTATATACCTCTGTTTAGGTATTTTATAAAATTATATATATTTAAGATACTGTTGTCATTTTGCACTATACATTTACATTTGTTTAAAGTTTATATGATTGCCATACTTAAAGTTATTATTCAAAAAATTTTACACCCATTTATAGATTGTATATTTTTATAATATGAGCTTATAATATAATATAAATAATATAATATAATATAATATAAAATTACAGATCACAGTTATTTAGGTTTGTCATACAATAGTCTTATTGCTTAAGTTTTTCAAATATATACTAAAATATATCAAGTAGACAAGTCTTCAACTACTTCACAGACCTAACATATGACATTTAATGTTTTGTTATTCAAAAATCAGCCATGAGAGACACGATGATTTCTAACATCACTGTTTCTTTCTTGAGATTGTGTTGGGCATCAGAGACACTGCAGTTTGTCTTCCTTGGCAGACAATGGCCTATTGGGAAAACAAGTGCTCTTACTTCAACTGCTGACAGTGAGCATGTTGCCCAATCAGGCAAATAAGATAAAAGATAGAGACTGTTAAAACCTACCAAGACAAGTCAGTTTCTCAAAATACCCTGCTTTTAAAAAGATCTGTCAGATATCCTAGGCCTATATCCCAAAAGGTAAATGTTCCACCTTTACAAAAAAGCCACAAGTGACTGTCTAGGCAGCTTAGTGTCACTGTCCTCTCCTAAATCCTAGAAGCTACTCTCTTGTAGTTTCAGCTTATTCAGGTAATATATTTTCCTTCTCAAGTCTTTAACAAGGTTAAAGACTAGACAGTTAAGGTTACTACCATCTCATATCTTAGCTAAAAGCATTCAAGTATTAAATCCATATTATTCAAGATAAACAACTTAAAATAATTTCTATATACTGACACTTACTAATATTCTAGACATTTGAGATGTACCTTATGTGTATTGTTTTTTAGATATAGTTTAACCTTGTTTATATTATTGCCTTTCCCCCTCCTAGACATTGCCTTATAATTATTTCTATTATATATAGTCTTATACTTAAGTTTAAAACTTTCTTAGTTACTCAGAAGAAAAATATGTGATGGGATTGAGACATTATTTAGGGGGCCCTAAAGCCATAGCTTTGAGGGTCTCAGGACCCTGAAGGGGTTGGACCAAACCCTATTGAGGGCCTGGGCTCACTGCCCTTCCTTCCTGTTTGTTCCTGCACTCTGAATGAGAAGATTGACAACTTTATTGTGTGGGACAATTAACTTTCTAAGAATTGCCTTAAAGTTCAGTTTATATCAGTAAGTGTTCATATAACCACTTAATAAATATTAATCTTTCATATAATCAATTGCTAGTAAATAATTCTACAACAGTACCTCTGTTCTATTTCACTTATGTGGCTATTCAGAGTATAGTTCAGGTCAGGAGAATGCTTGAAGCAGTGGGCTGGAAAAGCAGTGTATAAAACCACATTAGCTGTTCCTCTCACAGCTTTTGGAGTTAGTTGTTCAGGACAGCAGCTTCTAAAAACCTCGGGAACATGGCTGTCCTGTGGCTGCTGCTGCTAGTGGGACTGCCTGTATTCTTCCTGGGACTCATTGTATGGGCTGTGGTTACTCATTTTCTCACAGCAGAAGTTCCTTCCTCCTTACAGCATCAAATCAAGTTCAGGCTTATGCATTGTGTGATGCTCTTCGCAATTGGTTTGGTGAGTTTGCTCTTGGGGGTGCCATGGATTGGGGATGCTGTTTGTATATTACTCTTTTATTTAAAAAGTTTTTCCCTCATATCTACCACTGCTCTCCTTTCCTTCCTTCCTCTGGTCCCTCCTAGTTCTCTTCTTCTCTTTCAGTTTTCCTCCTTTCTCTCAATTTCCACTAGGTAGAATCTGAGGAATCTATGTTTCTCTTTTGTTTTTCTACCTGTCACCTTGGTTTCTTACTCATTTTTCCTCTCTCCTTCTTCCTAACCTTTCTCTTTTCTTTTCTCTTTCAGATAAGATATCACTAGATAGTCTAGAATAGCCTTCAGCCCACTATTTCCATCTCTCAAAGGCTGCAATTACAGGCTTCATCACCACATTTGTCTATGGGCTCTTTTCTTGGGATTGCAAATGAATTTTGGATGGAGTTGTTGGCCACTAAGGGCTCATCATCTGAGTACAACACCATCAGCCATAACTCCCTCTCCCCCTTTTTTCCCATCTGCCTGTCTCCAGATGCTTTTTACATTAGTGTGGGAGAATCTGAGACTCAAGATCAACTTTGTTCTGAGCACAGGCCAGGCATTGTTTGCAGACGAAATCATGCATGTGATAATCATTTAATTTTTCAGCATAGCTGCCCTGGACAGTGGAGCTCTGTGACAGGTTTGGGACTTCAGATTGAGGTCAGAGATCAGCACCTGCCAACAAATGCATGTATAAAAATTATGGAAAATAGGCAATTTGAAATAAATCCTGATACTCCCTTACTGGGGAGATACTTGGTAGTAGCCAAACAGTTGGCAGCTATTACCCTAAGGGTCTGTTTAGAGGGAAGCGGTGGGTAGAAAAGGAGTATGGAGAACTCAGCCGGTTGTCTGATGACATTTCTACTCTGCCCTCACTGGCTGAGAGCCTCTTGTTTAACCTATTCCTCAGAATCCTCATGGGACAATGGCATCTTTCTTATCAAGTAGGTGAAAGCATTACACTTCAGGTCATATGTCTTCATAGGCTCTGGTAAGTGATAAAATGTATGTTCTTGTACTGTTGAGATTTTCCACCAGAAAAATGGACCATGTTGGAGAAATAAGCAAGGCTAAGAAATTCAGGTGAGGCCAGAGCCCCAGGACCACAAATGAGGGCCTTGGATCTCCAAATAGCCCCCAAACACCTGTGCCTTTCTAACCATTAGGGTTTCTCTTTAAGAATAGGCCCCAATTCTCTGCATTTTAATCATATTGTAAGAGCCAGAGAACCAGGGGGCTTGCTGCAAGAGAGTGTCTTCTAGATACAACATGGAAGCAGAACACATGAAATCTCAGTTATTACTGAGAAATGACTACCTAAATAAGACCTGCATAATGACAATCCAAGTTGCCCTATCATGGCATGCCAGGCCTCAGTCTTAGGTGAAGAGCTAGGTAATTAACAGCTGCATAGATAGGGATTATCAGTTTTCTCCAGGCCAAGCTTTGTGATAGATTATCTACACCCAAGTGGTCATCCCTAACACATCTACATAACAATACTAATGGATCCAGTAGGTTTTATATATGCATGTCCCATGTGTATGTGAATAATAGTAATAATTAAGGAAGAGGTTATGAATTTGAGAGAGAGATAAGGAAAAGAAAATAGAGTAGAGAGGGGTAAAAATCATATAAATTATATAGTTACAGTGCTCAAGTCTGAAATTCTCCAAAATTTAAATAAAAAATAGTCCCCAAGCTAAACATTCACAGTTGACAGCTACTGCAGGTTTTCACAGAAGATGCAGTGATGATCTAGGATTAGTTCTGTAGGATGTGATCAATTTAGGAGGACCCCGCCTCTCCTATCTAGCCCCCAGCCCCTAGGGCATGCTGTCCAGGAGGAAGTTTAACTAGAAGAAATATAGGTGTTTAAATATACTGAAGATGTAGATGAGGGAAAAATAAGAGGTTTAAGGAAAAGTAAGAAACCTGGAAAGATTCTCTAGTTCTTAAATCAGAACCTACTCTTGCTCCAACACAAACATGAGTTTGATTTTCAGATGCCACAAAAATTTGCATTGTAGTCTCCAATTTTTGATGCTTTTCTTTTGTCTCTGAAAAATGAAGTGCACAGTGGAGACTTTTTAGACAAGGCGCAGTGCAGACTTGTGACTACAGCATTTGTGTAGAGAAAAGAGAAAATAATGAATTAGGATCAACCACAGCTATATAATGAGTGTGAGAATAGCCGAGGCCACATGAGATTCTGTATCAAGGAGTCAAAAACTAGAAAGAAAAGAAAGAAAGAAAGAAAGAAAGAAAGAAAGAAAGAAAGAAAGAAAGAAAGAAAGAAAGAAAGAAAGAAAGAAAGAAAGAAAGAAAGAAAGAAAGAAAGAAAGGAAGGAAGGAAGGAAGGAAGGAAGGAAGAAAGGAAAGAAAGAAAGAAAAAAGGAAGGAAGGAAAGAAAGAAAGAAAGGAGGAAAGAAAGAAAGGAGGAAAGAAAGGAAGAATAGAAGGAAGGAAGAATAGAAGGAAGGAAGAATAGAAGGATGCAAGGAAGAAAGACAGAATAAAGGAAGGAAGGGAAAAAGGAGGGGATGTTTCATAGGAGTGATATGATGAGTAAACAAACAGAACATTGAAAACAAGCTGCCTGTAGCTGGGTGTGAAGGACTCTGTCAAACATCACTACCAGTGTCTTACAAGTCCAAAGAGATGAATATTCAGCATTTCCTGAAGTTGACATTGATTTGAAGGTTGCTGTGAATAAAATCAACCATAATACAAGATTTAAAGAATTGGACAATGCAGCTGAGGCCTTGTGACACAGTGGGCTTTAATTCATCACTAATATGTAAATAATAAATATGTATATTAAGAGAGAGAGAGAGAGTGTGAGAGAGAGAGTAAGATTGATTTTAAAGAACATTTTATAAGAGTGTTTTAGTATCTCTCTAAGGTTTGGACCACAGGCATTCCTGAGATTCTGTATATTTGTAATACAATAATGATAGTTATTTATTATGCAATTATCTTACTTGGTACCCCATCTTCACCCTAGTTCTAAATCATGAAAAATGTTCATACAAAATAATATACTTTTATGGTAAATGTCATAACTTTGGAGAACGTGAGAGTTAGAGAGCCACACTGTGACACTGCATTATCCAAACTTTCTAACAATGGTTTATCTGTTCTAGAGGCAGATATAAGGATCCAATGATATATGATCATTCCCACCAGAGACCTCTGTTTTGGTGGAAGGGAGATGTCAAGGTGTTCATATACTTGTAATAAAATCTGAGGTGATTTCTATAGAAGTTTGGTAGTACAACGAAGGCCTTAGGGAAGAAAGCAGATATTTCTACAAGAAAGGGTGGTTTTTTCAAGAATATGATCTCCAAACTTGGATACTTGAAGCTATTTGAAGCCATCTGTCTGGCTTTTGTAAAAGAGTTTCCCAGAGAAAGATGTAGCCACAGGGTATGGGAAACATATGCAGAGATGGAGCTAAGCTATGCCAAGGAGAAGCAAACTGAAAGGTTTTCTGATTCTCCACCTCCTCCTTAGGTCATTTCTGTAGACATCAGAGGTTGGAGCTCAATGATAATGCCTGGTATTTTTTTAGTTAGTTGGCAGCAGGGCTCAGACTTGAAATTGTGTCTCTTTGATTCCACTCCCAAACATTTTCCAGTTCATCAGTTACATCTTATTTAAGAACTCTCAGCAAGACACTTCAACATTTACATGCCTCAGTTTCCCATTCTGTCTCAGAGAAAATTCTTGGGCTTGACTTAGAAGGACCAAACAAGTTGATAATTGAAATTACTTGGGCTGATACTGAGAAGTACTTGTTAAGTACTAACTGTTAAATCTTTGTTGTTACCCTAAACATGAAGTCCATAGAGAATGCAATCCAGTGACTGTGATGCACTTAGCACATATAATGTTAGACTCTGTAATGTTTCCTAAAATATGGCTATGGTTTATATTTGCAAAGATATATGAATGAACATATTATCTTAAAATCACATTGGAATGGCCAGTAAAATGGATCGCTGGGCAAAAGAAGTGAGTTTAATCCCTGTGCTCCATATTGTGGAAGAAGATTGACCCTAATTGGTCCTCTGACTGCTTTACATGTGCATTATCTGTAGCATGAGGTTTCTGGCCCATCTAGCCCCATGGTCTGGATCCACCCATGAGCAAAATTACATATAACAAAATAGCTATCAAGCAAGAATTACAGTAACTATCTAGTCTGTTTGTATTTAACAAAATTAAAGAAAATATTCTATCATCTGGCAGTTTTCTCTGCAAAGCAGGAACCTGAAGGACCATCTTGGCTTTTTCTGCCAAAGTTTAGAGGTCACCTTCCTAGCTTACACTCCCTGCAGTGAGTCCACTGTCATTTTGTTCATGGCCCATACACCATGCCATCTCTGTACCAGGATCCACTTCAGAGACAACTCTGAAGCCTCTTTTGGCTCTCCATTTCTGTGCTCTAGAACCCCCTTTAAACTTTCTCTGGTTTTATGTGGGTGTTTGCCCCATCTTGGAGCTGTCTGTAACATGAGGTTTCTCACCTGACTAGTCCTATGGTCTGGATCTGCCTGCTGCTATTCCCCCCTCAAAGACTCAGATGCTTATATTAATTTCATGCTGTTTGGCCTATGTTTCAGGCACATTGCTAGCTATCTTTCTCATCTTAATTCTATGCATTTCCATTAATGTATCTTGTCACATGGCCTGTGACTCACATGTGTTACCTTACATGCTGAATCTTGGGCAGCTGGCGTGATCTCTCTGTCTGACTCTGCCCTCCTTCTCCTACCTATGCTCTGATTTCCTGCCTACTGCTACAGTGACTGTCATGGGCCAAAAATAAATAAATAAAAATAAAAAATAAAAAATAAAAAATAAAAATAAATAAATAAATAAATAAATAAATAAATAAATAAATAAATAAATAAATAAATAAAACAGAAAAGAACAACCTCATTTGGGAAATGTGTACAGGCCTTTCATCCATGCTGTGGATCCCATAGCACATTCCTAATTCATCATGTTACTTCTTTCTATTAATGACATACAAGCTAAGCATTCTCTAAACCCTAAACTGTGTGTTATAAATGTTAACACTGTTAGAAAACTGTCTTTGCCATCTCAGGCTGGGTACAGTCAGGGAACAGAAGACAGTCGATGTTCTGGTTTCCTTTATATTGCTGTGATAAAACACTCTGACAATAAATGATTCATGGGGTGGGGGAAAGGATTTATTTTAGGCTATGGCTCCAAGTTACTCTTGCTCATTAAACTTAGGAAGAAACTCAAACAGGAATTTTAAGTGAAATCATGGAGGAACACGGTTTGATGATTTGCTCAAAAGCTCATGCTTATCTAGCTTTCTAATACAGCCCAGGACCATCTTGCCAAGAAATGGTGATTCCTATAGTGAGCTGAATCTTCCTACATCAATTAAGAATTAAGGCAATCCCGTATAGTCATCTCCCAGGGCAATATGATCCTGCAATCTATCAACCAAATTCATTCTCAGGAAAGTCTTTGATATGTCACTGGACAGCTAACAAGGACACTGAGGTTAGGGTGTTGCCTGAGACTCTCAACTTTGCCCCTCTTGACTTCTTGCCACTCAGCCCCAAGCTGTCTTTTATTCAGGAAAAGTCTTATTTTTTTCTGATGCTTTAACAGTTCCACGGATCAGATGATTTACAGATAATAGAAGGTAGTTTGTCATATAGAGTTTGTCTAGAAAACCCAAGAACAGGAATCATCAATGGACCCTCTTTGTGTTAACCTTCAGTTGAAAGACAAAAAAGTCATAAGACAGAAAATTCCAGCCAAACTCACTCAGGTAATGATTCTTTTCCCTCAATCATGGACTTAATCCACACATGAGAATACCATGGCATCACCACTTAAACAATCCACCTTTTAACACCAACTATAGTAATGACATTCCAACATGAGTTTGAAGGGAAAGAAATACTTGGGTCTTAGCAACATAATCATCCAGTGAAGGCCTTTTGGGAAGCAAAGCATGAACTGCATTCCTCATATGAGAGTACTAAGCCAGTTGTATGGCCATGAGACCACTGTATACGTATAAGGCAAGTGAGAAATGTTGACTATGTCTGAGCAATGCTAAGTGGCTGCAACGTCACCCTTTCTGCCCTATAATCCCTTACTCTTATTTTTTTTCCTTCCTTTTCCCCCAACAGGGAAATATACTAGAGAAGCTGAGAATTTGCACTATGGCCAAATTTCTTCAGTTATTTTGTGATGTACAGACTGCAAAGAATGACCCTACCTTGGTGGTAACCAACATGAATTTTGGGTCAATTCCCGTGAGACTGTTCCAACCCAAGACTGAGTCCTCCAAACTCCGAAGAGGTATCATCTTCTACCATGGAGGGGGTGCCATCCTTGGTAGCCTGAGTAAGTAACTTTTGGGAGGGATGGGAAAGGAAGGTCCTTATGACATATAGAGTCGTGCATACATTTCCATAAGTACCTCTTGTAGGGGGGAGTCAGAACAAATGGAAGTTAGAATTTCTGTTAGAAGGAAAGATTGTGGCTCACATCAGCCAGTGGGGTTGTAGCTTCCTGTTACAATAAGGTTTCTTGGCCCACAGATGCCAGAGGTCGAGACCCCAGACCAGCTGCACCAGACCCCTTAGCCACCCGCAGCTGATCAGGCCCCCAGAAATGACTCAAACACTTATATTAGCTTCATGCTGTTTGGCCTATGGCTTAGGCACATTTCTGGCTCGCTCTCTCATCTTAACTCAACCCATTCTCATTAATCTGTCTGCCACGTGGTCCGTGGCTCACCTGTACTCCTTAGATGCTGCTTCTTGGGCTGCTTCTTGAGTCTGTCTGACTCCGCCCTGCTTCTCCTACCTATGTTGTGATTTCCCTTCCTACTTTTTCTATGGTGCCTGTCATGGGCCAATACAGCTCCCTTATTTAAAGATTGATATTCACAGCACCTCCATGGCAATATCTTCTGTATTAGGCTATGTCCAGGTTGGCACAGCAACATGTGAGAAGGATATATTTGAGCACTGAGTGTGACTCCCTTTCTTCTCTTCTTACACTGGTTATTCTCATTTTCTCACAATGGCCACATACTCACATGAGTCCCTCAGCTCAGCCGAACCACTGTTATGAAAACCTATTATTATCTCTAGCTCTACTTTTCTAAAACTGTGATTGGCTCCACTTTCCATTTTTCTATTTAGTCTTCTCTCCCTCAGAAAAGGGTACTTAAAACACACTTTAGAACCTGTCACCATTACACTTCAGCATTTCCCATGTACATTAAGTTTCCTCTGTTTGGTCACCTTTGCTTTTCTTGCTCTTGATAGACTGAAGCACTTGAAATTCTCTGACCTTCAGAGAGGGGATGTCAGCTATATCTACTATCATAGCTGCTGTTCCTGGGACTGTGGTGGGAGGTGTTGTGTTCTCATCACATGTGTTTAATACTGGACCTTCTCTTGCAGATATGTACCATGGCCTATGCAATTTCCTGGTCCAGGAGACAGATTCAGTGTTGCTATCAATAGGGTGAGTAGCCTAAGAGTTCCGGGACAGTTGATGACTTATCTATAGAAGGTAGCATTTGTAGTGTATTTTTTTTAAAGTAGAGATCATTAAAAGTCCAGGGATGTCAATTATTTTGTACATGGTCCCATATACATGGACACACCATGTTCAAAACAACAGAAAACTGGAAAGATATCCATTACTTTGGAGTACATGAATGAGTTGTGGCAATATAAAAATGAGATTAGAAAGCACGGTGCCCACCTGGAGAATCACTTAGCCATACAACAAATGAACCTGAAGGAAACAATATGATTTGAAGAACTTAAGTAGCACATAACTGTGATAAGAAACTTACTATTGGTTAACATTTCTTTGTAAAGTTAAATTCACTAAAACCAAAAAACTGTGGCATGGTGGACACGCATCCTCTTAAAAAAATCACATTAGTAGAAGATTTTGTGTGCAGTTGCTTTGTAGAATAGAGAATCTCTTAACTTCTCTTTGAAAGGTTGGATGCTTAACTGCATGAAGTCCCCCACCCCTGTACCTGTACCCCAGTACATTTCTTTTTGGTTATAATATAAGAGGCCACTCCTGAATGGAGTCAATCTCATAAACAATTGTAGCATTCTCTCCAGCACATTAAGATTCTTAGTTCTCTATTCTTCTTTAAGCTGTACAGTTCATATTTTTGGGGCTCCACTTGCTCTTTTTCAATGAATTAATAATCATTCCATTGACACATTATTATGTTGTCTTAAAATTTCTTCCTTCTATGAAATTAATCTATTGCCTTAAAAATTTAGACTCATTTAAGTTCTCTGAACATGGGCAAAAATAGCTAGATTCTTCGTCAAACTAATACAGGAATAGCCTACATCCTGGTGGTTAATACAATTTTTATTACCTTCTGAAACCCCTTGAGTTTGGCCTCTGCTCTCTGTGTTATCCTAAGCACTACTGCCTTTCCAGCTTCTGCTGGAATGGTCTGTTATATCTGCTAATGACACTCAATAATTTTTTCTTTATTCTTCACTCATACAATACATCCTGGTCTCAACTTTCCTACCCCCTCCAAGTTCCCCTTTCTACCTTCCTGTAATTGGAAGTTTCTGTCCCACCAGAAACTCTCAAATACCAGGCAGCCACTTCCCAAATAATTGACTCAGAGGCTTAATATTATAGTAAACACTGGTCCAGTAGCACAAGCTAATTACTAACTAGCTTAAATTAATTCATAATACTGATCTGTGTTTAGCCACATGGCTTGATACCTTTTCTCAGTCCAACATTCTTATCTTGCTTCCTCTGCATCTGGCTGGCTACTGCATCTTGGCTATTTTCTTTCCAGAATTCTCCTAGTCTGATTGCCCCACCTATACTTATTGCCTGGCTACTGGCCAATCAGCTTCTTACTAAGCCCATTGGAGTGGCAAATCTGTCACATGAATAAATGAGACTCAGGGATATATCTCTGAAGAAGTTGGAGATATTATAGAGAATAAACACCACAGTCAGATCTTACCCAGCTGTCTTCCAGCTTCCTCAGCCTCGCTTCCTTTGGCTTGGCTTCTCCCAACTCTATGCCTGCCTTAAGCCTTAAATACCCTTTTGGTAAATTAAGGTGTGGCCCCACCACTGCCTGCTTGGGAGCCTGGAATTCCTTCTGTAATCTAAAATGACCTGACTCAGTTGGGATTAAGGGCGTAGGTCACCACTCCCAGGATACTCCCTGTGCTGGGATTAAATGTTTGAATCACCACTCTCTGATTCTCCTAGACTGACTGGTTAGAGCTCTGGAACTTCTGGAGCTTTTATTAACTCCCTACAAAGACTGTGGGTAGATTCTCTCTGGTATCTCCAAAACTTCTGAAGCTTTTATTGAATCCCCACACAAATCTTTACAGTATACAAGAGCATTATTCCACAGTGCCTTCCTTCTCCTCCTCAGATCCTCTGTTCCTTTATTCCCTTTAGAAAAAAAGCAGGCTTCTCCTGAATATTAACTGAACATAGTGTAACAAGATCCAATAAGACTAGATATAAACCTGCATATCAAGGCTGAATGAGGCAACTCAGTAGAAGAGAAAGGATACCATCAACAGGGGAAAGACTTAGAAACATTCCCACCCCCACTTTTAGGAGTCCCAAAAAACCTCCAAGCTAAACAATTACAGCGTGCATGCAGAGGACCTACTGCAGACCCGTACAGGCTCTATGATTGCTGCTCCAGTCTCTGTGAGAGTCCCTATGAGCTTTACTTTGTTGATTGTATTCTCCTGGCGTCTTCAACACCTCGGCTTTTACAGTCCTTCCTCCTTTTCTCTGAGGGTTCCAGAGTGCTGGCTAATGTTTGGCTATGTATTTCTGCATCTGTTCCCATTGGCTGCTGGAAGATGCCTCTCTGATGATGATTGGGCTAGGCACTGATCTATGAGCACAGCAGACTGTCATTAGGAAGAATTTCATTGATTTTTTTTTTGTTGCTAGTCATGTTTGGTTCTTCCCTAGGTCTCTGGGCTATCTGGCTTTTTGTTCTAGGCAGTGTCAGGAATGAACTCCTTCTCCTGGCTTGAGCCTCAAAGTAGGCCAGTCATTTACACAATGACTTTAAAGGTCCAAACTTCTAAAGTTTTCCTCAAAAAATAATGTGGTTGGTACTTTCACAACAACAACTCTACTCTTGGTACCAGCTCCACAATAAATACTTTTCTGTTGCTTTGATAGAAAATCTCTCACCACAAATAATTTAAAGAAGAAAGTATTTTTGGTTTATGTTTCTCAAGGGTCAGAGTCCATAAGGACAGGAGAGGAGGTATGGTATCAGGAAACCTCCTCAACTCTGGGTATGTTCCTCAAGTCCATGTAAGAAAAATGAGAGTTTCTACACTTACTAGGAAGACTCTGAGAATTGAGTCAAGTTTGGTCCTTCTTGAGAGCAGAAGATGATGGCTGAAATGACCACCATTTTCCCTTTTGTAAATAGGCATGTTGTGCTTGCTGGGTTTTTTTTTTTCTCTTAGGTATCGCAAGCTTCCTGACTACCATCATCCTGTTATTTTCAAGGATTGCCTGAATGCCACCATCCAGTTTCTGAAGTGCCTGGAAACCTATGGGGTAGACCCCTCTCGGGTGGTGCTCTGTGGAGAGAGTATTGGAGGTTGGGTTGTGGCCAATATCACCCAGATCTTGGTCAATAATCCTAATCTTCCCAAGGTCCAAAGTCAAGTCCTAATTACTCCAATTGTCCAGTGCATTAATTTCCACTTACCATCTCATCAGCAGAATAAAAATGTCCCATTTCTTACTAGAGACATAATGATTACATATTTGTGTAACTACCTGGCCATTGACCTCTCTTGGAAAGATGCCATGTTGACAGGGGCTATTATACCTTTGAACAATTGGAAGAAATACAGGAAATGGCTCAGCTCTGACAATATCCCCAGAAAGTTCTGGAGCCAAGATCCTCAACCAGAGTTTTTTGCAACTTTTAACGAGGCTGCCTATCTAGAAAGCAAAGAAGTTTGGAATCCAGAACTTTCACCCGTTCTGGCAGATGACAAGATCATTGCTCAGCTTCCCAAGGCATTTTTGGTGACCTGTGAGTATGATATCCTCCGGGATGATGCCTTGCTCTACAAGAAACGCTTGGAAGACCAGGGGGTCCCTGTGACCTGGTACCATGTAGAGGATGGCTTTCATGGATGCCTAATGCTTTTTGAGTGGAAGTTCTTGTCTTTCCCATGCTCCATAAAAATAGTAAACAGTATCGTCAGTTACATAAAGAACATATGATAGTTGCCCTAATCTGAGTTTAATGAAATAAAAATTTCCTGTGCTGTAGAGTTGGCTGGGTTTTGTTTTGCTGTGGGAGGAGAAGCTTACATCGTGCAGAGTCTAAGGCAGTAGGATGAAGTAGAAGGCAAAGAACTGGTGATTTTATAGTAAAGAAAGCCCAGTGTATGTGCTTTTAATCTAATCATTCAGTGTTGTGTCCTACTGCTACTGTCATCTGCTACTGCAACTCAGGTGACATAAACATTGAAGTGAGGGAAAATGTCTGGGACTTCGGTGTATTTCTTTTATTAGGAATTTTAAATTTTCACAATAGTAACCAATGAAAGATGAAAAATACTAAACTAAAAATAAAACTCATTGTATATAGTTGAATGTGAGAATTGTACAGAAACAGAATACCACATTTTCAATAACACCAGAAAAGGATGTAGAGAGCCATGTGGCTGCACCTTAAAGATGGTGCTGGCTTCCGCCTTCTACCTTCCCGATGGTGAGAGCTCTCTGAGATAAACAACTCCTTATTTGGCTAAGGCTAAGCTCGTGGCTTGCTTCCAGGTGTGGCTTGCTTCCATGCACCTGGATCTATTGGCATGGCCCACGTGGCGCCCCGTGACTAGCAGTCCAGAGGATATTTAGCTGGGAGCGGGTTTTCCCCAGTGGCAGAAGTGGCATAAGAAGTTTCAAGGTCCTGAATAAACCACTGAAAGAAGAGCCTGGTGTCCCTTCGTCCTTGCTAGCGAGGTTGCGTGAGACAAATGGTGGCCCGTACGGGGAGAACGCCCTACGGTCAACAAAGGCCCAGAACTTTCAGTGGTCAGGGGGTGCACCGGAGAGTCCTCAGGTAAGTTGAGGACCCGCGACAAAAGCGGGGAAGAGTCCTCAGGTGAGTTGAGGATCCACGACAAAGGGGGGGGGGGACAATTTGATAAGACTCGCTTTCGAGCTAATTCAAAAGTGAAAGAGAAAAAGATTTTGCTATGGGTGCTTCTCCTTCGCACCCAATTTTTTGGGCTCTACAGGAGCTACTCAAAGCCGGAGTGAGACCCATTTGGAGACTGATCCGAAGCTGCCTCCAGGACCAATGATTTAGTGAGGTGGTGGAGGGTGGACTGGCAGTCCTAGAACAGTTACAAGAGGAGAGATCAGAAAAGACAGCCAGTGAAGCAGGATCTGGAGGGGATAAAAGAGACAAGGGCCTGTACCCTGACCTTACTGATCTAGAAGCCTCTGAGTCTTCAGACTCGGAAGAGGATGAGTCAGTTCTTGCTAAAGCTGTTCAGCAGTTGAAAATCAAGAAAAAGAAAAGACAAAAGGAGGAGGAGACATTGGCTGAAGGGGACGTTCATTCAGCCCAGAAGTGTGGAG
Source organism: Phyllotis vaccarum (assembly GCA_033318265.1). Lineage (NCBI taxonomy): Eukaryota > Metazoa > Chordata > Mammalia > Rodentia > Cricetidae > Phyllotis > Phyllotis vaccarum. The sequence continues at coordinate 58,820,334 of JARWLC010000003.1, read as the reverse complement.
AACTGTGAGAGCAGAGCTCCCCGTAGCTTTTCCTGTGTTCCAGGATGCACAGGGGAATCGGTATCACGATCCCCTGGACTTTAAAGTCATCAAGTCCCTGGCCGAATCAGTAAGAAGAAGAAGAAAAAAAAAGAAAAAAGAAAAAAAAAACACTCCTACCTCTATAATTGTACCTTACACTATTGCTCAGGTTTCCACATTATGTGCTACCATTGATGATTGGGCAGTGCTTAGATGTAGTTTTGATGGAGAGATTGATAATCATTACCCCCAACATCCACTTATGACCTTTTTAAAAGAGCATCCAGTAGTTTTTCCTAAAGTGACAGTCTCTCAGCCTATCCCAGGAGCTGTCAATGTGTTCACAGATGGATCCAAGACCGGATGCAGAGTTTACATGATTGAGACACAGCCACCTGTTCAATATCAGTTTTCCCCTGGGGCACCACAGATAGTGGAACTCCAGATAGTTGTAGAGGTTTTCAAGAGTTGCCCATTTACCTTTAATATAATTTCAGATTCTGCCTATGTTGTAAATGCTCTTAAGGTGTTAGAAGCTGCTGGCCCCATTGAGTGATCTAGCCCGTTCTGTGCATTGTTTCAACAACTGCAGTCTTTAATTCAAATTAGGGCCTCATGTTTTTTCCCTCAGCATATTAGAGCTCATACAGGATTGCCTGGGCCCCTGAGTGAAGGCAATGCCAAGGTAGATGTTTATACCCGAAAGGACTGGGTATTTCTAGGCTCCTCACTAGATCGGGCCAGAGAATTTCATGACTCTTTCCATGTGAATTCCAAAGCATTGCAGCAAAAATTTTCTCTCTCTCGTGCGGATGCCAGGCAGATTGTCCTGAATTGTCCACAATGTGTTGTCCATTTTGCCCCCCCCCCCCAGCATTGGTTTGAATCCACTAGGCTTACTTCCCTTAAAGGTATGGCAAATGGATGTTACCCACATTTCAGAGTTTGGCAATCTTAAATATGTGCATGTGTCAGTCGACACCTGTTCAGGAGTCATGCATGCTACAGTCATGACTGGAGAAAAGTCCTGCTATGTTATCACCCACTGCCTAGAGGCCTGGGTAGCTAGGGGCAAGACGCTACAACTTAAAACTGATAATGGGCCTGCTTATGCAGGCCAGCAATTTTCCTTCTTTTGCCGCCAGATGGAGGTGCAACTTTTTCATGGCCTGCCATACAACCCCCAAGGACAGGGCATCGTTGAGCGAACCCACCACACATTAAAAGAATGTTTACAAAAACAAAAAGGGGGAATAGGCCACAGCCACACCCCAAAGGAGAGACTTTCTCTAGCTCTCTTTACCATCAATTTTTAAAATTTGGATGCCTCTGGGAGCTCTGCTGCAGACCGACATCAAGATTCCCATGGCACATGTAGAGGCCTAGTTAAGTGGAAGGACATACTGATGGGCCTCTGGCGAGGGCCCGATCCTGTGCTGACTTGGGCCCAAGGGTCTGTCTGTGTTTTTCCTCAGGATCAGCGAGATCCAGTGTGGGTTCCAGAACGGCTGACCAGGAAGGTCCAACCGGAGGGAGGGAAAGATGACAGGCCCTGTGAGGAGAATTCTGGCACTCATCCTGATAAGTACCCGTGCTGCAAATCTATCTAAACAATTGTCAAGTTATCTTTTAGGTAATTGGATAGGACAGCTCGAAAAATTGATGGAAGATCTCCGGGTGGCCATCATGACTGTCAACTCGACCCAGATGGATGCCGGACTAGCTGAGGGATTGGCTACCTGGTTCGCTGTTGCCATGGATCATCTGAAGGAGTGGGCAGGACTAGGAGCTATAGCTGCCCTGATGGTGCTGGTCTCTGGGGTTTGCCTGTGGTGCCTTTGCCACATTAGGACCAGACAGTGCCGGGATGCAGCCATGATTGCCCAAGCCTTTGTAGCCATAGAGACTGGACAGTACCCCTATGTTTGGCTTGCTGCCTTAAAAGATTGAGGTTTTTTTGCAGGTTGCGAGGCTAGTGCACTGCAGTTGAGCACCTCAGCTATGTTTTGGAGGACTCAAGGAGAGCATGTGGGTTTCTCACCCTAATGTCCCACCTCTGTGAAAAAAGGGTGTCGGACGAGTCCCATAATCCCTAGGGGGATGCCCCAAAAGGAGTCTTGGGATAATGTTCCTTGCACAGCAGAGAGTAGACCTCTGCTCTCACCTACTAATTCCTTTATAAAAACAAAAAGGAGGAACTGTAGAGAGCTGCGTGGCTGCACCTTAAAGATGGTGCTGGCTTCCGCTTTCTACCTTCCCGATGGTGAGAGCTCTCTGAGATAAACAACTTCTTATTTGGCTAAGGCTAAGCTCGTGGCTTGCTTCCAGGTGTGGCTTGCTTCCATGCACCTGGATCTATTGGCATGGCCCACGTGGTGCCCCCTGACTAGCAGTCCAGAGGGTATTTAGCTGGGAGCGGGTTTTCCCCAGTGGCAGAAGTGGCAGAAGTGGCATAAGAAGTTTCAAGGTCCTGAATAAACCACTGAAAGAAGAGCCTGGTGTCCCTTCATCCTTGCTAGTGAGGTTGTGCATGACAAAAGGAACTACACCTGAATTTAATTTAGATAAGAATTTTAGCAGAGCATAATGAAAAATTTAAGGTTTTTCATAATAGATATTAATTTACTTATAGCTTTTTGAGTTTTTAATAAGTCAGAAATACAATTACTAAGATTAAATTGTGGGGTAATTTTTTCTGAAAGTTCTTCTTTCCCTTCTCTTGTGCTTCCTTTTAAGCTACTTAAACCATATATCTGCCCTTTCTCTCCTTTGTAAATATATATTTTATATACATAAAATACAAGAGCCACATAAGAAATAGAACATATTATTTTTGTCTTTTGGATCCTGGTTTAACTCAATATTATATTTTCTACTTATACACATTTAATTTTTTTGATGAATAAAAGTCCATCATGTAAGGCTGTTGAGATGATCTAAAGAGTAAAGGCACTTGTCCCAAGCACAGTAGCCTCAGTTTGATCCAATGGGCCAACATGGTGGAAGAAGAAAGCCAACTCCTCCAAATGTCTTCTAACATCCAAATGTGTACTATGGCAGGTGTTCCACCCCAGACACACAATAAATAAGGTAATAAAAAACATTGCATCGGGTATGTGTACCACATTTTCATTATCCCTTCATCTATTTATGGGCATCTTATATGATGCCATTTTTGTGATGCTATGAATAGAGCACTTGTTAATTTGGGTGTTTAGGTATCTCTGTAGGCATATATGGAGTCTTTTAGGTACATGCTCAGGAGTGGTGTATCTGGGTCATTTGGAAACTGTTTTAAGCTTACTGAGAAACCATCACACTGATTACTTTCAGGCTTCACCAGTTTATACTTCTATTGGCAGTGAGTATTCCTTTTCTTTTAAACCTTTGGGTATTAGTTATTTTATTTTTGGATGCTTATTTTATTTTTTTAAATAAAAAATGTCTTTTTTAAATCAATGTATTCCCCTGCTCCCCCTACCTTTCCTCCTACCAATCCCTCCTAGTCAGCCTTCAGGTCCCCCTCCCCATCCCCAATCCCAATCCCCCAAAAGGCAAGAAGTCTCAAGGTGGGTCATCTCAGCATGGCACATCCAATTCAGGCAAGTCTGATTTCCTCATCCCAATATCAAGGCTGGGTTAGGTGTTCCTCTTCAGGGAGTAGGTCCCCAGGTGCCAGCCCAAGCACAGGAACACAGTCTGATTTCACCCCCTGAGGTTCCACATATTATCCATGCCAATCAACAGTCACCTACACTTGGAGGGTCTAGCTCCTTTTCCTGATGGTTCCCTAGTACATGTTCTTGATTCAGTGAGGTACCCAGAGCTCCAGACAGCCATCACTGGGGTATTTTTTTTCTCATAATTTCTATCTCCTTGTTCATAAAGATGCTCCTCCCCTGCTCTCAGCTGGACCAGGAGCTTGGCCAAGTGATCAGACATGATTCTCTGCCTCCATAACTATTCATTGTTGGAAGTAGGTTCTGTGATGATGCTTAGGGTGGTTATTCATTTGACTCTAGGGAAAGTTCTGTTTAGGCACCCAACTAATGGTTGGAGACCTCACCAGGTACATACTGTGAGTTCTTGGAGGATTCTGTAGCACCTGATCTCTTTCCAATCCCACACTGGCTTCTTTTATCAAGATATCATCTTGTTCTTCTTCCTTCTTCTCTCATGATTTGTTCCTAACTCTTTTTGGTTGCAGTTCATTATGATTCTAATTTCCTAAGGTGATCTTTATGTTTTCTTCCTAAGGGCAATCTCTGGATGTCTCTCTTGAGTTTCTTCTGATCACAACCTGTTCAGCAGTTGTGGTTTGCAACTTGGGTATTCTTTGCTTTTTGTCTAAAATCAACTTATCAGTAGGTACATCCCATGCATATCTTTCTGGGCTTGTGATATCTCACTCAGGAGGATATTCTCCAAATCCATCCATTTGCCTGCAAATTTTAGGTACACACATTTTTTTTTTTTTTTTACTGCTGATTAGTACTCCATTGTGTAGATGTACCACAGCTTGTTAATCCATTCTTCATTGAGGGGCATCTAAGTTGTTTCCAAGATCTTGCTATTACAAATAATGCTGCTATGAACATAGTTGAGATAGTGTCTTTGGGGTACAAATAGGCATCATTTGGATATATGCCCAATAGCGATATTGCTGGATCCTTAGGGAGATTGATTCCCAGTTTTCTGAGGAACTGCCATACTGCATTCCAGAGTGGCTGTACCAGTTTATACTCTCAGCAACAATGGAGAAGTGTTCCCCTTTTATTGCATCCTTTCCAACATAGGCTGCCATCTGGGTTTTTGATTGTCATCATTCTGATAGATGTAAGGTGGAATCTCAAAGTTGTTTTGATTTGCATTTCTCTGATGGCTAAAGATGTTGAGCAATTTTTAAAGTGCCTTTCAGCCATTTGTAATTCTTCTGTTGAGAATTCCCTTTAGAGCTCTGAGCCTTATATTTTAATTGGATTATTTAGGTTTTTGGAACTCCAGATTTTTAAGTTCTCTATGTATTTTAGAGATCACTCCTCTGTCTGATGTAGGGTTATCACTGCCTGCCTGGGAGCCTGGAATTCCTTCTGTAATCTAAGATGACCTCGAACTCAGTTGATTCAACAACATATCAAAAAAAATCATTCACCACGATCAAGTAGGCATCATCCCAGAGATTCAGGGATGGTTCAACATAGGAAAAACTGTGAAAATCATCCATCATATAAACAAACTAAAAGGAAAAAAAAAACACATAATCATCTTCTTAGATACTGAAAAAGCCTTTGACAAAATCCAACATTCCTCCATAATAAAAGTCCTGGAGAGATCAGGAATACAGAGAAAATACCTAAAGATAATAAAGGGGATTTTTTTTTGATATGTTGTTGAATTCAGTTTGCCAGGATTTTTTTGGAGTATTTTTGTGTCAATGTTCATGAGGGAGATTGGTCTCTAATTCTCTTTCTATGTTGCATCTTTGAGTTGCTTGGGAATCAGGGTGATTGTGGCTTCCTTCATAAAAGAGAGTTTGGTAATGTTCCTTCAGTTTCTACTTCATAGAACAGTTTGAGGAGTACTGGTATTAGTTCTTCTTTGAATATCTGTTAGAATTCTGCACCGAAACCATCTGTCTTCTAGACTTTTTTTCTTTTTTACTTGGGAGACTTTTAATAACAAGTTCAATTTCCTTAGGATTTATAATTCTGTTTAGGTCTTTAATCTGATCTTGATTTAAGTTTGACATTTGGTGCCTTCCAAGAATCTGTCCATATCTTTTAGGCTTTGCATTTTAGTGGAGTATAGATTTTCAAAGTATGACCTGATAATTCTCTGGGTTTCCTGGGTGTTTGTTGTTATGTCTCCCTTTTCATTTCTGATTCTGTTAATTTGAATACTCTCTTTCTGCTTTTTGGTTAGTTTTGATAAGGATGTGGGGATTTGATAAAAGCTCCAGAAGTTCAAGAGCTCTAACCACAGTCAGTCTAGGAGGATCAGAGAGTGGTGATTCACACCTTTAATCCCAGCACAGGGAGTATCCTGGGAGTGGTGACCTATGCTCTTAATCTCAACTGAGTTCGAGGTCATCTTAGATTACAGAAGGAATTCCAGGCTCCCAGGCAGGCAGTGATAGGGCCATGCTTTAACTTACCAAGAGAGTATTTAAGGCTTAAGGCGGGCATAGAAGGAAGGCTGAAGAAGCCATGGTTCACACTGTTAGTCCCAACACTTGGGAAGCAGAGACAAAAGAGTCTCTGTGAGTTCAAAGCCAGTCTGGTCTTCAAAGCAAGTTCCAGGACAGCCAGGACTGTTACATAGAAAACTCTGTCTGGGAAAACAAAACACAAGAAAACAAAAAACAGGAGGACAGATCCTCCTCTTGTCTTTTTTGTTATTGTTCAGATAGAGTTTTGTCAGATTCTCCTCCTTTCTTTTTTTTTAATACCAGACTTGTAAGTTTAATGTGTAATTTGATGATAACACAAAGCATATCTTCAAGATTTCAAATCCTCTTTAGCTGGGAATGCACCCAGTTGGCTACTTCCTGTCCCCTGTATAAATCAGTAGGGCCCACCTTCCTTCTTACCAACAGCTACCTTGCTAAGAGAATCTTGGCTACCACAGGAATGCCCAGGAGCTTCTCCCTTTTTATCAGAGATTTTCATGCTTCCAGGAGAGCAGAGAAACCATCATACTCCCGTGCTACGACTGAGAGATGTCCTTCTCAGTTGGACTTCCAATTTTCTGGAAACTAGCTTCCTCTCTTATTCTGGGAAGAAGTCCTTTGCTTAGCTACTGGCCATTAAGCTTTTTCTTATACCAGTCACAATAATACATCTTCACACAGTGTGCAAACAACAGTCAATGCTTCATGACATGATTCTAAAGAACAGACCTATTTAGTTTGTTTTATAACTGTGTTTAAATTTTCTTGAAGATAATGCAGGTCTTATTTCATCTCCCAGGGCTGATGTATCCACACCACTCTCCAGTGCACTTGTTTGAAATCCTGTTGCTTCTGTGTGGCTTGGGGATGGGGAAATAGTATCTGCAAAACATGTGTTGCCTCCTCAAGAAGAACCCTAAAAATGTTTTCAGACTCTTACTGCAGATCTGCGGCCTCGGCTTCATCTGTCAGCACATTTTGTTCACTGGGCACTGTCAGAACCATGAGCTCATTTGTAGTTGACCAGGCTTGGGCTTAGATTGTGTGGTGATAGTTATCAAGGCCCCTTTATCACACATAGCCTTCCTTCTGTATGCATTCTGTCTGAAGAGATGCTGTTGCTTAGCAGATTGGAAAGGCTTAGAAGAATATCCTAGGAATGCTTAAAGCAACTCTGTGATGAAAAGCCTTTACTTAGAGCAGCATAGTTGTCCTCTGCTTCTTCTGGTTTCTCTCTGACATTCTGCTCTGTTCTTCCAGTTCCCAGAGTTTTCTTAGTCTGGTAGCCCCACCCACACTTCCTGTCTGCCTTTGGCCAATCAGCGCTTTTTATTTAACCAGTGGATGGGACAATTATTTACAATATAACAACATAATCCCCTACATAAGGGTTTATCTATCCTGTTGACTTTCTCAAGAAACAACTCTTTGATTCATTCTTTGGATTTTTCTCTTTGTTTCTATTGTATTAACTTCAGCCCTAAGTTTGATTATTTCCTGACATCTATTCCTTATAGGTGAATTTGCTTCTAATTGTTCTAAAGTGCTTAGCAGTGTTGTTATGTTTCCTGTGTGTAATTTTTCTAGGTTTTTCATATAGGCATCTAGTGCTATGAGGTTTTCTCTAAACACTACTTTTATTGTGTCTCATAAGTTTGGGTATATTGTGGATTCATTTTCATTAAATTCTTGGAAGTCTTTGATTTCTTTCTTAACTTCTTCCTTGACCCAGAGGTAGTTCAATTGAAAAATGTCCAGTTTCCATAAATTTGTAGACTTTCTGTGATTTTTGTTATTGTTGAACTCTAACTTTATGCCACGGTGGTCTGATATGATATAAGGAGTTATTCCCATTTTTAAAATCTATTGATATTTGCTTTATGGCTGAATATGTGGTCAATTTTAGAGAAAGATCTATGGGGTACAGAGAAATATGTAAATTCCTTTGTGTTTGGGTGGAAGATTTTTTATATATCTATTAAATCCAAGTGGATCATAACATTCATTAGAGCCCTTATTTCTCTGTTGAGTTTCTATCTCCTTGTCCTATCCAAGGGTGAAAGTGGGGTATTGAAGTCTCCCACTATTAGTGTTTGGGGTTTGATATGAGGTAGTAGTGTTTCTTTCACATATGTATGTGCCCTTGTGTTTGGGGCATAAATATTCTGGATTGAAACTTCATCTTGGTGGACTTTGCCTAAGATGAATAAGTAATGTCTATTCTGGTCTCTTTTGATTGATTTTAGTTTGAAGTCTATTCTGTTAGATCTTAAGATAGCTACACCAGCTTGTTTCTTAGGACCATTTGATTGGAAAATCTTTTCTAACCCTTTACTCTGAGCCTGTGTCTGTCTTTGATGTTTAGGTTTGTTTCTAGTATACAGCAGAAGGATGGCTTCTGTTTTTGTATCCATCATGTTGGGGTGTGTCTTTTTATAGTTGAATAAGCCTAAGGATTTTAAGAGATATTAATGACCAATGATTGTTATTTCCTATGATTTTTGGTGGTAGCTTGTGTATATTTCCCTTAATTTGGTTTTTCTTTTATGGAATTATAGATTTTTTTTGTGATTTCATAGCTGTACCTTGTTTTGTTAGGTTGGAGTTTTCCTTCTAGTGCTTTCTATTGTGCCATATTTGTGAATAGGCATTGTTTAAATCTATTTTTTAAAATATCATGCTTACTCTATTTATGGTGATTGATAATTTTGCTGGGTATAGTAATCTTGTTTGGCAACCAGCCTCTCTTAGTGTCTGTATAACATCTGACCAGAACCTTCTTGCTTTCATTGTTTCCATCGAATATTCGGGTGTTATTTGATGGGTCTGCCTTTGTAGGTAATCTGGTCTTTTTCCTTTGCAGCTCTTAGTATTCTTTCTTTGTTCTTTATGTTAAGTGGCTTGATTATTATGTGGAGAAAAGACTTTTTTTTTGGTGGGGGTCTAGTCTATTTGGTGTTCCATAAGCTTCTTGTATCTTTATAGGCATTTTCTTCTATAGAAAACTTCTTCTTTTAAGAAGTTGAGCATTATTCTTTTGATGTCTGTGAAGAATTGTGTTGGGATTTGATGGAGATTGAATTAAATCTGTAGATTGTCATTTTTACTATGTTGATTCTACCTATCCAAGAGCATGGGAGATCTTTTCATTTTCTGATATCTTCTTCAATTTCTTTCTTTAAAGACTTAAAATTCTTGTCATATAGGTTTTTTACTTGTTTAGTTAACTCAAACTTGTTATTTGTGGCTGTTGTAAAGGGTAGTGTTTTTTAAAATTTATCTCCCAGTCTGTTTATCATTTGTATATATGTTACTTATTTTTTTTAAGTTAATCTTGTATCCTGCCACATTACTGAAGGTGTTTATCAGTTACTGTAGGAGTTGTCTGGTTGAATTTGGGATGCCACTTATGTTTACTATCAAATCCTCTGCAAATAGCAAAAGTTTGACTTCTCTTTCCTATTTGTATTCCTGTGATTTCCTTTGGTTGTCTTATGGTTCTAGCTAGATCTTTGAGTACTATATTGAATAGATAAGCAGTGAGTGGAAACCTCATTTGTTTTTAATTTTAATGAAATTGCTTTGAGTTTCTTTTCATTTAGTTTGATGTTGGCTGTCAGCCTGATGTATATTACCTTTATTATGGTTAAGTATGTTCCCTATATTCCTGATCTTTCCAAGACCTTTATCTTAAAGGGATGTTAGATTTTGTCAAAGGCTTTTTCAGCATCTAATGAGATCATCGTGTGTTTTTTCTTTTGCTTTTTTTATATGGTGAATTACATTGACAGATTTTTATGTGTTGAACCATCCCTGCATCTCTGGAATAAAGCCTATTTAATCATCATAGTTGATTTCTTTTATTTGTTCTTGGATTTGATTTGTTAGTATTTTATTGAGTATATTTTCATCAATGTTCATGAGAGACCTTAGTCTGTAATTCTCTTTTTTGGGGTATCAGGATAAGTGTAGTCAAATAAATAGAGTTCGACAATATTCCTTCTGTTTCTATTGTGTGGCTTAATTTGAGGAGTTTTGGAATTAACTCTTCTTTGATATTTTGGTAGAATTCTTTGCAAAAATCCATTTGGCCCTGAGATTTTTTTTTGTTTGTTTGGGAGAATTTTAATGACTTCTATTTCCTTAGGAGTTACAGATCTATTCAAATTGTTTATCTGATCTTGATTTCATTTTGTATGTGGTTTCTAACCAGGAAATTGTCAATTTCCTTTATATTTTCCACTTTTATAAAGTGCAAGTTTTCCAAGTATTCTTTGTTTTTCTCTGGTTTTGGTTCTCTGGTTCTCTTCTATGTATTTTGGGATGTATCCTATTTTATTTCTAATTTTAAAAATTTAGATGTTCTCTCTCTGCCTTTTGGTTAGTTTGGGTAGGGGTTTGCATGTCTTGCTGAGTTTCTTGAGGAACCAACTTTGTTTCATTGGCTTTTTGTATGTTTTTTTAAAAGTGACTTCAGCCCTCCATTTGATTATTTCCTGTCATCTACTCCTCCTGGGCGACTGTGTTTATTTTGTTTTAGGTTTTTAGGTGTATTGCAAAATAACTAGGGTGAAATTTCTTTAATTTTTTATATAGGCATTTAGTGCTATGAACTTTCCTCTTAGTACTGCTTTCATAGTTGCCCATAAGCTTGGGTATGTTTTGCCTTCATTGAAGATACAAATCTTATATGCCATTGTCTGTATCATGCTTTCTTTGGGGCCACAAACCAGCTCCCAAATCATTACATGGAGACTTATTATTGGTTGTGAATGCTTGGTCTCATCTTATGCTTATCCCACGAATTCTTATCACTTAAATTAGTGTATTTGTATTTCTCTTCACCTATATTTGCCTTGACACTTTTTACCTTTACTCATTCGGTATGTCATACTCTGTGTCTGTCTGGCTACCAGCTGCCTGCCTGGCTGCTGTCCCTAGGCATCTCCCTGTTACAATGGGGTTTCTGACCCCATCCGGTCAGAGGTCCAGACCCATAGACCTGCAGTCCCAGACTGCTTAGCCACCATCACTGATAAGGCCGCCCAAAATGATCCAGATGCTTATATTAACTCCATGCTGTTTGGCCAATGGCTCAGGCATATTACTAGCTAGCTCCTTTATCTTAACTCAACCCATTCTCATTAATCTGTTCTGCCACATGGCCCATGGCTCATCTGTGTTCCTTACATGTTGCTTTTTTGGCATCTGGCTCAATCTGTTTTTGACTCTGCCCTCCTTCTCATACCTATGTTCTCCTGACTCTGGATAAGGTGTTTGTCAAGGATCAAAACAGCTTTTATTTAAAGATTGATATTCACAGCATACAGAAAGACATTCCCACATAACCTCCCCATTTCTGTCTAATCAAAAAGGAAGGTTTCAATTTTCACATAGCAAAATTACATATAACAAAATAGCTATCAGGCAAGAATTACAGTTACAATATCCAGTCTATTGTATTTAGCAAAATTAAAAAAGATACTCTATCATCTACCTTATCCTTGTGAATCTAAAGTTTCCTATCCAATATTCCATTTAAAATAACTAAGAAAAACTATACCTATAACAATCTAATCTTCAACTACATCAAAGATCACAGAAGGATATAATATTTACCTTAGTAAACAGGAAGTACAAGCAACTTTCAAAATCTAGAAATGACAGAGATGACACCTATCTGCCTAGACATTCACCCAACGTTCCTTTATAAAGTTTGGGCATCCATCTTCAGCCTACAGGCCCAGAATCTCTGGCATAACTTTCAGTGAAGCAGGAAATCTGAAGGACTGCATTGCCCATTCTAGTATAGTTCACCAGCCACTTCTCCTTGAGTCCTGAAGAATGTCTGACAGTTTTCTCTGCAAAGCAGGAATCTGAAGAACCATCTCAACCTGTTCTGCCTAGGTTCAGAGATCACCTTCTTATGGAGCCTGCATGTCCCCTTTAAACAGCATACTATCAGGCAGTCAATACAAGAACAGGTTCTTGTCCAGTGGCTAACCATTGCCAAAGAGAAGGTAAACTCCATATGGAGTTTCTTCGATGCCCACTTTTCTCTTGAAGTAGATTGGTGCTGCCAGAAGCAGATCTGTCTCACTGTCTAGAATGTCTAAGTTTTAAAAATATTTTAATTGCCATATTCTATACATCTTAGAAGTGTTTGAAGTTTACATAATTGAAACATATGTTTATATACCTAAAAATCTAACTAACATGCATTTCTTAATTATACATTACAATTTTAAATCAGTTACATAAACATCATACCTCAAACAAGAATATAAAAATAAATACAGCATAACAAAATTGAACTTAAATTTGTATCAATAAACCAAAGTCCATACCACTGTAAAATATTTTGAGATTAACAGATGATTTTTGTATTAAAGTAAATTCAATAACCTATTTTTAAAAATCACTCATATATCATATCCCCCTTTTCTTCTTAGAAAGAGATTAACTATGACCATTAACCATTTATAATGAAAGCAAACATTTATGAACAATGTTTTGGGAATTTGGGTGTAGTTTTCCATTACTACTTCCTGTTGATTAGGGGATGCTGATAATCTTTCAAGCATCCTGTGGCTGGAGCATCTTAGTCTCAGCTCTGAAGCTGATGTGACCATCTCTTCTCATCAGAGAATTTTCAGGGGATCTTGGTTGATGAAACCATTTTGCCTGGAATCAATCCACAGGTCCTCATCTTCTGTGAAAACAAAAACAACATCTCTCTTCTGAGGCAACATATCCTTAGACACAAATTTCAAAGTCAAGATACCTTTAAAATATATATATATATATATATATATATAGTTTAACTTATCAGCCTTTGTAATCAATTATCTTTCTGCAGTTAGTTCATTATCGGTTAAAAAATTAAAATAAAACACAATAATAACCATAATCTAGACTCTGTGTCTATTTTCCATTTTTATGTGGCTTAATATATTTTTATTACTGTATTTCTCTTTCTAAAAGACTTTCTTTACCCTCTTTTTTTCACTCCGAAGCCTGTGTACATTTCACACACACTGTAATCTATTTTTTTCATCTGAATCTGTTTTATTATGAATCCTTAAGCACTTTCTAACCAGAAGAACTTTTAAAATTCTAGACTGTGCAACACTGCTTTGCCTGCTGACTCTTCCCTCTCAGTGGCTTTTCAACATGTCAGAGGTGCCAGAGCCACTCTTACCTTCCCACTTTTGGGAAGCAATATTAAATATCGTGAAAGCTTTTACTACCCCAGCTCTGGGGAATCTTGGAGTCCACAGTGTCATCAAGTAGAGCACCGCTGCTCACTCCATTTAAGAGTAAAAGCCACACAGTGTTTGCTGGTAAAGCTGAGTCAGGAAGTTTCTCTTAAAGGGGCCACTTCTGTGTTTGCCACCAGCAAACAGCAGACCTAAGAAAATGCTGTGACCAAAAAGCTGTTTTTGACTCTGTTCCCCTTTTCTTCAATATAAACATAAACCTTAAATCAGTCACATGCTACTGAGTCTTCTCTGAGACTTCGGGAACCAGCCTGGATGCAGCTTATGCTGCCTGTCACTAGTCTGCCACCACCATTTTGTCCATGCGCCTGAATGCCACACTATCTCTGTACAATGATGCATTTCAGATACACAATTTGGAAGCTGCTTTTGGCTCAGTTTCTGCTCTAAGCTTTCTCAGGATGTATGTGGGGGTTCGACTCACATTGGACACCATCTGTTACAATGAGTTTTCTGTTCCTATCTGACCAGAGGTCCAGACCCATGGACCTGCCATCCTAGACCCTTTAGCCACCCGCCACTGCTTAGGCCTCCCAAAATGACTCAGATGCTTATATAAGCTTCATGCTTTTTGGTCTATGGCTCAGGCACATTGCTAGCTAGCTCTTTCATCTTAACTCAACCCATTATCATTAATCTGTTTCAATATGGCCCGTGGCTCACCTATGTTTCTTCTTTGGGTGTCTGACTCAATCTGTATGACTCTGCCCTTCTCATTTCTATGAGCTCCTGTCTCTGGCTAAGGTGTTTTCCAAGGGTCAAAACAGCTCCTTTATTTAAAGATTGATATTCACAGCATATAGAAAGACATTCTCACATCATCTTCTTTTTCCCCTCATACTCTCATTTTCTCTTCTTTTCTCCTACTTATTCTCTCTGCTGACCAGTACCACCTAATCTTCTAATACCTAGCTATTGACCATTCAGTTTTTATTAGATGAATCAAGTGCCTTAGGTAGGCAAGGTAAAACAGCGACACTTCACATAATTAAACAAATGCAGTACAAACAAATGTAGTACACATTTACCTAGTTAGACAAACGCAACACACCTTTACATAATTAAAATAATGTTATGAAAATAAACAGATGTATCACATCTTTATATAGGCCACAATTGTCAGTATTACAAAGGTTCTTCTCCTTGCTTAGTCAATTCCTTTTTAATTTTCATCTACACTACATGCTGTGAGTGTTCATCATAGCTTTTTGGTAGGTCAATGTTTGATCAACGCACTTGTAATAGCCACCAACCTCACTACTGCCCACAATACTCAAGTTATGAAGCTGCTGATGCTTTTCTATGTAACCATGGCATTTATTACACCAACTCTCTCACCTCTGAGTGATAGATAAATGAGATCCATTTGTATGCCTAATATGATGAAGTCTTTATAAATATTGGGGCCTGAAAGACATTAGAGCAAAGGTCATCATTTCTGAGAGAATTCATTTTGTAGAGATTCCTCTGGCTTAATGTTCATTATTTTATGTCTACTTTATATATTCATATGTACACAAAAATATAGACAAATAAAATACTTAAAATTAATGATTATTTGCATACAAATGAGCCCTACGATAACAGCATGCATCATAGAAAAATCATAGAGGCAACATAAATGTCTCTCCATGGATAAAGAAAATGTGGAGCTTGGAATGCTGTTCAGTGGTTAAGCATTCCCCTTATGTGTTCAAGACTCTATCTTTCATCTTCAATACCTACAGAAATAAAAACTCAATAAAATATATGTGTCCTATGTATGTAGTAGACTATTATTTTAAAAGAAAAATCTTGTTATCAACTGCAGTATTGATAAAATTGAGAACAATATGCTAATTTGACTAAGAGCATAACAAAAAAGTGAAACATTAGATAGGCTCATCTATGGAGATATCTAAGGTAGCCAAACTCTTACAGAGTAGAATCATAGTCATCTGAGCATCAGGAAGGAGGGAAGTCAAAGGATGTAAATTATTTGTTGTAAGAGATCTTTTGTATGTAACATACTCAGTTAATTCTGTTCTATAGTATGCTTAGAAATGGCTCTGTCAGTAAATTTTACGTTATGTACTTACATTTATTATATTTACTTAAATTGTGTGAACATGTGCATGTGTATAGGCACATACATGTAATGGTGTGTGTGGTGGGGAGTGAGACAACAATGCAAGGCAGTATCGTTTTTACTCTCCATCATAGAGATCTTGGAGGTGGACTCAGATCACTACTCTTGCTGGCAAGTACATCAGCCCACTGTATCATCCCTGATATATGTTTTAAAATGATAATAAAAAGCCACATGGAAATTATAGTCTATATGCTTTTCATATAAAAATTTTTCCCAGATTTGAAATATGTAGCCTGTACAAAACTATCCATTTCTGCTCAAGTGTCAGCATCCCCTGGTACTCGCAGCCACAACTGGGCTTGGCCTAGAAACAGTTTGCCCATCTCCAGGCTCCTCTACTTTATGCATTGAGAGAGCAGAGAGCCTATACAAGGCTAAATAATAAGAAATGAGAAAATATTTGGTTCTAATGGCAGTTTAGCAAGTATTTACAAACTTGGTAACTTCATATTCCTTAACCAAACTTATGCAGAAGTGGTTTGTACATCCTGGTACTCAGTGAAGGGTCAGGCCACAGGGATCTATACTCATGTAATACCTCTCCCTCTGTGCCCCAGCAGATAAATGTTGTGAAGGCTCCTATCCAGTTCATCTTTGTAATCCTATCTTTCAACTACCTTGGTCATCCAGGTCAGCTTTTTTGGTCCCTTTGTTCCTTGGGGAGCAGGTTATTCTGGATCCTGTTGATATGTGTGGACATCTCAGAGGCTATATTAGGGCACTGAGTCAGGTGTAGTCTGAGAAGAGTTAGTGGAGGTTGTAGATCATAAAACTGAGTCAGTTGTTCCTAAGGAAAATCTTTGGGACAACTGTTTCTCAGGACCTCAGACAGAAGTTTCTTGGGCCCTTGGCACCATGGCTGTCCTGTGGCTGGTGTTGTTAGTGAGCCTGCTTACCTTTCACCTGGGAATGATCATATGGGCTGTCGTTCAGCACATTCTCATTGTGGAAATCCCCTCTGCCTTGAAGCATCCAGTCAAGTTCAGGTTTCTACATTGTGTGATGCTGTACTTAATTGCTATGGTGAGTCTGCTCTTGGGTGAACCAGTTTTCAGGGTTCTGTTGTGGGATATTTGATCACAAAATGAATGCTGAGATTGCATTAATTAAATCAAAACCTAAAGCCGAGAGGCAAAGTCAGCTACTAGCTGAAAGAAATTAGCCTTAAAGAGTAAAGAGGGAGTCAGAAAAAACTGTAGAGAAATGCAAAGGAGGGACGTATAATTGGGTGGTTTCTTTTGGATTGGAAGAGTGAAAAAGCTCTCTGGGATACTGGAGGAGGAAGTTCAGCTAACTGATCTTCAACCTCTCTGAGCTAGTAGGTTTTTACCCCACCCTCTGATTCCCAAGTCTATTGGCAAAATCATGAGATATACATTAGTTTTAAAAACAGCAGAATTCTTCTGTGAAGCTTGTCTTTCTTCTTTTATTCCTCTCTCTCTAGATCCCCTCATGACCAAGGTGGCTACACTGGTGTATCTTTGAAACACAGGAAAATTGTGTTTGTCTCTGGCTCTCCCCTTTTCTCGTTGTCTTTCTTGATCTCTTTGTCTTCCTCCCTGCCTGCTTCTTGTCTTTGCTTTACTCTTCTTCTTCTTCTTTGTAAAGAAGACAGTATCTCATTGAGCTCAAGATGATCTTGAACTCACTATGGAGACAATGCTATGAGGCTTTTGATTATCCCACTGCTACCCCCCAAGTGCTAAGCTTTGAGGTGTACACTATCATGCTTGTTTTACGCCATGCTACGTAAGCATCATATTCGTTTAGCTATACCCATAGCTATTTTTTTCCTTTTAAATATTTTGAGATAAGAGTTTCATAATTTTGAAGTGGCTATCTTTTAGCTCCCTCCTCCTGAGGGCTAGGATTGGAGGTAGGCATGACCACTCAGCTCTCAGATTCTTGTCCAAGGACTGAAAACTAATTTCACACCTAGGTTCTACTCATGATAGGCCCATGGCCCAACAGGTTTGACACCTCCTTCAGTAGTAGTTCCCCAATCCCTTCTACTTACTTGCTTCTGAGTGTTTTGTTGCATACTTGTGATTACCTTAAAACTGAGACTATTTGTTAACATAGTTCTGAGCAGAGAATAGGTGCCCTTTACTGTTAAAATTGTCAATATGATGAATATATTTAGCCTTTTGGCATGGCTTCCCTGGGTGTCTGGATTCTAAACTTGCCTTTGTCGTTTGTTTGGAATAGAAACTGTAAGTTTGGAAATAAAGTTTGACCTTGTGTGGGAAGCAGGTAGTATAAACAAACTTGATGTCCCAATCTTGGATAAAGATCTGTAGAGGTCAGAAAGTTCATTGGTGATTATGTCAGAGGGTAGCTACAGAGGAAGAGATGTGGAGGAGAGGGGTAAGAAGCAGCTTTAGCCAGGTTGCCTGATAACAGTCTCTGTCTTGCTCTCACTGGCTGTGAAAGCACTTTGTTTCACATCTGTGCATTTCAGTGTTGTCATCTTCAATGCAGTGAACATTCTCTGTCTTATAAAGTTAATAGACATATGGCATGGCATATAATAAGGAATAATAGGTTTTAATAAGTGACTTTTAAAAAAGTAACATGTTCCTGTGCTGTTGAGATTTTTCTTCACAATGAACCACAAATCAGAACATCACCAGCAAAGGCTTTCTTATTTTATTCTATAGGTTGAGTCTACACTCAGTTAAAACTTTTCATTGTGTCTGGAGGTCTTCTAATTTCTTGAGGGCCCATTTGTCAATAGTTGGTCTTATTTCTAGAGAGACTGGAGTATTATGCAAAAAATCTTTACCTATGTCTATATATTGAAGCATTTCCCCAACTGCTCCTTTAAAACTTATTTCTAGTATATTACAGTCTTTGGTCCATTTGAAGTTGTTTTTGTACAGCATGAGATAAGGATCTAGGACCATTCATTAACATAGAGATATTCAGTTTTCCCAGATCCATTAGTTGAGATCCTTTTTGTCACCTTTGTTGAAAATCAGGTGGTTGTAACCATGTGGTGTTATACTTGAGTCTTCTACTCTATTCCATTGATCTATTTATATGTCTTGTGAAAATAGCATCTCAACACAATGACAATAAAATTTCAACATGAATTTTGGTTGAGGCAAAAAAATCAAATCACAACCGTATTATTATCTAATCTGAATGTTTTTGGTAGAAACTCTGAAAACCCACCTTCTCCCTAAGCAAAATCCACAGCTAGCTTTAGATACATGAATCCACCATGTGTCCAGAAGTCAGGAGAGAAATGATGAACTCATTTTAGCGATACTAAATCTACATACCCAGTTTATAGTCTCCTATGCCTCATTTTTCTTCTGTTTTCTCCTCTTCCTCTCCTCCTTCTTCACATTCTTATTTTTTGGCTTCTATAGGGAAATATATTAGAGAAGGTGAAAATTTGCTCCATGCCCAGATTCATGCAGATATTTCATGACTTAATAGCCATAAAGAAGAACCATAATTTGGTGGTGACTAACATGCACTTTGGGACAATTCCTGTGAGACTGTTCCAGCCCAAGGCAGTGTCCTCCAAACTCCGACGAGGCATCATTTTTTACCATGGAGGGGGAGCCATATTTGGTAGTCTGGGTGAGTAGCTTCTGGGTTGTGTGGGAAAGGAAGATTCCATGACAATTTCCATCTTGCATACATTTCCATGAGAAATTATTGGGAGGGAGCCAAAGAAAGCAGAAGTTGGAACTTTTAGGAAGAATGAATTGAGGGTTTGAAAATCATATCATTAAATGAGTTTGAAGCCTCAATAGCAATGTTTCCTGTATGATATATTAGTTTTAGTCCATGTTTGGGCAGCAATGTACATTGGGACTTTCCCAGAACTGGGTGTGACATCTCCCTTTCCTTTCCACTCACAGCACTGGCTATTTCTATCTGCACCATAATGACCCCAAGTCCATGTTTTTCCCTCAGCTCAGCTGGATCACTGTGCTCAAAAACCGACCCATTCTTGATCACTACATAATTTCTGCACCCAAAAGTTGTTTCCTTGATAAAATTATCATCCTTCAGTTTCATCATCTCTTCCCACCATAAGGACCTAGTGCTTATCACTGGTGCACATTAGCTTACCCTGACTCCTTACCACATCTCCCTCCCAACCACTTGTGTCTCCCCTTACCCTTACTGTGCTGTAGCCTGTGACCTTCTCAACACAGCAGGCATCCTGGGCTTCTTACTTGTTCTTCTGTACTTGTTGCTTATGTAGACTCAAAAGACATTGCTCCTGGGATGTGGGTTACTCACTACCTTCTGATGATTATGATAGCCATAATAGTTCTGAAGATGTTACCAAGATGTCTTCTCTCATTCATAAGTTAACTAGGAGTGTATCTTGTCTATGGTACCCACCCTCATCTAGAGCTTCGCTGTTCTTGTTTACTCTCCACAAGCTGCCATCCTATCTTCTACTGAAGGAATTTTATCCACAGGCCATCTCCAGGCATGGGGGAAGACAAGAGCCAGTCCACAAACTTAGGGGTCTGTACATCAAAGAGGAAAGCTTGAGCACATGGAAAAACACAAGTGAAGGGATGGCTTCAGATACGGGTAACAGAGAGGTGAAATAGAGAACAATTCAGAGTAACAGTTTTTCTAATCATACAGTCTCTCCAAAAAAGAGATTTGAAGCCAGGACCCAGAGATGGGAGGAGGCTGATTTTATGAGCTGGGAAAAAGCAATGTGAGATAGGTTTGGGGATCTGGGTGAGGTGAGTGAAACCTGAGCCTCAGGATCTAAAGCAAAGGACTCCAGAAATACAGTCATCAAAACAAATAGTATTACATGTTAATGCAATATTTTTTAGAAATCACTGATGCAATAAATAGATAAAATATATGAGGAGATGTGCATCTAAATTAATATGAGGGAAGGTGCCAGAGGACAGAATTGCTCGTGCAAGTTGGAAACAGCATATTTGAATGTTTGTTATCCCTGTGTCTACTGTGTACTATTAGGAAGGAAGGAGACAATATAAGTGGGATTGTGATCAATCAGGGCTGTAGGACAAGGATTTGGGGCCTTATTTCTCCTTGCAGCCCACAAAACAGTGGCAGATAAGCACACAACCCACAAACACTTTTTGCCAAGTGACAGGTACAATTTTCACCAATCAGAAGTCAAAGATTAGGGACTTTCCTTGTATGTGCCATTATTGTCAACTGACACAAAATGTAAGCTTTTCAGTCTAGCCTTGGATACAAAAGCCGACCATCCCACTCAGCAAAGACCACCTCAGTGTAGGCCTCAGTGTTTATTCTCTCATTTCCCCACCTTACTTACTCCCTTTCCCCATTGTCCTTTATCAGTGAAAAGGGACGGCGTATTTGTCCTCAGAAGCAGGTAAGATCTGCTGCTATGACAAACACCATAACCAAAGGTGACTTATGGGAATAAAGGGTTTATTTCATCTCACAGGTTACACTCCATCATTGAGGGAAGTCAGGGCAGGAACCCAAACAGAGACCATGATTGAGCACTGTCTGTTAGCTCAGTCTTAGGCTCATGCTTTGCTTGATTTCTTATGCCATTCATGACCACCCATGTTGTAGAGAGTTCGCGGGTCCGGGGCAGCCAGAGATCTGGGACCCACAGCTGCCGGGACTGCTTATCCGTCCGCCGCCCGGGTCCCCAGAAACAACTCAGACGCTTTATTTATTTTAGGCTGTTTGGCCTATGGCTCAGGCACATTGTTAGCTAGCTCTTATATCTTAAATCAACCCATTTCTATTAATCCGCGGGCCACGTGGCCCCAGCCCGTAGCTCACCCGTGTTCCTTACATGTCGTCCCTTGGGCGGTTTCCGCGCGGTCTCTCGACTCCACCCTGCTTCTCTCACCTAAGCTCTGATTCTCCTCCCACTTCCTCTATGGTACCTGCCATGGCCCAAACCAGCTCCTTTACTTAAAGATACAGCACACACAAATGCATTCCCACACACCCACTCAGAAAATGCCTCTGCCCACAGTGGTCGAGGTCCTCCTACGTTAATTCAGAAACAAGAAAATTCCCCCACAGACATGCTCACAGGAAAATTTGATCTGGGAAATTCTTCAGTTGAGACTTTTGTTTCTTAGGTGACTCTAGGCTACAGTAAGTTGCCATTTAAAGTTACTGAGGACACCTAAAATGCTCATGGTGCATGTACCTATCTAACAAATCCTGACTGGATTAACTTAGAAAACCTAGTAATTGGTTGGATGGGAGGTGTAAAAATCCATTATTCCAGCACCTAGAAAACCAAAGCAAAAGGATCACAAGATTAGGGTCTGTATGGGTTTTATAGTAAGGGCATGGGCACATACAAACAAAACCAATCAACCAATTAAGTAATGACAAATAAAGCAAAGCTAAAACAGATAAAATATTCCAGAATATCCATTAAAAATAGAGAAAATAAATTTTGGTAACTCAATCTCCTGTCTAGAAGATGCTCCTGAGATATGGTAAGCAAGAGTGCCCAGACCTCTATCCCTAAACTGGACCACAATCAACTGTGCACTAACCTTAATGGAACTGTCTACTAGTATAAATATTTTATCTAGTCATCATTTACCTCCTCCTGAATTCAAATCCATGAGCCTATTAACTCCTCAGGTATGACTCTGCAAACACATGTGATCATCCTTAGTGATGTCCATTTCAGATCTAAGTCCTGGTTTACCAATTCTGTATAAAATTCAATGATAAAAAGTGAAACAAGGTCCAACCAAATATTGCTATTCAGAGGTTTGGGAATGATATCTGGCTTTTCCCACAGAGAACTGGCAAGGTCACCTCAGAGGAATCAAGAATAGGGACATAGCGAGGACGTTATTACCATGACTACCATGACAGCTGCTATTTCTGGAAATGTAGTGGGAAGTGCTAGGCTCTTGTCACACTGCTTGATACCTGGGTTTCTCTTATAGACAGTTATCACAACCTGTGCAGCTTCTTGGCCCAGGAGACAGATTCAGTGGTGCTGTCAGTGGGGTGAGTAGCCTATGAGATTTGAAATTTGATGGTTTATTTGTGTGAAGGTATATTTTGTGGCACAGATTTTGGTGACTCTAGACCACATAAAAGGCTTCTACCCATTGTACATGTTTCTATGAATATAGTCACAGTACTTTCAAAACAGTACAGGTCTAGAAATATAGCAATTCCTGGGTGGTACATTGGTGAACCATGACAGAGGGAACACAATACTACAGAGTACTGGTCTCCTATAAAACAATGTAGAGCTATACAGTAGAGAATAAGAAGGGCACACCATGATGTGAAGGAATCCAGGTAGTTTAAAGCTAGAAGAAAGCTTTTATGTCTTCTTCGTGGAGTTAATTAATTAAAGTCAAAAGAACACTTTACAGGATACACAAAGAAATTGAAAATTGGGAGCCAAAGAACAGATGACAAATCCCAAATGCAAAATATCTCTTCATTTAGTGGAATGATGGTGAGTTTGGATGTGGTGATGCGATCGGGTTTGGCTGATGATCAAGATCAACTGAAGTCATGAATATTGTTGGCTGACTTTCATTGTAACAACAGAATATGCTTCTGGACCCACCAACTACAAATCACTTTGAACCAATGTAGAGCATGACTTAAGACCTAACTCTGGTCTTTTGAAAATAAAGGGGTCCTTGAAAGGATGGGTGACATGGGGGTTGGACTACTCACCATAGTTTAAGAACAGAGTCCATAGGACATCTTAAAGAACTGAGACAAATTGAAGCCTTTCTTGTTAGATTCTGCTTTGATGGCTAATACTTCAATTGTCCCCTCATATCTTGCCATCACCCTTGATGGGTATACACTGAAGTGACTAGAGCAAATTCCTTAGCATCTCTGTTCATTTCTAGTAGCACAGGAGGGTTACAACTTTCCGGTCTCCAGACACCTCCTCCTAGGTAGCTTCCATTGAGTCTGAACTTACAATATGGGACTCTACATCTCTGAGATCCCCTGAATGAAACTGCAGGGAAGTGTTTATGTACCTATCCTGACATCTTGAAGGCAATTCCTTAGTGTGACATTCTAGATACTTACAGAGTTCTGATGCATGGGCCAGAGAAGCTGTACTAGAGTACCAGGTGGAGATGCTCAGCTAGAGAAGAGGCTTGGGACTAGCAGAACGCTGCTGTGAGCTAAGCTGCAGAAACTACCAGCCACCTAGCCTTAGTTTCCCCATTTAGCCTATTATTCCTTCCTCCTTAGTCCCTCCTTTCCCACTTCTCCTTGTCTTTCCCCCTGAATCCCCTTTCCTCCTTTTCTCTCCCCTTCCTGATCTTCCTTTCCCAGAATCAAGGTACCTTGACTCTAAATAAAGTCTCTGAACCTCTATTAATAGGAAGTGGGGGGGGGGTTCTTCCACCAGAGAAAAATTGGAGTTAGATGAGGAGCTAACTCTTCCAGCTGGTGCTTTATGAATTCATAGCACTTGGCTGTTAGTGGTGGTGACAGAGAACTATGAGTCACATAAGATTCCACCTCTGGAGTCACTGTCCTTATGCATGCTTCTACCAATCGGACCCAATAGCGTTGTGTTAACAACTCCCTTGTAATTTGTGAAGTCAGGATACTCCTTGATAACACCTATGCTCTAGTTCCCAGGCAAGGATGTCTAAAGCATCATATACTGCTCGTGTTGTTTTTATTTCACAGGCTGTGGCCCCCATACCCCTGGTTACTCTGTTATCTGCTGCTGTCTTTTCCTGCTATTGCTGCCAATGTGATTTTGCTTCTGTTCTCTGCTCACATTCATGAAGTTTCACCAGCAGCCACTTTGCACTTTCTGTGTTATTAAGGCTTCTGACTGCTTCCAAAGGTCAATGATTCCACTGCCAAGGGTCTTTGAGCCTCTTCCACCATTGCTGCCACCACATGCTGTTCTCTTGCCTCTGGAACTGCTGCAATTCTTCTGCCAAATCAGCCATGGCATAGGAGAAGAGTCTAAGGACTCACAGTTATCTAGTCCAACTGCCCCATCCCCTAACACTATTATTTATTTCCAGGAAAATAAACACAAGAAGGCACACGTACATCAAGACCTTATGCTATTAATATGCTAATGATTGGTGTAATTAATAACAATGTTATTAACATGACATTCACATAAATTTTTAAGAGCAAGTATTTTGGCAATGCTCAATGGATACCTGAGACATCTGGGAGAGCCAAACCCCTTAAACTCTCACAGTGGAACTAGCAAAACTCTGATTGCCTTCTCTGGGACTTTGCTGGTTGTCTTATTTCTTATAGTAACAGCTTTGAGCTTGTCTAATCCTTGATAGAGTTCACTCATCTATTAGAAGCAAAATGTGGATTGGGGTGGAGAATCCTGGTCTCCCTGACTCTGACAGGTTTTTCATGTCATAGAGGAAAAATGAAGATAGCTGTTTTTACTTGCCATGGTCTTTCTGAGGATTTAATTGGGTTCTTTTTCTTATCAGAGTAGAGGATTCTGTTCAAATGGCCTCCAGGGATCCATGTGTACATTACTGTTCTGTATTTGTTTATTTTTTCTTAGGTACCGCAAGCTTCCTAACTACCATCACCCTTCTATTACTAAGGATTGCCTGAATGCCTCTGTTCACTTCATGAAGGGCTTAACAACCTATAAGGTAGACCCCTCCCGGGTGGTAATCTGTGGAGAAAGTATTGGAGGCGGTGTTGTGGTCACTGTTATCCAGGCCTTGCTCAACTTCCCACATCTTCCCCAGATCTGTGCTCAGGTACTTATTACTCCAGCAACACAGGTTATCAATTTCCAATTACCATCACATCAACAGAACCAAAAAGTGCCATTCCTCACCAAAGATATACTCATGACATCTGTATGTAAATACCTGGACATTGATTTATCTTGGAAAGATGCTGTATTTGATGGCACTTGTATTCCTCCAGACACCTGGAAGAAGTATAGGCAATGGCTCAGTTCTGATAACATCCCCAGAAGGTTCAAAAGAAAAAGCTTCCCGCCTGAGTTTTCAGGACCTTTTAATGAGGCTGCCTATCTGGAAACCAAACAGCTTTTTGATGCAGAAATTTCACCTCTCCTAGTAGAAGATAAGATCATTGCTCAGCTTCCCCAGGCATTACTGGTGAGCTGTGAGAATGACCCCCTCCGTGATGATGCCTTGCTCTATAAGAAGCGCTTGGAAGACCAGCGTGTCCCTGTGACTTGGTACCACTTGGAGGATGGCTTTCACGGATGTGTCATTTTGTTTGATAAGCAACCTTTCTCTTTCCCCTGCTCTATGAAAGTTATAAATGCTGTCATCAGTTTTATAAAGGGCATATAATGTTTATTCTGGGCTCTGAATATGAAACAAGGTGAGGACTCTCTGTTCTGGGGCTTTTCCTGGTTTCATTTGTATTAAGTAAGGATATACTGAAACCATAAATGATCCAAGAGGAAAAACTAGGTTGAAGTAAGAACTGTTAGCTTTGTATTTAAGAAAAGTCTGTGTGTTCCTTTCCAGAGCCAACAACATCCAGGTTGAACTAGCAACATTCTCTACTTCATTTACTTGAATTAAATGCTGGAGGGGAAAAAAAACTTTCAAAGTTTCTGAAAAATCTTAACCAAGAGGTTGTATAGAATAAACATCATTATCTGGTCATATCATTACTACTTTTTAATGATGTTTCTATATTTCTTTTTTCCCTTTTTCTAATTTGAAATTTTAACATACCCACCATTGTTCACCCTCACTCCCTCCCTTCTTCTCTGTTCTCCCCCAGATTTCCCCTCATCCAACTACCCCCTTATACACTCTTCAGAGAGGGTAAGGACTCCCAGGGTGAGTCAAAAAGGACTGGAATATCCAGTTGAGGCAGGAGCAAGTCCCACTCTCTGGTACTAAAACTGAGCATGGTGTTCCTCTGTAGGGAATGGGTTCCAAGAAGCCAGTTCATTAGTTTATGTGTCATAAATAAATTCTGGTCCAACTTCCAGAGGCCCCACAAATTGCTCATGCCATTTGTTTATCATCCAGGAACTGCTGGAGGCAGATACAGAGATCAATAGCTAAGCACTGGGTCAAGCTCCCAGTCCAGTTGAAGAGAGGGAGGAGGGATTGTATTAGCAAAGGAAAGGGATCAGGATGATGATGGGGAAACCCGTAGAGACAGCTGGCCAGAGCTATTGGGAGATGATGGACTCTGGAATGACAGCGGAAGAACCTACATGGGACTAAACCAGGACCTCTGAATGTGGATGACATTATCACTTCTGAATGCATATCCATGATGACACAGAGAACAGGTCTTTCTTATTATTGTTTTTCCTGAGGCCAAAGTCACAAAATCACTTGCACTGCCTCTATCTGTCCTGAAAAATACTGTTTCATAGACACCCTCCTAATATGATGACTCTTATGTTGAATCATGGGATAACATCAGTAGGGGCATTCAAGAAACAGAAATGATGTAAAGGGCAATGAAGGAGGAAAAGTATAGATGGGTGAGCACTGAGTGAAGATTTTTCTGAGGTCACATCTTTCAGTGGAACTCCTAACTCAGATCCCAGTCTACCACAAGATGTGTCCTCAGAATCACATCTATGATATGAGTGCTGGAAGCCACCTGGTGTATGAGATGTATGTACCTAGGTGAGGAAGGTGGTAAAGTCACATTTTATTCTTAGTATTACAAGGGTCCCTGTTAAGACAATGTTACTCTCTGTTGAGAGAGAATTTAAAGGGATCTCTCTACTGCATGTTGGAAATCATCATGGTGGTTGGTAAGGTGGTTGTTATTGTTGTTTAAGGGGTCCATATTTTATAAATTAGCCCAAATTGTAATTATTCCAAACCCTACCTCTGTTCAAAATACTGAGCTAATAAGGTTGCTAGCTCTGTTGCTAGCAAACCTGCTCTGTGTTGATTGTAGTACCCTCAGCTATGAATGGTAGAGGAAAGAGGTCATGTCTGTGTACTGAATCCTTGTAATTAGAGAAAGTATCAACACACATAATGAAACCAAGAATTAAGAGCACAGCCGATGCTTTAATTTATGGATTAGTTGTCCTTAGCTTTGCCATTTTATTTCTTTATAACAACGCAAACATAAATGTATTGCTTAATAATACGTATTTACTATGTTTTGAGTTACACAGATGAGGAGTTTTGACATAGGTTGGTTTAATTTTGAGATTATGGGATGTCATCTCTTGTGATCATTGACTGAGATGGATTTCTATCCATGTTCAGTCTAGTTGTAAGGCAGAATTTAGTCCCCTCAGGTTATAGAATGTCAACATCAATTGTTTGTTCTTGGTCAGAATCCATCACCCTCACCTTCTGTATTGACTTATATTATCTTTCGTGTGACATTATCCAAATGATTACTTTATTCCTTAAATGAAGCAACCCAGAGACAGACTGGAATGAAATGCCCATGCAAATGTGTGTGAATGAATGATGACCATGTGAAGATATGGATACTGTCATCTCCTCCACTCTCATGCACAAACAAACCACAAAGGTATCGCACAGTGATGTGAACAGCAGAAGTCGAGGTCACAGGAGCCACTTACAACCACACTATATAGAAAGTTACTTTAGAAGGTTATGGGCAAAACAGCCCAGCTGACTTATCTGCGCATACAGCAGGGTTGTCTACACTTAGGAGCTCCCTCTTTTAAAGAATATAGTCTTTTCATTAGTTCTTTGTGAATGTAATATAATGGTGTTTATATAATTCTTTTGGTTGTTGGTCAAGGATGTCTCAGAGACTCCCAGAACAATACAAGCTATTGCTATTAACCTTGGTTGTCCACCCAAACCTGAGAGTAAGAATCTATTGATAATTCTCTTTATGGAGCTGATGAGAACTGGGGCTTCAAGAGGAGTCTTCTCTTCCCCCCTTTGTCCCCTTTTCCAATAGCATCATTTTGATCTGCCTCTTCCTTGAGTCTCCTCCTAGCCCATTTTTTTTTTTTTTACAGAAGCATCTTTTTGTCCTCTGTTACTAATGGATTGCATCTCTAGTAAGCAAAAATTCTTGGAAAACAGTGAAAAATACCACAAGGAACAGATAGTTAAAATTCAGAAACAGGTTTCTGTTTTATTTCATACAGAAATCAAGAACAGAAGCAAAAAAACAAAATAAAAGCAAAGAGAACTTACCAAGCTTTACTTAGCTGAACATAGTTTAGAGGACTACAGTGACAATACTGGCCATTGGGGAAGATGCGGAGGACAGAAGTGTAATCTTTTCAGGAGGTAGAATGATCTTCAAATCTAATGAGGTGTTAAAGGTGTCATAAGGTGTGTGTCATCTGGACATGGTATTCAGCTGGAGGACACTGAATCCAGACAGTTGACCTTATGCCCTATGTTCCCAGTCATTGTATACGTAACCTGAGTGAGATTCTTGACATCTTGTGAATCTCCTTCTATATCTATAAAATGAGCAGGGCCACAGTACTACTTTGTAGCATCAAGGTTAAGCAGCTCAAAATGATAAAACACTAAGAACACTGCTTTCCTCTCAGGATGGGGGAATTAATTGAAATAATGAATATAAGTCCTAGATATTAGTTACTTTTGTATTTCTATGACAGAATATGGACATAACAACTCAGAGAAAGATTTTGGAGGGATTTCTGTATATTATGGTGGGGCAGGCACATGGGGTTCGCAGAGGTTGAAAACATTTTGTGATGTCTCATGCCATAAGCCAAGAAGTAAAGAAAGTAGGTAGAACCAGAGGTGGGCTTCATCTTTAAAGTTCTTCTCTTAGTGACCTTAGCCTCCTACATGCTACCCAGCATTTAAATAGGGCCACAAGATGGGAACAAGCCCCCAAGTCATCAGTATGTGAGAAACATTCCACATTTAAATCAAAGCATCCTATTTCCAGTTCCCAAAGCCTCATGTCCATCAAAGAAAGAAAAATACTTTTACTTCAGCTTTAAAAGACTCTAAACTCTTAATCTCATCAATGTTCAAAAGTGAAAAATCTGTCTTTATTGTGATTCAAGGAATTCCTTTGGATGTGAAGCCCTATAAAATCAATGACAGTCATATAGTTACAATTTACAATGGCACAGTGTAGTAGGAGGTTTCTGTTCCGGACTTTTGGGCCTAACCTCAAGGTTTAGTACCCACAGACCTGCAGTCCCACAGTCCCGCAGTCCCACAGTCCCACAGAGACACACAGATGCTTTCAATAGTTTTAGGCTGATCGACCTAAGGCCCAGGCATATAACTTGCTAACTCTTTACCCTTAAATTAACCCATGTCTCTTATCTTGTTCAGCCATGTGGCTGGGTACCTTTTCTTAGAGCAGCATAGTTGTCTTCTGCTTCTTTCAGCTTCTCTCTGGCATTCTGCTCTGTTCTTTCAGTTCCCAGAGTTCTCTTAGTCTGGTAGCCCCACCCACACTTTCTGTCTGCCTTTGACCAATCAGCACTTTTTATTAAACCAGTGGGTGGGACAATGAAACAACATAATCCTCTATATATCCCCATTTTCTCTATTTTTATTTTTAAGAAAGAACTACAAATCTAATATTCTTTCCCCCCCTTATCTATAATAACTTATAAACAGCACTGTAAATAAACACGAACATCCATAATCCATGTTTTGGGAATGTGGGTGTCATTCTCTAGGCTACTTCCTGCTGAATGGGGGTGCAGACAATCTCATGGGAATCCAAAGAAAAATGTAGAATTATGAACGATTTTAGTGGAGTAGTCTGTAAGACTGGGTCATCTCAGCCAATCTCCTTGAAATTGTTCTGGATACAGAGCTCAGGAAACTTCAACAGAGGTGCTCTGAAATGCTGAATCATCGGGTCCATTCATTTCCATTGGAGATTTTTCAGGGGGTCTTCCTCTATCAAACTTTATGCTCTTTATCCAGGAATAAGTCCACAGCTTCTCATTTTCTGTGGAAATAAAAAGAAAACCTCTTCTCCAAAGTACCATATCTTTGGATTTCAATTTTAAAGTCAACTCATTTACAAAATATATAGGTTGAATTAATCCAACAGCATTTATAATCAACTGTCTTTTATCAGATTTTACTAAGTCATTTTCAGTCAAGAAGCTTAAAGATAAGACAATAGTATACAGTATCCAGACATTCTTTGTATTTTCCATCTTTACGAGGCTTTTTTTTAAAATTTATTTTACTCTATTTCTTTTTCAAGGGCTTTCTCTACCTTTTCTTTTCTTTCTCTAAGCCTATGTATATATATTTTCAACAAACTCTAAACCATTTAGACTTTCTAGAAAAACTGTCTTTACTGTATATTTATTTCTTAACTTTTTCTGTCTCTGACCACACCTTTGCTTAGGGTGATTGACTCCACCCAGATTACTCTATTTCTTTCTGTTTCTGAGTACACCTTTAATCTGCCTGTGACTAAAGATTAAAGGTTGGTAGGATGGATGGAAGTTTCCACCCAACTCCTAGTCTAATCTCATAGAATCTAGATTTTTTAGCCCAGTTACTCTGGGGAATTTTAGGGTCCATATAATTACCAAGTAAAACTTTGCCATTTGCTGCTTATTAACTCCATTTAAGTATTAGGCAGCAGGGCCCCTTAAAAGACTCACAAGTATTTTGCCTCTGAGGCTGAATCAAGAATCTTTTCTTCAAAAAGCCAAGCCTCAGTTTGCCTCCAGCAAACAGAGCTGATCCAAGAAAACACCGCCACTAGAAAGCCATCTTTGATTCTGTTCCCTTTTTGTCCTTATGAACAGAAACCTTAAATACATCATTTACAACTTTTTGCTTATATTGAGGGTCCTGTGAGACTTGAGGAACCAGCCATTTTACACCTTAAGCTGCACTCCAAATGCTGCCATTGTAGCCCAAGGCCACATGCCACCTCACCAGGGCATCTCTGTACCATCGCTCATGTGAGAGACCCAACTCAGAAGCTGCTTTGGGCTCTAGACCATTTTTTAAGCTTTCTATGGCTTTATGTAGGTATAATTTACCCATGTTGGGCTGCCAAACCTCCTACTACAGCACAGAGTAAACAAATCCACTTAAAATTGTTGGAATGCAAAAATGTTGGACCAAGGTAAGACTAAAAACTGGGAGGGTGAACACCAAATTTCCAAATATTCTAGCACAGTGCTTGACTGTTTTTAAAAAGAAAAACTCATGTGTGTGTGTGTGTGTGTGTGTGTGTGTGTGTGTGTGTGTGTGTGTGTGTGTGTGTGTGTGTGTGTAGGACAAAGGCCAATGTTTGATGTCTTACTCAGTTGCCCTACACCTTAATTTTCGAAGCTAGACCTTACTGATGTATTATATGAATTATTAATTGGCAATTGATTACATAAAGGATTAATATTTATTAAGGTGTTATTTAAATGCTCACCGATACAAAATTGAACCTTAAGGCAATTCTGGGAGAGTTGAACTGTCCCACACAGTGACAGTGTCAACCCCCTCTCTGAGAATGCAGAAACAAACAGGGATGGCAGGCATCGTGCAACCAGCCTTCAAAGGACTCACCTAGGGTCCTCAAGACCCCAAAGCTATGCCTCTGGATGTCCCTCAATAATGCTTGAACCTACCACATCTCCCCCTTTTGTCTAACTTAAAAAGTTCTAAGCCTAAGTATAAGACTTTATATAACAGAAATAATTATAAGGCAATGTCGAGGAGAGAGAAAGGCAAATAACATAAACAAGGACAAACTACAACTAACAGAAAACAAACACAAGGTATGTGTTAAATGTCTAGAATATTGGTAAGTGGCAAGATACAGAGATTATTTCAAAGCTGTTTATCATGAATAATACAAATGTAATTCCTGAATGATCTTAGCTAAGGTATGAGATGATAACCTTAACTATCTAGTCATCAACCCCATCAAAGATGTGAGAAGAAAAAATTATTACCTGAATAAGCTGTAAGCACAAGAGAATAGTTTTCAAAATTTAGGATAGTACAGCAATAGTTACATGCCTGGACAGTCACCCATAGCTATTACAATATGGTTTCTTGTCTTGGGGCAGCCAGAGGTCCAGACCCACAGACCAGCTGCCCCAGACCCCTTAGCTGCCCGCCGCTGCTTAGGCCCCCCCAAATGACTCAGATGGTTATATTAACTCCATGCTGCTTGGCCTATGGCTTTGGCACATTGCTAGCTAGCTCTTCCATCTTAACTCAACCCATTTCCATTAATCTGTCTGCCACATGGCCCATGGCTCACCTGTGTTCCTTACATGTTTCTTTTTAGGCAGCCGGCTTGATCTGATCTGACTCCACCCTGCTTTTCCTACCTATGCTGTGATTCCTCTCCTACTTTTTCTGTTGTGCCTGTCATGGGACAAACAGCTCCTTTATTTAAAGATTGATATTCATAGCATACAGAAAGATGTTCCCACATCACCTCCCCCTTTCTGTCTAATAAAAAGGGAGGTTTCAATTTTAACATAACAAAATTACATATAACAAAATAGCTACCAATCAAGAATTACAGTTACATTATCTAGTCTATTTGTATTTAGCAAAATTAAAGAAAATACTCTATCATCTACCTTATCTTTGTGAATCTAAAGTTTTATATCCAATATATCTTTTAATATAACTAAGAAAACCATTTATAACTACCATATCTTCAACTACATTGAAGACCACAGAAGGATATATTTACCCAAGTAAACAGGAAGTGCAATCAACTTGAAAAATCTAGAAATGACAGAGATGACACCTGTCTGCCTGGCAGTCACCCAAAGTTCCTTTATAAAGTTGGGACATCAATCTTCAGCCTATAGGCCCAGAGTCTCTTTCATTTCAGTGAAGGAGGAAATGTGCTTTGCTCATTCTGGTATAGTTCATAAGTATCTTCTCCTTGAGTCCTGAAGAATGTTTGGCAGTTTTCTCTGCAAAGCAGGGACCTGAATGGCCATCTTGGCTTGTTCTGCCAAAGTTCAGAGGTCACCTTCCTATAAAACCTGCATGTCCAGTTTAAACAGCATACTGTCAAGCAGTCAATACAAAAACATGTTCTTGTCCAGTGGCTAACCATTGCCACAAAAAAGTAAAATCCATATGGATTTTTCTTTGATGCCCGTTTTTCTCTTGAAGTAGGTTGGTGCTGCCAGGAGCAGACCTGTCTCACTATCCAGAAAAGTCTAATTTCTAAAATATTTTAAATGCCATTTTCTGTAGGTCTTAGAAATGTTTGAAGATTACCTATCTAATTGAATCATATCTTTGTATACCTAAAAAATCCTAACATACATTTCTTAATTATACATTACAATTTTAAATCAGTTACATAAACATCATACCTTAAACAAGAGTAGAAAAATACATACAGCATAAGAGAATTGACCTCAAATTTGTATTATCGACCCAAAATCCATACCAATATAAAATATTTAAGACTAACCGCTGATTTTTTGATTAAAGTAACTTCAATAATCTAATTTTTAAAAATCACTCAGATACCATATCCCCTTTTTCTTCTTAGAAAGAGATTAACTATGACCATTAACCATTTATAATTAAAAATTTATAATTTCCAACCAGAAGAGCTTTTTAAAATAGTCTCACTCTCTTCAAGAGCCACACAGTTTTTGCAGAAAAAGTTGACTCAAAAAGTTCTCTTAAAGGGGTTGAGTCTGTTCACCACTAGCAAACAAGGCAGACCCGAGAAATGCTGCCACTAAGAAACCGTCTTTTACTGTTTCCTTTTTGTTCAATATAAATGTAAACCTTAAATCAATCACATGCTACTGAGTCTTCTGTGAGACTTCAGGAACCCGCCTGGTTGTAGCTTGTACTGCCTGCCTCCAGTCCATCACTGCCATTTTGAATGTGGCCCTGATGCAGCACTATCTCTGTATAATGATCTGCTCCAGATACACAATTTGGAAGCTGCTTTGTCTCAGTTTCTGTGATCTAGAACCCTTTCTAAACTTTCTCTGGCTTTATGTGGGTGTTCATCCCACACTGGGATGCCATCTGTTACAATATGGTTTCTTGGCCGTGGGTGGCTAGAGGTCCAGACCCACAGACCTGAAGCCCCAGATCTCTTAGTTGCCTGCTTAGGCTCCCCCAGAATGACTCAAATACTTATAATAGTGCCATCTCACCACACACAGCATTTCTGCAAAGTTGGAGAATCCACCTTTTTTGGCTACAGGCCTGGGATATCTGACAGATTTCTTCAAAAGCAGGTTATTTTTAAGAAACTGTCTTATCATGACTTGACAGGTTTCAGCAGTCTCTAGCCTTCATCCTTCTCCTCTGAAATGGACAGTGTGCTTACTGGCAGCAGTTGCAGCAAGGGCAGTTCTTTGCCCAATAGGACATTGTTCACCAAGGAAAACAGACTCCTTATGGAGTGTCCTTGATGCCCAGAACTGTCTCAAGATGGTGATGCCAGGAGTTATCATGTCTCTCATGGACAAATTCTGAATAACAAAACATTAACTGCGATATTCTCCAGGTCTATGAAGTGGATGAAGACTCCTGTCTATCATACATATTTTACTATACTTCTGAGAAGCCTAAACAACATGACCATTCCATGGCAAATCTAAGTAATCTGCAATTCTTATTATCCTAAAGATT
Organism: Phyllotis vaccarum; assembly: GCA_033318265.1. NCBI lineage: Eukaryota > Metazoa > Chordata > Mammalia > Rodentia > Cricetidae > Phyllotis > Phyllotis vaccarum. The sequence continues at coordinate 58,785,174 of JARWLC010000003.1, read as the reverse complement.
GAAGTTTACATCATAAAAATAGACAATCTATAAATGGGTATATAGTTTTTAAATAATGACTTCAAGTATGACAATTATATAAACATTAAACAAACATGCAAATGTATAGTGCAAAATGACAACAGTATCCTAAATATATATCATTATACAAAATATCTAAACAGAAGTATACAAAACATGTGAAAAAGAAACAGAATATACATACATACATATATGTATGATTAGTATAATTAAAAAGAAGTAGAAATTTCATAGTGGAAATGACAATATGCTTAATGTGCATTAATGTGCAAAATATTTTAAATAGTGGTAGAAGCATATGCAAAATGTGGTAATTACAGCTCAATTTGTATAAATATACAAATTAACTTAGATATATAAAATAATTACATATTTGAATTTGTAAGAATATACAAATTATCTCAAGCAGACCTATAAAATAATTTCACATTTGTATCAATATACAATCATCTATGCCAATGTAAATTGTCTATGATTCACATTTGACTAATAATTATTTAGAGGTAGATACATTAATCTTTCTATACCTGTCCTATATTCTCCCCTTTCTCTTCTTTAAAAGGGATTCCTGAACCTATATTATTGTTTCACCCTCAACCCAAATATAACTTATAACCACCCTAGCACAATGATAATTATCAATAACTCTTAGAGAACAACATATTGGGAGAGAGGCACAGTTTCTCATAGGGTCGCTTCCTGCTGACTTGTGGACAATGGTGTCTCTATGGGGTCCTGTAAAAATAATGGTTAGGTCACAATGGACTAACTATAAACATCTAAAACCAGTCTCAGAGTAATGGGTAAGGCCATTTGGAATTTTTGTTAGAGATATGATATAATGGATAATCAGAGAAAGCTATTTTGCAACTATCCTGAATAGTCCATATTCTAAAACCAGTCATTGAGTGGTGTACACCAGTTTTTTTTATCACAGACTATGTGGAATCATTGTGGTGGGACCCCATCTTCTTTCTGGACACTTTGCAGGTTGCTGGTAGAATTTGTTGTTTACAGTGGAAAACTTAAACATTGCTAATATCAAATGGAGAGTTTGCATTTTCAGGAGAAAATTGTCTGCAAAGAAGGCATTAAAAGGTCAAGAAAGGATAAATATAAAGATAGGATTAGAAATAAAATTTTAATAATATTAGTCCCTATTTATTTTGGATGTCTTCTGTCCCACACCAGGTGGCTTTTCTGATATGAGACAGAATCTCTTAAATTTTTCTTTATCAATGTGCTTGGGTTTAGAGAAGGAGAATGTTACTTAGCCCAACTCCAAAGCCAGCTTGATTTATAATTAAATAAGAATCACATGTTTTTAGACAAAACAGTGAGAATTGATAATTTACCCTGTATTGTATATTGGTACCAATAGGCTTTATTCCTTTGCTTGTAATCCTTTTGTCATTGACCTACGTTCAGCCTTAGGTGTCTAGGTATCCAGCATCCTTTCAAACTCTTGAAGATGGCTATGTATATTTTTCTGTAAAGACAAAAATGAAACCCTGCCCCAGCCTTGTTAAGTGAGTTTTCCCTACCATATGCATCCAACTGTCATATCAGTGAATGAGCCGTTACTTCTCTTCAGGAAATGTTTCCTATTTAAATTGGATCTTTATTAATTTTGTTGTTACCCATATTTTTACTCTTCCTGTGGAAACAAAAGTAAAACCATTTCCCCCACCGAAGCCCATATCCCAGCTTCTATTCTAGGGTCAGCACATCCTTGAAGTAGACAGATTGGTTTATTTCAGAATAAATAGTTATTTTACTATTATCCAATGTCTCTGCAGCCATTGTTCATTTCCCATCAGCATTAAGAAAATTCGAGATTAATAAGGCATTATGCAATCTCTCCCTGGTTTTTTTTTTTCATTTCTTCTTTCTGTTTATGAAGTATCTCCTTTTAGGTATAATGAGATCTTTCCACAACTGCTTGTCCTATAGGATTGTATGGTATGCCTGTAATGTTCTTTATATTATAATATCCAAAATCTGCTTTATCCTTTGGGAAACATATGCTGGAGCATTTCTAGTCTTATTTTGTATAGGTATTCTTACAGTGGCCATGACTTCCAAAAGGTGTGCAATTACAGAACCAGCCCAGAGATCATAGCAGTTGCCCATTGTAGTCCTGAGTAAGTATCAATGATATGATGTACATATTTCATCTTTCCAAATTCTGAAAAATGAAATACATCCAACTACCAAATCATTTCTTTGTATACCATTAGAATTGCTTCCAGCAGGTAATGATGGTTGGTTATAGAAGGAGCAAGTAGGACATTTCTTTACAATTTGCTTCGCCTGATGCAAAATAATGGGAGGGCCCTTTTTTAATCCTTTGCTATTGACATGATGTCTCTTATGAAATTCTGAGGCTTCCAGAACATTTCCTATTAATAACCAATAAATTTCATCATTATCTTGTGCTAGTGAACCAAGCAGACCCCTGTGGGTGCTTATATGTGTTATATGTATATAGGATGAATTTTATTTCTAATGATATCTTATAGTTAAATAAACAACGAGGTTAATTCTATATCATTAGGAATGAAATAATCAGTTTCAATATGTAAAACAACCCTTTCTCATACTGGGAATCAGTCACTATGTTAGGCTCTGTAAAGTTCATTAATATCATAATAATAGTATATAATTCTGACTTATAGCCTTGAGCCCCTATAATTTACTTAAATTTTCTGATTTGTAAGCTGCTTTTCCTGATTTGTTTTCATCAGTATAAAATGTAGGAGCTCCAGAAATTGGTTTATCCCACACAACATGAGCAAGAATTCAGTTACTTTATTTTATAAATTGAATTATTTTGCTTTGGGATATCTGTTATTAATCTCCCCCCCCCCCCAAAATTCTTGCAAGCTCTTTGCTAGGGTTAATTGTCTGCCCATAATCAATCAATTTCTTCATTAGTTAAAAGTAAAACAATTTCTGCTGGATCCTTTCCTGACAACTGAAAAAGTCTTAATTTTTCTTTAAAAATCCAATCAGAAATCTTTTCCACTTGTTTTCCTTTTTCTACTCAGCCTATGTGGCAGAAATATTCATTCTAATATAGTATTTTTCTTTTGCATATAATTTCTGTATGAGAATGCTTAGAGGGTAAAATAACCAGAATTCAATTGAGGTCTGGATCAACAGAATTCACATGTGCTTCTTGTAATTTCTTTTCCACTAAAGCCAATTCTCTCTCAGTTTTATCAGTAAATTCTCTAGGACTATTAAAGTCCTAAAGGTTTAGAATAAATAAACTATTTCATGATTTTGTATTTCAATAATGGACCATATATCTACTATCAGTTTTTGGAAATCATTAAGAGTTTTCTACCTATTTTTCCCAAGTTGCACCTTTTGGGCTCTAATTTTTGTAAACCTATTTTATATTCTAAATAATTAATACAATCTCCTCTTTGTATTTTTCAGGAACAATTTGTAATCCTCAATCAGGCAAAGTTTTCTTTCCTTCTTAAAACATTTTTTCTAATGTATCTATACCTGAATCTGCCAATAATATACCATCCATATAATGGTAAATGATAGATTCTGGGAATCATTTCTATATCACTTCTAATGACTGTTGTACAAAATATTGGCACAAGATGGGACTATTTAACATTCCATGTGGGTGAGTTCTTCATTAATATCTCTTTACAGGCCAAGAATTATTATAAGTGGGAACTGTATAAACAAGTTTTTCTTTGTTCTGTTTTTGTAGATGTATGGCTTTAAAAAAAGTCTTTTAAATCAATAACTATAATAGGCCATCCCTTGGGTAACAGGGAAGGCTAAAGAATTACAGACTGTAAAGATTCCATTGGTTAAATCACCTTATTTATTGCTCTTAAATCTGTCACCATTCTCAATTTTCCTTATTTATTTTTGACAACAAACAAAGGAGAGTTCCAAGAACTAGTTGATTCTTTAATATGCTGAGCATATAGCTGCTCCTGTACCAGCTGTTCTAAGGCCTGCAATATCTCTTTCATTAAAGGCCACTGAAGAACCCATTTAGGCTTATCTGTCAACCACTGGGGGGGGGGCTTTACAGGGGCATCACTTGTGCTATGTTTTTGTACAACCTGAATGGCTGGTGATTGTTTTTTTTGTAATATCTTAAAAGATTGTTTTCAGAATAATGATTGAGTCTATGTATTATATCTAAGCCTGGAGGATTTTAATCTGGGTATTATATTGTTAAAAGATTATGACTCCATAGACTCACTGCTATATTAGCCATATATGCCATTAGCTTTCCTCTCTCTCCTTTTGGTCCCATGCATTCCAGGCATCTTACACTTTGTTTCACCTGAGATATGGTTTAAATCCCTAAAAATTGAGCGTCTACCTTTTAAAAGGCCATTTTGGTTGCCATGATTGTGGGGTTATGATTGAAATGTCTGCCCCCATGTTGTCTAAGTATTGGATAAAAATATTATATGTTAGTATTTTTAATTTTGGTCTTTGTTCATTTATGGAAATCTGCCAGAATATTTGTTTTGTAGTTTTTCTTGGAAATTTTGATTCCTCCTCTAAAGTTGTTCTATTATCTAATGCTGTGTAGTTCTCTACACTAGGCATTGGATTTTCTAATTATCCCAAGGAAGCTGTTCTTCCACTGTGACTGGATATGATTGAACCATCTTTGATTTTGAGACCTGTGTTTTGGGGGCCTCCTGTGAAAGGCCCTGAGAGGCACTTCCAAATGATAGAGAGTTGCCTAGTTTATCTCTTGTAGATCTACACTCATTGGTCCAATGTTGGTGTTTGTCACATTTTCTGCATAATACAGAAGGTAGGGACCAGAGTGTGGGTCATTCCTAGGAAGAACATTAGTTCTAGGAATGCCTTGCATACAATTCCCTCTTACATGGCCTGGTTTACCACATTTAAAGCATTTGATACCTTGACTCTTCACCCTAACATTGGAAATGGCTTGATCTACCCAATTCTCTTCATCATAATTTGAGAGGCTCAGCATTAATTGCATACTGAATCCAATACTATATAACTAAAGTTCTGATCTTTAGTGCAAAAGTACTATTTTACATTTCAAATTAGCATGGTGAGAAGCCAAAGAAAGAATTACTTGCTATTTGACTTCTGGATCTGATACTACTTTATATATTGCCTTGGTTAATCTTTGCAGAAAGTCAGTGTAAGATTCTTTTAAGCCTTGCCTGAATTTATTATGTGGCTCAATTTTCTGTCCTGGGTCTAGAATCTTTTCACATGCATTCAAAGCAGCAGTATGGCATAACAGCAATGTATGTTTATTGTAAGTAGTCTGAATCTTTACATCAGCAAATGAGCCTTCACCAAAGATTTGGTTTTGAGAGATGTCCAAACCTCTAATCTTTCCTTGTTTTTTGATGACATAGCTTCTTCTCTCAGCCCATTTCTCCTTTGTAAATGTTGGCTATGGTCCAATACAGCAGCTGTCAACTGTATCCAATTATTAGGAGTTATTCTATTTTTTGTTAACTATGCATTTAATATTTATCTTACATATTTAGAGTAGACTTCATGGAGTAATATGGCATTCTTGATGTCCTTTATATCTTTCATATAGATAAGCACATAATTGTATTCCAGAAAATCTGGAAATGCATCATATGGATGCTTTTTATAAATGGTAACTGATAGATCATAGGAGGTGATAAAGGAATACCCTTCATGCTCACTACTTTAGGCAAATCATCCCCATCTCCATGAGATCTCAGTGATGATTGTCATGAACTGTTCTGGGTTGATCATGCTTTAATATCCTTCTCAATTATAGCAATACTGCCTTCCCATTATTGAAATTTAGAAACCACTGATTTCTATTGGGTCTGGATCTCTTGAATAACCAATATGTTTAATAATTCCATGGAATTAGTAAATTTCTTATTCTCATCATTAACAGAGTTCTACAGATCTACACTTCTCTTGTAATGTCCTAATATTTGTGTCAAGGAGGAAGTTGTATCTGAAAGTTTGTCATAACCCATTTTCAAAAAATTAACTTTGGATGCCTGATGTGGGAATGTCTTTCTGTATGCTGTGAATATCAATTTTTAAATAAAGGAGCTGTTTTGGCTCATGACAGGCACCATAGAAAAAGTAGGAGGGGAAATCACAGCATAGGTAGGAGAAGCAGGGTGGAGTCAGGACAGACTGACCCAGCCACCCAAGAATAAACATGTGAGGAACACAGGTAAGCCACAGGTCACATGGCAGACAGATTAATGAGAATGGGTTGAGTTAAGATATAAGAGCTAGCTAGCAATGTGCCTGAGCCATAGGTCAAACAGCATGAACTTAATATAAGCATCTGAGTCATTTCTTGGGGCCTGATCAGCTGTGGGTGGCTAAGGGGTCTGGCATGGCAGGTCTGTGGGTCTGGACCTCAGGCAGCCCAGGCCAAGAAACCCTGTTGTTACAGATGGCATCCCAATGTGGGCCGAACTCTCACATAAAGCTAGAGAAAGATTCGAAAGGGCTCTATATCACAGAAACTGAGCCAAAGTGGCTTCCAAATTGTGTATCTGAAGCTGGTTATTTTACAGAGAAAGCCCGGCCTCCGGGCCACATTCAAAATGGCACCTGCGGACTGGCAGCAGGCAGTGTAAGTTGTAAGCAGGCTAGTTCCCTAAGAGTCACAGAAGACTCTGTAGCATGTGATTTATTTAAGGTTTCTGTTTACTTTGAATAAAAAGGAAACAGAGTCAAATGGTTTATTAGCAGCATTTCTTGAATCTGCTCCATTTGCGGGCAGTGAACAGAGACGCGGTCCCTTTAAGAAAACTTACTGATTCAGCTTTATCTGCAAAAATTATGTGGCTCTTTAAGAGAGTGTGAATATTTTAAAAGCTCTTCCAGTTGGAACATGATTAAGGATTCACAATAAAACAGATACAGATTTAAAAAAAGCTGTAAACAGGTTACAATGTTTGTAAAAGGTACATAGGCTTCAGAGAGAAAAGAAAGAAGGTAGAGAAAGTCTGTAAAAAGGGAAATAGAGTAATAAAAATATAATAAGCCACATAAAGATGGAAAATAGATACAGAATCTGGATTATAGTTTGTATTTTTTTTCTTTTAATTTTTTAACTGTTAATACGCTGACTGCGGAAAGACAATGGATTGCTAATGATGCTAAGTTAAACAAGAATATATAATCTAAAGGTATTTTGATTTTGAAATTTGTGTCTAAGGATTTATTGCTTTGGAAGAGTTCTGCTTTTGTTTCCACAGAAGATGAGAACCTGTGGATTGCTTCCAGGCAAATATGGTTTCATCAACCAGGACCCCCTGAAAAAAAACTCTCTTATGGGAAGAGATGGTCATATCAGCTTCAGGGCTGCAGACTATGATCCAGTCTCAAGAACTCAGGAGATTTTCAATGCCCCATAATCAGCAGGAAGTAGTAATGGAAAACTATGCCCAAATTCCCAAAATATTGTTTATAAATGTTTGTTTTCATTATAAGTGGTTAATGGTCATAGTCAATCTCTTTCTAAGAAGAAAAAGGGGATGTAGTATAAGAATGATTTTTTAAAAAAAATTAGATTATTGAATTTACTTAGATCAGGAAATCAACTGTTAATCTCAAAATGTTTTACATTGGTATGGATTTTAGTTTATTGATGCAAATCTAAGGTCAATTTTGTTATGCTGTATGTATTTTTCTACTCTTGTTTAAGGTGTGATGTTCATGTAACTGATTTAAAATTGTAATGTATAATTAATAAATGTATGTTAGTTAGATTTTTAGGTATACAAAGATATAATTCAATTAGATAGGTAATCTTCAAACACTTCTAAGATCTATAGAATATGGCATTTAAAATGTTTTAAGAACTTAGACTTTTCTGGACAGCGAGACGGGCCTCTTCCTGGCAGCACCAATCTACTTCAAGAGAAAACTGGGTATCAAAGAAACTCCATATGAGATTAGTTTCTTTGTGGCATCGGTTAACCACTGGACATGAACCTGTTCTTATATTGACTGGTTGACAGTATGCTGTTTAAACTGGACATGCAGGTTCCATAGGAAAGTGACCTCTGAGCTTTGGCAGAACAAGCCGAGATGGTCATTCAAGTTCCAGCTTTGCAGAGAAAACTGACTTGAAGAGAAGCGACTGACGAATTATACCAGAATGGGCAGATTTCCTGCTTCAGTGAAATGAAAAAGACTCTGGGCCTATAGGCTGAAGATGGATGTCCCAACTTTATAAAGGAACTTTGGGTGGCTGTTCAGGCAGATAGGTGTCATCTCTGTCATTTCTAGTTTTTGGAAGTTGCTTGTACTTCTGGTTTACTTGGGTAAATATATCCTTCTGTGGTCTTTGATGTAGTTGAAGATTAGATAGTTATAGGTATAGTTTTTCTTAGTCATTTGAAAGGTATATTGGATATGAAACTTTAGATTCATTAGGATAAGGTTGATATTAGAGTATGTTCTTTAATTTTTCTCAATACAAATAGACTAGATATTGTAACTGTAATTCTTGCTTGATGGCTATTTTGTTATATGTATATTTGCTATGTTAAAATTGAAACCTTTCTTTTTGATTAGACAGAAAGGGGGAGGTGATGTGGGAATGTCTTTCTGTATGCTGTGAATATCAATCTTTAAATAAAGGAGCTGTTTTGGGCCATGACAGGCACCATAGAAAGAGTAGGTGGGGGAATCAGAATAGGTAGGAAAGGAAGGGCGGAGTCAGAGACAGACTGACCCAACCACCCAAGAATAAACATGTGAGGAACACAGGTGAGCCACAGGCCACCTGGTAGACAGATTAATGGAAATGAGTTGAGTTAAGATGTAAGAGCTAGCTAGCAATGTGCCTGAGCCATAGGCCAAACAGCATGAATTTAATATAAGTGTCTGAATCATTTTTGGGGGCCTGAGCAGCAGCGGGTGGCTAAGGGGTCTGGGACTGCAGGTCTGTGGGTCTGGACCTCTGGCTACCCGGGACCAAGAAACCTTATTGATATACACTGGACTGCAAGTTCTTACTGTGGGAGCCTCTGAAGATATTTATTTTATTTTGATGAAACAAAATTTTATCCTAAGAGCTTTTAGAATGGCCACCTCTCTTGGTCATTGAAGGGGTTTGTGGATTCTAAGCACAGCTCCAGGGATTGACATGACTTGAGTGCTGAGGGAATAAAGAAAAGACAAATGCAGACAACCTGGATCAGGTGGACCAGGCTCTTCTATGGAGAAGCTACATAGTCCTGGAAGCTTAGCATGCTTATTACATACAGCTTAACAGGTAGGTGGGGTTATTACATACACTTGAACAAGGAGGTGGGATTATTGCATACACATAAACAAGGAGACAAGGTGGATTTTTATATATAGTTGAACCAAGAGGCAGCTTTAGTTAACCTTAAGAGCCATCTCCACAGGGAACAGTCTGTAGGCTGGAAACATAAGGGCAGGAAGAAAGCTAACATAGACATTTTCTGCATATATTATCAATATCTGCACATAGATAAAAGAAAGGTTTTGCCATCTACCCTGTGCCTCACCCGGGAAAGGCTCTGCCACTCACCTGTTGTCTAAAGTGTAGGGGTCCTTGACATGGCTGTGCTCATGTCAAATACTGCACTTTCACTCAGGACTTGCTCTCTACAGGTTTGCCTATGCAAATGAGTCTGGGCTCCCTGATGACCCTTCAGATTGTTATTCAGGTTAAAATTCTCTTCCTGGAATTTATGCTTAAGAAAGTGTCTTACTACTTGGGAAACTAAGTCTATACCTTCTGAGATGGAACTGTTTACAATGAGAAGAAAGAACAAAACCCATCTAAAGTAGATGGAAAATGGCAATACAGAGATACAGCAGGAAGATAAGTTAATGAGGAATGATGTGAATGGGAGAGACACAGGAGGCCCAAGTATTGCAGGAGAGCTCAATGATGTGTCAGTGAATGGCAGAGCTGTGGCTGGATGAACACCAGATCTGGGATCCCTGCATTGTCACTGCTTAGAGCCATCCAAATGGACTCTACACACATGTGACTCCTCATGCCATCCTGCCAGGATCTCAGTGTCCTGACCAATAATAAATGCCAAGCCAACCCATTGCCTGCCATCAACCTATTATACTCAAGGACCTCAGAGGAAACTAAAAGGAAGTGCTGAAAGAAGGAAGGAAAGAAATGATGGAGGACAGAAAGGAAGTGAATAATAAAAAGAGAGAGAAAGAGGAGGAAGGGATGGAGGGAGGAGAGAAGCAGGGAAGAGTGATTTCTGAAGTCAGAGAAAGAAGAGGAAGACATTCCTGGCCCCTTGTAGGTTATTAGTGATTACCTGGGAACTGCTGTGGAACACAGGCAATGTATGATTTGACAATGTTCTTGACGCATGGACATTTTCTTGCCTACAGTAGGGTTAACTTCTAGCTTAGGCTCATGACTCATTGATGCCTGTCACAGGAGTCTTCAAGTGGTGGGTGTTCTGTGATGGTTAATTGTCTGGATCACACCTGCAATTTAGAGTGGTTCCTCTCAGATGCCCCAGGAATGAGTAGTAATTTTAAGAATTTTAAAAAAATAAATCTCATCTCTTTGCTTGGCTTGCTGACTAATGTCAGAAGATGTAAGGTTTTGGCAGATGCCTACAGGGGAATTCCAGGTTCTCAAGTCCTAGAATGAAGAACTGTTCAGAGACAATCACAGCAGAAACACAGAGAGTTTATTAGGAAAAGACATACTTCTGAGGAAGGACACAGACTGGAGCAAAGAGAGGTTCAGTAGCTTCATGAACCCTCTGTGCTAAGAGTGGGGCTTTTATGCCACAAGCACAAGATTTGGGCTTATTTGTATAGCACAGTCTGTTTGGCTCATTTGCATGGTGAGAGTTTTCTACTTATTCAACTGCATTAGTTATATATAAAATATATAATATTTAATATATAATATAATGAATATAATATATATTCATTTATTTCAAGACTCATTATTAACTGAAATCTCTACCCTTGGGTATGCATTTGAGCCTTATAATGAGCTGTAGGTCACTTTCTGAAGTGCTTTTATGATTGTCTCAATAGGATGGATTTAGTCAGCCTTGGCTGGAGCAGTGGGAGGTGGTAGTTCAGCTTTTATGTTGGTGAATTTGCTTGCCACATGTACTGATTTTGTAAGACTTTGGGTTAAAGCTGTCTGGATCTCATTTTCTGCCCTATTCCATTACCTTATGTTCTTGACAAGGTGTGTGTTCATTCATTGCTCAGTACTCATGTTGCTTAAGTGGCTTGCTCACACTCACACCAGGTGGATAATAAAGAGTGTGGAGAGTGCCACCTTGTGGGCTGTGGATGGATTTCTTCAGGTAAATATGCTCTACCATTGAACTTTTGTCTAAGTCTCCACTGAAGATAGAGCATTATTGGTCAGTACCTGCATGAATATTTGATGTCTTTCTTTTCCTGTGGCTGCTACAACATATTGTCACAAAATTAGTGGGTCAAACACTAATGAGTCCATTGTCTTACAAGTTGAAGTTAGCAGTTGTTGTGTGGTTCTAGGTGAGAACACAGTTGTTGTATAACACTAGACATGAACAAACATCTATTCATCCCAGACAGGGAACAAAAGACATATCAAAGTAAGAATACTTACTGCCAAAGTCCAAATTTGTGGACTGAGTTTTATTTGGGTTATTTATGGGAGCAGAGATGACTCCAAGGCAGCTACATGATCAAAAGGGTACAGCTTACAAGAACTGCAACCAGAGAACTCAATGCATGACTTGCAGGCAGCTGAGTAGGTTTGAGGATTCTTTTGCAAGCAGCTCAGTTAGTCTGAGCCTCTCTCGGGCAGTTCAGCTTGTCTCTACTAATTTCAGACAGTTTCTGCTAGTCTGAGTGTCTCTCAGCATTAGGGAGAGACTTAGTGTATTTGGTCAGTTTCAGGAACTTTTGGAAGCATTTTAAGCCTGCCAGAATGTCTGTGCCACACTGACCACTTGCTGCATGGGTGAGGAAAAGCCCTATAATCGTGAGCTGATGATATTCTTGACTCAGCTATGACTTGGTTGATTTCCACTGCTGTGCCTTACACAGAGCCCTGTTGGTCATATTGAGCAATTAATATAGGGATGGGGTGGGGAAAAAGAACACACTGACATGGATTACCTGACTTTAGATGACATGAAAAAAGGCCATTGTCAAACTCACTAACCATAAGTTACAAGAAGGCTTCCAAAACCTCCATTTTTTCAGTGTTTTCCAGCTGAAACAGTTCACAGGCATCCTAACATTGATTAAGAGAATCTGCAAGGCTAAGGCATCCCGAGTGAACATTTTGTAAGCCAGATATTAGATTAAAACCTTGGACCAGAGACCCCCAAGTCCTTACTAGCTTATTAGACATAATTTTCATATCTTCAAAAAGGAGATCTTATAAACTATGGGTGCTAAACTGGAGGAAGAAAGAGACAAGCTTAACTAATAATTCTAGCCACCATTTCTCCCTTGTCCATCTCAGGACATTTTATATCTCAATGTAGTGGCCACTCAATTTAGTCTCAGAGGAAAAGCTCAGACTCTGGTCAAATGCCTCTTTTATGCTATCATTGTACGGAGAACATTTTAGCTGGAAGTGTTCAAAGCTATTGGCTGTCAGTCTACCTCAGGGCTATGACAAGCTAGAAGGTGAGGGGATCACTGGAAGTGAGAATTTCTCTCTTACTTTTGTAAGAGAAAGCCAGCTTCCATCTAAAGGCCTTAGACTCAAGTCAGACCTAGAAAATAACCAATTCTTCTGACATTGTTCTTGGACTATGAAGAGTCAAACAATTAAAGGGTCTACCACACTTTTTGGACTGATGCTATTCATGCTCCCATTTTCTCCATCTCATGAATGAGCCTCAGCTAACTGTACATGTATATTCCTTTTGGATATGGGAGTGACCACATTCTTTGGTTATATTTTCCAGTCTCCATCCCTTTTTTTTTTTTAACCAACATTGAACACGAACCCCAAGCAGACAGTTATACCCTCTAAGTTTTATGATAGACAAGTATCTTCATCCCTTTCTGGTCCTAACTAGTTGTCTTAGTCTCTTCCCTTTGTAGAAATATCACATCCAAGACTCATTTGAGATTTTTTGAGAGTTTAGAGGCTCTGTGACATTTTCAATACCAAATCCCCTACCCTATAATGGCTCAGAGATGTCTGATACCTCATATGTTTGCCCTGTAGTTCCTGTCATGGATCCTTGCACCACTCAGGTCCTTCTGAAGTCTGTTATACATCCATTCTTGGGAATGCACTACAATATTTTCTGTCAAAATTATTCTTAAATATACAACATTTTTCCATGAAGCATCAACATCCTTTAAAGCAGCGGTTCTTAACCTGTAAGTCATGATCCCTTTGGGGTCAAAAGTCAGATATCTGATATCCTGCATATCAGATATTTACATTATGATACACAATAGTAGCAAGATTACAATTATGAAGTAGCAACTAAATAATTTTATGATGGGTAGTCACCACATTATGAGGAACTATATCAAAGGGGCATAGCGTTAGAAAGTTGAGAACCACTGCTGTAAAGCCCAAGGCATGAAAGGCTTTATAGACTTTGACTGATAAGTGACTGACTCCTCTGTGGAACCATCTATGCAATAGCACTATTGTAGCAGTAAAATGTCAGATATATTTCATGGGATGGTATAGCACTTGTGGGTTATGGGAGGTTGTGGTCCTTAACAATCCCATAATTTTGGTCCTTAAACCTTCTCAGAAAAGATACTATTAATAGGTTTTGGTATACAGTGTTGGATTTCAAAGATGCTTTCTTTTGTATTTCCAAATATCCAAACTCTCAATTCCTACTCACCTTCAAGAGCTGGACCCCTTCACTTAGATTACACAGAAGCTTATCTGGATTATCTTACATCAGGACTTTCTGGATAGTCCCCATTCTGAAACCCACCCGTCCTTCAGTTTTACTCTTGAAGAAGCATCCTTCAATACATAAATAACATATTAGTTTGCAGCCTAAACAAGCTAATTTTGGAGCAAAATACTACTTTAACTCTTAAAAAAAATCTAGCTTTGTGTATCATCCAAGACTAAAACCTTCCCCTAAAAGGTCTAGTTCCTGGGACTTACATTAGTTCAAGGTTCAAAGAGTCTTTTCAGTTATTGCAAGGGCATCATTTTAACCGTGGTGCCCCACATCTAAAAACCATGATGGCCCTTCCTGAGCATGGCAAGGTTATGCAGAATTTGGACCCCTCCTTCTACAGTTCAACTTTATTAGTAGATCTTTCCATGAGGCATTAAAGGGACTAGAGAAAGAGCTATTAGATTGGACCCATGAGATGGAACAATCTCTAAAGTAGACACTGATCTTGCTAGACCCTTCTCTCTAGGTACATGGCCAAAAGAGTGCAGTCCTGGAAGCATCACCCAGACTTTTGGGTCCCACCAGAGCCTAAATCGCTTATGTTTCCAACTCATTACATCTGGTGGTACAAGGCTGCCCTGCTTCTCGCCCATCACTGGCAGCTGCGGCTGTTTTGATTGAAGAGGCATCTAAATAAACCCAAGGTAAATGTGATGGCTTATATCCCTATATTAAAACTTCCCACTCAAGAGTCTTTGGATGAGTCTCAACAAGGCCCAGATGCTTCTCTTATAAATTCTGGAGCATCCTGCAAACCCTTCCACACTTTTTATTCTGCTATCTTATTGCAAGATCCTAACCCCAAGGCCTCTATGTGGCATGCATGTGTAAACAACTGCAGTGCTAGACCTACAGGACACCCTACTGTCCCAAACCATGTCACAGTGTGGACATGTGGCAGGACGTAGGATTTCTAAGCATGCATCAGTGAGTATTACAGAGGTATTAGGATCTGAGCCCCTTCTTGGTAATTCCACATTAGCCCTCATTCGCTTTCATTGGGGATCTTTAGATAGGAATAGGAATGAGACTTAACTTCACACAAATTCATGCATTCCATGTGACTCACATACATGAAGCCATCTATGGAAAGAGGCACCTCCTCATTGCACATTACCCTGTTTTAAACATGCCCCTGAGCATTATCCTCACAGAGCCTGCACAGAAGACCAAGATGATTACTGTTAGACGACATCTAGACATGATAAAGAAACTGAATCCATAAAAAACAATATGGTTGCTTGAGCAATAGTTACATAATGGTGAAACCAATTAGCATGTTAATGTGGATGTAAAAATTTCATAAGGTCCCACCCCTAAGTGAAGAGGTAAAATGATAAATGGCTGTTGTGAGAGGAAAAACCAGTTTTCTCTAGGGATTAACTCTATGACAAATTATTAAATCCCAAGTGGTCATCCCCAAACACATGTACACACCAGCAATACTAAATGGACTTAGTAGGTTGTATACTTATATACAAATATGTGTCATGTATATGCATATATACAATAATAATAATGATAAAGTCATGAGTTTGAGGAGTCAAAGGGATATGGGAGGAGTTAGAGGCAGGAAAGGATAGTGAAATATGTAAATACAGTACTCGTGTGCTTAAAAAATAAATTAAAACAAAAATAGAAACAAATAAGATATTCCCCTGAGATTTTTACCTACTAGAAGCCATCAGGATTCCAACTCAGTTGAAAGACCCCACAAAAGGACCACACTGTTAGTTATCAGAATAACTTCTCTGAAATCAACAGGTTAATCAGACAGCTTGGTTTCCACTCTACATTGCTTTAATTACCAATCCAACTCTCTTTCTCATCCTTAATGTACCCCTCAGGAAACTCAAAGGTTTTTAAGTAAGTGTTTCATGGTCACTTTTGATAGATGGATTCAGAGTCCAGAAAGCCAACTGTCACTCCCTTGGCTCTCAAAATAGTAGATCCAAAGAATTTTTATTACACTACACACCTGGGTGCCAGATCCCTCTGAATTCTAACTGAACCTTTTTTTTAATAGGCATGGGAGGAGACTCTCAAAATGGATAGATAATTTCCAAAGTTTGTCTCATTTTCCTCTCAGACATCCTCTCTTTCTATAGCCCTCCAGTGTAGGGATCTATATTGTGGAATTATTGCCAAATAGACTTTCACTACCACGTTTCCATAGAAGAACTTCAATATCTACTAATTTTAGTTGATCCCTGGATTGGATAGAGTATCCTTGCTATGATTAAATTCCATGACTAACTTGAGGAAGAAAGACTCTATTTCAGCTTACATTTCCACATCACAAGGCAGGAACCAGGAGAGAGGAGCTGATGCGGAGGAGTGCTGCTTACTGGCTTGCTCTCCCATGATTTTCTCAGCCTGTTTTCTCATAGCACCAAGAACCTCAGAAGCAGCACTGCCCACAGTGAGCTGTGCCCTTCTACATAAATCATCAATTGAGAAAAATGTACCACAAACGTTTTTCATAGGCTGAGGAGGGGTTCTCAATTGAGGTTTCTTCTTCCTAAATGACACTGACTTGTTGACACAGCTAAAACTCTCCATCATAACATCTTTACTGTGTGGATAAAGATATTCTTTGTCAAAGCAGAAAGGGCCTCAGAGATAACCATTATCCTCTCAGAGTGAGTTTTCCTCACAGAGCCTTCACAGGGCTCCCTGGATACATACAATCCCTACAAGGATGGCCTTGCTTTCATTTCCAATGGAGTGACATTCTTACAATGAGGTACCATCTTCAGGCATACTGGCTCCCTAAAAATTCTAGGAAGCTTAAAAGAGACAATCTAGGGGCTGGAGAAATGGCTTAAGGATTAATGCTAGCTATTCTTGCAGAAAACCCTGGGTTCTGTTCCCAGAACCCATGTGGAAGCTTACAATAATCTATAATTTCGGTTCCAGGGGTTCCAAAGTAGTATTAAGGTAACTACATTATTTACTGATTTCCATTTTTTTTTAAAAAAAATACTACCAAAGTTTAAATTACTTAGTAATAGCAAAGGTTGCTAGCATTCTGAAAAATATAACTAGCTGTAATTTTGTCTGAGACCAGGTGATACTTTTCCTATGTAACTTTGATATTTCAAAATCTTATGTGACCATATTTTTTACAACTGTGCTACTATTGACCAATCACTGTATATACAGGGCTAATTCTCTGATTTTAGACCAAAAAATTCAATCCTCAGAGACTCTGGGGTCCCTCTACTCTAGTCCACTATATCAATATATTGATAGACAATCAATGTAGGAGTCATAGGCCAAACATTGAAGTAAGCCTTAAGGGGACAAGCTATTGTATTCTATATGAGATCAACATGTATCTAGCACTTCTGATTAAGTGACAAGCTGCTTTATGATAGTGGCTTCTCTTCCTAGTTCTTAGGCTGTCGGTGTGTCAGATTTTCTATCTTGGAATGATCTTCCTTTTCTAGGTTTTTTGTTTAAAAGGAAAATAGCCTGGCTTTGAAGTCTTGCTTCAAATGTAAGAAAATCAAAGTTCTAGGAATGCCAGGCATTTTCAGTTCTGGAATATTGACCACAAACAATATGGTCTGACAAACAATATGGGCAACCATGGACTGGTCCATTCTTTGAGTTCTCTTTGTACCTCTTTTGGGAGTACAAATCTCAGCTATAGAAATTAATCAGAAATATCTCTCTACACCTACAATCCATCTGGAAGTAGATGCTAGAGAAGCCTGACAAAATCTGTTTTCTAATAGGAATCCTGGATAACTAAAAGATCCTGGATGTTGTTCTATAGACCTGGAGGGCAAATGTATCTTCTTTAGTGCAACCTGTTGTTTCTGGGTCAATACTTTAGAAGATGTAGAGAAAAACCATTCAAAAAGTCAAAGAAAATACTACCTTATTCTTTGTATTATTTTTCTGAATAAAAATTCACTATAGATCTCTTGGCTGGGACAACTTTCAGATGTCTTTTATGAATAGTTTTGGACTCTTGTATTTCTTATAGTTCTATTGTTGTTCTTAATTCTGAACTGTCTCTTTGGTCCATGCTTACATAAGCTTCTGGAATGGTTGGCATCTTCTATAATAAAGACTATTGAACTCCAGGTGGTATTGTTTCAGGAATGTCAATCATTGCTACCAACATCAATAACTATTGTCTACCTTTGAGGTCCTCTTGGTCTCCATAAAGTGCCAGTCTGTCCTTAAGCCTACTACAATATTGCTCTGTGAGCCCTACAAATACAGCTTAAGCTTTTTATTTCATATGACTCTATAACTCATGGTATGTGAGCAATAACAACCAGAACCACCCAGCTTCTTTTTTTAACTCTGGCAGAAAAAAATATCATTTCTTGTTAATGAGCTGAACTTTCTGATCTGTAGAGACCAAAGAGCCAAGATAAAAAAATCAAAAATCTTCTGCTTTTTAACAGTCAACCCCAGACCACTTGGAACCTGACCTGTGATGCCTGGTGCAAAAAATTAGAACCTAACTTTCATATATTCCCAGTGTCTCACCTTAAAGGGCTTTTCTTTGTCACCTGATTTTAAGGATGTCCCTAGGAGGTCCTGGACATTAACTGAACAAGAGTAGTTGAGGAAGTAAGGGTTTCATTATAGAAATCCCAGATGTCTGTTCTATCAACTCAACACGTGCTCTGTGGACCTACCTTTTTTTGGACGTGGATCTTTTTTGCCTACTGATACATTTATGCCATGCTTTAAACCTGAAATGTCCCTCCCCCATATTTGAATATCTGTTTTGAATACCTGTTTTGAATACCCATGATTTGAATACCTGTTTCCCAGCCAATGGTGCTATTTTGTAAGGCTTGGGAAACTTCAGGAAGTCAGCTGTTTCAATAGTAGGGCACAGGTTCATGGCACTATATTATTTCTAAAAGCTGTCTCTCTATTTCTGTTTCCTGGCCTGCCATAATGTAAATATCCTCTTACATACATTCTTGCTCCTCTGCCATGCAACTCAGAGCCAAGATAAATCTTTTCTCTTTTGTATTGTTTCCATCAGATATTTGGTCACTGCAATGAAATAACTAACAGAAAATTGGCACCAGAAGCAGTGAGTCATTACTGGGCTAGATCTTACCACTTGTTTCTGAGGTCATTGGAACTGTCTTTGGTAGAAAAAAATTGCAAGATTTTGGAGCTGTGGGCTAGGAAAGAACTAGAATGCTGAATGCATAGCTTAGTGGGTCATTTTATGGGGGCTCAGAAGATCAGAATGCAGATTAAATCACAGGCATTAAAGTGTTTTCATAAGGTTTCAAGTAGGGACAACTATGACCATAACACTGGATCTTGTACTGCCACCACAAATGTCAGTGAGCAGAGACAAGGATTTGATCTTTAAATCCAATAAGAAAGTAGTTGGCCACTCCCATGACATTCATGCCACTATTGCAGAAGTGGTCATGCCTTGACAGGTCAGTCATTCCTGGTCACAAGTGGGTGGGATTGATAATTATTTTCTCCTTTTGCATTAAGAATAGCACCTCTCAGCACCATGAAATGTAGTCAGTAAGGAGAGATTAATCTCTCTGTAGCTCAAATATACAGTATCTTTGATAATAGGATCTTTTAATCAAGTTCTAGAAGGTATTCAAGAATATTGGCATTATCCAGCAATATTTTATCTACGGGGCCTCCCTGGTCAACAGTTCCTAAAGAAGTAATGGTAACCCATTCCTGTCACTGGGCTCTTTATGGCTAGTCTGTGATGTGTAGTGAGGTTGGAATTGTCATCTTGTTATACTATAACTACATTTAAACTATTTTATATATGTGCAAGTCTGTTTTAGGATGTTTGTACAGTAGTGGGTTTTCTTATAACTTTTTGGAAAGGTCTTCAGTGTTAGGTTATGCTCTATAAAATGAAACCCTTATCTGTCACCATTATTGTGATCAGCAGCTTGTGGCTATAAAGGTCATTGGCCAAAAAGGAGAACTCTTCCAACATTATTCTGTTAACCAAACATAGTCTTAAACACACTTCTAATGGATTATCATTAAACCCGTAGATTAGTGCATCTCTCAGCTTTCATCAGAGAAGCATTTTCTTTCGGAGATGATAATTAGCATATAAAATCACAGCCAGTCAAGAGGCAGTCGGGAAATCTGTATCATAATTCTTCCTTCCAAAGCTTTGGGATTGTTATATAAGAAAACAAGAGGTGGTGAATGTTTACAAGAAAACGTTTTCCAGATACAGCAGGGTAGATACATGTGTCAACTCACAATGATTGTGCCAGCATGTACAAATCTTGTACAAGCTCAAGCCAGAAAAAAATGAAGCTTGAAGAGGGAGATTGTCACAAAGTCCCACCCTAGCTGAAGAGCTACTGGTAATTAACAGATGTCGGGAGAGGGTCAGTTTTCTTCAAGAATGTAGGTCCTGTAGGTTACACGTATGTATTTTTTCAAGACTGACCATTTGATGTTGGAGAACCAATTGGTCAGTTCTTCTCTGAGAAAGATTATTTCTCTTACTTTAAGCATTCCTTATCCAATACAGACAAGTAACACTATTTAGATAACGTTAGATTTATATATACATATGTATATGCATATAATGACAATTAATAAAAAGGAATGTGAATGTGAAAGAGAGCAAGAAGGGGTATATAGAAGTAAAGAGAAGGGGGAATTGGTATAATTATAATCTCAAAAGATAAAAAATAAAAGGTATAGCCTAGGTAAGTTGATTATATTTCAGTAGAAGGCCATATATCCAGGAGCATATGGAAACCATAATGTGAGTTTGATGGGTTCAAAGAAAAAAGAGAACATGGAGTTGGGGGAGTAGGGAAGAGGAGATGGGAGAAGCAACAGAGAGGGAGAACAAAGAAATAGAGGAAGCCATTGTGGGGTTAGAGAGAAACCTGGTGCTAAGGAAACACCCAAGAACCCAAAAGATATCTCCAGCTGGGACTCCAAGTAATAGTGGAGAGGGTACCTGAATAGGACTTCCTCATAATCAAATGAATGACCCCCTAATTGACATTGTAGAACCTTCATCCATTTCAGAATCCTAGGAGCTGCATCATGATTTTCTATATGTATCAGTGGAGCTGCTAGTCACAAATCCATGTGAGACAGTGTGGGGGTATGTTTCAAATTTAATAAAAACAGTCTGAGATATCAGAGGACAGATCCACCTCCTTCAGTCTTTGTTTTTTTGTTTTTGTTTTTTCCAGACAGAGTTTTCTGTGTAACAGTCATGGCTGTCCTGGAACTTGTTTTGAAGACCAGGCTGACTTTGAACTCACAGAGATTCTCCTGCCTCTGCTTGCCAAATGCTGTGACTAACAGTGTGAGCCATGGCTTCTTCTGCCTCTCCTGGCTTCTTCTGCCTGCTCTATCTTTCTATGTCTGCCTTCAATACCTTCTTTGTTCAGTTAAGGCATGGCACTATCACTGCATGCCTGGGAGCCTGGAACTCCTTCTGTAACCTAAGATGGCCTCAAACTCAGATTTGATTGGATTAAGGGTTAGGCCACCACTCCTGGATATTCCCTGTGCTGGGATTAAAGGTGTGAGTTACCACTGTTTGATCCTCCTAGACTGACTGTGGGTAGACCCCAATGATATCTCAGACTGTTTTTATTAAATTTGAAACATATCCCCACAGGACAGGAGCGTTCACTACAGGGTTGGCTTAGTCCCAGAGTCTTCTCTAGATTGATTTGAAAAACTTATCAATTCATAATTTTACATTTGACTCTACAGGTAACATCATGATTGTAGAATTAGCATTTGAGAATTCCCTACCTCCTAATGTAACCTCAAAATTCATGCTAATGGGATTTTCACATTTGGGTCCAGTCATAAAGACCTGAGCAGGTAAATCTTGGAGTCACTGAATTTACATGTTCCCAGCTCAGAGCAAATGATATACTGCTCCATTACCTTCTCCCTTCAGTCCTTGTATTGTGAAGGGCTATCTTTCTGTGATCTATTTAGTGTCCAGACTTTAAAGTTTTAATGAGTATTTTTTGTTTGTCAATTTTCTGTTTATATGCTCCCCTCAGTATAGCACTGAAGTTATCTACTGTCTGTTACCAAGTGAAAGAAGTTTATAATTTACTTTCTTGTAAAAATATCTGTTTTGGGTGAGCTACCTGCAGACATGTGTTACAGCACTGTGAGTTATGATTGAAGAATCCATGTTATAGATTAGATAAGAATCATTTAAATAGAAACACACAAAGCTTGATTTTCTTATTGGCAATTTGATAGACATGTTATGGTCAAACCTTTGTTTATCTGAGAAATTATGTCTCCATATTTGATAATCCAATGTCACAGATATCTTAAGAGAACTACCTCAAATACCACAAATCAATATATGTGTTAAATTATAACTATGAATTAAAATAAAGCACAACGAGGCCTATTAAATGTTATTCTCAGTGGCATAAGTTCCAGAAACTTCTCTTCTACCTTAAAGAGAATAATACTGGAAATTTCCATAGACCATTGAGTCCTTGAACATTGCCACAGAGGTTACCTTGAAGGTTCTCTAAAATGTATCTTATTATAAGTATATATACCAAGAAATCTCCACCACTTCTGTATGTTTTGACTCTCGCTGCCAGCCTTCATTGCACAATCTATAAAATAGACTGAGACTACCAAAGAGCCAGTAGAGGATAAAGAAAGGTCTTTCTTCCTGATACCATTACTCTCTGGTCAACTCCTAGAATACATGGCTTATGCAGTGTCCTGTTCCATCATACATTGGGTTCCTCCAGGCCTGTCTTGCCAAAGTCCTTTTGATCAGTTTGTATCTCTGCTAACCACTTCTCAGTCTCTTCATGTGTACCCTGGCAGCTGATTTATTTTATCGAGGACTCACTTGCACTCCATAGTATTGTACCAACACATCACCCAGTGGTTCTGAAATACAGTGAGCCATAGACTCATGTCCTTCTCTGAAGCTAAGATCATGGACCTAGGAATGGCAGTCATTCCTTACATCTGTCCTTCTTGTGTTCCTTGGCATGATCCTTGGCTGTTGCTTTTGTTCCTTGAATTAGTTTAAAAGTTCTTTTTAAAATTAAGCTGTGTCTGCTCATATCACGGTGATATTTCTTCCTCCTGTTTGAACATAACTGATATGATATTAATATCAACAATGATGTGATAGGCCCCCAGACCTTAGCACAAATGATGGCACATTAAAGGCACCATTCTAACCTAAGAAACAAGCTCAAAGACCTCAAAACCTTGTTGCATGAATCCTAATTGATCCTATAATAAAAGCTTGGAGCTAGATATTGGGATAAATATTGAAAGATCAGAAAGACAAAGGAACAAGCCATAGCTACTTTTCACCTTGCCAACTCCTCAACCAAAAGGGAGAGATCCTGTCTTCACAAATCCTCAGACTGAATGTCTTTTGAAACCTGTCTCCTCCCATTTTATATTCCTTTCTCCACCCAGCCATATCACTTGCTGGCTCAACATCCCTAGTGCTGGGATTAAAGGTATGTAATGCCACTGTCTGGCTCTGTTTCTCTTTTAAACTTAATTAATCTTGTGTAGACCAGGGTGGCCTTGAACTCAGAGATCTGTTTGCTTCTGCCTCCTGAGTATTGATATTAAAGGTGTGTGCAATCATTGCCTGGCCTCTATGGCTAACTCTGTGGCTGGTTCTGCTTTTATCTTCAGACAAGCTTTATTTCTTAGAGCATACTCAAAATATAAAAATAAACACCTGTTGTGGGAATTTGCCCTGCCAGTGACATTGGCGTATGTGGCCAAATGGGTGTGTTCTTTTCTGGGTATGCGAATATTTAAAACTGAAGAGAGGGTATGCACTTTCTTTCTCTTGAGTGGTGAAGACTGAAGCAGATGGCTTGGAGCAGTGTGTGGTTGGTCCCCATCTTTCCTGGGCAAAGCAAAAGGACTCTGCGACTGGATCTACCTTGTCCTGTATCTGTGAGTCTGTCTCCCCCATAGCATCCTTAAGTATACACACACACACACACACACACACACACACACACACACATACGCACACGCACATGCACACGCGCGCGCACACACACACACACACACACACACACACACACACACACACACACATGCTATGGGCCTGATTTCTAGGTTCACTCAAACACTTGAGAAAAAGAAGTATGTGGCATTTACCTCTTTGCTCAAGTGACAACTGAAAACTTGAATGCCCTACAACAGTCCTAAAAGAATTTTTCAATTTTATAGCCATAGGAAGAATGTTGGAGGAAATTAAACGCAGAACTAAATGATGCATGTTGGTGAAATTATGACAGTAAGGATTAAACCCCAGGGTAGCAGATTCAAATGTACACATTCAATCATAAGCAGGAGGACTCTTCCCTCATTGAGAATATTTCAGCACCTAGAAGATTGGTCATCGCTTATTTACCATGGTGTCACAGGAATCAAGTGGATGTGTGGCTTACTATAGAATTATTTCATCCATATAGCAGGGAAAGCATCTTCGCCAGTTGGTTAATTTGAGTCCTTGAGATCAAAAGCCATGTTTCCACACCCAGTTCCAAAGCCCATTTTTTTCAACAACTCTGGAGCCTCTAGATTAAAGCAGAAGCTGTATCCATTAGAAGGGCCTTGCATTTTGCTTTAAATATATAATTATAATATAACATATTATATATGTAGCTTTTATTACTTTTTATTTAATGAGGCATGTTGCTGTCAGAGGATAACCTACAAGATTTGGTTCTTTCTACTATGTAAGCCCTGGGGATAGAACTCTGGTAATCAGACCTGATAGCAAAAACTTTAACCCATTGAGCAGTCTTTCTAGCCTCTTAAAACCTTTGACAGAAGGGATTGACATCCATTTTCCAGATCAGACATGTGCAGAAGAGAAAAAAATACACACACACACATACACACACACACACACACACACACACACACACACACACACACACACACACACACACACACACACACACAAGCTGTTAGAAGCATACTCTGGATTAGCACCAGCCTCAAAATTTACAATTTTATTTACAGTTGACATCTTTTCTCGAACACAAATAAATGATTCTTACATCTCTGTGCCACCATGAAACATGGGACAGGTACACTAGAAAACAGGCATACATCTCCCACTTGCTCTCTGACCACAGAGTGGGGGTCATTTAATAGTAGGGGCCGGGGAGGAAGGAAGTACTTGCACCATCCTTCCTATGAGGACAGTAAAGAAAAGTACTGTACCACACAGACTGTGATGAGACATAGACCCCCATAAAAGACTCAAAAGAGAATTCCACATCCCGTTTTCATTCTCCCATCTAAAATATTCAGAAGCCAGGTGGATCTTGGGAAATAACTGTCAATAATTCTGAAATTAGTCATTCAGTAACTGCAGCTGTGGTGGTGGGTGTCTTTAATGGAGCAGGAAAACACAGCATCAGGCCACTGGCAAGAATTCACTGGCCTGACTTTCTGTTCATCTCAGTTAGTATGAACAGGAACATCTGCCTCTGTGTGGGAGGGTCAGTGGCCTACTTCTGCAGTATTGTCTCAGGGATATATGTCTGTTCCTTGCACTCTCCAATAGAAGGTTGACACTGTGATCACAACAGTCCTTTGAACCTCACTATTGTCCTTTCTGTTGATGATCTTTGGCTGATTGAATCAGAGCCGGAAGAATGTAGATACTGTTTTAGATGCTTCGGTAACTGGGGACTAATACGAGAAACATCTAAACTATTTCTGTATCCAAACTTTATGTTGGAGAGGATGACCATAGCTAACTCAAAAGCATGCCATCAAATCCTAAACCATGGGAAGAACCTTTTTTGCTCTGCTGTAAACCTGGCTGAGTGGTACCAAGAGAAGATAATGACACCAGAGGATGATATCTATTGGGTACTTCAGAAGCCAAACACTGAAGGAATCATTGATCGCAAGCAGGATCTTTGTATGTTCCCTGACGACAATTGGACATTGTGCACTAGTGGTTCCAGAATGTAGAGGAGCTGGGGAGCAGGGTCTCAGGCGGCAGTGAGTAGGGTGGGTATGAATGACCAGGAAGACTGTTTGGGAGGACAGCTGTTTATTAAAATGGAGAGGCTAGCTTACATAGCTTGAGGGGAAGAAGGAGGTCAAGGCAGGAAGTGCTGTAGTGTGGGGGAAGGGCTGGGGCTCTCCAAACATATCAGTCAGATGCTAGTCATGGGATTTCTGAGAAGCTAGGTTGTAGGAGGGAGAAGAAGCTTGACTGACTTTATCATGATGTGGTCTTTGTCTCTGTGGAATCAAGTAGGCCCAAGCCTGATTTGGGTAGGGTGCTGCTCCATTCCTGCCATGCTGTCTGAGGTATCTAGCATATGGGCAATGCTCTACTGTCTCTCATCTGGCCTGGGAACCCATACCTTTGAGTTGGAGACACTGCATACCATGAAGCCAGAACTAGAGAATTATCAGCATAATGTGTCTGGCAGGAGGAACACACCAGAGTCAGGAAGAAAGTCTCATTCCAAATATTCTCCTTATCCCTCTCGCCAAGAAACATTGTGTCCCAGGCGACACAGGAGAATCATGTCAAGGACTTGTCAACCACCCCGAAATGGTTGAAATTTTTAGTCTACCTGCAAGCTAGTGAGTTAAATCATCTTGTATTCATAATTACAGTTGGAGTAGAGAAATCATGAAGGTCATTTTAAGAATTTTCTCACAACTCATCAGGCAAAATGAACTTTAGACTGGCACAAGTCTCCATGACTTTCAGGTCCCAGTGGGAGGGACACAGAGATATTAAAGAGGATGAAGCTGGTAGGATGCTTGCATCACAGCTGAAAAAACCAGACCTCAGGGAACTGCAACCTTTTGCAAGCAAACACACCTGCATAACCTCTCTCCCTGTTGTGTGTCATACTGGGCAGTAAATATGCTCTAAGAAGCACTGCCTGTAGCTTCCACTGGTGTTTACCATCCTTTCAAAGAGGGTGACTCAAAATACCTCAGTGCTTTTGTTTTCAGGAAGATACAAACAGGAGAGATTTGTGGAGAAGAGTCTCTGTGTATTCCACCATCTAGCTGCACCGTCATAACATCTGCCAAACTTTCATATTAAAATGCATTTCTTCAGCCACTGTGATTTAACAATGGTAGGGAGAGGGAATCTTCAGCTGATAATTTTAAGTATTTACTTACCGATCCTGTTTATAAAATCATAAGTGTCTCACTTGGGGTAACCCATAGCGGACCTGACCAGTTTCTCACATATGCTAAAATAGAAGAATTTAGAATAAGAGTCAAGCAGATTTACTTCCTTTTTTTAATCAACTTTAATTAACATGTATTTTAATTTTACAGTCTGACATATCTTCTATGACACGTCAATATGTACATAGATTATACTTTGATTGCATTTAATTTCCCCACCGTCCCCTCATACCTTCTCACCCCTTATAGTCCTAGTACAACTCTGGGTTATCTTTTCTCAGGAGAAAACAGACAATACTTGTCTTTGTCTGGCCCTTTTCAAAATACACGATGATGTCATTTTCCACCTAGTTTCCTTTATGGGTATATAAGTATCCATTGTGTACAGATACATTACATTTTCTCTATCTGGTCATCTGCTGGTAGGCTTCTGGGCTGATTCCATAGTTTAGCTACCATGAACACTAAGTACCTCAACCTACATGAGTATTCAGATATTCAGATATCTCTTGTTACATGCTGAATTTCTTTCCCTTGGGTGGACATCTAGGATTGGTACAAAGGGATCACAGAAGTTTTAATATTTATTTTGAGGACTCAACATATTGTTTTTCTTAGTGGGTGTACTAACTTAACTGTCAATTTGGTCTCCATGGTCTACTTCACTGAACTGAGAGATGCTGAGGACTAGTGGAACATATTTGACATATTTGTGGAGGATTTCACAGAGAGGAGCCTCCCTGACCCCAATTTTCCAGCTGTATAAACATGCATAACCCACAGCTTCTTCAAAGTCCCTGTAAATAAATAGGCATCTTTGAAAGACAAATAAAATTTCCTAAAATTGAATAGATATATGAGCAAAGCTTATCCAGATTGATATTTGGTTAATGTCCCAAAGGGTCCAGAATTATTTTATACACCTTTAAGGACTCATAGTTTGGGGGAGTATAAATTCTGAACTAAGCTCAAAATCTTAACAGCCTTTTCTAATGGGGCTGGCCATGTCCCATTCAAGCTCCCAAAACTCTAAAGACGCGCCTCCCAGGCTTGTCAACTAACACCTAAATCCCACCACACTGAACAGCCCATCTATTTATGTGGTTGTTACTTTTGATAGGCTTAATCAAGATATTGTCAGAGACAAGGGTCATGTAATTTTACCCTTCCTTTATATAGAACCCAGTTGAACTAACTGTTGCATGTAGAAAGTGATAGTTCAAATTGTCTGCTAACTGTAGCAACATTGAGGGGGTCTGGGCAGACACCTTCAGATCTTAGAGAATCTATTAAAACTCATGCTCTCCCATGGAGGAATCAAGAGAAAACAACAGGCAGGGAACATAAAGTTCTAGGTGACCGCTGTACCTCAGAGGAACCACCACAAAATTAAATTATCAGTGTGGTCACGGATTTAGATAGCACATTCAATAGTCTATGGCTTTCTGCTTCAGACAGTGCTTAAGAAATTCTGACTATGAAGTTATTTTTGCATGCAAGCCAGAAAGTGGAGAAGACTGATAAAAGGAGAAACCAGAACAATAAACTTTCAGGGGAATTAAGAATTGCATATTATCTTGGAAGATGAATTCCTAACATACAGGTTAGGCAAACAGGCCAGTCAAAAGAGCAAAACAAAATCAAGCCTACTTATTTTTCTTCTTATGGTAACTATGGAAGTCCTATTAATTATATTACAACTGTACAAGATATGGTTCCCTAATTCTAGTAAGACATAGAAGAACATTGGATAGAAGATTAAATTACAAAGATAAATTAGACAGACAAGGAAAGTGGGGCAAAAGAATTTTGCATTTTTGACTTCTTTCTGTCTGTATTTTTTATTTTTTGGACACAAAGCCTCTTTAGGTAGTCCTGGCTGTCCATGAACTCACTATGTAGACCAACAAGGCTGTGTTCAGACTCACAGAGATCTGCTTCTACCTACCTCATGAGTGCTTGTATTAAAGATGTGCACCACCATGTCCTGCTCTACCTTTCTAATCTGACTTTCCTTAAATAACATCCTGTGTAGATTGAGCTGGTTCTGAGGATATTCAGATTTACAGACTTTCACATATGTCCGACTCCTTGTTTCCAAAGGTAACACCTCATCACTATGGGAGAAGGAAGCCTTCATCTTATATTCTTGCTGAGACCTGGAGTTACCTACGCCAGAGTGACGATGGTTTTGATTTTTAATTTTTCTCTCCCTCCTTCCCTCTCTCCCTCCCTCTCTTTCCCTCTTTCTTTCTTTTTTGTGTCAAGTAGTCTATCTAGGTAGCTCTGGATGTCCTGAAACTCACTTGTAGAACAGGCTGTCTTCAAACTCACAGAGATCCACCTAACTCTACCTAGCTCATGAGTGCTGGGATTAAAGGTGTGCATCACAATGTCCCATTCCACGTTTCTCATGGTTTGTTATTGCTTTACCCTCTGAATGAATATGGAAGTTTCTCTTTTGACCTCTGCTGAATTATACCAAGTTCTCTCAATAAGTTGTGTCTATTCATTTCTTGTATCCCCTTGAGTATATATCCCTACAAAGCTCAAAACTAGATCATCCCTCCCTGTGTTAGGTTCTCAGTTAGGAGGGATCCCTCGTACCAATCCTTTCTATAACACATCTGGAGTGGTGGAGGAGAGATTAAGGAGGTTGCACAAATCTTTAGATAATCAGAAATTTTGTGTTGGTATTTTATAATATTGAAGCTATAGAATTATGTATCTTGGCTTTATTAAATATGTATTAATATGAACTATGCCCACAAACAGACAGATACACAGTAAATACATACTACAGACAGACAGACAGACACAGACACAGACACACACACACAGAGGAGCAATGCCCTCTGGGGCTCCATTACCTAAATTTAGATTTGCAATATGGCTTCATCTTTTATCAATTGATCTCAACTTGTCATCAACTAGGAAAGAAAATTCCACTTTCCCTGAAATACTTTGAATCTATTATATTTAAGTATCTCTAATAAGCCTTAATCTGGGACCAAGATTTTCTCAATCTCACATACTTTGGTTGTGAACCTGCACAAGGGTAAAATCCCAACCTCCCTGTTCTAAGACCAAGTTGCTGTCTCAGAACTATGTCTCACTCTAAGCAGACTTCTCCAATTCATCCATTCTTAATGCCACCTGTTAACAAACTGTACTAGCCAACTCAAAGCTCTATCACTATCCTGTGGATCTGAGAAAATTTCTAAATCACAAATCTGGAGTGAACACCAAATCTACCCTAAACACCAGTAGTTTCTTTGTAACAGTAGTTTAGAGTCCTGGGATAGAGTTCCACTACTAGCTTGGAGCTCTTCACCAGCCACTTAGAAAGAATTACCAGGGACAGGCCCCTTTAGCTCATTGCCTCTTGTTGAGAGCTGGGAATAAACAAAAGCCTGAGAATCTTCAAGGAGAAAACCCCATCCATGGAAGGGCAAATTTGTCATCAAATTAATGCATTTGCATTCTCAACTTTGGCTAAATTCAGTAAGAATTCACTAGAGAAGTTCTAGTGAATGAATGGAGCTATGGCTTTGGCAGTCATGTCTGATTCCAATGTGTAACCACATGGAGCATGTTTTCTTCTTATAACATATGACAAGCACACTGATCATGGTGCCTTCTACAGCCCATGGACTCTACAGCTAAACTCCTTAGCAGGCTCCTGGCAGACCTCCCTACTCCACAGATACTTTTCTAGGTTGTTTCTATACAGTAACTGTGTCAAAATGTCCCTATATTTTAATTCTTGAATATTCTTTGAACTCAAGAATAGTTCAGTTACTAATATGTTGTGGAATAATATTTTTGTACACTGTGAAAGTGTGTCTTTACCAAGGAGATTTCTGAGTGGTTTAATAAAGAACTGAATGGCCAATAGCTAGGCAAGAAGAAGTTAGGTGGAACAGCAAGAGAGAGAGAGAGAGAGAGAGAGAGAGAGAGAGAGAGAGAGAGAGAGAGAGAGAGAGAGAGAGGAACCTAAATGTAAGAGAGAGAGAGAGAGAGAGAGAGATGCCAGGGGACATAAAAAGAAAACAGAAGGTATAAGATAGAAGAGAAATAACAAGCCAGATGGCAAAATGCAGATTAATATAAATAGATTAATTTAAGTTTTAAAAGCTAGTAGTATAAGCCTAAGCTACAGGCTGAGCTTTCATAATTAATAATGTCTCCATGTCATTTTTTGTGAGCTGGCAGCCCCAAAGCAATATCTACCTACAAATGATATCCAACATGGAGGCGCCAATGTACAAACATAGGACCTGAGAAAGCTAAGAAAAGTTCTGGACAAGGAGCCAGAAGTAGCTTCCTAGATCTGCAGACTCTCAGGCAGACTCATGCCTGAAGCCGTACAGAGGTAGGGCTACCAGTTGATGCTTGAAGGCTGGAACCAGCTGCCAGTGCCACACTCTAAGCTGAGCCATGCAGTGGTTGACATGATAAATTTAAGATTTGTCTCATGCAATCAGAAAATGCTATAGATGCATAGTAAATCCAGGTCCAGACACATATACAAAAATCTGTAAAAAGGTACATTATGATTAAAAATGTGCCTAGATGGCAAAGAAAGAAAATAGTTGGTATAGACAGTCATAAAGTTGTTTAAAAATAATAAAGTCTTTTAAAAAGCAAAGTAATATAAAAATAAGCCACATAAGATGGGAAATATTATAACTCAGGGAGTTTACATCTTATATGGTACTTTGCTAATTTTAATTTTTTGAATGCTAATGATCAGATAACATTAGCTTAGCATTAAGCAGTAGCTTAGCTGCAGAAAGATATAGGACTGTGGAAGGGATTGCAGAATTAAACCAGCCTAGATACTTTAGGAATGCCTTACTTTATAAATGGAAGTCCAAAAATAGATTGATTTGGAGAAGAGGTCATGCTTTTGTTTCCACAGGAAATGGATGGCTATAAATTTTCAAAGTTAAAGATTGGCTTTTATTGGAGGAATCCCCCTGAAAATCCTGGCTACATAAAGAAATAAACCGAGGAAAACTACTGTAAGACAGGTGACATATATTTTATCTTCTCAAGCATATGCCTCCCCATCTACTTTTTAAAAAATATAAGTCAAGTGTCTATGATAGCTCCCATGGGGCCATCTATTAGAGGCTGATTCATGTTGTATTATTTCAGAACATACAGCCCTTGCTTGTATCAACAAGAAAGTTGTTATATTACCCAGTGTTTCTACTTCCATGGCACAGAGACTGATCCCATAAGCTCCCCAATCACAAGGTAGACTCTTCTTAAATTCAATCAATTTAGATGCAGGCCTTTCCAATTATAACAAATTCCTGGACTTAGTTGTATGAAGTCCCTGTCTTCATATTGAATTATTGATTTTTTTTTAACAATAGTCAACTGCAAAAAATGTCCACATGTCTTTTTCTTGTTGAAATTCTTCTCTTACATGAGCAAATTCTTTCAAGGAAAAGAGCCCAGTCTCAGTTGCATGCCTTACTGCTCACAGCAAAGGGCAAACAACAGCTGTCACATCCTGCTTATGATTCTTTCTCATACATGCTACTTCTAGAAATTTCAGTACACTTTCCAGTCTTTCAGCTATTTGGGGGATTTTCCATACTTTCTTGACTTTGAGAACCCAATAAATGAGGTGATGTTTATCTTCCATGTCTTGGTTTATATAGGTAAGTGTGCTTTTTTGTCTCTAAATTAGCTAATCCCCAGTGACATCAGCTATATCATAGATGTGGGTATATGAGGCATAAAACCATAAAATGGGGCTAAGACAAGGAGTAAATGTGAAGCTACTTTCTGAGACCAAGTACATCAGGCTATCAAGAAGAAAAATGGAATATGGTAACTTCCCACAAGCTCCTCTGTTTTTCTTCACCAAATGTTGTGAGGCCAGCTCTCAAATCTCTGGTTTTACTCTTGAAAGAAGACCCATAGGGCACTTATCATGATTTCTGTAAGTTCCCAAATCTCCCACAGATGTAACCATGCTTTGACATTAACTTCTAATGATTTCTTTCTCACTGGTGTTACTCCTTTAATCAGCTGGTGACTTTCCAGGTGGTATAATAAACTCCAGCTTGCCCTGGGACAAGGTGCCAGGATTCTATTTCTGCTGGGCAGTAACTTTCTGATGTAATCCCTTGAGCATCACCGAAAGACATCCCCAGAGTGATGTATCTGCCTGTAGTGGGAGGGGCCAGGCTCTAAGTCACTCTATAAGTTATAGGGCACCTGGATCTGTAGAGGAGAGAGTTCTACAAGCTCTTTCCAGGTGACAGTTTTTCTCAGCTCATTCTGAGGGGACAAGGCCACCATGATCTTGGTGATAATTCTCTTCACAGCTGCATGTCTCCTGGTCCTGGGGGTCAGTGTATGGGTTCTGATAAAGGAGATCTTCTTTGTCCATGTTCCTGTTGCCATCACTCACCGAGTGAGATTTCACATTCTACACTACGCATTCTCTCTGACAATAGCATTGGTAAGTTTTGTTTTTCAGTGACTGTACTGTCTGGAGTAGACAAAATCCCAGCCATGGGAAAGAAATTGGCAAAGAACCACAAAATTTAACAGCACCTGATAATATACACTGCTCAGTGATGATGACAGGCATTGTGATAAGGACTTCCTAAATATTTTGTCCTCCTGTATAGTGTCCATTAAATGGGTGCTGAGTATTCTCTCAGTTCAGATACTAATATGGGGGCAGCTGGTAGGGGAAAATTCATAGAGGTTTCTTATTAGAAGGACCCTGGAATGTGTGTGATAAAGTATAGGGGAAGAATTATTTGTGGTGATTCTACCTTGGTCAGGTAAGATGAAACTATCAGTCCATAACCAGTTGGGAAAACATAACATATTGTTCTTTTAGCAAAAATAGAACCGTCTGTTAGGTGTGGAAGGGTCTGACATGCTGTGATGTCCTGATCTCATGGTTCTCAATATATTTTGAGTGTTTGGAACCAGCTGTCTCAAACCACAGCACAAGATTTTAGTGCCTTATTGTAGGGGTTGCTCCCATTCAATTTAAAAAATATTCTTTTTTTTTTTTAATAATTTCATACAATATATTTAGATCATATTTACCCTTCTTCCCTCTCCTGTTATTTTGGTCCTCTCCATTCTTACCTCCCTATCTACCTAACTTTGATTATTTTTTTTTTTTGCCTTAATTTGTATCCTTTTTTTATCAAGTCAAGTTTCTGTATTCTTGATAGCTGGGCCTGCCCTGGAGTGTTGTCCACCCACAAGGGGCCACATCATTTAATAAACGGTCTTTTTCTCACACCAAGACTATGAATATGAATAGCCCCCCCCCAGGTAGCCCTGAATTTTGTGTTTGCCTTCCTCCACTCCATGCTGAAATTATAGTCTGGATTGTGCTCAAGGTCTTTCAATGTTGTCACATTGCCTTGAATTTGTACATGCTTCTGTCTTGATATTTCCAGAGACCTTTGATGTTAGAAAACTTCCTCCAGCCTCTATAATCTTTTCTATACTATTTTCTATGAAGAAGCTTAAGCCTTTGAAGAGGAGTGTGATATGGAAGTCCCATTTAGAACTGAGTACTCCACAGTGCCTCTTAATTTTTTGCACATTGTCTAACTGAGGGTCTCTGTTGATTGTCATCTACTTTAAGAGGAAACTTATCTCTGCTGAGAGCTGAAAGATGCACTGACCTGTGAGTATAGCAGCAGGCAGTTAGCAGTCAGGAGTCATTTTAACACTATGTCCATATATCAGAATAACAGCCTTAGGACCTCCTCTAGGACCTGTGACTTACCTAATCACTGGTTTGTGGTCTCATGGACAATGACATGTATGGGCCTATCTCATAGAGCAGGTTTTAGATCCAATAAAAAAGTGGCTGAACACTAGCACAACATTGATGCCACCATTTCAAAATTTTGGGAAGATTGAAGAGTATTGTATTTTTCTTCTTAAGATTTGTCCTGGGGCGTTGGAAATTAAAAAAAAAAGATTAACTGGAGATGGTATATAATATTAATCACTTATGTGAATATGAAAAGTAGTTAGACCAGAGGGCTTATATTCTATTTTGGCAAATTATAAGGTCATAGAGAAATGAGAAAGGAGACCTGTTAAGACTTTCATAAGCCATCCACTATAAGAAAGTAAGTTTATGGTGGAACATTATGAACAAGAGGAGTTAAGTTTTTAAAAATTAGTTTGGGGAATTTAGATTTATTTTCTCTGTCCCTCCTGGTTTAAGACACATTTTTCAAAGAAGATTTATTTTTTAAAGGCATGCACCACCATACTTAGTCTCCCGATGCACGTTTAAGGAATGGGTAAAACAATGTAAAGAGACACCTATATACCTAAGAAATGAGGTACTAGGTGAGAGAAATGAGCTGATATAGAACAAAATGACTAATTTAGAACAAAACTGAGTCTACTTGTGTTTGCCGAAAAAAGCCACTGGGAAATCCTGAAGGGGAAATAGATTTTCTCTCATAGTTCATGCCCTCATTTCCCAGAGCTTCACAACTAGGCGCCAACTTGCTTACACAAAACAATCCAATCTAATTAGGAGTTTTGCCAAAGTCCTGAGTTGAGCCATATAGTAGGTTGGGCAATAGCAGCAGAGGGGAAGAAATGGATGTCTGTGCAAGGCAGCCAGCTGATCTTTCCTTCTGTCTCTCCACAGGGGAATTTACTGGAGAAGATGAAAATTTGCTCCATGCCCCACTTCGTTCGCTTTATAGAAGACCTGCTGGTGCCAAAGAATAACTTTGGTGTCTTGGTAAAGAATCTACATTTTGGAACAATCCCTGTGAGGTTGTTTCAGCCCAAGACAACTTCCTCTGGCCCCCGGCGAGGCATCATCTTCTACCATGGAGGAGGCGGTATGTTTGGCAGCCTAGGTAAGAAGATTATCTAAGGCATAGGAAAGAAGGGGAGTCTCATGACTGACATAAATAGATCTACATCCCATTTGGGATTCTTGAGATGGAGACAATGAAAACTGAAGTCAAAAATCCTTTTGAGGAGGCCAAATAGAGGCCGAGGGTGTCAGTCAATAAGGTTGCAGTTTTCATGGAACTGTTCGCTATAATAAGTCTTAGTCCAAGAGGGGACAGTGTCACAAGTAGCCAAGTACTTTGTGATTCCTCCCTTCTATTCCTTCTCAAAGCCACCTGCTCATCTGAGATCCTCAAATCACACATATCCCTCAGCTCTGCTGTACTGCTATAATGCTGTACCCACCCTGCTCCTTCAGTTAGGTATCATGATGGCACCTCACTTCCCATTCCTTACTTGTAGGCTGTCCATCTTTATGAACCATAGAGCTTCTAAAACACACCCTGTAGAACATTGAGCCCCTTTTCGTCCCCTGTGATATCCTCTCACATGCAATCGCTTTTTGTGTCCTTCTGCCCTTGCTTTATGCTGCAGCGCAGACGCTGTTATGTGCAGCAGATGTGCAGAGTTCATCACTCCTGATCTTATGTGCATGGCTTTTGCTTTGTTCTCAAAAAGTCTCCCGTTACTGGCTTGGAATCGGTGAATACCTCTCTCATCTTGGAACGTTTCACAAATGGACTTTCTAGAGTGGCCTACCCCGACATCTATCTGCAGAATTTTTCTTCCATTCTGAGGCTAAACATCTACTCTCCAACTCCACTCATGGCATTTTCCTTGTCGAATATCTTAATGAAATTTGTCACCATCATAGCTTGCTTTGGCTCCCCAACCCCTTCTCCCTTTTCTTTTGATATCGTCCTGTTCTTAGTAAGAATGGGTACACTAAGTGAGAGAGACCTGTGTGGTCTATGTTGCTAGATCCTCAATGCTTGGCCTTATTGTTTGTATTTTTGACTAACTTATAGACACATGGATATCATTATCTATTGATGGTTGAGTGAAAGAATAAATTGCAGAGGAACAAATGGTTGAATGAGTGAGAAGCACAGATGCAGGCAAGGATATTGATAAGAAAAGGATAATAGGAGGATTACTTGCTGCCACCTTGTGGTAGAAATATCCATGGCTACTTTACACCTGAAAGCGTTGAATATTATGCCCACAAATGAACTATGATTAGAACCCAGTTACAGGCCCCACCTCTGCGCAGGAGCATTGTTCAGTCTCAGAAACCCCTTGGAAGCCTCCCCCTAGATTGGCAAGCTCTTGAGTGGTGTAAAATGCCCATAGACATGCTACTTATCTGAGCTGCATATATGAGAAGTTCTGGTGTTCTTTTGGTTCAGTGTCCACAGAGATGTGACACCTATCTTGAGCTTGTCCTATTCACTCCAAGAAGACAGGTACAAGACTCTTAAAGCTGGAGCAAGTAGAGGCTCTTAATTGAAGGAAAAATGTAAGTGAGACAGAATGTAGCTAAGATAGACAGGGGAAGGGTCCAGATTATGACTAAGAGGGACTCCATATTGGCGGTCCTTTAATGTCACACTCACTCCCATTATCCTCCTACAAGCCAATTCAGTCCCTATCTAAGGCAGTCCCAGAAATCTGTACTTAAGAAAGCCTGAATGATATTAATATACAGTGTAGACATAATTTTCTGTCTTGCCAGCCAGTCCCAAATAACCACACAGACTTATTATTAATGATAAATGCTTGTCTTCAGTCAGCGCTTACAACTTAAATTAACCAATTTCTATTATTAATCTATGTGTTGACTGAGGCTTGTTTACCTCATCTAGGAATCTCCCATGTTACTTCTTCCACATCTGGCCCTAGACTCAGACTTTGTCCTTCTTCCTCCCAAAATCCTCTGTCTGACAGTCTCACGCATACTTCCTGCTTCACTCCTAGCCACTATGATTTTTTATTAAACCAACCATAAGGTACCTTGGCAAAGACACATCCTCATGGTATATAAAAAGATTATTTCATAACAATATAACAAGGCTGAAGCATGATTGTTCACATCCTTGAACAGAGGAGCTAGCCTCCTGCTTCAACTGAGACTCCTCAGTGTGTTGGCCTCAGCACCTGTTTTCACTTCTTACCATATCATTGAAAGTCTTTGTTTCCACCTAGCAACTCTTATAGAATTCGAGTTCCTGGATTCCTACTTCAGAGTTGCTGGTCCAGCGGGTGTGGGTATCTTGTGCAAAGCATGTGCACAGACTACCTAGTGCCTCTGCATGCCAGCAGCCAGGGCTGTACAGGGATGAGTTTACGATGCATTTCTCAGGTTCTGTCCCTGGCACTGGTCCTGGATGTTCAACCAGTAATCTTAGAGGCTCCATCTTCTGGAACTTCAGATGTACCACCCTCCTAACTGGAATGTTCCATCCAGGTTTTGTGGATTTCCTATTCAATATAAAATAAATAGAAGTATAAATATTCTCAACATGTCATTCTAAACTCCACAATTTTGACTTTGTCCATTTCAGACTTCTCAGGCTTCTTAGTCCTCAGTTTCCTCTCTATAAAGTTTAATGATACAGCACATGAGCTGCAAAGTATTCTTGAGCCCTGACATTGATATTGAGAGTAAACTTTGGCTTTTCTTAGGTTATTGGGCCAGAATCACTTTAGAGTGATTTAGAGGTGGCAAAAAATCAGAACACTGTGGGAGATTATATTGTTAGATTGTAAATAATTGTCCTAACCACTGGTTTAATAAAAAGCGCTGATTGGCCAAAGGCAGGCAGGAAGTGTGGGCAGGGCTACCAGACTAAGAAAACTCTGAGAACAGGAAGCATGGAGCAGAACGCCAGAGAGAAGCCAGAAGAAGCAGAGGACAACCATGCTGCATGAAAAAAGGTACTGAGCCACATGGCTGAACAAGATAAGAGACATGGGTTAATTTAAGGGTAAAGAGTTAGCAAGTTATATGCCTGGGCCTTAGGCCGATCAGCCAAAAACTATTGAAAGAATCTGTGGGTCTGCGGGTCTGCGGGTCTTAAACCTTGAGGTTAGGCCTGAAAGTCCGGGCCAGAAACCCCCTACTACAGAACACAAAAAGGATGTCACCTCCTTACTCATAGCGGAAGCTTCTGTCTTAGGGCTGTGGTAGAAAGTTCTAGATCTTCCTCATTGGCTGCATTGGACCTGCTCTTGTCTTACAGATATTTTCCACAATGTGTGCAGCTACCTGGCCCGAGAGACTGATTCAGTACTTATGTCAGTGGGGTGAGTAGCTTTGAATAGAGATTGGTTTCATCAGATACCTATATGAGCCATGATAAAGTGAATATGTGACTAGATGGACCTGCTTTGTTCTGGACCAGTCCATGAACATTCAGTAAATAACACAGAAAGGCATATTATGATGTGAAGAAATCTATTCAATGAAACATGAAAAAAATTAACAACTTATATCAAACTTAATGCCTTCTCTGCCATACTTTAAAATAATAAAAATCAGTAGAATATGTTTTATGGATACCAGAAACACAGTAAGTTGATGTTAAAAGAAAATGGGTGATGGATCCAGGAATCTAACTGTCTTAGTTACTTTTGTCTTTATGCTAAAACACCACAACTGAGGCTAGAGAGATAGCTCAGAGACTAAGAGCATGTGCTGTTTTTGCAGAGAACTTGAGTTCAATTCCTAGCACCCACACCAATAGTTCAATGGTCGTTGGTTGCTCAAGTTCCAGGAGATCTAATTTCCACTTTTGGTTCCTATGGGCATTACACCATATGCACAAACCCACAGCACACATGCAGACTCAGAGATACACAGATAATTACAATTAAATTATTTTTTAAGATCCACCACAACCAAAGGCAATGTAAGGAGGAAAGAGTTTATTAGTTTATGATTTCAGGAGGCTAAGAGTCTATCATGGCTAGGAAACATGGCAGCATGCAGCAGGCAGAACAGTAAAAGTAGCAAGTGGAAGACTTATATCCTCAATCACAAGCACAAAGCAGAGAATAAACAGGAAGTGTGACAAGGCTATAAACATCCAAAGCCCTCTAGCAGTGACATAATCCTCCAGCAAGACTCCACTCCCAAAGGTTCTACCACCTTGCTAAACAGTGCTATCAACTGGAAACCAAGTGTTCAAATATCTGAGCCTACGAGGGAATAGTTCTTATTCAAACCACCACACATAGTAACCTTCTCTCAACAGGCTGGCATTGCCCTGGGAAGGGTAATGGATCGGTTTTAAAAAATGGCTTAGATAAAGGATGCGGCTTTTTGTTGGAGTTATGATTCTAGAAGTTCTTACTGTGCTTTTAAAAACCCATCTACCCAGTGCCAGACACACAAGGATCAAGGTGGAGAGTGACTTAAGC
Source organism: Phyllotis vaccarum (assembly GCA_033318265.1). NCBI lineage: Eukaryota > Metazoa > Chordata > Mammalia > Rodentia > Cricetidae > Phyllotis > Phyllotis vaccarum. The sequence continues at coordinate 58,744,762 of JARWLC010000003.1, read as the reverse complement.
TCTAGTCTTCCTTAAACAGAAGGGAATTTTGAATGGATGGAAGGCAGAAAAGAATGCTCACTATAATTTCATTTTTTGTTCCAGGAGCATGTGAGTAAATGGAACATAAATAAACTTTAAAAAGAAAAGCAGTGGGAAAAGTCAAGGCTCCCCTGTTAGATGGTTTTCAAAGTAGCTCCCTCCCACATTGGCATCCCTCAAGCTGGGTAGACAGTGCAGATATCATGACTGGAGAAATTCAGCAAGTCTAAATTTATCAAGTCAGGGTTCTCTAAAACAACAGAATGAATAGAACAAATATTATTTAAAAAGGTATTTATTAGAGTGGTTTACAGGCTATATTTTAGCTATCTCCCAATAGAAAGACCAAGAATCGAATAGTTGTTATATCTACAAGACTGGATGTCTCAATAATTTCAATCTGGTGCTGAGGTCCCAAAAGATTCCTAGAGAGCTGCTGGTCTTCAATCTAACATTGGAACTTTAAAGAAGTAAGTTCTTGTTACAATAAGGATTTTGGTCCTGTCTGGCCAGATCTAGACTCACAGACTTGTTATCTTAGAGCACTTAGTTGCCTGTCACTATTTAGGCTTTCTTAAAAATGACTCAGAGACTTATATTAAGTTTATGTTGTTTGGCCTATGGCTTAGGTACATTGTTAGTTTGTTTTTAAATTTTAATTTAATTTATTTTTATTAATTTGTCTTGTCACGTGGCCTGTGGCTCATCTGTGTTTTTTTATATGTTTTTTGTTTTGTCTTTGTTTTGTTTTTGGTTTTTTTTTTTGTTCTGTTTTTGATGAGGGGCATCTGGCTTGATTTGTTTTTGACTTTGTCTTTTTTTAAATTTATTTTGATTATTTATTTAATTTTTTATGGTGCTCACTAAAGGGCAAAATAGCTCTTTTATTTAAAGATTGGTATTTATAACATATAAAAAGACATTTTTACATCAAGTTCGTTCTAATACCGGCTAAGGAAATGCCTCAGCAACTGAATAAATTAGCTTGCCAGACAGATGAGGGAAAACAGCTAAAATTCAAAAGTTCCTTCTCCGATATCCTTTTATGTGGGCTGCCACCAGAAGATGTGGCTCAGATTTATGGTCTTTTCAACTCAAATGAACCCCTCAAATGTGCTGCTCAAATTTTTGTTGAGTCCAGAAGTGGGCAAATTGATAACCAAGGTTAGCCATCACATTGGCATATATGATTCTCCCCAAGGACAAGAGAAAGGAAGCATCTTAGAGTCTCTGGAAACTTCCTTTACCTGGCTTTTATGGTAACTGAACTTTAATTATTGAAACCCAAATCCCAGAAGGCCTTGCAAGATCTATTGCACGCAAAGCATGGAAATAGACACACCTTTGCTGGCATCTGTGCGCCGTTGTGCTACATTTTCAGTTTGCTCCTTACAAGCTACCTGACTACCTATAATAATATTTTGTGGGGAATTGCAAAGTTCTTGCCTGTAGCCCTGAGTATTATAAGGCAGAGGCTGGAGAGCTTCAATGAGCAGTGCCTGATAGGAGATGCCTGAGTGGTACTGAAAGGCAAGGAGACCATTGTTCCCCTCCCCTCTTCTCCTCTTCTGTTGTCCCTCACTCTCCTCTCATCCTCTCTCCTCTTTCCCCCTTATGTCCAGCTCAACCGTCTTTATTTTGACTTTAACCTTAGCCTTCCCATCTTTACTGACAAGCTGAGAAACACATTATTGCCTTGTTATTCAGATTGCTTGTTTCCCCACTTTTAGTGGGAATTAGTTTTCGGTGAAATTAGCTTTCAACTTGCATAATTCTGTGTGGGATCTGTGTAGCAGTGTGGTTTCTCAGCCCCGGGTGGCCAGAGGTCCAGACCCACAGACCTGCAGCCCCAGACTCCTTAGCCACCCGAAACTGCTCAGGCCCCAAAACCTCAGATGCTTATATTAACTTCATGCTGTTTGGCCTATGGCTCAAGCACATTGCTAGCTTGCTCTTATGTCTTAACTCAACCCATTTCTATTAATCTGTCTGCCACGTGGCCCGTGGCTCACCTGTGTTCCTTACATGTTTCTTCTTTGGGCATCTGACTCCTCCTGTCTCTGACTCCGTCCTACTCCTCCTACCTATTTTGATTCCTCCTCCTACTTTTTCTATGGTGCCTGTCATGGACCAAAACAGCTCTTTTATTTAAAGATTGCTATTCACAGCATAAAGAAAGACATTCCCACATCAGATTTGTTAATCTATATGTATCTGAATGGAGAATCTTTGACACTCTGACTCTGGGCAGGTTCTTCAAAGTCAAATAGAAAACAATGGGGATGGGGATGGTCCTTCAGCCTAGGTTTTTTTTTCTTTTGATGTGATAAAACACCCTGACCAAAAGCAGGAAAAATGTTTATTTTAGATTAAAGCTCTGGGCCACAGGGCATCATTAAGGAATGTCAAGGCAGGAACTGGAAGTCAGGCCTTACTTACTAGTCCACAAAGCATTACATCTGACCAAGGAATTTACTTCACAGCTAATAACAACAGGAACCATGGAGAATGCTCCTTTCTTGCTGGCTTGTAGGCTCATGCTTAACAGCTCAGGGTTACATGGCCAGGGAATGGTGCTCCCCATGGTGGTTTTGGCCCTCCTGTACCAATGAAAAGTCAAGACAATCATCCCACACTGACATGCCCATGGGGTAATTTTTGGTTTGTGTGTTTGTTTTGGTTTGGGTGTTTCAGGACAGGGTTTCTCTGTGTAACATTCCTGGCTGTCCTGCAATTTGCTTTGTAGACCAGGCTGACTTTTAACTCACAGAGATATGCCTGCCTCTGCTTCATGAGTGCTGGCATTAAAGGCATGTGCCACCCAGCTCAGCTCGCAGGCCAATTTGATCAAGGAAATTCCTCTACTGAAACTCTCCTATCAGATATTTATAGGCTCTGCTAGGTTGGCAGTTAAAGCTAACTAGGACATCATCTTTGCTTTTTTGGGTCATTCTTAAGGTTTAATCAGGTTCTATCTCCCTTGGTCATAAAGATCACTATTTGAGTATCCTCCACTAAGCCCTGTGTGTTTTGTTTTCCTTTATAGTTACCGACAGCTTCCTGACCACCATCACCCCACTCCTTTGCAAGATTGCCTGAATGCCACCATCCACTTTTTGAAAGATCTGAAAACTTATGGGGTAGACCCTGCTAGAGTGGTGATTAGTGGAGAAAGCATTGGAGCTGGGGCTGTAGCTGTTATTTCCCAGCTGTTACTGAGTAGACAAGATCTTCCCCGGATTCGAGCTCAGGTTCTGATTTATCCAATCATCCAGCAGGTCAATTTTCAGTTACCATCTTACCAGCAGAATCAAAATGCCCCATTCCTATCTAGGAAATTTGTATTGACCTGTGTGTGTAAGTATTTGGCCATTGATCTGTCTTGGATAGATGCCATGCTGAAAGGTACTGCTGTACCCCCAGAATACTGGAAAAAGTATAAGAAATGGCTCAGCTCTGACAACATACCCCAAAGATTCAAAAGCCAAGGCCCACAACCTGAGTTTCCTGGACCTTTTAATGAGACTGCCTATTTGGAAACCATTGATATTTTTGATATAAAAATGTCACCTCTCCTGGCAGATGACAAGACCATTGCACAGCTTCCTGAAACATTCCTGGTAAGCTGCGAGTATGATGTTCTCCGTGATGACACCTTGCTCTACAAGAAACGCTTGGAGGATCAAGGGGTCCCTGTGACTTGGTGCCATGTGGAAGATGGCTTTCATGGATGCATACTTTTATTTGATAAGAACATTTTTGCATTTCCTTGTTCACATAAGGTTATGAATTCTACAATCAGTTACATAAAGGGCATATGAGATCTTCAGGATGTAGCCAAGAAATAATTGTTCAGCATACACAATTAAAATTCTAGCACTGCCAAGAAACAATCCTAAAGAGACAAGTAAACAATCATACTTAAAGTGAGAAAAAATAAAGAAACAAAAACTAATAAAGAAAAAAGGAAAAAATATGTGATAGTACACATATAAATCAAGGGTGGCCTCTGATATCAGCAAAGGAGTTTGCTGAATGCCTCAGATCATAGGGAAGAGACAGAGCTGAAGGCCTGCTGGGTGTACAAGTTGTCACCATGTCTGTTTTCTTCCTTCAAGGGCAATGCTCAATATTGCATCCAATAGAACTCTACCACTATTCCTTAGAGAATTGATATCATGGGATTTCCTGGAAGCATTGCTCTACAGTTCTATGAAGAATAGACACCTTCAACTTGTCGCATGGTCACTGATGGATGAGTCTGTATCCATGATGATAAAGCATCGCAAGGGCCAAAGTCCTGATGGATAAAATCAAAGTTACTGGTTACAGTCCAATTTGTATTTCTCTTTATGGCTTGAAAGTATTTACAGAGAAATTCTTTGTAGACCCATCTACCCTTAAATAACAGTAAAATTTTGTAGAAAGAAATTTTATTTTTAGGAAAGAGAGGCAGGAAATGAGGAAGATCAGAGGAATGGAAGAAAAGAGTGAATTCTGAGGCGTGTTGAGCCTTGCCTTAACCAAAATCTTTAATTGCAATTTCTAGAGCAGACTCTCATCTACTAGGAGGCAGGGTCTCAAGTCAAGGCTCTCTTATGCATATCTTGGACTAACTGAAACATGGAAAGCGAATTCTCTAAGGGACTAAGGTACTGAGCAACATCTGTTGTTTTTCAAAAAAAAAATCTTTTTTTTTTTTTTTTTTAAAGAAAATGCTATTGTTTCAGCTCAGGAAGAAAGGAAAAGGATTGCCTTCTGGTGGTGTTTCATGACATATGACCTTTATAGGAATAAGAACTTGGTGATGATTAGCTGCTGTTCAGATCCACTTGAGTTGATTCATCTTATTGTCTCCTTAATTCATTGAAAAGTTTGTAGATTATTAATTCAAAGACAGATCACAAGGGCTATGACTTATTGAGTAGTTTAGTCTCTGATACATACAAGATATGAGGGTGGTAGATGAGGGTGGTAGAGTTATAGACAGGGAAGGGTCACTGAAGAGCAGAAACAGCCCACTTCTTCTTTAGGATTAGAACTAGATTTGGCTCCTTCTTTTGATAATAAACATTAATCGCTTCTTTTGCCATGGCCAAATATCTGACAAGAAGCAACTTAAGGAAGAAAAACTTTTCTCTGTTCATGCTTTTATAGAGACATCAATAGCCAGAAGTTTCTGTCCCAGCCTAGCTCCTAGGTCTGGACCCACAGCCCTATAGCCACTTAGTCCCAAATAATCACACAAAGGCCTATACTAATTATAAACTGTTTAGCCTATGGCTCAGGCTCATTGCAAGCTAGCTCTTAAAACTTAACTCATTTCTATTAATCTATTGTAGTGCCACATGGCTCCATGGATTTACTAATGTTCCATTACATCTTGCCTTCTGGGCATCAGCCTGCAGAGGTTCTTGACTCTGCCCTTCTTTATCTCTGCTTGGATTTTCTGCCTACCCATAAGCTGCCTTGTCTCATATAATAAATACCTTATTTATTAACAAATGGTAATAAAGTATGTTCACAGTGTACAGAAAGACATCCCACATCAGAGTGCACCATGGCAAGAGAAGCATAAAGTTGCTGGTCAAATTGCATTAGCAGCCAGAAATCATGAAGCAGATGGGAAGGAAACTTGCGACTTCAAGGTCCAACCCCAATGGCCTACTTCTTCCAGCAAGACTCTACTCTCTGAAAGTTCCACAACTATCTAAGGCACCGAATATTCAAAAGAACCTAAGGAAAGCCCTTTACATTTATGACTACTGTATGCTCTTAGGCCATATTATAATATAGAACTCATTGATTTAAACTTTGGAAAGTTTCTATTGATCTTTTATTCAAAAGTCAAAAGTCTCCTTTGGTATCAAGGCAATTGATTTCAGATCTCTGTAAAGAAAAAATAACAACAACAAACAACCTACACTTCTATACAATGGAATAAACGTTTCTGTTCTAAAACTATGAATGGAAAGCAAGTAGAGACTCAGCATGAAAACATCAAATCCTGTATCTCTATGCCTGGCATTTTGGGATTATGTAGCCTTATCTTTCTGTGCTATTTAACTTTAATTTTTAATATGACACAACCTATATCACATGGGAAGAGTCTCAAGAAGAGATTGTCTAGGTTGGGTTGGACTGTGACCATTTCTGGGGAGGGGAGTGCCTTAAGTTTATTGATGTGGGAAAGCTCAGGCCACCATAGGAGTCACTGTTCCCTAGACAGGGAGTTCCAAGCTTTATGAAAGTGAAGAACTCAATCTGAGTACAAGCAAATGAGCACGCACGCATTCATTTCTGCCCTTTACTGTGGGTGTGATATGGATAAGTGTTTGAAGTTCCTTCCTTGTCTTTTCCAGGATGATGAACTGTAACCTGGGAATTTTAAGCTGCCGTAAGCCCCTTCTCCCCTAAACTGCTTTATGTCAGAATATATTTAGCAACAGAAATGAAACTAGGGAAGAAATTGGTATTTCAAACTGGAGTCATTGCTGTAATAAACCTGACCATGTGGATTTGAGTTACCTGAAACTATTTTATCAAAAAAAAAATGTGGAAATGTTTAGAATGTTGCTAGAAATGCCATTACTGTAGAAGTAGAACTTAGCTGGGTGATGATGCCATACACCTTTAATCCAAGCCCTGAGGATGCAGAGGCAGGTGGATCTCTGTGAGTTTGAGGTCAGCCTGGTCTATAAAGTGGGTTGCAGAACAGCCAGAATGGTTACACAGAGAAACTCTGTCTTAAAAAAAATACAACCGACAAGCTACCAGACAAAAAACAAAATAGAGCTCACTGAGCCTTTCTATCGGGAGCTTAGAAGAAAGCACCGTGAATAACAAAGATAGTAAAGACCCAGATTATGTTTCTCAGGGGAATGAGGACTTTATTGGAATAAGATAAAGGCTATCACTGTGACATTTTGACCAACAGTATAGGAATCTTACTTCTTCCATCTTAAGGGAAACCAAAAACCTGACTTCAGCTAAACTTGACAGAAGAAATTTTAGAACAAGAGAGCATTCAGGCTGATTCTTCAAAAGTAACTATAATTCATCCTTGAAGTGTTGTACCGGGCAATAAAAAGGACATGGTAAGGACAATATCTCACCCATTGGAGGCACTATCTTGTGAGGACCAAATTCATTTGAAGAAGGAAAGATTAAAGTCATCAGGCTCCTTGTATTTAAAAGCAAATGCCCAGAAAAATGTTTTCTTAGGATTCACACACAGAAGCTGATACAGCTGTGAAACAAGGGGGCGGGGATATATTCCAAACTGCCAGCAATGTCATTCTTATGGTAATGTATTTGAAGGCATTAAAGATGCAATATTGGAGGGGGTTTTAGAGAACAGCTGAGGTAGGATCAGAGTCCCAGTAAGAAAAGGCTCTGAGAGGCCATTGAAGTAAACTGTGAAGGTGAAGCCTCAATTGCAGTGGAGACCCTATGACGTGGGAGTTTCCAGGACTATAATCTCTCGGTAGCTGCAGCAGTGGCGTCGATCTGGACTAAACTTGATGGATAAGCTGTATATGGTACTGGAGAAGTGGAGCTACTGAAGCCCTTTGAATTCCAGACTATATTATGAGCCCTTAATGTTGGACGTTGGAGCTGTACAATTTAGTATGATTTCTGCTAGAATATAGTTTTGTTGCCTGGGGAGCCAGCTTCCAGCAGTTTCAAAGCTCAATGGGAATCCGTGGAATTGGCCTACAAAGATGTTTTTCTATCTGAGAGGTTAAGGAAAAGACACTCACACACTCTTGGTGATTTCCTTCTTTATTCTTTCTTCTGTATCCTTATAATTCTTTATTTTCCCTCTACAGATTATATGCCTCAACAAAACCTTTCAGGTAATATAGAAATTACAATGTGATCACATCTATTTTTCAAGAGAATGATTATAGGGAATACAGGTAAACGTGTTTTCATCTCCCTTACATGATTAAAACAAAGTTACCACAAGAACCCACATACATTTACATCTAAGTAACTTGTTCAACAGAATGTTAGCAAGTATATCATTTTTCTCAGCCATTTCTTTAATTGGCACACTGAAGATTGTTATTACAAAGAATCAATCACTTTATCTATCTTGAGAGGAATCTTAAAGGAATCACAAACTTAAATTTTTGCACACAAAAATCAATCAGTTATTTCTAGTTTAAATTTTTAGGGTGAATACCTACTCACCAGGAAAATGTTTTCCTAGGATTCACACACAGAAGCTGATACAGCTATGAAACAAGGGGACTGGGCTATAACACAAGCTACCATCAATGTCATCCCTGTGGTAACAGATTTAAAGGCAATAAAGATGCAATATTGGAAGGGGTTTTAGGTTAGTTTTTGATATCAGAAGATTGAGGGCAGAAATGGGTACTGTGTTGTATGATGTTTCTGGCCCGGACTTTCTGGGCTAGCCTTATGGCCTGGACTTTTCAGCCTAGCCTCAAGGTTTGGATCCACAGACCCGCAGAGCCACAGACCCACAGACTTGCAGTTCCAAAGTCCCACAGAGACACACAGATGCTCACATGAATTTGTACACTGATTGACCTGGGGCCCAGGCATATAACTTTCTAGCTCTTTACCCTTAGCTAACCCATAATTCTTATGCTGTTCAGCCATGTGGCTCGGTACCTTTTTTCAGAGCAGCATAGTTGTCCCCTGCGTCTTCTGGCTTCTCTGTGGCATTTCTGCTCTGTTCTTCCTGGTCCCAGAGTTTTCTTAGTCTGGTAGCCACACCCAAACTTCCTGTCTGCCTTTGGCCAATCAGCACTTTTTATTAAACTCATAGGTGGGACAATTATTTACCATATAACATCATAAATCTACTACAGTATTGGGAATTCATCATCTTCTTTGATCACACCAACTAATCCTAGCAAGGAAAGTATGTCAGCTAGTAATAATTGGGATTGTTTGTATTTTTACCATAACCTACCAAGTCTATAAGCCAGCTATGTTTCTTCCCTGAAGATTTTTTAAGGCTTTGTGTATCCAGAGATTTTTCTGTCTCATCCAGGGCCCTCAGACTAGATAAAGCTCTCCGATATGGAATCCTGAAGCTTCTTATGAAATAATTACTTGGAGACTTAATATTATTAACAAACTGTTTGGTCTATGTCTCAGGCTCATTACCAACTAGCTCTTATAACTTAACTCATTTCTATTAATCCATTGTTTTATCACATGTTCTTTGGCTTTACCTGTGTTCCATTACTGGCTCAGTCCTTCTTCGCTTTTATCTCTGCTTGGATTTCCTGCCTGCCTCTAAGCTGCCTTGCCAAGAGACCAAAAAAGTTATTTTATTAACCAATAAGGCATCTTCACAGTGTAAGAAAGACATCTCACATCACTTCCCCTTTACTGTCTAATCAAAAAAGAAGGTTTTCATTTTAAAATAGTAAAATTTCATATAACAAAAGGGTCATCAAGCAAGAATTATAGTTACAATATCTAGTCTATTTGTACTTAGCAAAATTAAAGGAAATACTCTACCATCTATTTTATATTTATAAGTCTAAAGTTTCATTTTTAATTTACCATTTATCTCTAATCTACTATTTATCATGACTAAGAAAACCTATAACTGGCTAGTCTTCAACTCCATCAAAGACAATAGGATATATTATTACCTGACTAAATAAGAAGTGTATAGTAAGCAACTTCCGAAATTTTAGAAATGACAGAGACATCTAGCTGTCTGGATAATCACCCAAATTTCTTCTCTAACATTGAAGCATTTATCTTTAAAATATAATGCCTAGAGTCTCTGGGAGACTTTTTAGTAGAGCAGGAAATTTGAAGAACTGTTCTACCCATTTTGGCAAGGTTTTAGTCATTTTTTTGTGTCCTGCAGAATGTCCAGCAGTTTTCTGTGCAAAGTAGAAACCTGAAGGACCATCTTGGCTTATTCTGTCAATGTTTAGGGGTCATTTACTTATGGGTCTTGAATGTCCAGTTTATAAAGCATACATACTGTCAAGCAGTAGAGACAAGAACAATTTCTTGTCCAGTTGCTAAATTTTGCCACAAAGGAAGTAAACTTCATATGGATTTTCTTCAATGTCCATCATTCTCTTGAAGTAGATTGGTGCTGCCAGGAACAGACATGTCTCACTATCCAGGGAAATCTAAGTTATTAAAACATTTTAAGTGCCATAGTCTGTAGGTCTTTGAAGTGTTTGAAGATTACCTGTTTAGTTGAAATTTATCTTTGTATAGCTAAAAAAACTTAACATGACTTTAAGTTTTATTATCACAGATGATTAACTGTCAATCTGTATTTTTAATTATACATAAATTTTAAATGGATTACATAACATAATTTCTTAAACAAGAGTAGAACTATATATACAGTATAACAAAACTAACCTTAAATTTGTATCAATAAACCAAAATTCATAAAGTATTTGAAACAAGTAGTTGCTTTCTAAAAGTATATTCAATAATCTACCATTTTTATCCTCTACATTTCTATATCCTCTTTTATTCTTTAGAAAAGATTGACATCAACTGGATATGACAGACTGAACTGAGTCACCTTGGGATTCCTTTCCCTCTTTGGGGAATGGATGGGGGATGAGGCAGCAGGGACACTGAGGGAAGATTGGGAGGGATTAGGAAGTCAAAAGGGGGGAACACCCACATAAAGCCAGAGAAAGATTCAAAAGGTCTCTAGAGCACAGAAACTGAGCCAAATCAGCTTCCAAATTATGTATCTGAAGGGAGTCATTGTACAGAGATAGTGTGGCATTCAGGTCACATTCAAAATGGTGCCAGCAGACTGGTGGCAGGGAGCATAAGCTGCAACCAGGCCAGTTCCTGAAGTCTCAACGAAGACTCAGTAGCATGTGATTGATTTAAGGTTTACATTTATATTGAGCAAAAAGGAAACAGAGTCCAAGATGGTTTCTTAGTACTAGCATTTCTTGGGTCTGCTCTGTTTGCTTGTGGCAAACAGAGACATGGTCCCTTCAAGAGAACTTACTGATTCAACTTTATCTGCAAAAACTATGTGGCTCTTTAAGAGAGTGTGAATATTTTAAAAGCTCTTCTGGTTGGAAAATGATTAAGGATTCACAATAAAACAGATACAGATTAAAAAAAGCTGTAAACGGGTTACAATGTTTGTAAAAGGTACATAGGCTTCAGAGAGAAAAGAAAGAAGGTAGAGAAAGTCTGTAAAAAGGGAAATAGAGTAATAAAAATATAATAAGCCACATAAAGATGGAAAATAGATACAGAATCTGGATTATAGTTTGTATTGTTTTTTTCTTTTAATTTTTTAACTGTTAATACGCTGACTGCAGAAAGACAATGGATTGCTAATGATGCTAAGTTAAACAAGAATATATAATCTAAAGGTATTTTGATTTTGAAATTTGTGTCTAAGGATTTATTGCTTTGGAAGAGTTCTGCTTTTGTTTCCACAGAAGATGAGAACCTGTGGATTGCTTCCAGGCAAATATGCTTTCATCAACCAAGACCCCTTGAAAAAAACACTGATGGGATGAGATGGTCACATCAGCTTCAGGCTGCAGATTAAAATGATCCAGCCTCAAGAACTTGTGAGATTGTCAACATCCCTTAATCAGCAGGAAGTAGTGATGAAAAACTATGCCCAAATTCCCCAAGTATTGTTTTTAAATGCTTGTTTTCATTATAAATGGTTAATGGTCATAGTTAATCTCTTTCTAAGAAGAAAAAGGGGATAGAATATAGAAGTGACTTTTAAAAAATTAGATTATTGAATTTACTTTGATCAGAAAATCAGCTGTTTATCTGACGTTTTACATTGGTATGGATTTTGGTTTATTGATACAAATTTAAGGTCAATTTTGTTGTGCCGTATGTATTTTCCTACTCTTGTTTGAGGTATGATGTTTATGTAATTCATTTAAAATTGCAATGTATAATTAAATGCAGATTAGTAGTCATCTGTGATAACCAAACTTATAGTTATGTTAGCTAAATTTTTTTAGGTATACAAAGATATATTTAAGTTAGGTAGGTAATCTTCAAATACTTCTAAGACCTAAAGAATATGGCGTTTAAAATAATTTAAGAACTTAGACTTTTCTGGACAGTGAGACTGCTCCGCCCATTACAAGAAACCTCATCATAACAAATAGGTGATAAATAGGTATTTGAAAACAAATCCATGATTTTGGTCATGAGGAAAGTACAAATCATAATTACATAAGATTATATCCCATCCTAGTCAAAAACCATCAAAAAATGAATGTTGTGTTAGGTATTGTGGTTCATATCTGAGGCATAGACTGGCAGAACTCTGCAAATCTGAGACCAATCTGGTCTACACAGAAAAATCCATGTGTGCACACATACATGTAAAATGACAAATGCCAAAGCAAATGGGGGTGTAGAAAAAAAGCTCATATATTGTTGGGGGTGAGGCAAATTAGTGCATCCACCATAAAAATAAATATAGACATTTCAAATGAAGATAAGAAGTAGACCCTTCATGCAATGCAAATATACCACCCCAGGCTATGTCAGCATACAATAGTCACGACAGCTCATGTGTGTTAATTGTAGCACTGTTTGCAAATGCTTTGATTCCTGTCAACAAACAAATGCACAGAGAAAATGTCCCACACATATGATGTACGTATATGGTTTGAAAACAGGACTGAATATGGTGGTCAATTTTGGGAATTTTGAGTGAGGAGCAAGATATTATATGCACACTAAAGAAAAGCAAAGTTTAGAATATGCCTGTGTGAAATAAAACAAAATTGACTATCCTATACATTAAAAGAATAAAAGAAAGGGTTTAAAAAAATAAGACTCAGTCCTAGCCTCAGGAATAGCAAAATTCTCCTTGACCTTTCTCATTCAAGAAACCAGGGATGGTGACATATCATCTATCTTTTATTCCTTTATTTTATATTTTATCTTTCTTCCCTGCTGTGGATTAGAGTGGGGTCTCATGAATGCTGGGAAATTATTCTCCCACCATTCTATAATCATTCATAAGCTTTTTATATAACTGGCCACAGAATTTACAACGTTCAAGGAACAGGGGAAAGAGAAAAATGTATAATCAAAAAGAATAGCACATCCATGAAAGCCATCTACATGGTTCCAGGTCACAGGGACCCCCTGGTCTTCCAAGCGCTTCTTGTAGAGCAGTCCATCATCACGAACAGTATCCCACTGAACAGTCACTACAAATGCCTCAGGAACCTGAGCAATGATTTTGTCATCTGCTATGAGGGGAGAAACATCAACATTCATAGTATGTTTAGTTTCCAGATAGGCAGCCTCATTAAAAGGTTTAGATGGCTCAGGTTTCTGGTATTTGTTCCTGAACATTTTAGGGATATTGTCAGGGCTTAGCCATTTCTCATACTTCTTCCATATACTTGGGGATATACAGGCACCTGTCAACATGGCATCTTTCCAGGAGGGATCAATGGCTAGATATCTACAAATACAGGTCATCAGAAAGTCTTTGGTAAGAAATGGAACATTTGCGTTCTGCAGATGTGATGGAGACTGAAAGTAAAATGCCTGGAGAATTGGATAGATCAGGACCTGAGCCCTGATCTTGGGAAGATCTGCTCTGCCCACCAAATTCTGGGTGATGGCAACTGCAGTCGTACCTCCAATGCTGTCTCCGCAGACCACGACCCGGGAGGAGTCCACCCCATAGTCTTTCAGAGACTTCAGGAAGTGAATGGAGGCGCTCAGGCAATCATATAAAATAGAAGGATGATGGTAGTAGGGAAGTTTTCGATACCTACAGGAGGAAGATAGAGGAGAGTAAATCAATGCATGCAGGGATTTCTGGAGGCATTTTTAATTGCATCCTCCACTTATCCAAGAATCTGCTTGGTTTAGTCTTCCACATGGTCCTAGAAATTGAAGTCAGTCATCCCTATTTTCCCCATGTGAGTTTGAAGAAGCTGCCAAATGTCAGTTACTGGAATTGTCTATTCAAACCTATGCTTTGATTGGATAAAAATGACACATTGTGCAAGTTGGAAACTATTGGGTTTTTAAGATAGAATGAGGGCTAGAGAGAGATGGCCCAGTCATTAAGGGCAATGTTCACCACCAAAACTATGAAGATAGAACAAGGTATAATGACAGAAAAGAGGCAACTGAAGGTTTAGTTGATCCATTGTATCTGTAGGCAGAGGTCGGGTGGGGGCGGGGGAGATAAAATCAAGGTGGAGCAGTGGCTGCTTTCATGTATAGAAGGGACTTGAGAGGGGACAGGAAAGGATGAAGGGGGAAGAGAGCCAAGCAAAAGAGAAGAGGAAGGGATAAGAGAGACAAGGGGGAGAGAATAAGTGGAGAGAATAAGATAGAAGGGAAGGGGAGAGGAGAGAGAGAAAGCTTTCCCCTTCTTAAGCACTGCCCACTGAAGGCCCTTGACAGTGCAGAGCCCTTGGTTCTGGCCTGTATCTAAAAGCTAGCTCAGTATTAAAAAGTAGCTAATAGTATTGCCTATTAGCAAGCCAGCAAGTAGAGTTCCTATATGGTTTCTGCTTCAAGTTTTTGCTGGAGTGCCTACCTTGACTTCTTTTCAATGTTAGACAGTGACCCAAAAGTGAAAGCCGTATACAACCTTTCTTCCCCAATTTAATTTTGATCAGAACATTTTATAGCAGAGACAGAAAGCAAATTAGGATAGTGGTTATCTAACAATGCAACAGGTACCTGCAGAACCATCATCCAGCAGTGACAGGTGCATTCATTGTGATTTTCAGCCACATTTCACTGCTCTCCCATAATCCTCCAGGCCTCCACTGAGAGAAGGCTCTAATGGGTGTGTCACAGCAGTCTTTCCTATTTATATTATGCCACTGAGTCTGTTTATTTAGAAGACATTTGCTTTTTTATTTTATTTTTAATTGTGTGTGCATCTCTATGTACACACATGACTGTAATGCCTGAACAGTACTAGATGAAAGCGTTGAATACTCTAGACACTGACATATAGGCAGTTATGAGTGATAGGCACTAGATTGGGGTCCTCTGCAAGAGTAGTACATGCTCTTAACCACTGAGCCATCTCTTCGGCCTCTAGAAGACATTATTTTGATTTTAATTACTTCGACTTCACATAGAAGTTATTAAACTGCTAACCTTTGAAATTTTTTCTTAATTTTATCATATTCCCTTATCTTGGCATATACTTGAGGTTCTAAATGGTTATGTAATATTCCCTAATATCATGTGGTTCAGATGATCACATAAAAAGACTTCTTTGTTCAAACAGTGCCCAAGTGGTTTGTCAAGTCACCATAAAGAGATTATCAAACCATGAATGCAGATTCATTATTATTGGTTCAAATACTGGTGAATTCATACTGTGATTTCATTTTCCAGTAGTTACAAGAACTGGTATTGGACTGAAAATAAGTACTTTTACCTACTTGGACATGTTTCCAGAAAGAGTTAAAAAAAAAAAAAAAACAGAAATAAAATGTGTAGTTTGACAGAAAAGTTGTAGACACAGAGAATTCAGTAGTAAAAGAGTTTAGCACATTTAAAAACAAATTATAGTAGAGATAGCTTAGTGTATAAGAGTGTTTGTTGCTCAATCATAATGACCAGTGTTCCGATCCCAGCACTGATAGTGGGTGTCCTGAAAATGTCTATAGCCCCAAGGGAACTGAAGGTTTCTCTTGTCCTTTTTTGCACACCCACAACCACATGTGTGCACATACATATATACACACACTAAAATATTAAAATAAATAAAATTTTAAAACCAACCAAATGCTTTGTACTGGAACAGAGAGGGAAGGTCTACAGGCTTCATAGATGTTAGACCAACCTTATCAATGACATTCTCCAGGATAAAATTGTAAAGTTATTTGAAAGGCTTTCACCTGAGAATACAGTACTGCCAGAGTACCCAGCTTGCACTGGTCTATCTAGAAAATTCGAAGGACTCATTTTCTATGGTTAGTTGCCAAGACACTCAAAGTCCAATGTGCGTATGTTCTAAGGGAGCCCAATTAGTGTTGAAGCTAATGATGACCTTGGTATCATCCGTGCAATGCTGGACATGCAAGAATATGAAATGTAGTCACTGGGTTGTGGAGGCTCCCACTCATGTTCAAAGGTAAGCCTGGGAGGCCAAGTAAAGTATGCCCATGTGAAGAAATATGTAAACCTGTGAGGTAAATGCTAAGCTCCAATGGAGACTTGAGGCAATAGGAGAGGCTATGAATTTGAACAATATGCTGAAGAACACCAGGGACAAGGCAGATGAAGCCTAAGAGGGAGGCCAAGTAGACATCAACCAGCAGGACTACAGAACTATGACTGCCTGAATCCTTTGGAGGTGAAACCATACCACCATGTACCAAATAAAAGGAAAGAAGAACTAGAAGACTTAATGCTTACCCTGCTGTGCTTTAGTCTTTCTTGGCCTCAGCTTTTACCTCTATGACACCATTTCTTTCTCTTGTGAATGAGGATGTTTGCTCTGTGCCATTGTATATTGGAAAGATGCAATTTACTGTTTTAATTGTATGGTAATTCACAGCTGAGAATTGAATCAAGGTACAGAAGACTTTAGACTTGAACCTTATGCCAGGGCTGAAATTATTAAACTTTAGGGACTCTTATACTAGACATATTTAACATTATGGGTTGACCATTACCTTAGATGTGCAGGGGTGGGGTGGTAGTGTGTAGATATATAAAGAATTCTTCAAAAAGTTTATGGTGGCAACTTATTCCCTGGATATAGATCAAATCACTGAGATATAACTAGACTGTGGAATGCTGATATTATTGATGGGATAATTCATTCATAGATTTTATAATTTGATGGCTTTATTGGAATGTGGGCTTAACTGTAAGATATAGCTCTCTGGAGATGTGTCTTTGAATATTTTGTCTCTGGCATCTTCTCTCTTTGCTTCCTGGCTACCAAAAGGCGAGCACATTTTATGTATTATACTATTGCTTTGAGAATATTTTGTCTTACAGAATAGCAGTAGAGTAAGTTGGCCATAGGCAGAATGAAGTTCCCAGAACTTGGAGACAAAATTAATTCTTCCCTCTTTAAGTTATTTCTTTGATATTTGCAATAGTATGAAAAATGTGAATAAGAGTAATTTATTTTTACCACAGCTATCCCAATCAATTCTCAATGATGAGTGGCTTTCCAGACCTTTTCTCCTTTGTAAGATGCTACGCTTACATGTGAGACCTTCTCTAGGGACAAAGACACCTAGGACTGTCACTTCTTGTATTTTTGCCTGCTCTGTGGGATAAGCCACATACTGTATGAGATTACTCACCCCACTATCAGCAACACTGAGTCTGTCTCTTGAGCCAGGAAGGTGCATAAATTATAATAACAATCTGCAAGAGAATACCAGGCATGTATGAAGAAGGTCCAGAACTCCCCAGCACAACCCCAGGGAAACAGCTAATATGGGGACCTGAGATTCATACTTCTGTTTCTAGACTTTCTCCCTCTGAAGTGAGTTGGACCATCATGTCAGGGAAAAGCTAGATATCTGCCTTAATTTCTTGAATGTTGAGGAGTATAAGTGGACTTTCAGGCTCACCTTCTGCATAGTTTAATTTTACAGTGGAAGGAATTGAAGACCAGGAAAATTTGAGAATCTAAATGAACAAAACAAAGGGTAAGACACTTCTGGGGGATTTCCCTGGGAATATTAAGAATTTCATATATTGAGATGAGTGTGGTGGCACACACTTGTGATCCCAGCTTGTGGGATATAGAGTCAAGATGATCAGGAGTTCAAGTCAGTCTCAACTACGTAACACATTGGAAGCCAGACTAGGCTATAAGAGATCCTGCCTCAAAATATATTTATGCATTTATTTTATTAGGAAACAAAAGATAAGTAGATGGGCAAGCTGGACTAGTATAGTGGTACATTTGAAGTTCTAGGAGACTGGTCAACTGGCATTAGTATGTAGCATAATTTTTACCCAGGTCCAAGAACAGTACTCTTTGATTTAGTGCATTCCTTTGGTATATAAGGACCCTTATAAATCTGTGTTTATCTTATGTTCAGGCTGCCACAACTCATTGGATAACAATCTCTGAGTTATGCCAAACAAGCACCATGAATGTTTAAATGGCACCAGATAATTCTAATACTTATGGGTGCTTACTAGGTGAATACATACCAGCTACATTGTGAGCAGAGGATAAAAATAGACTTGGAGGCAAACACTCCTGTGGGCTTTGATTGAAGCTGTCTAGTAAACTTCTCTGTCAATGACCATCCCCCATAAGACCCGAACACTGCACATTAGCTTTATCTGAGGGCTTTAAAGTATGGGTGGCAGATGCACTTAGGAAAGGAACTGAGTCCTGCTAGGGAAAGGATCTGTGATGTGAGTGCCCTTTAAAAAACTCAAGAGGAGTTTACACAGGCAATATGGAGACTCTGCTAACTCTGTCCTGAACCCCATCTTTCTCTTCAAGTCCTTCAAGTAATTCCTGTTTCAGAGCTTTGCATGTTACTTGCTTTTTTTTTTTTTTAACTTCTTAGGAATAGTGTGAGACAGATGACACAACACAGTGATTGCTAAGTTGTGTGGCCAGATAAACAACATTTGATGTAGTATTTTACAAAATCAAAATTAGTGTTAAAATATGTCATGATGAACAAACTTTCAGAATTTTGTTTTTTTGCACTGGGTGGTTCTGGTAAGGTCAATGAAAATGGCTTAAATCTTCTTCTCTACTTGCCCATGCCTCATTGACAACTCACAGAGAGTTAGGAGGAAGCTGAAGGATGACTGGGAGGGATTTGGAGGAGGGAAGGGAGGGGAGCAGGGGGATGTATAGATAAAAATCACGTTTCTTTTTTTAATAAAAAAAATAAAATGAAAAAAACCCACAGAGAAAAGATTAGGAAACTCTTTTAAAGTATTCACACAGGCAAGCACTTTTGGAGCAGGACCCAGGTGCTCAGGAAATAATATCAAAAACTGGCAAGTGGGATTTTATGAAATTAAAAAACTTCTGTACAGTGGAGGAGAGAAATAAAGAGAAAACATAAAGAATGGGAGGAGATGACGGCTAACTGCTCCTCTACTGGAGAAGTACAGTTTAGAATATACAAAAAATTCAAAAACTGAACAAAAAATCAAACAATTCACTTAATACATGGGCTAATGAAACAAACATGCTGGTTATCCTTTACTTTGCATCTAATATTCACTTATGAGTGAGTAAATAACCTTGTTTGTCTTTCTGAGTCAGGCTTTACTGACTCCCCATAAGAGGCCTTACCTTTTCGGTTGAGGTTATGGGGGGATGGGTTGGGGAGGAAAAGGCTGGGGGGATGGGAGGAGGGATGATAGAGGGATCTGTGGTTGATATGTAAGATGAATAAAAAATTCTTAAATAAAAAATTACAAGATGAAATACAAATAACCAATAAACATGAAAAAATATCCAACATCACTAGACATTAGAAAAAAAACAAATTCAAACTTCATTGAGATTCTTTCTCACCTCAATCAGAATGGCCATCAACATGTAGACAAGGGACCCTGACACACTGCTCATGGAAATATAAACTAATACGGCTACTATGGAAACTCCTCAAAAAATTAAAGGTATATCTTCTATCTGGCCCACTTGTACTCCTCATGGGTATTTAGCAGTGATATTTACATATCAGTGTTGACTGTGGCATTATGTACAATACCTAAGCTATGAAGCCAACCTGGGTATTAATAAGGAAAATGAGCTATATATACACAGTGGGATTTGAAGTTATGCTGATTGCAGGAAAATGGGTACAACTGGAGAGAGTTATATTAAGTGAATTAAGTCAGTCTCAGAAAGGCAGATTTCATCCATTGTCTTTTATTTGTAGGGGCCAAGTCTTATGTAGATTTATTGTGTGTGTGTGTGTGTGTGTGTGTGTGTGTGTGTGTGTGTGTGTGCGCGCGCGCGTGCGCGTGTGTGCGTGCTTGTGTGTGAAATTAGAAATTAAGTTCAATTATAATAAAAATTGTCTAGGGAGAAAATGAGACTAATGTGGGACAAGAAGGAAGAAGATAGTAGTATACAGAGGGAGTATACTCAAAATATATAGTCATATAAAAATGGCCTTATGCAATCTTGTTTGGTTAAATAAAACTAAAAATATTTAGAATAAGTTCCTACTCTATGTTTGCACATGGAACTAGCCTCATTCTTTTTTCATATTAATTCTTTGTTCTTTGTGGAATTTTTCTTTTTAGTATTTTCAAATGAGTTTGGTTTTTTAATTATTAGTATGTGTGTGAAGGAGCATATGTAAACGTGAGGAGTGTGGAGATTAGAAACAGGTGTCAGGTCTCCTGGAGCTGGAGTTACAGGTACCTGTGAGCTGCCTGATGTACTCACTGGGAACTGTACCTAGGTCCATTGCAAGAACAGTGAGCACTCCTAACCTCTGAACCACCTTTCCCTTAATATTGTTTTAAAATGTAATATTGTTTGTCCTAGTGACTGGCTTTCTGGTTCCTCCCATCCCTTGGTCCTGGCCTCAAATCTCACTTTAACATAAAAACTGTTTGGTTGGAAACAATAAGATGCCATGACTCAGTCAGCTCGTATTCTGGGCCTATGTTGTTCAAGTTGAAGCTATAACCCTCCCACTCGTTCTCTGCAAGGTCCAGCCTCCTACTATGGAGGCCATTGAGGGACTAAGTCTTATTATCTAGACTCTGAGAATCCAGTGATACATGACACAGGTTTCCTCTTAACTTTTGATGCTTCTATTCTTAGTTGGGGAAGACAGAGACTAAGCAAGGAAACATAACATAGATAGAGTAAGCTTTGTGACAAGTTACCAGCAATAGGTCTATGGGTCCAGGATCTGACTGGCAAGGATAATTTCTAGATAAAATGTTCCATCTCCTCCTCTCAGTACCTACCATATACCACTTCCTGTTCTTTAAAATGTGTGGCCTCTTTTTTTTTTCCACGAATTGTTGTTACATACATATGCATATGTATGTATACATATATATTCCTAATTATTAATACAGCCTAGTCAGTCTTTATAATGCTACTTGTATGAATGTTTTCAGTGATGTGCATTTGGTATTGGATAATAACAAGAGACATGCTAACCTAGACTGAGGAAAGCCCACAAGACCTCAACCCTGCACAAAGTGCTATAAGCAACTAAAGAATGCTGAGACTAAAAGAAATAGTCTTCTCCAGGGAACAGGACATCAATTGGTCATCTAGTGCCAAAGGGTCAGCTCTGAATTATATTTTTAACGATTTTTTTTTTGTGTGTTGAAAGAAGACCAGCCGTACTGTTCAAAATGGAACAGTAGGGCCACTATTAGATGCAGAAATGAGGGGAGTGAGTAAGTGAAGATGAATTTGGACTGAGATGATCCAGAAGATCTGAGAGCAATGAATGAGTTTGGGACCATTGTGGGACAAAGAGGATGGATGACCTGGAAGTCCCACTAGGCAATCAGTACCCCCACCTCAACAGAGATATCAAATTTTAGAAGACACTGTCATGTAAGTAACAATCCCATTGACTGACATGACTTTCAGTATTAACCTGCCTCCCACAAAAAGAGCTCCAATGGCTGCTTCCTTTGATGGCTTCCAAAGAGATCCTCATGGAACAGTGGATGGAGGTATAGAGGTTGTGATGGCCCTCTCTTTTTGTACTATAGTAATGCTTCTTACCTAGACTGCCCACCACTGACCCCCCTGCATGGAAGAAGATGATGCCTTTCCGGAGCTTGGAGGAGGGTGCCTTGGGCTGAAAGAGCCTCACAGGGATTGTGCCGAAACACAGGTCCTTCACCAGCATACCAAGGTTCTTCTTCACCACTAAGCGCTCTTGTACAAAGCGTAAGAAGTGGGGCATGGAGCAGATGTTCATCTTCTCAAGTATGTTTCCCTGAGGGAAAGAGATAGCAGCTGAATGCTTTTATTGCTCCCCTGTTCTGTTCACCCTTCAGACACTGCCCGTGCTGCTATCTCAACTCTGAAGTTTCCATATAGTTCCCACTTGAATGTGGTGAGACTGGTTTCTCCCAAAATGCATGAATACTCAAAGCTGGGCATGAAGATCTGGGGCATAGGAGATGTGATGAGTAAGGAAGAAAGAGCCATGCCTCCTTGCAGACAGAATTTCCTGGTGGCCTTTCTAGAAAAGACCCGCGGACCAACTGCCTTTTCTATAGCCATCTCATCTCGTTTCCACCATTTGTGTCTGATTTCTGTGGGACAGTGGAGCCTTTGTTTATGACTTGGCCCATTTTCTCAAATAATAAGAGGAAAACAACTAATTCTGGTCATAGCTTTGGCTGACTCTTCTAGTGTCTTCTTCAGAGTCCAAAGCAAGGCCTAGGCTTGGTCCAGAACCTGTAACTCAAAACCCCTCCCTTGTCACAGTCTTTGAAGCAATAAGGCCTGTGTCTAGCCCTTACTGCTTTCCCAAACTTTGTACTTCAGGGAGATTTGTTATACCTATTGTTCCCTCACTCACAAAGCAGAGAGCTGCTTAGGACTTGCCAAGATAGAACAGAGGGTGTACATTTCAGAAATCAGCATAGAATAAACTTTGCAGAAGTTGTCTGCCTTCCCACCGATTTCTTGATCATCAGCCATGCCCTTGGAAGTGAAAACATAATATTCTCCAAATGTGAAGAAGGCGGTTGATTGGAATGAGGCCACCAATAAGCCTGAGGTTATGACCACCGTAATTCCCAAGGAGGACAAGAAATGAGATTGGAATCTAAGAACTATGTTTGTCTCTCCATAATAAATAGATCACCTCTGTGACCACTACAGAGCTGAGGCTGTGACTGAATTTATGGGTTAGCTGTCAGTTATTAACATATTCCTGGACACTTAAGCAAGGCATAGCAGCAAACTTTTTTGCCATATTTGTTGTGTGCTGTATGGTCACATGCACTCTTCTTTCCATAGGAGAAGCACTGGTGACTATAGAAGATAGTTGGGGCCCTAGATGGTTCCTACAGAAAGTCCTCATGATCTCAGCTGGAAAGAGGGTATTTGTCATTCTTTCTTGGGTGCTCTGAGGGTAGCAAAGTTTCTGAGCCTTGTTCTCTGGGAAATTATCTCAACATATTCATATACTAAGAACAGAATTATCTAGATTTACATCAGTATGCACTGATGGGAAGTTTCATGAACCCAACAAACATATCCAAAGTTTCTCCTAATAAATGATTAGGGTTTTTTGCTACACCCAAATCCTAAACTCCTTTGCCTTTTTAATTCAACTTTTTTTGTTCAAATGTCTTTTTAAGTTAGAAAAAAATTTATTTTATGTGAATGAGTTTATCGCTTACATGTATAACTGTGTACCGCATGTACGCTTGGTTCTTTTTGAGGCCAGAAGAGGATGTTGGATAGAAATGGAATTAAAGATGGCTGTGAACCACTATGTGAGTGATGGAAATTGAATCCAAGTTCTTGGCAAGACTGGATTCTCAGTGCTTCTGCCACTGAACCACCTCTCCATTGCTTTAAATGTCTTCTAAGCCCTCGTGCTAATCACTTCTTAATAGTTTGCATAGTAAAAAGCCCCCATTCCCTGCCCCAGGTCACATAAAGCTGTTAATATGTCAATTATCTTTAAGTTAAATTTTCTTTTATTTTCTATTTAGTTTGCTGTAACTGAGTGCTGAACTTAAGATAGGATAAGACTTTTCTTCTTCCCTCCCCAGCTCTATAGTAAACTGATTTGTACTAGTAGCAACAATTAGTTTTCCTGAGAGATAGTAAAAACCCAGGATCTAGCTCCTGATGGCTGTCTCTAACCATTCCAAGCGGATCAACAGCTACACTCTAACACACTTCATGAGGCTGGCCTCACAGACACCTAACTGAAGGGGTTCTTGTTTTATCGATGAAGAATCAGAAGTATTTTGGCCAGTCTGATAAGGGCTTACTGACCTATGCTGCTTGATCAGAGGGAGTCACCAAGGACTTCACATTCTTAATCTAGTATCTGGCATTTGTAAGGGACTCAGACTGTTTCTCATTAAAAAATCAACTCCCCAGTTTCTTCTCTGATGCTTATTCTTATTAGAAGTGAAATAAAAGAGAGTACATACAACTCACTTAATAGCCATTTTGTCCTTAGCAAGCCTTCAGCACTACCATCTGGCTTATCATTACTCTCTCTCTCTCTCTCTCTCTCTCTCTCACACACACACACACACACACACACACACACTGGCTTTTAGACTATGTGAGTCTTAGCAAAATGCTTTTCTCAGGCTGAAGTTCTATCTACCTCGGCAGAAAATAATTAATAAGGAACAAGATTTACCCATGTCATTGTCAGATGAAAGAAGTAATGCAGAATCCGGAGCTTCATGGGCTGTGTGATGGTGGGAGGCACATTAATAGTAAGGAAGTGTTCTATTAGAACCCACACATTGACTCCCAGGATCAGGAGACACATGGCGGCAAGGAGAAAGACTACCAGGAGAAGCATGGTGCACTTGTTCCTTCGGAGTGAGCTGAGAAAAAAATCTGTGCCTTAGGAAGACTTCATAGAACTTCTCACCCACAAACCAGGCACCTTATTATCTTCAGAGAAGCTCCATGGCCAAATCTTAGCCACCTTCCTTCCCCCTCTGGATATTGGAAGCATCTCCGTGTGAACTGATTGCAACAGGTCCCCATCCAGAGAGGTTTCTGCCCAGTGGCAGTGGAGTCCCTTGTACTTTGTCCTCAGGTCAC
The DNA here is from genome assembly GCA_033318265.1 of Phyllotis vaccarum. Lineage (NCBI taxonomy): Eukaryota > Metazoa > Chordata > Mammalia > Rodentia > Cricetidae > Phyllotis > Phyllotis vaccarum. The sequence goes on along the minus strand of JARWLC010000003.1, from coordinate 58,719,993 downwards.
AGCCACCTTTTATCATACCACCCAGGAAGTCACCGATATGGTTAGGAAATGGACACTATTGGAGAAGGAGTTGTCTGGAAAGTGATGCCAAATGACAGTCAAGTCCTTGGGAGCTTGTGAAAAACTCACTGAAGCCATGTAAAGCATTCTGTGATTCTCCTCTTATGTGTGAAATCAGAGATTAGAGAGGTGATGTATGTGCCAAGGTGAATCTCAATAAGGAAGGGCAGAATGAGGTGTCATGGCCCATATTATCCCATCTTCACCTCTCCTCTCTGCTCACTAGCCTCATTTGCATAATATCAAAAATGGATTTCACAATTTCTCCTTGTATTAGTGCCAACCTTATGTCCCATGGTCACATATTTTGATGTCTAAGGTGAAATTGATCTAAACATGTCACCGTAACCTGATAAGTCAATTCTGAGAGATGTTAAAACAGCTTTCCTATGAGCATATTATTTTGTGTGTCTGTGAATACACACATGCATTTGCATACTCTCGTGTGTGTGTGTGTGTGTGTGTGTGTGTGTGTGTGTGTGTGTGTGTGTAAGCTGAAATCAGGTATTTTCCTTAGTTGTTCTCCACCTTACTTATCAAGGCATAGTATTTCCCTGAATCTGTTGCTCACCAGTTCTAGCCTGATAGATCTGGGGATCTACTGGTTCTATTTTACTATTAGACCTGCCTAGATGTTAAGTGATTGGAGCTCCAGTACTCAAATTATTCCTTTTGAACTGAACCATCTTCCTGGCACTGGGTAAACTTTTTGAAAGCTAAAATGAGAAGACCAAATCCTGAATCCACATTCACTGACTTTGCTGGACTCTCAGTGCTGACCACCTTCTACCTGCGATGCCCTAGTATGGGTTTTTCTCTCCTCTTGGTACTGTTTCTTCACTGTAGAAACATTATGGTCTATTTAAGTGAGCTCAGAATGCTTAAAATATTCACTAATATACTACATTTTAAAATACTCGGGATAATGGTCTTTGTAAGGTGTATGATTTGTGGCGGGATTAAGGTGTCAGCTGATAAGGTCAGAAGATGCTTATCCAGGAGCCAGGGACCCTGGAGGAGGTGTGGTCAACCTGGAGGGGGTGTGACCAACCCCATTGATAAGTAGCTGCTGGGACACGGGGAAGCTCTCTTCCTGGTTCCTGGCTGCTGGCTGTTGGAGAGACAGGATCTGAATTCATCGTCCTTCCATCGCGTGTCCATCGCGTGTCCATCGCTCGTCCATCCCTTGGATATGCCAGTCCTTGTTCAGGTGCCACTATAAGCTGTTACTAATATCGTGAGTGTTGATTTATATTCTAATAAATATTAATTTTGGACTGGTGCCTTGTAAGTAAAACTCCGTCTACAACTGGCGCCCAACATCCTTGGCCCTGTGCCCTAAACTGTAAGAGGGCAAGGGATATATAGACTGTTCACTTGGGCTTAAAGCTCCCTCTCGCTAGCTGGGCGCGGTTTCCAGCCCACTGGTTCAGTGCGCAAATGCGGGTTTTCAGCTCAGTGCGCAAACGCGAGTTTTCTGCTAAGTGCACAAGCACGAGTTTTTAGTTCAGTGCATAAGTGCAAGATTTCAGCTCAGTGCACAAACGTGCTTTTTTGGCTCAGTGCACAAGTGCGAGTTTTCGGCTCAGTACACAATCACGAGTTTTCAGCTCAGTGTGCAGGCGCAGTTTTCAACTTGCTGGCCTGCCACAGCACCTGGCTCCATTTTCAGCCTGCTGCAGCACTCGGTTTTCAGCCCGCAGACCCAGCAAGAACAGCACGCACCCGCCTGGCCTGCAGCTCCGTCCATCTAGCCCTAGTAGTGGAGTTTAAAGTGTGTGCATACCCCTCCCCCCCCAGCCAGCCCATGTGGTCACTGATTGTGACCCAGGCAAATGTAAATTACTCGCGCAAGTGAATAAAGGAAACGAAAACTGTTTTATTTTGTGATTAACATCCTGTCTTAATTTGTGAGAATTTACTTTTTCCAAGGATTGTATTCTGCCTGCTGGGACACGTCAAAACCCCGTAGGGTCTGTAGGTAGCTTCCTGATGCTGAGAGTCTCTGCATCTGCCATACAGTGGGCAGGGCATTGACCGCTACTGTGACACCTGTGGACTAAATGACGTAATTACACCTGAATTGACGCAATGGCTGACAATTATTCTTTTTAAGAATTTAGGTCATATTTTGCCATGGTGGTTGATAAATTTTTAAATGAATATCTTGAAGGATTCAATACCCCAGTCCTACTATTTTTTGGCTTATTTCTCTATTTTATGTTTCAAAATAAGAAGATGATGACAGAGTTGTCAAATGGAAACCAACAATTACTGTCCAGATTATGTATTATGGAACTATCAAACTCTACGGTGGCAGATGTGGTTAAACAGGTGCAAAATGTAAATCGACAGTTGCTGTCCAAGGTATATGATGTGGAACTGTCAAACACTAAAATTGCAAAAAGGATGGATACTCTGGAAATTGGTTACAACAAGCTTTCAGATAAGGCTTCCTCTGTAGATAAGGATAACACTGTACAAGAAAAATATAGGCTCTATGTAAATGATTGAAACAAGAAACTTGTTGACTACATTAATGACGAGAACAAGAAAATCATTAATTATGTTAATGATGGGGATCAAAAAATTGCTGGCTCGGTGAGGTCTTTGGAAGGACTGCTTCATCAGGACACTCAAGCTCTAGAAAAATCAATAGTATCTAAACTTCAAGTATGGAAACCAGTAGTATCCAAAATCCAGGAATGGGAACCTGTAGTATCCAAAATCCAGGAATGGGAACCCATAATATCCAAAATACAAGAATGGGAGGACCGTATTGCAATACTGGAAAAGGGTAGTGATGCATCTTATGCTCAGAACAGTTCAGGTCAACCCCCAATGTGATATTATGGTACTGGAGATACTCTACCTAAGGTGGTAAACATAACAGGGCCACCCCCTTCCACACCACTATTGTTCCCAGCTACTATTCAGACAAAGATAGCACCTGGGGGATCCTCAGAATATGTAGAGTATAGCTATGAGCCAGTACATATGAGAGACATGAAGGATTTTAAAGAGGCAATATCAATGCACGGTATATACTCTACTTATGTAAAGCAGCTTCTAAATTCATGGTTAGCAAAAAACTGGATTCTACCAACTGATTGGATGCAGCTAACGTCTGCTGTCTTGAACCAAAGTCAGAATTTATAGTGGAGAGGCTGGTTTAGAGAGGAGGCCAAGACCTTAGAACAACAAGGAAAAATTAGGGGTTTCTTTGCTTCTCAGGACCAAATCCTTGGTGAAGGCATGTTTGCTGATGTGAGGACTCAATCTACTTATGACGAGCATACTTTATTGCTATGCCATACTGCTGCACTGAATGCTTGGGAAAAGATTTTGGACCCAGGTCAAAAAATCGAGCATTATACTAAGGTCAAACAAGGATTAAAAGAGCCTTATACCAACTTTCTACAGAGGCTTACCACGGCTGTTCATAGAGCAATATCAGATCCAGAAGTTAGGAAGCAATTAATACTTTCTCTGGCCTTTGATCATGCTATTATGGAATGTAGAAGAATGCTTATGCCTTTAAAGATCAGAGCTGCACCTATAGAAGAATGGATTCAATATGCAATCAATGCTGAATCTCTCCGTGGCAATGAGGAGAATTGGGTAGGCCAAGCTGTTGCTAATGTTAGGGTGAGGAACCAAGGCATCACTTGTTTCAACTGTGGTAAACAAGGCCATATAAGACAGAATTGTACACAAGGTACTCTTGGAAATAATACCCGATCTAGGTTTAATTTGAACAGAAGGTCATTGCCTTCTGGATTATGCAGAAGGTGTGGCAAGGGATGGCATTGGACCAATGAATGTAGATCTACCAGGGATATAGAAGGCAACCCTCTACCATCGGGAAACACCTTTCGGGGCTTTCCCTGGGAAGCCCCCAAAAATCAGACTCCAAATACGAGGATGGTGAGATCATATCCAGTCATAGTAGAAGACCAGCATTCTCAGGACAAATAGAGCATCCAAAACCTGATCTAGAAGATCATATGGTATTAGATAATAACATAAATTCAAAAGAAAATTCAGAAATTCCAAAAAGAATCACAAATCGAATATTTTGGCAGACTTCAATAAATGAACAAAGACCAAAATTGGGAATACGGATAGATAATATTTATATCCAGGGTTTAGTTGACATGGGGGCTGATGTTTTGATCATAACCCCACAATCATGGCACCCCAGATGGCCTTTACAGGCAGTAGATATCCAGTTTCTGGGTATTGGAACAATATCTCAGGTGAAACAGAGTGTGAGATGGCTTGAATGCATAGGACCAGAAGGTCAGAAAGGACGGTTGAAGCCATATATGGCTGACATAGCAGTGAATCTGTGGGGTCGCGACCTTCTAATGCAATGGAATACCCAGATTAAAATCCCTCCTGGTTCTGATATCAACTGGAGACTCAATTATGTTTCCAAAAATGATGCTTTAAGGTCCTATGGAGAAAATTCACCAGCCATTCAAGTTGTACAAAATAATTTCCCAATAACCACAGAACCTAAAAGGATACTCACAGCACTGCCTTTGAAATGGTTAACAGAAAAGCCTATTTGGATTCAACAATGGCCTTCGATGAGAGAAAAACTTCAGGCTTTGGAACAGTTGGTACAGGAGCAGTTACAGGCTCAGCATATCGAAGAATCAACCAGTCCATGGAATTCTCCTGTTTTTGTTGTCAAGAAAAAATCTGGAAAATGGAGGATGGTGATGGATTTAAGAGCAATTAATAAGGTGATTCAACCTATGGGCTCCTTACAATCTGGTATTCCCCTGCCTTCTCTGCTACCTAAAGGATGGCCTATTGCAGTTATTGATTTGAAGGATTGTTTTTTAACCATACCTTTACAGGAACAGGACAAAGAGAAATTTGCTTTCACAGTGCCTACTCTTAATAATTTAGGGCAAGCTAAGAGGTACCAATGGAGAGTCCTTCCCCAAGGAATATTGAATAGTCCCACCTTATGCCAATATTTTGTACAACAACCACTAGAAATACTGTGCAAGCACTTCACTCAATTTATCATTTACCATTATATAGATGATATTTTGTTGGCAGACCCAAACCCAAAGACATTAGAAACATTGTTTGAAGAACTAAAGAAAATATTGCCTAATTGGGGACTACAAATTGCTCCAGAAAAAGTACAGAGGGGAGATTCTATCAATTATTTAGGATATAAAATAGGTTTACAAAAATTAGGCCACAAAAGGTAAAATTAAATAGAGATAAATTGAAGACTTTTAATGATTTTCAAAAGTTACTAGGAGATATTGCTCATATACGGCCCATGATTGGTATAAAAAACTATGAGCTAGTTAATTTGTTCAAGACTTTGGATGGTGACAAGGATTTAAGTAGTCAAAGAGAATTATCTGATGAGGCTGAGAAAGAATTAGAGTTGGTGGAAAAGAAACTTCAAGAAGCACATGTGGATCGTGTGGATCCAGACCTGGATTGCATACTTGTTATTTTACCCTCTAGACAATCTCCAACAGGAATCTGAATGCAAAGAGAAAGCATTATATTAAAATGGATATTTCTGCCACATAGGCCAAGCAAGAAGATGAAGACATATATCGAAAAAATTTCTGATCTTATCTTTAAAGGTAAATTAAGAGTTCGTCAATTGACTGGAAAGGACCCTGCAGAAATTGTTGTGCCTTTGACTAATGAAGAAATTGAACAATTATGGGCAGACAGTGAACCTTGGCAAAAGGATTGTGGTGACTTTTTAGGAGAGATTAATAATAAATATCCTCGAAACAAGAGAATTCAATTCATAAAGGAAACTAATTGGATCTTTCCTCATGTGGTATAGGATAAACCCATTTCTGGAGCCCCCACCTTTTATACTGATGCGAACAATTTAGGAAAGGCTGGCTACAAGTCTGAAGACTTAATTAAGGTGGCTCAGAGCCCTTATAACTCTGAACAGAAGTCAGAACTATATGCAATTATTATGGTGTTGTTGGATTTCACAGAGCCTCTCAATGTAATTACTGACTCTCAATATGCAGAAAGAGTTGTTTTACATATTGAAACTGCTGACTTCATTCCTGATGATATAGACTTGACCTTACTATTCATACAACTACAGGATATCATCAGAGGTAGGATACATCCTACGCACATAACACATATCAGGGTGCACACGGGTCTCCCAGGCCCTCTAGCGCAGGGTAATGATGTAATAGATCGGTTGCTGATAGGAAACGTGCTAGAGGCCACAGAATTTCATGAGAAACATCATGTTAACAGCAAAGGGCTAAAGAAGAGTTTTTCCATCACTTGGAATGAAGCAAATGAAATAGTAAGGAATTGTAACACTTGCTCTTTCTATAACCAACCATCTTTACCTGCAGGAAGTAATCCTAAGGGTACACAGAGAAATGAGATCTGGCAAATGAATGTGTTTCACTTTCCAAAATTCAGAAAGATGAAATATGTACATCATACTATTGATACTTACTCAACTGCCCTGAATTCTGAAAATGCTGATGCTGTACTAACCTTTTAGAAGCCATGGCCATAATGGGAATTCCCACTCAGATTAAGACTGACAATGCTCCAGCTTATGTTTCCCAAAAAATGAAGATAATTTTTGGATACTATAATATAAAGCATATTACAGGGATACCACACAATCCCACAGGACAGGCAGTTGTGGAGAGATCTCACTGCACATTGAAAGAGATGCTTTATAAACAGAAGAAAGAAATGAGAAAACCCAGGGAGAGGTTGCACAGTGCCTTATTGACTTTAAATTTTCTTAACTCTGATGAAAAGGTAACATCAGCTGCTGAGAGACATTGGGTGATAGAGAAATCCTCTGAGTTAAATCAACCCATCTACTTCAAAGATGTGTTGACTTCTGAGTGGAAGCCAGGATATGTGCTTCGATGGGGTAGGGGTTTCGCTTTTGTTTCAACAGGGAAAGAAAAGATATGGGTACTGACAAAACTAATAAAAGTCCGCTTTGAAAAGGAGTCCCTTCCTGAGGAGGAGAAGTAATTGCTCACCCCTGATATGACAAATGGATACAAGGTAAGGAAAACACATTTAACAAACCTGGGGCAGGGTCTCAGTTTTGTCTTTACAGGAAAACAGATACAACTATTTTTAAGACTAATTATGCACCTGCAATAGAAGACAGACTGATGATTAAGGAATGTACATGACAGACTACGAGACAAACTAATACACATATGCACTACTGGGTAATCTCTCAATATTTACTGCTTTGCATCTTGCATCTACACCTCAAAAAAAAGTGGTCCTGATTTGACTATTAATAGGGCTGGATTTGGATTGGGAGCAAGTGGCTTTCTCCCTCTCTAAACCCAAGCATATTGGTAAAGAAAATGTGAAGTATTCTGTCTCATATCAGAAAAGCCACCTGGTGTGAGACAGAAGACAGAATATTTAGGGACCAATATTATTGTGACTTCATCTTAAACCTTGTTTCTCTCTGTATCTGTACCTTTCAAACATTCTGTCTGCATACAATCTCCTGAAGTCATAGAAGATATGAATATCTTCTTTGAGTATCAACAATGCTTAAGTTTTCCATTGTAAATAACATTTCCTCCTATTAGCTATCTACAAAGAATCTGGAACCGAGATGGGGCCCCCACCGCAACAACTCCTACTAGTGAAACAAGGATCAAAGGGAGAGTATGAGAGAGAGAGAGTAAGAGACAGGTAGACAGACAGACAGAGGCAAAAATAGAAAAATCAAGAACCTGGTGCGCACCAATCAATGATTGTTTTCAGAAAATAGACTATTCAAAAATGGCTGCAAGATAGCTCTCTATGATTATCCTCCAGATCACACTTCTAATTAGAATTCCAGATGGAGTTAACCACTATTCTGAGAATGGTTATAAATGTATATAGTCAGTCCATTAAGATCTAACCATTGTTTTAGCTTTTACAGGATCCCAAAGAGATGCCCTCGCCCTTAAGTCAGCAGGAAGCAACCTTATGAAAGACTGCGCCCCTTTTCCCAATAAGTTTTGTGTCCTGAGGGTTGTGGGTAATTCTTATTCTGTTAGAATAGTTTTAAGTGAAGATTGGGTGGAGAACAGAACTATAATATAGCATCAAAGATCTCTTTTCAAGAAGAGAAGGGGGATAGATAGGATAGATAAAGGTAGATTGTTCTACCTATCTATACACCATTCTAGCTGAATGTATGGGCTAAGTTAAAGATAATTTGCATTGGCATAGGTATTTGTATATTGATACAAATGTGAAATCATTTTATATGTTTAATTGTGATAATTTGTACATTGGTACAAAGTTCAATCTGAAATTGCTTTATATAACCAAAGCAACTTGCACTTCGATATAAATCTGAATCTGTAACTATTATGTAAAATTGAATCTGTAATTGCTATATTTTATATATGCTTTTATCTCTGTTTAAAATATTTGCACATCATTGTCATGTAAACTATGCATTTTTACCTTCATTTAACTATACTAGATATAACGTATGATTGCACTAGTTATGATATATGCACAAGATGTTTTATATACCTCTGTTTAGATGATATATATGTATATACATGTCTAAAATGCTGTGGCCACTTTACATAGTAATATACCCCTGGCTAATGTTTGATAGTCATACTGAAAGTCATTGTTCAGGGATTGTACACCCCTTATATAGGTATTCTAATTTTTAGTACAGGGTTTATTTCTTAAGACGATAAAAACTACTGTCAACATTACTTAAGGTACCATATCCCAGTAATCTCAGATACAGGTTAGAATATCATAGATAGACAGAAATCTTCAACCATTTCATAGACCCAGAGAATATGGCATTTAACATTTGAAATTCGGCCATGAGAGGCACGATGACTCCTGGTGTCACTGCTCCTTTCCCAAGATGGTATGAGCATCGAGGATACTCCATTGGAGTTTGTCCTTTTGGCAGAGAATGGCCGGTTGAGTAAGGAACTGTCCTTACCTTGATTGCTGACAGTACACACATGGTGTCCAAGCTGGATGAACAAGTTGATGGATGGAGACTGATGAAACCTGCCTGGACAGGATAAGACAGTCCCTCCAAAATTGCCCTGCTTGTGAGAAGATCTGTCAGATACCATAGGCCTTTAGCCAATATGATAGATGCTCCAACAGCACACAAAACCAGAGGTGATTGTCCAGGTAGCTGTGTTGCTGTCTTCTCCCAAATTTTGGAAGCTACTACTTCCATGTACTTCTGATTTTCAAGTGATACATCTTCCTTCTCAGGTCTTGAAGGGGTTGAAGAATAGGTATTTACAGTTACTAACTCATAATAATTCCTATTGTACATAGTCTTAGTTTAGAACCTTCTTAGTTAGACAAAAGGGGGAGATGTGGCAGGATTAAGGTGTCAGCCGATAAGGTCAGAAGATGCTTATCCAGGAGCTCGGGACCCTGGAGGGGTGTGGCCAACCTGGAGGGGGTGTGGCCAGCCCCATTGATAAGTGGCTGCTGGGACACAGGGAAGCTCTCTTCCTGATTCCTGGCTGCTGGCTGCTGGAGAGACAGGATCGGAATCCATTGTCCTTCTATTGCGTGTCCATTGCTCGTCCACCACTTGGATATGCCAGTCCTTGATCAGGTGCCACTATAAGCTGTTACTAATATCGTGAGTGTTGATTTATATTCTAATAAATATTAATTTTGGACTGGTGTCTTGTAAGTAAAACTCTGCCTACATATGATAACATGCTGGAGACCATGGATTTACCTCCAGTATCAACAATAAAGCATGTTCTCACTCTTCTGGCATTAGTAGTCCTTGCTGGTAGGGCAGAGAATGAAGTAGAGGGACAAGATACCTTGTAACTGCCTTCTTGCTAGGATGTGGGTAAAGAAGGACCTATGTTACACTGAGTATATTTCTAGGTACCAGGAACACATGAATGGACATACAGGTTAGCCACTTGGAGGGTGTTGATACTGGTCTTTAAAAGATGTATCACCTGGACTACTAGGTGACCATCATTCAGGCAATGGTCATTGTGTATGTTATCAAACTGAGTTAGCGTTAAGTATCTTGTGATTCAGTTGTGCTGGTGGGGATGAAGAAAAATATGTGCAAGGATGGGTCCCTTTATAACACAGAGAAAGAGAGAATCTACACAGGGACAAGGAAAAAGTAGATAAGAGCCAAAATGGGAAGAGATGATATTGCTATACAGCAAACTGCACCGTGTACCACAAGGAGCATGAGGAAGGATGGTATAGGGTCTAATATACCAGCACTGCACCTCCATCCCACCTGCTCCTTCCTATACCTCCTTGCACTGGCACCTTCCTACATGTGGCAACATCCTAAACATTATAATAAAAGCGGAACAAGAGAAAGCCCATGTTGGACATGTTCTATAACTGCTTACATCCCATGTGATTTGTTCTATTCTGCCACAGCTTCCCAGCCATGACGAATGGAAAAATCTTATTCTAAAGCTACATCTCTACTTCCTTAAGTTGGTTTCTTGGGTATTTTGTCACATAAGCACCAACAGTGACTATTGTTAGAGTATTGGTCTCAGAAAAGCTATGGCTGTGCAAAAGGAATAGCCATGTGGCTCCAGCTGTGTTATGTCTGGAGAGCAATGAGGCTTGGAGTTTCCATAGGTGCATAGAAAAATCAGGCCATATGTAAACTACTGGGTCCCCTCCTCCACGGAGTGCAGAAGTCCTTCCCTTTTTTGTGATGAGAGAGATCTGTGTTGACCAGGCAAGGGCAAAGATTTTTCTAATAATCATAAGGCTAGGTATATGTATGCTTATTAGTGAAAGAGAGATAACATGTTACTTCATTTTCAGCCTGTGACCATGATACACACCACTCATTATTCCTAACTCTCTGGAGGCAGAGGGAGGAGAATCTTTGTGATTCTGAAGCCTGCCAGTGCTACATAGTGATACTCTGTTTTAAAAAAAGAGAAGGAAGAGGAGAAGGAGGAGGTTTTCTTTTGTGACAGGGCTCGTATAATCCAGGTTGGCCTCCAACTCAATATGTAGCTGAAGGCAACCTTGAAAATGCATTTCTTGAAATGGTCTGGAGACTGGGATATGAACATGAATGTCTTTATATTTTTAAGAAAAAGGGGGGACTGCACAGTTCCCCCTTCCTCCTCTCTTCCAACTCACCCTCCAGCTTTCCCTTATCCTGACCCCCATCCATTCCCAGAACAGGTAAGGCCTCCCATGGATAATCAACAAAGTCTGACACATCAAGTTGCAGCATGACCAAGCTCCCCACTTCCCTGGAATCAAGGCTGAGCAGGGTATTCTTCTACAGGTAATGAGCTTCATAAAACCAGTTCATGCACTAGGAATAAATTCTAGATCCACTTCCAGAGATTCTTCAGACTAAGCCACACGACTGTCATGCATATTTAGAGGGTCTAATTTGGTCTGATGCAAGTTCCCCAGCTGTCAGTCCACAGTCAATGAGCTCTCAGTAGCTTGGGGCCAGCTGTCTCTGTGGGTTTCCCCATCATGATCTTGAAGTAAAGCAAAGGATAGCCAGGCTACAATCTACAAGCCCACAAAAGCTTCATAACAAGGAGGACCCTAACAAACATCCATGGATCCCCCTGGAAAGGGGAGATAGATAAGATGCTTTGAATAATTGAGTGCATGTGGGAAGGAGTAAGGGAGGTGGAAAGAGAATAGGAGGGAATGGGGTGGCTGAGTTGGGGTAGGGACGGGGGGGCAAAGAAAGAGATACCTTGGTAGAGGGAAACATTTTGAGGTTAGAGAGAAACCTGGTTCTAGGGAAATTCCCAGGAATCCATAATGATGACCCCAGCTAAAACTCCAAGCAATAGTGGAGAGGGTACCTGAACTAGCCCTCCTCTGTAATCAGGTTGATGACCACCCTAATTGTTATCATAGAAACTTCATCCGGCAACTGACAGAAGTGGATCCAGAGACCCCCAGATAAGCACTGAGCCAAGCTCCTAATCCAGTCAAAGAGAAGAAAATGTCTTTTTCATATTTCAATTGGGCAGCTCAAGGGTAACCAAATTGGGGGTGGGAGTTCCTCTGAATCCAAGTAAGTTGACCTGTCACCAATGACCTTGACATCATCGATGAAGAGGTACGCTTTCTTCAGTGCACGTATGGCCCAATTATTGTTATTGAGCATAAAGACTTCACTATTGACATTCTGACTATTTGTTCACATTTATTCATATAGAATGTAAGTAAAAATTCAAGAACAATGTAAAGACATTTTTGTTCTTCTTTCATATTCTCTCTGTGACGAGGAATGGTAGACAATGTTGCTAGATGTAGCAGTGGACATGGTTAGGGCTACAGGCCTTCAATCAGTAGACCTTGACTTCCCTCCTAGCCTTTCTACCTGAACTAGGCACCCATTCAACATTTCCTTCCATGAAAACTGTAGGTCAGTAAAGGTTGCAGCTGGAGCAGAAGACTTCCTTACATTATCAATCTGTCAGTCTATCTATCTATCTATCTATCTATCTATCTATCTATCTATCATCTATTCCTTTATCTCTCTATTTATGCCTCTATCTCTTATTCTGTCAGTCTAAAATGCTAGATACTTAATTCAGAGCCTTATTGTGAGAGCTAGGTATTCTACCACTCATTCCTATGTGTAACCCTTCAAATTCCCTTCATGAAACTCACGATGGCATTGATTATATTCCAAGAACAAGGGAAACAGAAAATCTTTTTATCAAACAAGATCATACATCCATGAAAGCCATCCTCTACATTGTACCAGGTCACAGGGACACCCTGGTCTTCCAGGCGTTTCTTGTAGAGCAAAACATCATCTCGGAGAATGTCCCACTGAATGCTCACCAGCAATGCCTCTGGAAGCTGAGCAATGACCTCATTATCTGCTACAAGGGGAGAAATTCTTGTATCCAGAAAGTGTTTGGTGTTTAAATAGGCAGACTTGTTAAAAGGTCCAGGAAACTCGGGTTGTTGAATTTTGTTCCTGAACCTTTGGGGAATATTATCAGAGCTGAGCCATTCCTTGTATTTCATCCAGGTGTCTTGGGGAATATGAGCTCCAGTTGATATGGCATCTTTCCAAGAGATGTCAACAGTTAAGTACCTAAGAAGGCAGGTCATCATGAAGTCTCTGGTGAGGAATGGAACATTTTGGTTCTGCAGATGTGATGGTAACTGGAAATTGATTGCCTGAAGGACTGGATAAATCAGGATTTGAGCCCGGATCCGAGGAAGGTCTGCTCTGTTCAATAAGATCTGGCAGATGATGGCTGCAGCTGCACCTCCTATGCTTTCTCCACAGATCACAACCCTGGAAGGATCCACTCCGTAGGTTTTCAGGGACTTTAGGAAATGGATTGAGGCATTCAGGCAATCATGAAGACCAACAGGATGAGGGTAGTCAGGAAGTTTGCGATACCTAAAGAGAAAAGACAGCATAGCAGTATGTTGAGGGTTGGGTAGGGTCCATTAAAACATTGTCCTCTATGTACCTGAGACTAAATTTGATTAAATCCTAAACTGAATGAACAAGTAAAAATAGTTTATTCCCCTCCTTTCCCTTTGTCTAGTGTCAAAACAGCTGAGATTTTCTATTCAGACTCACCTGGTGATGCCTAGAGATGATCAGGCAAATTATGGGAATTAAAATCTGTTAGTTTGGGGACAGAGAGATTAATGAATCTGTTTCCAGGCTTTGTGGCCTGACCTGAATTTTCTGGAAGTCACATGGTGGCAGGAGAGAATAGACTCTGGCAAGTTGTCCTCTAACCTCAATATTTACACCACAGTGTGTTAACCACCTCCCCAATACACAAATAAAAATATAAAACAAAATATTTGTCTTTCAAAGAAGGGAAACCTGAATTGTTGGAAGAAAAATATAGCAAGTAAAAGTCCTGTGGGTCTGCCTATCTACAGAACTGGGTAGTGGAGAGGTTAATGGCAAGGTTAAGTTGCTTTTGTTTAGAGAGAGAAAAGAAAAAAGAAAGAAGAGCCAGGGAGGAAGGGGAGGAAAGCAGGGATATGGGAGGAGGAAGGAATAGAAGAGAGCAGAGGGGGAGAGAAAGAAGGAAAGAGAAAGTGAGTGGAGGAGCTGGAGGAGAAGAGAATATCTCCCTGGGTTCATATTTTCTCACATATCTCCTCCAAGGCATTGCCCACTGAGGTCCTTTGGTAGTACAGTTCTTTCCTCAGGCAGAGTCATTTCATTGACCACTGTATCACAGTCTTGGTCCATGAGTCAGGTCTCTTCAAACATCAGGCAAAGTGATATGCTGAACAGTACCAGAACAGGAATGAATTCATGCAGCCTATCTGTGGGCCTGGTTTGTGAGATCTTCATTGTTTTGGAGGCTTTTCAAAACACGGATCCTAATGGTGATGTTCAGACACTATGAAAACCCACTGTGGGCAGGTTACTGGATATTTTTAAATGATGTCTTTTTCAAAGTCATCAGAAAGGTTCAGTCTTATTCCAGTGACAGGGCTACAGCATGAACTAGCCTAGGGATGTCAAATGTGCTTTTCAGAAGGGAGATGCAAAAGCTGAATATTTAAATTTCCCTTCCTTTCATCTCTAATCTATGTCCTCATGAGTAGTTTTAGTTTATTAGCAAAAAGGTCCTAGATTGTAGATAGATGCTGTGCTGGCTAGGTATATGTCAACCTAAAATAGCTATCATCCATTTGAAGGCGGGAACTTCAAGGGAGAAGGTATCCTCACTAGACCAGTTTATGAGGTACATTCTCTAGATTAAGATTGGTGTGGGAGGACCCAGCCCATTGTTGGTGGTACCACCCTAGGTGAGTGGTTTTGGAAGCTATAAGAAAGCAGGCTGAGAAAGACATTAAGAGGCTCCCTGTGGTGGAATTCAGGTGTTAGCTGATAAGGTTGGAAGGCCTGTCTCTGGAGTTCTGGGAGCTTGAATGGGGTGTGGCCATCCCCATTGAAAAAGGTTGCTGGGATCTTGAGTGGCCTGTTTGGTTCTGCATTCTTGAAGACTGGATCAGCACCCATTGTGGGACAATCCAAGCTTCAAGAATTGCACTAAGGTTTAATTTGTATCCATGAATGTTAAAATACCCTCTAATAAATATTAATCCTGTATATAGTATATTGCAAGTGAGAATTACTGCAATAGCTGGTGCCCAATGTGGGGCACCATCTGTTACTGTAAGGTTTTTGGTCCTGTCTGGCCAGAGGTCCAGACCCACAGACCTGTAGTCCCAGACTGCTTAGCCACCTGCTGCTGCTTAGGCCTCCCAAAATGACTCAGACACTTATATTAGTTTCATGCTGTTTGGCCTTTGGCTTAGGCACAATGCTAGCTAGCTCTTGCATCTTAACCCATTTCCATTAATCTGTCCTGCCATGTGGCCCATGGCTCACCTGTGTTCTTTACATGTTTCTTCTTTGGGTGTCTGGATAGATCTACCTGTGACTCTGCCCTTTCTCATACCTATGCTCCTATTCCTCTGCCTACCTTTACAGTGTCTGCCATGGCCAAAACAAGTCCTTTATTCACAACATATAGAAAGACATTCCCACATCAGCTCCTCTCTATGGCTTCTGAATCAGCTCCTGTCTTCAGGTTCCTGACCTGTTTGTGTTCTTGCCATGACTACCATTAATGACAAACTTGTGATATAAAGTGTGAGTGAAATACACCCTTTCCTCTCCAAGTTGCTTTTGGCCAGAGAGTTTCACTCACTTAACTAGGACACACCCTGGCTTTCCTTCCATCTACTCAAAGGCTTACTGAATTTTTTTTAGCACCCCCCTAATTGCTCGCTGCAAAGTAGGCCTTTAGTGACTATATATATGGATATATATATATATATATACACAAACATTATATACATTATATATATACACTATATATATATGTATATTTATATTACCATGCAATGAATTCTTGAAAAGAGTTCAATAGGCCTTTAGTGACTCTATATATATACATATATATATATATATATGCCTATATATACACATTATATATATACATTACCATGCAATGAACTCTTGAAAAACCATTGCCACAGCAAAAAGCAGGACCTTAATCATGATCTTCAGCCAGTTTGTGCCTTCTTTACCATCTTTATTCCTTAACCCAACTGATTGAATAGATACTCTGAGTCCTGGACTCCTTATACCTTATATGTCTTTTATACGAAGCATTATTTGTGCCTATATGTTTTTAGGAAACATTCCTGAGGAGTTGGAGTCAATTGACAGTATGTTTGCCTAGTATATAACACTGCCTAATCAGGGTGTGATGGTGTGCGCCTGTAATCCCAGAACTCGGGAGCTGGAGGATGTACAAGGAACAGAAATGCAGCTATATAGTTATCTAGCTATATGTAGAGTTTGAGGTAAACCTAGGCAAAAAATTGAAGGAAGGAAGGAAAGGAGGGGTGGAGGGAGGGAGAGAAGGAGAGCGGGAGGGAAGAAAGGAAAAGGGGAGAGAAAAGGAAAAAAGAAAAGTCTTGATTATTACTTTTGAAAGAAATTACAAAGTGTTGGGAGGAATATAGGATAAAAGGAGCAAAGCATGGTGACATATCCATGTGAAACACCACAGTAAAGCCCATTAGTTTGTATGTCAACTTAAAAAGTTAGCTTAAGGGATAGAGAGATGGTTTGGCAGTTAAGAACACTTACTGGTCTTGCAGAGGACTGGAGTTTAGGTTCCAGCACCTACAAGGTAGCTCACAAACTACATTTAACTCCAGGGTGCTCTGATTCCCTCTTCTGGTCTCTATGAGATCCTGAGTTTGCATATTGTACATATTAACTCATACAGACACAAACACATACAAATAAAGTTTTAATATATAATTTGTTTTTATTTTATGTTCATTGGTGTTTTGCCTGCCTATATGTCTGTGTGAAGGTGTCAGAAGCCCTGAAGCTGTCAGTCTACACAGATGACTGGTAGTGTAGCTTTGAAAGCAAGCATCTTATCTCTGGCCATTTTTAGACTCTCTTTCTTCTATCTGACATGGGGGGAGCAAGTTTCCACTCTTAGCCTCTCCTACCAGTGAATTTTAACTTAAGAGTCACTTTGGGACCATAGCAGGAGAACAGAACTGACACTGACTGAGGCCTCTGAATCCAGAAACTGAAACATAGTCTTTCCCCTTAAAACATTTCTCTTACTTATTTATCACATTGATGTAGAAAAAAAACTACACAAAATAATACTAGAGACGCGGAGTCAGCGCTGTGACTACCTGATGGTGGGTGTGGCTATAAAACCTTAGGAAATGGTTTTGGTGGGAATTTGGAAAAGTTTAGAAATGTGACTGAGAAAGGTCCCCAAAACACTGCAAGTGGAGCTAACCTGGGGATTATGGGGTGAATTTAAGAGACCAAACTGTTAATAGCAATAGAGATAAGAAAGAAAGTTCTCATGAGGTTTTCAGTGGAGATAAGAACTGTTTGGGATTAGACTGGAGGTTCTTTGTGTGATATTACAGAAAAGGAGATTGTTTCTATCTTGCCCATATCCTGATATTTTGTTGGAGGATATTTTAAATATTATTTGATAGAGGAATTTTAAGCCAGCCCAGCATTCAGACTGTTACCACAACCAGAGTATTTCTGGCTTCTTTTAGCTACATTTTATTTTACTTTTTATCTCTCTCTCCCTATCTATCTATCCATCCATCCGTCCATCCGTCCGTCCGTCCGTCTGTCTGTCTGTCTATCTCTTTATCTACCTATTTATTTTCATTTTTCTAGACAGGGTTTCTCTCTGTAATAGTCCTGGCCATCCTGGAACTTGCCTTGTAGACCAAGAAGTCTCAAATTTACTGAGATCCACCTGCCTCTGCCTCCCAAGTGTTGGGATTAAAGGTGTTTGTTGCCTTTTAGCTACATTCGTAGTGAGAATTTGGGACAAAAAAATAAAAATAGTATTTGAAAATAAAATGTGCAAATTGGTCAAAGGGTAGCTTATTGGAAATTATGAACATAGAGGATGTGGTATATTGGACAATGAAAATTGGCCAGATCCATATCACATACTCCAGGATGTAATACTCCAGGATGTAAAGAAAAAACTCATCTGGAAGACTCAGTCTTTAGAAGAGACCATCTCTAAGCTCCTTTCTCAGGATGATCCAATTAAGTTTTCTCAAATACAGTGATCTCAGACAACTGCATTCATGGTCTCAGTTGCTCAGCTTGTTCTGACAGCAGGCTTTGGTAACGTGAGAGAATCAGACTCCCTGCAGGAAGCCCCCAAAGGATAATAATATCTGAAGGTATGACGGTAAAGCCTACTCTGTAATGGAGATCCTAAGAAGGTGGTGATGGCACTGATGTGGAATGACTGTAGGAGAAGGCCACAGTCAAAAAAACAAAGCTTCTCCAATAGAGGGGCTGGGAAAACCGCTATTGGCAAAGATAGAGAAGCAGGGCTGCAGAAATCTGTTGGAGTTCACATCACGACAACAGATGGCATAGACGCTGGACATGGAGCTACAGGATTTATCATTTGCCTATGTTTCAGCCATATTTTGAACCTATTTCTCCTTTCTCTACCTTCACTTTTTCCCCTTTGGAGTGAGAATGTTGGCACCATGCCACTGTATATCAGAAGCATAAACATTTAATTTAAAATTTTATCAAGGCTAGGTATTTGGCCTACATTTCAGAGAAGACTTTGTACATGAACTTTTGAAAAGCGCTAAAACTATTAGGTCATTGGCGACTCTTGGAGCATGTCTGGGTGTATTTTACATTATGAGATGAGCACCATAAGCCATTGATACCCAAAGGGAAAGATTGTCGTTTTCATATGAAGTATCCCCTACATGAAAGTCGTTGTGGTGGCTTAGCCCCCTGCTGGCAGGTCCAATCATTGATGAACAATTGGATCACAAGGGCTTTTCACTGCTTTGATGGATGAATTTGCTGGCATATTTAGAGTTTGATGGCTTTATTGGGAGATGGTTGGAGGTGGCTCACTGAGCTTGTGCCTTGAAGAGAACCCTGTTCTTATTCATTCTTACTTCTGCTTCCTGACCACCACTGGGTGCACAGCTATACCCTACCAAGTGTTCCTTGCGGCCATGATGCTTTACCACACCACAGACCCACAGCAATGGAGCAAGCTGACCATAAACTGAAACCTTTGATTTCAGGTGTCAAATTTTACCCCCTTCAGTTTTACTTTTCAGATAGAAGTCATTGCAATGGAAAAAAAAAGTAAGTGTCCCAGGTCACTCACCCCACTGCCAGAAGCACCGAGTCTGTCCTCCAAGCCAGGAAACTGCACAGGCCATGGTAGCAATCTGAAAAAGAAAAACCAAGTAAATGTTAGCTCACAAGGAGAGTCCACCACAGCCCCTTGTCACCTGCTTTGTGGCTGTGAAGTGGATGTCCTCTGTCCCTACCCTGCCTACTCTAAAGTGATCTTACCAGCTCTCACCTGGCAAGGCCAGACATTTGTCTTAAGCTTCCGAGTATCTGGACTTGAGTAGACATGGGGACTAAACTTCTTCAGGATGGGAAACTGGGGGAAGTATTAATATTTTCATAGGAGATATGAAATTAGGAGATAAACAATGGTTGGCTAGTGCTCTTAAAAATCTATTTTCAATTTTTGGCTTGTTTTTTGAAACAGGGCTTCTCTGTGAAACTTCTCTGGCTGTCCTAGAACTCACTCTGTAGAAGAGGCTGGCCTTAAAGTCACAGAGAGCTGCCTGCCTCTACCTCCCAAGTACTGGGATTAAAAGCACATGCCACTACCAGCAGGCTAGATTTATATATATATGCACAAATTATTTGCATATCTGTATGAGTTGGGTGTGTGTCATATGAGTGTCATCAGAGGCCAGGAGAAAATGTCAGATGCTCTGTAACTGGAGTTGCATGAGGTTGTGAGCCACCTTTGTGCATTCTTGACCCCAAACATGGGTCCTCTGCAAGAAATGCTGTTTACCACTCTCCCGTTCCCATGAAGGGTTCCTTCTAATCAGTAGGTTGCTACATCTGAAGTTTTAGAAGGTACATCTCTTAGCATTAGTGTATAGTGCTTCCTGGCCATCCCAGTGTATCAAGCTTAGATGACAGTTGTGTAGCTTTGAGCAATTGGTGGGGCCTCTAGCAATGGGACCAGGATTGATCCCTAGTGCAAGAACTGGCTTTTGGGAACCATTCCCTATAGAGGGACACCTTACTTAGCCTTGATACAGAGGGAAAGGTCTTGGCCCTGCCTCACCCTGACATCTCAGACTTTGTTGACTCCCCATAGAAAGCCTTATCCTCTCTGAGAAGTGGATGGTGGGGTAGGCAGGGAGAAGCTGAGAATGAGTGAGAGGAGAGAAGAGAAGACGAACTGTGGTTGGTATGAAAAACTTTTAAATAAAAAAGATTTTAAAAAAACAAAAACATCAACATCTTAAATTTTTAAGAATTAAACCCAAGGAGAGTTTAAATATAGGCAAAGAAAGCCGTCTGCTAACTCTGACCTGGGATCTAGACCTTGCAAACTGTTCCATTTCACTCTCTACTCTGTCGTGCTGACATCTTTCATTCTCTCCAGAGCCTCAGGTTGGTCCTGCTCAAGAATTTTTCCCATCAGCTCCTCATTTATAGACTTCACAGGGCTGGAGCAAGGGCGGGACCCATAAGGAACTACTGAGTGCTGAAGCAAGCGTCTGCTAGGACCCTCAGTCTTCTAGATAAGTAATGTTTTTAAATTTATTTTTATATGTAAGTGGTTTGCCTGTATGTTTTCCACATCTGAAACCACTTCTTTATTTGTATTCTCCTGAATGGTTCAGCCTTCTCTATTGAACACAGTAGGTCAGGGACTGGGTCCGCTTGTTCTTCAGTGTGTTCCCTGAGCCTGGAGAGGGTCTAAAGCTAAGTATGCGGTCAGTCAATAGCTGCTGAACCATCACTGATTTTACCCTCTACAGGGACCGACAACTTGGTGAAGTTCAATTCCTGTGGCTTTTCATGCAGGAGAATACACTTGAACATAGGTGGGTTCCATAGATGGCACATATTCATAGTTTGTGACTAAGAAAAAGCATCCTGGCAGTACTTCCGGCTGTAGAACCACCACGGGTATTTCCACCACCTGGTGGCAGTAAGTGACCCTTGCTGAGTCAAGGAAATGGGAGGGGAGGAATTGCTTTGACACAAGGAAAAAAAAAACAGACATGCGTGCATGCAAGCAGCCATTCATTCACCCACTCAACTATACATCTACTCGCTCATTTACCATTGCCTCCATTTATGCAGTAACTTGTCCAAACTTCCATTATACTATGCATCAGTTTTTAAAAATAAAGATAAGAGGTAAGATGGTAAGGGTCTCTCTGTCAAACCACAGATGTGTCCAAAACACAGCATAGTGGAGGGAATTTAACAAAGCAGCCTCAGGGTGAGACACAGGTAACCAGTTCAGAAAGGTCGCTGAGGGGCATAGGACAGGCTCAAGATAAACATTGGGGATTTTAATCTGTACTTTCAAAAATCCCTCTGATTGAGGGAGAGGATCAGCCCAAGGGGGTAAATGGAGCTATCACACCATTATTGGGATAGCCAGTAATGGGAAGGCCAGAGTTAAATAAAGTGCGTGGGATTGGGATCCTTGTGAGAAGGATTAGGAGGGGGAGGATAAGAGAGAGATGGGGAAGGGAGGAGAAAAGAGGGGAAGTGAGAGGGAATATAGGGAAATAAATAACCCATACTCATTACTCTGGAAGCTTTGTTTTGGACAGTGCTGTTCACTGTTTAACTGAGACTATGACATAGATGTGACTCTCAAATGTATTCACTGTAGATGGATTCTCAAGTATTATGTGCTTTCACTCCATCCTGAAAGGACCTTATGGAAGTGTAGCTGAGGTTATGGAGGTCTTGAGGTACCTCTTGCCTCATGAGCCAGGGATGCTCCTTACCTAAGCTGCCAGTCACTGCACCCCCTCCATGGTAGAAGATAATGCATTTCCTGGGGCTGGAAGAAACTGCCTTGGGCTGGAACAGCCTCACAGGGACTTCCTCATAAGATAGATCTGTCACCATCACTTTATGATTCTTCTTTATAGCCGCCACATCATGTAAGAACTGAAGGAATTTTGGCATGGAACAGATTCTCAGCTTCTCCAATATATTACCCTGGTTGAAAATGGATAGAAAGACAAAGAATATTAAGGAAAAATGAAAAGGTAAAAGAGTTTAAGGTAGGAGGAGATCTTCTTACCCCAACAGACTGATTTATGGATGCTTTCACCTCTTTATGTAACAGGCATGATAAGACCTCCTGACTTTTAAAATAGATGTATGTACTTTTATTTTATGTGTATGGGTGTTTTGCCTCCATGGTTGTGTATGCATTTCATACAGATCATCTAGAACTGGAGTTGCAGGTGGTTGTGAGCCAAGTTGTGGGTATTCAGAACTGAACCCCAGTCCTCTGCAAATGCAACAGGTACTTTTAGCCACTAAGCCATTTCTCCAACCCCCAAATATTTGTTGTTTGTCTGTTTTTGAAACACATGACCTGGAGTTCGCTACGTAAAACAGGCTGGCCTCAAACTAACAGAGAGTCTCCTGTCTCTGCCTCCTGAGTGCTGGGTTTACACGAGTGTTCTTCCATGCCCTGCTTTGCTTGGTCTTTGCTGATTTTTAACTTATCAGTACTGCACTCACAGGAAGCCTGCACAATTTCCCCTCAACAATCGGCTTCAAATCATCAAGGATACAACTCCCTCTGTCTCTACCACTCCACCTTCTCACTCCTACCCCTACCTCTCCATCTCCCCACCCCCATGGTGGGTATGTGAACTTGATTTTCTCTTTTATCTTCTAATTTAACTTTTTATTGATTCTTTGTGGATTCTACATCTTGCATCTTGGTCCCATTCATCTCCTCAAACCCTTCCACATGCTTCAGCAGACACAGGTAGGATAGATGTTGGGATGGACCAACTCACAGTCCTGGTGCTCAGCCCGGGTGGTTACTCAGTAAGTCGGTCAACCATTCAACTCTCACTCCTTCTCACCACCAGGGTGAGCTCTCTAGCGCTGCCTCAGCTAGTTAACCCTATCCAGCAATGAGCAAAGGGAAGGGCTGGCTCTTTTGTTCTCTCCCGTGCAGGACTGGCTTACTAACTCTATACACCAGGGTCAGCCTTAGGTCTGCCCAGGCAGAGTGTAGGGCCCACTTCCAAAGTCCTGCAGCTGGTAAAGGGCAGGTTCAGCTCTCTCGTCCATCATAAATGAAGAGGTATATGTGGGGTTGTTTTTCCCTTGCCCTCGCCACCACATGATAGATGAGGCTGTGAGACAAGTTCTCCCACTCTCAGAACCTCAGGGTAGGCTCACCCAAGCCCCTGCCATCAGGGTCAGCTGCACTGTGCTGCCCAGGCAAGATGCAGGACATATTTTTCCCCAATGCTGCAGCTGGTGAAGTACTGGGCCAGCTCTCCTGTTCTCATGACCTCATAGCCACCTCTCTGAGAATCAGTTTTCTCAGAGATGAGACCCTAAACACTTGTACATGTGAGCAATACCAAATAGACTCAATAGGATACATTAAACACACACACACACACACACATCACACATGCATCATAAATTTAAGAGGGTGTGAGGGCCATAAAAGGAGCTGGATTGGGGAGCAGTAGGGATAGAAATGATGTAAAGATACCGCTAGTGTTCATGTATAAAACTTTCCAAAACACAAAACAAACAAACAAACAAACAAACAAACAAACAAATAAATAAATCTCTATAAAATGTGTAGTATATATTAGTTATAGAAAAATAGCTGTTATTAAGACACTTGGCGCTTGTGTATGTGTTCTCGTTCTATTTTACACCCATTGCCTATTTCCACCTATCACCTTCTTTCAAAATTCTCTGTCTTTTTTATTTCTTTGTGACCCAATGAATTTCATTAGATATACTTATAGAAATGTGGATGAGCAATTATTTGTAGAAGGAACTTACCACTGGATATATCATTAAAAATGCATCTCCCCCACCCCATCTAGAATCACAATCTCAGCAAGAAGTGAGGCCTTCTTGTGAGACCCACTCCCATCCATATGGAGGGACTCAATCTTGTGGAGATCTTCCCACAGCTGCTGTAAGTTCAAGAATGTTTCTACCACTTCTGGTTCTTATGTCCTTTTCAAACCTTCTTCCACAATAGTCCCTAGGCTTTGGATAGGGTGATATAGATGTTTCATTTATAGCTAAGCATTCGACAGTCATTATTCTTGTCCTCTGACAAGCTATAAGTTTCCAAAGTCATTGTTGACCACAGCTTCTCTGATCAAAGATACACTAATGGATGAACACAGACATAGTTATAGAAAGTAATCTGATGGACACAGCATGTGTGTTTATTAAAACAAGACAGCAGCTTACTCAGTAGAGTTTCTGACTTCCTCAGCCTGACTTACTTTTGGCCAGGTTGGACAGTGCCAGATATAAATTACCTTCTGTGTAGTATGTATCAAATCCAAACAGAAGGTGAATGGTCACCCATGATTGTCATGCTACTATAGAACTAGTGGGCACATCTTGTCTGGCAACTTGATACTGTGACACAAAGGATATATAATTGAATAATAATACCTTAACAACTATCCCTCAGCAACTTTCAGAAAATCTTCCATTATTTCAAAACTAGACAACATGCATACCCTTCTTATTGACAGCAATTAGGATGTAAGAAATGCCATCCTTTTTCTGAATCCATCCTTTTAAAGGCACATTATTTTCTGTGCACTTAAAGAGTAGAAAAATGGCCCCTTTTTCTTAGTCGTACCTCAAGAAAAGATTTATTCTCTAACATTATTCCTGCTTATGATACTAGCAGGGTACCCATCTTTCATGACAATATCTTCAAAGGTCTTAAAAAACAGTAGGAACTCAGTCTGAAACATATGAATGTAGACTCCACAGATCTTCATTTCACACAAGGCTCAAACACAGTCATTGTGTGGAGCTTGCCATTGTTAAGACTATTCTCAAGAGACACTCAGTGGCTTCCGTACTCACTAGATCTCCAGGGACACTGGAGGAAAATCAAGCATCTAAGGCAAGTTCCCTGTAGATGGCAGTATAGAGGTGGCCAGTGACATTTTAGTCCAGTAAATCTTTCTTGGATTCTTTTGAAATATTTTCTTTGTTTTAAATACAAATAAGGGGCAACACTAAGGTAACTGTGGGGGAAAAAACAGTCTTTCTACTCATAAGAACTCGTCTTTTTTATTTTATGTAACTGGATAATTTTAAAGTAGATACTTCAGGAAAGAATAATGCTTTTCTATAGCATAACTTGGTAATGAGGTAAAGGAGAAAGTAGGAAAAATTAGCCTCAAAATGGTACTGTAAACTGCAGGACAATTTTTTTTCACTTAAATTTTTTCTATAAAGTGGAAGGTAAATGGTCTGACTTTCTAAAAATAGAAACAAACTTCTCAGCATATACTATGTCTAAGCCCCACTTAGTTACCTCTTCTATGCTGTTCCTTAAATTTAAATTATATAATGCTATATGAAGAAAGATAATTTCAACTTAGCACTGATTACACATGGATCACCACTACAGCAGGCCTACTCAGGCAACTGACTAAATTTTGACTGGAACAAAAGAGTCATCTGACTCTTCTAGAAATGTTCATCTGGCAATGAGGATGAATTTGTGTTACTAGCTACAAGTCAATACAGCAGAAAACAAAATCTTGGGGCTGCAGATTGGTTCAACTTTAAGAACTCTTGAGTTCTCTCATAAAAGTCTCAAGTTCTATTTCCAGTAACCACGTCAGAAAGACTGTAATTCAGGCTCCAGGAGATCTGATGTCTTCTTCTGACCTCTGTGGGCCTTCAGTATCCAAGATTTTCATTTCAAATCAAGCTGATGTCAGATTGTGCAAAAGTTTTAACTATTTTTAGTAACATGATTCTCAGACATTTGACAATGTTAATTAGTCTTTCTATTTTTGCTGTTAGCCAGGATTAGTTATGATAATTTGCTTTGCTGTATATTTTGCTGATGTGATATGATGTCTCAAGTAATAATATCATTTCCTCAAAATTCACTTCAAGCAATGATTCTCTTGATTTCTAAGCTCAGAACCTCCTAGATCAGGCAGGTGGAGATTTTTGATCCCTGAGTAGATACGCTCTCATTCCTGCTCAACATTAAGACCTTTAGAAAGGTGACCAACTTTGTATGTGTGTGTACATGTGTTTTTTTGTGTTTGTGTACAGCTGTATGCATGTCTACAGTTGCATGTTTATATGTATACATTCAGAGGACAATCTTTCTAAATCACTTTCCACCTTGTTTTTTGAGACAGGGTCTCTCACTGAACATGAAGGTTATCAATCCACAAACTAGCTACCCCAGAAGCTCCAGAGATTATCCTGTCTTCACCATCCAGCACTGGGAAATACAAGTGCATACAGCTGTTCTCAGCTTTATTATGAGATTGCTGGGGGTGCAAATGGGTTCTCATGTTTTGCAACAAGTATGTTATCAACTGCACTATCTCACTATCCCCTTAACAACTCTTCAGATTAAGGGATAAAAGGTCTCTAAAGCGGAAAAGGTAGTCAGGCAAGGAAATTAAGGACAGTTAGGGCAGGAAAAAAAGATTTTTTTTTTTTAAAAAGTACAATCCTCTGAATTCAGTCTTTGTCTTTCACTGGCTGAGAGTCAGGAATCCTGACACTGTGGTACTGTGAAATAATCCCTTTGTGCACTGTGAAGATTTGTCATGGTGACTGGTTTAATAACAAAGCTGACTTGCCAATAGCTAAACAGGATAAGATTGTGCAGAAGGACCAAACTGAGAATGCTAGAAAAAATGGCAGAGTCTGGAGTCCTGAACAGATGCAGGAGGAATCAAGATGGGCTTGCCATACTGAGAAAAGATATCAAGCCCATGGCAAGACATTGATAAGAAATATAGACTGAAATGTAAAAGTCAGCTAGTAATAAGCCTGAGCTACTGGGCAAGCATCTGTAATTAATACTAAGTCTCTGTGGGGTAATTTGGGACTGGGCTGGTGGGACAGGAAAACTTCCACCTACATGGTGCCCAACATGGAATCATAATTTCCATATAAAACCCAACAAAGATTAAAAAGGATTCTAAACACATTAAAAACAGAGTCACATGTAGCTTTTGGTAGCTGGCTTTTTTGTGTGTGTGGGGGGGTGAGGGTAGACTCTGTTTCCTGGCAGCTCCTTTAAGGGGCAGCTTTTTGGCTCAGTGCTAGGAGCAAAAACAGGCATGGCAGTTTAAAGAGGTCATGCTACTAAGCACTTATATGGGTTTATGAGCAGCAGGCAGCACACAACTTGGTGACAGTATAAACCCCAAATCTCCCTAGAGTTGGGGCGGTAAACATTTCCACAGGTACTACTACCATAAAGCTAGACTCTCAGGGAATCAAACCGGGCACAATCAACCACCAAAACAGAGGCACAGGTCCTACCCATGTTGCTTAGCAGTTTAAAGACCCATGAGGTCAATAAAAGATTACAGAGAGGCAGTAAAGCATATTCAGATGAAAAAACTCTTAACAGATTACAATGTGTTAAAAAATATTCATTGAGATGGAAAGGAAAAGATATAGACAGTAATAAAAAAGAAATATATAGAATTTGCATCATCACCCACCAACAACTGGATAGCCAGAAGCCTCCCTCCCAGGCCACAGCTGACTAAGAGGTGAGTAGTACACAGACCTGCAGGCCAAATGGAGACCAAACCCAAGCCTGGGGACACTGCCCCTGGCACCCTAACAACACCCTGCCCTGCCCTAAACCAAAGAAAGCTGGGAGAGCAACCCCAAGTCCAATTCCCAGCAAAACACGGCTGGAGAGACATCCCACAGGCCAAACCACACCCAAATCACAATCTGCATCATCATCCACCAACAACTGGTTACCCAGAAACCTTTCTCCAGATCCACAGCCGACTAAGAGGTGAGTGACACCCCAACTCCCAGGCCAAACAGAGACTGTGGTCTCTGAATGTCACCCCAGGGACACTGTCCCCAGAATACCAACCACACCCAGCCTTACCCTAAATCAAAGAAATCTGGGGGAGCCCCCCAGCCCAATTCTTAGCAAAGCACAGCTAGTGGGACAACCTATGGGCTAAACCACGCCCAAACTGCAACTCTTCACCATCACCATCCTACAGCTAGATAGCCAGAAGCCTCCCTCCAGGTCCATAGCCAACTAAGAGCAGATTAAGAGCACAGAGTAAAAGCTTGGGGAAAGACTTTCTAATCAAATGGTCCTAAGAAACAAGCAAGTGTAGCCATGCTAATATCTAACAAAATATACTTCAAACAAAAATGAATCAAAAGAGACCAGAATAGACATTAGATATTCATCTCAGGAGAAATCCCCCTAGATGAAATCTTAATCCTGAATATTTATACCCCAAAGACAAGGGCACCTACATATATAAAATAAATACTACTACAGCTTAAACCTCATATCAAATCCCACACATTAATAGTGGGAGATTTCAATACTCCACTTTCACCCTTGGATAGGTCAACCAGACAGAAATGCAACAGAGAATTAAGGGATCTAACGGATATTATGACCCAAATGGACTTAATAGATATATACAGAACCTTTCACCAAATACAAAGGAATATACATATTTCTCAACACCTCATGGAACTTTTTCTAAAACTGACCACATACTTAGTCACAAAGTAAATATCAATAGATTTAAAAAAATGGGAGTAACTCCTTGTATCATATCAGATCACCATGGTCTACGATTAGAGTTCAACAACAAAAATCACAGAAAGCCTACAAATTTATGGAAACTGAACATTTCTCAATTGAATCACCTCTGGGTCAAGGAAGAAATTAAAAAATCAAAGACTTCCAAGAATTTAATGAAAATTAATGTACAACATACCCAAACTTATGGGACACAATGAAAGCAGTGTTAAGAGGAAACCTCATAGCACTAGATGCCTATAGGAAAACCTAGAGAAATCTCACACAAGAGACCTAACTGCACAGCTCAAGGCTTTAGAATAATTAGAAACAAACTCACCTAGATGGAGTAGATGGCAGGAAATAATCAAACTTAGGGCTGAAATCAATAAAATTGAAACAAAGAGAACAATATAAAGAATCAATGAATCAAAGAGTTGATTCTTCGAAAAAGTCAAAAAGATAGATAAACCCTTATCCAAGCTAACCAAGAATCAGAGAGAGAGAGAGAATACCCAAATTAACAGAATCAGAAATGAAAAGGGGGACATAACAACAGACACCTGGGAAATCCAGAGAATTATCAGGTCATACTTTGAAAATCTATACTCCACTAAAATGGAAAACCTAAAAGAAATGGACAGCTTTCTGACAGTTACCATTTAACAAAATTAGATCAGATTAAAGACCTAAACAGACCTATAACCCCAAAGAAAATTGAAACTGCTATTAAAAATCTTCTAAGTAAAAAAGCCCGGAAACATATGGATCCAGTGCAGAATTCTATCAGACATTCAAAGAAGAACTAATAGCAATACTCCTCAAACTGTTCCATAAAGTAGAAACTGAAGGAACATTGCCAAACTCTTTTTATGAGGCCACAATCACCCTGATTCCCAAGCGACTCAAAGATCCAACAAAGAAAGAGAATTACAGATCAAATAAATCTCCCTCATGAATATCGATGTAAAAAATACAAAAATTCTAGCAAATCGAATCCAACAACATATCAAAAAAAAAATCATCCACTACAATCAAGTAGGCTTCATCCCAGAGATGCAGGGATGGTTCAACATATGAAAAACTGTGAATGCCATCCATCATATAAACAAACTGAAAGAAAAAAACCACATGGTCATCTCATTAGATGCTGAAAAAGTCATTGACAAAATCCAACACTCCTTCATGATAAAAATCCTGGAGAGATCAGGAATACAGAGAAAATACCTAAATATAGTAAAGGTGATATACAGCAAGCCAACAGCCAACATCAAACTAAATGGAGAAACACTCCAAGCAATCCCACTAAAATGAGGAATAAGAAAAGGCTGCCCTCCCTCTCTTTATCTATTCAATATAGTTCTCAAAGTTTTAGCTAAAGCAATAAGAGAAGAAAAGGAGATTAAGGGAATGTAAATTGGAAAGGAAGAAGTCAAACTATCTCTATCTGCAGATAATATGATTGTATAAATAAGTGACCCATAAAATTCTACCAGGAAACTTCTACAGTTGATAAACAACTTTAGCAAAATAGAAGGGTACAAGATTAGTTCAAAAGAATCAATAGCCCTCCTATACATTAAGGATACAAGGGCTGAAAAAAATAAGAGAAACATCACCCTTTATAGTAGCTGCAAATAGTATTATATATCTTAGCATAATTCTAACCAAAGAAGTAGCAGACCTGTTTAACAAAATATTTTACATCATTGAAGAAAGGAATTGAAGAGGATATCAGAAAATGGAAAGATCTCCCATGCTCCTGGATAGGAATGATCAATATAATAAAAACGGCAATTTTACCAAAAGCAATCTGCAGATTCAATGAAATCCCAATCAAAATCCAAACACATTTTTTTACAGACTTAAAAAGAGCATGATTCAACTTCATATGGAATAACAAGAAATACAAGATTGTCAAAACAATCCTGCTGAATAAAAGAATTTCAGGAGGAATCACCATCCCTGACTTCATGCTGTACTATAAAGCTACTGTAATATAAACAGCCTGGTACTGGCACAAAAACTGTGAATCAATAGAATTGAATTGAAGACCCCAACATTAACCCACACACTTATGAAGACCTGACTGTTGACAAAGAGGCAAAAATATTCAATTTTTAAAAATTTTTTTTGAAGATACAGTATCTTCAACAAATGGTGTTGGCATAACTGGATGGTAGTATATAGAAGAATGCAAATAGATTGAAAGCTATCATCCTGCAAAAACCTCAAATCCAAGTGGATTAAAGACATAAACACCTACACTGAACTTGATAGAAAAAAATGAGAAATACCCTCCATATCATTAGCACAGATGGCCACTTCCTAAATATAACTCCCGTAGCACAGACACTAAGAACAACAATAAATAAGTGGGACCTTCTGAAACTGAGATGCTTCTGTAAGGCAAAGGACACAGTCAATAAGACAAAATATACAGAATGGGAAAAGATCTTCACCAACCCTACATATGAGAGAGGACTTATCTCTAAAATATAAAGAGAAACTCAAGAAACTAGAGTCCAAAAAACCTAAATAACTCAATTAAAAAATGGGGTTCAGAGCTAAAAAGGTAATTCTCAACAGAAGAATTACAAATGGCTGAAAGGCACTTAAAAATTGCTAAACATCTTTAGCTATCAGAAAAGTGCAAATCAAAACAACTTTAAGATACCACCTTACATCCATCAGAATGGCTAAGATTAAAAACACAGATGACAGCGTATGCTGGAGAGGATGCAGAGCAAGGGAACACTCCTCCATTGGTGGGAGTGTAAACTTGTACAGCCACTCTGGAATACAGTATGGCAGTTCCTCAAAAAACTGGTAATCAATTTCCCCAAGGATCCATCAATACCATTATTGGGCATATACCCAAAGGATGCACATTCATATCCCAAAGGCAATAGCTCAACTATGTTCATAGCAGCATTATTTGTAATAGCAAGAATGTGGAAACAACCTAGATGCCCCTCAATTTAAGAATGGATTAACAAACCATGGTACATCTGCACAATGGAATACTATTCAGCAGTAAAAAAAATGACATCTTAAAATTTTCAGGCAAATGGATGAAGTTTGAGAATATCCTCCTGAAAGGATAGACATGGGATGTACTCACTCCTAAGTGGATTTTAGAGAAAATCAAAGAATACCCACATTGCAAACCACAACCCCTGAACATCTTGGGATCAATAGGAACTTAAAATATACACCCAGAGATTCCCCTAAGAAGAGAAAATAGAGAAGATCACCTTAGCAAATTAGTGTCATAACTGGATACAACAGAGAAGAATTGGTAACAAATCTTGAAAGAAGGAAGATGGTTGAGTGAAAGGAGCAAAGAGGGATATGGACAGAGATGGATATCTCATTATAGGAAGCCAATGTGGGATTGGAAAGAGACTGGGTGTTTGGGAAACCTCCAAGAACTCACAGGATGTCTCTGGCTAGGTCTCCAACCAAGAGTGGAGGGGGTGCCTAAACAGGACTTTTCCTATAATCAAATGAGTAACCACCCTATGTGTCATCACAGAACTTACATCCAAGAAAGAATAGAGGTGGAGGCAGAGATCCATGACTGAGCACTAGGCAGAGCTCCTGGTCCAGCTGAGAGCAGGGGAGGAGAGTCTGTGTGAACAAGGGGATAGGGATTAAGAGGAAAATTCCCACATTGATGGCTGGCTGGAGCTCTGGAGGGTTCACTGAATCAAGAACAGTCATTGGAGATCCATCAGGAAAAGGAGCTAGGCCCTCCAAGTGCAGGCAACTGTCAACTGGCATGAGTATTATGTGGAGCCTTGATGGGTGGGATCAGACTGTGTTCCTGTGCATGGGCTGGCATGGGCTTGGAGCCCATTCCCTGCAGAGGAACACCTAACCCAGTCTTGGCTTTGGGATGAGGAAATCAGACTTGCCTGGAGTGGGTGTGGCACGCTGAGCTGACCCACTTTGGGACTTCTTGTCTTTTAGGGGGAGAGGACAGGTGGATGGAAAAGGCTGGAGGCAAACTGGGAGGGATTTGGAGGAGAGAAGAAAGGGGGAGCCAGGGAATACATAGATTAAAAATAACATTTTTATTAAAAAATAAGAAAATAAGAAAATATATAGTTTTAAAATAAGTCCTTAAAAAGGAAATAAAGTAATATAAAAGAAATAAACACAGAGATAGTCTGGATATCACATTAACATTGTGTTGTCTTTAGGTGGCATTTCACCCTTCTGGGGTCTTTGATAAAGTTAAAGATTAAATAATTAGACTTAAAGTTTTTCTTAGTTATGATAAAAAGGTAAGTTAGATATAAAACTTTAGAGTCACAAAGATAAGACAAATAGTATTTTCTCTGCATTTGCCAAATACAAATTGACTGCATATATAATTGTAAATCCTATTAGTAACTATTTTGTTGTATATAATTTCACTATGTTAAAACCTTTCTTTTTAAATTATACAAAAGGGGGGAAATGCTGTGGCATAATTCCTTTGTACATTGTAAAGATTTGTCCCTGTGGGAGGTTTAATAAAAAAGCTGACTGCCCAATAGCTGAACAGAATAATGGTAAGTAGGAGAACCAAACTGAGAGTGCTGGGAGGGAGAAGGGTAGAGACTGGAGTCACCAACAGAGGCAAAGAGAAGCAAGATGGGCATGCCATACTGAGAAAAGGTACCAAGCTATGCAACAAGATATAGATAAGAAATATGGGTTAATTTAAATGTAAAAGTTAGCTAGTCCAAAAGGGTAAGGCCTCTCATGGGGAGTAAGCAAAGCCTGGTACATTCCTTTGAGGCAGGACCAAGCCTTTCTTCTGTGCATCAAGGCTGAGCAAGACATTCCACCATTGGTAATGGGCTTGAAAAAGCCAACTCATGCACCAAGAATACTAATCCCACTACCAGAAGTTCCCTCAAACAGACAAAAATACACAGCTATCTCCCATATGCAGAAGCCCTATCTAGTCCCATGCATGCGCCACAGCTATTGGTCTAAATTTTGAGTTTGTAGAAACTTAGATGTATATAGAAGTTTCTCAATCTCTTGGTCTGAACAAATCTCTCCCACCTAAGATCCCACAGCTGTTCATAAAATAATTACCCAGAGGATTATATTAATTACAAACTATTTGGTCTATGACTCAGACTGTCACTAGCTAACTTTTGCATCTTAAATTAATTCATTTTTATTAGTCTATGTATTGCCATATTGCCAGTAGCTTACTGGTACATTTACATCTTGCTTCTCAGGCAGCTCACAGCTCTGTCTCTCCATGTCTATCTCTCTTAGATTCCTCACCTGGCTGTTTCTGTCTTGAAATAGGCCAGATCAACTTCTTTATTAATCAAATCCACAAGATCACAATTAATGGTACTCAAAGCCTGAAACTCCTCCCACCTTATATCTGTACAACTGTATTAATCTTTGATAAATGGCACATAAATTCTCTGGTCTAACTTGCTTTAAGGTTTTCAATGTTCATAGGTCTCACAAAATTTAAAATAACATAAATTGATCCTCAGTTATTCTGTCTCAGTTATTCCTTCATCAGTTTCTACCTTACTTTTTGAGACAGGCTCTCTTACTGAACCTGCTTCTCAAAAATGTCTATCAGATATACTAGGCCTATATTACAGAAATGTTTGTAAGTCTCATAGAGCTATTAATATAATCGAACTTGGTCTTCAGTTATTCTGTCCTTTGTCTTAAGGCCGCAGAAAAGTAAAAAGGGTAAATGACAGTTTCCCATCTTCCTCAGACTCTATAATAAGCTGTTTCCACTGGTTATTTCCAGCACTCTCCTGGAAAATAATAAAATATAATTTTGTGGTTTGTGACTGCTTGTTCCAATTATCCAAAAAGTTAAAATACCACCAACTCTGAGCATTGTCATCATGTTGGACTCTGGAATACCTACAAAAGACTCTTTTCTTACTAAAAAGCTAAAGGATATATTAACTGAGTTAATTAACTCAGTAGGTACTGAAAGATTCATGTTTCCCTAGACAAGATCATTATAAACTACACATTTACCAATTCATAGTATTCAAAACCCCAGATTATTTCTTATAAGAAAGAGACTCCATAAAATTCTCTCTTGCTAACGCAACTCCTGCATGAAAACTAAAAAGATAGGATACTCAGCTCATTAAATGGGCACAATACTGGCCATTGTCTAGAATACATAGTGTCTGGCATATCACTACAGAGCAGTGCAGACTGGTCACCCCTGCTAAACTATGTTGTTTGCAAAAACACTTTCCTGAGTCTTGAGTTTTATCTACTCGAATAGGACATAGTTATTAAGAAACAAAATTTACCCATGTCACGGTCAGAAGAAATAAATAGTGCAGAATCCGAAACTTCATGTGATGTGGGATGGAAGGAGGTACATCAATTTTGAGGAGGTGGTATAAGAGAGCCCATATATTGACTCCCAGAACCAGCAGACACATGACAGAAAGGAAGAGTTCGCTGGGACCCAAGGGAAGCATGGCACTCTTGCTTGTTCAGAGAGAGTAAAATTTACCCCTTAAGAAGACTTCATTGAACTTCTCATCCACAAATCCAGGCACCTTATAACCTGCGGGGAAACACCATGGCCTGACTCCACCTCTTTTAAGCCATTTTTTGTATTGAAAGCATCTCCTTGTGAAATGATTGCATCAGATTTCAGCTTGGACATGTTCCTATCCAATGGAGCCCTAGACCTTTGTCCTCAAGGCAGATTAATCTTTCATCATACAACCTTGCACTGACCATCCTGGGGAGCAAATGGACTTTCAGTGGAGAAAAAACTATCTGGAAGGTGAGGCCAGTTCACAGCCAGATCTCTGGGAGGCTGAGGAAACTCATTGAAGCCATGTAAGGTGCTCTATGACTCTTCTCTCAGGTGTGAAATTAGAGATTAGAGCAGTGGTGTATGTGCCAGGATGAACCTCAAACACAATGGAGGGAGAGAGAGAAATCATGCATTCTCCTTATGTATCGGTTCCCTACTCCATAGCCTGATCTGTTCAATGTGAAATGCATGGTTCCTTCACTGACATTATTCTGTCTCTTCTCCATGTGGCTAAAACACTGCAGAATCCAGAAATAACTTGTTTCATACCTTGCAGCAACTCTGATATTAAAGTGGAATGATTGAATCCTTTGAAGTTGCACATTATTTTACCTTGGCTATTAAGTAAAAACTAGAGACTTTGGAGATGACCAGTGAATTCCTAAGGCTTCTTAGGTTGGTCCTCTGCTAGATGAGCCTTTCGGTAACAAGAATTCTGGCTGGCTCTTCAATGGAGTTTAGAAGACCCTGAGTCAGAGGCAACCATGAGGCTCTGTCCAGAATCCTACACAAGAGAAGCAGAAAAATATTGATTTTTGCTGTTTGTAACCGCAAACACTGAGTGTGATATTGTGTAGGAGAAAGAAGTAGCGAGCCTCATACGTTCCCAGAGAAGAATGCTGTCGTCCCAAAAATCTAAAGATGTGGTTGGTGGACTTGAACTTATATTCAGCAGGCATCCTCCATTTCATGCAGTTGACGTGAGAGAATTTTCAAAGCCCCACAAGACTAAGAGACTGCAGTTCAAACTTTCAACATGTAAGATCAGCCATATGATTACATTCATCAAAATTCTCACATTAAACAAAAGAAGTTCATTATATTATAGAGATGTAAGGGCATTTATGACTTTGAAAAGTGTTCTCCTATTGCTTTTACTTACACGGTGCACCGACATACAATGAAGGCAAAACCCCTATACACATAAAGGCAAATAGAGAAAACTGATACACAACTTAATGATATTATGTAAATCAACAAAATGAAGTGGTGATTTCTCACATAGTCTTCAAATCCAAGTTAACTTGAAGAGATAAGCCTTTTGATTGAGGTGGGGGTCAGCTCTACATGAGAATGGACTGTGACTCTTTGTATCAACTAAATATTTAATTTATGTTTACTCTACTCTTTAATTCATGGTCTTCTTTTGTTGCCCTGAATGACATTAAATTATCCATTGTCCTGCTTCAGCCTATTGGCTCATTCCATGTAGATGCTTTAAATAGTCTACCAAAAATGGTTTCCAGCCTACCAGGGATCTACAACCATTTGTTAGATGGATCCTACACAGAAACTGGAAAATACTGTTTTCCCAGGTATCACTGGACATCAGTTCTGAGTGGATATTAGTCCTGAGGAATAATATTGCTTCTGTGGCTCCTGAAGTTAGAAAGGTTTATTTTAGTCAGAGGACAGACAAAGACTAATGTAAAAAAGACTTCTTAGTCCATAAACATGAGTATTTTTTATGGCCTTTTGTTGGAATGTGTCTTGCAACAGGTGCACTTAGAACCTCCCCCCAAAAACCCCATACTGACTCTGACCACACACAAATTGAGACTCACTTTGATTAAAATGGGCCATGGGTAAGTTCCTTAGACCTTCTCCTTCATGCTATGATAGTACAGTGGAAGTCACAGTGCATCCTACAGGGCATTGTCAGACTCAAGATGATTAAGAGAGACATATCCATCACACCCTCATTCCACTCACCTGACTGAAATGTTCAAAGGTCAAATGTGCCTTGCAGAATTACTATAGGTGATCCTAAAGTGATTCAGAAGGTGACTACAAGATCATCTGGTGCCCAGCTGTAACACCATCACTGAGTCATGTAAACACAGTCCATGGAATACAGGAAGCAGTCATTCATCTGCCTGATGCCTTTTCCTCCAGACCAGCTGGTAAAGACAGTAACCACTTCTCTCCTTCCAGTAGGAACAACAGGAAATCTTTGCAGCCCTACTTCAGGGTTTTCTGCTTCTTGCTCCAATACAGTGTAGTTCTCAGTGATCTGATTGCTTTGAAATTCCAGAGAGTACCACATTATGCCCCTGTGCTTGAGTTGTTAGTTTATAGTGTCTAGCATTCCTGAGTACATGAGTACAAAATGCCACAGGGAGACTTATGCAAGGTGGAAGAAGTAAAATCAACCAGAAACTCTCAGGGTACAGTGACCACAGTGAGGCTCCTTGTGGTTCTAAAACTTGAGCAGTGTTGAGTTTCATCCTCAAGGAAGGGGATTAGCCACTGTACATATAGCACTTTCCATAAAAATAAGTGCTCTGTGTGTGTGTTATATGGATGTATGTATATGTGTAAGTGTGGGCATACCTACCCATGTAAGTCACATGAGAGTTCAGAGTTTGACATGGAGCATCTTCTTCCACCTGTTTCTACCTTACTTTTTAAGACAGTCTCTTTCGCTGAATCCTGGGCTCACTACTTTGACTATA
The DNA here is from genome assembly GCA_033318265.1 of Phyllotis vaccarum. Lineage (NCBI taxonomy): Eukaryota > Metazoa > Chordata > Mammalia > Rodentia > Cricetidae > Phyllotis > Phyllotis vaccarum. The sequence goes on along the minus strand of JARWLC010000003.1, from coordinate 58,681,873 downwards.
CTGGCTGCCCAGTGCAGCTATGAAATCAACCTTTATCCTTAATGCTACAATGATAAGGCTGTAGCCATGTCATTGCACCAGAAATTTTTATATGGATGCTAGGAACTCAGATCCTCATGCTTGTATAGCCAGCATTTCACCCAATGTGCTATCTTTCCAGCCTGCTGATCAGTGTTCTTTACACTTTTGTAATACACACACTCAAACCAACAACAAATCCCAGTGTCTTCCTTCTTGTTTCAAATATGAAGCATAGTAATGTGAAGCCCTATGGCTGGTTCTGGATACCACAGAAGCAGCATGGCTCCCTGAGTATCCTAGACAAGCCAGTATACTCACTGGATTCTCTGTCAACCTTCTTCTTTTCCTTTCCCATGTACATATCTGGGTTCGGATGTGGTGATGCAATGTTCTGACAATAGCTCTTACAATCTAAGAGGCTGTAATTTTTGCTACACATCAAAGTCAGATTCAATAACACTTCGCAGTCACTGTTTAGTTTGCTTTTAAGAGAACAACATAACAACCAACCTTACTTGCCTTGGATTTCCCATAACCTAAGCTAATGAATAACTGTAATCTTAAGTTATATATTCTTCTATGTCCCTGAGTCAAGTATTGCATATGTATCATTTTCTGAAAGCAGGAAATACAGCAGTTGAAAGCAACGTCCAAAAATCTACCATAAAGGTTAAAAGCAACAATTTATGGATACTGCTGATTAACAATACTATTTGTTGTCTGAGGCAGTTGAGACCAGTTAGATCCAGTGACCCAATCCCTTATGAAGTTCTATTGAAGTTTTTTGTAGAGTGTCTCTTTCTCTCCTCCTGTGATTTGTTCTGTGCTATCCAATAAATACATAGTGAAGCTCTTTGTGGGAGACAAGCATTCACACTGTCTGCATACAGACACTATATTCACACATTCACACACGCAGTTCACACAACAGCTGGCCAGTCATAGGGATAGATACACAGAGGTATACCACTATGACCATCTAGATAAGTTTTTATCAAGCACATATGAACAATTATCCAGTGTGTGCAAAGACTAACAAATGTGGCTTCCTCCTCCTGCATGTTTCAACCTGAAATTTCCTACCCTCAGACACTTCCTATAGAAACAAACCAATCCCTTCTTATGTTACACCTAATAAATACGATGTGGTGTCAGGTTCCCAAAGTATCGGTAGTGTAAGCAGAACCCCATCAGATCCCAGCTTTGTTATGCACAAGTCTGGGGATCTGTCATTTCTTCACTCCCTCTCTGCATCTAGCCAGGGCTCTGGGACCCAAGCCATTTGGGTCTTGTCAGTTCTGCTACAAGTTAAAAAATGTTTTGAATCTGATTCTCGTGTCCATGTATTGGCATTGAATCTCTAAAACTGTAGTAATATAACCTGAGAACTTGCAAGTCAGGTAAAATCTCAGGGTCGTTTAAAGGTTCTTCTTCATCATTGTCTTGAAATGGTTCTCCCTTGACACCAAGAACATTGTTGAGTTTCTTCAGTGGAGGAAGCTAAAGGAATATTTGGAGGAATGGGATATTTTCTGATCATTTTCTGTCACACTAACTTCTCCAACTGTATGTCCTACACAATAGCTCTTTCTAGAGTCTAACTCCTGAAGCACACAGCAGACACCATACTCAAGGGTTAAAAAAAGCCTCCCTTGTGTAGATGGTTAGTGCTAATTTTCAACTTGATGAGCACTAGAATCACCTAGCAGATTGGCTTCTTGACATGCCCACCAGAAGGATTATATTGATTATATGAATTGATGTAGGAAGATTGTTTTAACTGTCATGACCATTCTCTGAGGAGGGGATCCTAGACTGTGTGAAGTAGAGGTTATAAATTTGAGTGTTCTAGCTTGCTTTCATTCATGGTTCTCCAATTCTTGATTCATTGTGACCACCTGTCTCAGTATCCTGTTGCTCTGATTTTTCCTCCTCGTGATGGGTTATACCTTGAGCTAAAAACAAACTCTTTCTCCTTGGAGTTGTTTTTAATCAAGTACTTTATCACAAAAGGAAGAGAAAGAGAAAAATGCTTGAGAACCACTCAGCTGGGTTTGCTTCAAAGTTAAGCTACTTTACCAAGACAGATCTAATACCTGATGATGTGGTGATGACTTATTTATAGTCATACTCCAATGCAAACTCTATTTCTTTTCCAAGAGCAGCCTCTGGGATCATTGTCTCCGTATGTCTTCCGTCTAAAGCCTAATTATTCCACTCTTTAAATTACTTTCCACTTTCTGTTCCTATAATGGAAACTACAGGAGGTCTTCAGTGCAGCAGAGTGGTACGGGATTTGAAAAGGGGCTGCCATGGTTTCATCACAGTGTGTTAGGGAGCAAAGCAGGACAGACTGTGTCTTCAATGGTGATGCAAGACTGCAAAGGTGCACCGCTGGCCCTGACACAGAAAGGCAGATAGTTTTGTTCTTACTAATTAATGTGAAGAAAAAGGCACAGAGCAGATGACCTGGTGCTTTTCCAAGTGCCTGGCACTATGTTTACCTGATTCAGTGGAGACACTGCAGCTGGGGAATAGTTAGAATTATAGTCACCACATGAGCAATCATCCACACTCATTCCCCAAGGTCTGTCTGACTTATGAGCATTTCAAGTGTATGACTTAGAGCTAAGGGTGATGTGTGTGATCTTGAGGTCTGCAGTGCTTTTGAAATACAGAACTGCTTTTCTTTATTATTCTTGCAGAGAGGGTGAGGTTCCAATAGCTCCCACAGTGACTCCCATTCTCTTGTCAGAAAGTTAATGTACAGTACTTTGAGTTTTCCAATATACCTATTGCATTACAATACAGCCAGCAGGTGGGCATACCAAAAAAAATATTTATCTGTGGACCAAGGAGTTCAGCTGAGGCTAGAGGTTGTTTATCAATCATAGTAAGCCTCAGAAACCTCAACAGCAGTGTTATTCATCAGCATCAGGATTAATACTCAGAACAGATGCCTAGTGATTCCTGAAAAATGGAGTATTTTCCCTTTCCCTGTGTAGGGTCAGTCTCTAAATTTTTCAAGGTCTTCAATATGGAGATTTGGGAAAGACTTAAAACAGAGGTAGGGCTGGATGGACAAATCAGTCCCATGTGTAATATTCGTTCCCTGGGATGTAAAATTAAGAGATCCCTAAGTTGAAGTCCAGGCTTACCATCACAGTAAGACTTTTCTCATATAACAAACCAGATAATTAAAAATTAAATACATAGTTCTTGCAAAGATTCAGGGCCCTTCCTTGTGAAGTCTTGGTCTGTACTTACCTGTGTGGAGTTGAGGGGCTCATGGCACTGAATTTGGAACATTTTTTTTTCTAACATACAATTATCCTCTAAAAATTTGTTAATAGAATTTATTTGTAGGGTATCATGATCCTTCACTCACTGACAAAATCCCTGTGGGCAGATCAAAGTGACTGCAACTCCATCCTTTTTGTCACTGAAGGTAAAATGCCTCTACTTGATCCTAGTGAAGTCTAGAGAGTCTATTTTACTCTAAGAGCTCCCCTCCTTAGCCCCCTATCATGGTGGAAACTGTGGGTTACTCACACTTATTGTAGTGAAAACCTAGGCCGAGGTTTAAAAATGAGGTTAATATGGGGTTTGGTGGTCCATGCCTTTAGTCCTAGCATCCACGAGGCATCTATCTCCATCCTATAAAGGAACCTATCTTGAGATGGTATTCTACCATGATTGCTCCTGACTTGCAAGGTGGAGCACCCAAAAGACAGTTTTATTAAAGGTGTAGGTAGCCCCACCATTATGGTGCAAGCAGATATCTATGAGTTTGAAACCAACATGGTTTTAGACAGAAAGTGCCAGGCCAGCTGGTGCTATACAATGAAAACCAAACCAAAACAGCAGTAACAGCAACAAAAAGCCCTGTCCTTATCAGGCCGGAGAGACAGACTATGGGGGACCAGAGTTAGGTTCCCAGCACCTATGCCAGGCAGCTCAGAACTATCCGGAATTGCAGCCCCATGGGATTCTACACCCTCTCTGGTCTCCATGGAAATAACACTCATGTGTGATTGTTCATAGACATAATTAAAAAATTAAAATGTCTTAAAAAGAACCATGTTATCTATCTCTTTTCCTCTCTCCATGGATGAGTAGGAACAAGTCTGAGGAATTAACATTAATTGGGGGCAATGTACCCCCAAAAATTAGTTTTCATTTTTAAGGAGTATTTTGAAGGTTGATCTTGCAACCCCAAATGAGAAGTAATAACATCAAAATGGCAAAACACACATTTGGAAAATGAGATAGCACGTTGAAAAGGAAAGAACAGAATTTAATGGGAAGAATCTCAGTGCGGTCTACAAGGGACACAAGGGGGTAATGCAAAATGTCATAGGCAATTTCCTAGCTCTCAGTTTTGTTTAAAATCAGCTGTGATATGAAATTTCTGTCTCTTTTTAAAATATTTACGTTATTATTTTTAATAAGTTTTTATGTGGGTGTTGAGAGAAATTTATATAAACATAAATCCAGATGTCTAAAGAAGCCAGATGTGTCTGAGGAGTCATAGGCAGTTGTGAGTCTACCTATGGTGCTGGCAGTCAGACTCAGGTCCTCTGCAAGACTTGAGTTTTGCTCTTAATTTCTGAGAGTCTTTTCTCTGGTCCTTCAGGAAATTATCTTAAGGCAACAATATTCCCAAATATGATCAGGTGTAAAATTCTGCTTCTCAGTGGAGAAAATGATCACAAGGCAACTGGAGATGACACAGTCTAGTCATGAATCCTATGTCCAGAGATAAGCAAGGGCGTGAGATAAGAAAGTTATCCTGTGCAGCATGGGGTGCTGGGGGTGAGAATTTTCCCCACAGTGTCATAGTTACACAAAGTGTTCATATGTCCTCTTTCTTACACTGATATGTATAAATAACCAGAGGTGAAGTTCAATGAGGCATTCGGACAGATGGTGGGCCTTCTCCACTGGAGACATAGAGAGGTAATTCTGACATGGTGGTAGATCCCTCACTTACTCACCTGGTGAATTTCTGTGAATTTTATCTGCATCCTTTTGGGAATAATTTGCAGAGACATAATGAGCCATAGTAGATACCACTTCATGATCAGTCAGTCTGATGTGTCAATGCTCATGACTCAAAACTTAATCATTCAGTATCTTTTTTACACGCCTTTTTATATACATATTATTTGCTTTGGAATAGATCCATGCTAACATCTTTTTTAAATTATTACATTTTTCCTTTATTTTTAAGGTTGCAATATAATTACATCACTAACCCTTCTCTTTCCTCCCTCCAAACTTCCCACATACTTCCTTCTGCTCTTTAAAATTCATATATTTTTCCATTAATTATTGTTATATGTTTATGTAACACACTAATATCTTCAATTAGTAAGTGGCTGCTACCTCACTTATTGTCTATATTGAAAATGTCATATGAATTTTTGTGTCACCAAGGTACTTTTTAATTTACTGCCTAAAGATATCACACCCTAGACATTTTGTTTTTCAAGCTACTAGCTTATTTATTATTTTCTTTATTGAGACAGAATTTTTTTGTGTGACAGCTCTGACTATTCTGGAATTCACTCGATATACCAGGCTGGCCTTGGACTCAGAGATCTGCCTGCTTCTGCCTCCTGAGTGCTGGTATTAAAGGCATGAACCACCACTGCCTGGCTACCAGCTTATATGTTTATACTCAACCCTTTTATTTCATCCATCTTCTATCTTCTCTTAAGGACCAGAATAAAAATATTCTCTAAAATTTTATTTTGTGTATGGATGTTTTTGTTTATGATTATGTCTGTGTACTAAATGCATGCCTGGTGTCTATAGAAGCAAGAAAAGGGTGTATTGTCCCCTGTAACTGAAGTTAAAATGGTTGTGAGCTACTATGTGCAGTCTGGGAATGGAGTTTGGTTCCTCTGCATGAGCAATGGTTCTTAACTGCTGACTCTCCAGGTACCAGAATTAAATATTCTTAAGCAATAAGACAAATATCCATTATTTCAGCCTTCTGTTTTCTCATCTTTCCAAAAAAGCAAATTTTGTTTGCTCATTTGCTTTTTGAGACAGAGTATCTCTGTATAGCCCTGTCTGTCCTGGAACTTGCTTTGTAAACTAGGCTGCCCTCAAACTTTCAGAGAATTTTGTCTACTGAGTACTGGGATAAAAGGTGTGTGTCACCACTGCCTGGCAAGAACAAAAACTTTTGCCCAACCTGTCTACAAGAATGTACTTCCAGATTTTTCGAAGAACTGTGAGACAGAACAATCATTAAAATATGAGTGGGTTGGGAGACATGGAAAAACAGGTGTTTTGTGGTTGACATAAGCTTTACACTATGTAATTGTGATCATTTGCTACAAGGTGATGAAGTTGGCCTGAGTCAGATCTGCACAGAATTGGATGAAATTCAAATTTAATTTGAAATGGATGGGATCAATCCCAGTGCTTCAGACCTCTTGCCAAGTAGCTGGATATAGTCAGATTGCTTTTTATGTGGTTTTTGCTTCTAAGTAAAATAGCAGCCTCTTTGAGACCTCTGTGAGCATCAGAATAAGGAAAAAAAGACTTTAACCCAAAGAAAGCAAGGAAGAACCTCAGATACTCATAAGAGTAGCCTAAAGAGCTTGGAGAGAAAAGCCAGGTGACTTGGAGAAAAGAAGCCAAGGCCAACACAGTTCCAGGCATGCAGCTCCCCAGCAGGTGGGGGAGGGGAGTTGAAGTGGAATTTTCCTACAATAAATATCAGGCAGCCAGGAGGAAAGGTACCTGTGGTCCTTCCTCAAGACAAGCCAACAGTCTTCACAAGCCTCAAGACCAGTTGAGGGTTTTGATGAGACAGTGGTGCCTCTGGCAGTTGAATGAGCACCGTGGAGTAGTTATACATAGTTACTAAATGTGACTCAGTGTACACAGACCAGGATCCCTCTTGAGAAACAACCTGCTTGTTATTGAAATACCCTGGGGGCCCAAGAATAGGGCACAATTGGTGGGTAGGGAGCCTGAATGAAATCTGCCAAAGCCATAGGAGACAACTATGGGTGATAGATTTAGAAAACTGGAAAGGACAAACAGTGGCAAGCCCTAAGTACAGTTGATATGGCAAGGGGTCATGGTTACAGCAGTGGCAATTAGAGGAAAAGATAGTCTTGCCTCTGATTACAAGGAGTAAATATCACCAACTGAACATAAGCTGGTGTGTGATAGCCCTGAGCCCACTGCATTCTCCCTTCATGGTGATTTATACTTAGGAAATTTTGACAAAGACATCTCTCTCCCCTATGTATGGAGCTCAGTGCTGTGGTGTCCTGTACATACTGCCATGTATCTTGGAGATACCTTGTTATACATTTAGTAGGCAGAAGTAGGAGAGTCTTGGGAGAGTGAGAGTCTGCCCAGTACACAGACTACAAAGCTAAGTGTTTCGGCAGAGGTCCCTGGTAATGTAAAGAAGAAAAACTACCAAGGAAAGATAGCTCTGGTGGGCATTGAGCTTGCTAAACATGTGAATGGCTAAGCACCATTGTAAACAGAGGAAAGACAGGTTTACAAGTCTAGCCATCCCCTGCACCAAACACCGGCAAACTACAGTTTTTTGAATCAGGAAGACTCTTCCTATGCTTTATCTTTTAGTTTCCTGGTGATTTTCTTCTTTTTTCCTTTTAGTTACACTTTCACTGGTATTTTTATTACACACACACACAGAGACACACACATAGAGAGAGAGATGAAAAGTTTTTCTTTTATGCAAATTGGCTGACTGGATTAAAAAACTAGAACTAAATCCAACTTTACACTGTTTGTAAGAAACAGACTTCACTACTAAAGGCATTGACAGACTGAGAGTCAGAATATAAAAGCCCACCCAGGGTCTGGAGAAATGGCTCAGTGGTTACAAGCACTGTACAGGTTCAAGTTTCCAGCACCCATATAGTGGCTCACAACTCTGTAACTCAATCCCAGAAAAATGGACGCCCTCTTCTGGTCTCTGCGGACATTGCATGTATGTGATATACATGCAAGTGAAACTCTATACACATAATTTAAAATAAAATAAATCTTTTAAAAGCAATTTCTTTAAAGAAAGCTCGGGATAAGATGGAGTTATCACCAAACCATGTTGTAACTTTAAGAAGGATTACTGACAAAATCCTCAAATCATTCCATGAAACAGAAAGAAGACTGCCGACCAGCTGTTTTACAAAGCCAGCAGCATCTATACCAAAACTAAATTTAAAAAATAAATAAATAACAGTAGCAGCAACAACAAAACCCCTACAAGTCAGCCTCCTTCATGACCATAGTCTAAAAACAAAAATCAATACATTTCTTGCAAGCCATGTTTAAGATCACATTAAGAAAGCCATATACCGTGACTAAATTGATTTCAACCCAGGGATTTAAGATTGGCTCAAAATACACAAATTAATACAGGGAACACAAAACATAAATAGACTCTCAGTGAGAGAAATTATGCAATTATCTCCACAGATGTAGAAAAGGCCATTGAAAAGTACAACACAACCTTTTTGTACACAAAGAATGATCTACAAAGAGCTACGCTCTGCTAGGCAGTGGTGGTGCATACCTTTAATCCCTGCACTTGGGAGAGTGAGGCCAGATTGGTCTATGGAGTGGGTTTCCAGGACAGCCAAGGCTACACAGAGAAACTCTGTCTCAAAAAGAACCAAAACAAACAAATAAACAAAAAAATAGCTACCTTCGGTTTCAAGTGAGTGCATTTATTAAGCATGTAGAAAGCAAAAGAAGAATAGGTGGTAAGTAGTTTGAAACAGCTGTCAGATCACAAACATCATCAAATATGGTTCAGTGCTTGCTACATCCAGTAGGCTGGTGGGGTAAGTAAGCAAAGGTCACATTACTAATTCTGGCATTCACAATCTCCACTGCAAATGACAAGGAAACTCTTCTGAAACAGTGTGGAGTGCTAGATTGAACAATTTTCCGGCAGAGCAGAGCATTTTCTCCATAGATGAGCTTTTGAGTTCTTATTCCCATCAATAGGTGTTTTTATATAATGGGATTAATGACAGTAGCCTCCACTGGAAAGGGTTTCTCCTTCTAGATGTTCTCAGGGGCACAATGTTTCTACTCAAACAATTCACCCTTTTTCCATTATCAAGAGAACAATATTTTTATTCTTGATTGTTTTACTGTTATCCTTTCTTTGCTTTGATCTGGTATTTCCTTACTATTTTCATGTTCTTGCCATTTGAAATAGGAATGGTATTTTTATGTGTATATATAATTTTAAATTCATTTTTAATTTTTGCAGTTTCATATATTATTATTTTATTGATTTTTTATTAAAATATTTTCCCATAATCACCACTGCTCCTACCCCCTCCCACCCCTTCTCCTAGTCATCCCTCAGCCTCTTCCCACCCCAGATCTAAACTCTCTGAATGTAGATGACAGTCAAATGACTTGGGCAGTGTGTAGAGCCTCTTGCACTCAGACCCGAGTTTATTCCTGGTGCATGAACTTGCTTCTTGGAGCTCATGCCCTGTGGGGGAACATCTTTCTCAGCCTTGATACTTGGGGGAATGCTGCACAAATAAGGGAAACCCAGGGCTAAATCTCTGGGAAAGGCTGAGATATTAGAGAAGAAACACCACCGTCAGATCTCACCCAGCTCTCTTCCAGCTTCCTCAGCCTCTTCCTGGATTCTTTTGTCTGCTCTGTCTTTCTATATTTTCCATAAATACCTTCTTTGCTCAGTTAAGGCTTGGCACCACCACTGCATCCCTGGGAGCCTGGAACTCCTTCTGTAAACTAAGATGACCTCAACTCAGATTGGATTAAGGGTATAGGCCACCACTCCCGGGATATTCCCTGTGCTGGGATTAAAGGTGTGAGTTACCACTGTCTGATCCCCCTAGACTGACTGTGGGTAGATCCCTCTGATATCTCCAAATGATTTATTGTATTTGAAAATTTTCCCACAGATCCCCTTTTGTGTCAAATTTTTAAAAAGATTATAGCTAACATAAGAAAAATCATATATAATAGGTACAATAATTATATATAATATATACAAACAATCAATGAGTAATGTCCAGTCCATTAACAATTGACAATTCAAAGACAGTATTTCATTAATTATCCTATTTTGATGAGTCCAAAGGATTATACCTAATTCACTTTCTTTCTAACTTGTATTACTAAAAACCATTATTTTGATGGCTCTTAGACTTATACACTTTAACTTCAAAGTTTCTTTTCCAAAACTGTGAGTAGAAAACTATAACTATCTCATCTTCAACTACCTCAAAGACCCAAGAAGGAAATAATATTTACCCCAATAAACAGGAAGTGCAAACAACTTCCAAAAATTATAAATGACAGAGATGACACCTATCTGCCTGGAAAGTCATCCAAAGTTTCTTTATAAAATTTGGGCATCCATCTTCAGCCTACAGGCTGAGTCTCTTTTCATTTCAGTGAAGCGGGAAATCTGCTCTGCCCACTCTGGTATAGTTCACTAATTGCTTCTCCTTGTGTCCTGAAGAATATCTGACAGTTTTCTCTGAAAAGCAGGAACCTGAAAGACCATCTCAGGTTGTTCTGTCAAAGTTCAGAGGTCATTTTCCAAGGGAACTTGCATGTCCAGTTTAAACAGCATACTGTCAAGCAGTCAATACAAGAACAGTCTCTTGTCCAGTGGCTAACCACTACCACAAAGAAAGTAGACTCCATATGGGCAAAATACCCATTTTTCTCTTGAAGTAGATTGGTGCTGTCAGGAGCAGACCTGTCTCACTGTCCAGAAAAGTCTAAGTTCTTAAAATATTTTAAATGCCATAGTCTATAGATCTCTGAAGAGTTTGAAGAAGACCTGTCCATCTAAAATATATTTGTTTGATCTTGAAAACATATCTAATATGACTATGTTTGAATGTAATGTCTAACTACTAACTTGCATTACTTTATATTCTAACTAGTTGGTAATAAAAATTTTCATGGACTAGCAACTTGTATTACATTGTTAGATGAACTGAATAAGTATAATACCTTGAACAAGCATAGAGATATATGTACATTAACACAATCAATCTCAATATACACAATTTGTATACAATATACAGACATCCAATCCAATGTAAAATATTTAAAGCTAGTAAATCATTTTAAAAGAAGATTCAATAATCTATGCTTATATCCTATATATCTGTATCCCCTTTTCTTTCTATTTTTAAATACAAATCTTTAATCTAATCATTGTTGTTTAACTTTTTTCTAACCATAACCATCAACAGTTTTTAACCAATTAACCTAAACAATGACAATCATCCATAACCCATTGAACAACCAAAAACAACCCACCCCATATCTTGGGAATGTGGACACCTTGTTCTTAAATTTACTTTCTGCTGTCTGGGGGCAATGGAATCTTTAGGGGATCCTGAAAAGAAAAGTTTTGTTAAATGTCAAGTCCTGAAATAAGTAGCTGTGTCATTTGTTGTCCAGTCTCTGCATAACAAGAAAGCACACGGCTTGTCTCAAGTCCTGGCTATAGTAGTCTGTGAAGCTGGTTCATCTCACCTCGAAATTGTCCTGAGCAGTTTGTAGTCCAAATCTGATCTTTGGTTGGTATTTGTCAGCCTAGTGGCTTTGTCAGAGTCCATGTGACATCATCGTTGTAGGGTCCCATCTTCCTTTTGGATACTTCAAGTTCGCAATTAGGCCTTGTCTGGATCACTGCAGAAAACTGATAAGAGACTAAAACCCAACACAATGTACAGGAAACTAAACATATAACTATTTATTCAGCATAGGATTAGTAACAATGGAATAGTCCCTTATTTTTTGTTATTCTTCTGTCCCATATCAGGAGGTTCTTTTGATATGATACAGGGATTTTGTATTTTCCTTTAACAAGTATGCTTGAGTTTAGAGGAAGAGAGAGCCACACTCCAACTCTAAAACCAGCTTTAAATTATAGGTAAACTGGGACTTCAACTTACAAAAAAAATTGTAGAGGTTAAGCAATGAGATTTTACCCTATGAAGTATACTGGTACCAATAGTTACAATATTCTTTTGCTTGTAAATTTTTCTGGATAACCTCCTTTTTGCTTTAGATGTCTAGATGTCCAAGGTCTTTTCACTTCTTCAAGATGGGTATTTCCAGTTTCCTGTAAAGGCAAAAACAGAAACCTGCCCCTACCCTTTGTTTTTTCTTACAGCTTAAAGAATTGTAATATGGGTGGATGAGCTATCAATTCTGATTTTCATGAAGTTTCTCTGGCTCAAATTGAGTCTTTATTAATTTTTATGGTATCCATAACTTTTCTTCGCCTGTGGAAACAAAAGCAAAACCCCTTCCGCAACGTAGCACATACCCTGGCTTCCATTCAGAAGTTACTACATCTTTGAAGTAATCAGGCTGATTTAGTTCAGCTGTTCTTTCTATGGTCCAATGCCTTTCAGCAGCTGTTGTAGCATTTTACTAGAGATATATGCCAGACATTGTCAGTCTTAATTTGTACATGTATTCCCATGATGGCCATAACTTCTAGAAAATGTGTGATTATAGAATCAGTCTTTTCTGAACTCAAAGCAGTTGCCCATTGAAATCCTGAAAATGTATCTATTGCATGATGGACATATTTTAATTTCCCAAATTCTATGAAACAAAATACATCCATCTTCCAGACTTCAATTCTACGTATGCCTTTAGGATTACTTCCTGCTGGCAATGGAGTTTGGTTACTAAAGTATCAGGTATGACACCTTTTTACAATTTCTTTGGCTTGTTGCCAAGTGATAGAGAAATCTTTTTTTAATCTTTTGCTATTGACATAGTGCTTTTTATGAAATTCTGAGGCCTCTAGTACATTTTCTGTTAATAATTTATCAATTTCATCATTACCTTGTGCTAAAGGACCTGGCAGACCCATACGGGATCAAATGTGTGTTATATAGAAGGAATGATTTCTAGTCCTGATTATTTCTTGTAACTGAATAGATAATGAAGTTACTTCTGATTCATCATTAATAAAAATCATCCATTTCAATGTGTAGAACAACTCTTTCTGCATACTGAGAGGCAGTGGATATGTAAAGAGATTCAATAAAATCCATTAATACCATCACAATAGTATATAATTCTGACTTTTGAACAGAATTATAAGGGCTTTGAGCCACTTTACTTATATGTTCTGATTTGTTACCTGCCTTTTGTGATTTGTTTGCATCAGTAGAAAATGTAGGGGCTCCAGAGATTGGTTTATCTTGTACAATACGAGGAAGAATCCAGATAGTTTTCTTTAGAAATTCAATTCTTTTGCTTTGACAATATCTGTTGTTAATATCTCCAAAAAATTTACTGCAGGCTCTTTGCCAAGGTTCACTTTCTACCCATAACTGGTCAATTTCTTCATTAGTTAAAGGTAGAACAACTTCTGCTGGGTCCATTCCTGCCAATTGACAAAGTCTTAATTTTCCTTTAAAAATAAGTTCAGAAATCTTTTCCACATATGTCTTTAATTTCTTGCTTAGTTTATGTGGAAGAAATATCCATTCCAATATAACATTTTCTCTTTGCATTAAAATTCCTGTAGAAGAATGCTTAGAGAGCAAGATAACTAGAATGCAATTAAGGTCTGGATCAACACGATCCACGTGTGCATCCTGTAAATTATTTTCCACCAAAGCCAATTCTTTCTCAGCTTCAGGTGACAATTTTCTCAGACTATTTCAGTCCTTGTCACCATTTAAAGTTTTGAAGAAATTATACAGTTCATCATTTTAATTCCAATAGTGGGTCGTAAATTGGCAATGTCTCCTAGTAGTCTTTGAAAATCATTAAGTGTCTTCAATCTATCTCTCCTGATTTGTACCTTTTGGGGTCTAATTTTTATTGGCCTATTTTGTAGCCTAAATAATTAATGGAATCCCCTCTTTGTATTTTTTTCTGGGGTAATCTGTAATCCCCAAGCAGGCAAAATTCTTTTCACTGCTTCAAAAACTTTTTCTAGGGTATCGATATTTGAATTGGTCAACAAGATGTCCATATAATCATAAATTATAGATTGTGAGAATTTGTTACATATTTGTTCTATTGGCTGTTGTACAAAATACTGGCACAGAGTGGGGCTATTCAGCATTCCTTGAGGGAGGACTCTCCACTGGAATCTCTTTACAGGCTGAGAATTATTATAAGTGGGCACTGTAAAGGCAAATTTTTCTTTGTCTTGTTCTTGTAAAAGTATTGTAAAGAAACAGTCTTTTAAATCAATAACTTTAATAAGCCATCCTTTAGGTAACAGAGAAGGCAAAGGAATCCCAGACTGTAGATAGCCCATTGGCTGGATCACCTTGTTTATCACCTTGATATCATTCTCCACTTTCCAGATTTCTTTTGAGTAACAAATACAGAAGAATTCCAAAGGCTGGTTGATTCTTCTATATGCTGAGCATTTAATTGCTCCTGAACCAGCTGCTCTAAGGCCTGCAATTTCTCTTTTGTTAGAGGCCATTGATGAACCCATATAGGCTTCTCTGTTAGCCATTTTAAAGGTAGTGCTGTGGGTGTTTTGAAAGATCAGCAGCTGTTTTGCCTTGTTTCTCTATAATCTGAATGGTTTGTGACTGTTTCTTATATTATCTTCTAATGTTTTTTTTCCAGAGCCATGTGCTAGTTTATGGCTTATTTTTATGTTTGGAGGGATATTAATCTGTGTGTTCCATTGTTGTAGTAAATCTCTTCCCCATAAATTTACAGCAATGTCAGCCACATATGGGCTTTAATATTCCTCTCTGTCCTTCTGGTCATCTTGCACTCTGTTTTAGCTGGGATATCAACCTAATACCCAAAAACTGAACATTTACCTCCTGAAGGGGCCAACTTGGATGCCATGACTCTGGTGAAATTATGGATACATCCTCCCCTGTGTTCAATAAGCCTTCAATAATAACATCATTTATTTGCATTTTTAATTTTGGTCTTTGTTCATTGACAGAAGCTTGCCAAAATTTTTGCTTTATAATTTTTCCTGAATTTTTTTCTTTTTCTGTAGATTTTCTATCATTCTGTGTAGTGTGTCTTTTTAAAATAGGTTTTAACTTTTTAATTGTTCTGGGAAGGTGTTTCCTCCACAATGGCAGGGTAAGACTGGATTGGATTTTATATGGGGGCTTTTGAAAGCCCCCTTGGGGCATTTCCCAAGGGCAGAAATTTACCTTGTCTGTCTCTTGCTGATCTGTACTCATTAGTCCTATATCTTCCTTTTCCACACCTTCTGCATAATCCAGAAGGGAGGGGTGTTCTCTTGGGATTATTCCTATCAAAAGCACTGTTTCTGGGAACGCCTTGTTTACAATTGTTTTTTATGTGACCTTGCCTTCCACAATTGTAACATTTAACATTTTGACTTTTTCTTATACCTTTAGAAATAAGCTCTCCTACCCAGTTATCATCACTGTCATAAGACTCTAGATTGTCTCACAAATCCAATCCTCCAAAAGTGCTGACCTTGCCTTTAAAGGTCTAAGTATTTTTCTACATTGTACATTTGCATTCTCAAAGGCCAGTGATTCAATTATTATTCGCCTAGCTTCTGAGCCTGGTACCATTCTGTTTACTGCTGTGGTTAATCTGTGCAAAAAGTCTGTAAAAGTTTCTTTTGGGTTTTGAATTACTTTTGTAAATGATTCCATTTTCTTTCCTATTTCTTCAATCCTGTCCCAGGCATTTAAAGCTGCCATGCAACATAAATCCAGAGTATGTTCATTGTATAAAGACTGCCTTTTAATTTCAGAATAATCTCCCTTTCCATGAAGTTGGTCTTGGGAGACTTCTATGCCTCTGGCCCCACTTCTTTGTTCTATTGCTTTAGCCTCCTCCCTCCATCATGATTTCCATTGTATAAGCAGTTCTGCCTCTAGCACAGATATAACCATATCTAATCAATTTTTAGGGGTGACTCGGTTACAGCATGACCAACTGTTCAACATTTGTTTTACAAATGGTGAATGCATCCCATATGTTACAATCGCTTCTTTTATTCTCTGTAATTCTAACATTTCTACTGGAGCCCAGCTAGCCTCTGTATCATCTTTATCATTCTTTATTTTTTTAAAGGTTACTGGGTATATTAACGTTGCCTGTTTTGTCTAATTTTAGATGCCTTGCTGAAATTGTTTCTTCGTATTCCTCTGTTTGAATTTGAGCATCTCTCTGGATGAGCTTTTTAAAGATCTTTTTCTTTGGATTTATATTAATCGACTTTTTAAATGATAACATATAAATCAAACAAAAAATATTCATAATAAACAGTATGATAGACATTATGATAGTTCCATCTACATTATTTATGTTTTCCTTCACTGGTTTTAATACCAAATTGTCTAGTGAAAGATCACAGAAGGACCAAGCACTCTGCATTGCTTTAAACAAATTCCCTCTTTTAAAAAAATTGATTTACTCACCAATTTGTTGTCTGTTGATGATACAATTGATTGTGAAGTGGGGCAGCTACCTAATATGAGAGCAGCCCAAGAAAAAGAAACAACCCACCAGGAGAAAGAAGCCACTGTCTGAAAAACTTACCCAGATGAGAGTGAAACAGAAACATGTGTGGCTGGTCTGCCTAAGGCTGGAGGCTAACTCAGAACAGAAAGCCTATCCCACCAGTAATTATTCCTCCAGCCATGTGTTGCTCTGGCCAGCAAGTGCTATTTTTTGGGTAGGGAGGGGAGGAATTTGTGCTCCAAAGTTGGATGTCAAGTGTTGCATGAATAAAGGAAACTCAAGGCCAAATCTCTGGGAAAGACGGAGATATTAGAGAAGAAACCCCACAGTCAGATTTCACCCAGCTGTCTTCCAGCTTCCCCAGCCTCCTTCTGGATTCTTCTGCCTGCCCTGTCTTTCTATGCCTGCTTTAAATACTTTCTTTGCTAGTTAAGGCGTGGCACCACCACTGCTTCCCTGGGAGCCTGGAACTCCTTCTGTAAACTAAGATGACCTCAACTCAGATTGGATTAAGGGCATAGGTCACCACTTCCAGATATTCCCTGTGCTGGGATTAAAGGTGTGAGTTACCACTGGTCTGATCATCCTAGGCTGACTGTGGGTAGATCCCTCAGATATCTCCAGATGTTTTAAATGTATTTGAAAATATCCCCACAGGGGAAGGACCCAGTTCTACCTCAACTGGATATGCCAGACCAAATAAACTTACCTTGGGATTCCTTGCCCTCTCTGGGGAATGGATGGAATAGGAATAGTTAATTATAGCATTGTATATTATAGGTATGTAGACATAGATACAGACGACACATGATATGAATAATATAGATATATGGGATAATTGCTAAGGGAGTGCTTTGAATCTTAGAAAAGACTTTGGACTTTTTCTGGGACTGCGGGTTATGGGAACTTTTGAAGTTAGGCTGAATGCATTTTACATTATGAGATACCGTGTGTTTATAGGAGGGGGGGGTCAGGGACAGAATGTTATTTGAATATAAAATAAAATGTCTTCACGGGGTTGTGAGTTTGAACACCTGGTTCCTACCTGGTAATGTTGTTTGGAGAAACTGTGGGACATTTGGATATGGGGTCTAACTGAGAGAAATAGGTAGTTTGAGGGTTCTAGGTCAGCTGGGATCCCAGCATGAGCTCTCTGTTTGCTGATCCACCAAGACATAACAAACCAGGCTGCAAGGTCCTGCCATCATGGAAAGTAACCACTTTGGTTGTAAGACCTTCCCCCAGCATAATGAGCTGTGTATCTGAATCATGAGTCAAAAGAAACCTCTTCCTGATGTTGTTTAAATCAGGTTCTTGTCCTAGCAAGGGAGAAAGTAACTTAGGCAGGCGCCTAACATGCACAGTGCTAAGTGGCTTGTCTTTACTGAAAGTAGTGAATACTGTTTCACTTGGGGCTTGAAGGCAAAGGGGACTTTGCACAAGTAGGTAAATTTTCTGAGATGGTATAACATTAAAATTTCTGGAGAGGCCTGAGGAAGCATCTGTTTGCCTGATCCTGGCAAGGAGCCCTTTTAGATAGCAAAGAAGAGCCACAGGCAGGACAAGTGACCACTATAATCACATCCTAACCAGGCCCTTTGTTCTTCCTGGCACTCTTTATGGAGAAGTGCCCCTGGGACTTTTAGAATATCTTCCTTGGCCAGGAGAATAAGAAAACACAGTGTCTTTTAGTCTAGTTTGGTGATATCAGCTGAACTTGAATCCATTTCTGCCTGGCACACTATCTCTTCCTCCCTCCTCCCTGTCAAAGGATTTTAACCAAAAATCAGACCCCAGTTCTCCTAAAACTCTCTCCTTCAGATCCCCACAGCACTGTCATTTATCTGCCTGTCGGTGTCAACAATGCTCTTGCCTGAAGGACAATTCAACTCCACGCTTCTCTCTCCAATTCCCCCTTTTCTCTTGTATCCCAAACACTGACACCAATGATGAATGATAATAACTCTACCAAATTAAAATGGAAGATTAATTGGTTTTTTTCCCATAGCATGGTGCCACAGGCCACTGAAGAATATACAGCAGTTGACAGCCAGTATTTTACAGATCAACCTACCACACGAATAACTGTGTTGAGAACCACCCATCCCAGGCAAAGTCTTTGAAGGAGTACCTTAAACATAATTCATAATAAGGCTCCATTAGGCAAAGTCCTGGGGACATCCATCCACTGGCCTCACTAGGCAAAGCCAGTGGAATGACTTGCTGTGGATACCAGTTGTTTTCTGTCTGTTACTTTCTCCTGAGCCTCCATCTTACCTCCCTAAAAAAAAAAAAAAAAAAAAAAAAAAATTAAATTAAATTAAAAAAAAATAGATAGCTATGGGATTCTTTCTATAGCCACTTGGTGGTGTTTTACACTGTAGGGCCACTTTCGTGTCAGAGGGTGACTTTTTTTATTTCTTGGAATTTTAATGAATAAAATATACTTTCAAGTAACAACCAGGCCTTTAGCTAAGATCTCAGCAAATTCAAAATAAGGCTCGTTGCCCTGGAGATGAAGTGCTCAAGGACAAGTTCCCAGGTGTTTAGCAAGGTCAGGCAGGTAACAACTTCAGTGCCAGTTTTTCCCTTGCAGAAAAGACCTAATAGATAATAAATATAACTCACACTCTTAAAAATTGACTTTTTGAATGTATTGCTACTATCATATTTATGTTATAAAATTCAAGTTCCACTAACTGCCTATACATCTTAAGTATTTGGGCAATTCCTGCACTACTTTGTGCCTTTCTATACATCAAGGAACCTGGCTGACACTGAAGCCTTGCCCTGGTTACAGTCAGTGTGGCTTTTTCATGTCTAAGGGGGAAAAAAAAAACTTACGATATTTTTTATTTGTTAATAGTATGGTTGTATCTCTATTGTTTACTTAAAGAATGTAAAACCACTTTTAATATCAGCTCATATAATGGCTAAAGTTTTGTGTAGAAAAAAGATAGAAAAGAAAAAAGATGTCGTGATAAAGAAAGTTACCTTAAGACCACATGAGTTTGCCTTTTTTACCTAGACTTTCCCTTCCCTCTCTGAAGCATTCTTTCCACTACCTTGGAGCAGAGTGGGAGCTAGTCTCTCAATCTGTGTTAGCATGGGTGACCTCAAAATAGCTATATCACCTCGACATTCTTCCCTATTGTGGTGACCTCGTGGAAGCTGTCATGGAAGTTTACCTTCAGTTAACATGTTTCTTATATACCCTAATATCTTCCAAGATCACTTGAAGCCAGAGAAACAGATGAGGGAGCAGTGGCTACAATACTATGGGAAGTTCTGTGAACCCCACTTTCCTCCTACTAGTGTGCGTCAATGTCCTCATCCCTTATATGTAGACCTCACTACCTCTGTATGAGCAGGTAATCTCTAGTCAAAGATGGCAGTGAGCCAGAAGGAAAAAGCCATGCATCAGATCACTACATTATCCTGGATTCTCCAAGTGACTAATATAATAATAAGGGTCTTTATAGGAGGGAGACACGAGAGCCAGAGTTAATGAACAAAGCTTGTGATGGAGTGATTAATGGGATGGATCATGAGAAGAGAAACAAAGACAGCTTCTTGAAGCTAGAAAAGAAAAGTATATGAATATGAACATCTGGAGGTACCATCTCTTCCACAGCGATTCTGGACTTCTACCTTCAAAATGGAAGAAGAGTTAAGCATCTATGTTTGTGATAATTTACTGCAGTGCTACAGGGAACTAATCTAGTTCACCCCTTTCTTCCTCCACATAAGCTTTGTTTTTTTTTTATTTATTTACTATGTATACAATATCTGCCTACAGGCCAGAAGAGGGAACCAGATCAAATTATAGATGACTGTGAGCTACCATGTGGTTGCTGGAACCTGAACTCAGATCCTCTGGAAGAGCAGTCAGTGTTCTCAACCAATGGGCCATCTCTCCAGCCCCCCCCCACATGAGCTTATTAACTGAGATGCATCATAAAGCATAAAAATCTATTAATCAAACCATCTCAGTGCTGGATATTTTCCTTCAGTTCCCAGGATGTGCCCTTTACCTTCTTTTACTTTTTCTGAAACTTTGAAAGCTGCTTATGTACATTTGTAAGTCTCTTTAGCCTCTGTAATCCTGAAGGGTCTGGGCAGTGAGGAATGCAGCAATAGTAGGGCATTTAGAGAGAGTAAGGAAGGATGCTGAGCTTGGTTGTTAAGTCCAGTGGGGTTTCCTTGCTGATGACCCAGTGGCATCTAGGACTAGAGATTACTGTGTCATACCCAGTTCCAGCTAGAAGCTCTCTTCACACAGTTCTGGGATCCACTTCCAGAATTCGGATGAACCCTGAAGCCACCAACTGTTCTATCTCTGGTGTGTCTGCATAGTTCCTTATGAAGCTCTTCTCAGTGTATCCTCTCTGAGTTTCAACCTGTTTCCCACTCAGGCTCTGGTCACATGACTCTAACATCATCTTTTATGATTCAACCTATGGAAAGAATGTATAGCTTAGGTGTGTGCATAGGCTTGTTGGCTGACATCAGGAACTGGTGCTAGGTGGCTCTGGATGCTACCCTCTTCCACCAGGGGCCATGAGGAGCATGCAGGCCATTCCCTCAGACACCTGCTCATGCTTGAGTTTTTACCTCATGGTCTCACTGGGGGGCGCCACTCTTCCCTTGCAGAACAGAGATGGAAAGTGTCTGGTATCCCTATAGTCAGAAGTTTCTCTGTCTCACCCAGCCGGTCCCACAGCCATTTAGTCCCAAATAATCACACAAAGGCTTATATGAATTATAAACTGTTTGGCCTATGGCTCAGGCTTGTTACTTGCTGACTCTTGTTATTAAAGTAAACCATGATTCTTATCCATGTTTAGCGGTATGGGTTGATATCTTTTCTCAGAGCAGCATTCAGCTTCTTTCCTCTGCGTCTGACTGGCATCTGCCGCTTTGCTCTTTCAATTCCCAGAATTCTCCTAGTCTTGTTACCCTGTCTCTACTTCCTGTCTAGCTTCTAAAAAAAAATCAGTGTATACAGTGATACAAATTTACAGCCCCTACTTACTTCCTTGGGAGTTAGGATGTAGTGTTTGTCTGACCCTTCTTTATCTCTGCTTGAATTTCCTGCCTGCTTCTAAGCTGCCTTGCCATAGGTCAAGACAGTTTTTATCAATGGGGTTGGCCACTCCCCCTTCAGGAGCCTGGGACCCTGGATAAGCATCCTCGGATCTTATCAGCTGACCCCTGAATCCCACCACACCACCTATCCTATTTTATGAGGCTAAAGTTTTATATCTAATTTACCTTCTTTCATAACTAAGGAAAATTATAATCATCTAGTCTTTAACTACATCAAAGACCACAGAAGGATATAATATTATCTGAGTAAACAGGAAGTGCATTGCAAGCAACTTCCAAAATTCTAGAAAGGACAGAGACATCTGTCTGCCTGAACAGTTACTCAAAGAAGAAATTCCCTTCTCTCCCTCCACCCAACTATCTTACTTTTGTTCAACATTCCTAGTGATAGGATTAAAGCTGTATGCTACCAATGTCTGGCTGTTAGACCTTGAACTCACAGAGATACAGAGGTATCCTGAGTGATGGGATTAAAGTCATGGGTCCCACTCCCTGACCTTCATGGCTTGGCTTTATGGGTGGCTCTGTCCTCTGATAGTCCAGATTGTTTTAATTAAATATACAATATATCACCACATATCCCCTCTTTGAGAGTCTTTTACTGGAGGAGTCTTTACTTTAAATGCTTCCTAACTTCTTATTTTGCACACATAGAGTGCAAAGCAGTAAGTATTGTATCACAAGAGAAAAACCATTTAGTATCAATGATAAAGAATACTGCTGTGGGCCAAATCTTGTCCCCTGATACCTAATCTGTATCTAAAATCCTAACTCCAGATACCCTATAAGAAGACATTTCCTGAGTATGGGGGTCTTAGCAAGCCTGTTCCATTAAGCTCCTGTCAACTGTGACCAGCCTACTTATCCAAAAAAGGGGATTTTGGAAACAATGACAAATTGAAATGAAGGAATGGGAGATACAGGATAAAAACAGCCATCTCTAATCCAAGACACCTGCAGTGAATCTGTTCCTTGTAGGCCCTAGAAGGAGCTGATCTTGCTGCCACTTTGACTTTGCACTTCCAGCCTCCCTGAAGTGGCAAAGACTAAGGTTCTGCTATTTTACCCTCTTATCCAGTGTTTTAAGACAGTCTGAGCAAAAACTACTAAACATACCTGCAGCAATAAATTTGTAAGTTCTTGGTAAACACAGAAACACAGTGCAAAAGAGAAAGCGAGGAAGGGGAGGCCCCACGAAACTAAAGCACATTGAGATGCAGTGCAAGGATCTGTGAGGCAGGAAGACTTGATCTCAGACTATGGACCCCTGAACAGGGCTATGGCTGGACCTCAAGGATGCCAAATATTATGGTCAAGTTAGTGTGTTTTGTATTCCAAAGCCTGGTGTTTAAGACTTACCATTCTTGTGCACAGAGAGAATCATGGGAGAAGTAGAATAATGTTCCCAGACCTTTCTTTCTCTTTTTTTGAGGGAGAGAGGAGGGAAGGAAAGAGAGAGAGATATTCATTTTCTAAAATATATTGATTTTATTTATTTAAAAATAGTACTGAAAAGAAGAAATAAAGCAAAGGTAATTATTTGAAGAGGCAGGAAAGTATTTTTTAAAAGCGCAAATCTGCAGGATAACAAAAGACACTTTGAGGCAACAATTTAATAATATTAAGAGTGATGTCAGTTCAAAGTCCAAGGATAGTTACTGGGCAGTTATCCTTGCAGGAGGGTTGTGTATGTGTGTGTGTATCTGTGTGTGTGTGTGTGTGTGTGTGTGTGTGTGTGTGTGTGTGTGTGTGTGTGATGTGTATCAAATTTGGAAAGGGCTGAAATCCTGGGAGAATTATTCATCTTTTTATTTTACATCAAGACTGAAGTTTCCCCTCCTGTCTCCCCACTTTATCCCTCTCTTCACCTGTCCTCGGCCTCTGTTAGTCCCATCTCCCATCTACTTCTCCTTTGTTTCCATTTAGAAAAGAGCGGGCCTTCCATGGATATCAACAAACCATGGCATATCAAGTTGCCCAGTATGAAGAATAGTGTCCCAAAAGCCAGTCCATCAAGTAATGTGCCATAGAGTGTGCAAAAGCCATCCTCTACTGTCTCCTTGTGGGAGATCGTGTTGTTTCATTGTAAATAATTGTCCCACCCACTGGTTTAATAAAAAGCGCTGATTGGCCAAAGGCAGGCAGGAATGTGGGCGGGTCAACCAGACTAAGAGAACTCTGAGAACAGGAAGCACAGAGCAGAACTCCAGAGAGAAGCTGAAAGAAGCAGAGGACAACTATGCTCTAAGAAAAGGTACCGAGCCGCATGGCTGAACAGGAAAAATCATGGGTAAGATGAAGGGTAGAGAGCTAGCAAGTGATATGCCTGGGCCTCAGGCCGATCAACCTAAAACTATTGTAAACATCTGTGTGTCTCTGTGGGACTGTGGGACTGCGGGTGTGCAGGTCTGCGGGTCCGTGGGTCCTAAACCTTGAGGTTAGGCCCGATAGTCCGGGCCAGAAACCTCGTACTGCATCTCCTGGTTTTATTTTATTCATGTTGATGAAATGGATTTTATTTTAATCCTGACAACGTTCACATCAGCATTTTTCTGGGTATGATTTTTGCCCTGTTGGAAATGTTCCTATAAAGTCCAGAAGCGACCTGAAGCAGATGCCTGTTTCCCCTGGCACCACTGAGGAGAAGCACATGAACATTCTGAAGACAGGATGTGTCATTTTACCCACATCTTCCAGTATTCTCCTCAAGAACTGAGAGCAATTATTCTTGCCGAAGATGCAGTTTCAATTCTCATTACTCACTTAGGGCCTCACAACCATCTGTAACTCCAGTTCTTGAGATCTACACCCTTTTCTGGTCTCTGTGAGCACTGCATGTACACACAGTGCCCAGGCATACATGCAGGCAGAACACTCATAACATGAAAAAGAGAAAAAAATAAATCAGTTTGACTGAACTCAATATGGTACTGCAGTTCCAGCAATTGGGTGGTGGAGCAAGATCAGGAGTCCCAACCTCAACAACATAGTGAGTTGAAGGATAAATGAAAGAGTAAAGATAGTGTTCAGTGTGTTGAGAGTGCATGAATTATCATTTCTGGTCTAGTCTGAAGAGAGGTATAAATTAATATAGCTCTTCTGAGGGGTAGCGTCTTTATTATCAAAAGAATAAAAGTATTCTCTCTCTTTTAAGTTTAGAGATTCTTACTTAGGTTTTCTCCCCTCCTATTGAGATAAGTATTATCAAATGATTGCAGGAGGAAAAATAAGAGACAATCTAGATGTCTAACAATAATTGACTAAATCAATTATGGCAAGTTCAAATGAGTGTTTTATTTCCTAGATATAAAAATTATATAAATGTATTGGAATGGAAAGGACAAGAGTAATTTACAATGTCCCATGTAAATACATGTGCATTTGTACACATACGCACACATGCACACACATACACACATACACACAGACACACACATACACACATACACACAGACACACACAGACACACACATACACACACATACACACAGACACACACAGACACACACATACACACAGACACACACATACAGACACACACATACACACAGACACACACATACACACATATACACATACACACAGACACACACATACACACAGACACACACATACACACATACACACAGACACACACACACACTACTTCTGGGTTTGGTTTTGTTTGAGCTCATACAATTTTGAGAATTTTATTTAGGAAAAGTGTAAAGTTGTAAATTTGATTTAGATTCAAAAGTAAGTGAAGGATTGTGGCACATAATTGAAATCACATCAGTGGCTGAAGAAGGATTGCTGTAAGTCTGAAGCTAGCCAGCCTGAACTGGAACACACGGTGAGTTACAGGTTTGCCTGAGCTACCGTTGTGAGACCTTGTCAATAATAATTAAGAACAGCACCAACATCACCACCAATGTGAATCTCCATACTTAACACTGACTTATTTCTTCCTTTTTAAAAGCCCTTTGTTTCTTGAGATTTGATCTTGCTTTGTACCCCAGGATGGCCTTGAAGTTGTGGGCCTCTTGTCTCAACTTCTGAGGTGCTGAGATTACAGGTTCAAGCACGATGTCCAACTTCCGTGTATTATTTTATTTCTTTCTCTCAGTATTGATTTTTGGTTTTGAGATGTTGATTTTGCTTTGTCTTTTAATCCCATCACTCTGGAAGTAGAGGCAGGTAGATCTCTGTGAGTTTGAGGCTGGCCTGGCCTACTAATGAGTTCCAAAACAGCTGAGACTACATAGAAAGACTTCATATTAAAAAAGAAAGAAAGAAAGAAAGAGAGAGAGAGAGAGAGAGAGAGAGAGAGAGAGAGAGAGAGAGAAAGAAAGAAAGAAAGAAAGAAAGAAAGAAAGAAAGAAAGAAAGAAAGAAAGAAAGAAAGAAAGAAAGAAAGAAAGAAAGAAAGAAAGAAAGAAAGAAAGAAAACTTTAGGGACTTTGGGTGCTGCTCAGTGGTAGTGCCTGCATAGCAAACCTTTAGAGTTGGTTCTCAGTGTCACACACACAGAATTTTTATATATTAGTTGTGTGTGTGTGTGTGTGTGTGTGTGTGTGTGTGTGAATCTGAGCACACCCACCATGATGTTATGTGAAGGCTGGAGGATAACTTTCTGGAGTGGTTCTTTCTTTCCAACATGGGTTTCAGGATGTCAGTCTTGCTCAGCAAGCTTGGAGCCATCTTGCCAGACCCTCAGAATAATTGTTACCAAGTCTGTCTACATACCTAACAGAATAATCTTTTCTGCTGTTGTGAAACAGGCTTTGACATAACATAGATTTGCAACCAGCTGCCTGTTGGGCAACCCAGAGACAATTCCTGCTTAGATTGCACACTGGTTACTCATGCTCCTCCTTGGAGCTGAATGGAAGACAAATAAACCTGTATGGTCACTGGGATTTTTCTTTGTTACCTGAAATTTTGTCATTGCATAAAATAAGGGGGCACAAGAGGAGTCTCCCCTGTCTCTGAAGTCCCCTGTGACATGTACTTAGGAGTTTCTCTAACCTTTTGAAAGCTGTTTAACTTCATCAAGGATGTTTTCCTATCCATTAAATGGATTGAATCTCTTGAAACACAGATGGTGAACTGTGTGCATATTATGGTTTCTCTTCTAACTGGTCTTGAGGAACCTATAACATGGCATGGCCTATAATTCTATCCTCATGAGAACTTGTCATCACAGACACAATGTTTTCCATGGCACCTGCCTTCATCATGTGAAGACTCCTGGATGAGGGTCTAACCTGTAACAGGAAACTTTGGTCAGGTACCCTATGTGATTCTTGTTTGGTTTGTGTCCAGCTCATCTTTATCAACACTTGCTAGAAGAGTCTTGACAAGATAGAAGGCCAGGTTCAGGGTGCTGTTCACAAGGGACACGTGAATACATGCAGTATCAGAATCACAGTACCGCTCACAGATTCCAATGAGGAGGATGGCATGCCTGGCACAGACATCAGAGGAAGGCAGCCAATAGCTGGAGTACGTTGGGACAAGACTGCCTGTGGGTCTGAGCCTGTACTGGGGGCCAGTGAAATGGCTTTGAGGCTTGCTTCATAAGGCTAATGGCCTGAGTTGTATCCACAAACTCATGTTAGGAGAGGATAGAAAATTGACTCTCAAAAAGTATACTTTCCTGCTATATATTTCTCTCTCTCTCTCTCTCTCTCTCTCTCTCTCTCTCTCTCTCTCTCTCTCTCTCTCTCTGTGTGTGTGTGTGTGTGTGTGTGTGTGTGTGTGTGTGTGTGTGTCTTCCTCTCTCTCAGCAAGCCTCAGGAGTTGTCCTGTCTATGTTACTCCAACACTGAGGATTACAGGCATGTACTGTCATACCTGGCTTTTTACATGGGTGTTGGGAATCCAAACTCAGGTCTCCATGTTTGCATGAAAATATTCTATGGAATGAGCAGGCTCTCCAGCCTTACAGGGGTGGGGGATGGAGGGAGTTCTGAGTGGTGGATTACATATATAGGTGTGAGTCTTGGGCCACACTATGCCAAAGTGGCCACTGTAGCTTTTCTATGAAGTCCGTGTTAGGTATGGAGGACAGTAGAGTGATCCAGGAATGTTATGTCTAGCTGTTCCACAGAGGGGATGTTTTAGGGTTTCTATTACCCTCCCAAAACACTGTTCCCAAAAACAATTTGAGGAGGAAAGGGTTTATTTCAGCTTACCACTCTTCAGTCACACTCTGTCAGTGGGGGAAGTTAGTCCAGAAACTCAAGAAAGGAACCTGTGTACAGGAAGTGAAGGAGAAGCCATGAAGGACTAATGTTCATTGGCCTGATCCTCCTGACTTGTTCACCTTGCTTTCTTATGCAACTCAGAGCCCTCTGCACAGGGTTGGCACTGTCCACAGTGGACCGGGCCCTCCGACATCAATCATTCATCTAGAAAAAGCACCTGGTGGTATTTTCTTAATTGAAAGTTCTTTTTCCCAAATCACTCTAGTTTGTGACAAGCTGACAAAAAACTGGCCAGCACAGGTGAGTTCACAAAAGACCGGTATTTGGCCAGTGAACTAGAAGCAGCAGAGCCTTGAAACATTGTCACGGGTGACTGAGCCCTGATGTGTGAACCAACAAGTTAAACCTGAACTTTTGAGAACTCACTGTTATGCCTTAACATATGCAAAAGATGTGTCCTAGGGCTTGCCACAGAGGGAAAAAGTAACCTCCGGCTTCATTTTATAGATTAATAAACTGAGGGAGACGGAGACAGAGGCAGCGAAACAGACAGACAGACAGAAGATTGCCATCTTCCCCGAGCTGTTTTTCACATAAAAGCTTGGGGTCCCTTCATGACATCAGCTCTTCTTACAGACTGTTTCTTGGGATGGGAGTTGCGGGGGAGGATACGCACAGGCTATCTATCAGAACCAGCAGCTTTGGGTAGAATCCAGTGTAAAATGTACACAAGGGATAAAAATCAGAAAGGAAATCTGCAAGACCGGCTTGATGCTTAACTGGATTTAGAATCTAGTATGCTGAAGGTAGCTGTTGTTGTAACAGCTGTCATGGAAGGTGGCTGCCAGGAAAGCAACCTTGCATCTCTGCAGCTCCATACGATGTTCTCATATTATCTTGCATAGATGCCCCTGGCGGTGTCCTTCTCCTCCCACCCCATACCACTCCCCTCCAAGCTTGCCACATGGGGCGCGTGCAGTGCTATATTGTATATTTAATAAAGTATTCCGAGAAGCAGATGATAGAGCCAAGCCACACACAGATGTATCCCTGAAGGTGGGGAATACGGTGACCCATGCCTTTAATCCTCACTCAGGAGGCAGAGCTCTTTCTGGATCTCTGTGAATTCCAGGCCAAACGGGACCAGGCAGTGGCGGCTCACACCTTTTCCTACCACTAGGAAAGTTAAATGAGGAAGTGAGACAGCTGGGTGGAGGAAAAGGAAGCAGGAGTTTTTTCCTCTCCCTACCCTTTTAGCCAAGGACTGAGAGCCATAAGAACTCATGAGGAGTTGTCCCGGTGAGAACTGGCTCTGGCTTGTTTCTCTGTCTCTCTGATCTTTCAGCTTTTCCCCAATATCCGGCTTCGGGTTTTCATTATTATAACAAGCAGAATTCACGCGATAGATATGAGCTGATAAGACTCACTGTCATGAACACTTCCTTTCCAGAGAGAAAGAACACAATGGACTCTTTGGTTGCTCTACTGTCAGGAACTGGAGGACTATGTAGGGGTGATGGCCTGGCAGGGGTGATGTGGGAATCTCTTCCTGGATGCTGTGAAATAAAGGACTGTTTTGGCCACGGCTGGCCCCATAGAAGCAGGAGGGAATCAGAGCATCGGAAGGAGATGGAAGGTGGAATTAAGAGCGACAGGATCCAGCCACCCAGGAGGAAACATGTAACAAAACAGGTAAGCTCTAACAATGAGGTTTCTGACTCAGCTAGCCTCACAGTTTGGACCTGCCTGCCACTGCCACTTATCTGGATCTGCAATTCCAAAGTCTCAAAGAAACACAGCGGCTTGTATTAACTTCACGCCACTCGGCCTATGGCTTAGGCACATTGCTGGCTTGCTCCTTCATCTTAACCCATTCTCATTAATCTGTCTGCCATGTGGCCCATGGCTCACCTGTGTTCCTTACATGTTTCTTCTTTGGGCATCTGGCTCGATCTGTCTGTGACTCCGCCCTCCTTCTACCTGTTCTGATTTCCCCACCTACTTTTTCTACAGTGCCTGTCATGGGCCAACACAGTTCTTTATTTAAAAAATGATATCCATAGCATACAGAAAGACATTCCCACATCACAGGCCATGTGACACGAAGATTAATGGAAATGGGTTGAAATAAAATGAAAGAGCTAGCGAGCAATACGCCTGAGCCACAGGCCAAACAGCATGAAATTAATAAAAGTGTCTGAGTCATTTTGGGGGGCTAAGCCATGGTGGGCAGGTCCAAACTGTGCAGCTAGTCAGGGCCAGAAACCGTTTTCTACACAGGGGCTCCCGACACTCATATCCCACTGGCCAGGATTCACCTCAAGCTCCCATCCCCTTACAGAAGAGTACTGTATTCTTGTGGATCCACAAGGGACATGAATGTGTCTGGAGAACTTGGAGGTCATTGTTTCTCTCACTTCCGTCTGTGAAGTATGAGGCACTGCATATTCATACTGATGCTTTGTATTTGATGATATGTTTTTTGCACTCACTCACCCGTTAAGGAAAGATTTAGAAACTGTTAGTAACTTGTTCTTTGTTAGAATTGTTGGCATTGAGCAGACCCAACATTCAAATCCAAGTGACCCTGACTCAGGTTTTTTTAACCTCAGCTGTGTTGATATGCTAGACCAGACACTGCTGTGTTGCAAGGGCCAACATAAGTATAAAGATGCTTAACACATCTCTGGTATCTGTCTCTGAGATGCTAATACCCAACTCATCTGTCACCCACAGTATCCCCGGGCATTATCCAGTTGTTTCCTAAGAGTTAAAATCCCTGTGTTAGAAAGTTTCTGCTCCATCATCAGGTTGAAGAATATTCTAATTTCATTTTGTGGCTATAGTAAAATACTCTGATGAAAAGCAATTTAGGGGAGAAAAGGGTTTACTTCAGCTCAGAACTCCATCATTGTGGGGAAATCAAGGCAGAAACTTCAAATAGCTAGTCACATACCCACAGGCAAGAGCAGAGAGAAAAATAGAGTGATTATGTGCATACTTGACTGCCTGCGTGCTGGAGCTCATTTTTATTTCTCTGCTTTTACACAGTTCAGGACCCTGGCCTAGGGAACGGTGCTGCCCAAAGTGGCCTGGGTCTTCCTCACATCAAGTAACTTAATTGAGACAACAACACCCCCCCCCCCCCCCGGCATGCTTATAGGCCAATTTTATGTAAACAATCCCTCATGGAAACTTTATTCCCAGTTGATTCTAGGTTGTGTTAGTTTGACAATTACAACCAACCAGACAAGGAGACAGAAGACAGGGCCCAAGTTTTCATAACGTTGTTATGGTTACACAGAACATCCATGCCAGGAAAGGTTGTGAAAACGGCCTAAACATCTGACCTGACCTAGAAAGCAAACACACTTAAGCTTCTCTGTTTTACAATGGAGAGAAAAAAAACATCTGTTCATCAATCCTTTTATTTGGTGTACCTTTGCATTGCATGACAGAAAGCTAGACCCTAATCTAGCCTCTAGATACAAAACCACCAAGTTGGGGGATTAGTGAGATGGCTCAGTGATTAAGAGCATTGGTTGCTCATGAAGAAGACCTAGGTTCAATTTCTGGCACCCACACAATAGTTCACAACCTTCTGTAACTCTATCCCAGTGGTTTTGACACCTTCTTATGGTACTCATGGCACCAGGCAGGTATGGTGCAGACATACATTCAGGCAAGATATCCATAACATAAAATAAAAATAAATAATAAATATAAAGCAACAACATAAACATTTTTGTATTCAAAATGTTATGTTCTGCAGGCAAGAGACTGGCATCTTGGGTGATAATAAAAGTCACAAAATGAGAATTAAGAAGAGTGGTACTCTTGGTAGTGAAGTATTACAGTTTTAAATAGTTAGGTAGCTAGAATGTGCCGTTTAGCAACAGCTGGCATCTAGTGTATGTGTGGGGTGGGGGTGGGGAAGCTGTTGCATAGAGAAACAGCAAGTGTAAGGCCCTGAGGCCTCCTCATCTAGTTAAAGAATAGGAATTAGTCTAGTGCATGTGTGTTTGTGTGGAGGGGGTTTGTTGCACAGAGAAATAGCAAGTGTAAAGGTCCTGGGGCCTCCATCTAGTTAAAGACTAGTAAGTGTGGCAAGACTAGAATTGAGGTGTGGGTGGTGATGTATGAGAGCAGTGTCTAATGACTCCAGTAACTCTGTGACTTACCCAATGGTGTATCTAGTAGTGATGCCAGAATTTAAATTAGAGCTCTTACGATCTCTCTCCAGCTGAATAAATCTCTATCAGCCACTTTCTCCTCTGCATGCATGGGCCCTGATCTAGAACCACACCCTCCCCTGAGTCACTGACTCCTGGTCTGGGCTGGGCCTTTGTTTACCGGAAGCAGGGAGGTGGAGAGGGAAGCTGGTGTTGTATAAGAGCTCTGCTGGCCTGCATTGTATCTTCAATGGCCTGTGGCAGAAGTGAGTGACACTTGGCCTCCTCTGAGACAGAAGCATGGTGATTCTAACCCTGACCTTCCTTGGAGCTGCTGCAGCTGTGTTCTCACTGGGGGTTCTGCTGTGGGTAGTCTGCGTACAATTTTGGACTGAGCACATCCCTGAAGGTATCACTCACCCTATGAGGCTTCGAATTCTCAGTTACCTTTTACGCCTGACAATGACATGGGTGAGTTTATGTTCTGCTTGTCTCTTTTGCCTGAGGGCTGAGGGTAGAAGCGAGGAAAAACCAGATACTGGATGCCTCAATACTACACACAACCGAAAGAATGTTTGCTTTCTTGATGTCTCAGTCAACTTCTCATTGCTATAGCAAAATACCCAAGACAAAGGATTTGCAAAGCAAAGGAGGTTTATTTAGACCCCTATTTTCTGAGGTTGTAACTTGTGATAATGGCTTCATTGTGTTGGACCTGTAGGAAGGGAGCATATCCCAGTAGGAATATATAGTTGAGGAAAATTATTCATGTCCTAAGGAATAAAAAGGGAAGAAGGGTGGTTCAGGTTCCACAGTGCCTTTTCTTTTAAATTAATCATGTATTTTTTTATACAAAGGAATGAGCTTCACTATGTATTTTAGAGTGTGTGTAGCGTGAGACTTTGTTCTTTTTTTTTTTCCTAGACAGGGTTTCTCTGTGTGGCCCTGACTGTCCTGGAACTCACTCTGTAGACCAGGTTGACCTCAAACTCAGAGAGATTCCCCTGCCTCTGCCTCCTGAGTGCCACTACCACTGGGCTTAGATTTCTATCTTATCCTTCACCTTCTTTCATTGGTCTATATCCCCAGTGAGCTAAGGACCTCACACTAAGCCTTCTTCCCAAAAGATCTACCACCACCTTCAGATAGCATCCCCCTGGGGCCTTTTCCATGTGGGCCTTTGAGAAAAATGAAATTGTACCAACATTTTCATCTTGTTTTCAGCTAACACAGAGAAAAGAGACAAGCTCCTTTCTTGATGACCCTCAGTACTTTGCAAAATTCTAAAGGTAGGGATGAATTTTGGGGCTCCAATAACTACAGACCAGCTAGCTAGAGTCAGAAAACAACAGAATTAAGAAAAAAAGAAAATTAGTAAATTAGCTCAAGAAATGAAGCAGAACCACAGGACACATCTTTTAAATAAAACATTAAAATTTATTTATGTTATGGGTTAGGCATTTTGCCTATATGCATGCTCATGTGCCATTTGTTTGCCATACCTGCTGAGGCCAGAGGAGGGTATAGGATTCCCTGGGACTAGAGTTACAAATGGTTGTGAGCTACCACATATGTGCTGGGAATTGAACCTGGGTCCCCCGGAACAGAAACCATTTCTCTAAACTGCTGAGCTCCATAGAATGTAACTTTAACAAATCTCTTGTTGCCTTTTTAAAAACTATTTTTTAAGTTCAGGCATGGTTGCACATGCCTTTAATTCCAGCACTTGGGAGGTAGTAGATGATGGATATCTTTTGAGTTTGAGGCTAGACTGTCTTACATAGTGAGTTCCAGCCCAGCCAGGGATACAAAGAAAAAAACCCTTCTCAAGAAGGAGGCAAAAATACCTATTTAAAAATAAATAATTGTTATACCAACTATTGGGTTTCGTAACAGCAATTTCAAACAAAATTTGTTTTTGTAGATTCTCCTCTGACTTGCTCTCTCTTACATCTCTCCATCTTCACAACCTTCTTTCCATTGTCAAATCCTAAGTCCTAATGCTCTGTCTTCCATTTTAACCCCTCTTTCCCCTTCTCATGGCCCCCTTCCTAGTTAGTAGCTCAAAGTCACACTCACAACCACTTTTACACACACACACAAATGGCAAGGTATGATCCGGATTTTGGTTTTTTGGTTTTTTGTTGTTGTTGTTTTGTTGGTTTTTTTTTTTTTTTTTTTTTGTCCTTCTGAGTCTGGGTCACTTACTGTAGCATCCTGAGGAGTCTACAACCTACCACACAGACATTTGTCCATCCATGGTCACTGCTTCTTCATTCACAAAAGCCAGGAAACCACCCTAGGTATCTATCAAGAGATATATGGATGAAGAAAATACACAATAGGAAATACACTGTGAAAAAAAAAATGAGACAAGATCTCACTATATAGACCAGGCTTGCCTTAAACTCAGGAGAGATACACCTGTGTCTGTCTCTTGAGTGCTGGGATTAAAGGTGTGTCTCATCACACTCAGACATAATAGAATTTTACTAAACTATTGAGAGAGATGGAGAGACAGATGGAGAAGGGAAGAGAGAGAGAAGAGAGAAGAAAATAATGCAATTGAAGATTATGTCAGGTGAAATGTACCAGATTTGAAATAGTACCCTAGGCCTATTTTGCAAATGATTGGACTAGAATCCATGGTTTTCCCTCTAGCATTTTCTTTTGTGGTCCTACAGTCCAGATTCCAAGATCTCATAACTCAATTTCCCTGTGTGCTTAATAGGAAGTCATAGCAGCCCCTGTTGCCTGGCATTTCTCCAGGATCCCAGAACTGAGCTATCTAGAAGGCATATTGCAACATCTGGGCTATGGTAAGCCCTCCTTACACATCACACACTGTTACTGTGGATCTTTTTGTAACGGTGTGTTATGCAAAACCACTGTGGGTCCCAGCCCAAGATCCCAAGATCTAAGGGATAGGTGGGGGGAGGAAGAGGTAGAGTTTGCCTCTAGGGAGCTTGCAATCAATCCATAGTAGCAGAGAGCAGGTGCTGGCTAATGTTAAGCAAGCTCAATAGGACCCAAGCTACAAATAGCTTCATACAGGGACCAAGCCCAGGAGGAACAGAAAGATAGAAAGGCAGAGCAGGAGACATGAGCTTGCACACTCAAGGACCAGAATGCCAGAGTCCCATAGCTTTGATGAATAATATACACATGACCCTATTTTCACTGTAACCTCTATGGTAGTGTCTTTTGCCACTGAAGGTTAGAAGCCTGGAGATTAGCAGAGCACAGTTCCCAGAGCACAACTATAACTCTCTCACAAGAGGACTCAGTGTTTTTTACTGAAGGATTATTTCATGTGCTACAGACATGGAAAGGAGTGGTCTTATTCATTTGAGACCAGGATGCTATCAAATGACAGCCATTGTACATTGTTTTGTTCATGCATGTGCATCATTACAGTGTATATATTATTTGTCTGGTATCTCTATGCTATCATAAGAATTATTTATTCTTACAAATAATAAAATTTATTTTTACAAATAATAATAATAATAATAATAATAATAATAATAATAATAATAATAATAAAAAGATTGGCACTGTCACTGCATGGGACAATCGACTCTCCAAAAGTTGCCTTATAGTAGTTCAATTCTATACCAATAAATGTTTATATAACCTTTTAATAAATCTTAATCCTAAATCAATTGCTAATAAATAATTCTCACAATAATATGCATATGGAACTGCCTTCCTAGATGAATTTCATGTGTTTGTTATATATTTTAACAATACTTTTGTGGTGCTGGGAAGATAGTGAAGTCTGTAAGGGCATACTCCTCAAGCATGGGAACTTGAATTCAGATTATGAGAAACCAAGTATAGAGTTGAGACTGTGCTGAGGTGGGGGGTCAGAGGAGGCACAGAAACAGTGAATCCTTGAATCTCATTGGACAGTCAACCTAGTCCTATTGATGAGATAAATTTCAGGTTCAGTAAGGGACCCTATCTCAAAAAAAAAAAAAAATAGATGTATCTGTGAGGTGGCATAGTGGCTAATGCCAGTTGTTACCAAGCCTAATGACCTGAGATCTACCCTGGTTCCCACTAGTAGAAGAAAAATATGGATTCTGACAAGTTGTCTTTTGACCTCTGCACATATGCTATGCTCATGCATACCCTCACATGCCCACAAATAGACAAGTGCATTAACATAATAAATCAATGAATAAATAAACATGACACAATCAAGAAAAGACACCCAGTGTTGACCTCTGACTTCCTCATGTACACATAGATGTGTATACAGCTACATTAATAAGTGCATAAACCACATACACCCAATATTTTATATGTACCAAATAAATGTTCTAAGGTGAGTCCATAGACTTCCATCACAGTCCAAAAGATTGTGCCTTAGGACTAGGAACTACTGGAAAGGCCCAGGGAGTGCTCATTTATTTGAAAATAATTTTTATACTGTGTATTCTGGTCATGCATGGTTTCTTCTCTCAGATTCTCTCTATTTCCCTACTCATTTGACTCCATGCCTCCTTCATCTTTTTCTTTAGAGATCAAACAGGCCAACGAAGAACATACAAACCAGGATAAAAGAAAGCAAATAGAAAAACAGAGGGAAGCCAGGTGGTGGTGGTGCCACTTATGAGGCAGAGGCAGGTGGATCTCTGAGCTCAAAGCCATCCTGGTCTACAAAGTGAGTTCCAGGACAGCCAGGGCTATACAGTAGAACCCTGTTCTAAACAACAACAGTAAAGAAAGTAGTCAGAGCTTTCCCTGTCCCGCTCAGCCAGTCCTTCACCCATTTAGTCCCAAATAATCACACAAAGATTTATATCAATGACAAGCTGTTTGGTCTATGGCTCAGGCTTATCACTTGTCAACTTTTACACCTTAAGCTAGTCCATTATTCTTATCGATGCTTGGCCATGTGGCTTTGTGTTTTTCTCATTGCAGAGTTCTCATTCTGCTTCCTCTGCATCAGGCTGGCGACTTTGCCTTTCCTCTCCCAGAATTCTCCTACTCTGGTCGCCCCATCTCTATTTTCTGCCTGCTTTCTGGCCAATAAATATTTTCTTAAACAAATACAAGGGAAAATATTTATTATCCCACAAGGAAGGAAGGAATAGAAAGGTGAGGTAAAAACCACAGGGAAAAAAATAGGAGAAACATACCTAAACATACACACATACCACTAAAACACAAAACACAAACTTGGAAATCATTATAAATAATCAAAATACAAGTGTAGCCAGAAGTTTCTGGCCCATCAAACCCGAAGTCCAGACCTGCAGTTTCTTGGCCACTTAGCTCCAAATAATCACACAATGGCTTATATTAGTTACAAACTCTTTGACTTGTGTCTCAGGCCCATTACTTGCTAGCTCTTTCAGCTTAACTCAATTCATTTTCATTAATCTATGTATTGCCATGTGGCTCGTGGCTTACCTATATTTCTTTATATCTTGCTTCCTTGGGCAGCTGAATCCTGTCTCTCTTTACTCTGCCTTCCTTCTCTTTTATCTATGCTTGGAATTCTCACCTGCCTCTAAAGTGGCTTGTCATAGGCCAAAGCAGTCTCTTTATTAACCAGTGGTATTCATGGCATACAGAAAGACATCCCATCTCATACAAGCAAGGGTAAAAAGAAAAAAAAACAAAGCGTTATAAGACAACATCTCTGAAAATATCACTAAGTTAATTTTATGTTGTCCATCTACTTCTAGATATGGAACTGCCCTTAAGTGTGATTTGTATACCCATTCAAATTGCATTAGAAAAAACTCATGTTTCCTTTTTGAGTGGTTGTCAATTGGAGATAGATAGTTTCTTGGTTAGGGATGGAGCTTGTATTCACGTCCCTCTTAGCACTCTAGTTTGGACATGTGTAGGCCTTGTGCATGCTGCTACATTCTGAGTTTATATATGTGCCAGTCCTGTTCTACCTGGGAGATATGGTTTCCTTGGTGTCATCTATTCCCACTGAATCTTACAATCTTCCTGCCTCCTTTTCCTCCTGAGCCCTCAGGGAAAGGTCTTGATGGAGACATCCCATTTAGAACAGAGTGTTCTGATGTGTGGATGTTTTTTGTATGTTGTGAATACTAATTTTTAAGTAAAGGAGTTGTTTTGGCTTATAACAGGCACTATAAAAATAGGTAGAAAATCAAAATAGGTTGAAGGGGGGGTAAAGTCAAATAGAGCCAGCCGTCTAAGAAAAAACATATAAAAAACACAAGTAAGCCGTGAGCCACATGACAGATTAATAAAAATAAGTTAAAATATAAAAGCTAGCTAACAATGTGCCTAATCTATAAACTAAACAACATAAACTTAATATAAGTGTCTAAATCATTTTTAAAGCCTAAACGGCTGCCATGGCTAAAGGGTCTAGAGCTACAAGTCTGTGGGTTTAGACCTCTGGTGCCCGAGACCAAAAAACCTTATTGTAATAATATTCCAAGGTCTCTTACTTTCTAAACATTTTCCATTTGTCAGTCTTTGTATTTATTCCCATCTCCTGCAAGAGGAATCTTCTCTGATGGTGGCTGAGTAAGAAGCTGGTCTATGGATATAGAAGAAGTTATTTATTTGTTTATATTTATTTTGAAAACCTTTAGCTAGATATCAAAAATAACATAATAACCCAATGAAGCCCCATTTACCACCACCACATTGACATCGCTGACTCCCAGTCAAACACATACACCTTCACACTTCCTGTCTCATTCTTAATTTTTCTAAATAGAAAAACCTTTCACATCACATTTTTCAAAAGATTTCAGCAGATTCCATGGAAAGATTAAAAAAACCCACCCCCCTCTCCCTCTTCAAAAAATATCATCTGCACAGCAATCAGTATTTGGGAGACATAGGCTGTCTTCCCTATGTGAAGACCATATCCAGATCCTAAGTAGGAGTCTTCAAAGGGAAGCCTGGTTTGTCATGTCTGGAATGCAAAGTATATAGGAAGAGTATTGTTGAGAGGATTGGGTCTGGTGATAGAACCACATGGGTTGGCTAGGTGTGTGACTTTAACTACAGGTCCCTCATGAGGATGCTGAGAGAAGGGGAAATGCAGGATGTTTGTGGTCCAATCTCATCAATATTTCCCAAGACCCTCCTTGGTACCTGAGGAGGATATATGTATCTGTCTGCAGGCTGCATGCAAAATGACAGATGAATAATCCTTCTCAACCCATTGCCTTTTCTCTCTTTCTCTCTCTCTCTCTCTGACAGGGGATGCTTTTTGAGAAGCTGGGACTATGTTATGCACCCCAGTTTGCCAGTTTTGTGCATGATCTGAAGCCACTCAAGAGAGATCCCGGTGTTATAGTCACAGATCTTCACTTTGGGACAGTCCCCGTGAAACTGTATCAGCCCAAGGAACCCTCCTCCATTCCTAGACGTGGCATTATCTTCTTCCATGGGGGTGGATCAATCCTGGGGAGCTTGAGTAAGAAAGCCTTTCTTCTGCCTTTTCCAAGCCCCCTGTCACTCTGCGAAATGGGCTTGAAAGAATGGTCATTTCACGGGAGCTGGAAGATGGCTCAGTAGTTAAGAGCATTTGCTCTTATTCCAAATGACCCAAGTTTGGTTTGGTTTCTAGTGTCCATCTGGGGCATCATAAATAGCATGTAACTCTAGTTCTAAGGGATCTAGCACCTTCTTCTGGTCTCCATGGACACCTCATATCTGTGTACAATACATACACATAAGTAAAAGCAAAATAAATCTAAGGATGGTCATTCTCCCTGGTAGACAGTTTACTATTATGACCAAGAAAACCCAGGGCAATTAGTAATCACAGAGATCACTTTGGTGGTCTATTATACAATTATCTGACCTATTCCTAAATTTATGAGAATACCACTTTCACATACTGAGGGACTATAATCTATTCACTTCTGGGTCTCTTTGATAAGTGGTGGAGTGCATCAGGTCATGAGCATCTTGGAGAATGTTGTCCTTACACTCACAGAAGCAAAACAGTGAGAAGTTGGAAGGATATTTACTCAACAGTCAGAAGCTGTTTTATGACCCGAGCTAGCTTGGTCACTCCGTTTATGAGAAGAAAATGAACATGAAGGCTGAAGAAAGAAAAATGTCTTAGTAAATGTGATATTTGACTTCATTTTCCAGGAACTCATCACAGCATATGCTTACGTTTGTCCAAGGACAGTGGCTCTGTTGTCCTGGCAGTTGGGTGAGAAAGGGGATAATGGGAGCACATAATCGGTCAGCCCTGATTTGTAGTGACAGGGTCTGAAGTTTGAACCTAAAGCAGAAGGAATTGGAGAGACTGGGGGAGGGCTGGACTGCGAGGACCCAATAAGAAGAAGCAAGGAATGGGGGAGATAGGGACAGTGGACTGGATCTCCTTATTTGGCTCATGAAATATTTGTGGATAAAGGCATCATTGAACCCTGTCTTTTGGAATCTGGTGGGAATGAAAATGGCATTTGGCATTTAATTTTGCTTGGAAGAGTTCATTAGATCTAACATCCCTGCCCATGGTAGACAGGTAATATCTCTTCCTAAAGCCTTCAGTCCCATGCATGACCACTGAAAAATCTAAACAAAATCACATCCATTCTCAAGCGGGTTGGCTATTGCCTTCTCCGAGCCCTAAGTGGCAGCCATAAAGGCTTTATATCTACCATCTACGTTTGTTTGGGTCTTTGCCTATATACCCCCTATTCAGGCTTCTAAAATAGATTTGACATGCACGATGATGCTAGAGAAGAGTACTTTGGGTGTGGCTGAGCCTTGAACATAATCTATGGTTCTTGATTCCTCTTTAGATACAGAAAGTCTCCCCAATACAAGTACCCAGTGTTGAAGAATGACTGTGTGGCAGCCACCACGCAGTTTCTAAAATCGTTGCATGTGTATGGAGTAGATCCAGCACGGGTGGTGGTCTGTGGCGACAGCATAGGAGGAACTGTAGCCACCGTGATTTGTCAGTTATTTTTGAACGAACCAGATCTTCCCCGGATTCGGGCTCAGATTTTGATCTACTCCGTACTGCAAGTCATAGATTTTTGGAGCCCTTCTTATCAACAGAACGCCAACATCCCACTGCTCCCTTGGAATCTGGCCTTTTACTCTTGCTGTTGCCACCTAGACATCAAGACTTCCTGGAAAAGTGTCATCAAGAATGGTACCCATTTGCCTCCAGAAGTCTGGGAGAAATATAGAAAGTGGTTGGGCTCAGAAAACATCCCAGAGAGGTTTAAGAAGCGAGGCTACCGCTACAACCCCCCAGGACCTGTGAATGAAGATGCTTACCGGGAGATAAGTACTATACTGAACTCGATATGTTCACCCCTCATTGCAGAAGATGATATAGTGTCTCAGCTCCCAGAAGCCTGCATTGTGAGCTGTGAGTATGACCTTCTCCGGGACCATTCACTCTTATACAAGAAGAGGCTGGAAGATCTGGGGGTGCCTGTGACATGGCATCATATGGAGGATGGTTTCCATGGAGTGCTTAATACTCTTGACTTTGGCTTCTTGAGTTTCCCTTGCTCTTCAAGAATTATAGATGTGGTTATCCAGTTTATTAGAAAATTGTGAACATCATCCTTTCCTGTGGTGGCTCCACCAACCTAGTCTGGATCTTAGAAGAATACAATGTTCTTTATAATGAATAGAAAGGAGGCAGGTTGAGGAAAATGGAGTGAGGCTATATGTCTTTGTTCACTCTTGGGCAAAATCTGAGCTGACCATCTTCAGAATTCATTTGAGAGACTGAATCTGTGCATGAAGCTTGTCCATAATTCCCTTAGGTCGAAGTCAAGTTATCTAGGCTGATTGAGAATGTATGATAGGTATATCTGGCTGACTTGACCTTGAAGAAAACAGGTATGTTGTGTAAAATCCCCTTAGGCTTTGCCAGTGCAGCCAGAATGTAGAGCTCTGATACCCCAGTCGGCTGGGTGGTGGGTGGTCAGTGGTAGTGACACTCTCTGGGTACCCAGCTTGCTTAAACTGAAAGCTATCAGACAACAGACAGATTCCCCATGGCACATGGCTCCTAGATAAACACAGATGAAGACTGCCAGAGTTGTCTTCATCTAGGAGAACTCAGAAGTTCTGGGTGTCAGAGTTGGATTCCCGACAAATGGCCCTAACATAACATCATAAATATTAAAAGACTTAAGTTAGAGAGAAATTGAGTTCAACCAAACTCAGACCACAATCACAGTGGAAAGTCTAAAGAGCCAAGGGTATGGATGTATTAGGGCAGACTATTTAGTCTAAGACAAAGAATCAATATATACTACCCCAAGTAAATGGAAAATGGATTGGGATATGAATTTAAATATTGGGTATAAATCAGATATGGTCTGATGTAAGGACTCACTAGCTTACTATCTCTTCTTATCTCTGTCCTTCTCTAATCCATGCTGATGTCTTCATCTCTATATGTTTTTTTTTTTAACAATTTCCTGCTTTTTTTTTTTCATTTTCCTGGGTGGATCCATTTTTCTCAGCAGTCTCAACAAAAATTTCAGAGCAATTTACTGTTTTTACTGGGTCTGTGAGCTGTATATCATGGTTACAAACAAGAGAATAGAAATTTCTGACCATGCAGTCCAAGGTCTATGCTCTCCTTGGAGTAGAATATGCATAGTTGGTTGTGTTTAACTCTTTGATTCTTTGGGAGGCCCACCATCCAGCTTCCAAATAAATCAATCACACACAGAAGCTTATTCTCTCTGATAAATGCCCAGCCTTAGCATGACTTATGTCTAGTGAGATTTACTTAAATTATCCTGTCTACCTTTTGCCTTTAGACTTTACCTTTCTATATTTCTGTGTATCTATTCTTTCTTATTTTGTGTCCGGCTGCGTGGCTGCGTGGCTGCGTGGCTGGTCCCTTCTTTTCTCACTCCTCTATCTTCGATTTCAGATTTCTCTTCCTATTTATTCTCTGCCTGCCAGTCATGCATATTTCTCTCTCTGCCCAGCTATTGATCAGTCAGTTCTTTATTAAAACAATCAGGTATTTTAGACAGGCGAAGTAATACAGCTTCACAGAGTTAAGCAAATGCAGCATAAAAGAATGTAACACATTTTTACATCATTAAACAAAAGGTTCCACAACATAAATGAAAGTAACACACCTAAAAATAATATTCCACAATAAATATGGAACAGCCTCCCTGTTATTTAAACTGAGTTGGGCGCGAGGGTGTGGAAGCATTAAAAATACGTTTCTAGATGGAAAGCTAGGTGGATATAGAGTGGACATTAGTACTCACCCTACTATGGAAGTGAAATAGAGGCCCAAATAAATCTCATTTCATGGAAGTAGAAAGAGATTCCAGAGAAAAAAAAAATGATCAACTGCCCCCTGGAAGTAAACATTCCTTTTAAGATGATGGCCATGCTTTCAAAGGCCAGCATCAAAGTTCACTCTCGGTGGAATCCAGACATGCCTTAACTTGCTTTCAGTTCATTGTGCTAAAAAATGGTCAGGAAGGAATTCTCATGGGTGGCTTCTTGAGACATTTATAGCTGACTAGCAGGTGGCTTTGGAGAAAAATAGAAACTAGCCACTGAAAACATATATTGTGGGAAGCAATGTAATCCTGGGAATATGGTCTTCTTTGAGACGGGTTTTTTGTGTTTCAGGACTTCAGACTAAAATGGGTTTAGTTATCTTACTCCAGCCACTAGGAATACTAGGATTGGCCTTCCAAACAGATTGAATGTCTCTTCTATTGGGAGGAGATAAAAAAATGATAAGCTACTGCAAGACTGCCCCGTGGAAATGGCTTGGGACAGCTCAGGGCTGAGAGTGGATTTTCACAATGTCTTTCTTCTGTAAGAAGATCAAGAAATAGACAAAGGCCTTTTACCTCAGTAGCTGGCTGGGGACCCTAGTAGCAAACCTGTACAGCTTTCTGCTAACCCACTCACTTCTGTCACCACTGCAAGACATTCATGAGGATCAATAACTCATATGCAGAATATTGAACTTCTTTGTTCTTTATACCAGTTCTACAGAATGAGTATTCTTTTCTTTCCATATTAATTTGAGACAGGATCTCACCATGTAGACCAGGCTGCTCTTGAATTTGTGGTGATCTTGCTTCATGCTTTACTGCATGAATTCTAGTTAGTATATAATGAAAACCCCGACCAGATACTGGGAAAAGGCTGGAATATCAGAAACAAGCCACAGTCACTTCTCCAGCCAACTCCTCAGGCCTGTCCCCAGGAATCCTCCAACTGCAAGCCCTTCTGTCCTCAGCTAAAAAGTAAGAAAAGTGTCTGGGAAAGTTGAAAACCCTCTCTTGCTCCACCCAGCTCTCTTAACTTCCTCTTTCTACATGCCTAAAGCCAGGATTAAAGATGTGGATTGCCTGTCCCTGACCTCACTTGGCTCTATGGTTGACTTCGATATTCCAGATTAATTTTATTAAATATATATCACCACAACTCTTGGCTTCAAAGTGAGTATTATTTTGGGGAGATAGACTAATACTCTGTACCATAGACTGGCCTAAACTCAGTATGCAACCCAAGATGATCTTGAACTCATAGTGATTCTTCTGCCTCATCCTTCCAATTGCTGAGATTACAGATATGAGCCATTGTATCCAATGTTCTCAACATCACCTTTACATGAGAGAACTGAGGCTCTCAGAGATTAATAGCACTAATATTTTGATTTCTCCCAGTCCAACTCAAAGCCAGTTGATTGATTCAATATGCCCAAGGACATGTCGTGCCCCCACTGTATATCATGGCCTGACAAGGAAACTTTTGGTTGTA
This sequence comes from Phyllotis vaccarum, assembly GCA_033318265.1. NCBI lineage: Eukaryota > Metazoa > Chordata > Mammalia > Rodentia > Cricetidae > Phyllotis > Phyllotis vaccarum. Next base: position 58,637,131 of record JARWLC010000003.1, on the reverse strand, counting down.
CCAGTAGCCTTTTAGTCAAGAAATGAAGTTCTTTTCTTTCCTACTATTCATTAAAAAAAAAGGAGACTCCCAGTCTGTCATCTTGAGTCATTTCTCATACACAGATGTCAGATTTTATCTGACTTGAGTTAGGCTGAAAACCTTGTCTACAAAATTAATTCCCTGTCGAGAGAGACCCTGTCTTGAAAACCAAAAATTAATAAATAAACAAACATTGAACAAAACAAAAACCCATCTACTGGGTTGGTGAGATGTCTCAGTAGATAAAGTGTTTGCATCATAAGGTTGGCAGCCCTGACCCACTTTCTCCTTCTCGTTCAGTCTAGATCCCCAATCTGTGGAATGGCATTGCTTGCCTCCAACTATGATAAACCAGAAGTCTTTTCCCAGACACGCCCAGACAGTTGTTTCTATAGTTACGCTAAATCTCATCAAGATCAGTCATCAGATCTAGTGAGATAGCTCAGTGAGGAAAGGCAACCAATAACAAGCCTCCCAACCTGAGTAAAGATTGACACAGTCTCTGAATTCAAATAAACAGTAGTTGGTGTTTTACCTCTGACATCCTTGATGTTGTGTTACAAAGCAAAGGCTGCCAGGAGTCAGTGAGCCAGCTCCTCCCTACGTAAGCTACCAGAGCTTGTTCTGTTCTCTGGGCTGAACCCCTAGCCTATATGCTACAACTGGTTGTCTTGTTTTGAAAATTGCTGAGCATGGTTGGGTTAGATAAGGACGGGGCCTGGGATTCAGTTTCTAATTATTTTTATTCCTCATGAAATCCTCAAAAACAGGGAAAAGGAGCTGCTTCCCTGGCAGAGCACTTGCCCAGCATGAACAAGGCCCTGGGTTCAATCTTCAGCACAGAAACAAATCCAAATCCCCAAAACAATAAAAAAAAAAAAAAATAAAAAAAAAACCACAAAAAAAACCAAACCTACCTTCAGGGGAAGTCTTTATCAAAATGAAACATTCTGCTATGTCATCACTACAGAACTATTTCTTTAAAGATTTATTGTTATTATTTTAATTGTGTGTATGCAGATGAGCAGGGGAGCTTATGTGAGTACAGGTGCCATCGGAGGCCAGCGGCTTCAGATTCAAGCAGTTCTTGGACTCAAGCCCTCTATAAGAAGAGTTCATACATCTCTCCAGCTCCAACAGAAACATTAATAGTGAGACACATTCTGGCACTGGGGAAGCAATCTGGTTGCTGCAATAAGTGTGCACGAAGTCCCATTGCCAAATAAAATCAGGCATGGTGCACACCTGTAATCCCTGTAGAATACTCAGGAGGCAGAGGTAGGAGGTCCAAGTGTTCAAGGTTAGCTTTCCCAAATAATGAGTCTAAGCCACCCAAGAAACAAGGTGGTGATGGTGAGAACAGATTCTGATCTTTCCTGCTGTTTTAGCAAGACCACCCCCCACCCTCCACCCAGGAAGGAGATAGTCATTTACTTATATTTACTTGTCCTCTTAATATTGTCGTTTTCCTGCTTGGCAACAGAGGGCTCCTCTCTAGCATACCATTTTCTCAGTGGGAGCTGGGATTCAAGTCTATGTTTTCCTAGGATGCTGCTTATCAGGTTCAGAGCAAAGCCCCTGGGGGTTAGTGGGGTTTTTTCCTAGGCCTCATGGAACAGAAGTCGTCAATGGAGAGTGAGTGTTCATCCCTTATGTCTTTCTGTAGATATTATCTTCTGAATTGCCTTTGTACTAGCGGTGGGTTTTTCCCCCCCCCTAGGGGCTTTTCATGGCACACTACATTTCCTCCTCCACAGTTCTGAGCACGTATTATTCTGATTATACAGTAACTAGGTTGAGTTAAAGTAGCCCCTAACTTCTCAGATGGTTGAAAAACCATCTCTGGAGGAAGATAGTATCATTCTGAACTTTAAATCACTTTCACAAATAACTTTTACATATCAAGCAGATAAGGAAAGGAAGGGTGGTAATACAAACCTGCTGAAATTATAGGAAAGGGAGGGAGAGATGGAGGGAGGGAGAAAGGGGAGGGAAGGAGGGAAGGGAAGCAGGGAGGAAGAGGGCTGGAGAGCCAGCTCCATAGTTAGGAATTTGATGTGCTCTTGTAGAGGACCTGGATTAGGTTCCCAGGTTCAGAGGATCCAGCACCTCCTTCTTGCCTTTGTAGAAATAACGGCATGCACATGGTGCTTATACATTCATCCAAGCATCTGCACATACACATAAAATTAAAACATTTTAAAAACACAGACCCTGTGTGAGTCTCTGCTAGGTCCTAATGTATACATTATGGTTTGTGCGGCTTGGTTTTCTTAGAGGACTCCTCACATAGGAGTGGGGGTGTCTCTGACTCTTTTGCCTGTGCTTAGGACTCTTTTCCTCCTACTGAAGGCCTCATCCAGCCTTGATCTGAGAGTTTGTGCCTAGTCTTATTGCATCTTGAGATGCCATGTTCAGCTGATATCCCAAGGAGACCTGTTTCTCTGACCCCAAGGGAAAGAAATGGATCTAGGAGCATGGATCTGGGGGAGAGGTGAGTTAGGGGAGAGACTTCAAGGAGTAGAAGGAGGGGACATGGAAATTAGGAAGAAGAAAGACACACAACTCATAGGCTTGCTGAGCATCTGAGCATGCTCAAGACGGTAAAGTCTAAATTTGAAAACTAAGGTAGGACACTATAAAAGGTAACTTAAACTTTTGGACTGTAAAAAAAAATTAAAAATCAGAACTGTAAAACTCTGTGTGTGTATGTTATGTATGTGCACATGAATCAAACAGAAATTCTAAAATTTAAGAATTAAAAAAAAACCACATTTTATTTTTGGAAAATATAGCCCAGGCTTGCCTAAGACTTGTTATTGTCCTGACCCAGCCTTCTGAATGTTGGGAATTACAGATGTGTACCAGTTACTTGGGTGCATACATACAGGTTTTATTTTTTTTCTTAGACGTATCTGAAGAAGACATGTGTGAGGTGAACTCCAAGTAGAGCTGTTCGAGTCAGCATGAAGGGACAGGGGAGCACAGGACACTGTGGACACAGTGATAAAGTATAACAAGTATTTATTATTATTATCCCAGAATGGGAGAAGAAGGATGGTGGATTAAATACTTGAATAGACATTACTTGAAAACTTCCTGAACAGTTGAGTTTTTTTTAATCCACAGATCAAAGTAGTACACAAACAGCATAAAGCAATTTACCCCAACATATACCAGAATGAGGTTGCAGAAAATGAGAAAAGATTGAAAATAAATGTTGGGCCAAGCCTGAAGAGGCATGCATTTAATCCCAGCACTTGGGAGGCAGAGGCAGGAGGATCCTTGTGATTTCAAGACTAACCTTGTCTACAAAATTAAATCCCTGTCAAGAGAGACCCTGTCTTGAAAACCAAAAATTAGTAAATAAACAAACATTGAACAAAACAAAAACCCATCGGCTGGGATGGTGAGGTGGCTCAGTGGATAAAGTGTTTGCATCATAAGGTTGGCAACCTGAGTTTGAGTCTCAGACTTCACACAGGAGGGCTGATGTAGGTTGGACAGAATGCTCAGCAGTTAAGTGCACTGAATGCTCTCACAGGGAACCCAGATCCACATGGTGGCTTACAGCCATCTGTAACTCCAGTTCTGGGAATCAGACATCATCTTTTGACTTCTCTGGGCACCACACACACACACACACACACACACACACACACACACACACACACACACACACACACACACACGGTACACATACATATAAAACACATGCATAACATAAATAAGTAAAAAGTTTGTCCTCTGACCTCCTCATGTTGCTGTGGCATAAATGCACCTACACACTCTTGTGCAAATTCTCTCTCTCTCTCTCTCTCTCTCTCTCTCTCTCTCTCTCTCTCTCTCTCACTCTCTCTCTCTCTCTCTCTCTCTCTCTCTCTCTCTCACACACACACACACACACACACACACACACACACCCAACCAACAATGTGAGTTTGATCCTCATGATCCACAGTGGAAGGAAAGAATGTATGCATGTCCAAACATATACATCACACACACAAACTAAAATAATAAAATAAAAAATGTAAAAAAGAATTAGTAGTTTGACTGATGGTTATTTTCTCAGAAGTAATTATCCATTCAAAGCAGAATGATCCATTCAAAGTGTGAGCAAAATTAACCACCAGCAAGAATTCTGTGTTCAATAAAAATGCTCTTTGATGTGGGAATGTCTTTCTATATGCTGTAAATAAAGGAACTGTTGTGGTCTATATCAGGCACCCTAGCAGTAAGTGGGAAATCAAAGCATAGGTAGGAGAATGAGGGCAGATTCAGACAAAGATGCCATCCAACCAACCGAGAATCAACATGTAGAAGTAACACAGGTGAGCCACAGAGCAGATTAATGGAAATGGATTGAATTAAGATGGAAGAGCTAGCAATATGCTGAGCCATAGGCCAATCAGCATGAAATTAGTATAAGCGAGCATCTGTATGTTTCTTTGGGACTTTCAGGATTGTTGGTCCAGATAAGCAGCAGTGGGCAGGTCTGAACAGTGGGACTCAGCAGGCCAGAAACCTGTTGCAGCTCTTCAAAGTGAAAGTAAACAGAATGTTTTTGGATAAAATAGAAAGACATGGAGGTTTGATGCAATCAGAACCGAATCAAACAGGAAATTATTATTCAGGAGAAAAGAAAAATGATTACACATTGGAGGTCAAAGATACAGGAGGTCCTAGGACAGAACTCAGGCCATCATTGGCAAATGCCTTCACCCACCGAGTCATCTCACTAGGCATTCAGTAATTTTTCTGATCATACATGTGGGCAAAATCCAGAAATGCCCCAATACAGGTATTTCTATGTAAGGGAAAGGGCAATTTGGGGGATATTCTGGATGCACTTCTTCACCTAGAATCTCTCTGAACCCATTAATTTCTAGGTTTTCAGGAGTCTTATAGGAATGACTGAAAACATCCCATTAGTACTTGTGATTATTCCAGCCTTTAACATGTGCCTCTGTCTCTGACTCTATCTAGGAGTGCACCCAGAGTCAGCTCAGCACTGATTGAAGGGAATTTTCGAAGAATGGTAAGGGAGGCTTCCTTTACCCATTTCAGGAGCTGGGGATATATACATACAGAATATGTATACAGAATATGTGTATATGTCACAATATCAGAAAAGATCAGAGGCAGGTGGATCTCTGTGAGTTCAAGGCCAGCAAGAGCTACATTGTAAGGCTCGGTCTCAAAGCAAAACAAAATTTTAGTTACCTACAAGGGTTATGTGGTGGCTCCTCGTCTTCTAATTATGCATGTATGTAAGAGTATGAAGCTTGCTTCCTTTCTTTGAACAAAACATTGTCACAACAGATTAATTCAGAAGAATGAGATTACAACTGATTCTTACCAAGCTCAGGCATTAAACATATTTGAAAATAAATAAATAACACATAAAGCCATGCTGTTCTTCTCACACATTTTTTAAGGAAATAGAATTAGATCACTTGCTTTTCTTATTTCAAAATTAGTAAGTCTATTTAAGATTTCTGTTTTAATTTTTAATATGGCAAATATATAAAACTGTTGAGAAATAAAAAGCCAGTTGATATACCCCAATGCACAGCTGTATTATCTAGGTTTCTCTAGAAGAACAGAACCAACGAAATGAATATGTGTTCCAAAGGGAATTTATTAGGTTGGCTTATGTGATGCAGGTTGGATAGTCCAACAATGGCTGTCTACATGCTGAAGAGGCTGAGAACCTGTTGGCCCTTCTGTCCATGTTGCTGGATGCCTCAGTCTGGTGCCAAATACCTGGAAGACTCCTGGACAGCCACTGGATAGAAGCCTGAATAAACTCAGCTCTCATAGTAGCAGACTACAGCAGTGGTAACAATGGATAGATTAACTCAGCAGCAAGAAGTGAAGGCTAGCATGAGTAGCCCCATCTTTCTCTCAGTTTTTCTTATCACTGGGCCTGAGCTGAAAGGTGCTGGCCACTGTGGGGGAACAGTCTTCCTCCTCAGCTAATACTTCCTAGAAATACTCACTCGATTAGTGGATTCTAATCCAATCAAACTGACAACCAAAATTAATCCTCACAATGGCATTTGCCAATTGGGTGATGTAAATATCCCCACCACGACTTCTTTTATGCAACTATTATAATTTCACAGCATTCAGAGATGACAACTGCCATCACAGGAGCTACACTCAGTATAATGTTTATAAAGAAGTCCTGCAGTAGAGCTGAAGAGATGGCCCAGTGATTAAGAGGCTGACTGCTGCTGCAGAGGACCCGGGTTCAGTTCCCAGCACCCATGAGGTGACTCACAACTGTCTGTAACTCAAGTTCCAGGGGGCCACACATAATCTTCTGGTTTCCATAGGCACCTGAATGCATGTGTGAGAGAACACACACACACACACACACACACACACACACACATATATATACATACACAATTGAAAATTTATTTTATTTTATTTAAAAATTGAGATCCAAAAGATTGAAAACCACTGCTCTACGGAAATGACTATTCCTGGGCATCAGGAGAGGGTATTGTGGTGATTAGTCTTGATTACAAGCTTGATTGATTGAATATAAAATGCCAAGGAGATTAGTGTAGTTCACCCCGGCTGTGACTATGATGGCTATCATGTAATGCAATGATTTCTTGAGGAATTTGTCATTGGGAGATGGTGAAATGAGGAAGGTGGCACCTGGTTGAAGAAAGTGGATCAGTGAGGACCTAGGGCTATATTTCGTGCTGGTCTCCTTCTGTATGTTCCATTCTCTGTTTCATGTCTGTTGTGCAGTAGGATTGGTTCATATCACTCCAGAGCTACCACATAGAAATAGGAAATGCCACGTGAGAGGAAGCTATCAAAAGCAAAATGGCCTACAATTCACTATCACATGCTCACCCCAGATTGGAAAAGATTTATTCCTGAATACATTATTTTCTTAAGGTTTAGAGTCATAGTATTAAAAATAAACCTTGAATTTGAGAGGTGATTTGCTGGTCATAGAGAGGACCCAGGTTCAGTTCCCAGCATCAGACAGCTTACAACCACTTATAACTCCAGTTCCAAAAGATCTGATGCCCATTCTGGAGTCAATTTCTTCTTCCACTTTATTTGTTACCAGAGGCCATATTTTGGTTATCAGGCTTGCATGCTAAGCCCTTGACCCCTTAACATCTTTCCGGCATGGAAATTTGTGGAGATTGTGTGTGTGTGTGTGTGTGTGTGTGTGTGTGTGTGTGTGTGCCTTTGTAAGACTATGCAACATTTGCACTCATGTGACACCACTGTGTCTGTACTGTGGCTACTTCAGACAAAAGTCTCTTCTAGGGCTGAATAGACAGAGATTTAAGATCACTGGTTGGTCTTCCAGAGGACCCAGGTTCAATTCCCAGCACCCACATGTAGCTTACAAATTCCTGTAACTCCTGTTCCAGGGGATCTGACATTCTCTTCTAGTTTCTATGGGCAATGGGTTTGGGTGTGGAACACATGTAAGCAAAAACACCCTTACATATAAAACGAAATAAAACTTAATTTTAAAGTTTCCTCTTTTAGTGCATTTTTTGGTTAATCCTTTTCCTTTCTTTTTCTCTTCTCTTTCTCTTTGTTTCTTTTTCCTCTTCCTCTCCTATTTACTGTTTTTCCTTTCTTCCTTCGCTTGGGTTTAAACTAAGGGACTTTTCATGTGTTAGGCAAGTGCTCTGACACTGAGTTACATAACATTCCCCTAGACCAAGCTTTTGTAAGAGTTATAGAACATTGCATCATAAAGACATACACCACCATATTGAACCAGTCCTCTCTAGATGGATATCTTGGTGGCTCCTGATCCTTTGGCCTAGAGAATAAGCAAAATATTGTGGTGTGTCCCACTGAGATGAGCTAAGGTCTATCCACTAGCGCATTGCAACCTCACCTTAGCATCTAAGATACAGAATGTGAAGTGCTTATGGAATTAATGAATAAAGACTGAATGAATGACCGATATCGTGCTATCTGCAAACACAATGCAGGATTCTTCATGGAAGCCTGATGTGAGAATGTCTTTCTATATGTTATAAATATCATTCTTTAAATTAAAAAAAAAAACTCTTTTGGCCCATGATAGATGTAGGAAAAGTAGACAAAAAAAATCAAAACATAAATAAGAGAAGGAGAGCAGAGTTAAGAGAGACACCATCCAGCTGCCCAGAACACAACATATAAAATAACACAAGCCATGGGCCATGTGGCAAGATAAATTAATAAAAATAAGTTAATTTAAGATAAAAAAACTAAGAATATGCCAAAGCCATAGGCAAGACAACATAAAATTAATATAAACATCTGTGTGTTTCTTTAAGAACTTAAAATTACTAGTCCAAATAAACAATGACAACAGTCCAAACTATAAAACTAAGCCAGCCAAAAACCTGCTACAGATGGTGCTCCACATTGGGCACCAGCTATCAGGGAAAATTTATTTGTAATATACTATATAAAGGATTAATATTTATTAAGAGATTATATAAATATTTATTGATATAAGTTGAACTTTAACACAATTTTTGGAAGAGAGGAATGTCTCATGATGGATGGCCTGATCAGTGCCCTGAAAATGCAGGAACAAACAGGAAGGGAGGTCAGTGTCCTTGTGTCTTAATGGGGTCTAGCCATGCCCCACTCAGGCTCCCGGTACTCCAGAGACATGACTCCATGCTTTGCGAAATAACACTTGAATCTCACTATAGAAGCCATAGACAGAGAGTGGATGGAAGCCAGTGATTTAAGCTCTAGTTAGAACAGATGGAAGTCTCAAATGTCCCAACAGGTAGCTGGGTGACTTTAGGCACCTGAACCTCTCTGTGTGCTTTAGTGTCATCAAGTACAAAGCAGATGCCATTATGGCAGTAGCCTCCAAGAGGTCCCGTGAGTAGATGTTTGTTAGTATCTTAGCATGGGCTCACATATCAGCACTAAGCCGCATTAGACCTCAACTCACCTTCAAGACAAGAGTCCAACTCACTCCAGTTAGAAAAATGGCCCTCTTAATAATGAGACACCTGGGCCTTACACTGCCATTTTTGTGATGGTGCTCTTCAACTTGGCTTTTTTAAGTGAAGCAAGCTCTGCTCTTCCAGAATCAACTCTTTCCTAATGAAGAGGATCGGCAGTGTCTGTCACCATGGCGACAGTCAACAAAAGAGAATCCAAGATCATACCACTCTTGCTGGACGAAAAGTGAGCTCTAGGCTTGGTTTTAAATTTCCCGAGCTTGACAGTGTCCTCTGCTACCCACCCTGGGAAAGGAGATGAAGAGGTGAACACTCCAACAACCCCCCCAGTACCTCTCTCCTCCCTGAATCTGCCAAGTCAAAGGGACACAGGGGACAGATTCTTACCATGTTTACAATCCAAGCTGTTCCTCAGACGTTTTCTACTCCAGGATGGCAGATTGAAAAGAAGTATTCGACCAGAGTGCTCGTTGGAAACTGGGTGGAAGAAAGGAGCAAGGTAAGGAGGCAGGGGCCAGCAGGGAAGTGGTTCAGAGAGAGGAGTTAAGTCATTACTATTCCCAAGTGGGAGGCAGCCCACAGCTGAGCCTTAAGATTGTGGTGCTAGGTAAGGTCTTTGTGCGCCACATAGAAAAGATGCTTTCACACAGTAATTAAGGTCCCTCCTTATGCCTTAAAGATACCTTAGCAGGAGTATTAGTACAGTTACACCTCTAACACTGGTGTAACCTGACTGTTTCAAGGTATCAGAATAGCCCCCAAATTCTTTGTACTTTTAAACTGTATTTATTGTTTATTTATTAGATTTTTGAGATACAGTCTTCTCACCCCTGGCTGTCCTAGGCCTCACTACTTAGATTATGCTAACCTTGAATCATAGGCATCTGCCTGCCTCTGCCTTCCAAGTGCTTGGATTAAAGGCATGTGCCATCACCATTGTACTTCTTTAAAGGGTTGTTTGGGGGGGGGGGCAGGTTCTGGGCTGGATACATTGCTAAGCAGTTAAGAGAACATACTGTACTGATAGGGGACTGGAGTTTGGTTGCCAGCCCTTCCCCATGTAGCAACTCACACACAACTCCAGGGGATCCAATGTTCTGTGTGACCATGGCGAACTTACATACATGGAGGCAAACACACATTCACATAAAATAACGCATAAATCATTAAAAACAGTAATTTGTGTGTTCACTTACACACAGATGCCTGTAGAAGTCATAAGAGGAAGTCATTATCCATTGGAACTGGAGCTACAGGCAGTTATGAACGGCTTATTGTGGACAATGGGAACCAAGCTTGGTCCTCTGCAAGAGCAGTAAACACTCTTAACTCCTGTACCATCCTTTAAACTTTTATTTGAAGGATTCTACTCTTCTCATCCCGGCCCTTCCCTGAGTGTAGCACCTGCTGAAGCAATCGTGGCTCACCCTGAAGTGGTTTTCTGTTGCTTCTAACTTCCTTCTTCCACAATGCTGCCCTGCCCTGGCCTGCCCCACTCTGCCCTGGCCTGCCCCACTCTGCCCTGGCCTGCCCCACTCTGCCCTGGCCTGCCCCACTCTGCCCTGGCCTGCCCCACTCTGCCCTGGCCTGCCCCACTCTGCCCTGGCCTGCCCCACTCTGCCCTGGCCTGCCCCACTCTGCCCTGGCCTGCCCCACTCTGCCCTGGCCTGCCCCACTCTGCCCTGGCCTGCCCCACTCTGCCCTGGCCTGCCCCACTCTGCCCTGCCCTGGCCATGGCCAATGTCTGCTTTCAAAACAGAACAGTTTCTTGGTGTTGTTTACTCTGAATAGGCCACTTGAAACTGAATATCCTCCTTTCTGGCTAGTAAGAATGAGCCACTTAACTTGGCAGAGACTAGAACTGAGTTGTTCCATTGGTTTAGCGCTTGTTCAGCACATATGAGACCCGCCCAGTGTTCATTCCCCAGAAGTGCATAAACTAGGAGGTAAGATGTCCCATATCTGCAATCCAGAGTTCTGGATTCAGGAGACAGAGGCAGAAAGATTTCTATTTCAAGGTCATTTCTGGTAACAAATTGAGTACAAAGCCAGCCTGGTTTTATATATATACGTATGTAGATATATGATATCTACATGTAGGCATAGGATACATAGAGATATATAGGTATATGACATAAACATATATGTATATATACTTTTTTTCTTTTCAGAAGATACCTAGACATCTTCAGATAATCTTTGGAAATGAGAAAGAAAAAAAAGGTTAAGACAGAATTCTCAGCTTTAGTGTTGGAGAATGGGAAAAAATGGAAAAATATGGTGATACTTTATGTCCACCTAAACCTGTCTGTAAGACCTGGGATTTGAGAGCCTTAAAGAATGGGGCACCTGATGCTGCAATCAACTTTACTTCCATTTCAGTCCTAATCCTAAACGTGAATGAAACAGAGAAAGCAATGATTTAAGGAAGGCTGTTTGAGTTCAGGAAAACATGTAAATGCATATTAGTAAGCACACGCTAACTGTTAACAAGCAGGCCTTTCCCAGAACTTTCTCAGGACGGACAAATTTAAACAGAATTTCCTAGCTTGTACTGAAGAGTATACCTGGGCCCAAGGCTATATCAGGGGGCACTGAGAAGAGCATTTCCTTTTGTGAGACTGGGTTCTCAAGCTATGTTCTGATATTCAACAAGAATAAATATGTCTTATGAACTGAATGCAAATGCTTGCCTCAGGAGGCACAAAATCACATCCAAGAACATTCAGGGGATAAAATACACTTGAGGTAAAAGCCCCTCTGCCTGTTTTCCTCCTGGAGTCTCTCTCACACACTTCCCCAAGGCATTATTCACTGTGAGTCATTCTTTTGACCTGAATCCATCGCTTTGCATAACTAGAGAAGATTGTTTCCATGGAGAACATTAGCCATCACCAGACAGGGCATGAGTCATCATTAGCTTTAACTGTGCTTGACAGATGTAAGGAAGAGAAGCACCAAGGGGGAAAATGACTAGATGAGCAAGCAGCTAGGGTTCTTATAGGAGAGAGCTCCAAGAGACTCCAGTCTGTAAATATCAGTTATGCTGCTTGTAGGAGAAAGCTGCAAGGGAATCTGGACTAAAAATGCCTCAAACAAGGGATAATGGGTAGAGAAGACCAAAGATGGTGCACACTCTTAATCCCAGCACTAAGGAGGTAGCAGCAGGCAGATCTCTATTAGTTGAGGCTAGCCTGGTCTACATAGGAAGCTTCAGGCCAGCCAAGGCTACATAGTAAGACTTTGTGGAGAGAAAGAAAGAAAAAGGGGGGAATCAGGAGAGGAATTCAGTACAATACCCAAAGAAAAATCTAGGCTTTGGTGTTATATATCTATAATCCCAACATTTGAAAAGGCTGGGCAGGAGGGTTATAAGTTCAAAGCCAATATAGGCTATGTATTCAGACCCTATCAAGAATAGGAGGAGTATTTTAGAGAGACATTAAGACACTTTATAGAAAATGTGTATGTGAATATGATGAACTGCAGGAAAGCCCAAGCCGGATCCGGATGTGTACCAAGAAAAGGCTTGAGAATTGATTCAGTCTTCTTGTTGGCTAGCCCTGAAGGCCAGGTAGTTAAAAAAACAAAAACAAAAACAAAAACAAAAACAAAACTCTCCTTTTTGCATGTATCTGGTCAACAAAGAGTGGGGGAGTTTTTATTCAGCAATGAAAAAAATCATTAGACATACAAAGGAAAAGGGAAGCATGCCTAAGAAATAAACAAAGTAGTAACCTTTCTAAAGAAACACATCAACTATTGATGTTCATGGTGGCAGACACCCTTAATTCCAGGACATAGAGAAAGGCGTATCTGTATAAGTTTCTGCATCTCTGTGAGTTTTTGGCCAGACTAGACTATATACTAAGACCCTGTCTCAAAATTATAAAAAAAAAAAAAAAAAAAAAAAGAAAAGAAAAAAAAAAGAAAAAAGAATGGCGGAAAATATCACAGTTTGAGGAAGGACATAGCTTTATGAATCCAAGAAGTTCAAGGAATTCCAGGAAGGACAAATGTAGAGGGAGACACTTTGGTGATAGCGATGACAGTATTAAAAATCAAATACACGGAGACCGATAAAGACATGAAAAGCATGGGCAGGAGAGGTGGTTCAGAGGTTGCTCATGCAGAGGGCCAGGTTCAGTTCCCAGCACCCACACGGTGATTCACAACCACCCGTAACTCCAATTCCAGGGGATCTTACACACTTTTCTGACCTCCAATGGCACCAGGCTATGCATATGGTACACAGACAAACAGGCAGGCCAAACACTCATACTCATGAATTTTAAAAAATCTACAGAAAAAAGGAGAATGAGAAAAAGAAATGTAAGTAAAGGAAAATAAAACCCACAAATAATGGCTTGTACAGAAGGAGAAAGATAGAAAGAAAGATAAGTAAATGAAGACAAAGACCACGGACAATAACTTGTCCAGTACAGTAACAATAGCTTATCAGAGAGTCTGTAAGTGGGGTTTTTCAGCAAAAACCTAGAAGCAGTGGGGTGCATTCAAAGCATAATAAAAAGTAAAAAGTGTCAACTGAGAGTTCTATAGCCCATAAAACTCTCCAGAAATGAAAAAGTAATGAAGACATTTCCAAACAAGCAAAACCTGAGGATTTTTTCTGCCCAGAGCTCTGGAGATCTGGAGATCCACCTTTGAGGTGATCATTCAAGTTGAAATAAAGGAATGTTAGCTCTCTTAAATGAAAATACACAAATAAATATGAAAACAGGTAATGTGTAATTTAAAATTTCTAATTCCTGGTTATTTTTTATACACTTTATTGTAGATCTAGGGAAGTGAGCACACAACTCATGATTATGTAATTTGGAACAGCAATAAAATAAAGCATGACTTGCAAGATGGCTCTGTGTATAAAGGTGCCTAATGATCTGAGTTTGGTCCCTGGAACCCACATAGGTGGAAGGAGAGAACTGACTTTTGAAAACTGTCTTTTGAGCTCCACATGTGTCATGGCATATTGACCTCCCCCACACCCCCATGCCTTTAAAAAAAATAAAATGTGATAAATGTTTAAAGCACACACACTCCTGTTTTCATCTTAGGGAATGTACTTAATAACCAATTAAATCATGAAATAGAACTTTTAAAATGTTACTTCCATTTGCTTCAGCAAATCTCATCTTGCATAGCCCCATCTGCACAGTTCAATAACATGTAATAAAGAGTCTGAAAGATACTTGTAGCTGGAGACAGGTAGGTTATACTTTAACAATCCTTAAATTGTGTGTGTTTCTTCTTAAAAACTGGAGATGTTGGCTCCTTTAGCTTTTGGTTTACATTGGCAGAACACTGACTTTGTGGTTAATTGGGAAATGTGCTTACAGATTGCTGTATGCCCATCAGATAGCTTCCTATGTCATTGTTCACTTTAGCAATGCAATTGCTGGTTGAGAGGCAAGTGAGAAGGTAGATCTTGAAATGTGTAAAAGGTAAATTTTAAAGGGAGCATTACTTTGATGCTGGAAATGGAACACGGGGCTTTATTAATGCTAAGCAAGCACTCTGCCATTTATCTATATTCCCAGAGCCCTAAAAATATAATTTAAAATTTGTAGGTGGGCATGGTGGTGCATGCCTTTAATCCCAGTGATTTGGAAGTAAACACAGGTGAATCTCTGAGTTCCAGGTCTGCCTGGTCTACAGAGTGAGTTCCAGGACTGTCAGGGCTACACAGAGAAACCCTGTCTCAAACAGTCAAACAAGTAACATCTATATCCTTATTTATATTGGAATTGGTGCCCTTGCCCTGACGCACTGTAGAAAGGACAACTTTTGGAGGTCAGTTCTCTTTTTCCTCCAAGTGGGCTCTAGTTCCAACTCTAATCATTAGAATTCATGAAAAGCTGATAAGCAGTGAGGATACTTGATAGGGAGTTTGACTTCAGTGTGGCAAAACCAGCCATTTGGGCAAGAAAAATGCTCTTGTTTTGAATGCTGACAGTAGTATGCTATCCAAATTGGACCACCAGGACACAAAGAAAAACAATTGTGAAACTTTTCCAAGACAGGATAGGATAATACTTTAAAAATTCCTGTTTCACAGAAAAGTTTGTCAGATAGTCTAGGCCTGCAGGCTGAAGATGGATGCCCCAGTGTTGCAAAGGAACCTTGGGTGACCATCCAGGCAGTCAGCTGTTTCTGTTGTTTCTTTAATGTAACAAGAGGTTTCTGGCCCAAACTAGGCCCATAGTTTGGATCTTCCCACCACTGTTTATCTGGCAGCAACCCCAAAGTCCCAAAGAAACACACAGACGCTTTTATTAATTACATGCCCTTTGGCCTATGGCTTAGGCACATTGCTAGCTAGCTCCTTCATCTTAATTCAACCCATTTCCATTCATCTGTCCTTGCTTCTGGGGCAGCTGGATCACTTCTCTGTCTGACTCCACCCTCCTTCTCCTACCTATGCTCCAGTTTCCCCGCCTATTCCTATGATGCCCACCATTGGCCAAAACAGCTCCTTTATTTAAAGAATGATATTCACAGCATACAGAAAGACATCCCACATCACTTTTAGTTTTGGAAGTTGCTTGTTCTACACTTTGTGTTTACCAAGGTAATATTTTATCCTTCTGGGGTCTTTGATGGAGTTGAAGACTAGATAGTTATAGTTTTCCTTAGTTATGATAAAAGATAAATTAGGCACAGAGCTTTGGACTCACCAAAATGAATAAATAATGAAGCATTTTCTCCAGATATGCCAATACAAATGGATTGGGCATTTTAAATATAATTCTTACCTGATAATTGTTCTTATTGTTTATAGTTTTATTATGTTAAGAGTTACACCTTTCCTTTTTACTTAGAAAAGGAGGAGGATGTGGAATAAATTTTTTTGGTATACTGTGAAGATTTGTCATTCAGATTGGTTTAATAAAAAGCTGAATGTCCAGTAGCTAAGCATGATTCTTGAGGCATCAAGGATGCTGAGAAAAAGGGTGGAGATCTGGGGGGGGGGGGTTTGCCAGGCAGACAGAGGAAGCATGATATGTATATGAGGTAGCAAGCCATGAGCCATGTGGCGGCAAGTAAAGTAATAGAAATGGATTCTTTTAAGTTTGAGAGCTAGTTAGAAATAAACCTAAGCTATCAACTGAGTTTTCATGATAAGAAGTCTCCATGTGGTTGTTTGGAAGCTGGCAGGAACAGAGAAAGACTTGAAACAGAACGTACCTTCACTGGCTGAACCCAAGTTAGAAATTCCATACTTGAGTGAAGCTCAGTTTTCCCGTGGCTTTGAGAGGGTGAAACAAACATGAAAAACATAAAAATAGACAGTGTCTGTTTAGTTGAAGGCTCTTTCCAAGAATGTAACAATTACATTCATGTTAAGTGAGTGACAGACAGCTAGCTCACTAATAAAGTCACCTTACACTTTGCTGAATACTATTGCTATAGGCAGTTATATGGTGTACCTGAAAGTCTAGGGTTCAGAAACTTTCTATTAAGTGTCTGAATATGGTATTTGTTTAGTCTGAATCTGTTGCAGGCCTTGGAATAAATCTTCACTAAGTGATTAAAACAAGGGCAGAGCAGATTGCTCTGCAGTTAAGAGCACTGGCTGCTTTGCAGAGGACCTGAGTTTAATTCCCAACACCCACATGGCAGTTCACAACTCTCTGTAACCTGATGTCACTTCTAGCCTCCACAGGCCCCAGTCACATACACACATGCAAGCAAAACATGCATACACATAAAACAAAAATATAATCTCAAGATGCATGGTGGTGGTACACAAATTTAATCCCAGAATTTGGGATGCAGTGGTAGGCAGATCTCTGAGTTCAGGTCATCCTAGTCTACAGTCAGAAGTGCAGATAGAAACCCTGTCTCACGAAACTGGAGGGAGATGTATCTCAACGCTACGCATTTAATACTGGGTAGAACAATCAGACAAAAGGTCAATACAAAAACAAAAGGCTTGAACAATATCAGAGACTATTTAGACCTAATATCTTCATGTATCGTTTCTTCTGTTCTATCATTCCTGACAGAACAATGATATACATGTTTTTAAAATACCAATAAAAAAATTCCTAGGATAGATCGTGTCATATGCCACAAACAATTCTTAACAACTTAAAAAAATAAAACAAAAAAAAACCCAAACCAAAAAAAATCCACCAAAACAGAGTTTTCTCTGTCACTATGTAGAATTAAATAAAACAAAACAAAACAAAACAAATTAGCCCTAAAGCTGAAAAGATGGCTCATTAGTTAAGAGCAGGTGCTGCAGAGGACCTAAGTTCAGTTGCCTGGACCCACCTCTAGCAGACCACAACCACTGGTAACTCCAGCTCCAGGGTGCTCTGGGCTCTGCAGGCACTTGCACTCACATTAACACTGCGTGCGCACACACACACACACACACACACACACACACACACACACACACACACACACACACACATATACACAGAGGAGAGAGAGAGGCAGGGTGGGGAGAGAGGGGAGAGAAATTAGATAGCAAGATGTAATATCACTTGCTCTATTATCCCAGCATTCAGGGCCAACCTGAACTTCTCAGTGAGTCTGAGAGCAAATTTGGTGACTTATTGTAGCGCCCCCCCCCCCTTTTAAGGAGGGAACAGGAAAACTATGAAAACAGGAGTTGGCTAATTGAAAATATTGACAAGGGCCTGGAACGATGGCTCAAGGGGAGAAAATGCTTCCTTGCCACATTTCAATGCATGTTTCCTGTTGTTGTGATAAATGTCATGATGAAAAGAACATAGGGGGATGGGCTTATTTGACTAAGGTGAGCCCAATCACAGACAAGTGATAGGGAGCTCAGGCAGAAGCGGAGGGAGGGACACTGTACTGACTTGCTCCTCCAGGATTGTTCAGCTTGCTTTTTTGATATAACCCAAGACTACCTTCCCAAGGCTGGCATTGCCCACAGTAACATGCTCCCCTCACAATAATAATTAATCAAGAAAATTCCCCCTTGGACTAGTCTATAGGCCAATCTGATGGAGGTATTTTCTTGATTGAAGCTTTCTCTTCCCAGATGACTCTAATTCAGTGCCCAGTCGACAAAACTCTAACTAGCAAATCATGTAAGATTGAGGACCTGAGTTCAGATCCAAGGAATCCACGTTAAAGCTGGCTGTGGTGGCTAATGTGTGATCCCAGCACCTTCATCAGAAGGAGAAAAAGAGACAAGTACCCTCTGAAGCTTGCAGGTCAGCTCAGGCTGTGCAGTTCAGTGGCCAGCAATGAGTGACCCTCTTCAAACGGGGGCAAGGCAAAGAATGACGACCACATGCACAACACGTGACATATACTACACACACACACACCATATACAACATTCACACACAGCATATACAACATTCATGCATACACACCATATACAACAGATACACATACACACATACTATATACAACATACATACACACACACACCATATACAACACACACCATACAAAATACACACATAGCCTACACAAACCATACACACTACATAAATCATAAAAACTTCACACCACGCACTCCACACACTATACACACCATATATATTACACACATTGTACACCCACAGACACACACCTCATACTTGGACCACACTATACACACCATACACTCAGACATGCTGTGCATACTCACAAGTACCAATAAATATTTTTTTAAAAAAGGATAAACAAAATCCACAATCTGTTAGCTATACAAAGGGAAAAAACTCCAAATAATGAAATGAAGGTGGGGAATCATTATCAATTTTCCCAAAATTAGAGAGTAAGAGAATTATAAAAACAAATGTACACCAAAAATTATTTTCCAAGATTTACTTAGTTTTTATTTGTGTATATGTAAACATATGCTACATGCATGCAGTGCTGAGAGGCAAGAAGAGGGCATACGTTGCTCTGGAACTGGAGTCACAGGAGATTGTGCTGACATCGGTGCTGGGGGCTCCTTTCTTCTGCCAACCCAGAAAACGCTCTTAACCACAGAGCCATCTCTCTAGCCCTTGGAAAACTTGATAATCTATATGAAATAAATTCCGAGAAACATGCAATCTATCAGACTGAATCCTAAATAAATAGAAAAGCCAGATAGATACATAGTTACCCAGGAAATTAAATTTGTAACTGAAACCTTAAAGAAAAACCCAAGACTCCAGGGACTAGAGAAGGTTAAGAACATTGGTTGCTCTTCTAGAGGACTCGGGTTTAATTTCAAGCACTCACATGGCAGGTCATATGGGTCTTGTAACTCAAGTTCCAGGGAACCCAATGTCTCCCTCTTTTGGCCTCTGTGTGCACTACCTACACATGGCACACAGACACACCTGCAAGCAAAACACATGTTTTATATGTAAAAAAAAAAACAAAAAAACAAAAAAAAACCAAAATAATTAATAAAAAGAAGTACTAACACCAATCCTCAAATACTCTCCAAAATTTTAAGAGAAAGAAATAAAATGGAAAAAAAGCCAGCACTATTCTATCAAGACAGAGATGTGATTTAAAAAATAATAAAAGCTAGTATCTCTTAAGAATAATGATGCAGTGGGTTGTAATGACACTCAGAGTCTTCAACAAGAGGCTCACCAGTTCAAGACCAACCTGAGTTACTGTATAAAAATGAAACAAGAGCTAGGAACGTAGATCAGTGGTTAGAACCCCCATGTAACTTTCCTAACGTTAATCCAATATGTGGGAGGCTGAGGCAGGGGGGGTTCTGAATTTTGGGCTGCCTGGGCTATGTAATGAGACCTTATCTCAAAATAAAAAAGAAAGGGGGAAAAGGAAGGAAGAAAGGAAGGAGGAAGGTAAACGAGAGCAGAACAGGGGCCCCTCCCCCTCCCACAGACAAAGAACTACAGGCAAAAAATAACTGGAGAATCAGTCCTCGGTGACCATCCCTGATACTGTATGTACACAAGTAGCACTAACATAGTGGGCAGTTTGTATTTATGTATCTAGGTGTGTGTGTGTGTGTGTGTGTGTATGTGTGTGTGTGTATGTGTGTGTGTGTATGTGTGTGTGTATGTGTGTGTATTGTGTGTGTGTGCTTCTGTGTGTATATGTGTGTGTATTGTGTGTGTGCTTGTGTGTGTATGTGTGTATGTGTGTGTATATGTGTGTGTATTGCATGTGTGTGTGTGTGTGTGCTTGTGTGTGTGTTAATTTTTAAAAAGAGGTCATGGTTTCTCGAGGGTGCAATGTGAGGTACATGAAAGGGATTGGAGGGAGGAAGGAGAAAGAGAAATGATATAATTTCCAACTAAACAAATAAAAATATAAATATAAAAGAGAGAGAGGACTGACAGGATGGCTCAAAGGTGATTGCTGTGAAGTATTAGGACCTGAGTTTGATCCTCACATCCTACACAGCAGAAGGAGAGAACTGATTCCCAAGTTGTCCGCTAGCCCCCACATATTCATCTGACACACGCGTACACCCCAAGGCCCCATAAAATAAATGCATGCTAAAATGGTTTTTAAAGGGACAGAGAGATGGTCTAACAGTTAGGAACATGCATCGCTTTTCCAGAGGAGGCCAGTTTGGTTTCCAGCACCCACATCAAGCAACCCACTCCCCACTCCTATGCCCCACTTACCCCAGCACCTGTTTCCAATTCCAGAGAGATCTGACAGGTGTCTCTTGTCCCTTCAGGCACCTGTACATATATACACACTCAGATATACACACAATTATAATAAATAAAAATTTAATTGTTTTAAAAATACTGTTTAGCATCTTATTAAACCAAAGTGTTTAATAAGCATTCAAAACATTCATAATCAACAAGACACCATTTAAGATCCAGACTCTCTATATTTTCCATCTTTACGTGTTTTGTCTTTTTCATATTATTTCGTTCTCTCTTTAAAGAATTTATCTTATTACTTACAAACTATTTTTTCTATGACGATCTATACCCATTTTCTTCTTTTTTTAAGCCTGCGCAGTTTTTTAAACACACTGTAACCTGTTTAGAGATTGTTTCTTTCCATCTGAATCTGTCTTTACTGAGTACCTGCATCATTCTCTCACAGCATGAGACAAATCTTAAACTACCATATCAGTTGCCACATGGCACATGGCTCTGGTGCCTAGGGCTGGGAGCTGGCTCTGCTCCGCCTGAGAGCCTGCAGGGCTAAGAAGCTGCATCTGGCTCCTTGTCCAGAACTTTCCTTAGCTTTTTCTCAGGCCCAATGTTTGGATATTTGAGTCCCCATGTTGGATGCCATATGTGAACAGATTTCTCTTCGGGCCGAACAAGCAAACCACAACAACACGCGTTGACTTAATGCTATGAAAGCTCAGCCTTAGCTTAAGCTTGTCCCACCAGCTCTTATAACTTAAATTAACCTGTTTCTACTCATCTGCACATTGTCATGTGACTAGTGGCTTTTACCTCTCTTCCTATATGTCCTGCTTCCTTCCTCTGTGTTTGCCTGGAGACTCGCCTTTCTTCTTCCCAGAGGTCTTTCTGTCCAGAAGTCCTTCCTCTACCTCCGGGCCTAGCTATTGGCTGTTAAGCTTTTTAGTACACCAATCACAGTGACCCATTTTCACACCATGTGAGGAAATATTCCACAAGAAAGGGGCTGGAAAGATGGCTCGGTGGTTGAGAGTATTAGTTGCTCTTCCAGAGAACACGGGCTCGGTTCCTAACACATACTTGTCAAGTCACAACCATCTGTAACTCCAGTTTCAGGGGAATCTGATGCCCTCTTCTGGACTCTGGGGGCACTGCAAAGCAACCATATACATAAAATAAAGAAAAGCTTAAAATAATGAGAATAAAATTAATTTTTAGAAATGCTTCCTAAACCACATGAGCCACCATTTCCTCTGAATATAGCCTGAAAAGGATGAAAACAGATTCAGTCAGATATTTCTGAGTGACGTTATTCGCGTTTAGTCAAAAGGAAAGTACAGTGTAGCTATTCCCACACGGGTGGATGAACAAGATAAGCCAGGTCACACAGGCTTTATGAGGAAGGAAATTCTGGACATCCTTTCATATGAATGGATCCTGACCATCTCCGTGAAAGGACTCGGTGTAATGAGACAAACATTGCGTGACCATTTATTCTGGGTATCTAGAATATGTCCATTCACAGAAACTGAAAGTAGCATGGTCAGAGGAGCCTGGCATTTGGGGTGTAGACCCTCTGGATAAGGATACCGGGGTGAGCAACAGTGTGGATGTGCTTAGTGTCACTGCACTGTATACTTAAAAATGACTCAAACAGAGCTGGGTCGTGATAGCACACGAATTGAATCCCAGCACTCAGAAGACAGAGGCAGGATTGAGGCCAATCTGGTAGATGTCCAGTGAACAACGAGGACTACCCTACCTCAAAATATAAAATAAAATAAAACAGGCAAAATGATCCTGCGCATTTCTATGATCCTGGCACTTGGAGAGAAAATAATGAGAGACAACAATGTCTTCGGGGACAGCCTTGGCTATATTTTGAAACTCTGTGTAAGCAGAAAACAGTTACACAAAACAGCTGGGCTAGTAAGATAATAGTTTCCCATATGAACAAAGCCAGTGAGAAATCACAATACCAAGGGGGAAAAGGGATGGAGATTCACACCTTTAATGCCAGCCTTTGAGAAGTAGAGGCAGCTGGATCTCTGGGAGTTGGAGGCCAGCGTGGTCTTACAGAGCAAGTTCCAGGACGGCCAAGGCTATGCAGAGAATCCCCGTTTTGAAGAACGAAAAAAAAAAAAGAAAAGAAAAGATTTTTAAAAAAAAAGACAGAGAATGAAGAGCTCAGAGGAGAAAGGAAAAGGAGAATTATAGTCTAGAGCATTGATTCGCAACCTGGGTGTCAAATGATCCTGTCACAGGGGTGACACGTCAGATGCCCTGCATATCCGATATTTCCCTTATGAGTCATAACAGTAGAAAAATTACAGTTACAAAAGTAGCAGCAAAAATAACTTTATAATTAGAGGAGTCTTGAGGGACTGTATTAAAGGGTCGAGTCATTAGGAAGGCTGAGATCCACTGGCATAGAGACATTTTGAGAGCAAGAAAGGACGAAAGCCGCCCGGAGAGATGGCTTGGTGGTTGGCAGCACTGGGTTTCAATTCCCAGCACCCATGTGGCACCTCACAACTGTTTGTAACTCCGTTTCCAGAGGACCCAGCACCCTCAAGGAGACATACGTGCAGGCACAACACTAATGCACATAAAATAAAAATAAATTTTGGAAAAAAGAAAGGACAATAGAAAGTCACCACGTTAGTCTTGAGTAGGCTTAACCCCTTAGCTCAGGCCCTTCCAGTTTCCTGTGTTATTTGGTGTCTGGGGTTCTTATTCACTCTGTTCCTGTGTGGTGCTAGGGGACACTGCACGGATAAGACGGGCAGCATCTCAGATGTTCTCTCCAATATGTGTTCTTTTCCAGTTCACCAAAGCCACTGACCACACCCCCCAGTGCATTTACAGGAAGGAATATGTCCCCTTTCCGGGCCACAAACCAGACCATATTTCCAGATGGTATGGGAAAAGGAGGGTGGAGGTAAGTGACATTTATTATCACGTGGGATTGTGCCCAAGCACCTCCAGCTACAGCACAGAAGGTCACTCTGCCTCCAGAGTGCTGGGATTAAAACTGTGAACTGCCCTTCCTCCCCCACCCCCTTGACACCTCCAGGCTTCTTTTAAATTTTCAAAAACTTTAATTTATCCATTTTTTGTGGGAGACATTCAAGCATGTGTGGAGGACAGAGGACAGTTTGCAGAAAATGGTTCTCTCCTTCCCCAGGTGGGACCTGAGGATTAACCTCAAATCCTCAGGCTTGGCAGGAAGCACCTCTCCCAGCTGAGTCATTTTTCCAGCCTTAAGGCATGACTCAAAGAATTTTATTCCATCACAGACTAAAATTCTTATTTCGGTATGAACTGAAGTTTCTGAGGGGGAAATCCACATTCTGCAAGCCTGATTGACCTGTCAGAGCTTCCTAATTGTATTGAGTTGGAACAATTCAGATCAAGAGCCAAATTATTTGGGGGCTATTTTAAGTTCTCTTAGTGTCCATTCATTGCCCTTGTGTTTGACCTAACATCCTTGTTGCTATCTGGTAAAATTTTTGGAAATGGGTTAACGCTACCTACAGCTGAGAATGTCCTCAGACAATATTTGAGAACTGTAGGAGAGATTTCTCCACTTTGTCACAACACAGCTACCTGACATCCCCACTAATGTATTTGGAAAATGCTTTAGGACTTTATTTTGTACCTAAGAGAAAACTTCACAAGATTCTATGTGTTGGTGCCCACCTTTAATCCCAGCACGAAGGACAGGTGGAGCTCTATGAATTTTAGGGCAGCATGGTCTACATAGGAAGTTTCAGACCAGCTAGGGTTACACAGTGAGAGCTGGTCTCAAAACTTTAAAATAAACAAACAAACAAATCCCAACCCCTAAACCTTCATGAGGGCCAGATGGCAAGATAGCTCAGTGGGCAAAAGGCTCATGGCACCAAGCCTGACAACCTGAATTCGATCCTGGAATGCTCTTTGGTGGAAGGAGAAAACCAGTTTCTGCAGATTATTCTCTAATCTTATCTACACGGGGGTGGGGGGAGACTTTTGGCTTTTCACATAAATGCAAAAAAAAAAGATTAATAATATGGATTCTTTAAAAAATTATGAAATGAATTATTTTTTAAAAATTATGAAATTCTTTCTACATACAACCGACTATTCTTGGCAACCTGAACTTGTGCTTCTAAGCCCTGGTCACTCATATTTAGTCCAAAAATTAACTCTCTTTCATTTCCTTTGAGATGAGAGCTGAATTTTGCATTGACACTGCCAGAGATGACTGTCTTCTACATTTGGCAAAGTCACCTCCTATTAAATGGTGTCAGACTCTCTGCTGACATCCCTGAGACACAACCACACTGACATCCCCAGGCCATGCATATGTCCCTGGCATTCCTAGCTGTTTTGGTATTGTCCATACCGTGCAACATCTCCAGGGCATGTTCTTGGGCTCTTGAACTTCACCACTGCTTTCTGAATGGGAGACATAAAGTTATTTTAACTATAGAAGTCAGAATAAGAACCCACAGCCTGGGGCTCCCAGTTCCCAACTATCCTTATGCCTACTCTTACGTATCAGATGATTACACCACAGTGTCTTGGCTTTTGGCTATGATTAAATATAGAGCACTAGGCAACCATTTAAAGAGACCTTTGGACTCATTGCAAACACTGACCTTAACTCATGGTTTAATAATGCCAAAATTATTCAATTCCAGGGGCTGGAGAGATGGCTCATGATCTCTTGCTGCTCTTCCTGAGAACTTGAGTTTAGTTCCCAACAATCATGTCTGTCAACACACATTCCTCTGTCATTCCAGCTGCAGTGGGAAGGGCTGAGTCTCTCTTCTGACTAGCATGGGCATCCTCCGCCCCACCCTTAACACACATATACATATAAATAAAAATAAGGCCAGGTGGTAACACACATATACATATAAATAAAAATAAGGCCAGGTGGTGGTGATGCCAACCTTTAATCTCAGCATTCAGGAGGCAGGGACATGTGGATCTCTGTGAGTTCGAGGCCAGTTTGGTCTACAGAGTGAGTTCCAGGATTGTTACACAGAAAAACTCTATCTTGAGAAACCAAAAATAAAATAAAATAAAATAAAATAAATCTGTACTTCAAAGTTTTCATGACACCCCCCCCCCCACACACACACACACATACGCAAACAGAAATCTCTTCCTCAAGATTCTTTCTGTTCCTAAGTGTTCATTTATCAATCTCCACCCCCTTCAAGTTATTAGCCCCTGGCAGGCACTCTGCTGCCTTTGTGGCCATAAGTGGCATTGCATGTCCTCTCCTGTAGGCTCATGAGAACTGAAGACTCTAAGTCAGTCATTTACCACGGTATCATTTTTGAGACGGCAAGGCCACATGCAGAATCCAAAGGAATGCAAATAAAATCTCTCTATTGGGCCCTCTCCTGCAGGTCTGCTACCCGGGGAATAGACCAGCTCACTCTCTGGATTAGAAGGGGACTCTTGGCCCCTGATGGTGCAGATCTTGGGTACTGTGCATCTTATTTCAAACCCTTAACCTCTCCCTGGCATTTTGCTCTGACTTATTTACGGAATGACCCTTAGAAGTCTAGGGAGCAGACAGTCCAGAACAAACCGACCTTTTAATCTGTCCAGCTCCCTGGGATTCCCTTCCAAGTCAGAAGATTTCCTTATGAAAACCCTGGTTTGAGTCAGGCATCTTAGACAGAAAAACACAGCTTTCTCCTTCCTGGGAAATAACTCCTCATCAAAGAATGAGCTACTTGCTTCCTGGGGGAAGGTGATTTCCAGAGACTTTTCTGGTTCTCTCAACAGCAAATGAAGGAAATATGAGGCTCGTTACCTTGGAAACAGACATCCGAGGGGAACAAGGCAAGGCTGAACCAAAGGTTGTGATGTTAGATCCCAAAGCTGCCCCTGAGTAACCCTGGCAGTTTCCATTCAGTTGAGCATCTTGACTATAATTTTAATATACTATGGTAGCTCCCCCTGGGGATGTATGGACTTGACCAGAGAATTGAAAGCAGGTAGCTGGGGTATATAACTTAAAGAGGAATGTATCCCAGTGGACAGACAGTTCTGTGGCCCTTTGAAGGCCTCTGGTGACCAGTGGAGGCTTCCTTGAGGGATGGTTACTGTCATCGTCCTGGACCGGAAGGGACACCTTGCTCTGATGGGTAATGTAGCCACTGTGTATGTCCCTTCCAGGGTCTTCCATACAAGCACCTGATCACCCACCACCAGGAGCCCTCCCATCGTTACCTGATCAGTGCCTATGATGACCACTACAATCGACACAATTACAACCCGGGTGTGCCTGCTCTGCGGACCTGGAGCAGACAGAAATTGCTGTGGCTGCCAGAGAAGTCTGACTTCCCCCTTCTTGGTACTTTAATAATTGGAGATTATCCCTGTGTTGGTCTATAAGGGGATGGCAAATGCCCAGGGCTGAGGTGTGCTCCCATCACAGAGACCTACATGAGCCGTGGAGTGAGGTCACAGGAAAATGAACACTGTTTGTTGCTCAGGACTGAACCTGCCTTCTTCTCTTGGCATCTTTACTGTATACCAGGGCCAGAAGTGTCTGGAAGCAACGTACTCTTGACTCCCATGCCAGGCACAGTGATCGAATCCTCTTGGGAATTCCTGGGGCACATAGTGGTAATAAGCACAGAATGTTTCTGGCCTCGGGAGACAGGCTTATTAATAAATAATATGTGTAAACAAGATACAGATAGGGGTGTGTACTGTACAAAAAAAAGACATGTAAGAGACAGAGTATTTGAGAACTTCTTTATTGGTTTTTTAAGAAAGGGTTTTGGGGGGATTTTGTTTGGTTGACCTTTTTTTTTTTTTTTTTTTTTTTTTTTTTTGCCTGTTCTGCAACGAGCTCTCTAGACCTGCTTGGTCTTGAACTCACAGAGATCCACCTGCCTCTGCCTCCCTCAGAGTATTGAGATTAAAGATATATGCCGCCACTGCCTGGTTTTAAGGGCTTTTTACTCTCTCTGGCATCTGCTCACCCTGGAAGCCTTGGTCCTTCTTAACAGACTAGAAAATGAATGCAGTAGGAGCACGAGACAGTTGTGCCTTCTGCTGGCCCCTGTGCCTCATCCCAGCAGCCCCTAGACCTATTGTCTCTATTAGCAGGACAGTGCCCACAGTAGGCAATGGCTGTGTCATCACAGAACCAGATGAATACATTGTTCAGATGGCTGATGTGACTACTGTGTGTGTTCTGATAACCACTATGTATGAGACTCCTGGAAGCCCCGTGTGTCACCCAAACTTCATCTCTCTTGCAGCACCCCCCACAAACTATGGACTCTTAGAGCAACTGAGGCAAAAGTGGCTTGCTCCCAAGACTGGCCTGATGGAAAGCATTTATACTACATCCTACCCCAGGCTGCCGGTGTGCGCTATGTCCAGGAGGGAGCATGCCATCCCGGTCCCTCCCCCTCGACTGCACCCCATCCCACACTTCTGAGAACTACCACTCCGCTGCAGTCTGGAACAGGGCCAGCAGGAGACCCACAGCCTCAATGGACTTGTCAGACAGCAAGCATTCACAGATGTAGCCCAAGAATTAATTATGGACCATTGTGTATGTGGGGGG
This sequence comes from Phyllotis vaccarum, assembly GCA_033318265.1. Taxonomy (NCBI): domain Eukaryota; kingdom Metazoa; phylum Chordata; class Mammalia; order Rodentia; family Cricetidae; genus Phyllotis; species Phyllotis vaccarum. The sequence continues at coordinate 58,608,947 of JARWLC010000003.1, read as the reverse complement.
TTGTCTTTAAATCATGTTCTGTATTTTATGGTACCTTCTCTCTAAATGCATTGTTTTTGTTTCCACCCCTTAATTAAAGCTCCTTTGCTCAACTTCAAAACAGCAAAACGTGTGTATAGAAGGCAAGCAGACACTATAGGAGAAGAACAGTCTTGGACCCACAGCATTTCTGGTCACTGTGACCAAATATCTGACAGAAAATAACTTAAGGGAAGAAGGGCTTGTTCTGACTCATAGTCCCAGGGGTACATCCAGCCCATCATGCTGGGGAAGACATGGTAACAGATGCAGGACGCAGCTGGTCCTCTTACATTCTGGGCGTTGAGTCAAGAAATCAGGTGGGCTCGACAGCTCACCTCTTTCTATTTGTCTCAGAATCCCGGTCCGTGGAATAGTTCTACCTATAGTTAACTCAATCTAGCTCATCTCCCATGGGCATCACCAAGGCTTGTCTCTTAGGTGAGGCTAGAACTTGTCAACTTGACAATATTCACAGCTCCAAAGCCATAAACTCCCTCAGATTTTTTGGAATTTGGTATGTATTTTTAAGGAATTTCAGGTCCAAGGGTGACAAGCAGACTTATCTCTGAGACCGGTGAGGAAAATGAAGAGGATAGAGACAGCAATGTGAGGACTGAGTCTGAACAGCATGATAAGGAAGGAGTCCACCTCACTGATATTGCTGAGGTTACAGGAGCGGTGTGCTGGCACAAAGGGAACATCATTGGACACTGTACTCTGCCTCTAGGTTCTCAGAAGAAGGTGTTAAGGAGGTTGGAAGAAGAGTGGGTTTCCTGGAGTTGGAGAGATGGCTCAGTGGTTAAGAGCTGTTCTATCTGTGACACTCTTGCACAGACATACATGCAGACAAAATACCGATGCACATAAAAATAAGTCTTTTTTAAAGTAGATTTCCTGAGAAAATAATATAATCTTGTCACGTAGAACAGGAGCCCACCTGCCATAGGGACCAGTCACAAGTTGAGAATATGCTTCTAATTTAGCATGCTTTAAAAGCAGAAATCCCGCATGCTATAAAGAATGAATTATTTATTAAGGGATATACAAAGAAATAACTCATATATACGAAAAAAAGATAAATTCAGCGGCTGAGTCCTTGGAGGGCTGGGAACCAATTCAATGCCATGAGCTGCCACTTGATCTGGTGATCCTCACCATCCAAGAGCATGAGCTAGATGCTGAAATGCCTATGTGCCTCAGATTTGAAACTGGATCCAAGCCACACCCTAGGGACCATCCCCTAAGGTCAAGGTGATAGGGTACATGTTCCTTTTGGTTGTATTTTTTATGGGGGGTGGCAATCATGTGCATACCACAATGTTTGTGTTCAGATAGAGGACAATTCATAGGTGCCAGTTTTCTCCTTCTACCGTGTGGGTTTCGGGGACTGAACTCAGGTCATCAGGATTGGCAGAACAGTAACAGCCCAGTCTTTGCCTGAAAAGCCTCTCTTTACTATGTACCCCATCCCCGATACAGTTGTTGGCATCCACTACTGTGGGTACAATACCCTGTATACAGATGATGCTTTACTGAGTGTGTGTGAATGATCGATCGGTTGTCTTTGGAGGATCCTCTTAGACCATTACTCTAGTCCCTGTCATGCTGTGCCTCTGGTGGAATTCGTAAGGACTAGCTAACCCCAGCCCCAGAGACCCTGCTCTTTCCAGAGCTCAGATCCTCTCACAACATCAGAGCAAGGTGCCTCCTTTGAATTCCTTCTGCCAATCTAGGAAGAGACTGTCCTTAGCATTCCCATAATTCATCCATGTATTTATGCATCTATTCATTTCTTTATTCATCCATTTGTCCATGCACATATCCTTCTCTACATGCACCTCTCTCCATTTATCCATCAATTCACTCATCTTTTTATAAATACAGACATTTCTATAACCATATATCCATGCATACATACATATCTCTCCGTCCATCCATCCATCTATCTGTCCATCATCCATCCATGCCAGCAATGTCAGTGCAATTGGCTATACTATATTATCTAATGTGGTCTCCCACCCTGTGGGGATATGTTTCAAATTTAATAAAAACCAGTCTGGAATATCAGAGGACAGATCCATCTCTTCCAGTCTTTGTTTTGTTTTTTCGAGACAGAGACGGAAGTGTAACAGTCCTGACTGTCCTGGAACTTGCTTTGAAGACCAGGCTGGCCTTGAACTCACAGGGATCCTCCTGCCTCTGCCTTTCAAGTGCTGGGACTAACAGCATGTACCACCACTGCCTGCCTGGGAGCCTGGAACTCCTTCTGTAAACTAAGATGACCTCAAACTCAGATTGGATTAAGCGTAGGTCACCACTTCCAGATAGTCCCTGTGCTGGAATTAAAGGTGTGAGTTACCACTCTCTGATCCTCCTAGACTGACTATGGGTAGATCCCTTTGAAATCTCAGACTGTTTTTATTAAATTTGAAACATATTCCCACTCTACCCAAACAAACAGCAACTGTTTATCTGTTTTTTCAGAAAAAAAATAATAAAAATCACTCTTGAATTTTTGCAACACACACACACACACACACACACACACACACACACACACACACACACACACACGAGAGAGAGAGAGAGAGAGAGAGAGAGAGAGAGAGAGAGAGAGAGAGAGAGAGAGAGAGAGAGAGAGAGAGAGAGAGAAGCATTTGTTGAGGATAGCACAGCCTCTGCCTGGGAGACTGATTCTCTAGCTGACTAGCCACCGCATTCCAAGGTTCAAAACCATTGCAGCCATTTTGTTTTACAGGTGAGGAGGAAATGGGCAGATGAGATTCACTGAATGGCCTGAGGTTACATAGTCGTCCTTGAAGCCCAGCACCAGACATTAAACCTAGACAAGCACCCACATGTGTGCTCACTGAGCCTTTGTCCCTTGTGTCTCTCCACCAGATGTCCCTTCGGTGCTGAGCTCATAGGCCTGAGTGTGTGAATTTACCCTGAAGACAAATAATATGACTCAAAGTCTGGAGTCTGAGTTTATGTAATTCCCTTCCACGGGATTCCGGCCGGCCTCCAGCCGCCTGCTCTGGCTGACCACTGCACTGACGCCAGCACATCCCTTATTTTCACAAGTATCCAGGAGTTAGACACTGACAAATACTAATAGCTTGGTAAAAGTTTGTTGGCCGACTAAAGGAAGGGAGAGATGACAGAAGGAAAAACCAGGTGATGAGGGAAGTTTAGGTCAGGAGAGCTCTAGGAGGCAGAGCTGGCCTTCCTCTTTGTTAACACCAGCCTGTCAGTCTATAAACATCCACTAAGCTATGATGGATCAGGTGCTGACGTCACACAAATCCAGCAGAAGAGATCTACTGAATACCAATTGGACACAGAGACCTTGGAGATCAGACCTGTGAGACTGGAGACTTTGGGAAGATATAAGGGTGTACTAGAGTAAATGGGAAGCATGACATCCACAATGGAGAGATCCGATCCAGCCAGGTAAGGCCAAGGAAGACTGTCCTGGGAAAAGATGTATAGGCCAAAGTGGCAAAGCTGAGGGAATGGGCAGAGGGGAAGGGAGATGGTAGATCAGGTTCCGACAAGAGCATGTTTAGTTAGACCCCTCTGCCAGTGACAGTTGCTTGGCAACTGTGGTAGCTCAGCAGGATAGCATGTCAATTTAAACACCACTAGCCCATTGCCTTAAAGAGACGTGCGCCTATGTTCGTATAGTTCTAGAAATGAGAAACAAGGGGTGTAGAGAGCTACATCTCTTCTGCAGAGTTTCAGGATGAATTTTTCCCTTGGTGTCCCTCGCCTACCACCACTCCATCCCCATCCCTGCCACCCACCCCTGGCCAGGGACACCTATGCCCACAGTTCACAAATTCACAGTGCCATTCCCATCTGCTCCGGGAGCTTATACCATGCCCTGTACAGGGAACTGAGATGGTTCTGGGGGAGGGAAAATTGATCTTAACCCCTGGAAACTATGGCTGCCTAACATGCACATGAGCAGTATCTTAGGGAATCTATGCTGGTCAAATACTATAACCCAAAATATTAGAACCCAAGCAACCCGGGGGGGGGGGGAGAGTTTATTTGGCTTACACTTCCATGTTGCTGGTCATCATCGAAGGAAGTTAGGACATGAACGTAAATAGGTCAGAGGAGAGGGAGGCAGGAACTGACAAGTGGTCATGGAGGGGTGCTGCTTACCAGCTTGCTCCTCATGGCTTGCTCAGCCTGTTTTTATTTTTGTTTTTATAGAACCCAGGACTGTGAGCCCAGGCATGGAGCTACCTACAACAGCTTGGGCCCTCCACCATCAATCACTAATTGAGAAAATGCCCTACAGGTTTGCCTACAGCCTGATTTTCTGAAGCTATTTTCTTCTGTGTATCCCTGGCTGTCCTGGACTCTGTCGACCCGGAGCTGGCTTCAAACTCGAGATTCACCTGCCTCTGCCCCGAGTGCTGAGATTAAAGGCATGTGCTGCCACTGCCCCAGCTGGAGGTTATTTTCTTCATTGAGGTTCCTTTCAATGACTTCAGCCTATGTCAAGTTTATAAAACTAGCCAACACACAATGCATTTTAAGAAAGTGAAACAAGCCAGGGATAATTTGACTTGATATAAGGTACATGCTGGAGGCAGGAGGATGTCTATGAGTACAGTCAGACCTAAACAGTGAGTTCCTGGCCAACCAGGGCTATATGTAAGAACGTGTCTCAAGCAATCTGTGATTTGGTTGACCAGGCTGGGTTCTAACTCTCCAGGGAGGCTCTTCCTCCTCTGCACTCAGGCTCTATCTTGGCCAGCATCAGAATGCCCGGGAGCTTCGGGGAGGGAGGCTGGGGGTGCTTAGAAGAGAGCAGTTTGAAGCGAGCAGTTTTAATGGAAACTAAAATAATCAGTTAGCTGGAGGGGCTTCTGCACAAATGGGCAGCTTAACAGAATCTAAAACAAGTTAGCTAGGACATCCTGGCCTTTGGCTTCTAGAATAGAGTTGGATGATTTTCCATGGACTTCTCCATCAAGATCAAATTCTGCTTAAACTTGAAAGGCCTCACCAAGAATACGAGATGAAGAACCTTTGTAATGTCTTGCCCTGCCCAATAAGATGTGTTTGTTTATATATAAGGTTTTCCCAGGTATAACAGGCCATAACTCTACAATGTTACGGCTGAGTCTGTCTTCATTTATTAAGTGGGCATGATAGTCGTTTCTAACTCAGATAAAAATACTGAGCCTGGGGTGGTTAATATCAAATTGTTGCCTTGCCAGGATCACTTAGAGACTAACTTGGGCATGACTGTGACTTAGTTTCCAGACTGGGTTCACTGAGGTCCTTAAATGATGATCCTTTTTTAAAAAGTTGTTTGTGTTAGATATTTCATTAATGGAGCCCAAAGCCGGCACCTGCTAATCCCTGTGGGCAGCTGGCTCTGTCTAGTGGTTAAGATTCTACGCTCTCACCCTTGAGGCCTGGGTTCGTTTCCCAGTCAGGGAACCAGGAAGCGGGCTCCCAGGATCCCAGCAGCCCCTTATGAATGGGGTTGGCCACTCCCCCTTCAGGAGCCCAGAACCCTGGATCAGCATCTTCGGACCTTATCAGCTGACACCTGAATTCCACCACACATAATAAAGAAAACAGTGTGGTGCAGGCAGTGGTCATGTACACCTTTAATACTAGTACTTGGGAGGTAGAGTTCAAGGCCAGCCTGGTCTACATACTGAGTTCCAGGGCTACACAGAGAAACCCCCATTTCAAAAACAAACAAACAAACAAACAAAAACAGTTTGGGTGGGAGCATTCTCAGACAGAGACCGGTAAAGCCAGCCATGAGCCTGTCTTTTTGTGTGTGTGTGGGGGGGGGGGGTCAAAAACAGAGCATGAAAGATGACCCAGGCCTAAGACAGAATCCATTCACAAGTCTCTGCTCCTGTTATGGGGTAAAAACCCAAGACGAAAATTCTAATTTAGAGTCTGTATTAAGTTGGTTGGCCTGTGGCTTCTCACAGAGCAGCCAGTGAATATTCCAGAGAGTTCTTTAAAGAAAAAGAACACAGAAAAAATACATTCTGCTTGACAATCGGAGGGGAAGCAAGCAAGCCATTTAACAAGAGCCAAGAAGGTAATGTTTGCTGGGGCATTTCTACTCTGAGTTCTAGAACAAGGTTTGGTGCCTTTCCCCTTTCCCACAGGACAAGGGGTAGAAACCAAAGATGGCTTCAGCTGAGGCAAGATGGAGGAACCTTCGCTAATACAGTTCCCTCTGCCAGGATACAGTGGTATCTTGGCTATAGAACCCAGCACTAGAAACTTCCTTGGGAATCAGGCTGTAGGAGGTGGGTGCAGCAAGTGTGGTTCTTGAGCTTACAGATAAGCACCAGAGAAACCAGGAATGTTAACTAGGCTGGACTGTCTCTTCAAAGAGAAAACTTGGAGCAGTAGGTGGGGGTTGGGTAAGGGTGGGGGTGGTTAATAGAATCTCTGTGAGGAAACTACACTAGATCTTCCCCCATACCTCTAGGTATCAGATGTAGTCAGTTTCTAGAACTCATTTTTATGGATGTCACATGTACTTTACAAAGAGTTTGCGTGTAGTCATGCCTTAAGCTTTATTGTGCAAAGCGAACTATGTTAATAATCAACAGGAAGGCTTTCCAAATTGTGCTCTACTTAAATATGCCTAAAAATCTACCCTGTATCAAAGTTTGAACAGATTTTCTTTCTTGCCTCTAGAGGATCTTGGATCCACATTCTGCTGGCATGTTTGCAGAGACACCCTGTGCTCCCCTGACCCCCCACTTCCTGGATTCAATTCCCAGCACTGTATAAACCCCACACACTTGTAATCCCAGCATTGAGATGAAAGCAGACAAATCTGGAGGTAAGGTTACTGGCAACATAGTGAGTTTGAGGCCAGCCTGGGCTATATGAGACCCTATCTCAAAACAGTAAAAAATTTAAAAGGTAAAACTGTGGTTCCTGACTAACCCAGAACCTGTTTGTCTGGCCAGTTCCTTCCAGCAGAGAGGCCTTAATTTTCTTCAGAGTATTGGTCACAACTGGACACTTTAAAACATTAGTATTTTTGAATTGATCCCAAAGCCTGGAAAGCCCTCAGGCTAGAATGGCCTGCAGCCAAACACAAACCTGTTCTTATGGAATGAGGGGAGGTGGGGGAAGGGGAGGGGCTAGTTTGCAAGGGGGGAGGGAGGAGCAGGCTTGTCTTTCCTGGCCGAGAAAGTGAAGTACAATGGAGGTTTTTATGTCTCAGTAGGAGAACCCGGCCTCTGGAGTTCAGCACAGAGACTTCATTGCAGGTATTTATGAACTTCCAAAGGCAGTTGCAACTTTGCAGAGTAGAAAGAGTTGCCATTTCTCTGGCAGATCCAGAATAGTCCCGGATAGTTAAAGGAGAGGTGTACATCCTGAGAAATGGGTCACAGACCTCTGGCAAACTTCACAGAAGGTAGTTACACAAACCTCAAAAATTGGTGTAAGTCAACCATTGCCTAACTATCTGCTTTCTACTTTTGTTTGTTTGGGGTTTTTTGGTTGTTGTTGTTGTTTTGGTTTTTTTTTTTTTTTTTTTTGAGACAGGGCCTCTCTGGCTGGCCGAAGATCTGCCCGCCTCTGTTGAGTTTAAAGGTATATGCCATTTTGCCCACCACTTCCAGGCGTTTGTTTTTTATTAAATTTAATTAATTAATTAATTTTAATATTTATTTGGTTTTGAGAGGTCTCATTGTATAGATAGCCCTGACTGCCTTGGAGCTATCAGGCTCACCTAGAACTCAGAGCAATCCACCCTGCCCACCCAGTGCTAGGATTAAGGGTGTATGACCCCATCACGTGCCTGGCCTCCCCCCCCCCTTTTTTTTTTGCCTTGGCTGTGTTGGAACTTCCTATGTAGAACAGGCTCAGTTCAAACTGCCTCTGCCTCCTTAGTGTGTGCTAGGATTAAAGTTGCGCCCACACCCAGTTTGCTTAGCTTCATGTTGCAACCAATGCAGTCAGCCTGCGTAACACACAGTCTGTATGGATGTTAGTGGTTGGCCTGCATTCTGTTTGTGCAGCCTGTGAGTGCCTGGTACTTGTGGAGGACAGAAGAAGAAGGCCACAAAGCCTCTGGACCTGGAGTTACAGCCAATTGCTTTTTTTTTTTTTTTTTTGCTGTGCTTTGTTTTGTTTTGGAGGCGGAGCCTCACTATGTAACCAAACTTGCCCCAGACCCAGACTGTGGAGTGCTAAACTTACAGGTGTAAGCTGCTACATTTTGGCAACTTTTGTATAAAGAAGGAATATGCTCTAAAATAATGATGAGGGGGCAGGCAATGTGGCTCAGTTGGTCCAGTACTTGGCTAGCACACACAGATCTGGGTTTGATCCCCAGCGCCACATCAAAACCAGGCTTGGTGGCATGTGCCTGTAATTTTAATAATTGGGAGGTAGAGTGGGAGGATCGGACATTCAAGGTCATCCTTGGCTACATGGGGATTTGGAGAACAGCCTGGAACCCAAGTGACTTTATCTTAAAATAGTATAAATATCTTTTAAAAATGTTTTAAAGAGCTAGGTAGAGTGGTCTGCACCTTTAATCCTAGTACTCGGGATGATGAAGCTCCTGGTCATGCTACATAAGGAAACCTTAACTTAAAACGGGGTAGGGGCAAGTGATGAGGAGAGACACAGCTGTCAGAGGTCTCAGAAATGTGGCTGAACATCTGACCAAAGAAAATCTGAGCTCTGAAATGATGGATAGTCTGATTTCTCCCCGCCCCCACCGTTGGCTGGAGATGAACGAGATGGGAAGCAGCTTTGTAGAGTCATAGGGGGAGCAGTAACCCTCTGCCTTCACAGGTGGCTGGTTCTCTGCCTAAATTGAAGCCTGAAGACTCAGTTCATGCCTTTGCTCAATGACAGGTGCCACCACTAGCTAGAGTATCCTGGCTACATATTCTAGTGACTCTACCAGACAGCTTGGGAACACTTTGGTAAGTAGCCGAGTTAATGAGATGTCCTGCTTACTTCACGGAAACTCTTGGCTCAGTTGGTCCAGTACTTGCCTATAGCGTATACAAGCTGTAGATTTGATCCCTAGCGCCACATAAAACCAGTCATGGTGGCATGTGACTGTAATTTTAATAATTGGGAGGGAGAGCAGGAGGATCGGAAGTTCAAGGTCATCCTTGGCTACATGGTGAGTTTGAGGATAGCCTGGAACTCAAGAGAGGTTATCTATTGTAATAATGATAATAATAATAATAATAATAATAATAATAATAATAAAATTTAAAAGATGTCTTGAAGAGGCAGGTATACTGGTCTACACCTCTAATCCCAGCACTCGGGAGGCAGAAGCACATGGCTTCAAATGATGGCACGGGGTTTCAAGTGATTTAACCTGGGGACTTCCTCTTTCCTGCCTCCCCACCCTCTCCATCCCTGTCACCCAACAAGTTGAATTATTGCCCTTTCTGATTTTGTTTCAACCTTTCTGGCCTGTGGTTTGAAAAAACTTTGTAAGGTCGGGAGTGGTGGTACATGCCTTTAATCCCAGCATTGGAAAGACAGAGGCAGAGACGTAGCTTTATGAGTTCAAAGTCAGACAGAACTACTAACTGGAACCCTGTCTCAAAAGAAAGAAGCAAACAAAAATAAAAATAAAAAGAGAGAGCTCCCTCTAAGAAATACGCAGGCTTAAAAAAAAAAAAAAAAAAAAGTGTTCCTATTTAATACATTCTGAGATGGTCATGGTGACTCACACCTTGGGAGGCAGAGACGGGGAATCTCTGAGTTTGAGGCCAGCACTGATCTACACAGTGAGTTCCAGGATACACAGAAATCCTGTCTTGAGGGAAAAAAGAATACACACCGGGTAATAATAATTCTTTGTTGGTGTGTAGAATAGCAAGAAAAAAAAACTTAATTTGACCTTGAAATTTTTAAATATATTTTTCTTAAAGAATTTAAGAATTGTTAATTTCAGATTTAGGATTTCTATGCAATATGCTGTATGGCTGGCTTCTTTCAAGGATTTCTTTTATTTATGTGCATGCATGCTTGGTGCCTGTGAGAGCCAGAAAAGGGGCATCAGAAGCCCTCAAACTGGAGTTACAGTGGTTGTGAGCCACCATGTGGGTAGTAGAAATTGAAACCAGGTCCCCTGAAGAATAGCCAGGGCTCTTGACAGCTGCGCCATTGCTCTGGCACAGGTTGTGCTGCCTGAGATGACCCTGTTTCTTCAGGGAAACAGGTGCCTTTGTCATGGCCCCTTCAATTAAGAGTTAATTCATAAAGATTTTGTAGATCTCTGTGTATTTTCTCCACCTTCTTGATAATGCAAAATAATTCACTGCCCAAGGTCACAGGAAGTTGTCAACTTGGCCAATTTTGTATTCCTTTACTCACAAGCTTTGTGTGATAAAGAACGGAAATGTGTAAAAAGAACTTGAAATCTTTCCTCATTGTTAGTGTGTGCGTGCTTATATGTGTGTGTGTATAGTGTGTGGTGATGGTATGTGTGTGAGTGTGCATGTGTGTGTGTGTGTGGTGATAGTGTGTGGTGATGGTGTATAGTGAAGGGGTGTGTGTGTGTGTGTGTGCGCGTAAGTCACACATGTGGAGGTCAGAGAGAATCAGCTCTCTCCTTTCACCTCATTGAGGCAGGTTCCTCTTATCGCTGTGTGTTTCAGGGGAGCTGGCCTTCAGCTTCCAGGTAAGTCTTCTGTCCCCACCTTCTATCCAGCAGCAGCAGCCTTGGGATTACAGATACGTGCCACTCCATCTGGCTTTTTGTGTGTTCTGGGAATCAAACTCAGGTCCTTAGGCTTACCTAACTAGTGATTTTACTCACTGAGCTGAGTGTTGCTGGCTTAGGACAGAGTCCCTTAAGGTACAAGTGGCAATAAAATCCCGTAGGATTGCAGTAAACAGGAACTCTACAGTTTTACACTAGTGGAGAGGGAATCTTATTTGTTACATTCTGTGATTCAATTCTCTCTTAATAAACTGGTAAATCCTTGGGTTGCTCTGTCTGGCGACAATGAGAAAGAAAGTGAAGGGCTGTGGATGTAGCTCAGTTGGTATAGTGCTTGCCAGGAATAGTAAAATAAAATTTTGCTCTATTTTTCCAAAAATAAAAAAAGTTAGTAAAAGATGTAGCTTAAAGATAGTATAAGAGTGTGTGTGTGTGTGTGTGTGTGTGTGTGTGTGTGTCAAGATCAAAAGTTAGTCTATGTGAGATGATTAAAAGTTATTAAAATTCCTAAGGTACAGACGCCAGAGAGGGTGTCAGATCCCTTCGACCTGGAGTTACAGGTGATTGTGAGACATAATACAGGTGTTAAGAATTGAAGTCTGGTCCTCTGGGAGAGTAACCAGTGCTCTGAATCACTGAGCCTGCCCTGTGTTTTCAAGCTATTTTAAATTATTTTTAATTAAACATTGGCAGTGGTCTGTATCTCCTTGTAATGTTTTGAACTCAAAAATGGAAGCTTGGGAGGTTGTTGTTACTCGATATTAGTCTAATAAGCAAATGGGCATCACGGGAATAGAAGAGCGAAGGCATGAATGTTCCTTAGGAGTTAGGAGAAGGACTCCCCCCCTTTTTTTTTATTGGGGGCGAAGGGGACTTGACAGGACCTCAGGTAGCCCAGGCTGTCCTGAAACTCAAGCTGACTCTTAAGAACTGGAACTACAGTCATGGGTCACCAGGCTCTGCTACTTTTTGTTCTGAAACTACAAAAGGAGCCTTGTGACCTTAGGTAGACAATCTAGCCTTCAGCCTCAAATCTCTCAATCCAAGATGGGAGCTGTAGCTTAGTACCGCTTTCAAAACACATCAAGGGGCTAGGTGCAGTTATGAGCCTCATTTACAGCCGGGGAGGGGTTGAGTGATCTGGCCAAAGTCACGGAGGCAGTGGATAAAGAATTGATGACCTCCTATAACCCTTGTTATCCAAAGCTTCCAAAATTATGGACTTCTTCCTTTTTAAAACAAAACCTAAACCATCCACACAGCCTCCATCTTCACTTGCTCATCTTTCATCTCTCGCCCAACCTTGCCAGCTCCCTCCTTCTTACCTTTTCATGCCACTTAATGCTGGAATTAAAGGTATGTGCTACCATCGTTGGGCTATTATATATTTGTGTGTCTGTTTATTTGTGAAAAAAATAGCAGTCATCTTACAGCCTCCTAAATTGTTCCCAGCCAAGTTCATTGTTGGAACTGAGGATGAGACTGATGGTCCACAGGACAGTCACCATTCTTGTTCCAGGGCCTTGGGGGATGATAAGCTTCTCTCCAAAAAATAGACTAAGCGTTCAGGTTCTTAGGACCACATTGCAAGGTAAGAGGGCATGGTGCAATAGGATCCTGTTTGGAAATGGATGGGTAAAGAGAATTATTACCAGCGCAGTGGCTGCAGACCCGAGTTGGTTTCTGAGTTGAGGAGAGAAGGGCTTCTTAATCCTTGGCCTGAAGAGGTGTCTTTTCTTGGATGTTGTTGCCTTAGGATCATCTCCCTGAAGATCCATCAGGATGAGCTTCCAGGCCACACCCACACTCCTACAGCTGGCAGTGCAGAGCCTGCTGAGGGATGAGGCCTTGGCCATCTCTGCTCTGCAGCACTTGCCCATAGAACTCTTCCCACTGCTCTTCAAGGAGGCCTTCACCCGCAGACAGTCTATCACCCTGAGGGCGATGGTGCAGGTCTGGCCTTTTCCCTGTCTCCCACTGGGCAGTCTGATGAAGGTGAAGACACCCTTCCTGGAGACCTTCCAACTCATATTGGATGGGATTGATATGCTGCTTGGCCAGAAGGTTCACCCCAGGTGAGGGAGACCCAGGTACTCTAGAGGGAGGCTTGGGAGTCAAGGGTAGGGAGGGCTAGGGTCAGAGAGAATAGAGAATGGAGGGAAGGCTAGAGGCTTATTTTGGCCTCAATGAGGAGGATTTCAGAAGCCATTGGGCCATTTCTCAGCCATCGAGGTGAAGGATTTGAATGTTCAGCACTGTTTAGCACAGATGTAGCTATTGAGATCTCTTTTATTGTTTATTAAAAAAAAATACAACTCAGGGATAAACAAGGATATAACCTGAGAGACAGCATGTGGCCACAACACACTCATCCACTTTCCGGCTCAATAAGGCCTCTGAATCCCCCAGCTCCACCTCTTCTTCCCAAGTGTCTCTCTCTTCTACTGAATCTGCCAGGGAACTCCATGATCCCTTCCAGCCCTCTGAATGTGAACCCCACCTCTTGAACCCCAACTCCCTTGGATATCAGACCACAAAGCAGAAAATATTCCTATAGCACACAGCTATGGCTGAAGGTGCCTACGCCTACCTCTTCTCACAGGTGCTAGAAGTGAGACCCTGCCAGATTAAAGAGAAAGGGATAGAGAGAGCAAGGTAAAGGAAGGAACGGAGAAGAAGGGAAGAGATGTTGGGAGTAAAAATAAAAGCTAAAAAATAAAAGTGATAGCCTATAGTTTCAGCCCTCAGCCTCAGGCTACAATCTTGAGGCCAGTCTGGCCTTCCTCATAGTGAAGGTGAGAAACTGTTTCAAAAGATGGAAATGAAGCATGATGGGAAAGGGTGGGTTTTAATTCTTAGACTTCTTATTTCTCCTACAGGAGTCACAAACTTCAAGTTCTGGATTTGCGGGCTTCACACAAGGACTTCTGGAATGTATGGGCCGGAAACCTGGCAGAGGCTTACTTCCTAGAGGTCAAGCATAATAGGAAAACCCAAAAGAGAGGTCCAAGAATAGGAGCCAAGCAGCCCCTGACGGTGTTTATAGACATGTGCCTCAAGCCAAGAGCCCTGGATGCATGCCTGTCCTATCTCTTCTACTGGGTGGATGGGAGGAAGGATCTGGTGCAGCTGGGCTGTAAGAAGCTGAAGATCTCTACAATAGCTATCCAGAACATCGTGAAGGTTCTGGAAATGCTGGACCTGGACTGTATGGAGGAAGTGGAAGTGTGCTGTACCTGGAAACTGTCCACTCTAGCTGCTTTTGCTCCTTACCTGGGCCAAATGAGAAATCTTCAAAAGTTCCTTCTCTCTCATGTGTGTGTGCCTGGCTCCATTTCCCCTGAGGAGAAGGAGCTGTTGATCAGCCAGTTTACCTCTCAGTTTCTCAACCTGGGGTGCCTCCAGGAGCTCTTCCTGGACTCTGTCTCCTTCCTCAAAGGTCAAATGGACCAAGTGTTCGGGTAAGGGAAGATGGAGAACTTTCCTTGAAGACCACAGCAAAGCCTTTTCCTTATGGAACAATTTAGTGATATAGCTAGAGTTGGGGTTGTCTGCTTTAACAGCAGCAAAGAAGCTAAAGGGCTGTGGGCTGAGCTAATCCCACAGTGATGGTGCCACACCTCAGGTTAGAATGGGTAATGTCAATGACCAGATTCTTAAGAGGCAGCGTAGTGAGTATTGGCCTTTATCCAGTGACCAGAATGACCTTAGAACAAAGGTCACCCACCATATCCCAGGACTCTCTAACCTTAACCACTATGGCTTGTAAAAAACTAACTACTTGGTCTCTCCCTAGGTGTCTGGAGGCCCCCTTGGAGACTCTTTCTATCACCGACTGCCAGCTTTCAGAATCAGACTTGAAGTCCCTGACTCAGTGCCCAAGCATCTGTCAGCTCAAACACCTGAACCTAAGTGGTGTCATACTGACCAACATAAGTCCTGAGCCCCTCAGAGTCCTGCTAGAGAGAGTTGCAGGCACCCTGAAGACCCTGGACTTGGAGAACTGTAGGATTGTGGACTCCCAGCTCAGTGCCCTCCTGCCTGCCCTGAGCAGCTGCTCCCAGCTCACCACATTCAACTACTTAAGGAATCCGATCTCAGTGGCTGTTCTGGAGCGCCTGCTCATCCACACTGCCAGGCTGACCTCCTTAACCCTAGAGATGTATTCTACCCCCTGGGAGATATATGGTGCCCAAGGTGCTTTTCACCAAAAGCGGCTAGAACAGCTTCGTGAGGAGCTGACCAGGACGATGAAGCCACTGGAACATACCAAGACAGTATGGTTCAGCATCATCCCCTGTCTACCTTATGGCAACCAGGCCATATGAGTCAGAGCCCAAGCTGCACCAGGGATATGGTCCTACCTCACTGGCTACTTGGGTGCCAAGTGATTCTTTCAAGCTCTTGGAAGCAGATTTCCTTCTGGTATAGGTGAATCCTGAAAAGAGCACAGAGCCTGTGGTCTCAGTGTGTTGGGGGGTGGGGTGGGATGGATCAGGAAGCAAAATCAGTCTCAGAGACATGTTGACATGAGACTTGATGGGACCTTTGGGACATGTGTATTCAGAAATAAGAGATGAAGTTTCTAGAATTTAGGTAAACACTTGAGGGTGTTGGCTGTGTTGTGGACCCAGGTAAAGAAATGGCCGGTGTGTTCTTCCTTTCTTCATGCTATAGGGTGAGTGGAATACTCCGTGATGGCTATTGCAGCTTTGCAGGCCTAAGTAACCATCAGAAGCTCCCACCTTCATCTCCAACTCTGAATTTTAGAGAATTTGCCCACCGGTCCTATCCATCCAAGAAGGCCACAGTTCTGTCTAGAGGGCAGTATAAATTTTGGACAGCTTCACCAAGAAGAATTTAAAGAGCTGCCAGATGGTGCTGTCGGACGCTGGAGATCAATACAACAAAATGGAAAAATGGAACAAAATTAAACTTTTAAGTAGGCAACATCTCTATACATTATGCTTAGAAATCAGTAAAGCAAGGCCAGGAGGTGGTGGTGCATGCCTTTAATCTCAGAACTCGGGAAGCAGAAGAAGGAAAAATCTGAGTTTGAAGCTAGCCTGGTCTACAGAGTGAGTTCCGGGACAGCCAGGGCCACACAGAGAAACCCTGTCTTGGAAAAGCAGATAAAAACTTGGTAATGCTGATGCCCAATAGATGTAAGAAACATCTGTGTTATGTCTTCAGATACTAGGTTATAGCTGACCACCACAAAAAGACCATTCATCATCACCTATTCATCAGCTGTTGGGTCTACAGCTGTTACAGACTCTTGATTTAAATGACTGGTTCTATTGTAGTATGGGTGGGTGGCTATTAGTACCGAGGGAATTAATAATGTAGGGCTTTGTGCATGCTAGGCAAATGCTCTACCACTATGGACCTTTAAAGCATTACATTGCTCTGTGTGTATGTTGGATTTAGGGGAATTTTCATTGTGTAAATAAATGCATGACAAGTCTTTTGGTTTTTTTTGTTTGTTTTTTGTTTTTTTGGTGTGTGTGGAGGGTTGAGACAAGAATCTTCTTCTCTCTACATAGTCCAGGCTGACCTGGAATTCAAGCTCCCTGACATCTGCCTGCCTCTGCCTCCCAAGAGCTGCACCACCACAGACAAGTTTGTTGTATGTAGTCCAGACTGGACTTGAACTCACAGGACTCTTACCTTTGCCCCTATTACGATCACCGCAAGTGTTTAGGTAATGAGAGTGACCCACCGTACCTGGCATGAAATGTTGTGGTTTAAATAATTCTCTCATTTTTAACTTCTCTCTTGGGCATCTGTGTGGCCATTCTGTGAGGTCATATATACATGTACCGTGGAGATCTACTTTACAGAGTAGTTTGTTTGGGAATAACAGAATTGCAGCCTGAGATGTACATACTTGGCCAAAATGGGTGTATCCAAGGGGGTGCGGGGATGTGTTTAAAGGGATGACAAAAGCAAGTTACCCACTGTGGGAGAAGGTTCACTGTTGGTTGCAGGGACTTGTAGCAGGTGTCGGTGCTAATTTTTTGGTGACAGCAGCTGTGGTCAGGCGTGCAACCCTCCCCAAGTGGGGGTTATTTGGGACAGGATTGGTTGTGAGGAATTCTCACAGGCACAGTGCTCTATCGTTATATCCTGGCTCCATCTTGGTAGGTCTCGGCATAAATAATCCATGTGAACACAGGTAACTCCCACTAGGGCGCACACTAGCCCGCGTGTGTCGCGGACTCCCAGCCAGCTAGAACTCCTAACCCTTTCTAAATCATGCCTCTCATCCTCCTGGGTTGTAATGCTTCCTGGCCTAGTTGTGACTGGTAAAGACAACTAGGTTCCCTTTGAATCAAATACTAAGATTACACAAGCATGAACTACTTTATTAAGAGTTCCAGCCTATTAAAATATTGTATCCTACCCTTCCGGACTTAATCATATCAATGAAAAATCTTTCTATATGATGTGCTCTTTCACTTCCTGTCAAGAAAGACAAATCACTTCTTTTTATTGCTACTGGCAAGATCTCAAGTAGATCTCATGTAGCCAAAGATTGTACTTCTGATTTCCTTTGACTTCTATCTCTCAAGTGCTGGAACTACAGGCAAGTGCCACCATACCATAATTATGTGGTGTTGACAACTGAACGGGATTTCATGTATCTTCATCCCTAGAGCAAGGTTTTGGTTAAGATTTTATTTTACATGTATAAATGTTTTGCCTGAATTTTCACCGTGTTCATGCAGTGCCCACAGTGGCCAGAAGAGGGCATCAGATCCCCCTGGAACTGGAGTTAAGTTACGTGCTGCCATGTGGGTTCTGGAAACTGAACCTTGGTCCCCAGTAAGAGCAGCCAGTGCTCCTTAATCTCTGAACTATCTCTCCGGCGACCCCCCCCCCCCCCCGCCCCGCAAAGAGTTTTGAGATGACAGAGGATCCAAGGATGACTAATAACAAAGTACCTGTGATCAATTGTGGCTCTAAATAAAGGATTTCTACTGAGCTCCCCAGCTGATGATTATATGAACCCTAGTTTCATATAATGAGAATATTGAGCCATACCTAAGTAATGGAGCCTTTACGGATGCATTTGTTTAGGACTCGATATACACCAAGAGCTCAATAAATGTCTCTCTTCTTTCTTTATCCCGTCTCCACGCTCCAGTTTGCCCCATTTCCGATAAACAAGAGGAAGATGGAGACATGACAACAGAACGGGACTGGATTTTGACATATATCCAGTTTTAAATCATTTCTCCCAAAGCAGTACAGATTCTTCTTTAGCGAGTTTAAGAAAAATTTACAAGATGTGGGGTTTGAGCGCCACCTTCTGGTTATCCAAACTAAATGGCATAAATGAAGGACTATATGACATTTTTAAAAACTTGTTCCTGAGTAACACATGGTGACCTATAGCCTTTAATCCCAGCACCCAAGAGACACAGGCTGATTTCTGTGAGTTCCAGGCCAGCCTGGTCTACATAGTGAGTTCCAGACAAGTCAGGGCTATAGCAATACCATCTCTTGGTATCTCTCAGTCTCTCTCTCTCTCTCTCTCTCTCTCTCTCTCTCTCTCTCTCTCTCTCTCTCTCTCTCTCTCTCTCTCTCTCTCTGAATAATTGTGTTGTGGTTTACATAAAATGTTTGTTTTGAGACAATCTCATTTTGCAGCCCTGGTTGTGCTAAGACTTGCTTTGTATACCAGGGTGCCCTTGCCTCTGCTTCCTGAGCACTATGGTTAAAGGGTTGCAGAAACACACCCAGAGTATCCTTTTAAAACTATAAAAGAAGTTTGCTGCTTTACAAAAATGGGTGTGCCCACTTAAAATTATAAAGGAAGTTTAGTTTTCTTAAATAATGCAATAAATAAAAAATACGTTAAACTTTGTTTTCTTCCTGAAAACAAGCGAAACTTTAAGAACTAGATTTTAAATACCAGCGTGCAAGCATTTTCTCAGTCTTAAGTAATCTGGGAGTGGCAATGGCAGATGTAATCTCATCACTCAGGAAATCTGAAGCCACAGGACACAGAGAGAGTTCTAGGTCAGCCTGAGCCTGAGTGAGACCCTGCCACAAACAAACAAAACAGAAAAGCATTTAGAGGTAGAGACAGAGGGACCACTGAGATGGTACTTGCTGTGTGCAAACCTGTTGACCAGTGTTCAATCCCCAGAAATCGTGGGATTGTGCAAAATTCTTTACCCATTCAGCTAGCAATGGAAGCACAGACACACACACACACACACACACACACACACACACACACACACACACAGACACACACAGACACACACATATCTGTGGCAGGCAGTCTAACTCATTAGATGGAGATTGCCCCTTAACAGGATGGTGTGGTGATACACTGTGTATCTAATAAAGTTTGTCTGAAGATCAGAGGGCAGACCCTGCGCAGAGTTAGCCACAGAGGTGAGGGAATGGTGACATTCACCTTTAACCCACCTACAGAGGACCCAGGTTTTGGTTCCCAGCACCCACAATGTAGTTCACAAACAACTTCAGTTCCAGATTCCATGTCTCCTTCAGATCTCTGCAGGCACCAAGTACAATACATACATGGTATATGAATGATTCTTTAAAAATTAGATTATTGAATTTACTTAGATCAGGAAATCAGATGTTAATCTCAAAATGTTTTACATTGGTATGGATTTTGGTTTATTGATACAAATTTAAGGTCAGTTCTCTTATGCTGTATGTATTTTTCTACTCTTGTTTAAGATAGGATGTTTATGAGGTTTCTTTGGTCCCGGGTGGCCAGAGATACAGACCCGCAGACCTGCAGCCCCAGACCCCTTATAGCTGCCCGCTGCTCGGGCCCCTAAAATGACTCAGATGCTTATATTAAGTTCATGCTGTTTGGCCTATGGCTCAGGCACCTTACATCTAAAATCAACCCATTTCTATTAATCTGTCTGCCATGTGGCCCGTGGCTCACCTGTGCTCCTTACACGTTGCTCCTTTGGGCTTCTGGCTCTGGCTGTCCCTGACTCCACCCTGCTTCTCCTACCTATGTGGTGATTTCCCCTGCTACTTTTTCTACGGTGCCTGTCATGGGCCAAAACAGCTCCTTTATTTAAAGATTGATATTCACAGCACACAGAAAGATATTCCCACATATACATCAGGCAAAATATTCCGCACATTAAAAAAGATAAAAATGCTTCTATCCAATCTTGAAGTCTCAGAGGCAGAAGCAGGAGAATCAGAAATTCAAGGTCATTCTCTACAACAATTGAGTTTGAGACCAGACTCCAACTTTAAAAATCAATTAAGTAAAAACTTAATTGGGTGATGGTGCAAGCTTTTTTTTTTTTTTTTTTTTTTTTTTTTTATCACAGCAGTGATAGGTAGATCTTTGTCAGCGGCAGGACAGCCAGGACTACATAGTGAGTGTCAAACAAACATAAAACAAAGCGCAGTGAGAGGCCCTGAAACCAAAGGAAAACACAGGGGGACTTGGCAGCCCGTGCCTTTAATCTGGGCACTGGCGCTCAGCTGTGGTGTCCTAGGCCTCAGGAAAGTGGAGGCAGGTGGAGGATCTTTGTGAGCTCCAGATCAGCCTGATGGACATAGCCACATGGTCGGAGAAAGAGAGAGCAGAGATCTGCCTGCCTCTGCCTCCCTAGGGCTGGGATACTATACCTGGAGGGAGCAGATTCATATCTGAAATGAAATTTTACAAAGCTGTAGCACTAATTTTGTACTATTATCCTATTCAATGTTAAAAATTAAATAGACAAACAGTATTCTGAAACCTAATTTACTTAAATGAAATTTACTCAGCCATCAAGATGGTTCTTGATAAAGGTGCCTGCTGCCCTGCAGAAGGGTCTGAGCTAAACTTTTAGAAATGATATGGTTGGTGGAAGGAGAGAGTCAGCTCCCAGAAGCTGTCTCCTTGCCTACACATACAAATTAAAATATGTAACAAATAAAGTTGACTGCCTTATATAGGGCAAAGGCTTCCATCAGTCTTAATGGCCTCTAGAGACACTCCTATACAAACACAAAACTGGTGAAGGCTTCTAATCCCATAACATGGGGACAGAGGCAGGTGTATCTCAGTGAGCTTGAGGCCAGCCTGGTCTTTATAGTTATTTCAGGCCAGTTGGGGGTGAAGTAAATATCTAAGTGGATTCCTCTGGAAGACCTGTAGTGACTTTAATGATGAACACAGCATCTCCCTTGCCCTTGTTGGCTCTAATATGATCAACTTCAAAGCTTTGGTATACTATTCAGGAGCAGATTTCAGCCAGTTTAATGACCTATCAACAAATGTGAGACCATCTGGGACCTAGAGCCTGAACCAAATATTTCTTTACCTTTTTGAGCCTGAGGAGTCAACCTAGGGCTATGAATATACGGAGTCTGTTCATTGCAACTCAGATGTATCCAAAGCTACTTTTCTCAAGCCATCTTGTACAGTAGTACCATGTCAGGTGGTATAAAATGGGCAGTATCCATCAGTAAGCCTTTTACTAGACATAGGCCACATCATTCAGTTGACACTTCCATAAGATGCTAAAATAAGACTCCATCCAACTTAGACTGTGCTTGTTTGGTTTTATAACCAGGCTCTCACTATATAGACCAAGATGGTCTATAACTCACAGAGATCTACTTGGCCATGCCTCGAAGGTGCACCATAGCACCAGGCCTAACACTTGGTTTTGTTTTATATTAAGTATTTGAACATATGCTTTTATTTTTGTTAAACTGAACACACCATAGCCCAGTATTAACTTATAGTCACTCAGTAACCTGAGCAACCATAAATATGGTCTCCATGTCTTAAGATAAATGGGCTGGCTCCGGTGGCACAAGATGACAGGATGTGCTTGAAGAGCTGGAGGTAAGAGAATCTTAAGTTGGGGTTGGTGAGAAATGTCTCAGAGGAGATGTCTCAGAGAATGTCAAGCCTGAGTTCCATCCTTGGGACCTCCATGCTGAAAGGAGGAACCAGCCCATGCAAGCTCCATGTGTACAAGTTCCATGCAGACACACAGTACCCCACACCCCAATAAGCAAATGTAATAATCTGTTATCAAAAGATCGATGAGAAGATTCTAGAATCGTAGGCAACTCTCACACACACTTGGAGAACATTTCAGGAAGCTGGGTTCAGAAAGGGCTTGGGCCAGTTGTAGTGGCTCTTGCTGGCAGGATTTGCTGAAGGAGGTAGAGGCAGGAGGATAGAGTTCAAGGCCAGCCTGGGCTACACATTTTATGGGCTGGAGAGATAGCTTAAGAGGTTAAGAGCACTGGCTGTTCTTCTAGATGTCCTGAGTTCAATTCCCAGGAACCACAGGGTGGCTCACAATCATCTAGAATGAGATCTGGTGCCCCCTTCTGGTGTGCAGAGAGGACACTATATACATAATAAATAAAATCTTTAAAAAAAAAAAAAAAGAAAGAAAGAAAGAAAAGAAAAGACTTGGATCCTTGACAGGACAGTTGGCACTTTGAGGGAGCTAAAGAGGCACCTTTGGTTTCACTTCAGGCCGCTTAACTCTGTGATGAAGGACCTTAATGCTGACACAGAAGCTTGGACAGTGTTTTGGCTGTTAGTTCCTGAAGCCACACCCTGAGTTCTGTTGTCAAGCTCCACTTAAGAAGAATTCCCACCTCTGGCTGACATCTCTCTCTTGCCTTGGTTCTCTTTTGGGTACACTCCTAACCCCCCTTTTCTTCTCTCTCTCTCTCTCTCCCTCTCTCTCTCTCCCCCTCCCTCCCTCTCTCTCTTCCCTCCTTCTCTAGTATCATAGCCACATCCCACTGTTATAACAATAAAGTCCTTTTACATAGAAACAGCATCTAAGTGTCTCCTGCTGCCTTCTGCTGACATCTACCACCAGCTAACCAGGTCATTTGTTTCTTACCATGTCAGCTCACACATAATCCTAACACTGGCCTCCTGTCAGACTCTGTGTTGTTGTTGAGAACAAGATAATAACAAATTCAACATGCCAGTAACTCTGTCTACAGGAACATCTTTGTTTGATTGTTTATGATCGTTATGAACATCTCCCGAGGCATAAATATTTCAGTGATGGCTGTGGGTTTGCTAATTAAAAACTGCTGATTTAAGTCCTGCCGTCCTCCAAGTCCTGTTAGTAAAAGCCGGGCCCACATTGGTGGCCCTAGACTTAGAGGACTACCACATTGAGGATGGCTATTTTTATGCCATCTTATCTGCCCTGAGTACCTGCTGCCACACCAAGTTCAGCTTTCCATCCTATGGACAGGCTAAATTTGGGACAAGCTTCATCTGCCTTTCTTTCCTTCCCTCCAATCCTTCAATACCACAGGGTCTCTGGGTCTCTCTAGGTGTGTGACGATGCCCTTGGAGACCCTGTCAATCACTGACTGCCCGCTTTCACAGTCAGACTTGGATTATCTGAGCCAGCGCCTGAACATCTGTGAGCTTAGACATCTGAACCTGAGTTGTATAGATCTATCTGATTTGTGCCCCAAGCTTCTTGGGGTTCTCCTTGAGAGAATCGTCTGAGTTTAGAGAGCTCGTCGGCTATGCCTCTGCCACTGCTAGGTTCACACAGATCAGACCATCAAAGAACCACTGACCTGTAAAGAAACAGATGGGTTTGCTGCATTCTGGAGGACCCACTCCATCCTAACTTACCTGAGCCATTCTTCAAGGCAGCCTGTTAGAATACTGATACCGTTTATATAGAGATTCTGGAGACAGGAGAGTTTCGAGAACAGAGAAAGCAATGTGCTTATCCCTTTCATCACTGAAGAAGCAGTATATCTGTCCTTCTGAAAACTCGCTGTCACAAGGGTGTGAAGATTTCTCATCTGACTCGGGTAAGGAAAAAGTCGTGCTATGAATTCAAGACACCACTGACTCAGCTGCAGGGTACGCTCTAGATGTACTACTTTGAAGATCTCTATGGCAGTGAAGAGGGGTGAATACAATATTTGCAGCTTTTTACATCATAGATGAATGGACTCTTTTTGCTGCTGGCCCAATGCAACAAGTATGTGTCACATTCACCAAACTTGGCCTTCATGAGTCTCAGGTCAGTTACTACCATAAAAGGCTTCTTCATCCCATACTTAGGACAGACCTCCACTGGCTGCTTCTGCCTCATGGCTTGTGGTGAGCAGTCACCTTCATGAGTTCTAGCTCTGATGCTCCAGAAGTCATGGGGCATATAGGTCAAATCCAGCACTCTGAGTTTTGATCTCCTGTTGGTAAAACAGAATTTCCAGAAGATAAGACAAGATGTATCTTACAGTTCACTTCTTCCCATCTCATATCAGTTTTCCCTCCAAATCTTTGCTTTTTCCTTTGCCTAGCATCAAGGCTGGGGCCTCATACTCAGGGAAAGTGGATCTTTTCAAGTTAGCCACGTAGCCCAGTCTCACTTCCTTTGATTCCATTCCCATTAAACCACAGCCTCCTTCCACTTACGACTGTGGGCCTGGCAGGGAGAGGCCTATTTGTCCATGGCTATGTCAGTTCCTGTG
Organism: Phyllotis vaccarum; assembly: GCA_033318265.1. NCBI lineage: Eukaryota > Metazoa > Chordata > Mammalia > Rodentia > Cricetidae > Phyllotis > Phyllotis vaccarum. The sequence goes on along the minus strand of JARWLC010000003.1, from coordinate 58,584,703 downwards.
TCCTGCACATTTTCCATTGTTTGCCTAAATGGCCAAGACCAGTCCTAGACCTCTATAATTCTCTCTGCTGGTGCAGTAAGAAGCCTCTGATCCATCTGTGAACAAATACTCCCCATCCCCAGTTGTTCCTTCTCTGACCCACATAGCCTTCCTCCACCCGAGCTGGGTCCTGATTACCTGGAATCAAGCTTCTTTGTTATCAGCACTTCTAGTCCATCAAGCAGAGCTTTCAAAGTCTCTAGATAGGGGATCTTTATCAGGGCTCCTGCAGGAAGGCATGGGAATGGCTAGTCAGGCACCACGGCCCTCAGGATGTTTGTACTCTCTCAGTAAAGGCCTCCTCAGAGATTCCTGGAATCAGACCCATGGGCAGGTCCTGCAGAATAGGAATGATCAAGGCCTCCTCCCTGGACAGCCTCTTTGTGAGTGTGAGTGGTGCCTGGTCTCCCAGTCTGATAGGTTTTCAGGGATAATGATCCTGAGGAAGTATGGAAGTAAAGACATCACTTAGAAAACTTATGACATTTTCTTTCCACACAATAATCTCTCAAGGCAATATTAGTACTGTGGTACTGGTGGACATCTCATTTTTTACATTTTGATCACCATTTGATGGTTTCAGAGCCATACTTCCCCTGTCTGTGCTAGTCAATACCTCATCCTATTCCAACTACAATTCAGATCAATGCATTTCCACTAAGGGCTACCAGGAAGCTTGAAGCCTCAGCCCATGTGGTCCCTTCTCCAGGACCTCACATAAGCAAAGGAAACACCCAGTTTCCAGTCTTCCCTGTCTCCATTCACTAGCTGACCCTGCCTGGAACAGTTGAGAGACTCTGTGAGGTGGACTTCATTACTTATTGACTTCAATTGCTGGTTATTCCCCTGTTCTGATGCTTCAGGAAGGAGGCAGGTGGGCTGCAAGCTTCTACCTCCGTGCTATGGAGCTGGGCAGGGTAAGAAAGAAACACTAAAACATGGTCAGTATGTTCCACTGGCCGTTTAGCCTCCACCTAATCACTATCCACTTGGGGATTTACCTGGTGTCTAGGTAGGTTTCATCAGCTCTCCACCTAGGAAAAGATTTTAGACTAGAGCCATAATTACACACTAATTTACGAACCCAACTAGTGAACAATGCATTGTTGGTTATGGATTTACAGACTTAACTTTTGGATCTTTTGTGATGTAATTTCACAGGGTACCTAGGGTTAGCTGGAACTGAGTATGTTGCCTAGACTGGGTTCCAAATCTCAGAGAAGCTCCTGATAAGGTGTGATAAGCTCCACATCGGAGCTGAGTTTTATTCATTTGTATACAACATAGTTCTGACAGTGAGTCAGTTTAGAATTTATAGGACTGTTTCTCACGACGAGCCAATGTAAAAATTAGTCATTAGGACTTATTTTATCATGTCTCATCTATCCTCATATGTAATCCCAGGCAGAAGGATCAGCCTATACATCAACTGTCTTGTAGTCTTTCTTGCCTAGCTCCCTCATGCTTATAGCCAAAATCCTCAGGAGATCCTCCCTTGTCATATTCTATCTCTATTAACTTTGAATAAATCCTCAGCTTTTAATTGTTTCACAAATCCTAATTTGTCTTTTAGTAAAAACCAGGAGCCTGATATAGGGGCAAAGGCTCAAAGATCATAGAGACAGAGGCACAAGCCATGGTCACTTGGGCAAATCTGTCTCCACAAAACCTAAACAGGGGAAGCAAATCATCTGGCAAAATGGAAGGGGGATGAACTCTGTTTTCTTTTGCCTTTTATACTTTTCTCTTCCCAGCCACATAATTTCCTGATTCTATCTTTCTAGTGCTGGGATTAAAGGCATGTGGTTCCAAGTACTGGGAGAAGAGACATGAGCTCCCAAGCACTGGGCTTAAAGGTATGTACCACCACCACCTGGCCATGTTTAGCCTTGAGCTCATAGAGATTTAGAAGGATCTCTGTCTCTGCCACTCAAGTACTAACTAGGATTGAAGGTGTGTGCCACCACTGTCTGACTTCTATGGCTCTGTCCTCAGATCTTGAGGAAAATTTTATTTCTTTAGCCCCTACACAATATATCACCACATTTCTCTTTGTTAAAAAAATAAAAAGGATTATAACAAATGTAAGAAAAACTACATACAATAAGTACAATAACTATATACAGTAAATATAGGCAGTAATTACATCAGTAATGTCTAGTGCGTTAACAATTGACAAATTGAGAGAAAATACTCCATTGTTTATCTTTTTCAGTCCAAAGTGTTGTGCCTAATTCATTTCTTGTGGTGATATATTTTATATTTAATAAACCAGTCTGGAATGTCAGAGAACAGATCCACAACCCACAGTCAAGCAACAGAGGGTCAGAGAGTGATAACTCACATCTTTAATCCCAGCATAGGAAAGACCGGGAGTGGTGACCTAAGCCTTTAATCTCATAATCCCAGAGACAGAGATCTCTCTGTGTTTCTGTGAGTTCAAGTCCTAACTACTGAACAGTAGTATCTCGAACCATTAATCCCGACTCTAGGAATATGACACAGAGTTGAACCCAGAAGTTAAACAATTGGAAGAAGGAGATATTTAAGGCAGACATAAGAAGAAAGAGATTGATGATTCTGTAGAAAGGACAAGGAGCCAGGTTGAGGAAGCTGGAAGATAGCTTTTAGTCTGAGAAGTTGGCTGGGTGAGATTTGACTGTGGTCTGTTTCCTCTCTCTAATATTCCAGCTTTTCTGCAATATTTGGCTCTGAGTTTTCATTAAATGCAAACTAGAATTCATGTTTCACTTCTTTTTAACTTTTATTATGAATGGAAAACTCCCTTTTATTGTCTCTCAAACTTACACACTCTATATGTCTTTAGTAAATTTCTTTTCTCCAAATCTATAAATCTGTAACTAGAAAAACTATAATTATTACTTGTCTTAATCTCCCTCAGAGACCCAAAAAGGAAATCATATTAACTGAGTAAGCAGAAGTGCAAGCAAGCAACTTCTGGAAAATGTGAGAAATGACAGAAATGTTAACGGCTGGAACAAAGAAGACTCCAGACCAAGATTTCTTGCAAGACAAAAAGAAAAAGTAAGAAAAAATTTATTACACCCGAGAGTGGGCTCAGGGCAAGAAGATAGCCAAGAGCCCCGAATGCTCTCAGGGTAGAGGTTTTATACAGCACTCTAGGTGGGGGAGTTGCAACAGTTCTCATGGTTACTCAGGGTGGTCTCGCCTGAGTTACTACGTGCAGGTCAGACTGACCGGTCAATGTGTCCCAATAATGCAAGAAGCAAGCTTTGTTTAGACTGCACACTCTGCATGCACCTGGGAAATCCTGTAAACAAAGCTTTTTCCGAGAATCTGAGCCCTTGAGCAAACTCTGCCAACCTCAGTTAGTTTCAGGGGCCTCAGGGAGGGGCGAGGGGAGTTTTGGCTTGGTGGGCAAACAGCTATCATGGCACTAGAGAGTTAAGTGGGAAAGAGTCAAACGGGATTTTTCCATTATTACATACAGATGGAGCAGGATATACTTAGGAGTATTTACATATTATATATACACTTATGCATATGATACCAATTCATGAAAAAAAGAGATCATGTTTTTGAACAGCAATGAGAGATATATGGCAGGAATTTTAAGGATAAAATAAGTGAACTGTGTAATTTGTTAGAATCTAAAAAGAAATACACACACACAATTGGTGAAGGATCTTCACAGTTTTGTTTTATGAAATTGAGCATCTATTCATAACATTTAATCATGTGATCATTACAATATGTCCATTTTATTCTGTGTATGCTTGCATCTGGACAACATTCCTGCCATTACCTCTTTGTGAGGGTCAGAGGTCAATGGGAGCCAGCCCTCCCATCATACAGGTATCCTGGTTCAACTCAGATTGCCAACGTTAGCCCCAGCTACCCTTTGCCTATTGGATGATCTTTTTACCACAGCTCCTCATATTTTCATTAACCTAAAAAAAATGGTGTGACACATAATTATTTATTGCTACATTAATATACAGACACAAGGAAACACAATGGCTAAGCTCAGAGACTCATTAATAAAATCAAAACAGTTCATCACTGGACAATTATCAGAACAGTAAGAACTGGCAATCCTTTAGGACAGGACAGATATCCTGGCCATCTCCTGGAGGTCTTTATGTGTAGGTGACCAGAGTTCAGAGCCCTGAAGTATAGTGCCCCAGTCAGGTGGCCTACAAGCTGGGACCTGTGGTACCTGTCAGTGACCCCATTAATCTGGATGTGGAGGGAGGATGATGAGGAGTCCAAGTCCAGCCTGGGCTGCGTTAAACAGAAAGAGAATGGAAAAGAACAATGCTTATCCCAATTCCTTTGCTTAGCTGTCTTTTATTGTGCTTCAGCCATCTTTGATGTCCCCACAGCTGCTCCTACCCTGAGTACCCTGGATTGCAATCTGCTTCACAATCACCAAAGCTCCCTTTCTTAAACCTTGGCTTTTCATACACTGCTGCTTTGAAAACTTGGCATATAAACCACTGGGGGATACACAAGTGGGAACAGAATGTCAGATTAGCTTCTGTTCACTCGCATGTTGAGACAACTTGGCCAACAAGAACTTAGACAAGACAGTATCTTTCCATTTCTCTGTATAGTCAAAGAACTGTCCTGACGGTGATCTTGAGGGCCAGATCACCACAGAGAGAATATCAGATTCTCAGGATCTAACCATAACTTTGTATGTACAAGAAAGCACCTGAGGAGCCAGTCCTCACAGGAGCTACATTTGGAAATGTAGAACTCTCTGATTGCACAAGCTGCTTAACCTCACTGTGCTCATCAATCTCAGCCCCCATGTTCCGTTCTCACTGCACACAATTAACCGTCTTTGCTCTTCTCTGAGTGTTGACAGTAGACATGGCCAAGGTCTTACTCTCCTTCAGACTTTGCACTGCCATCTGCAGGAGGGTAGCTGTGCTCTGGATGCTCATTCTGAGAAATGTTCAGAGAGATGATCTTGGGAAAGAATTTAGGAGAAAATATATTTTCAAAGTCTTTCTTATGAAACTTTCTCCCTGTCACAGTGAGCATCTGTCACCACTCTGGCCTTGATGGAGACTTGAATTTATTCATAACTGTTACTATATGATGGTCTCGGAGACAAAGTCTTCTACACTGGCTACATATGGAATCTCTCGCTGTCAATCACATTCATCCGGTTCCAACATTTGTTACTCTGAAGCCCATTCCCCCTTGGAAGGGTGAATCCAGGAAGGAAAAATCTGAGCTTATTCCTTGTGGTAAAAAGGATACTAACTATTTTTCAGAGACAATTAAAACGTTTTATGCCCAACTTATCCATCTTCTGCTTTTAACAAATTGATCTCTCCTGCTTAAGACTGAGGGTAATCTGTTAAATGGGGCCAATACTTTTAATTTTCAAAGATTTTCAGCCTGGTTTGGGGAGCCTAGCTATGTCAGACACTTTGGATTATAGAGTGCACTGGGTGTGTGTTTGGGGGTAGGTAGTACGGTGGTCATATCTTTCTAGCAGCTTTTTTGTTCTTGTTGAGACAGGGTCTCCCTATGTAGCCCAGAGCTGGCTATGTAGATCAGGCTGGACTCAACTCACACCTGGAGATCCTAGAATTGTACACTAGCCAATCTCTTTTAATCTTATTGTTCAGCATGTAATCATTCAAACATTTGCTTTTCAAATACTACATGATGTCAGTCTAGTTGGCAAGAACCTTAAATTTCATCATTTTAGAGGCAGATTCAGAACTGCCTATAGTCTGTGCAGTCTATTCTATACTTTGAGGACAGGCCAGTATTACAAGTTTCAAAAACAACCAAAACAAAAAAGAATGATATGAATTGATGAGCCCCCTTGTTTTTGACTGAAGTTGTTTGATACTGGGGTTTGGCCCAGTTCTTGGCTCGTGCTAGACAAGTGCTTTACCACTGAGTTGCATTGAACACAATCATTTCCCTTTATTTTATAGAGAGACAGAGTCACTTCATGTATCCCAGGCTATCCAAGAACAGTGAATTGGTAGCCCTCACATCTTCAGTGCTAGGATTCCAGTATTGTGCAAGCAGACTACCTGGCTTCTTTTTTATGTCAATTTGAAGAGTAAACTTGTCAAATTGACCTAGCTGAAGTAACTGTATTTATTCCATCAGGAACTGTCTGAAGAATCACTGTGTCTTGGGCCCCTATAATCAAAACAATTGCCAGGCTTGTTTTTTAAAATACAGTTTAAAAATTATTTCAATTAGCCTTGTAATGGTGGCACATGCCTTTAACTCCAATACTTAAGAGGCAGACTCAGAGCATCTTGGTCTACTGAGTGAGTACTAGGACAGCCAGGGTTACATAGAGATGTCCTGTCTGGAAAACAAAACAAAGATTTTTATTAAATCACAAAATAGCAACACATGCAGTGTAAATCGTGGGATTACAAACAAATCAAATAATAATGAGACCATAAATAAACCAGCAGAGCAGAGAAGCAGGAACAGAGCTTGAAGGTCAGAAATACAAGACTAGCGTGGGCTCTGAGAAATCTTGTCTGAAAAACCCTCAACTAAACTTAAACTACAGTCTATCAATCACTTCTCCTTAAAACCCAACTAAATGGAGGGGCAGAGGCGGTACATTCCTCTAATCCCATCACCCAGAAGGCAAAGGCGGATAAAACTCTGTGAGCTCAAGGCCAAGTGTGGTCTACAGAGTGAGTTCCTAGACAGCCATGGCAAAACAAAGAAACATTATCTTGAAAATCAAAGAACTAACTAAATCAAGACCAGCAAACCGTAGTGAGATTTCAGCGTTATTGAGGGAGGCTCAGAGGCATAGCTTTGGGGTCTTAGGACTCTGACTGGGGTGTGGCCAACCTCTATTAAAAACCTTGTTGTATATTGACTTTTGTGTTGGTTTGTTTTTGTGTTTTAAGGGAGAGCTCTGGAACTATTGCATGATGTGGGATCATTTTATTTTTTAAAAATTGCCATAAGGTTTAATTTGTATTAGTGAAGTTTTTCTATAACCCCTTAATAAATATTAATCCGTTATACATCAACTATAAGTAAATAATTCTACAATATATATAGACTCAGGAATCCCTTTTTAAAAAGAGAAAAGGAAGTATATTGAATAGATATAAGTAAATTATTATATCTACTTGTAAATAATTATTAGCCAAATATGAGCCATAGACAATTTTCACTGGTATAGATGCTTACATACTGATACACATGTAACATTTTTTTATGTGTCTACTTGAGATAATTTAAATATTAATGCAACTTTAAATCTAAAATTATTTTATGACTCAAGTAATTTAAATATTGATACAAAATTAAATATATAACTGCCATATTTTACACATGCTTCTTGTTTAAAATATTTTACACATTAATGCATATTAAGCATATTATTGTCATTTCCATTATGCAATTCCTATCTCTAGTTAATTATGTTAGTCATAATATATACATATATTTTATTTCTGTTTAAGATGTTTTATATACCTCTGCTTAGATATTGAATATAACGATACATATTTAAAATACTGTTGTCGTTTTGCACTATACATTTACCTTTGTTTAATGTTTATATGACTGTCATACTTAAAGTCATTATTCAAAAGCTATACACCCATTTATAGATTGCCTATTTTCATAATATAAACTTCAGTCTTTAATTAAAATTGCAGATCACAGTTACTTAAGTTTGCCATGTAATAATCATGTTGTTTAGATTTCTCAGATATATAATAGAATATATCAGATAGACAAGAGTCTTCAGCCACTTCATAGACTTAAAAAGGATGACATTTAGTGTTTTGTTATTCAAAATTTGGCCATGGGAGACACGGCAACTCTTGACATCACTATTCCTTCCCAAGACAGTGTTAAACATCAAAGACACTCCACAAAAACAATTGTCTTCCTTGGCAGACAATGGCCTTTTGGGCAAAAACTGTCCTTGACTCAAATGCTGACAATAAGCATGCTGTCCAATCCAAACCGACAAATAAATACTACTACAAATTGTCTAGACAAGGTAAGACAGTTTCTCAAAAGACCCTGTTTCTAAAAAAGTTCTGTCAGATATAATAGGCCTGTATATATAAATGTCCCAACTTTGCAAAAAAAAGCCATAAGTGACTGTCCAGACAGCTGATTATCGTTGTCCACTCCTAAATCTTAAAAGCTACTCTCCTGTGCTTCCAGCTTACTCGGGTCATATATTTTCCTTCTTAGATCTTTGATAGAGTTAAAGACTAAATAATTAAGGTCACTACCATCTCATATCTTAGCTAAGAGCATTCAAATGTTAGATTCATATTATTCAAAATAAACAGCCTTAAAATAGTCCCTATATATTGCCACTTGCCAATATTCTAGACATTTAAGATATACTTTATGTTTATTGTTTGTTAGCTGTAGTTTGACCTTGTTTATTTATTGCCTTTCCCTCTTCTAGACATTACCTTATAATTATTTCTATTATAGTCTTATACTCGGTTTTAATAGTTTCCCAGTTAGACAAAAAGGGTAGATGTAGTGGGATTCAGGCGTTATTGAGGGAGGCCTAGAAGCGCAGCTTCGGGTCTCAGGACCCTGACTGGGGCGTGGCCAGCCCCCATTGAGAATCCCATTACACACTGAACTTCCTTCCTGTTTGTTCCCGAATTCTTGGGGAGAGATCTGGCACCATCATGCTGCATGGGACAGTTCCACTCTCCAAAAATTGCCTTAAGGTTCAATTTGTATCAGTAAGTGTTTATATGCTCCTTAATAAATATTAATCCATTATATGATTAATTACAGGTAAATGGTCTTACAATAACAAACAAAATTTCAGCCTGCCTCATAAAGGAATATTATTTTAAAAAATCTTGTTGGTGTTTTGTGTATGGTTATTGGGACTGCAGGTATGTATGCGCACTGTTTGCATGCCTTCCAGATGTCTGTGATCTGTGCTGTGGGTTCTAAAAATAGAACCCAGGATTTCTGGGGAAACTACCTATACCTGTCCTTTCTATCCCTCACAGTGTCTCATCTGCTAGGCCATCTCTATAGCCCCTGGAGAGAATTTTTAAGGCAGTTTCTTAAGGTGTAGCTACGTTACTTAGAGAGCTTCCCTGGAACTTGAGAGGCTCTGGCTTCTATTCCTAGCATGGTATTAACCTGGAAAACACCTAGGATCCCAACAGTGACTAGTCATAAATAAAAGATCATACAGTCGCAGGTAGCCTGGGCTACATGAGATTATATTTTAAAAACTTTCAGAGATAAATATGAAGAAACGGTATGTGACCCACATGCCACCTCTTCCAAAAAGAAAGATTTTCAGTTTAAAGTCAGCGTAAGTTTCAGAGGATTCATGAACTAATAAGATTACATCCCAAATAAAAGTTCTAAAGTTTTAAGATAAACATCTATTTTTTGTGATCGTGTTTCTTTATGTAGCCTTGGCTGTCCTGGATCTAGCTCTGTAGGCCAGGCTAACCTGAAACTCATGGGAGTCCACCTGCTTTTGCCTCACATGTCCTGGGGGAAAATAGCTTGTACCACCACCACCAGCTATAAGAACATTCTATTTCATGATCATAATTGGGAAGTAGAGGCAGGAAGATAGCTCAAGTCATCCTGTGTTATATATGATCTCTTGGCCAATATATTCTACATTGTTTTCCTGTCTCCAAAAACTAAGTAATTTTAAAATACATTTGTGACTCAGATCTCCACACTCAGGTGTATCAAGCCAGTGATTGCTACAGGTTTGAGTCTAAGGAGTACTAAAAATCAAACTGTTTCAAAAAGCAAAGAACCAAATTTTCTATATGCACCTAGCAAAGCATAAATCTAGACACTGAGTGTCTCCCAACCGGAATCCCAAATGTGGGGACACTGGTGTAGAAGATACTCTAGGGATTCAAAGGTTCAGTGTTTACAGAGTGAGGCCTTGTCTCAAACTAACAAACACAAGGTAACTATTTGATATGATCAGAGTATGGTGAAGCAAGCAGGTCATTCAGTGCTCAGGAGGATCTTCATTTCCAACCAAGTGCAGAGACCTGGCCAGGCCTAGGGCAGTCTGTGCAGCACAGTGAGGCCCTGTCTCAACACATAAAATTAAACTTAAAAAAAAAATACAGAGGACATTGCAGAAGAAAGCAGACCTAGGGTTTGAAGCCCAACCTCTTCAATCTGTCCATGTGAAGAGAGAAATTCCAGGAAGCCCTGTGCTGTCTTATATCTAAAATGTCTCTGAACCACTGGGTCCCTTAGGAAGTAAAGGACATTACCTAGTGACAGGTGCCAGAGGGTCTTCTTTGGATTCAATGCCACTTTTACAAAAACGTTTCCTTTCCAGAGTAGCTGTACCACTAACAAAAGCTACCATCTGATTGGTTGATTTTTCTCCACCCATTTAATTTTTTTCATTTTTAAAATGTATTTAAAAAGTTTTGTCTCCATGTGTACCACTGCTTGACCTTCCTTCCCTCCTCCCAACCCCTGCAAGTCCTCCTGAAGCCTCCCCCCATCCATTTCCAAAGGAGGGCACGGAATCCTAAGGTGGGTCAGTTCAGTCTGGTGTACCCATTTGAGGTAGGTCCGATTTTCTCATCCCAGTATTAAAGCTGGGCTAGGTGTTCCTCTGTAGGGAATGGACTCCAAGATGCCAGTTCATGCACAGGAACATAGTCTGATCCTACTCCACTAGGCTCTACATACTGCCCATGCCATTCGACAGTCGTCTATCTTTGAAGGGATTAGTTCATTTTCCTGAAGGTTCCCCCAGTGGCTGTTTCTGATGCAGTGAGCTCCCAATAGCTCCAGCCAGCCATGTCTGCGGTCTCCTCCTCATGATTCTGATCCCTTGTCTCCAACTAACCAAACACAAGGTAACTATTTGATATGAATTGGAACACTGGCTCATATACACTCTCCTCTCTCTCTTTAGCTGGACCAAGAACTCAACCTAGTGCTTAGCTATGGATCTCTGCTTCTGCCTCTATTCATTGCTGGATGTAGGTTCTGTGATGACACTGAGGGTGGTTATTCATTTGATTATAGGGAAAGTTCTGTTTAGGCACCCCCTCCACTATTGGTTGGAGTCCTAGCCAGGAACATCCTGTGGGTTCTTGGAGGTTTCCCTGGCACCTGGTCTCTCTCCAATCCCACAGTGGCTCCCTTTGTCAAGATATTTATCTTTCTTTTCTCCCTCTTTGCTGTTCCTCTCACTCAACCATCCCCTTATCTCATGATTTGTTCCCACCTCTTCTTTGTCATGACCCGTTATAATCACAATTTACTCAGGAGATCTCCGTTTTCCCTTCCAGGGGGGTGGAGGGTTGGGGTGGGGCGGTGAGGGGGTGGGGAGAGGGGTATCTCTGGATGTCTCTCTTAAGTTCCTTCTGTTCCAAGCTTTTCAGGGGTTATAGTTTGAAGCCTGGACATTCTTTGCTTTTTGTCTCAAATCCACTTGTGGACGAGTACCTACCATGTCTATCTTTCTGGGCCTGTGTTACCTCACTCAGGATGATACTCTCCAGACCTATCTATTTGCCTGCGAATTTTGGGATGACTGTGGTGATATGTTACATATTTAATAAAGCCAGTCTGATATCAGAGAAAAGATTCACTCACAGTCAATACAAGAGAATCAGAGAGTGGTACCTCACACCTTTAACCCCAGCATGGGAAAAGTCCAGGAGTGGTGACCTCTGCCTTTAATCCCAACAGAACTGAGTTTGAGGCCAGTAGAGGGAGCTCCAGGATCCCAGGCAGGCAGTGGTGGTGCCTTTAATCCAATAACTCCAGAGACAGAGATCTTTCTGTGTTTCTGTGAGTCCAAGGCTAACTACCAAATAATAGTAACCCATGCCTTTAATCTTAACCTGGATGTGAAACAACTGGGTAAAGAAGGTATTTAAGGCAGGTGCAGGAAGACAGAGCAGGCAGTAGAAGCCACGAGGAGGGAGGCTGAGGAAGCTGGAAGACAGCTGGGTGAGATCTGACTGTGGTGTTTCTTCTCTTTGATATCTCAGCCTTTCCCCAATATCTGGCTCCAAGTTTCCTTTATTATAGCCAGAGTTCACGCAACAGATGTTATTTTTTTCCTGCTGAGTAGTACCCCATTGTATAGGTGTAACACAATTTGTTAATTCACTCTTCAGTTGAGGAGCATCTAGGTCTCCACCATTTAATCCTGGTTTTTCACTCCACTCTCACCAGGAAAAGTCATATGTGACCCGTACCTGCCTGAACCTCCCTCCCCTAGTCCAGCTGGCTTGTTCCTTCAATCCTAAAATTCATATTCATCTCAAATCAAAAACTCAACTAATGTTTTTATTTTATTTTTGTATCTAACTAAAACAAATTGTTAATAGTTTAATTCTGCGAGGTAAAAAGGATGTTCTGAGTGCCACCCTGACCTACTGTTATCTTGGATATTAGCAAAGTATGGACTATGTTCCTTTAAGGAGTCATATGTTACCACATTTCTAGCACCAAGAGCTGAGGGATCAGGCTGCTGAATTACCACTGGGTTCATCCACATGGAAGATTCCCACTTATAATGGCACATTTGATGCCATCCATTCCATGGACCACCTTGGAGTCCATGTTGATGAACATGGTGAGAATTAAGAAATCTTATCCCTCAACCCCCGGGACGAGAATGCAGTGTATGATAGGGCTCCTGTGCCTCAAATTGTCCTTAGTAACCTTAGAGTCTCACAGGAGTCACTCAAGATATCTACAGTGATCGAGGCTTCTCTCACTTGCTGATTTCAGTGTCCTGCCATCAGTCCTAAATGTGGTGACTCAATGACCCAAAAGAAATTCAGTCCAGCTTCGGCCAGCATTCAGGGATGACAGCTGCCCTGGTGACACAGTGATTAATCCTGTACACTCTTAGATTAAAACTAATGACAAATTGTAAGGGTGAGATACAGAAAAATGAAAAGAATAACAAATGTTGACATCTGGATTTGAGATGAGTGTGGTGGTTTAGGCTTGTAAAGTGAAGGTGATGGGGTGGGTTTCACTGTGAGCTGGGGCAGAAGATGGATATGCAGGCTAATTTAGGTCACATGTGACCCCCATCTTTCTGAGAAGAGTGTCAAAGGACTGGACAACAGATTCAGGAAGAAGACTTCTAGAGAATTCTTGGCCTCTGTAAGTATTAAAATTCTTTAAGGCACTGATGACAGACCTTCAGGCAAATGCTCATATACGTAGTAAACATTGAACCTTTAAAACAGTTTCAAATAGAGAAGTCACCATCGACATAGAAGCCGATGGGTTCATTATAGCATTTGCATAAACATAAGCCATTTTCTGTTCTTACTCACTGACCTCCCCCACTTTCCTCTCTCTGCTTGTCCCTGCTTTCCCACAGTGCTGGAGGCTTTATTTTGGAACCTGTATGAGGTTTCTGGCCAGGACTCTCTGGTCTAGCCTTGTGGCCCTGACTTTCCAGTCTAGCCTGGTGACCTGGACTTTCAGACCCACAGTCCCATAGTCCCACTGAAACACACAGATGCTTGTATTAGTTGTACGCTGATTGACCTGGGGCCCAGGCATATACTTTGCTAACTTTTTACCATTAAACTAACCCATGACTCTTATCCTGTTTAGCCATGAGGCTCGGTATTTTTTCTCAGAACAGCATTTCAACTTCTTTCCTCTGCATCTGCTGGTGTTTCATGTGGTGGTGTCTCTGTGGCTTCTCTGTGGCATTTCTGCTCTGTTCTTTCTCTTCCCAGAGTTTTCTTAGTCTGGTAATCCCACCCATACTTCCTGTTGCCTTCAGCCAATCAGCATTTTTATTCAGCTAGTAGGCAGGACAAGTATTTACAATATAACATCATAATCCCACTACACTCCCCCCATGGATTTCCGACTAACACAACACCAAACCTCCAAGTCGGGAAGTCCCTCCCCCCTAATTTATGAACGTGAGCCTTGGCTCCCATTATTCATTTTACATCTTCAAAGCTGTGTGCTGAGCTGATCTCATCTGATACACCTTTTAGTGCTGGTTAAGCAAAACTACATCTCCTTGCCTACCCTTCCCTGATAATTCCCTCCCTGCTTGCACACAATACCTATGTTCTGTTTAATATTTTCTTTTTATTTACACACACACACACACACACACACACACACACACACACACACACACACATCTGCTTTTTGAGACAAAGTTCCTCTGTGTATCTCTCATCATCCTGGAACTCTCTCTGTAGACTAGACTGGCACTCAAACTGGGTAGTGGTATTAAGCCATGAACTACCAATTCCCAGCTGCTTTTATACTTTTAAAGCCTTACAAATAGTCACACATGGTGGCAAAGGCCAGTAATCACAGTACTCCAAAGCCAGAGCCTGCTACAGAGTGAACTTTCTGTTAGGCTGTTCTCTGCTGGAATCTGGAGACCTGTTACAAGTGTTCAGATCAGGTAAGTACCTTAACCCTATCAAGACCCCAATTCACCCAGCAGAGTCTAGCCTTGGGTTCCCTGAGTGGATTATTTATATCTCACGTTTGTTGATTTTTTAAAGATAAGAACTTTGTACATAACACTACCTGTCTTGGAATTTACATGAATTCTGCTGGGTGACATAGAGAGTAAGTTTTGTTTCTATCAAGGTGATTTTTTTGAGGTTTTTTTTTTTTTTTTTTTTGAGTTTGTAGTTTCTGTGTGTAGAGACAGACCCACTCTGAATCTCAGGGAGACCTTGAACTCCAGGAAATTATAGGGGTAGCTACCATGAGTCCTTCAAATGTATGACCTATGGTGGTTTTTCTACTTGTTTTACCAAGATTTTATTTGAGAGGAAACAGAAACATATCAAAATGTGAAGCTTCAGGTCCTTTTTTAAAAACAGGGTTGTGTTTGCTTCTTATTATAGCTGTAAGAAATTATAAAGTCTTATTGGCTTAAACCAACACAAATGTATTAGAGTCTAGAAGTCAGAAGCCAAAGTCAAAATATTCTCCAGGCTCTTCTCCCTCTGAACCTCAAAGAAGAAATTTGGTTTCTCACCTTGTCTAGGTTTTGTAACTTCTTTGGCTGACAGGAGGTCCATGCCCATAAAACAGGACTGTGATGGTTTTTTTCTATCTTTATTTATTTTTGAGATGAGACATGGTTTCTCTATAGACCAGGCTGTCCTGAACTCATAGATATTGTCTCCCCAAGCTGAGAGTGAAGTATGAGCCACCAACATTTAGATGGTGCTGATCTTTAAGATAATTTAAACCATACTTGGTTGTGTACACCTTTAATCCCAGAACTTGAGAGGCAGAGTCAAGCTCTGATCTCCAAGTTCAAGTTCTTCACTCTACAGAGTGAGTTCCAGGACTGCCAGTACTGAGATCCTGTAACAACCACCAGAGTACCAAGAAGTTTTTTTTCTCTGCTGGCTGGTACATGTCCTCATCACAGAAACTAGGTTGTTTTGAATCTGACCTCAAGTAGAATGTTATACAACTCTAGAAGTGACCAACCATGACATTGGACTAGTGAGTTTCCTACTGCGGCATGTAAATTATCATCTCCATCCCAGGGTTCTGTCTCTCCAGATGCTTTACAAACAGTTATAGCCCATGACAATGGCCACTGAAGCTTTACTTACCCTATCTTAGTGTTTCTTTCTTACCCTGCCCAGCTCCATAGCACAGAGAGTAGAAGCTTATAGCCCACCTGCCTCCTTCCTGAAACATCAGTACAGGTGATAACCAGCATCTCACAGAGTCTGTCAATTGTCCCAGACAAAACCATCTAGGTGAATGGAAGACTGGAAATATTGGAAACTGGGTGCTTGTCTCGATCTATTTGAGGTTCAGAAGAAGGACCACATGGGCCAAGACTTCAGGATTCCTGGTGACTCCTTAATGAACAGGGAATGAACCTTAGTGAACCTGAAATGTGGTTGGAATAGGATGGGCATTAGCTAAAGAGTATGATTTTGAGAGGCTTCAAACCTCAGACGGTGGAAGAATGGCTCTAAAACCATCAAACCATGGTTAAAATGTGAAAAATAAGATGTCTACCATCACCGCAGTAATAATCTTGCCCAGAGAGGTTATTGTGTGGAAAGAAGGAAGATTCCCTAAGTCTTGTAAATGATGTCTTTGCTTCCATGCTTCCTCAGAATCATTATCCCTAAAAACCAATCAGAATCAAAGACCAGGCCCCACGCACACTCATGTATCTGGCAAGACAGAGGCTTCTGAGGCAGAAGCCTTGATCATTTTTACTTTGGAGGACCTGCCCATGGAGCTGCTCCCAGATATATTTGAGGGTGGGGGGCTTCACTGACAAACCTACAAACATCCTGAGTGCTGTGGTGTGGCCTTCCTGCAGGAGTCCTGAAAAAGATCCCCTGTCTGAAGACTTTGAAAGCTCTGCTGGATTGTCTAGATGTGCTGATTACTGAGAAGCTTCATCTCAAGTAATTGGGATACATCTAGGGTGGAGGAAGGATATGTGGGTGCAGATAAAGAACAACTGGGAACAGGGAGTATTTGTCCCAAGGTGTACCAGAGGCTCCTTACTGCATCAGATAGAGAATTGTAGATGGTTGGGCCTGGTCTCAGCCATCTGAGCAAACAATGGCCAGTATGTAGGACAGGATAGTGACATAGCCATGGGGAAATAGGCCTCTCCCTGCCAGGCCCACAGTCAAAAGTGGAAGGAGGCTGGGGTTAGTAGAAATGGAATGAAGGGAAGTGAGACCAGGCTACAGACGGCTCACTGGAAAGGATCCATTTTCACTGAGTGTGGGGTCCTGGGCTTGATTCTAGTCAAAAGATAAAGCCGAAATTTGGAAAGGAAATTATATGTGAAGAAGTGAACTGTCTTATCTTATGGAAATTCTACTTGTTTTACCAACAGAAGGTCAAAACCTTGAGTGCTTGATTTGACCCAGGTGTACCATGACTTCTAGAGAGCTAGAACTCATGAAGGTGACTGCTCACCACAATCCACGAGATAGAAACAGCCAGTGGAGTTCTGCCCTAAATCTGGGGTTAATACATGTTTTACCATAGTAACCTACCAGGAATTCGTGAAGACGTTTCATGACTGTGACACATACTTGTTGCATTGTTCCCAGCAGCAAAAAAGTGTTCTGTTCATCTATACTGTAAAAAGCTGCAAATTTGTGATTTACCTGTCTTCGTTGCCATAGAGATATTCAAAATACTACATATAGATTGTATCCTGCAGCTGACTCAGTGCTGGCTTGAATTTATGACACACCTTTCTTTCTTTTACCAGGGTCAGATGAGAAATATTCACACCCTTGTGCCACAGGGAATTCAGAAACCCTAGAGATGTGATGCTAATGCAGAGCAGGAATGGATAAGCATGTTGCCTTCTCAGCTTTCCAAACTCTCCTGTTTCTAGAATCTCTATGTAAATGGTATCTACTTTTTAACAGGCAGCTTTGAAGATTGTCACAGGTAAGGAAGAATGGAGAGGGTCCTTCAGGACATAGCAAACACATTCTTTTCTTTACTAGTTAGTGAGTCATGGATGGTCTGACTACTTTGAACCTAGCAGAGGCAGAGACATAGCAGATGACTTTATTCTCGGATATGTATGAATAGGTACCTGTATGCCTCTAATTTCTCATCTGTGAAAAGTTGTTTAGTGTCCAGAAAGAAGTTTAATAGATATGCAGTATATGATACTGGGTTTGGAGTTAGGGCAAGGGGATAAGGCTTGGTACGGAACATATATCTCAGGGGACTCTTAGGGATATTGCTAGGATGAAGCTGAATCCATCATATGGATAAACAAAAGTCTCATCTGCCTTTCCTTCATTCCCACCAATTCTCAATGCCACTGTCGTAACTAATCTCTGGGTCTCTCTCTAGGTGCATGATGACACCCCTGGAGACCCTGTCAATCACTCACTGCAGGCTTTCACAGTCAGACTTGAATTACCTGAGCCAGCACCTGAGCATCTGTGAGCTTAGACATCTGAACCTGAGTTGTATCTAGATCTCTCTGATTTATGTGCTAACCTTCTTGGGGTTCTTTGAGAGAATCACAAGTACCCTGCAAACCCTGGGCTTGGAGAAGTGTGAGATGAGGGACCCTTATTTCAGTGCTATCTTGTCTGCCCTGAACCAATGCTCCCAGCTTACCAAGGTCTATTTCTACTATAATAACATCTCTCTGCTGCTCCTGAAGAACCTTTTACATCACACAGCCAGCCTGAGAAAGGCGAGTCATTAGATGTACCCTGCCCCTCTGAAATGCTATGAGGAATTGAGAGTACTTAAAGACACACTTCAGCAACTTTGTCCAGAGCTGCTAGATATACTTGGAGTCCAAAGGTAGACCAAGAGAGTCTCCGTTTTTCACAAGAATGTATTTGTATTGTCTTGAGTCCGGCCGGGAAGCCAGACTTTGTCTTTGTGCTTTAAGTAGAATAAGGTTGTTTCTAGTGCCGAGTACAGAAGGCCAGTGTTGGGAGTGTATGTGTACTGTGTATCTCTTAAATACTGTGTGGCTCTGGGCCTTCACTGTGTATTCTACCAAGTGGTCTCCTTCTAAACTCAGGGACTGAGGGAGCATCATTAGACACTCGCCTGAGGCACTGCTTGTACCTCCTTCCTGCTGTGTGTAATTGTGTCCCAGCTGTACCTGGCTCTCAGGAGGTGATAGAGAATGTGCCTGGGGAATGGTAGCTCTATGGAGGACATCATTTTTTTCTTGTCACAGAAGGGAGTCTCCATGCTTCTGTGAGACTTGTTATTGTCTATAAGGAAGACCAATAAACACAGTGATTCATCCAGCTATACATGGTGAGGATCAATACTTCAGTCTTTCTCTGAGGCTGACAGACATCTTCTGTGTCTGACAAATTATTATTAATCTAATTATTACTACAAAACTATGTCTTAGGTAAAGTAACACGAAGGCTTTGAACAACAAATAAACATATACATACTTAAAATAAACAAGAAAAATAAACAAAATCATGTGAGATAAGTCCAAAACTATGTTTACAGTACAGTAATAGCATACAACTTTGAATTTCATCACTGCAGAGGAAGAAACAGGCAGATCTCAATGAGTTTCAAGCAGCCTGTTCTACATAGAGAGTCTCAGGTCAGCTATGGCTACACTATTGCACAGATTCTATTTGGTATTATAATAAAACCTGGAGCCAGATATGGGAAAAATCTGAAATATCAGAGAGACATGGGACAAACCAGCCAATCACCCAAGTCTTCAGACCTTCTTCCCTAATCCTCTCACTCCCAACTTCTCCATCCTCAGCAGAAATAGAAAGTGGCAGAGGAAGTTGAACGCCCCCCTTCTCTCTCTCTCTCTCCCCAGCTAACTCACTAAGTGGTTCAACATTTATAAAGCTAGGAAAACACGTGTGCCATGACCTACTAGCTCTGATATGCCTTGAACTCACAGAGATCCAGATTGATGGGATTAAAGACAGAGATTACCACTCCCTGACCTCCATGACTTGGCTGTGTGGTATACCTCTGGTATTTCAGGCTATTTTTTAAATTGAATATGTAATGTATCACTACATATTCCCCTTTGAGACAAAAATAATGAGAAAGTTATAGCTAATAGGAGAAGGACCGCTTAGTCACCCTCTCCGCTATTGCTTGAAGTCTCAGTGGAATCATCTTGTGAGTTCTTGAGTGTTTCCCTACTACAAAGGTTTTCACCTCAGCTCTACAATTGCTTCCTCTCTCAAGATCTCACCTCCTTCCCTGTCACTCTCATCACATAATGGTTCCCTTCTCTCATGTTCTCTTCCCACCTCCCCTCATTTATGATTCCAATTTCCTCAAGAGATTTTCTCTATTGCCCTTTTCCAGGACGTCTCTCTTACAATTTTCCTTGTTACCTAGCTGCTCGGGGGTTGTGGATTATAGCCTGGTTATCCTTTGCTTTATGTCTAAAGTCCACTTATGAGTGAGTACATACCTTGTTTATCACTCTGGGTCTGTTACCTTATTCAGGAGGATATTTTCTAGACACATCTATTTGCCTGCAAATTTTAGGATAGCTTTAATTTTTCAACTGATGAGTAGTATAAACAAACCACAAGTTTTAATCCATTCATCAGTTGAGGGGGCATATAGGTTGTTTCAAGGTTCTGGTTATTATGACTGAAGCTAGCTACTATGAACATAGTGGAGCTGATTTCCTTGGGGTAAGAATGTACAACCTTTGGGTTTGTGCCCATTAGTGGTATTGTTGGATCATCAGGTAGGTTGATTCCCAGCTTTCTGAGATCCCAACATAGTGAATTACAAAATAGCTGTACAAGTTTACTTTCCTACCAGCTATGGAGGAGTGTTAGCCTCAGTTTACCTCCCCTGAACATAGAATGTCATTAGTGTTTTGATATTGACCAATCTGACAGGTATAAGATGGTATCACAGATTTTTTTGATTTGTGATTGATCGGAGGTTAAAGCCCTTGTTCTCCATGACAGTCTCATCCCCTGAGATCTCAACCATTTGCATGCCATTGTCTTTCCAATATGTTAATTAGTCACTGTGAAGCCATGTGCTTTAGATCTCTTAATGAGCTCTAAGAGTGCCGTGATTCACGTGGTAGAGAAAGAAACAGGGATTAAAATGCTGGAAGTGAGTGGGCTGTACGCTCTGATGGAGACACACAACCAAGCCGCCAAATCAGCACATTTATTATATGCAATCAAGGATGTGCACAGTGTACATACGATTTCCACAGGGCTTCCAGTCTCAGTACCAGAAGCAATCTTATCCTACTTACGGACAGTTACAATTTCTGAACCACAGGTCATAGAAACAGGACTGCAAACAGTTTGTGCAGGCTCTTGTAGCAAAGGAGACTGCTATGACCCCCCTTTGGGCCCTGAGTATATCCAGGAGCTCAGGACAAAGTTGCTTAAATTTGTCTTTAAGTATTATGGGGTAGTTATAGCATTCCAGAGGAGCAGGGTACAGCTCCTGGGTCAGCTTGCTCAGCTTGGCTGTGTGATGTAGAAGGTTCTTTAGGACACATAGAGAGATATTATTATGATAGAAATTGACTTTAGTAAGCTGGGAACATTGGCTTAGGATAGGTAAGATGCCATTGAAATGAGAGTCCTGCATCTCACACTTCTGCAATTCCAGGGTTTGTAGGATATTTGTGAGTCTCTCAAGAACTCCAAGAAAATGAGGGAATAAATCTGAGAGCACTATACCACTCAGATTCAGATGTCTGAGATCGCAGATGTTCCAGCACTGGCTCAGGTAATCCATGTTGGACTGTGAGAGCGGGCAGTCAGTGATTGACAGGGTCTCCAAGGGAGTCTTCATGCACCTAGAGAGACCCAGAGATCAGTTATCCTTTGGTATTGAAGGATTGGAGGGAATGAAAGAAAGGCAGATGAAGCTTATCCCAAATTTAGTCTGTCCATATGATGGATTCAGCTTCAACCTAGCAATGTCCCTAAGTGATGTGTGTTCCCCACCACCATTGTGTCCTATCCCCACCTCCAAACCCAGTATCATATATTTTCCATCTACTCAACCCTGTTTTGGATGCTAAACAACCTTTCACACATGAGCAATTAGAGGCACGCTGGCGCCTCTTCACACGTGTCTGAGCATAGAGCTCATCTGCTATGTCTCTGCCACTGCTAGTTTTATAGTGTTTGGACCATCAAGAACCCACTAACTTGTAAAGAAAGGAATGTGTTTGCTATGTCCTAAAGGACCCTCTCCATCCTTTCTTACCTGAGCCATTCTTCGAGGCAGTCTGTTAAAAAGTATACATCATTTACATAGAGATTCCGGAGGCAGAGGAGTTTGGAGAACCTTGAAATCATGATGCTAATTCGTTTCTGTTCTGCAGCAGTGAAACTTGATGGCTGCCAAATTTTCTTTAGTACAAGGGTGTGAAGGTTCTTTAACTGCTTCAGGAAATGGAAAAGCTTTACCATGAACCTAAGTGGCATTCCACTCAGCTCAAGTTCCAGAACACAATCTAGATTTATCATTTTGAAGATCTGTCTGGCAGTGAAGATAGATGAATTACAAATATCCAGCTTTCTACAGCATAGATGAATGGAACCCTTATGCTGTTGAGCCCACTGCAGCAAGTATGTGCGACGTTCATCGGAATCATTGAAATCAGTCATCATGATTTTAAAATCAGCTACTACCATAAAGTGTTTCTTCTCCCCATACTTAGGGCAGATCTCCACTGGCTGCTTCTGTGACATGGCTTGTGGTGAGCAGTCACTTTCATGGGTTCCACACCCCATGCTACAGGATGCGTGGTGCACCTGGGTCAAATCAAGCACTCTGAGTTTCTTCCTCCTGTTGGTAAAATAGGATTCCCAGGAAAAAAAAAAAAAAAAAAAAAAAAAAGGAAAGATACTTCTTACAGTTCACTTCTTGTCCACATTTCATGTCAGCTTTCCCTTCCAATTTTTTTCTTTTCCCTTTGCCTAGAATCAAGCCCAGGGCCTCCTGCTCAGTGAAGCTGGATTTTTGACAGTGAGCCATCTGTAACCCCGTCTTATGTCCCTCCATTCCATTAACCTCAGCCCCATTTCACTTTTAACTACGGACCTGGCAGGGAGAGGTCTATTTCTCAGTTGCTATGTCTACTTCTGTGTTCTCAAATCTCGTTATTTTCCCAGATGGCTGAGACAAAGCCCAACCCTCTACATTTCTCTCTGCTGCTGTTTTAAGAAGCCTCTCATGAACTTTTGGCCAAATACTCCCTGTCCCCAGTTTTTTTCTCTGCACCCACATAGCCTTCCTCACCCTAGCTGGATCCTGCTTACCCGGAATAAAGCTTCTCTCTTATCAACACATCTACTTCATCAAGCAGAAGTTTCAAAATATCCAGGTGGAGGTCTTTTATCAGGGCTCCTACAGGAAGGCATGAGGATGGCCAAGCTGGCACCATGGCCCTCAGGATGTTTGTATGTCCGTCAGTGAAGGCCCAATCAAATATCTCTAAGAGCAACCCCATGGGCAGGTCCTCCAAAGTAGCAATGATCAAGGCCTCCTCCTTCAGCAGTCTTTGACTTGCCAGTTTCATTAGTGTGAGTGGGGCCTGGTCTTCCATTCTGACAGGTTTTCAGGGATAATGATCCTAAGGAAGCATGGAAGCAAAGATACTGTTCAGAAAACTTAGGAAGCCTTTCTTCTCCCCACACAATAACCTCTCCAGGCAAGATCACTGCTGTGGTGATGGCAGACATCTCAGGTTTCACATTTTGATCACCATTTGATGGTTTTAGCGCCATACTTCCCTTGTCTGTGGCGTGAAGCCTCTCAAAAGCACGCTCTTTAGCTAATACCTCGTCCTATTTCAACTACAGTTCAGGTCAATCCATTTCCATTAATGGGTCACCAGGAAGTTTAAATGCTTAACCTATGTGGTTTCTTCTCTAGGACATCAAAAATAACTAACTAACTAAATAAATAAATAAATGAATGAATGAATGAATGAATGAATGAATGAATGAATAAATAATAAATAAATAAATAAATAAATAATAAATGATAAATAAATAATAAATAAATAATAAATAAATAATAAATAAATAAATAAATAAATAAATAAATAAATAAATAAATAAATAAATAAATAAATAAATAAAGCAAAAGAAACACCCAGTTTCCAATCTTTCCAGTCTCTATTTACCTAGCTGGCTTTGGAACAGCTGAGAGACACTGAAGTGGATATCATTATTTATTGACTTTAATTGTTGCTTATTCCCTTGTACTAATTTTTCAGGGAAGGAGGCAGATAGGATGTGTTATGTTAAGGTTTCTTGGCCCCGGGTGGCCTGAGGTCTAGACCCATAGACCTATAGCCCTAGACCCCTTAGCTGCCCAGGCTGATTAGGCCCCCAAAATGACTCAGATGCTTATATTAAGTTTCTGCTGTTTGCCTATGGCTCAGGCACATTGCTATCTATCTCTTACATCTTAACTCAACCCATTTCCATTAAACTGTCTGCCACGTGGCCCGTGACTCACCTGTGTTCCTCACATGTTTTTTCTTTGGGTGTCTGGCTCGGTCTGTCTGACTCTGCCCCACTTCTCCTACCTGTGTTGTGATTTTCTCTCTTATTTTTTTTTATGGTGCCTGTCATGGGCCAAAACAGCACCTTTATTTAAAGATTGATATTTACAGCATACAGAAAGTCATTCCCACATCACCTCTCTCTTTGGGGCTGCAAGCTTTTACTCTCTATGCTATGGAGCTGGACAGGGTAAGAATGACACACTAAAATAGAGTCAGTAAAGCTTCAGTGGCCATTTCCTTGGTCTGTAACTGTAAAGCATCTGGAAAGACAGGAATATGGAATAGACAGTAACTTATATGTTACAGTCAAGGACATACGAGGGCAATGTCATGGTTAGTTACGTCTAAATTCTAAAGCACTCACCAGAAGTCCCCCAAACAAATGGAAATTTAAAAATAAAGAGTATACAATTTCAAATTAAGTATAAGATGATGTTTCATACTTCTAATTTGAACACCGAGACAAGGGAGGCAGGCTTCTTCCTGCAAGATTCTAAACATCCTAGTCTCCGTGATGAGACTATGTATTAACCAGTAGAGAAAAAAAGAACTTGGTTGCTTTTACAGGATCTCAGCATTGGCAGTCTTGGAATTCACTCTGTAGACGGTGCTTGCTGGCCTTGAACACAGAGATCAACCATCCTCTGCTTTCCAAAAACTGGGATTAAAGGTGTAGACAACCATTTCTGGTTTACATTGACCTAAAGATTAGCAAAAACTGGGTGTTGGTGCCACATACCTTTAATCTTAGTTTTTTAGAGACAATTTCTGTGAATTCCAGACAGCCTTGTATACAGAGACAGTTTCCAGATTGCCAGAGCTACAAAGAGATTCTCACCAAAACAAAAAGAGAAAAGAAAAAAGAAAAAAAAATAAGCAAAGAAATAATCTCAGCAATCAACCCATTTGATCAATCCAGATGTGACCATGCTCCAGAATTTCCTGAAGTTTGTGTTCACCTTGGTATTCAGAATGGTAGTAGTTCTAAACACAGAAATTATAATAGACTCATAATTACTTTGATACTTTGATAAACAAATGTGTTGACTGAGATTATTATCCAGCAGAATCTCTGTGAATTCCTGGCCAGGCAAACTTATGTAGGAAGTTCTTATCTAAAAACACCTCTGCAAATTAAGAGTAAAATAAATGATACATCGAAGTAAACTAAGCCCAAAGCTAGACTCTGCTGGGTGAGATGAGGTGTCTTGATAGAGGTTAGGGACTCACCCAATCTGAATACTGGAAACAGATCTCCAGATCCCAGCCTGGGGATGAAGTGACTCCAGCTGGTCCCAGGCTTCAAGACTCACGGGCGTTTCCTTGATTGCTCTGAACCTTATATACCTTTCCACATAGCTTCCAGTCAAAATTGCAGTCTGACTGAATAACTGAGGCTCCACCTACGTTTCCTTTTCGATTTCCATGTTGTCTAGGTAGATTGCATCAGATCTATACCTAGGAAAACATTTAGGCTAGAGCAATAGTTACACACTAATTCACCAACCCAGCTAATGAACACCTACTTGTTCATTGTGGATTGTGGATGTGGCTTAATTTTTGAACCTTTTGTGATGTGGTTTCACAGTGTACCTAAGATTAGCTGGAACTGAGTGTGTTACCTAGACTGGGCTTCAAATCCCAGCAAAGCTCTTGCCCTGTGATATGATGTGAGCTGCCACATCTGACTGAATTTTGTTCATATGTGAACTAAAGAAGCAGAACCAACCCCATTGTGGGAAACAGGGCTGAGACAACTGGTGACTGAGGGCTAAATACAAGCCCCAAGAAAACAATTAAATAATAGAGGTAAAGGACATATATCCTGGAATCAGAAAAAACAGAATACAGGCATACAGGTTTTTTTTTTTTTTTTTTTTTTT
The DNA here is from genome assembly GCA_033318265.1 of Phyllotis vaccarum. Taxonomy (NCBI): domain Eukaryota; kingdom Metazoa; phylum Chordata; class Mammalia; order Rodentia; family Cricetidae; genus Phyllotis; species Phyllotis vaccarum. Next base: position 58,558,735 of record JARWLC010000003.1, on the reverse strand, counting down.
TTTTTTACAGAGACCAGATGTCCCTATGAGATAACCTCATATCCTGCCAGAACCTTGTAGTTCCCCTATGGACAAATGCAAAGCTGTTAACAGTCACGTACACTGACTTCTTCAACAACTACCTCATCTTCAGTTTCCCTGACCAAACGCGCAGTGCCAGGAAACATAATTCACCACTTGAAACTCTATCCTATATAAACCCCTTGTTAAAAAAAAAAAAAAAAGTACTTGTACTTGGGACCTTCCTCCCTCACACTCAACAAAAGGAATGTCAGAAGTGGTCCCTGCCCTGGCTTTAATCAAGAAATCTATTGTTTTTTCATCAAAACCTGTTCTGTGGTGGTCTGGATGGGAGTTCCTGAGATACAGGGATAACATGAACAACATAGTTCTGACAGTGAGTCGGCTCAGGATTACAGGACTCTTCCTCATGATAGACCTAAAACATAAAGCGAAGCATGTCACTGATAAAGGACCCTCGGCCTGGCCTTCATCATGAATCTCTTCTGGAGTTTTAGAACTGTGCTGAATGCTGCAGCATGAAAGAGAGGCGGATCCTGTGAATACATTAGTACTGAGGATGCCCCTTAGATGACCAAGTATCTCTAGCATGCAAACACATTATTACAGGATGCAGGAGAGTCAGAAGTTTGAGTCTAGTCTGCTACATAATGAAACCCTGTTCTAACAAACAGCACTGACTCAGAGTGGCATGGAGTCAGAGAACAGCTTGGACTGGAGAAGAGAGACCTCGAAAATCATGCATTCTATACCATGACTCCTCATCTTAGGTTCTCAATATCCATTCCACTCCCTGCAGCATGGGGAGATTTTTGCAAGCAAGCCCCTGACTAGATTGATAGATTGCCATGCCCTACCCAATTTCAACCTCTACTAGAAAATGAATCTTAAAACTTTTAAAGAAAAACTGAAAAGCTGCTGTGCAGTAGTGATACATACCTTTAAATCCAGCGCTCGGGAGACAGAGCCAGGGGAATCTCTGTGAGTTTAATTCCAGCCAGGTCTTCAGAGCAAGTTCCAGGAATAGCTCCAAAGCTACAGAGGGACATGTGAGACCCAGGCCAGGTTGGCTACACTGATGTCATGATATGTGGGGGCACAAAAACTTGGCCACACTGCTGCCATGACAGGCTTTATGGGAACCAACTAAAAGGTAGGCCTGAGCTTCAGCTTACTGGTGGAGACCATCAGTAAAGAGAGGGAACATGCAGTAATAAAGAAAGTTACCTTAAGAACTCATGAGTTTGCTCTTACTTTATACCTATTATTGTTTTTGCCACTCTGAGGCATTCTTTTCACTATCCTGTAGCTGAATAGAAGCTGGTCTCTCAGTCTGCATTACAAGCCTAAGCTATCAGCCAAGCTTTCATAAATAATAATAAGTCTCTCTATGGCTATTTGGGACCTGACAGTCAGACAAAAAAATAAATAAAAAGCATACCCACATTAAATACTCTGACTTCTCAGAAATCTAAGATTATATCTCATTTTCTGCTTGAAAAGACAAATGGAAGCTATCCATTTGAGGAATGTATACTTCGGCAATAGTTTAAGCAATACCCAGTTCAGTTTGCATTGCTCATATTTCCCTTTTGTAACAATAGACTTAACATTCTAACACCATCACATGCATATTCCAGGTACTCACACAACTCTGCAAACAACGTACTAAGCAACACGGAATAAAATTAAAGTCCAGCTTGCATAGGGCTACACATATTTCCATTTTGTAGACTTGTTTATATTTCTTTGCCTCCAGAAATAATAAAATTAAAAAAGTACTATTCAAGAGTATGAGTCAGTATATCTTGGTAGGAAGCAAATACATACCTTTCTCCTCAATTTAATAAATTAAGGGCCAATAGCATGGTGGCACTTCAGATTCAGAGGCAGATTTCAAGATGGATCTCTATGAGTTCAAGGCAAAATAGAGCCAGGCAGTGATGGTATACACATTTAATCCGAGCATTTGTGATCTCATGCCTCTGCTCTTAGTGCTTGGAGACACACAGACCTTTAATATTAGCACTAGGAAGTTTGAATGAATAAGTTATATGGCTGGGTTAAAGCAGGAATATAAGGCAGAGGAGGAGAGGATTCTCCTCCATTCTATTTTGTCTTGTGTTTTTCTTCCTGTATTTAGTCTGAGGTTGTGAAGAGGGTATTTCCCCGGTTTGATCTGAGAATACAGAATGCTGAGAAGTGGCTGTGGCATGTTCCTCTGTCTCTCTGATACATTAGCATTTGCCGTAAATCTGGATCTGAGTTTTTATTAAAAGACGTATTATGATTGATCCAATACCTCGCACTAAACTTCTGGGACACAAATTTGAAAAAAAAAAAAAAAAAAAAGCCACTTGTAGTCATTGACACAGGCCGGAGCTACTTACTGCCTGAGTCACTATGCTTCCGGCTATGGCTTCCTTTCAGCCAGTGTTGTATTAAGTTTCTGACCCAGACTTTCCGGCCTAGTCTCATGGCTCAGACTTTCAGACCCACAGTCCCATAGTCCTACTGAAACACACAGACACATATTAACTGTACACTGATAGACCTGGGGCCCAGACATATAACTTGTTAACTCTTTACCTTTGAACTAACCCATGATCCTTATCTTGTTCAGCCATGCGGCTCAATACCTTTTCTCAGAGCAGCATAGTTGCCCTCTGCTTTTTCTGCCTTCTCTGTGGCATTTATTCTCTGTTCTTCCTGTCCCCAGTTTTCTTAGTCTGGTAGCCTCACCCACACTTCCTGTCTGCCTTTGGACAATCAGTGCTTTTTATTAAACTCATAGATGGGACAATTATTTACAATGGAACATCATAAATCCACTTCAAGCCAGCTTTGCCTTTAAGGAAGTTCCTGCCATGCTTGTTTATTTCCCATTATCCCTTGGGTACGTTATTCAGACAGTGGTTTCCTTCTTTGGGTGGATTGTGGCTTTTTCTAAACCCCTCTCCTTGAGCTGCTGCCATACTAGCCAGCTGCGTCAATTCACAGCCATCTGATTCATTATTATCAGCACATTTGTTGAGTCAACTGGAATTTCCTAAAAGCCAAAGCTGTTCAAAACACAGAGAGACATTTTTTTTACAATAAAATATGCAAAATAGTATTACCATGGAAGGAAGTCGGTTTCTGATAATACGCTAGATGCTATGACAAAGGAACCATTCAAAAGAGAATTAGCGTAGATGGAATTTTTGTAATGTTGATTATAAATATTATTTGTTCAGTCATTTCTGTTTTATTATTTAAAAATGGTTAATATGAGTGCCAAGATCAAAGTTTTAGAAAAAAATTGTTAAAACATATCTTAGAGATAGTTAGACCATGGTAGAAGAATTTAAAAGAAGACCAATCTCAACATTGTGTTATTATACAGAGGACAGCCTAAGGCTTTTAAACCGTCAACCTTAATTTATCTAGGAACCTTACAGGATTTGTCAAAAGATAGCTATCCCCAGACTATAAGAGTTGAGTAGACTCCAGTACAAGTGTTAGATTTAAGGAGATTCAAGGCATCTCCTTATGTCCTCATATTGCCTGCACTCACCCATTGGAAAGCATATATTAAACTTGTGTTTCATGTGTAATATAATTATCCATCAACACTGGACAGATATGGCTGCAGCAGTTATGGAGAATGATATCCAATTACAATGGAGGACTTGGTGGAAAAAACGAGGCTAAGATTAGTGAACAACACAGTACATGTAGAGGTAATAAAATATCTCAAGAACAGCTTCTATGTGAGGGAGATTATACTAATGTAGAAAGGCAATTTTTACATGATGAACACACCTAGCATTTATACTGTACAGCAGCCTTAAATGCTTTGTTATAGAATTGAAGATGTAGAAAAGAAAATTGAGTCATTTACAAAAGTGAAACAGGGACCAAAAGAAACCTTCACAGGTTTCTTACAAAGACTGACTTTAGCAGTAAGTAGAATGATACCAAATTCAGAAGCTAAAGAAATAATAATCAAATCTTTGGCTTGAAAATGCTAATTCATAATGAAAAAGCACAAATAATCCTTAGAAGGATTGGATCTGAGATATAATTAATATGGAATCTCAGAGCTATGGTGATGCTTGGATAGGAGGTCATTTCAAGAGGTTTGAAAAAAATCAAAATTTAAATAGTTTCAAGTATGGCAAACCAGATTACCAAAAAGAAACTGTAAATAGAGCATTCCTAGAGAAATATTTTTGCTAAGAGTAATTCCAACAGAACATCCCTCCCTTCTGAATAATACAGAAGATGTCACAAATGCAGGAATTGACTAACAAATAGAGGTCAACAAGGGACAGATAAGACAACTTTTCGTCATTGTGAAATGCCCAGAGGGGCTTCTCACAGATTCCAGTATCAAATTCAGTTTAGTCATTTCCTGTCATTATGGAAGAAGCTCCTTTTCAGAGCAATTAAAAAACCTAATGCTATTGTAAAAAACAAACAAACAAACCCCCACACACTGCTCTGGATGATAGAACAGGTATAAAAGAGAGAACAAAAAGAATCAGGAGAAATGATAATTGAAATTGATAAAAAATATATTTGGAGTCTCCCCAAAATTAGTGTTGGAAAAGGTATTTGTTTTTCTCTTTCCAGGAAAATAAAAACAAACATCTTGAAGAGTTTAACGACCTCTGGACAAATAAAACTCAAAGGAAGGAAGGAGATCTACCTAGAAAATTTTAGCAAGTAAAAAAAGCAATTTGACATATTGCTTATCTCTGAAGTCTCCATTATAGGATCCCCCAACGGTGGTTTCATGTGGACTAAGCTGGTAAACACCACCGAAAGATCACCTTTGCAGTACAAACTGCTCAGAACAATTTTGAGGTGCTAGATGAGTCTACTCTAGCCTGGGCTTGATACTAGCTCTACTCTTTCCCATTATTCAGAAACTACACAGCAAAGGATGCAGCCACTTTTCAGAGGATTTGACAGTTATGCCAATTTTTTTCTTTTCAGAATTTCCTAGGGATATCTTCTCCTCCAGATAGCAGGAAGTAGTTCCAGCTACATGTGTTTCTTTTTCTCAATCACTTGGGTAGGTTTTTTTTTTGGGGGGGGGGTGGAATAGTAGCTTCACTCTCTTGATGAATTGTGGCTTTTCCTGGATGATCTCAAGCTGCTGCCACTCTAGATAGCTGCCTAAATTCAACCTCTTTCGAATATTTATTGTCAGCAGATTTGGTGAGTCAGTAGGGATTTTTTTTTAATTGCAAAATTAGTTTAGGACACACACAGACAGAGTTTTCATTTAAAATTTTTAAAAAATGGTAAAAGTTTGGTTTCTGTTTGATAATACTCAAGACAATATGAAAATGGAAGAATTAAATGAGAGGGTTATTAATGTAGATGAGATTTTTGTCTGTTACAAATATTATTTGTTTGATCATTCTTGTTTTAGCCCTAAAATGTTGGTTTATATGAGTATCAAGTTTGTTGATATGAATGTAAAGTTGGTCGATATGAGTGCCAAGATATAAGTATTAGAAAACCTTGTTAAGACAGAACATAGTGATATCCAGATCCATACATAAGAATTTAAAGAGAACCAATGTCAACATCGTCACAGAGAAACAGCTTAATTCTTTCAAACAACCAACTTTAACGTATCTATGAACCTGCAGGAAGTGCAAAATGATAGAAACCTGTACAAGCGCTGAATGGACTCCTGTGCAAATGTTAGATTTAATGAGATTCAAAGAAGCAGTAGTCACATACAGCATACACTCATCATTTGTAAAGCAGATGTTAAATTCATGGTCAACTTTTAATAGAATTTACCCCAAAGACTAGAAAGATATGATTACAGGAATCTTACAGGCTGAGCATCAGTTACAGAGGAGAATATAGTGGGAGAATTCAGCCAAAAAAAATGAAAAATGCAATAGAGCAAGATGTATTGAAAATTCCAAGACTATCTTCTTGGGGAGAAAGATTATGTCAGCATAGAAAGGCAATCTTTATATGATGACCATATCCTAGATTTATGCTGAATCCCAGCCTTTAATGACTGGGATAGAATTGAAGAAGTAGGGGGAAAATTGAATGATTTACAAAAGTTATCCAAGGAACAAAAGAAACTTTACAGATTTCTTACATAGGGTGTCCAGTAAATAAAATAGTACCAGATTCAGAAGCTAGTTGAATGATAATTAAATACCTAGTTTTGAAAATGTTAGCTCAAAATATAAAACGATTATGGGGCCATTAAAGGAAAGATCAGAACTTTTAGAGGATTAGATTTGGGATAAAATTAACATGGAAGCTTATAACTATGATAATAATTGGGTTATAGTGGTTATTTCTAGAGGTTCATAGAAGTATCAAAGTATGAAATGATACAATTGTGAAAAACAAGGTCACCTAAAAAAAAAAAAAAGCCCAAAAACAAAGCATTTCTAGAAACAATGGTTTTACTAAGAATAACCCCAACAGAATGCTGCTCCTTTCTGAAGTAGGCAAGTGTGGCAAAGGCAGGCATTGAACCTAAAGATGAAGGTCAATAATTGACAGACAAGGTAACTTTTGCCTTTGGTAAACACTCTGAGGAACCTCTCACTGGACCTAATATAAAATCCAGTTTAGTCTTATCCTGCCATTATGGAGGAAACCCCTCCCAGAACAATGAAAGAACCTAAAGTCTATTCTGAAAAACATAATGCTCTGGATAATAGAAGAGCTGTTGGAAAGAGAACAAAATATTTAGACAAAACCATTGTAAGAATTCCTGGCACAAAGCAGCTACTCAGTAAATGTGCTAGTCTGATAACCCAACATAGCATCGGGTGAGATATAAGAATGCCTGGCACATCGCAGTCATGTGGTAAACATGCTAGTCCTATAACCCACCATAGTGCCTGCAGAACATTCCATGTACAGAGGGCATGCCCTTAGGCATGGTTATGTAAATCTGTGCTCACCTGTTCCCTTATAAGGAGGCACCCACCACCAGGAAGGTTGTTCTTGCTTTTCTGCTTCTCTTCTCTTGTACTCACCCAACAACTCTCCTGAAGAAACCATCGTGTGGCAGCTGGTAGCATGTGTCTGTTCTCATGTGTGAAAACAACAACCACAAACTGAATATTTAGGCAAACTTCTATAAATGAACAAGATAAAAATTAAAATTAGAAATAAATGATGTTGTTATTGAAGTTCTGATAGAGGTGCAGATGTAGCAATAATTTCACAAGAATCTGGCATCCAAACTGGCTCCTCTCAGAGGTATATGTTCAGCACTGGGAAATTAGCATATTATCCCTGGTAAAACAGAGTGTGAGATGGCTCAAATGTATAGGACAGATAGGAAAATTAAACTCACATGTGGCTAACAGTGTCATGAATTTATGGGAATGAGATTTATCATAACAATGGAATATTCAGAATATATTCCTCCAATATCAGAAAAAAAAACCCATAAACTAACGTGTTCCTGGGAAAAGTATTATACAATAGTATAAAAAAAAAACTGTCACCAACCATTCAGGTTGTACAAAATCAAGGCACAACAGTTGCTGATCTTTCAAAGGTACCAACAGCTCTACCTTTAAAATGGTTAACAGATAAGCCTATATGTATAGTGGGATTATGTTACATTGTAAAAAATTGTTCCACCTACTGGTTTAATAAAAACACTGATTGGCCAAAGGCAGACAGGAAGTATGGGTGGGGCTATCAGACTAAGACAACTCTGGGAACAGGAAGAACAGATCAGAGATGCCACAGACAAGCCAGAAAATGCAGAGGACAACTATACTGCTTTGAGAAAAGGTACTGAGCCATATGGCTGAATAGGATAAGAATCATGGGTTAGTTTAAGAGTAAAGAGTTAGCAAATTATATGCCTGGGCCCCAGGCCAATCAGCAGACAATTAATGTAAGCATCTGGGTGTCTCTGTGGGATTTTGGGACTCCTGTATTTTTTTTTTTTTATCAGAAGGAAATTAGAAAATGAAGAATGGCAATAGATTTAAGAGCTTTTAACAAATTGATTCAACCAATGGACTCTGTACAATCTAGAATGCCTTTGCCTTCTCTGTTATCTAAAGAATAGCCTATCATAGGTATGACTTAAAGGACTGTTTCTTCACTATGCCTCTACAAGAACAGAATGAGGAAAAATTTGCTCTTACAGTGCCTTCTTATAATAATTCTTACCCTACAAAGAGATATCAGTGGAATTCTCCCACAGGGAATGTTAAGTACCTTATTCTTTGCCAATATTCTGTACAATAGCCCTTAAAAGTGATATATAAGCTATTTCCACAATCTATTATTTACCACTATGTGGACAACATCTTATTGGCTGACTCAAATATAGATACCTCAGAAAGAATTATGAAGAAGTGAAAAAAAATTCTTCTGCTTGAAAATTACAAATTGCTCCTGAACAAAATACAAAAAGGAGATTCTATTAATTATTTTGATATACAATAGGTCTATAAAAATTAGACCTCAAAAGGTACAAATTATGAGAGAAAGATTGTAAACTCTTAATGATTTCCAAAGATTGCTAGAATACATTTTTAATATATGGCCCACTATTGAGATTAAAAATTATGAAGTGGATAATTTATTTAAAACCTTAGATAGTGACTAGGACTTAAATCATCCAAGAGAATTATTAGCTGAAATAGAGAAAAAATAGGCTTTGCTGAAAAAGAAATTATGGGATGCACATATGGATCATGTGATTTATCCCTTATTGCATTCTGGCTATTTTACTCTCTAAGCATAATACTACAGGAATTTTAATGCAAAAGGAAAATATTATATTGGAATGGATATTTCTACCATATAAACTGAGTAAGAAATTAAAGACATGTGTGGAGAACATTTTTAATTTGATTTTTTTAAAAAAAAAGTTTAAATCATAAATTTACAGAATAGACCTAGAAGAAATTGTTGTACTTGTACCTAATGAAGAAAGTGACAAGTTTTGAGTAGAAAGTGAACCACAGCAAAGAGCATGTAGTGATTTTTTTTGGATAAGCTAACAATAGATATCCCTAAAGCAAATGAATTCAGTTTTTAAAAAGAATTGACTGAATTTTTCTTTATGTTGTACAGAAAACACAAATTTCTAGAGCCCCTATATTTTATACTGATGCAAACAAACCAGAAAAGACAGATTACAAACAGAAAATATAAGTAAAATTGTTCAAAAGCCTTATAATTCTGTCCAAAAGACAAAATTGTGTTATTCTAATGGTATCAGTAGATTTTTACAGAACCTGTTAACATAGTCACTGGCTCTCAGTATGCAGAAAAAAATGTTTTATACATTGAAACTGCTGACTTTATTTCTTATTTACAACTAAATTTATTATTTTTTTCATTTATAAGAAGTGATGAAGTATAAGAAACATTTCTTCTATATAAAAGACACATCTAATCCCAAATTGGGCTGGCAGGACCTCTCACATAAGGTAATGATAAAACTGATAAATGATTAATAAGAAATGTGCCAAAGGACTCAAAGTATTCTAAAAAAAAAAAATATGTCAATAGCAAAGGTTTATGAAAAACTTCTCGCATACTTGACAACATACAAAAGAAATTGTAGAAAGTTGCTCTACCTATTCCTTCTTTAACCAAACTCCGTTACCAGTAGAAATAATCCTAACAGTATATATTGAAATAAAATTTGACAGATTGATGTGTCTCATTTTACAGAATATTTAAAATTAAAATGTGTACATTTTCAGAATTTCAATGGGCAACTGCTTTGAGTTCAGAAAAGGCTGATTCTGTAATCACACATTTTCTAGAAGTTGTGGCCATCCTGGGAATACCTGCACAAATAAAGACTGACAATGCTCTGGCATATGTCTCTAACAAAATGAAACAATTTTTTACTCATTATAATATAAAGCATATTACAGGTATTTCACACAATGCTACAGGGCAGGCAGTAATAGAAAGGTCAAATTGACCTCTAAAGGTTATGCTAAATAAAGAGAAAGGGGTAACAGAATCTCACAGAAATAGACTACATAATGCTTTATTAACTTTGAATTTTTTCATTGCTAATGAGAAAGGAACAACAGCTGCAGAGAGGCCTTGGACTATAGAAAAAAACTACTGAGCTAAATCAGCCTGTCTACTTCAAAGATGTGTTGACCTCAGAATAAAAACCATGATATGTGCTACATGGGGAAAGAACTTTTACTTTTGTTTCTGGAAGTGAAGAAAACTATGGGTACTAAGAAAATTAATAAAGACTCAATTGAGCAGGAGAAACTTCTTGATAATAAGAAATGATAATTCATCCACTGATATGACAGTTCTTTTTTTTTTTTTTTTATTGTCAAGCATTCCAGGCAAGAGCACTTTGTTGCCTACTGGCTAACTTTTGCCACAAACAAAGTAAACTCCATATGTGGTTTCTTTTATGCTCATCAATTTTTTGAAGTAGATTGGTACTACCAGGAACATACATGTCTCATTGTCTAGAAAGTCTAAGTTTTTTTAAATTTTTATATTTTTTCTATGTATTCCCCTGCTTTCCCTCCCTTCCCTTCTCCCAATCCCTCCCAGTCCTCCCTCAGCCTCCTCCCACCCCATCCCCTCCTCCACTCCCAAAGGAGGACAAGGAGTCTTGGGGTGGATCAGTTTAGTCTGGTTCGTCCATTTCAGGTAGGTCTAATTCCCTCATTCCCAATATTATATAGGACTGGGTTAAGTGTTCCTCTGTAGGGAATGGGCTCTAAGGTGCCAGCTCATGCCCAGAAACATAGTCTGATCTACTCCACAAGGTTCCACAAACTGCCCAAGCCAATTGACCATCATCTACCTTTGGAGAGTTTAATTTCATTTCCTGACAATTCTTTAAGTTAAAAACAAAATCCACCAAACAAGGATCAGGGCTACATCCTGTTTTTATCTTTACATAAAAACAGAAACACCCATCTTCAAGAAGTCAAAATACCTTGGACACCTAGACATCTAAAGCAGAATGTAAGGCTATCTAGACAAACACTGCAAGCAAAGAAAAATAAAATCACTTTGCTATCAATATACTTTATAGGGTAAAATCTGACTGCCTAACATCTATCTCTCTTACTACTATGAAGAGTTGAAGGTCCTAGTACAATTGACATCAAAAGATAGTTTTCAGTTGGTAACACAAGTTAGATGTAAAGTAAAATAAGAAAATATTTTTGGACTCACCCTCATAGGATAAATAGCTGAATATTTTCTTTGAATTTGCCAATTGCTAACTGACTGGACATTACTGATGTAATTGTTGCTTGTATATATTATATACAGTAATTGTACCTATTGTATATAATATTTCCTATATCAGTTTTAACTTTCTCTTTTTGACAAAAAAGGAATATGTAGTGATATGTTGTATTTTTAACAAAAAAAAAAAATACCTGAAATATCAGAGGACAGAGCCATCCACATGGACAAGTTGTGAAGCCTAGGGTGTGGTAATCCAGGCCTTTAATTCCATCACTCTGGATCTCTGTGACTTTAAGGCCTATCAGAGTCAGGAGGCAGTGGAATACACATTTTCCTAGCTTTATAAAAATTGAACCATTAAGTGAGTTAGAGAGAGAGAGAGAGAGAGAGAGAGAGAGAGAGAGAGAGAGAGAGAGAGAGAGAAGCAAGGAGTTCAGCTTCCTCTGCCACTTTCTCTAACTGCTGACTCAGAGAAATAGGAAAGAGGGTCTGAGCAGTTGATTGGGTGAGTGCTGGCTGTGGTTTGTCCTGCGTCTCTCTGATATTTCAGATTTTTCCCGTATCTGGATCCAGGGTTTTATTATAATACCAAATAGAATTTGTGCAATAGTGTAGCCATAGCTGACCTGAGACAGTCTATATAGAATGGGCTGCATCAAACTCATTAAGATCTTCATGCCACTTCCTCTCCAGGGATAGAATGAAATTTGTGTGCTTCCAAATACTATAAAAATAGTTTGACTTATCTCATATGATTTTGTTTATTTTTCTTGTTTATTTTTATATGTCCATTTTCATTTGTTGTTCAAAGTCTTGTATGTGTTACTTTGCCTAAGACCTATTTTGTAGTAATAATTGGATTAGTAATAATTCATTAGACAAAAAAAGAAGTCTTTTAGCCTCAGAAAAAGACCAAAGTAATAATTCTTCCCTGTATAGCTAGATGAATCGATGTATTTATTGGTCTTCTTTATAGGCATTCAAAAGTATCCCAGAAGCATGGAGAATTCCCTACTGTGACAAAGATGGTGTCCCCCATGAGCCACCCTTCCACCAGGCACATTCTCTAGCACAATTACACACAGCAGGAAGGAGTTAAAGAAGGGCTCAGGTAAGTGTCTAATGATGCTCCCTCAGTCCTTGATCTTTTTGATTTTGGAAGAAAATCACATGGTAAGTTCCCCAGCTAAGGCCCAGCCACGCAGTGAGACACAGTCTCAACATAGACAAAACCAGTAGAATGGGATCCTAAGCTGTGTAATCATCTGGACAATCTTGCTTCTTAAGGTCCAGCCAACCATAGGATGCTCTGTTCCCAGGTGAATCTCTAGGTTTGGAGATAAATACACCAAGAACAATTTAAAAGAGTTGGCCTTTATTTGGAATATAAATAGATAAAACAGCTATGAAGAGATTCCCTTCAGAAATTGATTTAAAACTAAAAGTACACTAAAGGCATTATGTCCTCTGTGATGGAATGAAAGGTCACCTGAAGCTAATTATAAAATCTCCCTCCATCTTCCCTCCACCCTTGCAGCAGGATCTCACTGGGTACTCAGATCTGCTTGCCTCTGACTTGCAAGAATCATTTCTTATCCAACAAATTTTTCCATCATAAAATTCAGCACATTTCTTATATGTATTTTAAGATATACACAGCATACACACCATACACACACTAGGCTCCCACTTGCAGTACCAGAAGAAACCGTATCCTACTTATTCACATATGTGAAATCCATTCTCCAGGTCATAGGCATAGGTCACAGGACATTTCAAAGAGGATCTTGTAGCAAAGGTGACATCCTTGGGCTGCCTTTGAGCTTTGATTATATTCATCAGCAGTGGACAAAGTTCTTGAAATTTGTCGATAATTACTACAAATTCCTCATAGCATTCCAGAGGGGCAGGGTACAGCTCTTGGGTCAGCTTCCTCAGCTTGGCTGTGTGACGTAAGAGGTTCTTCAGGGTCAGCAGAGAGATGGTATTAAGATAAAAGTTGACCTTGGTTAGCTGGGAGCATTGGCTCAGGGCAGGCAAGATGGCATTGAAATGAGTGTCCCCTATCTCGCATTCCTCCAATATCAGGATTTTCAGGGTACTTGTGATTCTCTGTAAGAGAACCTCAAGAGGCTTAGGATATAAATTAGATAGATCCATATTACTCAGGTCCAGATAACGAAGCTCACAGATGTTCAGGCGTTGGCTCAGGGAATCCAAGTCTGACTGTGAAAACTGGCAGTTACTTATTAACAGGCTCTCCAAGGGCATTGTCATGTACCTAGAGAAAGACCCAGAGATTAGTTATCCTGTGGTATTGACGGATTAGAAGGAATGAAAGAAAGAAGAATGAAGCTTGTCCCAAATTTAGTCTGTGCTTAGGGTGGATTCAACTTCATCCTAAGTGTCCCCTGTGATGTGTGTGATGTGTGACAACAACCTTGTCCTCTTCCCCCAACTCCAAACCCAGTATCATATATTTCATATCTATTAAACCCCCTTTTGGACCCTAAACTATCTTTCAGCACATGAGCAATTAGAGGCATGCTGCTGCCTGTTCACACATGTCTGAGCATAGAGCTCATCTGCTATGTCTCTGGCACTGCTAGCTTTGCAGTGATTAGACCACCAAGGATCCACTGACTTGTAAAAAAGGGATGTGTTTGCTATGTCCTGAAGAACCCTCTCCATTCTTCCTTACCTGAGCCACTTTTCAAGGGAGCCTGTTAAAAAGTCTAATCTGATTAAATGAAGATTCTTGAGACAGGGTAAACTGTAGATCTGCACAAACAACATGCGTATCCATTCCTGTTCTATAGACTCATTATATCTGAAGGGCTTCTCAATTGCTATAAGCACAAGGGTGTGAAGATTTCTCATCTGACCCAGGTAAGGAATAAGGTGTGCCATGGATTCAAGTGACCATTTTCTCAGAACCAGATGTGTAAGACATTCTAGATGTATTACATTGAAGGTCTTTAAGGCAAAGAAGACGGATGAATGAGACATGAACAGCTTCCTACAGCAGAGATGAACGGAGCTTTTGTGCTGTTGGAACCAGTGTAACAAGTATGTGTCCCAACGATTGAATCCGGCCTTTGTGAGTTTCAGATCAGTTAGCACCATAAAAGGTTTCTTCAAGCCAGACTTAGGACAGATCTCCCTTGGCTCCTTCTGCTTCATGGCTTGTGATGAGAAGTCACATTCATGAGTTTTTGTTCTAATGCTCCCGCAATCATGGATCAAACTCAGCAGCCTGAGTTTTGACCTCCTGTTGGTAAAACTGGATTTCCAGAAGACAAGACAAGAAGTATCTTACAGTTCACTTCTTCTTCACATCTCCTATCAGCTTTCCCTTCCAAATATTTGCTTTTTACTTTGCCTAGGATCAATCAAGCCCAGGGCCTTATGCTCAGTGAAAATGGATTTTTCCCAGCGAACCCTGTAGCCCAGTCTCACTTCCCTCCATTCTATTCCCATTAACCACAGGCTCATTCCACTTGGGATTGTGGCCTGACAGAGAGAGGCCTATTCCCTCAGGTCTATGTCTCCTCTTGTGTCCTCCACATTTGCTATTGTTGGCCCAGATAACTGAGAGAAGTCCCAGACCTCTACAGTCCTCTCTGCTGATAATAGATGCAGAAGGCTCTGATCTACCTTTGGACAAATACTCCATTTCTATCTGTTCTTTCTCTGCACCCACATAGCCTTCCTCTACCCTAGCAGGGTCTCGATTACCTGGGATGAAGCATCTCTGTAATGAGCATATCCAGTCCATCAAGGAGAGCATTCAAAATCTCCAAATGGGGTTTTTCTACCATGGCTCCTGCAGGAAGGCATGGGAATGGCCAGGCTGCCACCATGGCTCTCAGGACATTTGTACGTCTCTCAATGAAGGCCTCCTCAAATATTCCGGGGAACAGACCAACGGGCAGGTCCTCCAGAGCAGAAATAACCAAAGCCTCCTCCCTCAGCAGCCTCTTTCTTGCCAGCTGCACGAGTGTGAGTGGGGCCTGGCTTCCCATTGTGACAAGTTTTTAAGGATAATGATCCTGAGGAAGCCTGGAAGCAAAGACATCATTTATAAAATATAGGAAGTGGCCCCTGCCTGCAGGTAAAGTCAACAGGAGACCCTGGAGGAGGGGAGTGAGAATGGCGGAAGAGACAAGAAAGATGCAAAGAATGGGAGCAGGACAAGAGATCTGTTCGAGCCCCCATTTATTAGGAGAATGAACTGAGTATATATAGGGTGAAGGGGTTGATTATTCTCTTGCTGCTAACCTTGAAAGGAAAAGTAAGTTGATGCTGGAGAAGGGGAAGGCAGTGAGATTATGTCTCTCTGATAGGGTGGAGGAGCAAGGGCACATTCCATTTCCAGCAAAGTCGTAAACAGCAAACAAGGTGTAAACAAGACCTGCTATCAGCCTGATCCTGTTAATTGCCAGTGAATCACGAGATGTGGCCTTGGGTCAGAGTTAGGCAGAGCTTTGCTCTCCACAAAGCTGGTTTTTATTACTGTAGCTCTGTAGTTTAAAGTCAGGGATGTTGATTCCAGCCATTCCTAACAATTATCATTTAACCATTATTGATATTAAGGATTGCTTTTTTCTCTATCCCACTGCACCCAGATGACATGGAAAAGTCTGCATTTTCTTTGCCCTCAGTTCATTCTCAGGGTCCAGAACAAAGACAGGAGTGGATTGTGTTACCCCAGGAGATGGCTAACAGCCCTATTTGTCAATATTATATCACATATTTTTTTTTCTCCTTAATGAAATGCACCAACATTTTCTCGTATATCTGTATGGATGATATTTTAGGGAGCCCCACTTTATCTGGCCTTCAAAACTCACTTCTGAATGCCTTAATGTTTTAAAAGAAACTATTTTAGGATGGGTCCGGGAAAGATTCAATCTTTTCCTCTTTTTAAAATTCTGGGCTTCATTTTGACTCTTTTCTGTCACCAAATCCCAATTACATATCCAAGAGTCTTATAATTTACCTCAGCTTCAAAGGATACGAGGAGAGATAAATTAGCTGAGGCCTTGGGCCTTGATAGCCACAGAACAGTTGGTCCCCTTGTATGAGCTATTGAGGGGCCTTGTCTTCTCAGCACTGACAGATTTTACATTAGGTTCAACAAGCCATTGATAAAGCGGGCCCTGAAGAAGTTTGACCCTGGCCTGCATGTCTTCCTATATGTTTTTCCTGGGGAAACTTTATGCACTGCATTGTTGGCACAGGATGGGGAACCCATTCATTGGGTTCATCTCTCAGTGGCCAGCCCCCCCAGGGTAGATTCTATGACCAACTAGATAGCCAGTTGTGACATTAAAGGCCGAGATATTGCAGTCAGGCATTTGGCACAGAACCTCATTTGCTGATTGTTCCATTCAAGATCACTGATTTCACCTGTCTTCAATGAAATAATAATAGAATTGCTAAAGCACTTGAAAGTCTTTTAGGAAAAATTGACTGCTGTTATGGCCCTTACAAATGGATGGGCTCCTTTCCCACTTAGAGTGGAGACCCCCTAGGATTTTCCTGTCTGAGCCCAACTCAGAATTTTTTGTGATATTCATTGATGGGGGCATTTGGGAGCCTCCCTGGTAGTCTTATTCCCGCCTCTCATTTGGGGGGAGGATCCAACACCTGTGAAATCAATCTCCCATAAGGTAGAAGGATCCACACAATTTAAAGAGTTATTTGCCATTGTTATGGCATTAGATTTCATATTAGAACCATTTAACCTATTTTTGACAGCCTCTGTGTTATTAATCTCTTCCCCAACTTGGTTGAGGACCATATTAAATTGGACTCCAACTCAATATCCCCCCTTATGCTTCAGGCTTGCTCTTTGCTTAAACAAAGGCTCAATCCCATTTATTTACAGCATTTCAGGGGGTACCAGACTTTACCTGGATTCCTATCCAAGGGAAATCATCTGACTGATCACCTGGCTTCATTGCCTCAATGTAATTCTCTTACTGAGGCCACAGACTTTCACTTCTTAACTCATGTCAACTGGAGAGGATGAAAGCACAGGTTCCCATGGTTACTAGTTAAATATCTCAAAAAAAAAAATGTCTAGACTTGCAAAACCTGCCTGCCCTTTTTTCAAATTCCCACCCTTCAAAGAGCAGGAAGCAATGTCCAAGGACCTCACCCCAGTCATCTTTGGCAGATTGATGTTACACACTACTCCCCAATTGTAAAGCTTAAATATATTTTCCTTTCTATGGATATCTTCTCCCATGCCAGCTTGGCCTCAGCACATGCCAGAGAAAAGTCCAAACATGCTATTAGCTATACTCCAATGCTTTGCCATCCTCGGAAAAATTAAAACAGATAATGGACCATGTTTCACTGGCAAGGCCTTTACAAGCTTTTTACATACCTGGAAAATGTTTCACCCCACTGGCATCCCTTATAATACTAGACTAAGAAAATTCTGGGAACAGGAAGAATGGGGCAGAAATGCTACAGAGACGCCATAGATGCCACAGATGCAGAGGACAACTATGGGGCTCTGAGAAAAGGTACTAAGCCATATGGCTGAACAGGATAACAATCCTGGGTTAGATTAAGAGCAAGAGCTAGCAAGTTATATGCCTGGACCCCAGGTCAATTAGCGTACAATTAATATAAATTTCTTTGTGTTTCAGTGGGACTATGGGTCTGTGGTCCAGACCAAGACGGTAGGCTGGAAAGTCTGGGCCATGAGGTAAGACCGAAAAATCTGGGCAAGAAACATAATATAACAGGAATTTCCTATAATCTTAGGGGTCAGGCCTCTGTGGAAAGATTTAATCAAATACTTAAGGCTATATTACAAAAACAAAAGGGGGAGTCTCTACCCCCACATGACCAACTAAGAAAGGCATTATTAAGTTTAAATATTTGGAATTTCTCCAGAGAAGATAAATACCTGCCTCCCTTTGGGAGCCACCTCTGGGGGTCCCAAATGGAAACAGTCTCTCATTAATCTTCCTTAAATCATGTAAAAAACTCCAGGATCTGTTGCAATGAGGTTTCTGGGTCCCGGGCAGCCAGAGGTCCTGACCCACAGACCTGCAGTCCCAGACCCCAGACTCCTTAGTTGCCCACAGCTAATCAGGCCCCCAGAAATGACTCAGACACTTAGATTAAGTTCATGCTGTTTGGCCTATGGCTTAGGCACATTGCTAGCTAGCTCTTACACCTTAACTCAACCCATTCTCGTTAATCTGTCTGCCATGCGGCCCGTGGCTCACCTGTGCTCCTTACAAGCTTCTTCTTGGGCAGCTGTCTCTGACTCTGCCCTGCTTCTCCTACCTATGTAGTGATTTCCCCTCCTACTTTTTCTATGGTGCCTGTCATGGGCCAAAACAGCTCCTTTATTTAAAGACTGGTATTCACAGCACACAGAAAGACATTCCCACATCAAGGATCCATTAGCCTTCTTCATAACAAAAACAGGGACGTTCGTTCCACAAACTTGTAGAGCGCCAAACACGACCCAGCATTAATTGTTGTCTAAGCAAGGCATCCAGCTGTTGTAATTTTAAAAGAGGGTAAAGGCCATTGTTCCACCCATACACATCCCCCAGATATCCATGGGGTTTTGGACACCAGAAAATGGCCCATAGGATTGGGGGTGAACCCGGGAGAAGTCTTGTCTAAGATTTTCAAAATGTGAATTATTTCTGTAATTGAGGTGGGCAGCTTGTCCTTGTTCAAATTGTTGTTTGTATTCCTCCGCGTCAAGTAAATCTTGATACAGAGGTTTATTAGCAGTGGTTATGGATGCTTCAGCTTCTCCCAAAATATCCTGGCCAAAGAGGTTGTTAGTTATCCCGGGGACACTAGAGGGCGCACTTCCCCGCGATTACCATCAGAGTCATTCCAAGGCAGCCAAGGGGCTGTCTTCCATGATGTGGAATGCCTGCCCACACTGAGCACTGGTGGCCCAGGGATGAGATGTCAAGAAGGGGAAGCCTCCTCCTAACTATTGACCGTGGGGTCAGCACCAGTGTCTCTAAGAAACCTAAAAGGCATATCTCCAATCATGAGGGACATCTTTGGCCTCAATTCAGACACCAAAGGTGTGGTCCAGTGTGCCCTGACTGCCCTCTTTCCCTTAGTTAATGGGGCTGGGGATTGCCCCTGGTGGAGTTTAAAGGCTCTCCCTGGAAGTTAAATTTTGATTTACAGTCTTTAGCCCAATGGAACCCTTTTCTGCATGGAATGAATGAGGGCCGGTATGCCTGGTCAGGGGGAGGCCAGTCGGGTGCCCTTAGCATGGTTAGGGAACTCTCTTAAAGTGCCCTGCCTCCCTACACCTGAAGCAAATTCACTTTCTAGGGATACCAGCCATTTGGCCAGTGTCACCAGGATTAAAGTTAACTGGGAAGAGACCAGTGGGCTCCCCTCCAGATATGCCCCTCCCTGTTAGGGCAGGGCCCTGAGGGAGGGGGGGAGGATTAGTAGGGTGATCAGGTGGGGAATGGCCCTTCCAAGGCCACAGGGCATACTCAAAAGGATCAAATTAAGGGTAAAGTGTACTAGGTCAGCCAGACTGAGTTGGGGGCTTTGGGGAAGGATAAGGCTGGGCCTGTTCATTCTCTTCCCACGTGCCTCCTTCCTCTATCCCTCATTTTCCCCTTGGGTAAGCTCTGTATTTTTTTCTCCTTAGGGGGCCGAGGTGGTAAGCAGCCCTTCAAGGCAGTAAAGGGATGGCCCCCAGAGGAGGGATCTCCCCTTTTTCAATATGTGCTTTGTGAATTAGGGTCTCTACCCTCTCCCAGGTGTCCCAACCCTATCCCAGGTGTCCCAATCAAGCAGGCTGCCTTCTGCCAGCCATGGGGCAACTTTGAGAAGATGTGTCCATGTCTGGAGTGCCTGAGCACAAGAAAGATTAAGGCCCTTGCTTTCAAGTAAAACTTTCAGGGACTGTAAGGCAGGGTTTTGCTTAAAAGACTTCCCCATATTTTGTGGCGGTACACTCACCCACAGTCTGATTTGCCCATCAGTGTTCTTCCGCTGAGGACAGCAAGGTCCTCACACAGGGCACCAGTCTGCTAGTTTAGCCAGTAGGTGAGGACTGAGGAAGTCCAGCCTGTCACTCCCTGAGGCTGAGTGGGATAGTGACTATCAACAGCCCAGACCTTCCCTATCCACCAGGGAGAAGCACACTGAGCCGGGAGTCTTGTCAAAGCAGGATCTTGCTTTATTGTCTCAGGCAGGGGGTTATATAGGCGGCTTAGGTAAGGGGGAGGCAGGAGTCGAGGGAAGATGGATGAGAGTTTAGTGCCAATGAGTTTGTGTTATGACAGCAGTAATTAGGCGGAGGTGAAGTCATGGCCAGAGACAGGTCGCCAAACTCAAGCTAGGCTCAGGAAGTTATACCAGGCCCCAAGATCGTTGCTAAAGGCCTAGAAAGAAGCCCAACAGTTTTGGGCCCCATACACATCAGGGACAGGCACATCTCAAGGTTCTAAAATCTCAGGTGGGAAGCAGCAGGTTCTTGGGGCTGAACACAGGCAGAAAGTTCTTCAAAAAAATTGACATCATTGAGCTGTCACTGGCTTAGTGCAGGTAGGAAGACAGATAACTCATGTCTGATCTAACAGTGTGCTGGGAGTGACTGCAGAGGTCTCTAAGGGACTCTCCAAGCACATAGGGAGGGAAAAAGGAGGTAATCTCAGGAAAATTCACGATAATGGTGTTAAGAAGGCTATGACTGTCAGGTAGCAGAGGCTAGTTAGGCCCAAGGTCATTCAGAGACCACCAAGAAGGTCAGGCCTAGGAAGCTCCCTACTAGAAAGTTAGCAGCTCAAGTCTTATCACCCTACACAAAGAACACACACAATCACTATGACTGTTTCTGTGTCTAGCTATACAGTTCTCTCTGCACTGTAAAAAAAAGAAAATTATATCAGTGAACAGATGATGTCAACAGGAGAATCCAGAATGATCAATCAGGAGACACCTAGCAGCATCCCTTGTTGTGCCAACTCTGAGCTTGGTGAACCTCCTTAGCACAGCCTCTGTCATGCTACCAAATCAACCACATATATATGTAATTTTTTTTTAATAAATGTCTAACCTTAGCTTGGATTGTTTCTTGCCTAATTTTCTTAAATTATCCAGTTTACCTTTTGCCTCTGGATTTTTCCCTTTTTATTTCTATATACCTTCCTTTGTTTCTTACTCCATGGCTTGCTGTGTAGCTGGGTGGCTGCCCCTGGATCGTCCTCCTTCTCTTGCTAATTCTCTTCTCTCCTCCCAGGTTTCTCTTTCTATACAATCTCTCTGTCTGCAAGCCCCACTTATGACACTGGCCTGGACCCTGCTTTCTTATCACAAAGAACTCATTATATTTCTCAGTCACCCATCACCTCTGGGATCTGCAAGGATCGAGTCTATTAGCAAGTTGGGATTAATTCCCTGCCCATATTTGGCTTATTTCTTCTCACCCCTGATCCATGGCTAGGGGTAGAAATGATAATCTCTTTTTAGATTCATTTTTTTATTTTATGTGTATGAGTGCTTTCTTGAGTTTGTGTCATGTCTGTATACAATATGAGCAAATGCTCACAGAGCCAGGAAGAAAGTAAACCATCCTTTGTAACTGGAGTTGTAAATGGTTGGGAGGTGGAATGCAACATGATTCCCCAGAAGAAGAGAACATTCTATTAACTTCTGAGCCATTTCATTAGCTTCTAGATCCTTTTTCTTTTCTCTCTCTCTTTCTTTCTTTTCTTTTTTTTTTTTTTGCTGAAAAAAAGTTATGTGGTAATTATAGTTTTATTTTTTGTGTGTTCATACATGTGAGAATTCTGTGGCCTAAGAGAGATTTTGGAATCACTGCAGCTATAGTTACCAATGATATTCTCAGCTTTATATTTCATATCAGTCATTAGGCACAGTCCTATAAAGGCTGAGCCAACTCACTTTTAGAACTATGCTGTTTATAAGAATGAAACTCACTGATGGCTGCTCACACCATAACTTAAGGCAGACTGAGGCCACATTGCTGAGCATTGGGGCCCATGGGCAACAAGAGTTCCTGTGGTAAGTGGTTTCTAGTCCAGACTTTTGTGCCTAGCCTCAAGACCCACAGACCTGCAGAGACACACAAACGCTTACATTAATTTTAGGCTGATCAGCCTAGGGCCCAGGCATATAACTTGCTAACTCTTTACCCTTAAACTAACACCATGATTCTAATCTTATTCAGCCATGTGGCTCAGGACCTTTTCTCAGAGCAGCATAGTTGTCCTCTGCTTCTTCTACCTTCTCTGTGGCATTTCTGCTCTGTTCTTCCTGTCCCCAGAGTTTTCTGAGTCTGGTAGCCCCACCCATACTTCCTGTCTTCCTTTGGCCAATCAGTGCTTTTTATTAAACTCATAGGCGAGATAGTTGAGACAGTTATTTACAATATAGCATCATAAATCCACTAAAAGTTCCTACTAACCTTAGGCTTACTGTAAAAGCCCTTCTTTAAAAAAATTTAAAAAGGAAATAAATAGATCCATAACTAATGACTTGGTGTTTGAGCTTGGGTCAACGAATGAATTTTCTTGTTGGTGGCAGTGTTTTTTTTTTACTTTTTCTAGACAGGGTATCTTTTGGAGATCTGCCTGTCTATTTCCTGGTGCTGGGATTAAGGCATGTGCCACAACCACATGGCTTCAATGAATGAATGAGATCTTGACCATCAGTCTAGCCCACATTTTTCCTGGTTTTAGATCTGATCTACACCATCTAAATCCCCAAAGGAGAAATGGGTGGAGACTCAGTTATTGACACAAACTGCAGATTCAGGCTGGGAAGGTGTGGCTACAAGGGGAAGGTTCAGTGGAAAGGTGTATAGAGAGTCAGAGTCTCCAGAGAAACCCTCAGCCTGGGAGCTGGAGGATCAGTCTGCCCCTGCCAGTGTCTAGGTCAAGTAAATCCTAGGCTCCTTCAGGATACCCCATCTCATGCAGCCTACTCTAGGCTTGTCCTCACTTCAGATAGCACTTATTTATTCTTTTAATTTGCTAGGAAGAGGGGGATTTTTTTGTTTTGTTTTGTTTTTTGTTTCCTTGTTTTTGAGATAAGTTCAGAAAACCTCAGCTGCATAACCACAATATGCTAGTGTGTTCTACTTTATATACGATCATTAACTGGGTCATTTGTAAGGTTCCTGTATTTATTTGGTTCAGAGTCTCACATTACTTTTTAAAAATTAGGTTATATTTATTACCTTTAGTTGTGCATACATGTGAGCATGCCGTGGTTCATACATGGCGGTCAGAACAGAACTCTACAGAACTAGTGGCTTCTCCCAGATCCAGAGTTGTGACTTGATATTAGATGCAGGCAGAGACATTAGACTTTATCTGTTGAGCATCTAAAAGATGCTTCAGGTTTTGTTTGTTTGATTCTTCAGGGCCAGGTGTTGGGTACATTTTTGTGGTTACAGGAAATTAGAATGATGATGGGAAGAGCATGGTGGGAGACAAGCCCATGATGTAGAGATCCTTATGCACAGGGTCAAGAGAGCATGCCTCAAAAGGGCTGGGATGAGGCTTGGTTGCTACAGTGCATGAATTTGCTGTTCCGGGTCAAGTTTGGCTTCAGTGTCTCAAATGATCAGTAAAAGTGTCTGAAATGTAGCTCGATGGTAAAGCATTTATACGGTGTGTAATTGGATGAAAAAAATAAAAACCAAAAGGAGGGTGTGATTGATCAGAGGTATAGTGAAGGAGGTTTATTGTAGATAAAAGGGAGAGCATAGCCAGAGGCACTTGGAAGGATCCCCAGTCAGCCTGACCCAGAGCCAGGCCTTAAGAGAAAATGTAGGAGGAAAAAGCGAAGACCGAGAGGCAAGAAGGAAAAATAACCAGCATAACCAAAAGGCTGCATTACAGAAGGAAGACATCGGTGGGAAGGAGAGCTCAGCCCCTGAGCTGGAGAGTTCAGGATGGTTTGCCAGCCAGGAGGACCCTGTAATAGGCAGGGACTGAGGAATGAGTGCTGGTAGGAGATTGGTGGCTGCTAGAATCTGATTTAATGTTAATAGGCATCTCTGCCTTTGTCCAAAGTTTGAGGTAACAGTACTGAGAACTGTTCCCAGCACTGCAAACAGGCACTCAGTCATCAAGGTGTGCCTACCATGAAAAAATAAAACACTGAAAACAAACAAAGCAGAACTTCCCTCACAGTGTTGTATGTGACATAGTATTTTTTAGTTTTCTACCAAAGCAACTTTAAAGGTTCAGCTTGAAGATGTTAGGCTGAGACAAGGTCTCCTTGAGACAATCACAGCCAGGAATTTCTTCTGCAGTTGCAGAGAACCTTGAACTTCCAGCTGTTCCTTCTCTAGGGCTGGGCTCACAGGTGTGCTTCACTAAGCCTGGAGTACTGTGGAGCCAACCAAGGCCTCCTGCATGC
The DNA here is from genome assembly GCA_033318265.1 of Phyllotis vaccarum. NCBI lineage: Eukaryota > Metazoa > Chordata > Mammalia > Rodentia > Cricetidae > Phyllotis > Phyllotis vaccarum. Next base: position 58,534,081 of record JARWLC010000003.1, on the reverse strand, counting down.
CAGGTGAGCACTCACCCTGATGAGCCACACTTCCAGTCCCCACACAGGGGCCCCTGTATTTCCTCTCCTCCCTGCCCCAGCACTTGAAGGAAAACACTGAAAGGGTCCATGTGAGTAAAGCTCACTCTTCTGCCCTGTTTTCCTTCCTAGGATTTGGTTTCACTTCGACTGTTTCTTCTTCCTGTACTGGGTCTCACCATATAGCCAGGCCAGCCTGGAACTCTAGATCCACCTGCCTCAGCCTCCAGAGCAGCTCCTAACCCCAGCTGTATCTGTGAACAAAGAGGGGGAAGGTGAGGAGGGAAGGGTCAGGGGCAAAAGTGGGGAAGACACTGACCTGTCACTCTGCAGGCTCAATCAGGAATAACCTGTTCGACCACCCACTGGGGTAGAGTTCACTATGTCTCAAAGAAACCCAATAGAAGAAGGGACAGAGAAAAGCAGAACAGAATGATGAAATGCCCTACAAAACTCTGTGAGAGATGCCACCCATTGCTAACAACCTCAATCAAATAACATTTACAGTGACTTTTTGGGTTGTTTATAGAACCAGCCTGGTCTACACACTGGGTTCTGGGCAGCCAGCCCTACATGAGAAACAGTCTTGAAAAACCAAAATAAATAAATGAATGAATAGATAAAAAGGGAAAACAGGCAAAGTAGGGACAAGATATCTCATCAGGAAAAGACTCCTGCTGCAAACCATGATCCCTGAGTCTGATTCCCACAATCTGTATCATGGAAGCAGAGAAAACATTCTCCAATTTTCACTGATGTTTTTCTGAGTTCTATCCCAGGAAGCCTTGTTGTAAGCTCCTTCCCTGCCCCACCCTATCCTTACCTGTACTCCTTCCTTTCATTCCTAGGGGACATTTTCCAGGCCAGCACTATACTTACTATAAGAACAAGGATGACTTTGAATTTCTGATACTACTGCCTCCTAAGATCACAGTAATGTGCAGATGCCAGGCAGAACTCATAAGGACCAGTCTTTGCCAAGTGCTGACTCTATGCTCTCCTGAAGTTGAGGGGAAAACTTTAAAAACTACTACAGTTGATTATTGAGGGGGCATGCAACACTGCGCACATTCAGTGGTCAGAAGAAAGCTGCCAGGGGCCTTTTCTGGTAGACTCTAGAAGTCAGGTCTTGTCATGGAGCAAGTACCTTCACTTTCTGAGCTGGAGCTGTCTTGGGGATACTGAGTAAGATTTCCAAAAGCTCACTTGATGCACTGATATTTCTCGTGATTTATGCTTACACACCATAATTTTCAGCTTGGGATGTGTTATTTGGGAGGCTTTCACTATATAGACCAGGCTGACTTGGAAATCTCAGAGATTCTCCTGCCTCTACCTCTAGATTACTAATATTAAGGCTGTCAGCTTCACGTAGGATTCTGTCTGAGGTCTTCCATGAAAGTAGTTAGTGCCATCAGAATTATTAAGTTCAATCTCTGCAGCTCCAGAGTTTTCTTATTACAAGTGTGATTCCATCAAATAGAAAATGCTGGAAAGATGTAGTAGTAACAGGTTCATCTGGTTTTCCCAGGTCTCTGTCCTTGGATAAGATAAGCTGGGGGTTGGTTGTGGTGGCCAATGACTCTAACACCAGCTTTTGGAAACTCAAGGCAGGAGAATCTGGAGTTCCAGGCCAGCTTCAGCTGCTTAAGGATTTGGGAAACAGCTCAAACACGTGAGCTCTTATCTCGTGAAGCAAATAAAACAAACATTTAGGACTGTTTGTAATTCTCTAGTTAGACTACTGGCCTGGTATTCCTGAAGCTCTGATTTGCACTAGAAAGCACTGTATAAACTGGGTGTGGTGGTGAAATCCCAGTACTTCAGGATTGTGCCTGAAGGGAGTCTCTATCTTGGGAATCACCACATTTCACTGTTTGGTTTCTGTAAAATTGTATATTTTCAAGTGTCTTCCACATTAAGTTATGTTTCATGGGAGCCAGCATAAAAACAAAATGGCATTAACAACAGTACTTTTGGGCTTTGTAAAGGTTATTTGATCTATATATTATTGTGTGGGTTTATGAGAGTGGGAGTGCTGGGTGAATGGGGTGGGGTGAGTGAGGATCTCACCTGTCATGGCTGTACATTGAGAACTTCATGGAGTTCCTGACTGGATGTACAAATATTCTCTGTGTTGAGCTCCAGCCCCCACTGTTGTTCATTGATTAGGTGAGATAAAGTTTCACTCTGTACTTTAGACTAGACTCAACCCCGTGGCACTTCTTCAGCCTGCTTAATTCTGTGATAAGCTTGTGCTACCCTCTGCCCAGCTCCCTTATATTTTTACATTTATTTATTTAGTTTTTATTTACCCCCTTTTGGGGGATTCCTGACAGGATATGTGTTGACTTGGGAGGACAACCCAGATGTCTTTCAGTTATGGAAGCTCCTGTAACAGAACTTAGATATTTAGGCTATTGCCAAGCACCATTGCCAATTGTGCCCTTTCAGCAGCTGCCCAGCTCCCTAAAGTGGGGTTAAAAAAAATGGTTTGGGTTTGTTTTTTACATTTTGAGAAAGAATCTCACTATAAAGGTGTGGCTTGTCTAGAATTCCTGGTGTAGATCTGGCTGGCCTCAAAACAAAGGAATCCTTCTGCTTCTGCCTCAGGAATGCTGGGATTAAAAGTGTGGCCTTCACACCCAGCTCACCACCCAGTCTTAATTTCCCCTTCTCCTTCTCCTTGAGGTCTGAGGCTTTCTCTATCACCCTTAGTCTCTTAAAAGCCACTATCAATCCCATTTGGTTTATTTTTACTTAAATTAAAAAAAAAACAAACAAACAAACAAAAAAAAAAAACAACCAATAGCTAAGATTACCCTCTGGCCTGCTGTGTAGCTGAAGGTGACTGAACTGTACCTTCTCCATCCTCCAGCCCCAGTCTTCTCAGAGCTGCCCCACTAGATGACTGAAGGAGGAAACAGACCAATGGAAGAACTCCAGAAAAACCTAACAGGCTTGACATTAATAATTTCAACTTTTCTTATTTATTTATTTTTTTTTTATCTACTATCAGGCACATATAAGCTCTGATCTGACTCATACTCAGAACAAAGTGACAAACATATAAACCACATTTAGATAGCTGAAGGAAGGATAAGGCCAGAGGATTGTTGAGAGTGTAAAACAAGATTATATACAAAGAGTTCCTAACAGAAGAAAATTATAAGCAAAATGCATAAATAAGGAAAAAAATGGATGACTTATAAAGTAAATGAGCTCAGAGTTGAGAAGTGAATTCCTCATGGATTCCTGAATATTCATCCTAGGCTCAGAGTTATCTTTGTTTTGTCCTTCCCCCACCCCCACCCCATGGAGCTTTGGTTCAATGTTTGTTGAGAAAGAAGCTCCATATAAGATTAAATGGGCGGGGCATAATCATCCAATCATTTGGCAGGTTTTGTTGGTGGTGGAGCTGCTCAGGGGTCAAGAGAAAAGTTTTGTCAGAGCTTCATTGAAGCCAGAGAAGACACTCAGACTGAGCTCTGAAGCCTGTCACCACTGTCAAGATCAGGTAAGACCTTCACCTCCTGGGGGGCATCTTAGATTCTTTCTCTTCACAAGAACAGATTGAAAACATTGGGCTTCAAAACTCAGGTCTGTGTTCTTCTGCAGCTGCCTCTGTATTTCCTTGGTTTAATCTCATGTGTTGAGACAGGGCCTCAAAGGGCTCCACAGACTCCTAGGCCTGGCCAGGTTGCTGCACTGGAATGGAAATGAAGATCTTCCTAAGTACTGGAATCAATTGCTTGCTCCATCATGTTCTGATTAATAGTAGCTAGTTACTTAAAGTTTGGTTAGTTTGAGACAAGGCTTCACTCTGTAAACCTTGAACCTTTCAATCCTTAGAGTGTCTTCTGTGTTAACCAAAATCTGGGATTCCTGTTGGGAGATACCCAGAGTCTAGGTATGCATAGAAAACTTGGTCCTTTGCTTTGTAAAATAGTGTAGTTCTTTAGTTTTCCTTAGACTCAAACCTGCAGGAATTCACTGACTTGATACTCCTGAGTGTAAATGGAGATCAGAACCATGAATGTATTTTAAAATTACTCATAGTCTTTGGGGATAGGAAGACAATGTAGTATATATTGGCCAAGAGACCTTGTATAACAGAGAATGACTTTAACAATCTTCCTGCCTCTACTTCCTCACAATTATAATCATGTAATAGAATGTGCTTATAGTTGCTGCTGGTGGCACACAACATTTATTTTTTTTTCCTGGCACATGTGAGGCAAAGGCAAGTAGATTTCCATGAGTTCCAAGTTATCCTGGTCTACAGAGCTACTTACAGGACAGCCAAAGAGATACAACAAACACCAAATTAATTGTTTCTCTTAGAGCTTATATTTGGAATGAAATCTCACTAGGCAATGGACTCTGTAACCTAAGATGTATTTGAACTGGCATCTTGCTCATTGCATAGCACAAGAGGTCACAGATTTGTCTCTTTGTGTCTAGCTCTGAAAATTTAATATTTAAAGGCACAATCTCATGTAGCCCAGGCTGGCTAGAATGTATGACCTTTTAATTAAGTCTACTCATTGTTGTCATTGTAGGTCTTTTCCTGCTTAATACAGCGCTGGATTTAGAACCCAGAACCTCTTGCATTCTCGGTAAGCTTTCTAAGAAAATTAGTCCCATCTTACGAAACTGGCTTTAAAATTCTCTCCAGGGGCTATAGAGATGGCCTAGCAGATGAGACACTGCACTTGTTCTTCTGGAAATCTTGGGTTCTATTCCTAGTACCCATATCATAAATCATGCATTTGGAAGGCATCTAAATGCCTTAGTTGACCTGGGACTACATGCATACAGACTACATATATGTAGTCTCAATTATACACACAAAATCAACAAGTTTTTTTTTAATTGAAATAAATTTTCTTCATGAGGCAAGGCTGAAATTTTTGTTTGTTTGATCTTTGTTTTGCATGACAATATTGTAAATCACTTTGCAAACCACATTGGCCTTGAACTCACTAGATTTATCTGCCTTTGCTTCCTAAATACTGGGATGCAAGGTACATAATGATGAGCCAGCTATTTGTGTTTTAATGAGAAATCATTGATAGACTAAAACTTCGATAACTTTTTGGTTGTTCAGTTTTTGAGGGGTTTTGAGACAAGATTTCACAGAGCCTAAGCTAGTCTTGTACTTATGGCCTTCAAGCTCTGTCCCTGCTTTTCTGCAAGGCTGATATATATATATATATATATATATATATATATATATATGTATATATATATATATATATATATATATTTAATGCTCTCATTGTTATTTGATATGTTTGCAATCCCATGTTTTATACTTCATGCCTTGCTGTTTTGTATTTAAATACAACTATTTATTTTGTTTTCTAGACAGCTTATCTCTGTGTAATGATGGCTGTCCTAGAACTCACTTTGTAAACCATGCCTCTGCCTCCCAAGTATTGGAATTAAAGGCATGTGCTGCCACCACCACATGGCTAATTAAAAATTTTTTTTTTGACAGTTTCTTAAAAGCAATCCTGTGATTGGTTGTGGTTTGTGGGGCCAAAAGACACAATGATTTTTTTTCAGACAGTGCATTTGGGGATGGATTTTCTTTAGCTAATGTCAATTTGTCAAGTTCACTCGAAATGACAAAAAGAAGCCAGATGGGCTGCTCGGCACTGTACTAGAATCCTAGCACTAGAGACTCATGAGGGAAGTCAATTCTTTGTTCTAGGATAGACAGGGATAGGTAAAGTAACTGTTTCTTTATTTTAAAAAAATGATTTGAGTTGAATGCGGATCAGTGGTAAAGCACTTGTCTAGCATGAGCCAGGACCGGAATCAAACCTGAGTTCAAACCACCACAGTCAAAAATAAAGGAGCTCATCAACCCATATAATTCTTGCCTAATTTGATTGTTGAAATGTCTAATACTAGCATGTAGACTAGACTGTATAGAATCCTCTGACTCTTTTTCTGAAGTGATGAAACTTAAGGTTCTTACCAACCAGACTGACATTATGCAGTATTTGAAAGGCAAATGTTTGCATGGCAACGCACTAGACAATAAGGTCAAATCAGACTGGCTAGTGTACAATTTTAGAATCTTAGATTGAGTTGTTCAGCCTGGACTATAGCCAGCTCTGGGCTATACTGTCTCAACAAAATCAAATGAGCTACTAGAAAGATAGGACCCCACATTACCCACCCCGAAAAACAGACCCAGTGCATTCTATAATCCAAAGTAGTATGACATGGCTAGGATCCCCAAACAAGACTCTTAATCTATGAAAATTCACAAATTCTCAGTCTTAGCCAAGAAAGATGCATTTGTTGAAGGTAGAATGTGGGTAAGTTGGGCATAAATAGTTTTACTGTCTCTGAAAAGTTTTTTTCAGTTAAAAAAAAAAAGTAAAGTAGTATCCTTTTGCCATAAGAGATGGAACTTAGATTATTCCTCATGGATTCACCTTTCTAAGGGGAATGGGCTCCAGAGTAACAAATGTTGGAACTGGATGGGACAGTGGTGAATGGTAGTAAGTGTGAGAGGTCCCACATGTGGCTAGGATTGCAGAGTTTGCCTTTGAGACCACCACATAGTAACAGATAGGAGTAAACCCAAGTCGCCATCAAGGTTGGAATGGTGACAGATGCTCACTGGGAGGAGTAGAAAGTTTGATAAGAAAGACTCTGAACATGTATTTTCTCCTATACCCTTTTCTAGAATTATCTATCTTCCTAAGGTTTCCTCAGAATGAGCCTCCAGAATCCACCCACACTCAAGAAGCTGGCAGCACAAAGCCTGGTGAACAATGAGACCCGGGCCATCTCCATAGTGCAGGACCTGCCACTGTCAGTCTTTCCCATACTCCTCAAAGAGGCCAACACTCTTAGAAGAGCAAAGCTTGTTAAGGCCCTGGTGGCAGACTGGCCCTACCCTTGCCTTCCTGCTGGGTCGCTGATGAAAAATCCCAACTTGGAGACCTACCAGGCTATACTGGATGGAGTAGACACATGGTTGCAAAGGGGGTTTAGCCCGAGGTAAGCAAAAGTCAATGTCAAAACGGCCCGTGCTTGGGTACATGGAAGAAAATCTGGACTCAGGGAATATGGCCTTAAAGGTGGTTGAGAAGCTCTGGGTGGTATATTGAAGTGCCTCAGGCACCTAGATCAATTATCTATGAGATACTTCTTGGAGCAGATGTAGCCACAAGAGAGTGCTTCTGTCTGGTTCTCTACCAGTTAACAAAAATAGGAGCTGGCAGAAGTCCAGAGCTACTGATTGCAAGGAAACCAGACAGATCTTCAGGTGCATCTCAGGTACAGAGTTCATGCTTTACAAGCTTGATGCTCTGTATTGGACCAGTATTGAAAACCATGAACATGTAGAAAACAGAACAGAGCAGAAAAAAGATCCATCAAAGATGTAGAAAAAGTTTTGGGTTTCAACACATCTTCTGACCCTTTTCTTTTTATTCACAGAGGGAAGAACCTTCAACTGGTTGATTTGAGGAATGTGCATCGTGGTTTGTGGATGAGAGAGAATAAAGACAACTCAAAGAATCAGGCCAAGAAGGATCTTCCTAAAGAGAGGCAGCTTTTGAAGGTTGTTACTGAACTTCAGCTCCCCCCGGATGAACAGCAAACACGGTTGTTGCAGTGGGTGGAGAAGAGACAGAATTCCCTGGAGCTGCAGTGTGTGAAGCTCAATATTGGGCCAATAGCATTCTACAAGTTCAGGAAGGTCTTAAAAATGTTAAAGCCAGAGTCCATCAATGAACTGGAACTAAATACAGTGAGCAATCTCTCCACACTAGCAAATTTGGTACCTTTCATCAGCAGGCTGAGTAATCTTGAAAAAGTCATAGTGTCACGGTTCTTCAAAAGCAGAATTACCACTGACAGGGACGAGAAGTTTATCACCAAGATCATTTCTCTGTTCTCAAAACTCAACTGTCTCAAGCATCTCAACATTCACGATGTCTACTTCCTCAGTGACCATATGAAACTCTTGCTTAGGTAAGAAAGAATGAAGAGCAGTTTCTGCTGCCAGAGCAAAGGTTTCTGTTTTGCATTAGAGAATAGTGGGACCTGTTATCTGCAGACCAGTGTGCATTTTACAAAGAATATGCAAGGATAACCTCATTCTATGCGAACTGAGGGCCAGCATGACTACTCAAAAGCTGAGCAATGAATTGGGGTAAATTGTATAGACAGAGCTGCCATGGTAGAAGGCTAGCATTGTGGGTTAGATCTAGGGAGAGGTGGGTTGCTGTCCTCCATAGCAATTCTGTCTCATCTAGTTTGGAGGAACAGGACAGTGCATAGGGAGGGCTCAGTCAGACATTCAGTTTTCTAGGTGATCCTTGAATTTGAGAGAAGAACACAATGTAGCTTGTCCCTAACTCCCAAACAATGTTAAGTGTTATTAAGAACAGCACCTTCCTTACTAAGTGGACAGGAAATGAGAAGGTTGGGGTTGTGAGTCAGGAATGAGTAGTGAGCAGGTTCAGACATTGAGAGTTATAATTCTTCGGGATGCCCCATCACATCTGTATTCTTCCTATGGGTCCTCTAGCCTAATGGGCCCATAGCAACTCTGGGGGTTTCTGCTTGTCACTGAATAAGAAAGGTAGCTGTGGAATGAGTCAGTTCCACTATGAAGGTGACACCCTAGGACAAGAGTACACTGTTTTGAGGAAGACTCCAGAGGACTGTACTGTGTGCTCACTGCTATCCCATGGCCACAGGCATCCTGGCTATGTGGTTCCCTCTACCTCTAGAACTAAGCTCACCACTATGCTTCAAAGTAAATTTTATTCTCTTCATAGGTGCCTGAAGACCTCCTTGGAGTCCTTGTCCATCTCTCTCTGCGAGTTCTCACAGTCAGACTTGGATTCCTTCGCCCAGTGGAGTCACTGTCAGCTTAAACATCTGTACTTGAGAGGTGTCAATGTAAAGGATTTGAATTTTATGCCTCTCAAATTTTTCTTAGAGAGTGTTGCAGACACTCTGCAGATCCTGGAATTAGAAGACTGTAGGATGGAGGACGATGACCTCAGGGTCCTTCTCCCTGCCGTGAGCCAATGCTCCTTGCTCACTCGCATTAATTTCTTGGACAATGACTTCTCCACCAATTTCTTGAAAGTCCTTCTGCACCAAACTGCCAGCCTGAGCCAGCTGACCAAGGAACTATACCCTGCTCCTAAAGAGGTCTATAATCGTTATGGTTATGTCAATGTAGAGGAATTCTCGCAGCGTTGTGCTGCGCTCAAGAACACAGTCGTAAATTTAAAGGACTCCAAGTCAGTCTGCTTTGGTAGCAATGCCTGTTATGACTGTGGTGAGCGCTATTTCTATAAATTGGAGACCACACTTTGTGATTGCGAGCCAGAAATAAGAGAATATTTTTTCTAGGTTCTAATAAATAAGTGCATAGATACAGGTATATCATCCGGAGGTCTCAGAACACATGGTTTAGGACATTGCTCAGTGGGATGGAAACAATTATGTGCAGTGGGAATACAAAATGGGGGTTGACATTGAGCAAATTGGACCAGCAAGTTTACGTGGCTTGTAGAGACACTAAGAGTCCTATATTTCCAAATGGAGCTCCTGTCAGGACTGGCTCTTCAGGGGCTCTCTTGTGCATACAAAGTTAAGGTTAAATCCTGAGAACCTGATATTCTCGTTATTAATCTGGTCCCCATATTAATCTGGTCCTCAAGATCATGGTCAGGACAGTCCTTTAACTATACAGAGAAATGAAAAGATTCGGTCTTGTCTCTAAGCTCTTTTTGGCCAAGTTCTCTCAATATCTAAGTGAACAGAAGTTAATCTAACATTGTCTTCCACTTGTGTATACCCAGTGGGTTATATGCCATGTTTGAAAAGTAGTTATGTATGCAAAGCTAAGGTTTGAGGGAGGGAGCTTTGGTAATTGTGAAGCAGATTGTAATTCAGGGTATGCAGGCTAGCAGGAGCTGTGGGGACATCAAAACTCTGGTCCCCTGCACATAAAGACCTCCAGGAGATAGACCAGGGTATCTGTGCACAAGCCCTCATGACTCTAGTCCTTTATTATGTATCATTTACAATACATAACAATATTAAAGCCCCAGGTGTGCCTGAGAGTCTTAGTGACCAAAGTCCTGGGATAGCTACCGCACCCTTTGGGGAAACAATCACTGTTATCCACACAAGGATTCTTCAAGGTCAAAGTACTTCTATGAAACAGCTGCTCATTTTAATGTCTACCCAAATACAATGACTGCTAAATTCCTAAAACACCAGGGGGTCTCATTTGCATTAAGTATAGTTATAGGCCTTTTGGGGCTAATTCTAACCAGGGTCTTTTTGTCAGCCTCTCACCTGGGACCCCAACTTCATGTGCTACCATGGTTCTTCAGGATAGTAGAGTGACTCAAGCAGAAACAGGGCCATGAGGACATTCCCTTCAGAGGAATCATGTCTTCCCTCCTGTCTGTTTTATCCCTTCCAGGTCCAGCTTGGCCTAAGGGCTTAGATCTGGGACACTGAGCCTCTCATAGCTGATAAATCTTGCTCCTAATCTAACAGATAAAATAATTACTATGTTTGAAAATGGTTTCTTGTAGCCCAGTCAGGTCTTTCTCCTCCCAGACTGCTACTGGGGCTAAGTGTCAGCAACCCCCAGTCAATGCTCATGGGGTGGGGCATGAATGTGCTCTCCCCTTCACCCTTCTCTAATCCTTTTGACCTGGATGACACATATGAAGCAATCTCTCCTAGCCTTTTTAGAACCTGAACTGTATGGGGATTCAGGATGATTCAGGATAGCCACTTTTACAAAAGGGTATGTAGGGTCCAAAAACTCTTGGATGTTTGGATTTTAAAAAAAGAGTCATAGTGGCAAATAACCTGCAATTCCTTTATTTGTGAGGGCAAGGCCCCAGAATCCTAAAGCTCAAGGTCATCTTCAGCTATACTGCCTGATTAACTGCTTGCTTTAGAACCTTGATAACCAACCTTATAGCAAAACTATACACACAAAATTAAGCAGGCAAGCAAAAATAAGTAAATTTTCTCGAGAAGGCAATAAGGATTTTCAGAAGCTCTGAAAGCTTCTGAAGCTCCTGGAGATTTGTCATGTATGCAGACCCCAAATGAGTGCAAAATTAAGTATAGAATTGGGGACATTGTCACGTGACATTCAGGTTCAGGTTTGTTTTTGAATTTTCACAAAGGGAACTCTGATCTAGGCACTGATAAAAACGGAATATTATTGTTTGGCTCTCAAGCATCCAATCAGATGGTAGCTATTGGTTTTGGGATAGAGCTTGGAGGAAGAGATGTGAGAAAAAGGATTATTACTACTTTAGAGTCAGAAAAGGGCCTGAGTGAGGATCCTGAAGCCCTGAATGATGTCTGCCTTACCGGGTTTAACATCTTTTCAGCGGCTCTCCTATCTAGTAAGTAACTTCCCTCCATTGCTCCAGTCCATCATATAGAGAGGTGCAGACACATGATGACATAGGAAATTGTGAATTGTGTCTGCGGGTGAACTGAAGACATTGGCCTTGATTCTGAATGAATCTTTGATATGTTTTTTGAAGCAGTCTCATTGTGTGGCCATAGCTGTCCTGAGATTCTCTATGTAGATAGACCAAGCTGCCTCAAACTCGTTGGGATCTTCCTGCTTCTTCTGCGAGGATGGAATTAAAGCTGTGTGCCATCACTGCCCTGTAAAGAAAATTTGGGACTCATCTCATATGACTATGGCTATTTTGCTTGTTTGTTTATTTTTAAGTATATGGATTTTTGTTTGTTCTTTACAGCCTTATGCATGTTTTATGAAGGAAATTAATCCTGCCTTTGTAACATCTACATGTAAAGAACTACCAGTCTATTTTAATGGAATATTTCACATTCTTTCTCATCAGAAATTCTGTACCAACCTAACTAATAAAAGCAGAAATATCTTACACAAACCCCATATAATTTAATTTAAGGGTCTTTATAAAACAAAAATATGTAGGAAAGTTGAGAACAGGCCCCACGTGCCTTTAGTGTCAGCACTTCACGTGCAGAAGCAAAGATCTCTAAGGTAGAGGACGAGCTGGTCTATGAAGAGAGTTCCTGGACAGCCAGGCTACACAGAGAAATGTAGTCACAAGTTTCTCTGTGCTGCCTAGCTTGTCCTAAGAATAACTTTACATTTTAAACATCTTTTCTTGGCTTTTTTTCAGTAAAGGTCTCTCTCTGTATATAGTCCTATATACAGAGGACTAGAAGACAGCCTTGACCTCACAAATCTGCTGTTCACACCTACAGAATGCTGTGATCAAAGTCATGTGCCAATATATCTTGCTCAATTTTTTATATAGATTTATTTGTTTATAATCAAATGAGATTAAAAGTGAGATAGAAAATGGAGTCACTCCAGGGAAATTAGGCCTGTTCTCAGTCTGAAGCACAGACAGGTCCCCCTGACTCTGCCTTATCATTGATGAGCTTGAAGGAGCACACTATTAGTGTGTGAATTCACATCCTGAATGCCTCAGTTTTAATCAGGGGTTTTATGAGTTTGTGTTTTATTGAGATAAGGTCTCCTGTATCACAGAATGGCCATGAAGTTGACTTGAAGCTGAGGATAGCTTTGAACGTCGCCACTCCATCCTGTACTTGTCAAGTGCTTTGATGACAGATGTAAACCACTCAGCCTGTACCTTAGATAGATAGGGGTGTTTATTGCTAAGAAGAGATGCCATAAACATGACAACTCTTATAAAGGAAAATATTTAATCAAGGTGGCACTCTCATAGTTTCAGAGATTCACTCCATTATTGTCATGGTGGGACATTGAAGCATGCATGCAGATATGGTGTTGGAGAAGTAGCTGAGAGTCCTACATCTTTCAGGAAACAGGAAGTAGACTGTGGCACCGAGTAATTCTTAAAGAGGAGAGCTCAAAGCATGCCCCTACAGTGACACACTTTCTTCAACAAGACCACAACCACTTCGATAAGGCCACACCTCCCTGTAGTGACATCCCTTAAGCTTATGGGGCCAATTACATTCAAACTACCACAGACCAGGTCTTTTATTTCTCTGGATCCAACCAAGGCCTCCTACATGCTAGGGAAGCACCTACCCTACTCAGCCACATTCCCAGTCTACAACCGTAGATTCCAGTGCTTACTCCTCCTATTCCTACCCTATAAGAAAATGAGTTTGAAATGGCCTGTGTAGTATATTCTCACTTGTCTGGCTTTTGTGGGTTTTACAGAAACTTGATGGAGTAAATTTCTCTTAAAATATACCAATCCAAGATTAATATTTTATTGAAATATAAATTAACACTCATGATACAGGTAACAGCTTATATAAACACTTGAGCAATAGGATGATCCAGTCTCTCAAGAAGTCAGGAACAAACGGGGGCCCTCAAGATCCCAGCAGCCCCTCTTGAATGGGGTTGGCCACACCCCTTCAGGAGCACAGGACCCTAGACAAGTGTCTTCTGACCTTATCAGCTGACACCTGAATCCCACCACAGAAACTGGGTATGTTTCTTCTTCTTTAGTTACTAGGTTTAACCATGTAGCCCAGGACAAGCTTGAATTCCAGATTCTCCTAACTCAGCCTCCAGAGTTTGGTGCTCCCCTAACTCCAGCTACACCCAGACATTCTGATGCATGCTCCCCTAATCTGCTCCTGTAGCTTTCATACTGTCTGAGAATACAGAGGAGCTCTCAGTACTCACGCTATTCCTATTCAATACCCCAGACCCCAGTTTGACTCCATTCTTGGGATCTTTCCTTCTATTCTTTGCTTGGGTACCAACTGCATGGTGCTGAGGACAGTATCAAGAGCAACCAATGTGCTAGGCAGGAGCTCTTTGACCTCATATGGTAGTGAAACCTGCTAATCTCGGTACCTAGGAGGCACAGTACTTAGATCTCCTATGGTCAAGGCCTTTGTAGTCTACATAAAGGGGGTCATCCAAAAAAAACAAAACAACAGAAGAGGACATCCACTTTCTCAGAGAGACAGCCCCAAAGCTCACTTGTAATTCTTAGGATCCTTCATCCTGCAATATAGATAGGACTCTCCTTTCATGCCTACAGAAGAGATAGGTTCCTTCGGCCATTGCTACAGGCCTATGAACAGTGCTGCTCACCTAGAGCGAAGATTGTCAAGAAGCTCCGTCCTGCCCTTTGACACCGTTCTCACTAAGACCCAAACTTGCCAGGACCTCCCAATTCTACCCCACCCCATCTTGATTGGGTAACATCACCTTGCAAGATTAAACAACCATAATCATCTCAAATCCAAACATCAGCTTTTCTTAAAAGTCTCATTTATCTTTATTCGCATTGAAAATAATTAATAGATTTAATCTAGAGACTATAAAAAAAATGTTCCCTGTGTCACTTGAGTTGGTCTTAACCTTGGATATTGGATGGGAATGAATTGGTTTTGTTTGGTGTTCCTGAATAACCATATATGGACCATATGCCTGGACAATGAAACCAGCAAGTGAACGCAACCTCCATCACTGTAGAAGGATTCTGACACTCTGGCTCTTAAGGAGCATTAGAATAGCAGGTCCCCTGACTACTCACTCTCTTCTAATTCCTAAGATGAAGGATTAGTTTTCTCACTCCCCACCTTGGAGACCTTGATGGTCCATGGAACTGATAACATCAAATGTACTATCGTTAAATAACAGATATTAGGGATATGGTACATTCAGGAGTATGATTATGAGCCACTCCATGAGCATGGACTGGGTACTATTGACGTGTGGCCTTAGCATGCAGTGTTGCCTGCGATAGGCTTCATCTACTTGTTGTTTTAGACAGAAAGTCAGATTATGGAACATTGGGGTGGCTCAGTGGTTGAGAGTTTGCCATACAAGCCCAAAGACTTTAGTGTGATCCCCAGAATCTCCTGTGGAAAAAGAATTTGAGCCTTGAAAGTTAGCTTCTGAAACCAAACATGGGGGCAAGTGCCTTTAATCCCAGCATGGGGGAAGCAGGAACATGTGGATTTATATGACTTTGAACCTAGTCTAGTGTACCTAATGATTTCTAGCATAGCCAGAGCTTTGTGGTAAGACCAGGTCTGAGAGAAAGAGATAGATAGATGGATGGATGGATGGATGGATGGATGGATGGATGGATGGATGGATGGATGGATGGATGGGTGAGTGGGTGAGTGTGTGGGTGGATATATGGACGGATGGATGGACAGATGGATGGATAGAGAGAGAGAGAGAGACAAAAACAGAGCTAGAGAAAGAGCGGTAGTTTTTTCTGACCTCTCCATTGTTACAGTGGCATAGAGGTGCTTATGTGCAGACTGACATTCATACTCAGTCAAAGAAAAAGCGTGTCCTGAAAACATGGATATGAAGGTCTAGTGTCAGAAGGGCCTTGAGATGGCAAAGGCTGAAAAGGGCTTTTTGAAGTTAATGCTGGCATTTCTCCAGTACAGAATATAACTTTGCATTCCAAAGGTACTTGAAGCCTTCCTTCCACATGGAGGATGGATCTGGAATCAACGTATTCTGCCATGCATGACAATTATTAACCACTGAGATGAAACCTGAGCCCGCCGTCACAAATATGCAGAATCCTCCAGCTTTATCTTTTGCTCTGGAGAGCATACATGTGCATCATCAGTACACCTGCCCCTTTTTATGTTTTGGCATATTAATCACAGTTTCTTTAGCAACATCTGTAGTGGTTCATTTACTATTCTAGACAATTATTTTTTTAAATATTTTATTTTTATTTATCTGTAAGTATGTATATGAGTGCACGTGTGTGATGGGTTGTAGATGTAGAAGACAGCAAATATACCCAGAGACCGGAAATGAAGGTCAGATGACCTAGAACTGTTCCAAGTGTTTCAGGGTGCTGAAGTCAAACACTGGATTCTAGAAAGAGCAGGAAGCACCCTTACCCTCTGTGCCATCTCTCCAAAATAATCTCTCTAGCTTTTTGACTGGGGTTTCATGAAGCTGAACAGTACCAAATCTCTAAAAGCAGGAAACTTGGGTAATTTGGGTTACTATGAAAGTCCTAAAATGCAGAAGGTGTTGAGACAGAAGACTACTAGAGTATTTAAACATAGTAACTGTAATGAACAACTATGTGACTGACAATTAGCTGACGCAATATATTAAAAAGAACACAATGCTCTTTCTTGAAAACGTGTTTTATTGAAACCTATGTGTTGGGCTTCTCACCAGGCCTTTAACAATGATTCTGGGGCCTGGTGTAACTTCCAGAACCTGGCTCGAGTTTGGCGACTAGTCTGTGACCATAACGTCCTCATATGAGTGACTCAGCACAGCCCACCCAAAGATCACCTCCACCTAATTATTGCTGTTGTAACACAATTATCATTGGCACTAATCTCTCATCCATCTTCCACCCAAGACTCCTGCCTCCCCCTTACCTAAGCCTATACAACTCTCCAGCCTGATGCAATAAAGTGAGATCCTGCTTTGACAAGACTCCCCGCTCAGTGTGCTTCTCTCTGGTGGCTAGGGGAGGTCTGGACCACTGACACTCATTTCACTCAGCCCCAGGGAGTGAGCGCTGGGCTAGTTCTGCCCGTGAAAGCAGCAGACTGGTGCCCATGTGAGGAACTCTTTGTCCTCTGTGGAAGAACACTGATGGGCAACTGGACTGTGGGTGAGTGTACCCCCATAAAATATGGGGGCAGTCTTCCTCTAAGCCAAACCCTGCCTTAATCTTTCTGATGCTCAGGCACTCCAGACAAGGACATATCGTCTCAGAGTTGCCCAGTGTCTTCCTAAAGGCAGCCTGTTTGACTGAGACACCTGAGAGATGCTGGAGACCCTAAATGATAAAACACATATTGAAAAAGGGGAGACCCCTCCTCTGGGAGCTGTCCCAACTGTTACTGTCTTGAGCAGCTGCTTTTCACCTTGGTCCCCGAGGAGAAAAAGTCATAGCTTACCCTGGGGAAAAATGGGGGAGAGAGGAAGGAGGCACATGGGAAAGAGAACGACAGGCACAGCCTCCTCCTTTCCCGAAGCCCCCGACTGGCTCATCTAGTTCACTTTACCCGTCCCTTGATCCTTTTGACAATGTCCTGTGGCCTTGGAAGGGCCATTCCCCACCAGACCCTCCAGCTAATCCTTTCCAGGCTCCCTCAGGGGCCCTGCCCTATCAGAGGAGGGGCACACCTGGAGGAGAGGCCACTGGTCTCTTCCCAGTTAACTTTAATCCTGGTGGCAACTGGGCAAACAGCTGGTACCCCTGGAAGTCCCAGGACCTTAAAGAGTTTTTTTTTGTTTGTTTTGTTTTGTTTTGTTTTGTTTTGGTTTTGGTTTTTGTTTTGTTTTGTTTTGTTTTAAATAAGTCTGTCTCTCCGGGACAGACCAAATTCACCCTGGGTGGAGACTATTCTCCAGGGCCTGGCCCATCACTCATGTACCACTCGGGATTGGAAGGATCTTACCAGGGTTGTGCTTTCAAGCCCTTTGTACCTGAAATAGAATGCCTTCTTTCAAGATGAGTGCTGGATTCCATGCTAATCCCCCCCTACCCCACACTCCCGTTCCTACTACAATTGGAATGCTTGCTGACCAGTTCTCCACAGACATCCACCAGGCAGCCATCCTGCTCCTTGTCAGAGTGAAGTATGGATACTGGGTTTGGCTGCCTGGAAGAGGAAGGCTGGAGGAAGTTCCCACTAAAACCCCAATCTCAGGAATTACCCAGGAGGCCAATGAAGATTTAGCCACCCTTAAAAAAAAGGGGTGGTTAAAAAACGCCTGCAACAAAAATATCCCCCCTGGTAAGCCACGTGAAAAGTTCATCATAATGCATGTTTGGAATGGCTTGGATATCGATCATAAACTGGCTGGCACAGGGCTAAGGGACCGAGACATGGGTAGATGGATTATTGCTTCTAAGGATGTGGGCTACACTACACATCAGGTGAGAGTCATAGCCACCTCTCTACAGGTGGCCCACAGAAAGAAATGGCCACTCTAGTCAATGCCCTGCAGCAAGTTTCGACTGGGGGAGGGGGACGGGGAGCGAACTTGCTTCAGGTGTAGGGAGGCAGGGCACTTTAAGAGAGTTCCCTAACCATGCTAAGGGCACCTGACTGGCCTCCCCCTGACCAGGCATACCGGCCCTCATTCATTCCATGCAGAAAAGGGTTCCATTGGGCTAAAGACTGTAAATCAAAATTTAACTTCCAGGGAGAGCCTTTAAACTCCACCAGGGGCAATCCCCAGCCCCATTAACTAAGGGGAAGAGGGCAGTCAGGGCACACTGGACCACACCTTTGGTGTCTGAATTGAGGCCAAAGATGTCCCTCATGATTGGAGATATGACTTTTAGGTTTATTAGAGACACTGGGGCTGACCCCACGGTCAATAGTTAGGAGGAGGCTTCCCCTTCTTGACATCTCATCCCTGGGCCACCAGTGCTCAGTGTGGGCAGGCATTCCACATCATGGAAGACAGCCCCTTGGCTGCCTTGGAATGACTCTGATGGTAATCGCGGGGAAGTGCGCCCTCTAGTGTCCCCGGGATAACTAACAACCTCCTTGGCCAGGATATTTTGGGAGAAGCTGAAGAAGCATCCATAACCACTGATAATAAACCTCTGTATCAAGATTTACTTGACGCGGAGGAATACAAACAACAATTTGAACAAGGACAAGCTGCCCACCTCAATTACAGAAATAATTCACATTTTGAAAATCTTAGACAAGACTTCTCCCGGGTTCACCCCCAATCCTATGGGCCACTGCTCACTCCTGGTGCCAAAAATCCGATGGATACCTGGGGAACGTGTATGGGTGGAGCAATGGCCTTTACCCTCTTTTAAAATTACAACAGCTGGATCCCCGGATACCACCCATTCCTAACAATTATCATTTAACCATTATTGATATTAAGGATTGCTTTTTTTTCTCTATCCCACTGCACCCAGATGATACGGAAAAGTCTGCATTTTATTTGCCCTCAGTTAATTTTCGAGGTCTAGACCAGAGACTTAGGTGGATGGTGTTACCCCAGGGGATGGCTAACAGTCCTCCAATTTGTCAATATTTTATGTCACATATTTTATCTCCTTAATGAAACACCCCAACATTTTGTTGGACCACCCTAACTGCATTGTCTCACCTTGGGATTTGCTCTCCTTGAAGAATGGATGAGAGGATGGGATGTGGGGAGCTGACAGAGAAATGGGAGGAACTGGGAGGAAGGAAGGGAGGGGAAGCAGTGGTAGATATGGAAAAAACTTTTTAAATAAACAGTAAATACAGGTTGTAGTTATTCATTTATAACAATCATTTTATTATCATATTTAGTGTGGTTTTAAGTTCAAACAGATATATTTTAAATAGATATATAGTTTTCAAACACGTCTGAAACCTACAAAATATGACACTTAAAGCGTTTTAATAACAAGGCTTTTCAAAAGAGTAAGACATGTTTTTACCTGGCAGCATCAATTTGCTTCAAAATAGGATGACTGGCATTTAAGGACCTTCATATACAGTTTGCTTTCACGGTGGCTAAATTAGACATGGAACAAAAAACCACCCTTGCCTCAACAGCTCACAGTATGCTCTCCAAATTGGACAAGCTGGATAAAAAACAGGCAAGTACCAAAATTTGTCAGGACAAGGTAAGACAGACCTATAAAATTTTCTGATTCACAGAATGTCTTTTAGGTATTGTAGACTCACAGCCCTAAAATGGATGTCCAACATTGCAGCGCCACCTTGGGGTGACTGTTCAGGAAACCAAATGTCTCTGTCATTTCTACAGTTTGGAAGTTGCTAGAGCTTCACTTCCTATTTACTTAGGAAATATTATATCCTTCTTGGGTCTCTGATGGAGTTGAAAATTAGGCAGTTATACTTGGAGCTTTTATTAGTTATGATAGAAAGTAAATTAGAAACAAAACATTAGATTCACCAAGAAAAAATAAATAGTGGACTTTGTCTCTGAATTTTCCAGATAAAAAATCATCTGGGCATTGTGAATATATTCCTTCCTTTATAATTGTTATTATTGTATAGACTTTTACTGGGCTAGTCTTAAATTTTCTTTTCCTTTTTATTTATACAAATAGGGAGACATGGTTCAGGAGAGTTGTTTTCACTGCGTTCTACTGTGCTAACAAATATAAACCTTAAACCCAAGGGAGCAGTCAGTAACTGGCCGACCAGAATTAGCCCTCCGTACACTGGCGGGTAAAAAAAGTCATATAATGATGGCCAGAAAAAGATAAAGAGGGACTTGAGATTTCATGGAATGTTTTGAGCCAACCATTCCTTCACCATTCCTTGGATTTACCATATCTTTATCTCAATTTCTGACTCCTTAGTTTTTATTATTACTAGAAGAATTAAGGTACATTTATTATTAATGGTGCAACATAGGCAGAAAGCCCTGGTGCTGGAGAAGGAGCAGAGAGTCCAACATCTCACCTGTGGGCAACAGGCAGCAGTCTGAATGGGACACTGAGCAAACATTGAACATGAGCAGTGTAGACTTCAAAGATAACCTGCACGGTAACACCAAAATAGCCAGACACCTCTAATAGTGCCAACTCCTATGGGCTTATGGAGTCAATTTTATTTAAACGACTACATGAAGCCAATCACTATCATTTGTCATGAGGTCATACCACATTTTCCTATCTCCTCATCCTTGCTGTGTTAGAGATCCTAGGACGAGCATTTGAGCCCTGGAGGGCACAAGACAAAAGAAGCATAATGAATGAATATTTTCTGAAAACTCACCGCTGCCCCACCTTCCTGACACAGCACTTTTCCCGGTCCTCAGTGTTTCACACCCTGAAAATGGCACTCACCCCAGTGTCAGCCATTTTCTGTCTACTCAATCCTAAACCTCTCAAATCATACTTCCCACTGTGGGGAGTTAAAACCTGACAGAGGCGCCAAATGGAAAAAGCCGTTTCCTGTTCACAGAGTTATTAGAACAGAGCTCCCCAGGGAACCTGGGCAGGTGTGGAGGATCCTCTCCAGCTCAGGATCCGCTCTTCTGTCAAGTTTCTTTCCCATCAGGGAAAACAGAACCTCAAGGAAAACACAAACCCACCAGATCTAACACAGCCAGTTGTCTTTCTAGCAGGACAGCACTCAGGAAGCCCCCTGCCACAGTTTAGCCACTGACTGATGACTGGTCACTAAAACAATTTAGCTTTCGACCCAGTTAAGGTGGAAAATCACCCTTATGAAGAATATCTAATGAGCTCACCATTATAAAATCTGCAGGTCTGACAGGCCACAGGTGCCCACTAATCCCTAATGTAACAGGCTTTACTGTGTGATGGTTGCAGACACAGCTCTCTGTATTTCCTTACGTGAACAACTGTCTCATATGCTCACTGGAAGAGGAGATGCTGCTTGGTTGATAGTGCTGGCCTTCCCAGAGCTCAGAATGTAGAGGCAGGTGGATCTCTAGAGTTGCAACTAGCCTGTACAGAGCTATTTCTAGGACAGTCAAGGCCACAAAAATCCTGTCTCCAAAAACATAATACTAGATACCATTCATAAATATATGCTGAGGTTATTTGTGTTTTGATATCTTGGAAATGAAATAATTCACATACTACTCCTCTATGTCTGTCAACATATGTAAAACCCTGTACATGTTCATATTCATCTGCACCCAATGATGTTTGTGGAAATTTATCATCTTGCCATGGCAATATTTAAAATGACTCACCGTGAACAGTTATTTTTGCATAGTTCCAGGTCCTAAATGTACTTGGGGTGGAAATTTTTGAAGACTTTCATGATAATCTCCACAGGAAACAAATAATCATTATCTGATGAAGTTCAGCTGAACAGAATCTTGTCCGTACTGCTCCCTATTGCAGTAATTCTCACTTGCAATATACCATACAAAGTATTAATATTTATTGAAAGGTGTTTTAACACTCACAGATACAAACTGAACCTTAGTGCATTTCTTGAAGTTAGGGGTGTCCCATGACGGTGTTGCTGATCCAGTTTCCAAGAAGGCAGGAACAAAACATGGGCTGTTCAAGATGCCAGCAAATATACTCATTTGGGTGGTGTATATGTGTGTGTATGTGTATAGGTTCTAGTGTGCAATGGAAATCATATAGAAGTTAAATTACTTTTTCTTTGAGTTCATATCAAATATTTTTTTACTTTCTTACTTTATATGTCCTGTAATTCACTGTGTATATGTTTTTGTTGCCAACTCACAAGATCTACATGTCTTTGCAATACCACAACTGTCAGAAGAGCTGTGGCTGAGCACAATGAGAGCCAAAGATGAAGTTCTCAGCATCATAAAACAAGGAACAAAGGAAAGAATGGCAATGAAAATCCCAAGTAGCCAGCCAGACAGTGCCTGTGGTTTTGAGTAAGAACACATTTCAGTCTGGTGGCTCTGTATTCCTAGACAACATTGAATGTAGAAAGTGCAGCTCGGCTACATCATTACCCACTGACAAGTGGATAAGCAGAAGCCCCTCCTGGTCCACAGCTAACTAAGAGGTGAGTGGCACCCAGACCCTCATGCCAAGTGGAGGCTGTGGTCTCTGAACCCTAGCCTGGGGACACTGACCTGGCACCCCATCTACACCCAACCCTGCCCTAAACCAAAGAAACCTGGGAAAACACCCCAGCCCAAGCCCCAGGAAAACACAGCTCTAGGGACATCCAATGGGCCAAACCATGCAAACCTCAACCTACATCATTACCCACCCACAACTGGATAACCAGAACCCCCTCCTGGTCCACAGCTAACTAAGAGACCCCAGGCTCACAACTGATTAAGAAAAGACAAAGCAAGCAATGGGCACACACCAATGCAAGAATAAATATAAGAATATAAAGAACAACATGACACCCCCAGAAGAGGCTGATGGCTCTATAACATCAAGATCCGAGCATAACAATGAAGAGGAAATATAAGGATATGCATTAAAAACAACTGTATGATGATAATAGAAGCTATAAAAAATTTTTCTTAAAGAAATGGAAGAAAATACAAACAAAAAAATGGAAGAGATGAAAAAAATCCCTGAAAGAAAATAAAACCAAGAAAAAGAAAACAAACGGGTGAAAGAAACAATCCAGGAATTAAAAATTGAAATAGAAGCAGTAAAGAGGAAAAACAAGACAAAGCTGGAAACAGAAAAGCTGAAGAAACGAACGGGAACCACAGATATAAACATAAACAACAGAATGCAAGAGACAGAAGAGAGAATCTCTGGAGTGGAAGATTCAATAGTAGAAATAGATACGTCAGTTAAAGGAAACACTAAAAACAAAAAAGTCATAACACAAAATGTCCAGGAAATCTGGGACACCATGAAAAGAACAAATCTGAAACTAATTGGAATCGAAGGAGAAGAATGCCAGCTCAAAGGAACAGCAAATATATTTAACAAAATCATAGAAGAAAACTTTTTCAACCTAAAGAAGGAAATGGTTATAAAGATAGAAGAAGCGTACAGAACACCAAATAGACTAGACCCCCCCCCCCCCCCCCCCCGCCTCCAAATCTGCTCGCCACATAATAATCAAGCCACTAAACCTACAGAACAAAGAAAAAATACAAAGAGCTGCAAAGGAAAAAGCCAAATTACCTATAAAAACAGACCCATCAGAATAACACCAGACTATTCAATGGAAACAATGAAAGCAAGAAGGTCCTGGTCAGATGTTATGCAGACACTAAAAGAGCATGGCTGCCAACCCAGACAATTATACCCAACAAAACTGTCAGTCACTATAAGTGGAGAAAACAAGACATTTCATAACAAAACCAGATTTAAACACACCTATCCAAAAATCGTGCCCTACAGAAAGCTTAAGAGGGAAAACTCCAACCTAAGGAAACCAGATATACCCTAGAAACCACAAACAACTGATAATACCATATTAGAAAAACACAAAGAAGGGAAATACACACAAGCTACCACCAAAAATAACAGGAAATAACAATCATTGGTCATTAATGTTACTTAATATTAATGGACTCAAATCACCTATAAAAAGACACACTCTAACTAGATAGATACAAAAACAGAGGCCATCCTTCTGCTGCATACTAGAAACACACCTCACTTTCAAAGACAGACACAGGCTTAGAGTAAGGGGTTGGGAAAAGACTTTCCAATCAAATGGTCCTAAGAAACAAGCTGGTGTAGCCATCCTAATATCTAACAAAATAGACTTGAAACTAAAATCAATCAAAAGAAACCAGGACAGATATTACTTATTCATCTCAGGAAAAAATCTCCCAAGATGAAGTCTCAATCTTGAATATTTATGCCCCAAACACAAGGGCACCTACATTTGCAAAAGAAACACTACTACAGCTTAAAACTCACATCAAATCCCACTAATAGTGGGAGATGTCAATACCCCACTTTCACCCTTGAATAAGTCAACTATACAGAAACTCAACAGAGAAATAAGGGATCTAACAGATGCTATGACCCAAATGGACTTAATAGATATACATAGAACCTTCCACCCTAAAACAAAGGAATATACATATTCCTTAGCACCCATGAAACTTTCTCTAAAATTGACCACATAGTCAGACACAAAGTAAATATCAATAGCTACAAAAAATGGGAATAACTCCCTGTATCATGTCAGACCACCATGGTCTAAAGCTAGAGCTCAAAAACAACACAAATCACAGAATCCTACAAACTCACGGAAACTGAACATCTCTCATTTGAACCACCTCTGGGTCAAGGAAGAAATTAAGAAAGAAATTGAAGTATTCCTAGAATTTAATGAAAATAAATCTACAACATAACCAAATTTATGGGATACAATGAAAGCAGTGCTAAGAAGAAAACTCATAGCACTAGATGCCTATATGAAAAACCTAGAGAAATCTCACACAAGAGACCTAACAGCACAGCTGAAGGCTTTAGAACAATTAGAAATAAACTCACCTGAAAGGAGTAGACAGCAGGAAATAATCAAACTTAGCTGAAGTCAATACAATAGAAACAAAGAGAACAATACAAAGAATCAATGAATCAAAGAGTTGGTTATTTGAGAAACTCAACAAGATAGATAAACCCTTATCCAAACTAATCAAGAATTATAGAGAGAATATTCAAATTAAGATAATCAGAAATGAAAAGGGGGGCTGTTCTAGTGGGGCTTCTTGGTCCTGGGCGGCCAGTGGCCCAGACCCACAAACCCCTTAGCCACCCGCCCCAAAAATGATTCAGATGCTTACATTAACTTTATGCTGTTTGGCCTATGGCTCAGGCACATTGCTAGCTCTTGCATCTTAAATCAACCCATTTCTATTAATCTGTCTGCCATGTGGCCTGTGGCTCACCTGTGTTCCTTACATGTTTCTTCTTGGGCGGCTGGCTAGGTCTGTCTGACTCCGCCCTACTTCTCCTACCTATGCTCTGATTTCCCTTCCCACTTTTTTTATGGTGCCTGTCATGGGCCAAAACAGCTCCTTTATTTAAAGATTGATATTCACAGCATACACAAAGGCATTTCCACATCAGGGGGCACAACAACAGACAGCCAAGAAATCCAGAGAATTATCAAGTCATATTTTGAAAATCTATACTCCACTAAAATGGAAAACCTAAAATAAATGGACAGATTTCTAGATAGGTACCAGTTACCAAAATTAAATCAAGATCAGATTAAAGACCTAAATAGACCTATGAGCCCAAAGGAAATTGAAGCTTTTATTAAAAGTCTCCCAAGTAAAAAAAAGCCTGGGACCAGATGGATTCTGTACAGAATTCTACCAGATATTCAAAGAAAAATTAATACCAACATTTCTCAAACTTTTCCATAAAGTAGAAACTGAAGGAACATTGCTGAACTCTTTTTACGAGGCCACAATCACCCTGATTCACAAGCCACTCAAAGATGCAACAAAGAAAAAGAATTACAGATCAATCTCCCTCATAAACATTGATGCAAAAATACTCAATAAAATTCTGGCAAACTGAATCCAACAATATATCAAAAAATTCATCTACCATGATCAAGTAGGCTTCACCTCAGAGATGCAGGGATGGATCAACATATGTAAAACTGTGAATGTCACCCATCATATAAACAAACTGAAATTAAAAAAAAAACAAAAAACACATGATCATCTCATTAGATGCTGGAAAAGCCATTGATGAAATCCAACACTCCTTCATGATAAAAGTCCTGAAAAGATCAGGAATACAAGGAAAATACCCAAATATAATAAAGGCGATATACAACAAATGGACAGCCAACATCAAACTAAATGGAGAAACACTCAAAGCAATCCCACTAAAATCAGGAACAAGACAAGACTATCCTCTCTCTCCTTATCTATTCAATATAGTTCTTGAAGTTTTAGCTAAAACAGTAAGAGAACAAAAGGATATTAAGGGGATACAAATTGGAAAGGAAGAAGTCAAACTATCTTTATTTGCAGATGATATGATTGTATATGTAAGTGAGCCCCAAAATTCTACCAGGGAACTCCTACAGCTGATAAATATCTTCAGCAAGGTTACAGGGTACAAGATTAATTCAAAAAAATCAATATCCCTCCTATACACTAAGGATAAAAGGGCTGAAACAGAAATAAGGGAAATATCACCCTTTATGATAGTTGAAAATATCATTAACTATCTTGGCATAACCCTAACCAAAGAAGTAGCAGATCTGTTTGACAAAAACTTTAAGTCCCTGAAGAAAGAAACTGAAGTGGATATCAGAAAATGGAAAGATCTCCCATGCTCCTGGATAGGAAGGATCAACATAGTAAAAATGGCAATTTCACCAAAAGCAAAGTACAGATTCAATGCAATCCCCATCAAAATACCAACACAATTTTTTACAGACCTTGAAAGAACAATACTCAGCTTCATATGGAATTACAGGAAACCCAGCATTGCCAAAACAATTCTCCTCAATAAAAGAACTTCAGGAGGAATCAGCATCCCTGACTTCCAGCTATACTAGAGAGACATAGTAATAAGGGCAGCCTGGTACTGGCACAAAAACAGATTTGTAGATAAATGGAATGGAATGGAATCAAAGACTCTGACATTAACCACACATCTATGAACATCTGATTTTTGACAAAGAGTGCAAAAATATTCAATGGAAAAAATAGTATCTTCAACAAATGCTGTTGGCATAACTGGATGGTAGTCTGTAGAAGAATGCAAATAGATCCAAACCTATCACCCTGCACAAAACTCAAATCCAAGTGGATCAAAGACCAACATAAATCCAACTACATTGAATTTGATAGAAAAAATTGGGAAATACCCTCAAATGCATTGGCACAGGTGACCATTTCCTAAATATAACACCAGTAGCACAATACTAAGAAAAACAATAGGTGGGATCTCCTAAAAATGAGAAGCTTCTGCATGGCAGAAACCACAGTCAATAAGACAAAATGACAGCCTACAGAATGGGAAAAGATCTTCATCAACCCTACATCAGACAGAGGACTGATCTTGAAAATATAAAGAGAACTCAAGAAGCTAGAGCCCCTAAATCTCAATAACCCAATTAAAAATGAGGTTCAGAGCTAAAAAGGGAACTCTTAACAGAAGAATTACAAATGGCTGAAAGACACTTCAAAAATTGCTCAACATCTTTGGTCATCAGAGAAATGTAAATTTGAGGTACAATCTTATACCTGTCAGAATGGCTAAGTTTAAAAACATAGATGACAGCCTATGCTGGAAAGGATGCAGAACAAGGGGAACACTCTTCCATTGTTGGTGGGAGTGTAAAGTTGTACAGCCCCTCTGGAATACAGTATGGCTATTTCTCAGAAAACTGAGGATCCAGCATTACTGCTATTGGGCATATACCCAGAGGATGCACATTCATACCTCAAAGGCAATATCTCAACGATGTTCATAGCAGCATTATTTTTAATAGCAAGAACCTGGAAACAACCTAGATGCCCTTCAGCTGAAGAATGGATAAACAAAATGTGGTACATCTACACAATGGAGTACTACTCAGTAGTAAAAATAAAAAATGAGGTATCACAAACCCAGAAAGATAGACATGGGATGTGCTCTCTCATAAATGGATTTTAGAGAAAAAAGCAAAGCATACCCAAACTGCAAACTGCAACCCTTGAACAGCTTGGGATTAGAAGGAATTTAAGATAGACATCCAGAGATTCCCCTAAGAAGAGAAAATAGAGAAGATTGCCTTAGAAATTAGGATCATAAAGGGTTGCAACCAAGAAGAGATGGGAACAAATCGTGAAAGAAGGAGATGGTTGAGTGAGGGGAGCAAAGAGGGAGATGGATATTTTGATAAGGAAGCCAATGTGGGGTTGGAAAGAGTCTGAGTGCTAGGGAAATGTCCAGGAACTTACAGGATGTCCCTGGTCAAGTCTTCAAACAATGTGTGTGTGTGGGGGGGAGCTAAATGAGACTTCCCCTATAATCAAATGGCACTAGGTGTCATTGCAGAACCTATATCCAACAGGGAATGGAGGTAGAGGCAGAGATCCATGGCTTAGCACTGAGCAGGACTTCTGGTCCAGCTGAGAACAGGGGAGGAGAGTCTGTATGAGCAGGAGTATAGGGATGATGAGGAATGTTCCCATGGTGATGGCTGGCTGGAACACTGGGGAGCTCACTGAATCAGGAATTGCCACCGGAGATCCATCAGGAGGGGGAGCTGGGCCCTCCAGGGGTGGGCAGCTTTTGACTGTTATGAGTGTGTGGAGTCACAAGGGGTATGATCAGACTGTGCTCCTATCCATCGGCTAGCACCTGGAGCCCATTTCCTATAGAGGAACACACAGTCCAGCATTGACTTTGGTATGAGTGAATCGGATGTGCCTGGAGTGGATGTGCTGCACAGGGCTGGCTGGCCCACCTTGGGACTTCTTGCCCTTTGGGGTAGGGGATAGGTGGATGGGGAGGAGCAAGGTTGAGTGCTGGCTGGAAGGAACTGGGAGGGGGAGGGGAGGGTGAACAGGGGGATACATTGATGGAGATTACTTTTTTGAATTGATGTGGGAATGCTGTACATACAAATCTTTAAATAAAGGACTGTTTTGAGCATGGCAGGCACTGCAGAAGAAGAAGGTGGGGGTTCAGAATAGTTAGGAGAAGGAGGGCGGAGTCAGAGACAGATTGAGCCAGCCACCCAAAGAAGAAACATGTAAGGGACACAGATGAGTCATGGGCCACGTGGCAGACAGATTAATGAGAATGGGTTAAGTTAAGATAAAGGAGCTAGCTAGCAATGTGCCTGAGCCAGAGGTCAAACAGCATAAAGTTAATACAAACTTCTGAGTCATTTTGGGGGCCTAAGCAGTGGCAGGTGGCTAAGCGGTCTGGGATGCAGGTCTGTAGGTCTGTGGGTCTGGGACCTCTGGACGGGGCCAGAAACATTATTGTAACATATAATGAAAGAGATTAACTGTGACCATTAACCATTTATAATAAAAACAAGCATTTATAAACAATATTTGAGGAATTTAGGCGTAGTTGTTTCCATTACTATCTCCTGCTGATCAAGGGACGCTGGTGAGCTTTTGAGGGTCCTGAAGCTGGATCATCTTAGTCTATAGCTTTCCCATCAGAGAATTTTCAGGTGATCTTGGTTGATGAAACCATAAGAGCCTGGAAGCAATCGACATGTTCCCATCTTCTGTGGAAACAAAAGCAGAACATCTCTTCCAAAGCAATATATCTTTAGACCCAAATTTCAAAGTCAAGATACCTTTAATATATATATTCTTGTTTAACTTAGCAGCCTTTGCAATCCATTGGCTTTCTGCAGTTAGCTCATTAACTGGTAAAAAATGAAAACACAATAATCACTATAAACAAAGAAAATGCAGCTCATTGGTGGAATGTGTATCAGAATGTCTGGACGGAGCTGGGGTTAGGAGAGAACCGACATGCTCAAGGCTGAAGTAGGAGGATCTGACTTCAACCCCAGCCTGAAATATGTGATCAACTCAAGTATCAAAATCAAACACCTCCTGTCAAATGCACACCTTTACATTCGGGCACATACACAGTACATAATTTAAAGCTAAAAGAAAAATCTGTTTTATTGTTTGTTTTTTTATTCTTTGAGACAAGGTTTCACTGTATAGCAGATGTGGCTCTCCTGGAACTCACTCTGTAGATCAAGGTGGCCTTGAACTCAAGAGCGTTCAGCCAGCCTCTGCCTCCTGAATGCTGGGATTAAAGGCATGCACCACTGTTGGTTCCTGACATCAGGCTGGAGTGCAGTGGCTATTCACAGGCGCGATCCCACTACTGATCAGCACGGGAGTTTTGACCTGCTCTGTTTCCGACCTGGGCCGGTTCACCCCTCCTTAGGCAACCTGGTGGTCCCCCGCTCCCGGGAGCTCATCATATTGACGCCGAACTTAGTGCGGACACCCGATCGGCATAGCGCACTACAGCCCAGAACTCCTGGACTCAAGCGATCCTCCTGCCTCAGCCTCCCCAGTAGCTGGGACTACAGGCGTGCGCCACCGTGCCCAAGCCGGTCCGAAACGGAGCAGGTCAAAACTCCTGTGCTGATCAGTAGTGGGATCGCGCTTGTGTATAGCCACAGCACTCCAGCCTGATGTCAGGAACTAACACACCACCACCTTCTTGTTTAAAATGAATCTTAAAAAAACAAACAAACAAACAAAAAATCCCAGCAGTTTTTACTCCTGATAATGATATACTTTTTTTTTTTTTAAATCTTTTTATTTTGCTTTAGGGGTTTAAGTGTTTTCATCTCAGGTCTATGGAGCTAAAGTTCCACATAGTTGTGAGGAGCCATGTGAATTCTGTGCATCAAATAAGGATCCTTTAGAAAAATAATCAGGGTTCAGAGCAACTGAAAACTCTGTAGCACTAAGAATGATAAAGCCCTTTGTTGTCTTGTGCCTTTTTAGATCTGGTCACGCTGTGTAGATCTGAAATTTTGTGAAAGTTGTAGTTTAACTAGATATTTTCCAGAGCCTATAGTGGCTGTCCAGAAATCTGAAGCAGGATAATTCCTTAATCTCAGCTCCCCAACTTTTTGATGCTCAGAACATATCAGCTTCAGGATTCTGAATACATGATGTTGAAAACAGCATCCAGACCTTCTAGTGTTCTAGGCAGAAGCTTTCTACCCTGCCTGTCTAGCAGGGGACACCTTTGATCCCAGAATGTAGCAGGCACACTAGAAAGATATCCAGGTATTTGTAACATCTGAATCTCGCTGGGGGCTCCATCTGTAAACGCCAGCATCACAGAGTGGAGCTAAAACCTACAGATTGAAACATAAGATACACGTGGTCACTCTTTAACCCAGAATGCCCTTTACTGAAGCTCAGGGAAAGCCTTGTATGGTGAGGGTTGCCTTTTGACCTAGAGTAACCGCTGCAGCTCACAAGCAAGGCCTGACCTTAGTCAACTTCTTTGTCCTCTGCTGACTTCCTCATTCCTAAATCGCAGCACCTTCTTGGGCCTAGTTCATGATAATAGAAATGGATCATCGATTGGTTCCTGTAAATACCTTAGGGCACTAAACAGTGCTAAGCCCTGGGGGCTGCAGGCTGACCTCTACAGAATTCAAGGCCAGCCTGTCTATAATGAGTCCCCTGGAATTGGAGTTACAGACCCTGTGAGCTTCCTTGTGTGCCTTGATACTCTGGAAAAGCAGCCATTGTTCTTATCCACTGAGCAATCTCTCCAGCCCCTCTCATGGGCTTTTAATGGCCTAAGATTTATAATGGTCTTTGTCCAGAAGCCACTGTCCTGGGCTTACATTCCACCCTCACTAGGGAGGGATAGGGTCATATGTGACCCATACTTGTCATACTCATTTCAAATTTCAATTCATGTTTTTATTTTAATTCTGTACCTCACTCAAATTGTTTATAGCTTAAATCTGTAAGGAAAAAAAGAGGATGCTTTGAGAGCCACTTCGAGCTACTGTTATCCTTGGATATTGGCTATTTATGGACTGTGTTCCTTTGTGGTATCATAAGTTATCACATTTCCAGTCCCAAGGGATGAGGGATCAGATTGCCGAATCATCACTCTGCTCATCATCATGCATGATCCACACTTAGGAGGGCACATTTGCTGCCATCAGCTCTGTGGACCACCTTGGAGTCCGTGTGGATGACCATGGTGGAGAAGGCAGTGGATGACAGGGCTCCTGTGTCTCAAATGGTCCTTGGTAATCTTAGAGTCTCACGGGAGTCACTGAAGACATCTACAGTGACAGAGGCTTCTCTCACTTGCTGGCTTTGGTACCCTGTCATGGTCAGTCCAAAATGTGGTAATTCCTCAGCCAGCATCCAGGAATGGCAGCTTCTCTGGTGACACAGTGATCGTTCTCTTATTCTTTTAGATTTAAACTACTAAAAGTTCTAAGGGTGAGATACAGAAAAATAAAAAGAATGACAAAGGTTGACATTTGGATTTGAGATGAGTGTGGTAGTTTAGGTTTGTAAGGTGAAGGTGTAAGAAGAGTTGAGAAACGCCAAAGAAGGACTCCAAGAGACATACTCTCACGCAAAAGCAAAGGGCAAGTTTTAATCAATTACCATGCGCATGGGGCTCAATGTCACAAAGGAACAGAGAGCCCCGAACTACTAGGCTTTTTATAGGGTGAGAACAAAGAAGCTTTAAGCATAAGTCATAGGGGTAGGGGTAGCCTTGAGAAGCAGGTGGCCTTAGCAACTTTGTGATTCTTTCAAGAACAGGATGGCCATGTAGCCTTGAGAAACAGGTGGCCACAGTAACCCCAGGAAGCAGATAAGGTTTTACTGATACTGCTACTGATACGGTTTTAAAAGCAGGGTGGTTTTGGAACCTAGGGCACATTCTTTTTGCTTATCAGAAAAAGGGGAGGTGGACAGTTTGCACAAATTCTTTCTTAACAAAGGCAATGGGATGGGTTTCATTGTGATTTGAGGGAGCATAGGGAGATCCAGGAAAAGTTGGGTCACCTTTGACCCTGTCTTAGTGAGAATAGTGTCAAAGGGCAGTGCAGCAGCTTCTGGAAGAAGCCTGCTAGAGAAGTGGCTTCTATAGGTATTGAAACCATTTAGGGAGCTGATGTGACATACCTGTGGGAAAATGCTCATATACATAAAATAAAAATAAATTGATCTTTAAAACAATTGCAAATGGAGAAATAGCCATGGACATCTTAAATTGACAAATGATGGATTTCATTATGGCATTTGCAGACTCAGAAGTTCTTTACTCTGTTCTTACTCACTGACCTCCCCCAATTGCCTCTCTTTGTTCTTTTCCTGCTTTCCCACAAAGCTTCACTTTGTAACTTTCCCCTTATGGATTTCCCACTAACAAAACTCCAAACCTCCAAGTCAGGAGGGTCCTCACCCTCTCTCTAATCTATAGATGGGAGCCTTGGCACCGATTACTCGTTTTACTTACTCAAGGCTGTGTGTTGAATGGATCTCATTTGAAACACTTGCCAATTCGGGTTAAACAAAAACTGAATCTCCCTGCCTACCCCTCCCCATAATTGCATCCCTCTTGCTTGTACACAAAACGTTTCTTGTGTTTAAGATTTCTTTTTTGTTCTCTCTCTCTCTCTCTCTCTCTCTCTCTCTCTCTCTCTCTCTCTCTCTCTCTCTCTCTCTCTCTCTCTCTCTCTCTCTCTAGCCCTAGGTGTGAAGTGGCTCTTTCCTTGCCTTTCCAAGAGTCATCTGGGATTGCTTTTCTCTGTTCATCAAGCCTGGATTTATTATTTAGATTTACTGGTCAGCAGCAGCAGGAATCCTAGCAACCAGGTTTTTAAAAAACTTACCTGGTAGAGCCTCAGTTATTGGGTCTGACCGTACTTTTTGTCTGGGAGGTGTGTGGAAAGGAGGTTCAAAGCTAATAAGAAAGAGCCTTGCAGCCCAGAGCCCCTTGAAATCACTGTGCACAACTGCTGGAATCTGGAGGCCAGTTACCAGTGTTTAGATCAGGTAAGTACCTTAGCTCTATCAAGACCCCCATTTCACCCAGCAAAGTCTAACCTTGGGTTCACTGTCTGAATTATTTGTATTTCTTTCATTTTGTTGATTTTTTAAAGATAAGAACTTCATTCATAAAACTGACTGGCCTGGAATTCACAGGGTTTCTGCTGAAAAACAGAGCAATAGAGAGCGTTTTTGTTTATATCAAAGTGATTGTTTCAATTGTAATTTCTGTGTTTAGAGACACTTACACTCTGAATATCAGGGAGATCAGAAAATTATGATGAGTCATCAAATGCTTTGACTGTGATGATCTCCTCCCTCCTTCCCCTCCTCCCCTCCCTCCCTCTCCCCTCCTCCCCTCCCTCCCCTCCCCTCCTCCCTTCCCTCCCTCCCCTCCCTCCCTCTCTCCCTCTCTGACATGAGACAGGGTTTCTCTGTAGATCATCCAAAAGTATTGTCTCTGAGTGCTGAGATTAAAGGTATGTGCCACCAACATTTATATTTTGCTGATCTTTAAGACACTTTAATCGATACTTGGTCATGTACAAATTTATTCCCAGCATTTGGGATTTAGAGGCAGGCTGGTCTACACTGTGAGCTCCAGGTCTTCCAGGGCTGAGATCCTGTAACAACAACCAGAATACCAAGTTCTTTTTCTCTTCTGGTTGATACCAGTTGATACTCATCATGGAGGATAAGATGTTTAGAATTTTGGTGGAATCAGACTACTTCCCTTGTCTCAGTGTTCAAATCAAAAGCGTGAGCCATCATTTTACATGTAATTTGAAATTTATTACTTTTCTTTTTTCTTCCTTTAGTTCTTGAAGATCTCAAATTAAGGTATTCCAGAACTCTAGAAGTAACCTACCATGTTAATGGACTAGTGACATTTCTGACTGCAACATGTCAATTATCTCCATCCCAGAATCTTGTCTTTCAAGATGCTTTACAAACAGTAACAGACAATGGCAAAACCATTGAAGCTTTACTGATTTTATTTTAGTGTTTTTATTTACTATGTGCAGTTTGATAGCTCAGAGAGTAAAAGCTTACAGCCCTCTTGCTTCTTTCTCTGAACCATCAGTACAGGGAATAACCAACAATTGAAGTCAATGACTAATGATGTCCATTTCAGAGATTCTGGGGTCAGTTAGTGAATGGAGACTGGGAAGATTTGAAATTGGATAATTCCTTTACTTTATTTGAGGTCCTGGAGAAGGGACCACATGGGCTGAGTCTTCATGCTTCCTGGTGACCCCTTAGTGGACATGAATTAGCCTGAATTGTGGTTGGAACAGGATGGTATTGGCTAAAGAGCATGATTTTGAGAGGCTTCACACCTCAGACAGGAAGTATGGCTCTAAATCCATCAAATGGTGATCAAAATGTGAACAATAAGATGTGCACCGTCACCACAGAAATGATCTTGCCCAGAGAGGTCCTTGTGTGGGAAGAAGAAAGGCTTCCTATATTTTTCTAAATGATGTCTTTGTTTTTATGCGTCCTCAGGATCATCATCCCTGAAAACTTGTCAGAATGGGAGACCAGGCCCCACTCACACTCATGCATCCGGCAAGACAGAGGCTCCTGAGGGAGGAGGCCTTGATCATTCTTACTCTGAAGGACCTGCTCATGGGACTCTTTTCAGGAATATTTGACAAGGCCTTCATTGATGAACATAACTCCTGAGGTCCATGGTGCCTGCCTGGTCATTCCCATGCCTTTTAGCAGGATCCCTGCTAAAGATCCCCTGTCTAGAGCCTTGGAAAACTCTGCTTGATGGACTAGATGGGCTGATTTCTGAGAAATCTAATCCCAGGTAATCAGGACCCAGCTACTGTGGAGGGAGGATATGTGGGTGCAGAGAAGGAACAACTGCGGACAGGGAGTATTTGTCCAAAGGTGAATCTGAGGCTTCTTACAGGATCAGCATAGGGAACTGTAGAGGTGTGGGCCTGGTCTCAGCCATATGGACAAGCAATGGCAAGTGTGGAGGATACACGAGTAACATAGCCATGGGGAATAGGCCTCTCCCTGTCAGGCCCACAGTCTCAAGTGAAAGGAGACTGTCACTTATGGGAATGGAACCAAGAGAAGGGAGACTGGACCACAGATACCTTGATGAATAAGATCCATTTTCACTGAGCATGGTGCTCTGGGCTTCATCTTAGGCGAAGGGAAAGCAAACATTTGGGAGAAAAAGTTGATCTGAGACGTGCACAAGAAGTAGTGTAAGAAGCATATTGTCCTATATTCTGGAAGTTCTGTTTCACCTGTTTCACCAACTGGAGGTTGTAAAACAGAGTTCTTGATTTGACCCAGGTGCACCATGACTTCTGGAGAATTAGAAACTAGAACTCAGGAAGGTGACTGCTCACCACAAGCCGTGAGGCAGAAGCAGCCAGTGGAGGTCTGTCCTAACTGGTGTGAAGAAACATCTTATGGTAGTGACTGATCTGGAATGCATGAAGGCAGGTTTCCATGAATGTGACACCTACTTGTTGCATTGGGCCAAGCAGCAAAAGGGCTCCATTCATTTAAGCTGTAGAAAGCTGCAAAGTTGGAATTCACCTGTCTTCGTTGCCACAGAGATCTTCAAAATAGTGTATCTAACACTGTTTCCTGTAGTTACAGTTGAACCGGTGGTGGCTCGAACTCACGCCACACTTTTTTCTTTACCTGCAGCAGAGGAGAAAACTTCACACCCGTGTGCTAGAGAGAGTTCTTCTAAAGTCCTGCAGATTTGTTGCCTCTGCAGATTGTGAATGAATAAAATTGTTGCTTTCTCTGTTTTCCAAACTCCCCTGTCTCCATTTAAACGATATCTACTTTGTAATAGGCTGCCTTGAAAAGTGGGGTTCAGGTAAGGAAGGATTTCTTTACAAGTTAGTGGGTCATCGATGTTCTGACCACTGTGAACCTAGCA
Source organism: Phyllotis vaccarum (assembly GCA_033318265.1). Lineage (NCBI taxonomy): Eukaryota > Metazoa > Chordata > Mammalia > Rodentia > Cricetidae > Phyllotis > Phyllotis vaccarum. The sequence continues at coordinate 58,497,170 of JARWLC010000003.1, read as the reverse complement.
GTGGCAGAGAGGTAGCAGATGAGAGCTCTATTCTTAGACATGTTTGAACAGGCACCAGCGTGCCTCTTATTTCTCATGTTTGAAAGATTATTTAGGGTCCAAAAAGGGTTTACTAGATCAAAAATGTGTGATACTGAGTTTTGGTGTTGGGGGAAGGGGACATGGCTGAGGTAGGACCCTTAGAAACACCTGCCAGGATGAAGCTGAATCCATCATATGAGCAGAATAAATCTGGGACAAGCTTCATCTGTCTTTTTTTTTTTTTTTTCCAATTGATCAATCCTTCAGTACCACTCACATAACTTATCTCTGAATCTCATCCTAGGTACATGATGATGCCCTTGGAGACTCACTGGCTGCAATCTCTCAGTGACTAGACATGTTTTTTTCTGAGCCACTCACTGCCTGAACATCCATGAGCTTAAACATCCAAACCTGAATTGTATAGTGCTATCTGATTTATTCCTTATGCCTCTTGAAATTCTCTTTAAAGAAAAATTTTGAGTACTCTGCAAACTTTGAAACTGGAAGAGTGTGAGATGGGGGATTCTCATTTCAATGTCATATTGCCTGCCCTGAGCCAGTGCTCCCAGCTTATTAGGGTCAATTTCTATCATAATATCTCTCTGTTTGCCCTAAAGAACCTTCTACGTCTCCCAGCCAAGCTGAGAAAGCTGATCCATGAGATGTACCCCACCCCTCTGGAATGCTATGAGGATTGAAGAATACTTAGAGACAAATTTCAGCAGCTTTGTCCAGAGCTACTATATATACTCAGTGTCCGAATTCAATCCAAGAGAGTCTCCTTTGCTGTAGGAATTTGTTTGAAGTGTTTTCTGTCCTGTTTCTGTGACCTGAAGGCCAGATTTTGCCATTTTGCATAAGTAGAATAGGGTTCCTTCTGGTAGAGAATGGAAGCCTAGTGTGGGAAGTGTGTGTGTGTACATCCTTGATTGCATATATATATATGTGCTGAGTTTTTTGGGTTGCCTGCTTGTCTCCATCAGAGCACACAGCCCACTTGTTCCCAGCATTCAATCCCTGTTTTCTTTCTCCAATCATGTGAATCATGTCAATCTTAAAGTTTTGCAGACCATGGCATCTTAAGGACAGGTCTCTCATTGAGGGGATCTAGAGCACATGGCTGCACAGTGTTCATTATTGGAAAGACAGTAGTCTGCAAAGGTTTCAGATTACAGGGAATGAGGTTGACATGGAGAATAGTGGGCTGATGGTAAAGTGAGAGAAATTTATGAATTTCTAAGTGATGATTTGGCATCAGAAAGACAATTATAAATTTGTAAATGTTGTTCTGGTAGCTGTAAAGTTGCGGTTAGACTCTGGAAACTTATGTCTGGTGTGCTGCACATTCACTGATTGTTAGGAACACAGAACAGAGATCCTCTTCTCGCAGAATATTAAAAACACCAGAAATTTTAATCATGCTGGGCTGTCTCCTCAATGGGGGTAAAAATCAATACCTGCATTACATCTAGAAAACCCAGTGTGAATTTCATCAAGTGTTGTCTCCCGAATAGTGCCATTCTGGGCCTTATGGCTCATCCTCCTCCCCAAAGGACTAAAACCTTATGTTAATAGGGGGATTAAGGAAAAACATGCTTTCCTGCTCTACAAGCCTTATCACTGCCACCTGCTGAGTGCTAGTCTTTTGGGATCCTCCAAGACCTTGGGTGTGCCCGGATGAGGGGGCAGGGTGTGAGAGAGTTAAGAAGATAATAGAGAGCTGGGACACTCTAGCAGAAGCGGGAGACACAAGGAGAGACACAAGGAGAAGCATGTAGTAGAGTTAGTAGAGTCAGTGTGAGTGGAAGGGGCAGAAGGAATCCAACATGGTGGGAAGCTAGAGGGGAAAAAAGCTAGGCGAGATGCATGACAGGAGAGAAGCATGGCAAGGGGAGAAACAGGTCTAAGACATAAGATGTACTGAATAAAGCTCGGCTCTCTCATTGTGATCCCGAATGATGGAACCTAAATGACTCCTGAGTGCAGACTATTTAACCTCGACGCCCCTCGCCTGGACAAGACTCGAACCCCAAGAAACCGGACGCAGTAATCAAGGTCCTTGGTCCACTCCTCACCCAGTCAAATCTTTAGGACAATTTCCAGGAAGCTTCCAAATGCAAATCTCTCTGTCCTCAATGGAATGGAAGGAAAGTGTCTGGGAAAGCTGAAAACCCTCTTCTCTTGCTCCGCCCAGCTCTTTTAACTTCCTCTTTCCATGTTCCTAAAGCTAGAATTAAAGGTGTGGGTTGGCCTCCTTGGCTCTGTAGTTGACTCTGATATTCCAGATTAATATTAATAAACATATCACTATAAGTCCTGTGTAGAGGTCAGCCTGCAGCCCCCAGGGCTTAGCACTGTTTAGTGGCCTAAGGTTTTTACAGGAACCAATCGATCCATTTCCTTTATCAGGAACTAGGCCCAAGCAGGTGCTGAGATTTAGGAATGAGGAAGTCAGCAGAGGACAAAGAAGTTGACTAAGGTCAGGCCTTGCTTGTGAGCTGCAGAGGTTACTCTAGGTCAAAAGGCAACCCTCACCATATAAGGCTTTCCCTGAGCTTCAGTAAAGGGCATTCTGGGTTAAAGAGTGACCCACATGTGTCTATGTTCCAGTCTGTAGGTCTTAGCTTGATGAAGCCTGCTCTGTGACTCTGGCATTTACAGATGAAGATTCAGATGTTACAGTTCTGGTGAGATTTTTGTTATCTTTGAAGAGCTAACCTACCTTTTGCTATAGAAGCAGACTTCACCCAAATTCCCCAGAATAATTATCCCTGACTCTTCCCTCCTTAGACCATTATTCATCTCTAAAGTACATCATGTGGACTTTGTGGCCTATTGGCTTACATGCTATTAGTCAGAGGCTACAGATTTTGATCTTTTAATTTGGAGCCCACTTTTATGGTCATGTGTTCTTTTTAAGAAATTTTCTATATATTAACATCCTTAGCTTTATTTTACACCTGAACTTGGACTAGAACATTTGTGAAAATTATACTGTTTTAAATATGCTACTGCTGAACACCCTGACATCAGACTTCCCAAAGTCTGATCCGGAATGAGAAAGTCAAATATGCACTGGCTTTTCACTCTTGCAGATGATGGTGTTCACGGAGACCTGAATGGGACCCTTACAAATGACCCCCTTCGAATAAAGCCCTCCAATATTTGGACAATATCACACTCTGACCTGACACATCTCTCCAGCCATATTGGTGGATCTTCAACCTGCGTATGAGAGTTCTGTCTGTATTTTGGTGTGGCTGTCCTCTCAGCCATGACTTGTGTTTTCCTTTGCTGTGCAATCAAGTTACAATAAGGATTTGTTGTGAGGCTGTTCCTTTTCCTCCATCGGTTTATTTGAAATAGAGAAAAGAAAATCCCCATTGCACTCTTTCTAGCTCTTCCAAGAAATGTTTCTCGCAGTACCCTTTCCACCATCCGTTTCCTCCCCTGGACCTCACTCTCACAGCCTCGTTCAAATCCCTACAATGTTCACTGGAGAGGTCTTTTTTCTACGTCCTTTTAATAATGAGATCTATGCACCCCCACTTGATCTCTCCTTGTCATTTAGATTCTCTGGGTTTGGGTTACCCCACCCAGGATGGTCTTTTCTACTACCATCCTTTTCCAGCAAGTTTTATGATGTCATTTTTAACTGTTGAGTACTACTCCATTGTGTAAATGTATCACGCTTTCTTTATTCCATCTCCAAGTGAGGCACATCTTGGTTATTTCCAGTTTCTGACTGTTACAAATAAAGCTGCTATGAACATAGTGGAGCACTGTTTGGGTACATGGCCAGGAAAGGCATAGCTGGGTCTTTAGGTGGATCAATTTTTAAATTTTCTGAGGGGGCATTTTATTGATTTCCAAAGTAGCTGTACAAGTTTATATTCCTTCCAGCATTGGAAGAGTATTTGTTATGCTCCAGGTTCTCACTGTCATGAGCTGGTGCATGCGTGGGTAGTTTTACACAGCCTTAATAGAAGAAGAGATGCTTAGTTTCACTGTAACTTAATGTGTCATGTGTCACACAAATTTTATTTGGTATATAATGAAAACCCAGAGCCAGATATTGGGGGAAAAGCTGGAATCTCAGAAAGAGTATAACATCTGAATCTCGCTGGGGGCTCCATCTGTAAACGCCAGCATCTCAGAGCAGGGTTCACCAAACTAAGACCTACAAATTGAAACATAGACACACACGGGTCACTCTTGAACCAAGAATGCCCTTTACGGAAGCTCAGGGAAAAACCTTATATGGTGAGGGTTGCCTTTTGACCTATAGTAACCTCTGCAGCTCACAAGCAAGGCCTGACCTTAGCCAGCTTCTTTGTCCTCTGCTAACTTCCCCATTCCTGAGTCTCAGCATCTGCTTGGGCTGGGTTATTTCCTGATAATGGAAATGGATCGATTGGTTCCTTTGCCCACTAAACAGTGCTAAGGCCTGAGGGCTGCAGATGAACCTATGATATAAAAGTAAACTGCAGCCATTTCTTTCCACTTTCCCAGCTAACTCCTCACATCTGTCTCCAGGAATCCTCCAACTGCAAGTCTCTCTGTCCTGAGGTGATAGGGAGGAGGGAAGTAAAAACCCTCTTAACTTTCTCTTTCTCTGCCCAGTTCTCTTAATTTCCAATTTTCACATTCCTAAAACTAGGATCAGAAGTGTGGGTCACCATTCGCTGACCATCATGGTTCGTTTCTGTGGTTGACTCTATATTCCAGATTAATTTTATTAAATATATATCCCCACAAGCTTGGCTGATTGATATCCATGGGAGGCCTGCACTTTTCTGAAGAGAAATGGTAGAGAAGTGGTTAGTGGGTGTACAGGAAGAAAAGTAGGGAAAGAAAAATGTAGTTGGGTTATGCTATGTTGTGATTGAGAGAGAGAGGGAGGAGTAGCTGGCAGATGGAAACAAGGCAGGCACCCAGGCTCCAGGTAGGCAGGTAGGTGACTTGGTTGGTGTGGGGTAGGTTGTGGCTTAGGTAAAAGACAATTAGGCTGTGCTCACGTGGAGGAGGCTTCATTATAAAGAAAAAAGTAGGGGGGGGGGGGGAGAAGAGAGGAGAGAAAGGAAGAGGTAGATCATAGATTCTTATAACCTCTGACAGGAGACAGAAGAGAGAATAAAAATGAGCAAATGGTCCAGGTCTTCTTAAATGGAGCTTGACATCAGGATGCTGGGCAGGCCAGGTTACTGTTTATTGACCAGGGCACCAGGAAGTGGGTCAGAACACTAACAGAGATGAGAAGTCTTAGATTTGATCATTAGCATGGCTGTGCAGACTGCCATCACTTCAAAGATAATGTCCATGTGAGAAACACTTGGTGAAAATAGCACTTGACATTTGTAATGGCTCAACTCTGAGAGTTAACAATGAGAAGGGCACAGTGGGACCACAAGCTGTCCCTTCCCAGTGTGACGTTTTGCCTCTTGGTTTGGTGGAACTCACCCACTGTACCACTGAAAGCCTGATGAAGCAGAAATGTCACCTTAAGATAACAGCCTTATAGTCACTGTCTCAAAACCAGTGTGCAAACACAAATTTTCATATAGGATAGAGCCATACAAATGTACTCAGAACATCTGAATAGCTTGAAGAAGACAAGGCTGTCCACTCTCCCCATACCTATTCAGTATATCTCTCAAAGTTTTTGCTAAGGCAGCAAGAGGACAGCAGGATGTGAAGGAGATACAAATTAGAAAGTAAGAAGTCAAATTATCACTATTTGCAGATGATATGATAGTGCTGATAAGAAATCCCCTAACTGATACCAGGGAACCCCTACAGCTTCTGCTTTCAGCAATGTAGCAGGATACAAGATTAACTCAAAAAATCTACAGCCTTCCTATACACAAATAATAAAAGCTGAAAAAGAAATCAAGGTAACATCACTCTTGACAACAGCTGCAAATAGCACCAAATATCTTGGGGTAACTCTAAGCAAAAATTGATAGACCTGTATAACAAAAAATTTAAGCCATCGAAGAAAGAAATTGCAGAAGATATCAGAAAATAAAAAAAAAATCTCCCATGCTTTTGGGTAGGTAGGATCAACATAGTAACAATGGCAATCTTACAAAAGCAGTTTACAGATCCAATGCAATCCCCCTCAAAATCTCAACACAATTTCTCACAAACCTCATAAGAACAATACTGAAATTTATATAGTATACCAAGAAACCCAGAATTGCCAAAACAATCTTGCTCCTCACCATCCCCAACTTCAAGCTCTACTATAAAGCTATAGTAATAAAAATAGCTTGGTACTGGCATAGAAACAGACTTGTGGATCAGTGGAATGGAACTGAGAACCCTGACATTAATCTACACATTGATGAATATCTCATTTTTGACAAATGGCCAAAAATATACAATGGAAAAAGATAACATCTTCAAAAATGGTACTGGCAGAACTGGGTGGTGGTATGTGGAATAATGCAAATAGATCCATATTCATCACCCTTGCACAAAACTCAAGTCCAAGTGGGTCCAAGACTGCAACATAAACCCAGTAACAATTAACCGGATAGAAAACGTGGGAAATACCCTTGAATGCATTGGCACAGGAGACCACTTCTTAAATATAGCACCAATAGGACAGATACTGAGAGCAATAAAAGGACCTCCTGAAACCGAAATGCTTCTTTAAGACAAAGGAAATACCCTATAAGAGCCTACAGAATGGGAAAATATCTCTCAAATATATAAAGCACTCAAGAAACTGGAGGCCAAAAAATTAAATAATCTATTTTAAAAAGAGATGCAGAACTAAATAGGGAATTATCAACAGAAGAACTTTTAAAGGCTAAAGGGCACTGAAAGAATTGTTGAACATCCTTGGCCATCAGAGAAATGCAAACCATACCTACTGGGATAACATCTTACATCTGTCAGATTGACTAAGATTAATATACAGGTGACAGCCTATGCCGAAACACCCTTGGCTTGCAGAAGTGAGTGGAATGGTGTCTCTGAGAATAGCAGATAAGGACCCGCTGTTAGAATTCTCCAGATCTCATTGCCAAGCTCTTCTCTGACACAGGGCACAGCCACAACTCTCGGTGTTGTTGGATGGTTGGAACACGGTTGTTATGTGGCTCAGGCTGGATTCAAACATCTGACTATCCTGTTCTTTCCTTCTTTTATAAACATGCACAGGCTAAAGGAATACTCTATCGACTGAAACACGTCACTAGTTCCCCTACTACAAAATCAATTCACCACTCTCCTGCCTCCATCCTCTGAGTAGCTGAGCCAGCAATTGCTTGCCACAACATTCAGAACAGCTTTTAAGCCCAAGAATTCAGTTTTGAAGAAGACTAAGTCTAATTTCTTTAACAATGACATTCTCAGATTTATATTTCAGGTAAATAATGGGGAACAGGCCTGCAAACTCTGATCCAAATATCTCTCAGAACTATGTTGTTCACAAAAGAGTAACATTTAGTAAGATGTGGAAGCTCACACCATAACCAAAGGCATGTTGAGGTCATATCATACTTACCCCAAACCTAAGTCATGCTGTTCCCAAATTTCTCTTTCTGGTAGTCCCTTCCTCCATTTTAATAACCAGTTATAAAAATGACATAGAATTATCCAATAGATTAAAGATTAAAAATCCACCAGAAATGAAGGCTTCATTTAACATAGAAAAGTCACTGATAACAAGTAAGCTGGCATGGCAAATTAATGAAATCTTGCCCTACCGAGGCAAGGTAAGAGGCATTTAGAGAATTCCAAGACAGATATAGAATACAGAGCCAACTTTATCTTTGAAAAGGAAAGAAAAGGAAAAAAAAAACAAACACAAAACAAAAAAATATGGAGACTGAATGTATGTTAGAGATGGAGTGCTTGACTGGCATGTTCTAGGGTCTAGATTCCATTGTCCTAAAACAACAAAGTATTTTACTGGAAAGCTAATGTGTGCTCATTGCTGTGGGATATCATTGTGCATGCTGTGAATATACTTTATTATCATTTGTTAAATGAAGCTGTTTTGGCCTATGTCAAGGAAACTTAGAGGTAGGCAGGAAATCCAAGTAGAAATAAAGATGAAGGAGGGCAGAGTCATAAGTAGATGCTACAAGGTGCTGCCCAGGAAGCAAGATGTAATAGAGCACAAGTAAAGCAACAAAGCCATGTGGCGATACAATAAGTTAATAGAAGTGGTTTAAGTTAAGTTATAAAAGTTAGTTGGTAAAGACCCTAAGCCATAGGCCAAATAGTTTATAATTAATATAAGCCTCTGAGTAATTATTTTATAAGCAGGTGCAGGATCACAGTTGGGAGACCTTTGTCCATACTGAGGGGCCCAGAAGGTACAGAAAATCTTCCAGTTAGAAAGGATCATGGCTTCTGGTAGTGGTAGTGTAAGCACTTGGGAAACTGATGAAGGAGATTGTTGATGGGTTATAGGGTAAGAATCCATCCGTAAATACACACAAAATAAATCAGAGGATACAAGTAAACATTCATAAAACAAACGAGATGACACTTTGATAGATGTAGGACAGCACTTGACAGCACCTGGTCACCCATATTTAGGAACTATTTATTATTATTATTATTATTATTATTATTATTATTATCATCATCATCATCATCATCATCATCATCATCATCATCATCATCATCATCATTATTATTTTATTTTGGTTTCTTGAGTCAGGGTTTCTTTGTATAACTTTAGTTGTTTTGGAACTAACTCTGTAGACAAGTTTCACCTGGAACTCACAGAGCCCTTGAGTCCTGAAGAATGTCTGACAGTTTTCTCTAGAAAGCAGGAACCTGAAAGACCATCTCAGCTTATTTTGTGAAAGTTCAGAGGTCACTTTCCTAAGGAACCTGCATGTCCAGTTTAAACAGCATACTGTCAAGCAGTCGATACATGAACAGGTTCTTGTCCAGTGGCTAACCATTACCACAAAGAAAGTAAATTCCATGTAGAGTTTCTTCAAAGCCCATTTTTCTCTTGAAGGAGATTGGTGCTGCCAGGAGCAGACCTGTCTCACTGTCCAGAAAAGTCTAAGTTCTTAAAACATTTTAAATGCCATATTCTGTAGCTCTTAGAAGTATTTGAAGATACCTATTTATCTGAAATATATCTTTGTATACTTAAAAATCTAACAAGACTACAAGTTTGGTTATTATAGGGGACTATTAATCTGCATTTCTTAATTACCCATTACAATTTTAAATGTGTTACATAAAAATCATACCTTAAACAAAGTAGAAAAATACAATAATACATAAAGCATAATACAATTGACTTTAAATTTGTATCAATAAATCAAAATCCATACCAATGTAAAGTATTTTGAGATTAACATCTGATTTTTAGATTAAAGTAAATTCAATACTCTAATTTTAAAAAATCATTTATATATCATATCCCCCTTTTCTTCTTAGAAAGAGATTAACTATGAACATTAATAATTCTTAATGAAAACAAACATTTATATACAATATTTGAGAGTTTGGGCATAACATTTCATTACTACTTCCTGCTGATTAAGAGGTGCTGGCAACCTTTGAGGGTCCTGAAGCTAGATCATCTTCGTCTGTAGCCTTGAAGCTGATGTGACTATCTCTTCTCATCAGAGAATTTTCAGGTGATCTTGGTTGAGGAAACCATATTTGCCTGGAATAAATATACAAGTTCTCATCTTCTGTGGAAACAAACCTGTCTTTCAAAGCAACATATCCTTAGACACAAATTCCAAAGTCAAGATATCTCTAAAATACATATTCTAGTTATAACTTATCAGCCTTTGCAATTGTCTCTCTGCAGTTAGCTCAATAACAGCCAAAAAATTAAAGGAAAACACATTAATAACCATATTGCAGATTCTGTGTCTATTTTCCATTTTTATGTAGCTTATATTTTATACTCTATTTCTCCTTTTTAGGGACTTCCTCTACCCTCTTTCTTTGCTCTCTGAAGCCTTTGTACGTTTTACACACATTGTAACCCATTTCCAGGTTTTTTTTTAAAATCTGAATCTGTTTTATTGTGTATCCTTAATCATTTTTCAGCCCAAAGAGCTTTTAAAATGCTAGTACTCCCTTAAAGAGTCATACAGTTTTTGCCAATAAAGCTGAGTCAGGGAGTTCTTTTAAAATGGCTGTGTCTCTGTTTGCCACCAGCAACCAGAGAAGACCCAAGAAAATGCTACTATCAAGATGCTGTCTTGGACTGTTCCCTTTTTCTTCAATATAAACGGAAACCTTAAATCAACCATATGAAACTTGTGGCTTATACCAAGTCTTCTGTGAGACTTCGGGAACTAGCTTTGTTCCAGCTTACCCTCCCTGGAGAAAGTCTGTCACCATTTTGTCTGTAGCCAGATGCCACAGCATCTCTGTACCATGACCCACTTGAGACACAATTTGAAAGTTGCTTTTGATTCAGTTTCTGTGCTCTAGAACCCCTTTTAAGCTTTCTACAGCTTTATGTGGGTATTTAGGCCACGTTAGGATGCCATCTGTAACAGAGTTTTCTGGCCCCCTGCCTGAGGTCCAGACTCACAGACCTGCATTCTCAGAGCACCTAGCTGCCCACCACCACTTAGGCCACCCAAAATGATTCAGACTCATATTAATTTCATGCTGTTCAGCCTATGGCTTAGGCACATTGCTAGCTAGTTCCTTCATCTTAACTCAACCCATTTTTGTTAATCTGTCCTGTCACATGGCCCATGGCTCACCTGTTTCCTTACATGTTGCTTCTTCTTACATGTTGCTTCTTTAGGCATCTGGGATGATATCCCTGTCACTCTATCCTCTTCTTCCCTATGCTCCCATCCCCACCTACTCCTACAGTGCCTGCCAAGGGCCAAAACATTCATTTAAACAATGATATTCACAGCATACAGAAAGACATTCTCGCATTACAATTGGTTTCTATGAATATGCTGTTTTAGGTCAAGTTTGGTACACTGTGCATAGAAACTCCAATCAAAGTGGCTGGGATGTAGTTAAATAGTAAAAGCAGTTACCTAGTATTTACCTGAATAAAAAACATAAAAACGGAGGGTTTGACTGCTTCTAGGTATGGTGGAGGAGAAGGTTTGTTGTAAATAAAAGGGAGAGCATAAATAGACACATCTGGAAAAATCCAGTGTGAACATGATCCTGAGACAGGCCATATGAGGAAGGGGGAATGGGGAATGGGGAGATTAAGAGGCCACAAAGCAAAGAGGCCAAAAGGTAAAAGGACCAGCATGACCAAAAGGCTTCATTATAGAAAGAAGATACAAGGTGGGAAGGGAAGCCCAGGCCCTAAGCTGGAATGTTCAGGACAGGAAGTGGGGTATGCCAGCCAGGAGGACTCTGTAATAGGCAGAGACTGAGAAATGTGGCTTTACTTCCTGCTGTTTCTTCTTCCTGTACCTGTCAGCCCTGTGATCACTCTTCAGGCTCAGTTAGAAATAACCTGTTCCACACTGAGCTAGGGTAGAGTTCACTATGTCTCAAACAAGCCCAATAGAAGAAGAGACAGAGGAAAGCAGAACAGAATAATGAAATGCCCTACAACTTTCTGTGAGAGATGCCACCCCATTCCTAACAACCTCAACCAAGCAATATTCACAGTGACTTTTTTGTTTGTTTACAAAGTCAGACTTAAACACATACTGGGTTCCAGGTCAGCCAGGGCTACACAGAGAAACTCTTTCTTGACAAATCAAAATCAATGAATAAATAGAAAAGAAATATATACTAAAGGGGACAAAAGATGGCTTAGCAGATAAAGGTTCCTACTGCAAAGCATGATGTGCTTAGTTTTATTCCCACAAACAATATGGAAGAAGAGAACACATCCTCTAAAATTAAATTGAATATTTTCGGGGGCTCTGCACCAAGAAGCCTTCTTGTAATCTCCCTTTTTACGCCACCTTATCCCTTCATTTATTCCTTCCTTTCATCCCTAGGGGTTATTTTTCCAGGTCAGTGTCAAACTTACTATAATAGACAAGGATGACCTTGAACTCCTGATACTACCATCCTCCTGACTCCTGAGGTTAAAGTCATGTACATGTACCAGGCAGAAATTATAAAGACCAGTCTGACAAAACAAATTCTAGTTGTTATTTAATGAAAACTCAAAGCCAGGTATTGGGGTGGGGGAGGGGAGCTGGAATATCAGAGAGGGGAAATAGACCACAGTCAATTCTCACTGAGCCAACTTTATAGTAGAAAGTTTCTGGCCTGTCTGGCTTGTAGTCCAGACCTGCAGACCTGCAGTCCCACGGACACATAGATGCTTATATTAATTGCTTTGCTGATCAGCCTAGGGTTCTGGCATATTGCTACCTAGCTCTTGCTCTTAAACTAACCCATGATTCTTATCTTGTTCAGTCATGCAGCTCAGTACCTTTACTCAGAGCAGCATAGGTGGCCTCTCTGGCATCTCTGTGGTGTCTCTTCTCTAATCTTCCTGTTTTTAAAATGTTCTTAGTCTGGTAGCCCCACCCATACTTCCTGTCTGCCTTCAGCTAATCAGTGTTTTTATTAAACCAGTAGGTGAGACAATTATTTACAATGGAACAGAGCACAATCCCTCTACATTCCCCCCCTTTTTCTTTGTAAAGAACCCCAAATCTAATTTCCTTTGTATAGTTTTTTTTTTAACCATTATCTATAACAACTTGTAACAAACACTATAAACAAAGACAAACATCTAGAATCCATTTTTGGGGAATGTGAATGTAGTTCTCTAGGCAACTTCCTGCTGAATGGGGGTGCTGTAAATCCCATGGGGACCCAAAGAAAAATTTAAAACTATGGACAAGTCCTTAATGAAACAGACTGCAAGACTAGGTGATGTGGGAATGTCTTTCTGTACGCTGTGAATATCAATCTCTAAATAGAAGACTGTTTGGTCATGGAAGGCACCATAGAAAAAGTAGACAGGAAAATCAGCATAGGTATGAGGAGGGCAGAGTAACATACAGATCTAGCCAAACGCCCAAAGAAACAACATGTAAGGAACACAGGTGAGCCATAGGCCACATGACTGGACAGATTAATGAAAATGGATTGAGTTAAGATGAGGGAACTAGCTAGCAATGTGCCTGAGTCATGGTCCAAACAACATGAAGTTAATATAAGTGTCTGTGTGTTTCATTGGGACTTAAAGATTAATGGTCTAGATAAGCTGTGGTGGGTGGGTCTGAACTCTGGGGCTAGTCTGGACCAGAAACCTCAGTGTAACAGATGGTGTCCTAACATGGGCCAAATATCCTCATAAAGCCTGAGAAAGATTAGAAAAGGTTTTAGAGCATAGAAACTGAGCCAAAAGCACTTCCAAATTGTGTCTTGTAAGTGGGTCATTGTACAGAGATAGTGTGGTGCCTGGGCCATGAACAAAATGGTGGTAGACTTATAGCAGATACCATATGCTGCAACCAGGTCAGTTCCCAAAGTCTCACAGAAGACTCAATAGCATGTGATTGATTTAAGGTTTCTGTTTATATTAAACAAAAAGGGAACAGAGTCAAAGATGGACAATTAGTAGCAGCATATTCTGAAATTGCTGTTTGCAAGCAGTGAGATATAGTCAAATCTGAGTTGCATAGAATTTTAAAAGCTCTTTTGGTTAGAAAATGATTAAGGATTCACAATAAAATAGATTCAAATGGAAAAAAACTGCAAAAGGATTACAATATGTATAAAATGTACAAGGTGGGAAAAGTCTTTAGAAAAAGAGAGATAGAGTAATAAAAATATAATAAACCATATAAAGATGGAAAATAGATAGTCTTATTATAATGTTTCATTTTAATTTTTTAACTGTTAATGAGCTAACTGCAGAAAGACAATTAATTCCAAAGGCTGTCAAGTTAAACCAGAATATGTATTTTTAAAGTATCTTGACTTTGAAATTTGGGTCTAAAGATATAATACTTTGGAAGAGGGGTTCTGCTTGTGTTTCCACAGAAGATGAGAACCCGTGAATTGCTTCTAGGCTATTATGGTTTGATCAACCAAGACCCCCTGAAAAAAATTTTTTTTGATGAGAAGAGATGATCACATCAGCTTCAATTGTGCAACTAAAATAATCCACTCTCAAGAATCCATGAGATTGCCAATGCTCCTTAATCAGCAGAAAGTAGTAATGGAAAGCTATGCCCAAGTTCCCAAAATATTGTTCATAAATCTTTGTTTTCATCATAAATGGTTAATGGTCATAGCTAATCTCTTTCTAAGAAGAAAAAGGGGAAAAGGTATATCAGTGATTTAAAAAATAGATTATTAAATTTACTTTAATCTAAAAATCACCTGTTAATCTCAAAATATTTTACACTGGTATGGATTTCATTTATTGATACAAATTTAAGGTCAGTTTTATTATGCTGTATGTATTTTTTTACTCTTGTTTAAGATATTTATGTAACTCATTTAAAATTGTAATGTATAATTAAGAAATGCAGATCAATAGTCATCTACGATAACCATGATAGTTAGATTTTTAGGTATACAAAGATATATTTCAATTAGATAGGTAATTTTCAAACACTTCTAAGACCTACAGAATGTGGCACTTAAAATATTTTAAGAACATACACTTTTCCGGACAGTGAGACAGGTCTGCTCCTTGCAGCACCAATCTCCTTCAAGAGAAAAATGGGCATTGAAGAAACTCCATATGGAGTTTACTTTCTTTGTTACAATCCTTAGCCACTGAACATGAACCTGTTCTTATACTGACTGCTTGACAATATGCTGTTTAAGTTGGACATACAGGTTCCATAGGAAAGTCACCTCTGAACTTTGGCAGAATAAGCTGAAATGGTCTTTCAGGTTCATGCTTTGAAGAGTAAACTGCCAGATATTCTTCAGGACTCAAGAAGCGACTGATGAATTATACCAGAATGGGCAGAAAAGATTTCCTGCTTCACTGAAATGAAAAGAGACTCTGGCCCTGTAGGCTGAAGATGGATGCTCCAACTTTATAAAGAAACTTTGGGTGACTGTCCAGGCAGATAGGTGTCATCTCTGTCATTTCTAGATTTTGGAAGTTGCTTGCACTTCCTCTTTATTTGGGTAAATATATCTTTCTGTGGTCTTTAATGTAGTTTAAGATTAGATAGTTATAGTACAGTTTTTCTTAGGTATTTTAAAAGGTATATTGGATATGAGACTTTATTTAGATTCATAAGGATAAGGTAGATGATAGGATATTTTCTTTAATTTTGCTAAATACAAATAGACTAGACATTGTAATTGTAATTCTTGCTTGATAGCTATTTTGTTATATGTAATTTTGCTATGTTAAAATTAAAATCTTCCTTTTGATTAGACAGAAATGGGGAAGTGATGTGGGAATGTCCTTCTGTATGCTGTGAATATCAATCTTTAGATAAAGGACTGTTTTGGCTATGGCAGGCATCATAGAAAAAGTAGGTAGGGAAATCAGCATAGGTAAGAGGAGGGCAGAGTCACATACAGATCAAGCCAGATGCTCAAAGAAGCAACATATAAGGAACACAGGTGAGCCACGGGCCACGTGGCAGACAGATTAATAGAAATGGGTTAAGATGAAGGAGCTACTTAGCAATATGCCCAAGTCATAGGTCAAAAAGCATGGAGTTAATATAAATGTCTGTGTGTTTCATTGGGACTTTGGTATTGATGGTCCAGATAAGCAGTGGCGGGCTGGTCCAAACTCTAGGGCTATTCTGGGCCAGAAACCTCAGTGTAACAGTTGGGCCATCTCAGCCAGTCTCTTTGAAGTTGTTTTGGATGCAGATCTCAGAGGAAACTTCAAGAGAGGTGCTCTGAAATGCTGAATCATCCGAGTCATCCATTTCCATTTGAGACTTTTCAGGGAGTGTTCCTGGATCAAACCTTATTTTCTTTAACCAGGAATAAATACACAGCCTGTCATTTTCTCTCTTTCTTAAGATCATAACATACCACAACTCAACTATATTTTCCTATCCCTTCACTTCTTCCAGTAAACCCAATAACCACCTCTCTATCATTTCCCTTCAGAAAAGTGCAGGCCTCCCATAAATGTCAGTCAGCCAAACTTGTGGGTATATATATTTAGTAAAATTAATCTGGAATGTTAGTCAACCACAGAGCCTAGCTGTGAATCAGGGAATGGTGACCCACACATTTAATCCTACTTTTAGGTATTTTGAAACAGGAAGTTAAGAAAGCTGGGCAGAGCAAGAGAAGAGGATATTTCAGCTTTCCCAGATACTTCCTTCCTCCCTATCACCTCAGGGTGGAGAGACTTGCATTTGGAGGATACCTGGAGACAGGCCTGAGGAGTTGGCTGGGGGACAGTGGCTGTGATTTATTTATCTATTTCTCTGAGATTCCAGCTTTTCCACAATATTTGTGGAAATTTGTGTGATACATGATATATAGTGGGATTATGTTGTTCTATTGTAAATAATTATCCTATCCACTGGTTTAATAATAAAATGCTGATTGGCCAAAGGCAGATAGACAGTATGGAAAGGGCTACCAGACTAAGAAAACTCTGGGAACAGAAACAGAGCAGAGATGCCAGACAAGGCAGAAGATGCAGAGGACAACTTTGCTGCCCTGAGAAAAGGTACCAAGCCACATGGCTGAACAGGATAAGAGTCATGGGTTAGATTAAGAGCAAGAGCTAGCAAGTTATATGCCTGGGCCCCAGGTCAATGAGTGTACAATTAAGTGTCTGTGTGTTTCAGTGGGAGAAAGTCTGGGCCAGGAGGCTAGGCTGGAAAGTGTGGGCTATGAGGCAAGGTTGGAATTCTGAGTCAGAAACTAATTACAACAATGATATGTCACGTAGCATATACCCCCCCCCCCACACACACAGAGACACACAAAAGTGACAGCTCATGCTGGTGAGGACATAGAGCAAAATGAACATTCCTCAATTGCTGGTGGGAATATGAACTTGTCCAGCCACTTTGGAAATCCGTAAGGTTGTCTCTCAGAAAATTGGAAATTAATTTACCTCAAAATCCGGCTATACAACTTGTGGGCATATACTTAAGGAATGCTTCATTCTACCACAAGGACATATGCTCAACTATGTTCAGCTTTATTTGTAATAGCCAGAAACTGGAAAAAACCAACATGTGCCTGAACTTAAGATTGAATAAAGAAAATATGATACATTTACACAGTGAAGTATGACTCAGCTGTTAGAAAACTGACATCATGAAATAGGTTAGCAAGTGGATAAAACTAGACAAGATCATCCTCAGTGGGGGGACCGACTACCAGAGAATCTAAATGACAAGTAGGGATCGATGGGAAATAAAAGAATTTCTCTATTAAGAGGAAATAAAAAAAAAAAAAAAACTCTCCAGTGAACATTGTGGGAGATTTGAATAAGGCTTGTAGATGAGAATAGGAGGGTCTGGTATAGAGCAGGATACTATAAGAAACATTTCTGGGAAGATCTAGAAGCCTTATGCAATGGAAACACTCCTTCCTCTATTTCAAATAAACAGATTGAGGGAGAAACAGTGTGATACTAATTCCGTATTGTTTCTTGATTGTAGAGCAAAGGAGAACATTGTTACAATAAGGTTTCTTGGTCCTGGGTGGCCAGAGGTCTGATTCCCCACCTACTTCTTCTATGGTGCCTGTCATTGACCAAAAACAGCTTTATTTAAAGATTGATATTCACAGCATACATTCCCACATCAAAACATAAGTCACAGATTAGGGGATAATGACACTAAAATAAATACGGACAGAAATCACACATTCAGGTTGACTATCCAGCACTAAGTTTGGAGAGACTGTCAGGTAAAGAGTGTGACATTTGTTCAACTATTGGAGAGATTTGTAGGTGGTCACCTGTAAGGGTCCCCATTCAGGTCTCAATGAATGTCATTATCTGCAAAGAATGAAAATCCAGGGTATTATTGACTTTCTTAACCTGGACGAGACTTTGGGGAGTCTGATCCCAGCCTGCTCACTTGTAGGATATTTAAAACAAGTATATTTGCACAAGTGTTCTAGTCTAATTCATGTGCAAAAAATTATTAGGATATAGTACATAGAAACTCTCTTACAAAGTACATATGGCCATGAGGGTGGAATCAAAATTAAAACACCAAAATCTGTGGTCTCTGACCAATAGCACAGAGGCCACATGTGATATCTACTTTAGAGATGAGTAACATTCTAAGGAGGGAGGATTCAGGAATAATCATTCTGGGGAATTTGAAGTCGGCCTCTATAGCAAAAGGTAGGTGAGGTCTGCTTCCAAAGATAACAAATTTTGCACCAGATCCTGTGGCGATGATTTGTATTTAATAATATTAATCTGGAATATCAGAGTCAACCACAGAGCCAAGGAGGCCAACTCACACCTTTAATCCTAGCTTTAGGAACATGGAAAGAGGAAGTTAAGAGAGCTGGGCGGAGCAAGAGAAGAGGGTTTTCAGCTTTCCCAGACACTTTCCTTCCATTCCATTGAGGACAGAGAGATTTGCATTTGGAAGCTTCCTGGAGACAGGCCTGAAGATTTGGCTGGGTGAGGAGTGGACCAAGGACCTTGATGAAATTCACACTGGGTTTCCTATATGTAATGCAGGTATTGATTTTTTTACTCCCATTGAGGAGGCACTGCTGGCATAATTTAAATGTCTTCTATGTTTAAATTTCTTTGAGAACAAACTCTGTTTTGTGTCCCCAATAATCACTAACTCTGAAGCACACCAGTCAGTACTCCCCTAGGCTGCCAGAGTCCAACTGTATCTTTACAGCTAATAGAATAATATTTTCAAGTTTGTAATTGTCTTTCCAATGCATAATCATCACTTAGAAATGCATAAATTTCTTCCTCACTCTACCAGTCTACTGTCCCCTCATCCCTTCCTTCTGTATGCCAACCTCATTCCCTGTGACCTAATCCATTTGCACAGCACGGTATTTCCAATGTAATGACCACTGCAAAGCCATGTTCTCTAGATCCCCTCAATAGAGACCTGTCCTTAAGATGCTGTGGTCTGCACAGCTTTTAAGACTGACATAATTATCATGATTGGGAAAGAAATCGGGATTGAAAGGCTGGGAGTGAGTAGGCTGTGTGCTCTGATGGAGACCGAGAAGAAACCTAAGAGTCAGCACATTTATTATATGCAATCAAGGATGTCCACAGTATACATACATATCTTATCCACACTAGGCTTCCATTCTCAGTACCAGAAGCAACCTTATTCTACCTGCTCACAAAGGCAAAGCCTAGCCTCTCCATCATAGTAACAGATCTCAAAACAGTCCAAACAGAGTCTTGTCCAAAAATAGATTTTCTTGGGCTGCCTTTTAGCTTTGGGTATAGCCAGCAGCTGTGGACAAATCTGCTGAAATTTGTCTCTAAGTATTCTCGATCCCTCATAACACTCCAGAGGGGCAGGGTACAGCTCATACTTCAGCTTGTTCAGCCTGGCTGTGTGACGTAAAAGGTTTTTAAGGGCATACAGAGAGATATTATTATGATAGAAATTGACCTGAGTAAGCTGGGAGCATTGGCTCAGAGCAGACAAGATGGCATTGAAATGAGTGTCCCCCATCTCACATTCCTCCAATTCCAGGGTTCTCAGGGTTCTTTTGATTCTCTGAAGGAGAACCCCAAGAAGATTAGGACACTTATCAGAGAGCATTGTACTACTCAGGTTCAGATGCCTAAGCTCACAGATGTTCGTGCACTGGCTCAGGTAACTGAAGTCTGCCTGTGAGAGCCTGCAGTTCGTGATTGACAGGGTCTTCAAGGGCATCTTCATGCACCTATGGAGAGATGCAGACATTAATTACACCAATGGAATTGAAGGATTGCTAGGAAAAAGAAAGGCAGATGAAGCTTGTCCCAAGTTTAGCCTGTCCGTATGATGGATTCTGCTTCATCCTAGCAATGTCCTAAAGAGTCCTCTGATATGTCTCCTCCCTAATTCCAACCCAGTATCAGCTATTTCCCATCTACTCAACCCCTTTGTAGATTCTAAACAACCTTTCCCATGAGCGGTTAGAGGCATGGTGGTGTCTGCTCACACATGTCTGAGCACAGAGCTCATCTATTGCTAGGTTTACAGTGGTCAGACCATCAAGGAACCATTGCTCTGTAAAGGAAAGTATATGATTTCTATGCTCTCCAGGACCCTCTCCATCCTTTCTTACCTGAGCCACTGTTCAAAGCAGCCTGCTACAAAGTCGATGCCATTTACATGGAGATTCTGGAGACAGGGGAAGTTAAAGAACAGAGAAAGCAATGAGCTTATCCATCCCTGGTCTGAAGAAGCAGTTAATCTGTGATTCTGACTTCCTGCTAGCACAAGGGTATGAAGATTTCTCATCTGACTCAGGTAAGGAAATAGTTGTGCCATGAATTGAAGATACCACTGACTCATCTGCAGCTGCAGGACACACTCTAGATGTATTATTTTGAAAAATTCTACGGCAGTGAAGACAGGTGAATCCAGTACTTGCAGCTTTCTACAGCAGAGATGAACGGAAACTCTTTGGTACTGAGCCCAATGCAACAAGTATGTGTCACATTCATTGAATCCGGCCTTACTGAGTTCCAGATCAGTTACTACAATAAAACGTTTCCTCACACCAGACATAGGACAGATCTCCGTTGGCTGCTTCTGCCTCATGGCTTGTGATGAGCAGTCACCCTCATGAGTTTGAGCTCCGCTGCTCCAGAAGACATGGCGCACATGAGTCAAATCCAGCACTCTGAGTTTCAACCTCCTGTTGGTAAAACAGAATTTCCAGAAGATAAGGCAATATGCTTTTTACAGTTGACTTCATGTCCACGTCTCATATCATCTTTGCCTTCTAAATTTTTGCTTTTCCCTTTGCCTAAAATCAAGCCCAGGGTCTCATGCTCAGTGAAAATGAACCTTTTCCTGTGAGCCATCTGTAGCCTGGTCTCACCTCCCTCCATTCCATGCCCGTTAGCCACAGCCTCATTCCATTTGTGACTGTGGGTCGGGAAGTGAGAGGCCCATTCCTCCATGGCTATGTCTAATCGTGTGTCCTCCACATCTGCCATTGTTTGCCCAGATGCCTGAGACCAGGCCCACACCTCTACAGTTCCCTATGCTGATGCTATCTACAAGAAGCCTCTGATCTACCTTTGGACAAATACTACCTGTTCCCAGTTGTTCCATCTCTGTACCCACATAGCCTTCCTCCACAGTAGCTGTGTCCTGATTACCTGGGATGAAGGGTCTCTGCAATGAGTATATCTAGTCCATCAAGTAGAGCTTTAAAAGTCTCCAGATAGGGGATCTTTATCAAGATTCCTGCACGAAGGCAGGGGAATGGCCACACAGCCACAATGGCCCTCAGGATGTTTGTACGTTTCTCATTGAAGGCCTCCTCAAATATTTCTGGGAGCAGCTCCATGGGCAGGTCTTCTAGAGTAGAAATGACCAAGGCCTCCTCCTTCAGCAGCCTCTGTCTTGCCAGCTGCATCATTGTGAGTGGGATCTGGTTTCTCATTCTGACAGGTTTTCAGGGATAATGATCCTGAGGAAGCATGGAAGCAAAAGACATTGTTTAGAAAATGTAGAAAGCCTTTCTTCTTCCCATACAAGAACCTCTCTGGGCAAAATCTCCACTGTGGTGATGATAGGTATCTCAGGTTGCCCATTTTGGTCTCCATTTGTTGTTTTTAGAGCCATACCTGCCTTGTCTGTTTTGTGAAATCTCTCAAAAACATGATCTTTTCCTAACACCACCTTATACTTCAACTATTTTTCAGTGTTGTATAATTTTTCGGCTAGGCCTAGTCCCATGGTTGGAGTCTGCCTGCCACCTTCATCTGCTTAGCCCTAAATAATGTCTCAGATGCTTATATCAATTACATGCTGTTTGGCCTAGGCTCAGGCTAATTGCTCTCTAGCTCTGATATCTCAAACATATTTTTATTGATCTGTCTTACTATGTGGCTCATGGCTTACCTGTGTTTTTTACGTATTTCATCTTAGGTGGTTAAATCACATCTCTTGTGCCCCCACCATCATTCCCCTGTATCTGTGCTTAAATTTCCTGCTGGGTTTCCAGAGGCCAGAACAGTCCCTTTACTAAACAATGATATTCACAGCACACACAAAGGATATTCTACATCACTTCCCTTCCTGCCAAATTTAACAGGGAAGGTTTCAACGTCAACATAGCAAAATTATATATAACATAAATCATAACTGTAGTTATATAATTTAGACTATTCGTGCTTAGTAAAATTAAAGAAAATGTTTTATTATTTATCTTATTTTTGAGTTTAAATTTTTACATATAATTTATCTTTTATTATAACTAAAGACTGTAATTATGACTATGTAATCTTTAAACCAAAGACTATAGGAGGATATAATGTCATCTGAGTAAACAGGGATAATGATGTTGAGAAAGGGTGAAAGCAAAGACATGATTAAAAAAAAAAAAAAAAACAAACAAACAATTTAGGAAGCCTTCTTCTTCCCACACAAGGACCTCTCCGGGAAAGATCATTAGTGTTGTGGTGGTGGACATCACATCTACCCTAAACACAGTCCAGGTCAACCCATTTCCACTAAGGGGTCACCAGGCTCAGCCCATGTTGACCTCACATAAGCAAAGGAAACACCCAGTTTCCAATCTTCCTACTCTCCGTTCACTAGCTGACCCTGTCTGGAACAGTTGAGAGACTCTGTGAGATGGACTTCATTAGTTATTGACTTCAATTGCTGGTTATTCCCCTGTTCTGATGCTTCAGGAAGGAGGCAGGTGGGCTGCAAGCTTCTACTCTCCATGCTATGGAGCTGGGCAGGGTAAGAAAGAAACACTAAAACATGGTCAGTATGTTCCACTGGCCATTGTCATGATCTGTAACTGTAAAGATAGGACTCTGGGGTGGAGATGATAATTTACAGGTTGAAGTCATGAATATCACTAGTCCAGTGTCATAGTGGACCTCTGGAGTTCCAGAGTATTCTAATTGTCATCTCCAAAACAAATGGAAGACAAAACAGCATGAAATTTTAAATTACACATTAAAATGATGGTTCACAGTTTTAACTGGAACACTGAGACAAGGGAAGTGGGCCGCTCTCATTAAGATCCAAACCATCTTAATTTCCATGATGAGGCCCTGTATCAACCAGCAGAGACAAAGCAATTCTTGGTATTCTGGTTGTTACAGGATCTCAGCCCTGGAAGTCCTGGAACTCACTGTGTAGACCAGCCTGCCTCTGCCTCCCAATACTGGGATTAAAGGTGTACACAACCAAGTCTGGGTTAAACTGTCTTAAAGATCAGCACACACTTTTAATTTCAGTGCCGAGGAACAATTTTTATCAGTTCAGGACCACGTGGTCTACAAGAGAAACTCTGTCTCGTGCCAAAAAAAAAAAAAAAAAAGGAAAGAAAGATCACCATAGACAAAGCATTTAAATGACTCATAAATAACTACTTCCATAATTTTCTGAGTTCAATGTCTCCTGATATTCATTCAGACTGGGACTGTCTCAGAACACAGAAATCACAAACTCAAATAATCACTTTGATATAAAGAAAACTCGCTGTGAATTCCAGGCCAGGCAGTGTTACATATAAAGTTTTTATTTAACAAAAATTAACAAAATAAAGGAAATATAAATAATCCACGCAGTAAACCCAAGTATAGATTCTGCTAGGTAAAATGGGTATCGGGATAGAGTTAAGGTACTTACCTGATTTGAACAGTGGTAACAGGTCTTCAGATTCCAACAGGGGTAGGCGGTGACTCCAAGGAATTCTGGGGTTCAAGACTCCAAGGCTCTCTGAGAGCTCTGACCTTCCTTTCAACACACCTCACAGCCAAAACAGGCAGTCCAACTGAAAAACTGAGGCTTCACCAGATACGTTTTTAAAAACCTGGTTGACGGGGGATTCCCACCGCTGCTGCCTATGAAATAAGTCAACCAAGCTGAAATAATAAATCCACGTTTGAGGAACAGAGCAAAGCAATGCTGGATGACCCTTGGAAAGGCAGGGAAAGAGTCACATGGCAATTCCGGCTACTGGGCCTTAAGTAACCTGTAGGTGTGGTCTTGAGCAGCCCCAGGCAGGGGGTGACTTTTGGCTGGATTCCTCCAGAGCAGGTCTGGAATGTAAAGGTAACTCTAGGGGAGGAGCAGCTGGCAGTTGTTTCTTAGGCTTTGTTGGGGCAGGGTTGAGACCAGGAGGAAGGGAAGGAGAGAGGAAGGAGGAAGGGGGGGACGGAGGGAGAGAGATAGATAAGGAGAGAGGGGTGTGAGAGTGAGAGTATATTTGTGTACCAAAAAGGAATCTTAAACAAAAGAAAGGTATTATGTGCAAGCAGGAAGGTGATTGTTGGGGAGGGATAGGCAGGGAGATGTCGTTTTGTTTACCCAGAATTGACCAGTTTCAAAGGAGATCCGTTTGCACAGCCTTGAGGATGTAAAACGAATGATCAGAGACAAGGCTCACACCCACAGATTAGAAGGTGAGGACCCTTCTGACTTGGAGGTTCAGAGGTGTGTAAGTGGGAAACCCATGGGGGGAAGTTTCCATCATTGAAGGAAACCAAGAAAAAAGCAGAGAGAGAGAAGTGGGGGAGGTCAGTTAGTAAGAAAAGAGTAAATGACTTATGTTCATGCAAATGCCGTAATGAAAAGCATCAGTTCGTCTGTCAACTTAAAATGTCAATTGTTATTTCTCTATTTGCAATTGTATTAATGATTCACATTATGTATATGAACATTTTCCCACAGGTACATCATATCAGTGCCCCAAAGTGTTTTAATACCCATATAGAACCAAGAATTCTTTAGAAGGCTTCTTCCTAAAGGTGTTGCATTGCCCTGTGACACTACTGTCTCTAAGACAGGGTCAAAGGTGACCCAAATTTTTCTGGATTTTCCCTATTCTACCCCAGCTCACAATGAAACCCATCCCATCATCTCACTTTACAAGCCTAAACCACCACACTCATGTCAAATCCAAATGTCAACCTTTGTTATTCTTTTTATTTTTCTGTATTTCACCCTTACAACTTTTATCATTTTTAATCTAAAGGTATAAAGGAATGGTCACTGTGTCACCAGGGCAGCTGCCATTCCTGGACGATGGCTGAGGATGGACTGGGTTCCTTTGGGGTCATTGAGTCACCACATTTGAAACTGATGATAAAACACTGAAACCGGCAGGTGACAGGGGCCTCTATCACGGTAGATTTCTATGTGACTCCTGTGAGACTCTAAGATTACTAAGGTCTACTTGAGGCACAGGTTACCCATCATCCACTGTCCTCCAGGCCCAAGGATTGAGGGATCAGATTTCTCAATCTCCACCATGTTCATCCACACGGACTCCAAGGTGGTCCACAGAACTGATGGTATCAAATGTGTCATCCTAAATGTGGATCATCCATGTTCATGAGCAGAGTGGTGATTCAGCAATCTGATCCCTCATCCCTTGGGACTAGAAATGCGTTAGCTTATGATACCGCAAAGGAACACAGTCCATATATAGCCAATATCCAAGGATAACAGTAGCTTGAAGTGGCACTCAGAACATTCTTTTTTCCTTGCAGATTTAAGCTATAAAATTTGTTTGAGTGAGATACATAATTAAAATAAAAACATAAGTTGAAATTTGAGATGAGGATGGCAATTATGGGTCACATATGACCCTGTCCTAGTGAGGGTGGGATGTAAGCACAGGACGGTGGCTTCTAGACAAAGACTATTATAAACCTTATGCCATTAAGAGCCTATCTAAGGAGCTGGAGGGATTGCTCTGTAGTTAAGAACATTGGCTGCTTTTCCAGAAGATCCAGGTTCAGTTCCCAGCACCTACATGGCAGCTCATAGCTGTCTATAACTCCAGTTTCAGGGGATCCGACACAAAGAGAAATGTGCATATAAAACATAAAACAGAAATAACAACAATAAAAAACAAACAAACAAAAAAACATCTTTAACAGGGCTTTTAGGTGTCAGCACTGCCTGTGGGGCACCAGAAATGGATGGAGGAGCCTTTCCTTCTTCCCATAAGCATGGAAAAAGAGTCCAGTCTGTATTGATGAATGAAGAATGTTAGAAGTAAAAGTGAGTGTCTTTCTGGTGAAGGAGAAATTCTGTTTTGTTTGTTTATTTTTGTATGTAGGGGCTGTTTTTTTTTTTTTTTGGCCTTACTTCCTTGTTTCTTCCTTTTTAAAAATTCATTCATTAATTGATGAGATATATGGATTCTGTAATACTCTGATCATAAAACACCTCATATAAACAGGCTGGTATTGAACAGCTGGATATCTTTCTACTGTGCCTGCTGCATGATGCCCTTAAAAATGGGTACTGCTGGGACTGGTAGAAAGCTTCTGCCTAGCACACCAGAATCCCATGATGCTGTCCTCAGCATCATGTGATCAGTGTCATGAAGTCACTGTGTTCTGGGCATCAGAATGTCCTGGAATTGGGATCCAGCAATTCTCCTACGCCAGCCTTTTCTGGACAGCCACTCAGGCTCTGGATAATACCTGGTTAAACTACTAATTCCACAAAAGTCCAGATCTACACAGTGTGACCACATCTAAAAAGACACAAAAATCAAAAGACTACTTCATTCTTGAAGGCTAGAGTTTTCAGTGGCTGTAAACACTGATTATTTTTCCAGAGGATTCCCATTTGATTTACAGAATCCAAATCATTGCTGAAAACAGTATAGAACTTCAGCTCCAGAGACCTGAGATAAAAACACTCATGCATTTAAATAAAATTAAAAATTAAATTTTTTAAAAAAGTAAATCATAATCAGGAGTAAAAACTGCTGTTTTTTGTTTGTTTGTTTGTTTTTGAGATTTATTCTTTAAACCAGGAGGTGGTGGTGCATACCTTTAATCGCAACACTTAGGAAGCAGAAGCTGGCTGATGTCTGTGAGTTCAAGGTTAGCTTGGTCTACAGAGTGAGTTCCAGGAGAGCCAGAGCTGCTATCCAGTGAAACACAGTCTGAAAAACAAGCAGATTTCTTTTAGCTTTAAATTATGTACTTGTGTGTGTATCTGAAGGTAAAGTTGTGCATATGAGTGTAGGTGCCAGCAGAGGCCTGAAGAGGAAGTAATCTCCCATTAAACGTGAAGTGGCAGGTATTTGTGAGTCCTCAATGTGACTTTTGAGAACTGCACTTGGGCCCTCCATAGAGCCATTAGTGCCCTTAACTATTAAGTGATGGATCTTTGCAGCTTTAGAGTTTTCTTATTACAAGTGTGATTCCATCAAATAGAAAATTCTGGAAAGATGTAGTAATAACAGGTTCATCTGGTTTTCTCAGGTCTCTGTCCTTGGATAAGATAAGCTGGGGTTGGTTGTGGTGGCCAATGCCTGTAACATCAGCATTTGGAAACTAAAGGCAGGAGAATCAAGACTTCCAGGTCAGCTTCAGCTGCTTAAGGATTTGGGAAACAGCCTAAATACATGAGATCTTACTTCCTGAAGCAAACAAAACAAACATTCAGGACTGTTTGTAGTTCCCTTGTTAGACTACTTCCCTAGCTTTCAAGAAGCCCATTAACACATCAGCTGGTAGGACACCCTCATCTTCAAATCCCACCCTTATCCCAATCTTACACATCAACCAGTGACTACAGAGGCTACCTGAGACCTACAGTTTATCAGCACGTATTGTATCAAGAAAGGCTACCTGAAACCCCCAGTTTGCCAGAGCTCATTGAATCAAGAGCCCCTGATGAAACAAGAGCTCGTACTGGATCAAGATTGGATCCCTTAGACACAGAAACTACCAGCCCCTGTTGGACCAAGAACAGCTCGCTGTGACACAGAATATGCTACGTCCAAGTGGAACAAGAGTCAAGATTGGAACAAGAGAAGCTTCCTGAGACACAGACACATCCCAAACAGATTGCTTTAAGATCAGCTCCCTGAGATACAGATAAATCCTGCAGTGGTCACAGGAAGCAATGAGCAGGCACACGTGCAAAAATACATATAAGAACATAAAGAATGTGGCACCAACAGAGTGCAAGATTCTATAACAGCAAGACCTGACCATGCCAATGTAGAAGAAGCAGAAGGAAACGTTAAAACTAATTTATGAAGATAGTAGAAGCTGTAAAGGAGGAAACAAAAAAAGTTAAAGAGATAGAGGAAAAGACAAAAAAAATGGAAGATATCAATACATCATTTAAAAAAAAATAAAGCAAGAAAAATGAACCAAACTGGTGAGGAAACATTAAAGAATAAGACACAAACTGATGGAAAGCTGGAAATGGAAACTGAAGAAATGACCAGGTACCACAGATGCAGTCATGTTCGACAGAATGCAAGAGATGGAAGAAAGAATCTCTGGCAGAAAAGATTCAATAGTGGAAATAGATACATCAGTCAAAGAAAAGAATAAAGCCAAAACTGCCATAAAACCCATCCAGGAAATCTGGGACACCATGGAAAGACCAAAACTAAGAATAATAGGAACAGAAGAAGGAAAAGAATCCCAGCTCGGAAGCACAGAAAATACATTCAATTCAATCCTAGTAGAAATCTTTGCAAACTTAAAGAAGGTCATACCTATGAAGATGCAAGATCCTTACAGAATACCAAACAGACAGGGCCCTCCGAAAAAGGCCCTTCATCATATAATAGTCAGACGTCTAATAAAGAAAAAAATTATTAAGAGCTGAAAAGGTAAAATGGCTGAGTGACTTATAAAGACAGACCCATTAGAATAACACCTGACTACTCAATAAAAACCATAAGAGCCAGAAGGTCTTGATCAGATGTTATACACCTTAGAGACCATGGTTGCCAGCCCAAACTACCATACTCAGTCATTATAGATGAAGTAAACAAGATAATTCACAAAACCAAATTCAAATAATACCTATCCAGAAATACAGCCCTACAGAAAGCACTAGAAGGAAAATTCCAACTCAGGGAAGCTAGATACACCCACGGAGCAACAAACAATAGATAATCCCATAAGAAAAAACCCCAAAGAAGGGAAACACACACACACACACACACACACACACACACACACACAGAACCAAAAAAAAAATAGGAATTCACAAGCACTGGCATTAATATCCCTTAATATTAATGGACTCAATTCACCTGTAAGAAAATACAGGGTAGCATAACAGTTACAAAAACAAAATTCCTGCAAAAAAGGAGACACAACTCAAAAGACAGAAACTAGCTCAGAGGAAAGGGTGAGAAAAAGACTTTCTAATAAAATGAACTTAAGAAACAAGTTCAATCAAAGGAGATCAGGATAGACGTGACTAATTCATCTCATGAACAAGTTCAATCTTAAGAGATCAGGATAGACATGACTAATTCATCTCATGAACAAGTTCAATCTTAAGAGATCAGGATAGACGTGACTTACTCATCTCACGAAAAAAATCCATGAAGATAAAGTTTCAATTCTCAACATTTAAGCCCCCAATACAAAGGAATCCACACTTGTAAAAGAAACACTACTAACGCTTAAATCTCACATCAAACTGCACACATTAAAAGTGGGAGACTTCAATAACCCACTCTCACCAAGGGATATGGCCACCAGACAGAAACTTAACAGAGTAACGTGGAATCAAACAGACGTTATGACTCAAAAGGAGGTAATAGATACATACAGAACATTCCACCCAAACACAAAGGAATATACTTTTTTCAAGCACCCCACCTAACTTTCTTTAAAATTGACCACCTAGTCAGTCATAAAGCAAATATCAACCTATAACAAATAATAGAATTAAACCCCTGCATCCTATGAGACCACCATACCCTAAAGTTAGAATTCAACAACACAACTACACAAAACTAAATTTCCCTCTGTTGAAATACCTGTGGGTCAAAAAGTTAGGAAAGAAGTTAGAGATTTTCTAGAATTCAATGAAAATGAATCCATAACATCCCCAAACTTGTGAGACACAATGAAACCAGTGCTAAGAGGAAAGTTTATAGCAATAGGTGCTTACATAAAAACTTGAAGAAATCTCACACAAAAGACTATACACGGCTAAAGTTTCTAGAACATTTAGAAGCAAACTCACCCAGAAGGAGTAGATGGCAAAAAATAATCAAACTGAGGGCTAAAATTAACAAAATGGAAACAAAGAGAACCGTACAAAGAATCAATGTATCAAAGAGTTGGTTCTTTCAGAAACTCAACAAGATAGGCAAACCTTTATTCAAACTAACCAAAGAGCAGAGAGAAAATATGCGAATTAATAAAATCAGAATTAAAAGTGATTCATAACAACAGACACTGAGGAAATCCAGAGAATCATTAGGTCATACCTCAAAAATCTGTACCCCACTAAACTGAAAAACCTGAAAGAAATGAGCAGCATTCTGGATAGAACCCCCACCATATTAGATGTTTGCATTGAAATTCATAATAATGGCAAAACTGCAATTGGAAAACAGAAATATGAGAAATTTTGAAATGAGGGGTCACTACCACATGGAAAACTATATTAAAGGTCAAAGCACTGGTGAAATTAAAGACAAGTTTTGGTAATATAATGTATATTTAATAAAATTCAGCCTCAAATAGAGAACCGAATCACCGCCAGTCAAATCATAAAGGTCAGAGAGTGGTGATTCACACCCTTAATCACATCACTCAGGAGACAGAGATTGTTCTGTATTTCTATGAGTTTAAGGCCTAACCATCAAGAACTCATACATTTAATTCTAACTCTAGGATTATGATGCAGAATCTTGATTGATCACTCAGCCTATTCTGGAAGAGCGCTTCTAAGTGAGAAGCACTGTACTTGGGACAGGCAGCAATGGCTAAAGGAGCCATTTTCTCTTCCATAGGATGTTGTATGAGGTTTCTGGCCTGGATTTTTGGGCCTCAAGGTTTGGATCCACAGACCCGCAGACCCGCAGACCCGCAGACCCGCAGACCCGCAGACCCGCAGACCCACAGTCTGGCAGACCTGCAGTCCCACAGACCCACAGTCTGGCAGATCCACAGTCCTACAGACCCACAGAACCATAGTCTGGCAGACCCGCAGTCCCGCAGACCCACAGACCCATAGTCTGCAGACCCGCAGTCCCGAAGACCCACAGTCTGGCAGACCCGCAGTCCCGCAGACCCACAGACCCACAGTCTGGCAGACCCGCAGTCCGGCCAACCCGCAGTCCTGCAGACCCATAGTCCGACAGAGACACAAAGATGCTTACATTAATTGTACAATGATTAACCTAGGGCCCAGGCATATAATTTACTAGCCCTTGCTCTTAATCTAACCCATGATTCTTATCCTGTTTAGCCATGCAGCTTGGTACCTTTCTCAGAGCAGCGTAGTTGTCCTCTGCATCTTCTGGCTCCTCTGTGGCATTGCTGATCTGTTCTTCCTGTTCCCAGAGGTTCTTAGTCTGGTAACCCCGCCCACACTTCCTGTCTGCCTTTGGCCTATCAGCTCTTTTTATTAAACTCATAGGTGAGACAATTATTTACAACGTGACATCATAAATCTACTGCAGAAGTAGATGTTCTCTTCTATTTTTTTTTTTTTTTTTTTTGGATGATCCCCTTTATGTAGACTACAAAGGCTGTGACCATAGGAGATCTAAGTACTGTGCCTCCTAGGTACCGAGATTAGCAGGTTTCACTACCATATGAGGTCAAAGAGCTCCTGCTTAGCACATTGGTTGCTCTTGATACTGTCTTCAGCACCATGCAGTTG
Source organism: Phyllotis vaccarum (assembly GCA_033318265.1). Lineage (NCBI taxonomy): Eukaryota > Metazoa > Chordata > Mammalia > Rodentia > Cricetidae > Phyllotis > Phyllotis vaccarum. Next base: position 58,465,452 of record JARWLC010000003.1, on the reverse strand, counting down.
GTACCCAAGCAAAGAATAGAAGGAAAGATCCCAAGAATGGAGTCAAACTGGGGTCTGGGGTATTGAATAGGAATAGCGTGAGTACTGAGAGCTCCTCTATATTCTCAGACAGTCTGAAAGCTACAGGAGCAGATTAGGGGAGCATGCATCAGAATGTCTGGGTGTAGCTGGAGTTAGGGGAGCACCAACACTCTGGAGGCTGAGTTAGGAGAATCTGGAATTCAAGCTTGTCCTGGGCTACATGGTTAAACCTAGTAACTAAAAAAAGAAGAAAAATACCTGGTTTCTGTAAAACCCACAAAAGCCAGACAAGTGAGAATATACTACACAGGCCATTTCAAACTCATTTTCTTATAGGGTAGGAATAGGAGGAGTAAGCACTGGAATCTACGGTTGTAGACTGGGAATGTGGCTGAGTAGGGTAGGTGCTTCCCTAGCATGTAGGAGGCCTTGGTTGGATCCAGAGAAATAAAAGACCTGGTCTGTGGTAGTTTGAATGTAATTGGCCCCATAAGCTTAAGGGATATCACTACAGGGAGGTGTGGCCTTATTGGAGTGGTTGTGGTCTTGTTGAAGAAAGTGTGTCACTGTCACTGTAGGGGCAGGCTTTGAGCCCTCCTCTTTAAAAATTACTCAGTGCCACAGTCTACTTCCTGTTTCCTGAAAGATGTAGGACTCTCAGCTACTTCTCCAACACCATATCTGCATGCATGCTTCAATGTCCCACCATGACAATAATGGACTGAACCTCTGAAACTATGAGAGTGCCACCTTGATTAAATATTTTCCTTTATAAGAGTTGTCATGTTTATGGCATCTCTTCTTAGCAATAAACACACCTATCTATCTAAGGTACAGGCTGAGTGGTTTACATCTGTATCATAGTCCTTCATTAGTAGAGGATAGAGTGGTAAAGTTCAAAGCTATCCTCAGCTACAAGTCAACTTGATGGTCATTCAGTGATACAAGGTACCTTATCTCAATAAAACACAAACCTAGTCCACATATCTTAAAAATCATGGTGCACATCCCTCAGGTCAACCATTTCAAAGTTCTGACACCTGTGAATATAAGAAGTGGGTCAGAAGGTATGTTGAGACTCAACACGTTTTTCTACATCTTTGATGGGGGTTTCTCCTGCTCTGCTCTGTTTTCTGTACATTTGTGGTTTTCAATACCGGTCCAATACAGAGCATGAAGCTTGCCAAGAATGAACACTTTGCTTGAGATACACCTGAAGGTCTGTCTTGTTTCCTTGCACTCAGTATCTCTGGACTTCTGCCAGCTCCTATTTCTGTTACCTGGTAGAGAGCCAGGGAAAGCACCAAACTCCTGTGGCTATTTCTGCTCCAAAGTAGTATTTCATACTTAATTGATATTTGCTACAAGGAATCTACAAATCTCTAGGTGCTGAGGCCCTCCAAGATACCACCCAGAGCTTCTGAGCCACTTTTAATACCGTAGTCCCTGAGTCCAGATATTCTTCTATATACCCAGTGTATACCATTTGTCATTATATGGTTATTGCTTACCTAGGGCAAAACCTCCTTTGCAGCCATCATGTCTTCTCCATCCAGCATAGCCTGGTACATCTCCAACTTGGGATTTTTCATCACAACCCATCAGGAAGGCAAGGATATGGCCAGTCTTCCATGAGGGCCTTAACAATCTTTGTTCTTCTCTGAGTGTTGAGCTCAGGTCCTGCACTGTAGAGATGGCCACGGTCTCACTCTTCAGCAGGCTTTGCCCTGCCATCTGCACGAGTCTGGGTGGGGCATGGAAGCTCATTCTGAGAAAATGTTCGGGAAATAATCCTGGGGAAGAATTTAGGAGAAAAATATGTGTTCAGAGTCTGTCTTATGAAGCCTTCCCCCCCATCGTGTCTTTGATCATTCCAACCTTGATAGAGACTTCAGTTTACTTGTAACTATTACTGTTTGGTGGTCTCAAAGGCAAATTGCAATCCTGGCCACATGTGGAACCTCTCACAGTCACTCTCATTCACCTTTGTCCCATCCAGTTCCACATTTGCTACTCTGGAGCCCATTCCCCTTAGAAAGGTGAATCCATGAGGAAAAATCTGAGTTCCATTTCTTATGGTGAAAAGGATACTATGCACTTTTCAGAGACAATGAAAATGTTTATACCCAACTTACCCATATTCTGCTTTCAACAAACTGATATTTCTTGGATAGAACTGAAAAAAAATTGAATTTTGAAAACTTAAGAGTCTGGTTTGGGGAGCTTAGCCATGTCATACTACCTTGGATTATACAATGTGCCGGGTTTGTGTTTGGAGTGGGTTATATGGGGTCCTATCTTTCTAGTAGCTTATTTGATTTTGTTGAGACGGGGTCTTACAATGTAGCTCAGAGCAGGCTATGTAGTTCAGTCAGAACTCAACTCAACCTAAGATTCTAAAATTGTATACACTAGCCAATCTGACCTTATTACACAGTGTGTCATCATTTAAACATTTGCCTTTCAAATACTGCATAATGAGAGTCTGATTGGCAAGAACCTTAAGTTTCATCACTTCAGAAAAAGAGTCAGAGGATTCTATACAGTCTAGTCTATACTTTGAGGCCATGCTAGTATTAGAAGTTCCAGCAACAACCAAATTAAGCAAGAACAATATGGGTTGATGAGCCCCTTTATTTTTGACTAAGGTGGTTTGATACTGAGGCTTGAGCCAGGTCTCAGCTCAGTTAGACAAGAGCTATACCACTGGCTGCTTTTGACTCGTCAGAGTCACTTTACTTATCCCAGGCTATCCTAGAAGAAGGAATTGGCATCCCCCATTATCTCTAGCAGAATTGGCTTCCCTTATTATCTCTCTAGTGCTAGGATTCTAGTATTGGGCAAGCAGCTTATCTGGCTTTTTGCTAGTTTGAGGAGTGAACTTGTCAAATTGTCCAGGCTGGAGCAATTGCATCTCACCATGCGCTGTCTGATAAAGTCATTGAGTCCTCTCACCCGCTAACCAAAATCATTCACAGACTTGGTTTTAAGAAACTGTTAAAAAAAAAAAAAATTCAGTTAGCCATGCGGTAGTGGCAAATGCCTTTAATTCCAATACTTGATGGGCAGACCAGCATGGTTTACAAAGTGAGTTCTAGAACAGCCAGGGTTACACAGGGACACACTGTCTGGAAAACAAAACATTTTCATTTAAGCAGAAAATAGCAACATATGAATTATAAACCATGGGATTGCAACCATACCAAATAACAATGCCAGCATAAATGAGCCAACACTGAAGCAGGAACAGAGCTTGAAGGCCAGAAGTACAAGACTAGCTAAGACTCTGTGAAATCTTGTCTCAAAAACCCTCAAAAACTGAACAACCAAAAACTTACCTAAGTTACAATCTATCAAGGATTTCTCATCAAAACATAACTAACTGACTCATCACTGATGGTATGGGCCTTTAATCCCAGCATTTAGGTAGCAAAGACAGAAAAACCTCTGTGAGTTCAAGGCCAGTGAGGTTTACACAGGGAGTTCTAAAATAGTCATGACAAGACAAAGAAATCTTGTCTTGAAGATCAAACAAACACACAAACAAAAATTTCAGCCTGCCTCATGAAGAAAATTTATTTTAATTAAAAGCGTGTTGATTTTGTGTGTATAATTATTGAAGCTACGTGTATGTATTTTCACTATTTGCATGGAGTCCCAGGTTAGCAGAGGCCTTTAGATGCCTTCCAAATGTATATGGAACTGCAATATGGGTACTCGGAATAGGGCGTGGGATTTCCAGAGGGACAACCAGTGCAGTGTCTCATCTGCTAGGCCATTTCTATAGCCTCTGGAGAAACTTTTAAAGCCAGTTTTTACGATGTGACTTATTTATTTAGAGAGTTTACCTAGAATACAACAGGCTCTGGGTTCTATATCCAGTGCTGTATTAACCTGGGAAAGACCTACAGTACTGACAGTGAGTAGTCATAATTAAAAGATCATGCATTCAAGCCAGTCTGGACTACATAAGATCATGCTTTTAAAAATTAAATTTTCAGAGCTAGATATGAAGAGACAAATCTGTGACCTCTTGTGATATGCAGGGAGGAAGATTGCCAGCTCAAATTCAGCTTCAGTTACAGAGAGTTCATTGCCTAATGAGATTTTACTCCAAATAAAAGTTCAAAGAGAAACAATTAATTTGGGGAATTTTTTTTTTGTGATAGGGTCCTTTATTGCAGTAATTCTCACTTTCAATATACCATACAAAGGATTGATATTTATTAAAGGGTATTTTAGCACTTATGGATACAAATTGAATCTTAAGACAATTCTTGAAGGTAATTCCCATGACAGGGTTGTTGTTCCATATTCCAAGAAGTCAGGAACAAAACAGGGAAGTTCAGGGTCCCAGAAACCTCTTCAGTGGGGCTGGCTGTGCCCCATTCAAGCTCCCAGAACTCCAGAGACATGCCTCTCAGCCTTGTCAGCTAACACCTGAATTCCACCACATCTCCCCCTTTGTTTAACTAAGAAAGTTGTAAACTAAGACTATATACAATAGGAATTATTATAAGGTAATGTTTGGGGGAGGAAAAGGCAAAACACAAGCAGGGTCAGACTACAACTAAAAACCAGATATAAGGAACATCCTACATTCCTAGAATATTGGTAAATGGTGAGGTATATAAATTACTTCAAAACTGTTTATCTGGAATAGTAAAAATCCAGCAGCTGAATGTTCCTTGGTAAGAGATGAGAAGATAGTAACCTTAACTACCCAGTCTTCCACCCCATCAAGACCTGCGAAGGAATATATATTACCTGAAAGTTGAAAGCACAAGAGAGTGGCTTTCAAGATTTGAGAGAAGACAGTGACATTCAGCTACCTGGACAGTCACCCACGGGTTTTCTGTACCATTGGAGCATCCATCATTTTGGCTATAGGCCTAGGATATTTGGCAGATCTTTTCAGAAGCAGGGCATTTTTGGAGGGACCATCTTATACTGTCCAGGCAGGTTTTTTCAGTCCTCATACATCATCCTGTTCATACAGATTGGACATCGTGTATACTGTCAGCAATCAAGGCAAGGGAAGTTCTTTGCCCAACCAGCAATTCTTTGCCAAGAGGACAGACTCCAGAAGAAGTGTCCTTGATGCTCAACACCATTTTAGGAAAGGAACAGTGATGCCAGAACAGTGATGCCAGCATTGTTGTGTCTCTCATGGCTGAATTCTGAATAACAAAATGTTAAATGCCATATTCTCCAGATCTATGATGGTTGAAGAGATATATTCTATGTATCTGGGATACCTAGGCAACATGATTATTACATGGCAAACCTAAGTAATGTTGACCTGCAGTTCTTATCATCCTAAAAACTGAAGCTTACATTGTAAAATTAGGCAATCTATAAATGGGTGTATGGTCCCTGAATGATGGCTTCCAGTATGACTATCATACAAACATTAGTGAGAGGTTCATGTACTGTGCAAAATGATATCAGTATAAAATGTAAAATTTTATCTAAAAAGAGGTATATAAAACATCTTGTATATATGTTATGACCAGTATAATTATATACTATGTCTAGTATAGTTAAATGAAGGTAGCAATTGCATAGTGGAAATGGAAATAATGTGCAAAATATTTTAAACAGAGGTAGAAGTATGTATAAAATATGGCAATTACAGATTCAATTTTGTATCAATATACAAATTACCTTGGACATATAAAACAATTTCAGAATTAAATTTGTATCAATATACAAATTATCTCAACCAAACATATAAAATGATTTCACATTTATATCAATATACAAATATCTATACAAATGTAAATTGTTTTTGGCTTATCTCATATATTTGGCTAATAATTATTTACAGGTAGTTAGAAAAGTCTGCCTATATCTATCCTATCTATTCCCCTTTCTCTTCTTCATAAGAGATCCCTGAGTCTGAATTATTGTTCTACCCTCAACCCAACTTTAACTTATAGCTATCCTACCAGAATGATAATTATCCATAACCCTCAGAGGACAGACCTTATGGGGAGAGGAGTGTAGATTTTCATAAGGTTGCTTCCTGCTGACTTGTGGGCAGTGGCATCTCTCTGGGATCCTGTAAAAGCTAAGACAGTGGTTAGATCCTAATGGACTGACTATAAACATCTATAACCATTTTCAGGATACTGGGTAAGTCCATCTGGAATTCTTGTTAGAGATGTGACATGAAGGATTATCATAGAGAGCTATCTTGCAACTGTTTTGAATAGTCTATTTTCCAAAAGCAATCATTGAGTGGTGTGCACCAGGTTCCTTATTTCTCTGTCTCTATCTGTCTCTCCCTCTCTTTAGAATTGATGCAGTGGGGCCCCTATCTTCATTATAGATGCATTTTAGATTGCTATGTAGGAGAAATTGTTGTTTACAGTGGAAAACTTAAGCATTATTGTTACCAAATGAAGATTATTACATCCATTATGTCTTCAGGAGGAGATTGTATGCAGAGAAGATTTTAAGGTTAGGAAGGAGTAGATACACAGAGAAATAGGATTAAAGGTATTAAAGGTAAAATTACAATGATAATCATCCCTATATATTCTAACTGTCTTCTGTCCCACACCAGGTGGCTTTTCTGATATGAGACAGAATATCTCCAAATTTTCTTTACCAATATGCTTGGGTTTAGAGAGGGAGAAAGCCACTTACTCCAATTCCAAAGCCAGCTTTATTTATAGTCAAACCAGGACCACATTTTTTGAGAGAGATATAGATGTAAGATGAAAACCAGAGAGAATTGAGAAATTACCCAGTAGTGCATATTGGTACCAGTTGTTCTCATAGTTCTTTGTTTATAATCCTTTCATAAGTGGTCTCCCTTCCATTTCATGCATCCAAATGTTCAACATCAATCCAATGTCTTAAGATGGCTGATGTGGGAATGTCTTTCTGTATGCTGTGAATATCAATCTTTAAATAAAAGAGCTGTTTTGGTCCATGACAGACACCATTGAAAAAGTAGGTGGGGAATCAGAATAGGTAGGAAAGAAAGGGTGGAGTCAGAGACAGACTGAGTCAGACCAGAAGAAGAAACATATAAGGAACACAAGTGAGCCACAGGCCACATGGAAGACAGATTAATGGAAATGGGTTGAGTTAAGATGGAAGAGCAAGCTAGCAATGTGCCTGAGCCACAGACCAAACAGCATGAAGCTAATATAGGCGTCTGAGTCATTTTTGGGGCCTAATCAGTGGTGGGCGGCTAAGGGGTCTGGGGGAGCAGGTCTGTGGGTCTGGACTTCTGGCCGCCCGGGACCAAGAAACCTCATCGCAACAGATGGGTGTATCCATTCTTCTGTAAAGACAAAAATGAGTCCCTGCCCCAGTCTTGTCAAATGTGTTTTCCTTACCAAGTATCCAACTGTCATATCAGGGGATTAGCAATTACTTCTCCTCAGGAGGGTCTCCTTTTTGAAATGGATCTATTAATTTTGTCGGTACCCATATCATTTCATCTCTTGTGGAAATAAAATTAAAACCCCTACTCCACCGAAGCACATATCCCAGCTTCCATTCTGAAGTCAGCACATCCTTGAAGTAGATGGGTTGGTTTATCTCAGATTCCCTATTTCTCTATTACCCAATGTCTCTCAGTGGCTGTTGTTCCTTTCTCATCAGCATTAAGAAAATTCAACATCAGTAAAGCATTACACAACCTCTCCCTGAGTTTTCACATTTCTCCTTTCTGTTTGTGAAGCATCTCTTCCAAGGTGTGGTGAGATCTCTCCACAACTGCTTGTCCTATAGGATTGTGTAATATGCTTTATATTATAATATACAAAAATCAGCTTCATTTTTTAGGAAACATATGCTGGAGCATTGTCTGTCTTAATCTGAACAGGAATTGCCATTGTGGCCATGACTTCCAAAAGGTGAATAAGGATAGCATTAGCTTTGTCAGAACTCAGGGCAGTCACCCATTGCATTCCTGAGTGTCAATGGTATGATGTACATATTTCATCTTTCCAAACTCTGGAAAATGAAGCACATCCATCTGCCAGATCTCATTTTTCTGTGTACTTTTAGGATTACTTCCTGCAGGTAAAGATGGTTGGTTATAGAAGGAGCAAGTAGTACAATTCCATAGAATTTCTTTGGCCTGATGCCAAGTGATGGGAAAACTCTTCTTCAGCCCTTACCTATTAAGGTGATATCTCTTATGAAATTCTGTGGCCTCCAGCACATTTCCTACTAGTAACTGGTCAATTTTATGATTACCTTGTGCCAAAGGGCCTGGGAGACCTGTGTGTGACCTGATATGTGTCATGTACAAGGGATAAATTTTATTTCTAAAGATATTCTATGGTTTTATAAACATTGAGGTTAATTTTGTGTCATCAGGAATTAAATCAGCAGTTTCAATGTGCAAAACAACTCCTGCATAACAATCCCTTCTGCATACTGAGAGTCAGTTATTACATTAAGAGGCTCTGTAAAATCCATCAACACCATAATAATTGCATATAGTTCTGACTTCTGAACAGAGTTATAAGGGCTTTGAGCCACCTTAATTAAGTTTTCTATTTTGTAATCAGCCTTTCCTCTTTTCACATCAGTATAAAATGTAGGAGCTCCAGAAATGGGTGTATCCCATACCATGTGATGGAAGGTTCAATTAGTTTCCTTTATAAATTGAATTCTTTTACTTCAGAGATACTTGTTATTAATCTCTCCTAAAAATTTACTATAGGCTTTTTGTCAAGGTTCACTGTCTGCCCATAATTGATCAGTTTCTTTGTTAGTCAAAGGTACAACAATTTCGGCTGTGTCCTTTCCAGTAAATCGAAGAAGTCTGAATTTACCCTTAAAAATCAGCTCAGAAATATTTTCGATATATGTTTTCAGCTTCTTACTTGGCCTATGTGGCATAAATATCCATTGTAATATAATATTTTTTCTTTACATTGTAACTCCTGTAGGAGAATGTATAGAGGGTAAAATAACAAGTCTGCAGTCTAGGTCTGGATCCACATGATCCACGTGTGCTTCATGTAGCTTCTTTTGCACCAAAGCTAATTCTTTCTTAGCTCTATAGGAGAATTCTCTGGGACTATCTGAATCCTTATCACTGTCTAAAGTTTTGAATAAATTAACTAGTTTGTAGGGTTTTTTATACCAATTATGGGTCGTAGAACAATATCCCCTAGCAGTTTTGGAAATGATTTTAGTTTCACCTTTTGGGGTCTAATTTTCTATAAGCATTTTTATATCCTAAATAATTGATAGAATCTCCTCTTGTATCTTCTCAGGGGGAATTTGTAGTCCCCAATCAGGCAATATTTTCTTCAGTTCTTCATTCTTTCTAATGTATCTAATTTGGGTCTGACAAGATATCATCCATATAATGGAAAATGCTGGATTGTGAGAAGTGTTTGCATATCACATCTAGTGGCTGTTGTACAAAATATTGGCGTAAGATGGGACTATTCAACATTCCTTGTGGAAGGACCCTCCATTGGTACCTCTTAACTGGGCATGAATTATTAAAAGTGGGCACTGTGAAAGAAAATTTTTCTTTGTAGAAGAATGATTTAAAAAACAGTCCTTCAAATCAATAACTATAATATGCCATCCCTTAGGTAACAGGGAAGTCAGGGGAATACCAGATTGTAAAGAGCCCATTGGTTGAATCACTTTATTAATTGCTCTTAAATCCGTAACCATCCTCCACTTTCCAGATTTCTTCTTGACAACAAATACAGGAGAATTCTGTGGGCTAGTTGATTCTTCAATGCGCCAAGCTTGTAACTGCTCCTGTACCAGCTGGTCTACAGCCTTCAGTTTCTCCTTCATCAAGGGCCATTGCTGAACCCAAATAGGCTCTTCTGTCAACTAACTAACCAAAGTTAGTGCTGTGAGTGTCTTTACAGGTTCATCAGCTATTGGGCAATTCTTTAGCACAACCTGAATGGCTGGTGATGTTTTTTCACAGCACCTTAAAACATTGCTTTCAGAAATATAATTGAGTCTCTGGCTGATATCTGATCTTGGAGAGATTTTAATCTGGGTATTCCATTGTTGTAGAAGGTCATGACCCTATAGATTCACTGCTATGTCATCCATATATGGCTTCAACCATCCTTTCTGACCTTCTGGTCCTATGCATTCAAGCCATCTTACACTCTGTTTCACCTGAGATATTGTTCCAATACCCAGAAATTGAATATCCACTGCCAATAGAGGCCATATTGGATGCCATGATTGTGAGGTTAGGATTGAATTATCAGCTTCCATGTTTACTAAGCCTTGGATATAAATATTTACCCGTATTCTCAATTTTGGTTTTTGTTCATTTATGGAAGTCGGCCAGAACATTTGTTTTGTTGTTTTTCTTGGAACTGTCAATTTCTCCCTCAAATTTATTCTATCATCCAATGCCATATGGTCTTCTAGTTTAGGCATTATATTTCCTACTCTGTGTTCTGGCTGTTCCTCCACTGTGACTGGATATAGTTGAACCTTCTTTGGTTTTGAGATCTGATTTCTAGGGGATCCCAGGGGAATCCCCAAGAGGCATTTCCCAATGGTAGAGGGTTGCCTTCTTTGGCCCTGGTAGATCTGCATTCATTGGTCCAATGGCAGCCTTTGCCACACCTTATGCACAATCCAGCAGGCAATAGCCTCCTGTTTGAATCATTCCTAAGATGAACATTATTCTCAGAAGTACCTTAGGTACAATTCCTTTTCATATGGCCCAGTTTACCACAGTTAAAGAAAGTGTACCTTGATGCCTCACCCTAACATTGGCAATGGCTTGGCCTACCCAATTCTCTTCATTGCTATGGAGAGATTCAGCATTGATTGTATATTGAATCCATTCCTCTATGGGTGTAGATCTGATATTTTGAGGCATAAGCATTCTCTTACATTTCAGATTAGCATGGTCAAAGGCCAAATAAAGTAACTAACTTCTGGATCTGATACTGCTCTATGTACAGCCTTGGTAAGCCTCTTCAGAAAGTCAGTATAAAGTTCTTTTAAGCCTTGTTTGCCCTTGGTGTATGGCTCATTTTTTTTGTCCTGGGTCTAAAATCTTTTCCCAAGTGTTCAATGCAGCAATATGACACAGCAACAGTGTATGTTCATTGTGAGTAGTCTGAGCCTTCACATCAGCAAACAAGCCTTCACCAAGGATTTGGTCGTGAGAAATGCAAAAGCTCCTTATCCTTCCCTGGAGATCTATGGCCCTAGCCTCCTACCTAAGTCAATTTCTCCATTGTAAATGTTGGCTATAGTCCAATACATCAGCTGTCAGCTGCATCCAATCATTAGGAGTTATCCATTTTTTGTTGACCATGCACTTAAAAATTTTTATATAAGTTGAGTGTACCCCATGGAGCAATATGGCTTCCTTGAAATCCTTGATATCTCTTATATCCTCCACAAATTCTGGGAACTCCCCATATGTGTGCTTTGTCTGAATTCTAACTAGAAAGAATACTGGTGGGGAAGGAGGTATCCCTTTCATGTTTACCACCCTAGGTAGAGAGTCTTTACCGCCATAATATCTCATCCAGGGTTGACCTGAATTTTTTCTGAACAGAAAATGTCTTAACACCCTTTTCCAGTATGGCGACACGGTCCTCCCATTCCTAAAGCTTGGACGCTACCAATTTTTCCAGAGACAGATTTTCCTGATGAGCCAGTCCTTCTAATGACCTCATAGAATTAGCAATTATCCTCTTCTCCTCATTAACATAATTAACAAGTTTCTTGTTCTCATCATTAATGTAAGGCCTGCATTATTCTTGTATGGCGTTGCTATTCGTGCCCAATGAGAAATGCTCGTAACTAATTTCCAGAAAATTAACTTTATCTGCCGATTTATTGATTGATATTTCCATATCATACATTCTAGACAGCAATTGCTCATCCCTAGACTTTAAATCATCCATAAATTGTTCATGCCTAGCTTTCAAATCTTCCACCATGTTTATCATGATCTTAGACTATGTATCAGGTCATTTATTTTGAAACATAAAATATAGAACCAAGCTGAAAAGTAGCAGGACTGAGGCATTGAAGCCCTCAATAATATACTCATGCAAGAAATTCTCAATCACCATGGAAAAGTCATGAAGAGAGGAATTGTCAGCCATCGTGGGAAAGAATCAATTATCTCAATCCAGATGTAATGACAATGTGTGGCCAGCAGGTGTAGCAGTAACATTCAAAGTCCTGTTCCCTGGAAATAGTGGGTTCCTGCAATATGGTGGGCACAGGGGATCTCCACATGTAGCCCCGAGCCTGCCTACCTGGATCTGTTTGGAAAACTAAACTGTCTGAATAACCTTAACAAGGGCAAGTTCTCATGCAACCAGGACAATATGACAAAATCTGCACCCTGCTGTTTAGAGAATGTGGCAAACTAGGGTGTTCTGCTGTGTGCACACACACTGGGGCAGTGTAGTATGCCTGGCTGGGGCAGCCAGAAGTGAGAGCACAAACGTATGGGACACTCCCGGCTTGTTGGCAGTGCTCTGGGCACCAATCAGGCCTGCCCAAATGCCTGCAGGCTAGTGGTCCAGCTAGCATAGAACCCACATGGTTGCCAGCTTTTGAGTAATTCTCTCTTGCAATATACCATACAAAGGATTAATATTTATTAAAGAGTATTTTAACACTCACGGATACAAACTGAACCTTAAGACAATCCTTGAAGATAGGAATGATCCCACAATGGTGTTGCAACCCTTTTCTCCAAGAGGGCAGGAGCAAAACAAAGCAGTTCAGGGTTCTAGCAGCCTCTTCAATGGGGCTGGCCACACCCCGTTCAAGCTCCCAGAACTCCAGAGACGCGCCTCTCAGCCTTGTCGGCTATTACCTGCATTCCACCACAAGTCTTTGTATATCTTTGCCTGTCCTGGAACTAGTCCTATAGACCAGGATAACTTGGATCTCATGGGAATCCTCCTGCCTTTGCCTTTCATGTGCTGGAATAAGTGGTCTGTGCCACTATTACCAGATATAAGCACATTCTATTTCATGATCATAATTGGAAAGTAGAGACAGGTAGATGGTTTAAGTCATCCTGTGTTATACAAGATCTCTTGGCCCATATATACTACATTGTATTTCTGTCTCCAAAACTGAGAGTAATTTTAAAATACCTCGATAGTTTTCATCTCCACACTCAGAAGTATCAAGCCAATGAACTCCTGAAGGTCTAGATATAAGGAGTACCAAAGAACTAAGCTATTTTAAAAAGCAAAGGATTGAGTTTTCTATGTGCACCTAGCAGTATCTCCCAACAGGAATCCCAGATTTGGGGAGATTAATGGAGAAGACACTCCAGGGATTCAAAGGTTCAAGGTTTACAGAGTGAGGCCTTGTCTTGAACTAAACAAACCCAAGTCACTATTTGATATGAATCAGAGCATTGTGGAGCATGGAGGTAATTCCAGCACTCAGGAGGATCTTCATTTTCAACCAAGTGCAGAGACCTGGCCAGGCCTAGGAGAGTCTGTGCAGCACAGAGAGGCCCTGTCTCAACACATAAAATTAAATCAAGGAAATGCAGGGGATATTGCAGAAGAACGCAGACCTGTGTTTTGAAGCCCAATGTTTTCAATCTGTCCGTGAGAGGAGAGAGATTCTAGCATGCCTTGTTCTGTCTCCTGTTTAAAATGTCTCTGAACCAGTTGGGGTGCCCTGAGGAGGTGAAGGACTTACCTGATCTTGACAGTGGTGACAGACCCCAGAGCCCTGAGTATCTTGTCTGACTTCAACGACACACTTACAAAACTTTTTCCTCTGACCCTGAGCAGCTGCGCCACCAACAAAAGATGTCAAAAGATTGGTTGATGTTGCTCCACCCCGTTAATCTTCTGTGGAACCTTTTCCTCAATACATATACAACAAAAGTTTATGGGGTGGGGGAGGAGGAAACAAGGATAACTCTGAGCCTAGGATGAATATTCAGGAATCCATGAGGAATTCACTTCTCAACTCTGAGCTCATTTACTTTATAAAAGTCATTCATTTTTTCCTTATTTATGCGTTTTGCTTATACTTTACTTCTGTGAGGGACTTTTACTTTGCATGTAATCTTGTTTTAGACACTGAACAATCCTCCTGCCTTATCTTCCTTCAGTTGTCTAATTGTGGTTTATATGTTCATCACATTGTTCTGAGTATGAGTCAGATCAGAGCTTATATGTGCCTGATAGTAGATAAAAAAAAAAAATAAGAAAAGTTGAAATTATTAATGTCAAGCCTGTGAGTTTTTTTCTGGAGTTCTCCCACTGGTCGGTTTTCTCTTTCAGTCATCTAGTAGGGCAGCTCTGAGAAGACCTGGGGCGGGAGGCTGGAGACAGAAAAGTTCAATCACCTTCAGCTACACAGCAGGCTTGAGGATAATCTTAGCTAATGGTCACTGTTTTTTCCAAACTTGCCTCTAGTCAGGAACTCCATGATGCAGTCAATGTACAGCATCCATACCATGGCAGGTGAGAACCTCACAACCCCACCCCATTTATCCAGCACACACACACCCCACAATAATAAATAGAATAACAAAACCTTATAAAAGCCCCAAAGTACTGTTGCCAATGCCAGTTTGTTTTTATTCTGGCTCCCATAAAACATAACTTAATGTGGAAGACACTTCAAAATATATAAGTTTACAGAAACCAAACTTTGAAATGAGGTGATTCCTAGGATAGAGCCCCTTCATGCACAAGCTCTGAATATATTTGACATTTGACATTTGACATAATAATGTTGTGTCAACCCTGACAGAGCCTAATAAGAAGCATAAGGATATGCTGTGAATTCTAAACACTATTTTAAAATATATTCCCAATTACTTAAAATTTAGCATAGTTTAGTTGAGACCCAGTGGATACATTCAAAATTCATTCCAGCACCTAAGGCTAGTGAAGATTACAGAAAGTGGGTTGAAGGACTGTGAGACCCAAAAGATCGAGAAGTTATGTGTGAGCCTGTGTGTTCTAGAAATATAAGAAGGTACATCCTTAAAGTCTCACAATCATGGCTGCCCAAAGATAAGCTGAACCAAAACAATAGGCATGCCAAAGTAGTCATTGGAATAGCCAGAAAGCCTCACCCCTATCCAAATCACTAAGAAATACTAGAATGAAAAATTAGTCTTCCCTACTCAAGGACATAACAATTGCCAGTCTTAAAAACATACATTTAAGTAATATGATTGTAAAGCAAAGTATTTTGAAATAAATGTGTATACACACCTACATACAAAAGAAGCCATGAATTTAATATATTGCAAGTATGGACATATTTTAGGTTTAGATGGACACTGCTTTCCACAGAAAGCAACACTTCTTTTGTTATGAAGTGTAATTGTTTCTAAAATCTGTATTATGAAAATCCTTAATTTTTCTGAAGGTATTTATTTTTATCATATGTGTGCAGGTGTTTGCCTCTATGTATGCCTGAGCATCACATGTGTGTCTGAAGACCCCAGAACAGTGTCAGATACCCCTGAAACAGAATAAAATTACATATCTTTGAGCCACCATGATGGGGTTGGTGTTGAACCTGGATACACAAAAGGAGCCAGTGCTCCTGATCATGCAGCTTTCTTTCAAAAGCTCCTCTTTCCCAGTGTGAACATTTGTTTGGGATTTCTTTTTCCTTTTTTTAAATAAAAAATGTCATTTTTATCTATGTATCCCCCTGCTCCCCCTTTCTCCTCTCCTCCCAACCCCCCCCCCCCAGTTCACCTTCAGCCTCATCCCTTCCCATCTCCTCCCCTAAAAAGCCTAGAAGTCCCAAGGTGGGTCAGCTCAGTGTGACCCACCCACTACAGGCCTGTCCAATTTCCTCATCCCAAAGTCAAGACCCAGTTAGGTGTTTCTCTGCAGGGAATGGGCTCCAAGGTAACAACCCATGCACGGGGACAGTCTGATCCCACCCATCTAGGCTCCATATACTGCTCATGCCAGTGACAGTTGCCTACTCTTGGAGGGCCTAGCTCCTATTTCCAATGGATCTTCAGTGGCTATTCTTGATTCCATGAGCCCCCAGAGCTCCAGCTAGCCATCACTGTTGAAATTTTCCTCATCATCCCTTTCCCCTTGCTCATACAGACTCTCCTCCCATGCTCTCAGTTGGGCCTGGAGCTGTGCCCACTGCTCAGCTATGAGTATCTGCTTCCATCTCTGTTCTTAGGCTGATCTCAAGCTTTCTGCATTGCCAAGGAGAACCTTGAATTTCTGATTTTCTGTGTAGGGTACTAAGTGAGATTTTACCACCACACCCAGTTTATACAGTGCTTTCTGCTGCAAGTCAGACACAGAGCTTCTTGAATGCTAGGCAAGTAGTCTAACAAGAAAACTACAAACATGTTTAAATTTTTGTTTTGTTCATGTATTTAGGCAATTTTCCAAATCCTTAAGCAGCTGAAGCTGACCTGGAACTCTTGATTCTCCTGATTTTAGTTTCCAAATGCTGGTGTTAGAGTCATTGGCCACCACAACTAACCCCCAGCTTATCTTATCCAAGGACAGAGACCTGGGAAAACCAGATGAACCTGTTATTGCTACATCTTTCCAGCATTTTCTATTTGATGGAATCACACTTGTAATAAAATCCTGGAGCTACAGAGATCTTAATCTTAGAAAGTATTAGTTACACTTATGGAAGACCTCAGACAGATTCTCACATGCCTTAATATTAGCAATCCAGAGGTAGAGGCAGGAAAATCTCTGAGTTCCAAGTCATCCTGGTCTACACACTGGAAGCCTCCAAAATAACAACACATCACAAGCAGGAAATTATGGTGTCTAAGCAAAATCAGGAAAAGTATCAGTGCATCACATGACCTTTTGGAAATCTTACCCAGTGTCCCCAAGACAGCTCCAGCTCAGAAAGTGAAGGTACTTGCTCCATGACAAGACCTGACTTCTGGAGTCTACCAGAAAAGGATCCTGGCAGCTTTCTTCTGACCATTGAATCTGCAGTGTTGCATGACCCCTCAATAATCAACTGTAGCAGTTCTTTAAAGTTCTCCCCTCAAGTTCAGGACAGCAGAGATCATCGCTTGGCAAAGGCTTAATAAATTCTGCCTGGCATGTGCATATTACTGTCATATCAGGAGCTATGAGGAGCAGCCAGTAGTATCAGAAGATCAAGGTTATCCTTGTAATGACAATAAGTATAACACTAGTCGGAAAAATGTCCCCTAGGAATGAAAGGAAGGAGTAAAGGAAAGGATATGGTGGGGCAAGGAAGGAGCTTATAGCAAGGCTTCCTGGGATATAACTCAGAAAAAAATCAGTTAAAATTGGAGAATGTTTTCTCTTCTTCCATGATACAGGTTGTGAGAATCAAACTCAGGGATCATAGTTTGCAACAGGGGTCTTTTCCTGATGAGATATCTTGTCCCTACTTAGCCTGCTTTTCTTTTTTATCTATTCACTTATTTATTTTGGTTTTTCAAGACTGGGTTTATCTTGTAGCTCTGGCTGCCCAGAACACAGTGTGTATACCAGGCTGGTTCTATAAACAAGCCAAAAAGTCATATTAGCTTCTGTTCACATGGATGTTGAGAGAACTTGGCCAAAAAGAGCTTAGAGACAAGACCGAATCTTTTCATTTCTCTGTATAGTTAAAGGACTGTCCTGACCATGATCTTAAGGAACAGATTAATAACGAGAATATCAGGTTCTCAGGATTTAACCTTAACTTTGTATGCACAAGAGAGCCCCTGAAGAGCCAGTCCTGACAGGAGCTCCATTTGGAAATATAGGACTCTTTCTGTCTCTACAAGCCACTTAAACTCACTGGTCCAATTTGCTCAATGTCAACCCCCATTTTGTATTCCCACTGCACATAATTGTTTCCATCCCACTGAGCAATGTCCTAAACCATGTGTTCTGAGACCTCCGGAAGATATACCTGTATCTATGCACTTATTTATTAGAACCTAGAAAAAATATTCTCTTATTTCTGGCTCGCAATCACAAAGTGTGGTCTCCAATTTATAGAAATAGCGCTCACCACAGTCATAACAGGCATTGCTACCAAAGCAGACTGATTTGGAGTCCTTTAAATTTACGACTGTGTTCTTGAGCGCAGCACAACGCTGCGAGAATTCCTCTACATTGACATAACCATAACGATTATAGACCTCTTTAGGAGCAGGGTATAGTTCCTTGGTCAGCTGGCTCAGGCTGGCAGTTTGGTGCAGAAGGACTTTCAAGAAATTGGTGGAGAAGTCATTGTCCAAGAAATTAATGTGAGTGAGCAAGGAGCATTGGCTCACGGCAGGGAGAAGGACCCTGAGATCATCGTCCTCCATCCTACAGTCTTCTAATTCCAGGATCTGCAGAGTGTCTGCAACACTCTCTAAGAAAAATTTGAGAGGCATAAAATTCAAATCCTTTACATTGACACCTCTCAAGTACAGATGTTTAAGCTGACAGTGACTCCACTGGGCGAAGGAATCCAAGTCTGACTGTGAGAACTCGCAGAGAGAGATGGACAAGGACTCCAAGGAGGTCTTCAGGCACCTATGAAGAGAATAAAATTTACTTTGAAGCATAGTGGTGAGCTTAGTTCTAGAGGTAGAGGGAACCACATAGCCAGGATGCCTGTGGCCATGGGATAGCAGTGAGCACAGGGTACAGTCCTCTGGAGTCTTCCTCAAAACAGTGTACTCTTGTCCTAGGGTGTCACCTTCATAGTGGAACTGACTCATTCCACAGCTACCTTTCTTATTCAGTGACAAGCAGAAACCCCCAGAGTTGCTATGGGCCCATTAGGCTAGAGGACCCATAGGAAGAATACAGATGTGATGGGGCATCCCGAAGAATTATAACTCTCAATGTCTGAACCTGCTCACTACTCATTCCTGACTCACAACCCCAACCTTCTCATTTCCTGTCCACTTAGTAAGGAAGGTGCTGTTCTTAATAACACTTAACATTGTTTGGGAGTTAGGGACAAGCTACATTGTGTTCTTCTCTCAAATTCAAGGATCACCTAGAAAACTGTGAATGTCTGACTGAGCCCTCCCTATGCACTGTCCTGTTCCTCCAAACTAGATGAGACAGAATTGCTATGGAGGACAGCAACCCACCTCTCCCTAGATCTAACCCACAATGCTAGCCTTCTACCATGGCAGCTCTGTCTATACAATTTACCCCAATTCATTGCTCAGCTTTTGAGTAGTCATGCTGGCCCTCAGTTCGCATAGAATGAGGTTATCCTTGCATATTCTTTGTAAAATGCACACTGGTCTGCAGATAACAGGTCCCACTATTCTCTAATGCAAAATAGAAACCTTTGCTCTGGCAGCAGAAACTGCTCTTCATTCTTTCTTACCTAAGCAAGAGTTTCATATGGTCACTGAGGAAGTAGACATCGTGAATGTTGAGATGCTTGAGACAGTTGAGTTTTGAGAACAGAGAAATGATCTTGGTGATAAACTTCTCGTCCCTGTCAGTGGTAATTCTGCTTTTGAAGAACCGTGACACTATGACTTTTTCAAGATTACTCAGCCTGCTGATGAAAGGTACCAAATTTGCTAGTGTGGAGAGATTGCTCACTGTATTTAGTTCCAGTTCATTGATGGACTCTGGCTTTAACATTTTTAAGACCTTCCTGAACTTGTAGAATGCTATTGGCCCAATATTGAGCTTCACACACTGCAGCTCCAGGGAATTCTGTCTCTTCTCCACCCACTGCAACAACCGTGTTTGCTGTTCATCCGGGGGGAGCTGAAGTTCAGTAACAACCTTCAAAAGCTGCCTCTCTTTAGGAAGATCCTTCTTGGCCTGATTCTTTGAGTTGTCTTTATTCTCTCTCATCCACAAACCACGATGCACATTCCTCAAATCAACCAGTTGAAGGTTCTTCCCTCTGTGAATAAAAAGAGAAGGGTCAGAAGATGTGTTGAAACCCAAAACTTTTTCTACATCTTTGATGGATCTTTTTTCTGCTCTGTTCTGTTTTCTACATGTTCATGGTTTTCAATACTGGTCCAATACAGAGCATCAAGCTTGTAAAGCATGAACTCTGTACCTGAGATGCACCTGAAGATCTGTCTGGTTTCCTTGCAATCAGTAGCTCTGGACTTCTGCCAGCTCCTATTTTTGTTAACTGGTAGAGAACCAGACAGAAGCACTCTCTTGTGGCTACATCTGCTCCAAGAAGTATCTCATAGATAATTGATCTAGGTGCCTGAGGCACTTCAATATACCACCCAGAGTTTCTCAACCACCTTTAAGGCCATATTCCCTGAGTCCAGATTTTCTTCCATGTACCAAGCACGTGCCGTTTTGACATTGACTTTTGCTTACCTCGGGCTAAACCCCCTTTGCAACCATGTGTCTACTCCATCCAGTATAGCCTGGTAGGTCTCCAAGTTGGGATTTTTCATCAGCGACCCAGCAGGAAGGCAAGGGTAGGGCCAGTCTGCCACCAGGGCCTTAACAAGCTTTGCTCTTCTAAGAGTGTTGGCCTCTTTGAGGAGTATGGGAAAGACTGACAGTGGCAGGTCCTGCACTATGGTGATGGCCTGGGTCTCATTGTTCACCAGGCTTTGTGCTGCCAGCTTCTTGAGTGTGGGTGGATTCTGGAGGCTCATTCTGAGGAAACCTTAGGAAGATAGATAATTCTAGAAAAGGGTATAGGAGAAAATACATGTTCAGAGTCTTTCTTATCAAACTTTCTACTCCTCCCAGTGAGCATCTGTCACCATTCCAACCTTGATGGCGACTTGGGTTTACTCATATCTGTTACTATGTGGTGGTCTCAAAGGCAAACTCTGCAATCCTAGCCACATGTGGGACCTCTCACACTTACTACCATTCACCACTGTCCCATCCAGTTCCAACATTTGTTACTCTGGAGCCCATTCCCCTTAGAAAGGTGAATCCATGAGGAATAATCTAAGTTCCATCTCTTATGGCAAAAGGATACTACTTTACTTTTTTTTTTTTAACTGAAAAAAACTTTTCAGAGACAGTAAAACTATTTATGCCCAACTTACCCACATTCTACCTTCAACAAATGCATCTTTCTTGGCTAAGACTGAGAATTTGTGAATTTTCATAGATTAAGAGTCTTGTTTGGGGATCCTAGCCATGTCATACTACTTTGGATTATAGAATGCACTGGGTCTGTTTTTCGGGGTGGGTAATGTGGGGTCCTATCTTTCTAGTAGCTCATTTGATTTTGTTGAGACAGTATAGCCCAGAGCTGGCTATAGTCCAGGCTGAACAACTCAATCTAAGATTCTAAAATTGTACACTAGGCAGTCTGATTTGACCTTATTGTCTAGTGCGTTGCCATGCAAACATTTGCCTTTCAAATACTGCATAATGTCAGTCTGGTTGGTAAGAACCTTAAGTTTCATCACTTCAGAAAAAGAGTCAGAGGATTCTATACAGTCTAGTCTACATGCTAGTATTAGACATTTCAACAATCAAATTAGGCAAGAATTATATGGGTTGATGAGCTCCTTTATTTTTGACTGTGGTGGTTTGAACTCAGGTTTGATTCCGGTCCTGGCTCATGCTAGACAAGTGCTTTACCACTGAGCTGCATTCAACTCAAATCATTTTTTTAAAAAAAAATAAAGAAACAGAGTTACTTTACTTATCCCTGTCTATCCTAGAACAAAGAATTGACTTCCCTCATGAGTCTCTAGTGCTAGGATTCTAGTACAGTGCCGAGCAGCCCATCTGGCTTCTTTTTGTCATTTTGAGTGAACTTGACAAATTGACATTAGCTGAAGAAAATCCATCTCCAAATGCACTGTCTGAAAAAAAAAGTCATTGTCTTTTGGCCCCACAAACCACAACCAATCACAGGCTTGCTTTTAAGAAACTGTCAAAAAAAATTTCAACTAGCCATGTGGTGGTGGCGGCACATGCCTTTAATTCCAATACTTGGGAGGCAGAGGCAGACCAGCATGGTTTACAAAGTGAGTTCTAGGACAGCCATCATTACACAGAGATAAGCTATCTAGAAAACAAAATAAATAGTTGTATTTAAATACAAAACAGCAAGTATAAGCCATGGGATTGCAAACATATCAAATAACTATGAAAGCATTAAAATATATATATATATATATATATCAGCCTTGCAGAAAACCAGGGACAGAGCTTGAAGGCCATAAGTACAAGACTAGCTTAGGCTCTGTGAAATCTTGCCTCAAAACCCCTCAAAAACTGAACAACCAAAAAGTTATCTAAGTTTTAGTCTATCAATGATTTCTCATTAAAACACAAATAACTGGCTCATCAGTATGTACCTTGTATCCCAGTATTTAGGAAGTAAAGGCAGATAAATCTAGTGAGTTCAAGGCCAATGTGGTTTGCAAAGTGATTTACAATATTGTCATGCAAAACAAAGATCAAACAAAATTTTCAGCCTTGCCTCATGGAGGAAATTTATTTCAATTAAAAAAAAAAACTTGTTGATTTTGTGTGTATAATTATTGAGACTACATATATGTAGTCTGTATGCATGTAGTCCCAGGTCAACTAAAGCATTTAGATGCCTTCCAAATGCATGATTTATGATATGGGTACTAGGAATAGAACCCAAGATTTCCAGAAGAACAAGTGCAGTGTCTCATCTGCTAGGCCATCTCTATAGCCCCTGGAGAGAATTTTAAAGCCAGTTTCGTAAGATGGGACTAATTTTCTTAGAAAGCTTACCGAGAATGCAAGAGGTTCTGGGTTCTAAATCCAGCGCTGTATTAACCAGGAAAAGACCTACAATGACAACAATGAGTAGACTTAATTAAAAGGTCGTACATTCTAGCCAGCCTGGGCTACATGAGATTGTGCCTTTAAATATTAAATTTTCAGAGCTAGACACAAAGAGACAAATCTGTGACCTCTTGTGCTATGCAATGAGCAAGATGCCAGTTCAAATACATCTTAGGTTACAGAGTCCATTGCCTAGTGAGATTTCATTCCAAATATAAGCTCTAAGAGAAACAATTAATTTGGTGTTTGTTGTATCTCTTTGGCTGTCCTGTAAGTAGCTCTGTAGACCAGGATAACTTGGAACTCATGGAAATCTACTTGCCTTTGCCTCACATGTGCCGGGGGAAAAATAAATGTTGTGTGCCACCAGCAGCAACTATAAGCACATTCTATTACATGATTATAATTGTGAGGAAGTAGAGGCAGGAAGATCGTTCAAGTCATTCTCTGTTATACAAGGTCTCTTGGCCAATATATACTACATTGTCTTCCTATCCCCAAAGACTATGAGTAATTTTAAAATACATTCATGGTTCTGATCTCCATTTACACTCAGGAGTATCAAGTCAGTGAATTCCTGCAGGTTTGAGTCTAAGGAAAACTAAAGAACTACACTATTTTACAAAGCAAAGGACCAAGTTTTCTATGCATACCTAGACTCTGGGTATCTCCCAACAGGAATCCCAGATTTTGGTTAACACAGAAGACACTCTAAGGATTGAAAGGTTCAAGGTTTACAGAGTCAAGCCTTGTCTCAAACTAACCAAACTTTAAGTAACTAGCTACTATTAATCAGAACATGGTGGAGCAAGCAATTGATTCCAGTACTTAGGAAGATCTTCATTTCCATTCCAGTGCAGCAACCTGGCCAGGCCTAGGAGTCTGTGGAGCCCTGTGAGGCCCTGTCTCAACACATGAGATTAAACCAAGGAAATACAGAGGCCACTGCAGAAGAACACAGACCTGAGTTTTGAATCCTAAAGTTTTCATTCTGTCCTTGTGAATAGAAAGATTCTAAGGAGCCCCCCAGGAGGTGAAGGTCTTACCTGATCTTGACAGTGGTGACAGGCTTCAGAGCTCTGAGTGTCTTCTCTGGCTTCAATGAAGCTCTGACAAAACTTTTCTCTTGACCCCTGAGCAGCTCCACCACCAACAAAACCTGCCAAATGATTGGATGATTATGCCCCGCCCATTTAATCTTATATGGAGCTTCTTTCTCAACAAACATTGAACCAAAGCTCCATGGGGTGGGGGTGGGGGAAGGACAAAACAAAGATAACTCTGAGCCTAGGATGAATATTCAGGAATCCATGAGGAATTCACTTCTCAACTCTGAGCTCATTTACTTTATAAGTCATCCATTTTTTTCCTTATTTATGCATTTTGCTTATAATTTTCTTCCGTTAGGAACTCTTTGTATATAATCTTGTTTTAGACTCTCAACAATCCTCTGGCCTTATCCTTCCTTCAGCTATCTAAATGTGGTTTATATGTTTGTCACTTTGTTCTGAGTATGAGTCAGATCAGAGCTTATATGTGCCTGATAGTAGATAAAAAAATAAATAAATAAGAAAAGTTGAAATTATTAATGTCAAGCCTGTTAGGTTTTTCTGGAGTTCTTCCATTGGTCGGTTTCCTCTTTCAGTCATCTAGTGGGGCAGCTCTGAGAAGACTGGGGCTGGAGGCTGGAGAAGGTACAGTTCAGTCACCTTCAGCTACACAGCAGGCCAGAGGGTAATCTTAGCTAATGGTTGTTTTTTTTTTTTTGTTTTGTTTTGTTTTGTTTTGTTTTAATTTAAGTAAAAATAAACCAAATGGGATTGATAGTGGCTTTTAAGAGACTAAGGGTGATAGAGAAAGCCTCAGACCTCCCGGAGAAGGAGAAGGGGAAATTAAGACTGGGTGGTGAGCTGGGTGTGAAGGCCACACTTTTAATCCCAGCATTCCTGAGGCAGAAGCAGAAGGATTCCTTTGTTTTGAGGCCAGCCAGATCTACACCAGGAATTCTAGACAAGCCACACCTTTATAGTGAGATTCTTTCTCAAAATGTAAAAAACAAACCCAAACCATTTTTTTTAACCCCACTTTAGGGAGCTGGGCAGCTGCTGAAAGGGCACAATTGGCAATGGTGCTTGGCAATAGCCTAAATATCTAAGTTCTGTTACAGGAGCTTCCATAACTGAAAGACATCTGGGTTGTCCTCCCAAGTCAACACATATCCTGTCAGGAATCCCCCAAAAGGGGGTAAATAAAAACTAAATAAATAAATGTAAAAATATAAGGGAGCTGGGCAGAGGGTAGCACAAGCTTATCACAGAATTAAGCAGGCTGAAGAACGGCCATGGGGTTGAGTCTAGTCTAAAGTACAGAGTGAAACTTTATCTCACCTAATCAATGAACAACAGTGGGGGCTGGAGCTCAACACAGAGAATATTTGTACATCCAGTCAGGAACTCCATGAAGTTGTCAATGTACAGCCATGACAGGTGAGATCCTCACTCACCCCACCCCATTCACCCAGCACTCCCACTCTCATAAACCCACACAATAATATATAGATCAAATAACCTTTACAAAGCCCAAAAGTACTGTTGTTAATGCCATTTTGTTTTTATGCTGGCTCCCATGAAACATAACTTAATGTGGAAGACACTTGAAAATATACAATTTTACAGAAACCAAACAGTGAAATGTGGTGATTCCCAAGATAGAGACTCCCTTCAGGCACAAATGAAGACACTTGAAAATATACAATTTTACAGAAACCAAACAGTGAAATGTGGTGATTCCCAAGATAGAGACTCCCTTCAGGCACAATCCTGAAGTACTGGGATTTCACCACCACACCCAGTTTATACAGTGCTTTCTAGTGCAAATCAGAGCTTCAGGAATACCAGGCAAGTAGTCTTACTAGAGAATTACAAACAGTCCTAAATGTTTGTTTTATTTGCTTCACGAGATAAGAGCTCACGTGTTTGAGCTGTTTTCCAAATCCTTAAGCAGCTGAAGCTGGCCTGGAACTCTAGATTCTCCTGCCTTTAGTTTCCAAAAGCTGGTGTTAGAGTCATTGGCCACCACAACCAACCCCCAGCTTATCTTATCCAAGGACAGAGACCTGGGAAAACCAGATGAGCCTGTTATTACTACATCTTTCCAGCATGTTCTATTTGATGGAATCACACTTGTAATAAGAAAACTCTGGAGCTGCAGAGATTGAACTTAATAATTCTGATGGCACTAACTACTTTCATGGAAGACCTCAGACAGAATCCTCACATGAAGTTGACAGCCTTAATATTAGTAATCTAGAGGTAGAGGCAGGAGAATCTCTGAGATTTCCAAGTCAGCCTGGTCTATATAGTGAAAGCCTCCCAAATAACACATCCCAAGCCGAAAATTATGGTGTGTAAGCATAAATCACAAGAAATATCAGTGCATCAAGTGAGCTTTTGGAAATCTTACTCAGTATCCCCAAGACAGCTCCAGCTCAGAAAGTGAAGGTACTTGCTCCATGACAAGACCTGACTTCTGGAGTCTACCGAAAAGGCCCCTGGCAGCTTTCTTCTGACCACTGAATGTGCGCAGTGTTGCATGCCCCCTCAATAATCAACTGTAGCAGTTTTTAAAGTTTTCCCCTCAACTTCAGGAGAGCATAGAGTCAGCACTTGGCAAAGACTGGTCCTTATGAGTTCTGCCTGGCATCTGCACATTACTGTGATCTTAGGAGGCAGTAGTATCAGAAATTCAAAGTCATCCTTGTTCTTATAGTAAGTATAGTGCTGGCCTGGAAAATGTCCCCTAGGAATGAAAGGAAGGAGTAAAGGAAAGGATAGGGTGAGGCAGGGAAGGAGCTTACAACAAGGCTTCCTGGGATAGAACTCAGAAAAACATCAGTGAAAATTGGAGAATGTTTTCTCTGCTTCCATGATACAGATTGTGGGAATCAGACTCAGGGATCATGGTTTGCAGCAGGAGTCTTTTCCTGATGAGATATCTTGTCCCTACTTTGCCTGTTTTCCCTTTTTATCTATTCATTCATTTATTTATTTTGGTTTTTCAAGACTGTTTCTCATGTAGGGCTGGCTGCCCAGAACCCAGTGTGTAGACCAGGCTGGTTCTATAAACAACCCAAAAAGTCACTGTAAATGTTATTTGATTGAGGTTGTTAGCAATGGGTGGCATCTCTCACAGAGTTTTGTAGGGCATTTCATCATTCTGTTCTGCTTTTCTCTGTCCCTTCTTCTATTGGGTTTCTTTGAGACATAGTGAACTCTACCCCAGTGGGTGGTCGAACAGGTTATTCCTGATTGAGCCTGCAGAGTGACAGGTCAGTGTCTTCCCCACTTTTGCCCCTGACCCTTCCCTCCTCACCTTCCCCCTCTTTGTTCACAGATACAGCTGGGGTTAGGAGCTGCTCTGGAGGCTGAGGCAGGTGGATCTAGAGTTCCAGGCTGGCCTGGCTATATGGTGAGACCCAGTACAGGAAGAAGAAACAGTCGAAGTGAAACCAAATCCTAGGAAGGAAAACAGGGCAGAAGAGTGAGGTTTACTCACATGGACCCTTTCAGTGTTTTCCTTCAAGTGCTGGGGCAGGGAGGAGAGGAAATACAGGGGCCCCTGTGTGGGGACTGGAAGTGTGGCTCATCAGGGTGAGTGCTCACCTGGCATGCAGGAGGCCTTGGTTGGCTCCACAGTACTCCAGGCTTAGTGAAGCACACCTGTGAGCCCAGCCCTAGAGAAGGAACAGCTGGAAGTTCAAGGTTCTCTGCAACTGCAGAAGAAATTCCTGGCTGTGATTGTCTCAAGGAGACCTTGTCTCAGCCTAACATCTTCAAGCTGAACCTTTAAAGTTGCTTTGGTAGAAAACTAAAGAATGCTATGTCACATACAACACTGTGAGGGAAGTTCTGCTTTGTTTGTTTTCAGTGTTTTATTTTTTCATGGTAGGCACACCTTGATGACTGAGTGCCTGTTTGCAGTGCTGGGAACAGTTCTCAGTACTGTTACCTCAAACTTTGGACAAAGGCAGAGATGCCTATTAACATTAAATCAGATTCTAGCAGCCACCAATCTCCTACCAGCACTCATTCCTCAGTCCCTGCCTATTACAGGGTCCTCCTGGCTGGCAAACCATCCTGAACCCTCCAGCTCAGGGGCTGAGCTCTCCTTCCCACCGATGTCTTCCTTCTGTAATGCAGCCTTTTGGTTATGCTGGTTATTTTTCCTTCTTGCCTCTCGGTCTTCGCTTTTTCCTCCTACATTTTCTCTTAAGGCCTGGCTCTGGGTCAGGCTGACTGGGGATCCTTCCAGGTGCCTCTGGCTATGCTCTCCCTTTTATCTACAATAAACCTCCTTCACTATACCTCTGATCAATCACACCCTCCTTTTAGTTTTTTTTTTTTCATTCAAGTACATACCATGTAAATGCTCTACCATTGGGCTATATTCCAGCCACTTTGATTGGTCATTTGAGACACTGAAGCAAACTTGACCTGGAACAGCAAATTCATGCTCTGTAGCAACCAAGCCTCCTGAAAGCCCCTTTCTTACTCTTTGGACACTTTTCAGACTGATTTCTACACCACAGGCTTGTCTCCCACCATGCTCTTCCCATCATCATTCTAGTTTCCTGGAACCACAAACTTGTACCCATAACTTGGCTTCGAATTACCAAATAAACAAAACATGGAGCGTCTTTTAGATGGTTCAACAGGTAAAGTTGCTGACTGCATCAATATCAGGTCACAACTCCTGTGTCTGGAAGCAAGCCACTTGTTCTGTAAAGTTCTGTTCTGCCCACCATGTATGTGCCACGGCATGCTCACACGTATGCACAAATAAAGGCAATAAATATCACCTTTTTATAAAATAATTAGAACACGAAACTGAATTTAAATGCTGGGCAGATGGCTCATTAGTTAAGAGTCCTTTCTATTCTTCCTTAGCATCCTGGTTTCTAGTACACTACCATTTGTACTGCCCTCTTCTGGCTAGCAGGAGCATCACCCTTGTTGTGATGGAATGTTACACCCACACAGGAACCTGTCATACACATAAAAATGAGTGCCAGTAAGCTGAATGGAGCTAAATTCCATGTTTAAAGAGATAAACAGATCAAGAAATGTGATAAAGAGAGGGATGCCCTCAGGGCAGAATCCCATGCAAGTTCATTTCTAACTTGTGAAAAAAAATTAAAGAAAAGCTTACTGCTGTGTTGCTGTTCCTGGCTTTAAACTCAGCACTCTAGAAGCAGAGGGAAGTGACCAGATATTGAAAGATACTCAGTTTGGGAGCTGAGAGGACATATTCAGAAATATTCTGTGGTTATTCTGAAACATAGGACTGTATCTCCCTGTCTACTCCCATGGATAATGAGAGACTGAAGCTGATCTTGGGTCAGGAATACCAATAGATCATGTATTGCCTCATTTGGTTTCAATAGTGCGTGTTCCCCTTATGTAACAATGTACTTAGCACACTACCTCCATCGCATATGTGTCCAACGTAAATCCAAGTCTACAAGTAATGTATATAGCAGCCGCAGAATGCCTTGACCCCCAGCTTCCACAGGGCTAAACATACATCCATCTCTGCGGAATAGTTTCATTTCTCTGTCTCCAGAAATATTAAAATTCAGATGACTTCCTTCAGCAGCATATCAGATAGCTTTTTGCAGCATATCTGGTTATAAAGCAGATGTAAACCTATCTCTTCATATCATTAAATTCAGAGCCAATAACCTGGACATATCTGCTTAGGTCCAGAACTCTTAAAACAATTTTAGAACCATTCATTCTTTTATTCCTGACTCAACCAGAAGACTCATCCAAACTGTATTGGACCCCTCCAGGGAGCCCATATTTTACATTTTCTTAAGCCTTTCACTCTATTTTATTAAGAACATCCTGATATAAATATTAATTATTGCATGGCAGCAATGAGGCATGCCATTAATGTCAGCACTTGGGAAGCAGAACCAAGTCCATCTCAGTGAGTTCAAGGCCATCCTGGTCTTAGTTTCAGGACTATTACACAGAGAAAGCCTGTCTCAAAAATAATTATTTATAAGAAATAAAAGCAAGACACAGAGGTTTACAGTTTTAATTGTAGAACTCAAGGAACTCTAGAGAGGAGAGTAAGACAATGGCTATGTGATTGTATGTGTTTATTACATTTCTGCTTTGTTTTGCAAATATACTTTATCAGAAATACATCACTTAGAATTTTTTTGTAAAGCCTTATGATGTGTATTCCAAGGCCTCAGGTTTTCTAGACATGCAGACTTTCATAGGACAACACTTCATCTATGCACCTGGATTATTATAAAACATTACCATAGCCTTATAAATTAAAACACCCGGTGTGAAAGGATAGGATCTTGAAAAATATTCAGCTTGGGTATCCCACTGTAAATTGTTGTGGAATATTACTTTAGTTTGTGTGAAAACAGCTCAGGCAAAGCTTTCCTAATTAATATTCAATTTCAAACTGCCTGCGTTCACTAAATAAGTAGAGATATGCTCATAAAGAAAGATGATTAAAAATATAAAGAGGAAAATGGAAAATCTGAATGAAAAAATTCCCTTACAATTTTGTGTGTAACATCTTCAATAACCTAACATGGTTTCAGGCTACTGTGTGTTTAATTTTTTCAATTTATTTTTTTTTTATTAAAAAAGACTTTTTTTAGCCATGTATCTCGCTGCTCTTCTTCCCAATCCCTCCCAGTCAGCCAGTCTTCAGCCTCTCCCCTCCCCTAAAGGGCACGAAGTCCCAAGTTGGGTCAAATCAGCGTGGCTCATCCACTTCAGGCAAGTCCAATTTCCTCATCCTAATATCAAGACTGGGTTAGGTGTTCCTCTTCAGGGACTGGGCTCCAAGGTGCCAGCCCACACACAGGAACACAGTCTGATCCCACCCCTTGAGGCTCCACATACTGCCCACGCCAATCGACAGTTTCCTATTGTTGGAGGCTAGCTCCTTTTCCTGATGGCTCCCAAGTGGCTGTTTCTGATTCAGTTTTATGCAGATAAAATCTCCTGTATGCCAGACTAGCCATTACATCCCCATTTATCTTATGGATGACCTTGAATTTAACATCTGTAGCCACCACTCAGTAATCACTAGGATGACAGGTATCTCCCTCTCAGGCTGGTTCATGCATTTCTGTGAACCCGACCCCTGTATTCTAGTAAGCGCTCACACTATTCAGTCATATTCTATAAATGATCCTGTCTTCTTTTCTCTTCTTAATTCCATATAATCCATTGTGTTTGAAATGATCCTCCTTTGTCTCTTTAGGATTTTACAGAAACTTGCTTTACTTTTTTGTTTGATTTTTAGAGAGTTGGGTTGATCCCATATTTCAGAATGGGATTGAAGTCTAGATCCTCGGCTTCAGGCGTCTTTCCTAACCCCAATGACATCCAGACATTCTGATATATATTCCACCAATGAGCTGTTGTCTAAGAATCCAGAGAGTCACATGAGACGGCACAGGCTCTGTCTGGCTTCCCTCTTGAGATCTTGGTCGCCATCCTTTCCCTTATTTGATGATGCTGAGTACTGCACCACTGGCTCTCATTGTGCGTAGCCAGAGCTTTTCCGACATGTGTCATATTACATAGCTTTCACCCCACCAATCAAAAGGCACATGGATCTTGTAAGTTGGCAGCAGTTATGTCTACATAATAAATTATAGGATAGACAAAGTAATAAAGTGAGAAAATATTTTATACAATAACAAAGAAAAAATCATCATTTTTTCCCATATGATTTCTTTTGCACACTAGGGTCTACAAAAACACACATACACACAAACACACACACACACACACCACCCAAATAAGTATACTCACATACACACTCAACAGCACTTACATACGCACTTATAAAGAAACATGCACACAAACCCAAACACAATCGTGAATGAGAAATAAAAGGAATGTCCTCAAAACATGGCTATCAATTTTTAATCTCCTATGACTCTGGATGGAAAACACTGGAAAGAATTGTCTAAAGAAGGTGATGCCATTTATGAAGAATAGAGAATTGAATCCTGCATCCTCGAAGTACCTAACATCTTCCTTCCTTTCTAATAGAAAACAGGGATGGCAGCAATATATTGCTTAATTCAGAGCAAGGATTTAAAATTGAGAGGGAGTCATAGCCCTCAACACACAAATGCATAATCCTTCAGCCTTCCCCTCTACTATGGAAATAATACATCTGTACCATAGCCCAGCTGCCTTTGACAATTTTGTACTTAGGGCGGATAAAACATGAATTTATCAGCATCTGGAAGTTCTGCAAATGAGTTTCTGAGTCTATTTTTATTTTTAAACGACTTCATTTTTGTTTATTTGTAATTGTGTCTAAGAAACAGTGTGCATATATGCTCATGTGTGCACAGAGGACTCAAGTGTTCCAACAAACTAGAAGAGAACATAAAAACACCTGTTTCTTGTGTCATAGATGTTTGCAGGTGCTTGGAATTAGATGCTGATCACCTGGAAGAGCAGAAAGCAATTTTAACCCCTGAGCCATATCTCCTAGAGAATCTAGTGCTCTGGCATGGTCTCATAAAGGTGACGTGTATGTACAAAACCTCCAAGAGCGGGGCACAGTGGAGAAAGGAAGAGACAAGGGGCAGGAGCATGGGGACAGTGTAGGCAGAATGCATGGTACTCAAGTGTGAGTTTGGCAAAGAACTCACACCCTAAGTTAAAAGGACACAATGAGCTCTTACTCAAAACTGCTTTATTGAAAAATTGAAAATTTTAATACTAAGGCTGGTGGGGGAAGTAATATTAACCTTGAAGGGCTACCCCAACAAGAAAAAGATAAAACACAGAAGAACAGTGATAATATTCTAAGTACAATGGCACTAAGTGTTTCAGTCAATCAAATATTTCAAAATACAGATATATAACAGACATTCATGTGAGGTAGATAACCAATAGATGGACACCATCCAGCACCAGAACAACATGGAACATCCTCATCCAGTCCCTTTTGCTCTTCATAGTTTTCTTTCATTTTATCCTGTCCCTGTGTCTACGGCCTCTTATACCATGAAAGAGCTGAGAATTCCCAAATTTTTCTAATTTCTTTTGCTCTCCTAGGTTGCATATGTAGCTGAACTGTTGACAAAAAATGAGAACCCGGTTCTTCATGTCAAAGATTCAACTATGACAAAGATGGTGTCCCCCATGAGCCACCCTTCCACCAGGCACATTCTCTAGCACAATTACACACAGCAGGAAGGAGTTAAAGAGGGGCTCAGGTGAGTGTCTAATGATGCTCCCTCAGTCCTTGATCTTTTTGATTTTGGAAGAAAATCACATGGTAAGTTCCCCAGCTAAGGCCCAGCCACACAGTGAGACACAGTCTCAACATAGACAAAAATAGTAGAATGGGATCCCAAGCTGTGTAATCATCTGGACAACCTTGCTTCTTAAGGTCCAGCCAACCATAGGATGTCTGTTCTCAGGTGAATCTCTAGGTTTGGAGATAAATACATGAAAGACAATTTAAAAGGGAGTTGGCCTTTATTTGGATTGTAAATAGATTAAACAGCTATGAAGAGATTCCCTTCAGAAATGGATTTAAAATTAGAAATACACGAAAGGCATTATGTCCTCTGTGATGGAATGAAAGGTCACCTGAAGCCAATTTTAAAACCTCCTCCCATAACCCCTCCACCTTCTCAGCAGGATCTCACTGTGTGTGTAATCAGACATCTGCTTGCTTCTGATTTGCAAGTGCTGTGATTATAAAAATGACCTACCACACCATATAAGAATCATTTCTTATCCAACAAAATTTTCCATCATAAAATTCAGCACATTTCTTATATGAATTTTAAGATCTACACAGTTTATGTACTCATCCCACATTAGGCTTCCATTTCAGTACCAGAAGCAACCTTATCCTATGTACCCACAACGGCAAAGTCTGGCCTCCGTGTCATAGAAACAGAAATCAAAACAGTTCAAACAGATTCTTGTAGCAAAGGAGACTTCCTTGGGCTGTCTTTGGGCCCTGAGTATATCCAGCAGCTGTGGACACAGTTCCTGAAATTTGTCTCTACGTATTCTTGATTCTTCATAGCATTCCAGAGGGGCAGGGTACATCTCCTGGGTCAGCTTTCTGAGCCTGGCTGTGTGATGTAGAAGATTCTTCAGGGTCAAGAGAGAGATATCATTATAATAGAAATTGATCTTGGTAAGCTGGGAGCATTGGCTCAGGGCAGGCAAGATGGCTTTGAAATGAGAGTCCTTCATCTCACAGTCCTCCAATACCAGGGTTTGCAGGGTAGTTGTGATTTTCTCAAGGAGACCCTCAAGAAGCTTGGGGCATAAATCAGATATATCTATACTACCCAGTTTCAGATGTCTAAGCTCACAGATGTTCAGGCGCTGCATCAGGTAATCCAAGTCTGACTGTGAAAGTGGGCAGTCAGTGATTGACAGGGTCTCCAAGGGCATCGTCACACACCTAGAGAGAGACCCATAGATCAGTTATCCTGTGGTATTGAAGGATTGGAGGGAATGAAAGGAGAATGAAGCTTGTCCCAAATTTAGTCTGTGCTTAGTGTGGATTCAGCTTCATCCTAGCAACGTCCATAAAAGTTCTGAGATGTTTCTTCCCTACCACAGCCCTAGCTCCTTCCCCAAATTCCAAACCAAGTATCATACATTACATATCTATTAAACCCCTTTAGGTACCCTGATGTGAAACTGCCTTTTTGTATGCTGTGATTATCAATCTTTAAATAAAGGAGTTGTTTTGGCCCATGACAGGCACCATAAAAAAAGTAGGAGGAGAAATCAGAGCATAGGTTTAAAAAAAAAAAAAAAAAGTAGGGCAGAGTCAGACAGACAGAGCCAGAAGCCCAAAGGAGCAACATGTAAGGAACACAGATGAGCCACGGGCCACGTGGCAGACAGATTAATGAAAATAAGTTAAGATATAAGAGCTAGCTAGCAATGTGCCTCAGCCATAGGCCAAACAGCATGAACTTAATATAATCCTCTGAGTCATTTTGGGGGCCTGAACAGTGGCGGGCGGCTAAGAGGTCTGAGGCTAAAGGTCTGTGGGTTTAGACCTCTGGCCACCCGGGACCAAAAAAACCTCATTACAACAGTCCCCTAAACAACTTTTCGTGCATGGGCAATTAGAGGTAGACTGGTGCCTATATACTGAGCATAGAGGACATTTACTATGTCTCTGACACTACTGAGTTTACAGTGATCGGACCATCAAGGATCCACTTGGAAAGAAAGGGATGTGTTTGCTATGTCTTAAAGAACCCTCTCCATATTTTCTTACCTGAGCCATTCTTCAAGGCAGCCTGTTAAAAAGTAGATGGCCATTAGATGGAGATTCTTGAGAGAGGAGAGTTTGGAGAGCTCTGAACGCAACATGCTTATCCATTCCTGTTCTGAAGAAGCATCAAATCTGGAGGGTTTCTGAATTCCCTGTAGCACAAAGGTGTGAAGATTTCTCATCTGACCCAGGTAAGGAAAAAACTGTACTATGAATTCAAGCCACCAGTGTCTCAGCTGCAGGAACAGGATACAGTCTGGATGTATTATTTTGAAGACCTCCATGGCAATGAAGACAGATGAATCACAAATACTCAGCTTTCTACAACAGAGATGAGCTGAATGTTTTTGTTTCTGGGCCCAGTCCAACAAGCATTTGTCACATTCTTTAAACATGGCCTTCTTGAGTTCCAGATCAGTTAGTACCATAAAAGGTTTCTCCACCTCAGATTTAGGACAGACCTCCACTGGCTGTTTCTGCCTCATGGCTTGTGATGAGAAATCACCTTCATGAGATCTAGTTCCCACGCTCCAGAAGTCATGGCACACCTGGGTCAAATCAAGCACTTTGAGTTTCAACCTTCTGTTGGTAAGACAGGTAGAATTGCTAGAAGACAAAACAAGATACTTCTTACAGTTCACTTCTACTTCCCATCTCATATCAGCTTTCCCTACTGAATCTTTGCTTTTTCCTTTGCCTAGGATCAAGGCCAGGGCCTCACACTCAGTAAAAATGACTCTTTCTCAGTGAGCCATGTAGCCCAGGCTCACATCTCTCTATTCTATTCCCATTAACCAGAACCTCACCCCACTTGCTACAGTGGGCCTGGCAGTGGCAGGGTTATTCCTGCATGACTATGCTTCCTCTTGTGTCCTCCACATTGGCCACAGTTGGCCCACATGGCTGAGACCAGGCCCAGACCTCTACAGTCCTCTGTACTGATGCTCTAAGAATGCTCTGATATACCTTTGGACAAATACTCCTTGTCCCCAATTGTACCCTTTCTGCACCCACATATTCTTCCTCTACCCTAGCTGGGTCCTGATTACCTCGGATGAAGCTTCTCAGTGATCAGCACATCTAGCCCATCAAGCAGAGCTTTTAAAGTCTCTAGACAGGGTTTTTTTATTAGGACACCTGCAGGAAGGCATGGGAATGGCCAGGCTGCCACCATGGCCCTCAGGATGTTTGTACGTCTGTCAGTGAAAGCCTCTTCAAATATTCCTGGGATCAGGTTGATGGGCAGGTCCTCCAGAGAAGAAATAACCAAAGCCTCCTCCTTCAGCAGCCTCTGTCTTGCAAGCTGCACGAGTGTGAGTGGAGCCTGGTCTCCCATTCTGACAGGTTTTCAGGGATAATGATCCTGAGGAAGCATGGAAGTGAAGACATCATTTAGAAAATACAGGAAGCCTTTCTTCTTTCCATACCTTTCTGGGAAGATTATTACTGTGGTGATGGTAGACATCTCATATTTCATATCTTGATCACCATCTGGTGGTTTTAGAGCCATACTTTCCCTGTCTGTGTTGTAAAACCTCTCAAATGCATGTTCTTTTGCTAATACCCCATCCTACTCCAACCACATTTCAGGTCTATGCATTTCCAATAAGGGGTCACCAGGAAGCCTGAAGGCTTAGCCCATGTGGTCCCTTCTCCAGGACCTCAAAGTAAAGGAAACACCCAGTTTCCAATCTTCCCAGTCTTCATTGACCTAAATGACCCTGCCCAGAACAATTGAGAGAATCTGTGAAATGCTGGTTATCACCTGTACTGATGTTTCAGGAAGGAGGCAGGTGGGCTGTAAGCTTCTACTCTCTGTGCTATGGAGCTGGGCAGGGTAAGAAAGAAACACTAAGATAGGGTCAGTAAAGCTTCAGTGGCCATTGCCATGGGCTATAACTGTTTGTAAAGCATCTGGAGAGACAGGACCCTGGAATGGAGATGATAATTTACATGCTGCAGTAGGAAACTCACTAGTCCAGTGTCATGGCTGGTTACATCTAGAGCTCTAGGATGTCTTACCTGTTGTCTTTAAAGACTAAAGGAAGACCAAAAAAGCATGAAATTTCAAATTGCATGTAAAATGATGGTTCACCCTTTTAAATTGAACACTGAGGCAAGGGAAGCAGGCTGTTTCCTTCAAGATTCAGAACAACCTATTATTCATGATTAGGCTGTGTATCAACCAGCAGAGGAAAAGAACTTCTTATTCTTGTTGTTGTTACAGGATTTCAGCCCTGGTCATTCTGGGAGTCACTTTGTAGACCAGACTGGCCTTGAACTTGGAGATCAGAGCCTTTTTTTGCTTCAGAAGTCCTAGGATTAAAGCTGTACACAACCAAGTCTGGTTTAAATTGTCCTAAAGGTCAACACAATCTGAGTGTTCATGGCATACACCTTTAATATCAGGACTGAGACGATTTCTATAAGTTAAGTACAGCTTGGTCTAAAGCGGAAACCTGTCTCATGTCAAAAAAATAAAAAAAGAAAAAAAAATCATCGCAGGCCATGCATTTGAATGAATCATACGCATAGGTAACTACAACCCATAATTTCCTGGTGTTCAAGATCTCCCTGAAATTCAGTGTGGGACTGTCTCTAAACACAGAAACTACAAACTCAAATAATCACTTTGATATGAAAAAAAAAAAAAACTTTCTGTCTCTGATTGTTATCCAGCAGAATCCCTGTCAATTCCAGGCCAGGTAGTGTTATGTGCAAAGGTCTTATCTAAAAAAAACCCAACAAAATGAAAGAGAAATAAATAATTCACACAGTGAAGCCAAGGTTAGACTCTTCTGGGTGAAATGGGGTGCCATGATAGAGCTAAGGTACTTACCTGATCTGTCCTTCTGGTCATAGGTTTACAGATTCCAGAAGGTGTAGCCAGTGGTTCAAACAGTCTCTGTGATACAAGACCCTTGAGGGTTTTCCCCCGATAATTCTGACCCTCCTTTCCACAAACTTCTTAGCCAAAACGGGAAGTCCGGCTGAATAACTGAGACTTCACCTGATAAGTTTAAAACACTTGTTGCTGGATTCTCTCAGCTGCTGATACAATGAGTCAGTCAGGCCGAAATAATAAATCTAGTTTTAATGAACAGAGCAAAGCAATCCCGGATAATTAACCCTTAAAACGCAGTGAAAGAGTTACATGCCAACTAGGGCTATTGGGCTTTCAGATACCCATAGGTGTGGTATTGAACATCCTCAGAGAGAGGCTGACTTTTGACTAGCTATCTCAAAGGCTGGTCTGGATAGTGAGGGCAGCTCTAGGGGAGGGGCTGCTGCTTTATGGGCTTTGATGGGGAGGGGTCTGGAAAGGTAGGGAAGGTAGATGGGAAGGAGGGAGAGACAGAGACAGAGAGAGACAGAGAGACAGAGAGACCGAGGAGAATTTGAAAGATTTACTTGTTGGCCAGGTGAAATGAGTCCGATTTCCACCTAGATCTGACACTAGACCAACACCTTCAGAGTCATTTACTGACCCGACTAATAAGCACTGAATTCTTAGTAATTTATGGACTTCTGGACAGACACTACAGGCTCTGGAAAATATCTGGTAAAACTATTAATTCTACAAAAATTCAGATCTACACAGTATGAACACCTCTAAAAAGACACAAGACAACCAACTATATCATTCTGGAGTGCTACAGAGTTTCAAGTGGCTGTAAACACATTATTTTTCCCAAAGGTCCCCATTTGACTTCACAGAATCCACACTGTTGCCTTTAACAATGTCTAACTTCAGCTCCAGAGATGAAAGCACTTGTTAACAAAATCAATATTAAGATTATTTTAAAAAAATAAATCATAAACACGAGTTATAACTGTTCTTTTCTGATTTTTAAGATTCATTTTATACCAGGACATGGTGATAGAGACCTTTAATCCAGCCCTCAGGAAGAAGAGGCAGGCCAATCTCTATGAATTCAAGGCCAGTCTGGTCTACAGAGTAAGTTCCAGGAAAGACGGAGCTGCTATCCAGTGTAACCCAGTCTCAAAAGCAAAATATGCCTTTTATCTTTAAATTATGTACTTTTGTGAGTTTCGAAATATAAAAGTGTGCATATGAGTGATGGTCCAGCAGAGGCCTGAAGAGGAAATAGGCTCCCTCTGCAGAAGAAGCTACAGATTGTGCATCCTCACCCTGAGTGTTGATAACTGGACCTGGGTAATCCATAAGAGCAATTAGTACCCTTTACAATTAAATGATTAATCTCTGCAGCTCCAGGGTTTTCTTATTACAAGTGAGATATCATCAAATATAAAATGCTTGAAAGATGTAGTAGTAACAGGTTCACCTCATTTTCTGAGGTCTCTGTCTTTGAATAAGATAAATTGGGGGTTGGTTGTGGTTGCCCATGCCTTTAACACCAGCATTTGGAAGCTAATACTGAAGGATCAGGAGTTCCAGATTAGCTTCACCTGCATAAAATTTGGAAGAGAGCCTGAATAAATGAGATTTTACCTCAGGAAACAAAGAAAACAAAAATTTAGGAATGCTTGTAGTTCTCTTGGTAAACTACTTTCCTAGCCCTGGGTCTAATTTGCAGCATAAAGCACTGTATACACTGGGTGTGGTTGTGAAATCTCAGAATTCAGAATCTTAAAGAGGAGGATCAGAATTTCAAGGTCCTCCTTGGCAATATAGTGAGCTTGAGACCAATCTAGGAAACACCAGAAAGATGCTCACATCGAGAAAGGGGTGCTCTGGAAAAGACCTGCATGATTATGAGCACTGGCTGCTCGTGCAGAGTATCCAGGCTCAATATCAGCACCTATACTGTGGCTCACGAACATCGGTAACTCTACTTAGTTTCAGGGGTATCTGACACTGTGTTCTGTGGTTTTCTGGCACTCACACAGGTGATGATGCTCAGTCATTAGTGGAAGCAAACACCTGCACATATACAAATGAAACTAAATACTTCCAAAAGAAAAATTAAGGATTTTTATAGTACAGATTCAATAAAACCCTGATATTTTATAAGAAGTGCTGCTTTTCTGTGGAAAGCAGTGTCCATCTAAACCCCCGATATTAATATTCTTGTAATATTTCAAATTCATAGCCACTTTTTTTCATAAAATATTGTTACAATTATATATGTACATGTGATACATATTTATCTCAAAGTACTCTGTTTTGGCATCATATTACTCAAATGCATGTTTTTAGGACTGGCCATTTTGTATTGAACAAGCTATTGTTATGATCTTTATTAGGAAGACTAATTCTCCATTCTTAGTATTTCTTAGCACTTTGTGTAGGGTTGAGGCATTCTGGTGGTTATTCCTATGGCTACTCTGGCATATCTATTATTTTGGCTTAGTTCATCATTAGGAAGCCATGTTTGTGAGACTTTGAGCGTGTAATTACTGACATTTCTAGGAGACACAGGCTCACACTTAACTTCACACTTAACTTCTGGCTCTCACAGTCTTTCACCCCATTTTCTGTAATGCTTCCTGAGCCTTCAGTGCTGGAATAAATTTTGGATATATCCACTGAGTCTCAACTAAACTATGCTGCATGTTTTTATAATTATGAATATATTTTAAAAGAGTGTCTAGTGTTCACAGCATATCCTTATGCCTCATATTGGGCTCTGGCAGCGTTGATGTAACATAGTTATGCCAAATGTCAAATATTATATTAAGAGCTCATTGGAACGGAATTGTGCCTGAAGGGTTCTTATCCTGGAAATCATCACATTTCTCAGCCTTGCTTTTGTAAACTTGTATAATTTGAAGTGTCTTCAACAATAAGTTATGTATTATGAAAGCCAGCATATAAACACAAAGACATTTACAACAGTCCTTTTGGGATTTTTTTAAAAGTTATTATATTCTATTTATTATTGTGTTGATTGAGTGTATGTGAGTACTGAATGAGTGGGCCAGAGTGGGTGAAGATCTCACCTTCCATGGCATGGATGCTTCACCTTGACAGCTTCATGGAGTTTCTGACGGGATGTGAAGGTACTCTCTGTATTGAGTTTTAGAACCAACTGTTGAACCAAATTCCTTGGTTAAAGGAAATAAAGTTTCATTCTGTACTTTAGGCTAGACTCAATATCATGATAAACTTGTGCCACTCTCTGCCCAGCTCCCATATATTTTTACATTTAATTATTAACTATTCATTTATTTCCTTTTTAGGGATGTTGTGGAGGGATACATGTTGATGTGGGAGGCACCAAGAAGTCTTTCTCTTTTTCAATCATGGTGGCTACTGTAATAGAACATAGTTAGGTTAATGCCAAACACCTTTGCCAATTGTGCCCTTTTATTAGCTGCATAGATCCTCTGTTAAATAAAAAAAAATGTGGTTTTAGTTTGTTTACTTTTTTAAAATTTTGAGACAGAGTGTCATCATGAAGCTCTGGATTATCTAGAATTTTCTGTGTAGATCTGGCTGGCCTCAAACCAGATGAATCTTTTAACTTTTGCCTTGTGAATACGGGGATTAAAGATTCTGCCCACCACATTCTGCTCACCATTCCAAATCATTTCTTCTTTTCTATGCAGATTTCTGACTTATTCTTTTGTAGTAAGAGGTTTCTGGCCCTGACTTTTGGGCCTAGCCTCTAGATTTAGGCCCACAGACCCACAGACCCACAGAGACACACAGATGCTTACAAGTTTTAGGCTGATTGACCTAAGGCCCAGGCATATCACTTGCTAGCTCTTTACCCTTAAACTAACCCATGTCTCTTATCTTGTTCAGCCATGTGGTTAGGTACCTTTTCTTAGAGCAGCGTAGTTGTCCTCTGCTTCTTCTGGCTTCTCTCTGGCATTCTGCTCTGTATTCTTTATCTATTGCCTTTAACCCCTATAAAGCTAAAGTTAATAAAGCATTATGTAGTTTATCTCTATGGGTCTTTGTAATTCCTTTCTGTTTATTTAACATATCCTTTAGAGTTTGATTTGATCTATGACTGCTTGCCCTGTAGGATTGTGTGGTATTCCTGTAATATGCTTTATGTTATAATAAGCAAAAAATTGTTTCATTTTACTAGAGACATATGCCTGGAGCATTGTCAGTCTTTATTTGTACAGGTATTCCCATGATGGCCATAACTTCTAGAAAATGTGTGATTACAGAATCAGCCTTTTCTGAATTCAAAGCAGTTGCCCATTGAAATCCTGAAAATGTATCTATTGTATGATGGACATATCTTAAGTTGCCAAATTCTGTAAAATGAAATACATCCAACTACTAGATTTGATTTCTATATATACCTTTAGGATTACTTCCTGCTGGCAATGGAGTTTGGTTATAGAAAGAACAGGTGGGACATCTTTTTACAATTTCTTTGGCTTGTTGCCAAGTGATAGAAAAATCTTTTTTTTAATCCTGTGCTATTGATGTTATGCTTTTTATGAAATTCTGAGGCCTCTAGTACATTTTCTATTAATAATTTATCAATTTTATCATTAACTTGTGCTAAAGGACCTGGCAGACCCATGTGGGATCGAATGTGTGTTACATAGAAGGGATGATTTCTAGTCCTGATTATTTCTTGTAACAGAATATATAACGAAGTTAATTCTGACTCATCATTAATAAAAATCAGCTGTTTCAATGTGTAGAACAACTCTTTCTGCATACTGAAAGTCAGTGACTATGTTAAGAGGTTAGGTAAAATCCATTAATACCATCACGATAGCATATAATTCTGACTTTTGAACAGAATTATAAGGGCTTTGAGCCACTTTACTCATATGTTCTGATTTGTAACCTACCTTTTCTGATTTGTTTACATCAGTATAAAATGTAAGGGCTCCAGAAATTGGTTTATCTCATACAATACGAGGATAATTAGTTTTCTTTGGAAATTAAATTCTTTTGCTTTGAGAATATTTGTTGTTAATATCTCCAAAAAAAATTACTGCAGGCTCTTTGCCAAGGTTCACTTTCTACCCATAATTGGTCAATTTCTTCATTAGTTAAAGGTACAACAACTTCTGCAGGGTCCATTCCTGTCAATTGACTTAATTTTCCTTTAAAAATGAGTTCAAAAATCTTTTCCATATATGTCTTTAGTTTCTTACTCAGTTTATGTGGAAGAAATATCCATGGCAATATAACATTTTCCCTTTGCACTAAAATTCCTGTAGGAGAACACTTAGAGAGCAAGTGAAATTAAGGTTTGGATCCACACGATCCACATGTGCATCCTGTAATTTCTTTTCCACCAAAGCCAATTCTTTCTCAGCTTCAGGTGACAATTCTCTCGGACTATTTAAGTCCTTGTCACCATTTAAGGTTTTGAACAAATTATTCAGTTCATCATTTTTAATTCCAATAGTGGGTCATATATTGGCAATGTCTTCTAATAATCTTTGAAAATCATTAAGTGTCTTCAATCTATCTCTCCTGATTTGTACTGTGGGGATATTTTATAATATAATAAAACATTTGGAGATATCAGAGGGATCTATCCACAGTCAGTCTAGGAGGATCAAACAGTGGTAACTCACACCTTTAATCCCAACACAGGAAATATCCTGGGAGTGGTGACCTACACCCTTAATCCAATCTGAGTTTGAGGTCATCTTAGTTTATAGAAGGAGTTCCAGGCTCTCAGGCAGGCACCTTAACTAAGCAAAGAGAGTATTTAAGGCAGGCATAGAAAGACAGAGCAGGCAGAAGAAGCCAGGAGGAGTGAGGCTGAGGAAGCTGGAAGACAGCTGGGTGAGATCTGACTGTGGTGTTTCCTCTGTAATATCTCCAACTTTCCCAGAGATCTGGCCCTGAGTTTCCTTTATTTGTGTAGCATTGTACATTTTGGGGTCTCATTTTTTTGTTGGCCTATTTTGTAACCAAAATAATTAATGGAATTCCCTCTTTGTATTTTTTCTGGTACAGTTTGTAATCCCCTAGCATGCAAAATTTTTCTACCAACTGAGGCACATTCCAGAATTTCTGAAGGGGCTGGGGTCCCAAGGACTGCTATGTAAGATCTCTGGAATCACGTCATTCCTAAAAATGGTAACCATTCAGCTTTGTCCTTGGGTTATTTTAAGTTATTAATCAGCTAATTGGTTTGTTTATTTATGTAATGTGCTTTCCTAAGGCTGACCTGGAAGACAGTATTTAGTCCTTTCTGGCCAAAGACTTTTTTCTTAATCCACCTGCCTCCCATACTGAGACATTTGGTTGATAAGCCTGTACCTTACAAGGGTTTCTCATTCTTTTTTCCATTTGTTTGTTTACAGTGTGATATGAGATGTCTATATGCTATGAATAACAGACTGTTTTAGCCATGGCAGACACCACAAAAATAGATAAATAATCAAAACATAACTAAAAAAATAAACTCAAACAAAAACATGATCCAAATACCCATAATACAAGATATAACAAAATAAATAAGCCACAAGCCACATGACAAAAAATTAATGAAAATAAATTAAAATTAAAAAATAACTAACATATGCCTAAGCCAAAGGCCAAACACCATAAAATTGATATAAACATCTAAGTCATTTCTAACGGCCTAAGCAGTGGCGGGCAGTTAGGCCGTCTAAAACTACAAGTCTATAAGTCTAGATGTCTGGCTACACAAAGCCAAAAACCTCTCCTTATAAACGACACCCCAAATAACTCTACAGAAGTGAGGTCTTTCTACATAGCTCAGACTGGCCTC
The DNA here is from genome assembly GCA_033318265.1 of Phyllotis vaccarum. Taxonomy (NCBI): domain Eukaryota; kingdom Metazoa; phylum Chordata; class Mammalia; order Rodentia; family Cricetidae; genus Phyllotis; species Phyllotis vaccarum. The sequence goes on along the minus strand of JARWLC010000003.1, from coordinate 58,420,727 downwards.
TCACTCACTCTGCAGACTATTTCTCCTGCTTCAGCTTCCCAACGTCTGAAACCACTGCTGTGAGCTATTGGGGCATTTTTTCATCTTTCTGCTATTTCCATTAACAATCCTTGTATTTCTGAGACTTGAACTCCTTTAGTGCAGGATAGCCTGGACAGTCTTTGTTTTTTTCTGAGACCTGATCTCCCTTAGTTCAGGATAGCCTGGGACTCACCAAGTAGCCTGTGTAGCCCACTCTCCTTCCAGATGCTCTCAGGCAGTTTAATGTCTTTGCTTGTTCTTGGTTCCTTTGTGTAGCTTTGTAGCGTGTCTTGGAATTTTCTCTGTAGATCAGGCTGGCCTTGAACTCACAGAGCTCTATCTGCCTTTTCCTTCAGAGTGCTGTAATTGAAGGCCTGTGGCACCACCACCTGGCCCAGTTTCCTGGGCTTTAGAATTTTTAAAACATAATAAAATCTTAAACACATCAAGGTATCATATGTAGGTGGGAGGGGCTGGTGGGGTAAGGATAGACACAGACGTGCAGCCTTAGCTTCCACAGTAAATGAAAGGTGTTTCAGATGGGATTAGCTTAAAACATAGCCTTGAGGAAGTAGAATGAATAAACATAGCTAAGGCTCACATCCAGGGAGCAGGTTTGGATGTGAGCAAGTAGGAAAGCCACTTGTGGGTGCATAATGATGCTCCTAACATTATGGGAAAGAAGGAAAGAGGTGCAGGGAGAGTAACTGAATAGGTCAATGACTAAAACCAGAGGAAATTACATGTATGGTGAAATGCCGTAAGGAAACCTATCGGGTCATATATTCAATTTTTGCTGGTTTTGTTTGGGATTCTTTGAATTAGAGTTTCTCTGTGTACCCTGGGCTCTCCTGCCACTTGCTCTGTAGAACAGTCTGTCTTTATACTCTGAGATCTGTCTCCACTTCCTGACTGTTAGGATTAAAGGCCCATGCCCTCACTGCCCAGCTCCTATGTTAACTTAAAACAGATTTTTCTATGTAGCCTTGGCTGTCCTGCCACTCACTCTGTAGACCAGGCTGGTCTTGAACTCAAAGATTCTCCGCCCTTTGTCTACCCAGAGCAGGGATTAAAGACATGTGGCACCATTCCCAGATGCAGATTTTTTTTTCTCAATGATTCTTCCCTCCCCTCTCCTGTTCTTTGCTCTCCTCTCTCCCCCTTTCTCCTCTTCCTTGTTTCTCTCTTTCTCCCTTTATTTCTTTCCTTCTTTATTCTTCATAAAGTGTTTGAGTGTGTTGCCTATGGATATGTAACATTCATTCACCATATGGGTGCTTGAGGCACGTGGAAGCCAGAAAATAATGTTGGATTACCTGGTACTGAAGGTAGAGATGGTTGGAAGTTAAAAACCAGAGGGTCCTCAGAAAGGACAAGACGTGCTCTGAAACACAAAATCACCCCCTCAGCTCCCAAATTCAGATTATTTTTTTTAACTAAACAAAGTCTAAGTTTTGTTTATTGTTTTTAGATATGCATGCCATAGCCTACCCAGGAAGGTGAGAAGGAAATTTCACAGAATTAAAAGGGTGCACGGCTATATTTGACTAGTAATTAGTTAGTTGTCCAGAAGAAGTCACAATACCATTTTGCTTCCTATTGTGAAAAGTGTGAGGCAGCATCCTCTCTTAAAAATCCCACTCTGTTTTTCAAACAGTGATTTATCTTGTAATTCTGGCTTTTCTGTAACTTTGTATGTAGATCAGGCTGGCCTTAAACACACAGAGATCAGCCTGCCTCTGCCTCCCAGATGCTGGGATGATAGGTGTGTTCAGCCATGCCTGGTTCAGCTCCCATTATTGCTGCTGTGTTCTTTTTTCCTGTTTACTGTACTAAACTGGTATTTCTGAAACACCCTCTTCTGAACAAGAGAGAAGGGCACCATCTTCTTCCTTGACATAGACTTCACATTGTTCTGAGAAATGGTTTTTATTTAGCCAGGCTGGTTCCTAACTTGTTAGACAGCAGAGATGAACTGAGCTCTGGTTTGCAATGCTCTGGAGAGAGCCTAGGGCTTGCAATGCCGGGCAAACACATTTCCAGTTGACTACATCTCCAGGACCACTGTCTAACAGTAGCAGATACAAGCCATCTTCCTGCCTCTGCCTTCTGAGTAGCTCACATAGCTGAAGAATGACAGAGCATGCACCTTAGTTATATATTCTAGAAAAGATTGCACAGTTGTGACAATATGTCTGTCACAAAGTCCATGGGGACATTTTTTAGATTGTGTGTGCATGGCCATTTCCAGGAACTAGTAACGCCAATCTGATACTGAGAATCCTGTGGGTCACATGTGAATAAAACTCCATTGGCTCATAATAATCAACCTACCAGGCAGAATGCTGAAGCAGGCGGATTGCTGGGAACTGAAGTATCCCATCACCAAAGCTACAGAGCAAGACTGTACTTCAAAAAACAGAACAAAGCAAAAACCAACCAAACAAAATCAAATAAAAGTGTAGCACATGAACAGTGCCTAATTAACTAACAATAAATCTCATGTAATGGGCTCTTGAATTTCAGGATAGTCTCAGCTTTTTGTCTATTTCAAAAGGAAATCTTTCAGTCTAGACATTGAAATACATCTTAAGCAGGCTGATATCAAGCACTTAGATCTGCCTGCCTCTTTCCTCCTCTGGGGTGATGGGAATAAAGTGTGTGGACTGTAAACACAGGGATTTGTTTCGCTTTTTGTTTTAAGAAAGCCTCTTTTTACAGCCCTGCAGCTCTCCATGTAGGCCTAGCTGGCCTTGGACTCACAGAGCTTTGTTGTCCTCTATGGCCCAATTGCTGGGATTAAAGGTATGTGACAAGATGAACTGAAAAGCACAATCTCCCCCCCCCCCATCATTATCATAGGCTCCTGGGTTTGACATGTATGTTTGCATGCACTTCCTGAAGGAGCCTAAAGATGGGGATACAACCCATATAATTGGAGTTATAAAGGACTATGTGCTTGCATGTGTGTTTTGGGAATAGAACCCTGATTCTTTGGAAGAGCATCCAGTCCTCGTCTAAGCCACCATTTCAGCCCCTAAACAGTTCTGAACTCAACTCCCATAATTTTGGTTTTCTGTTTTTATTTAGGATGAATATTTTTTTTCTTCACAGCCATCTGTGTCCGTGTTCCTTGTCTTTAACTCCAGTGTTTCACATTACCCATGTACTCACTCTTGTTCTGAACTCAGAAGACTATTTCCCATGATAGCAATGAGAAGTATGTTGATGCCTGGTCACAAGTATCTGGGCATAGAGCTCATCTCTTTGAATATGTTATGTCGCTACTACTGTTAGGTGTAGGGCAAAAAGTTCAGTCAAAGAAACCAGAGCTAGTGAAGCAAACCCACCGTGGCCCTGAGACCTCAGCCAGTGAAAGAAATACTTTATCCCTGAACCCAGAACCTAAGAAACACACCCTGATCCTGAAACCAGAGCCAAAGAAACACATTTTGGCCCTAGAAGCAAAGCCAGGGAGAGAGAACACCCTGGCTCTGAAACTAGAGTCAAAACGCTAGACAGGATCAGGGAAAGAAACACAGTTCGGCCTTGAAACCAGAACCAACTCTGCCCCTGACCAACTAAACCAACCAGTCCCCGAACAGGAAAACCAATTCCTCAGGAAAGAAAAAAATCTTGTCTCTGGACAAACTCTGCCCCTAAGAATCACTATACAAGTCCCTCTACCTGTTGAATTGTTGACTGTCCTTTTTCACCCTGGCAGAAGCAAGGACTCTCCTGGACTCCTCCCTTCTAAATAAATTTTTTTATTAAAAAAGTTTTGGGGAAAGACTGTCTTTCCCAATCAAGGATCAAACTCTTTCCTGTGATATTCCCTTAGGGTAGCTGAGCAGAAAAACAATTTTTTTTCCCTGAGCCAGAGGAGATTGCTATATATCTGCATGGGTTTTCTCTTTAGCAGAGCAAAGCAGAAGAAGTAATATCTTGGGCTGGAGGCTGAGAAGATGCTAGCTCTGCTAGGACATTCCCTTAGGAGAGCAGAACAGCAGAAGTGAGTGTGTCTGCCACAATGCCCCCTTAAGGTTGCGTGTGTGACAATGGAGAGCTCAGCTCTACTGGTGTTCTCTAGGACAGGAGCAGATTGCTACATCTTGTGAGGAGACTGTTCCCCACTGCACCCCAACTTCAGATATATCCTTACATGTCAGGTTATCTTTCTCCTCACAGCTCTGGGTATCCAGGACTTCACAGCTGTAGGTAATGCCAGTTTCCAGACAAGTCAGGATACCTTTCTCCTCACAACTCAGATATTCAGAATACCTCACTTCACACTTGAAGGCATTTCCTGACTTCTTAACAGGTCAAGATACCTTTCTCCTCATAACTCCAGGTATCCAGGACTTCATAGCGGAAGGCTTATCTATTTCCAGACAAGTCAGGATACCTTTTCCTCCAGACCTGTTCCTTCACAGCCTCAGGTATAGCCTGCCTTCTCAACAAGTCAGGATATCTTTCCTTCCAGAGCCCTAACACTTGTACTAGGTTCATAGTGTGCAGATGATCCAGGATCCATAAACTAGCAAAACCAAAGAGATGAGATGTCTATTGTCTGCCATACCCTTTCCATTATTCTTCAGCTGTTGTAGAATGTCTGTAATAAGAAGCTGAATAGTCAATAGCCACGCAAGAGGTATAGGTGGGATTTTCGAGAAGAAAAAGAAAAACCAGAGGATTGGGGCACACAGGAGATGTCCAGGTATGGGGAGACAGGGAGAGGAAGCTGGAGGTACAATAGGAAAGTGAGGTAATCCCACATGTGGCCATGTGGCAGGACATATATTAATTTAAATGTCTTAATTTACATAATTAAACCTAGTTGAGACAAGCCTAAGCTTAAGGCTGGGCTTTTATAATAAATAAGAAATCATTATTTGGGGTTTACTGCTGGGACCAAAAGGATTCTTTACACATGGTTCCCATTGTCTGGCCACTTATATCTACATAAGACCTGAAGAAAAGCAAAAAAAAAAAATCGTGCTGAACAAGTGACTGGGTGTTTTTCTGGAGACTTTAGTCTCCTGCATGTCTTTAGAGGTGTGACTCTTAAGAGCCCGCACTGTGCAGCTGAGCGCTAGAGCCACTGAAACTTGGTATAAGTTCCTGCTGTAGGTGGAAACAACATTCCAAAAGCTAGAGTGAGTAAATGTGGTTTGGGGGCTAATACTAACCAACATGTGGCTAGCCTCTCACAGAAACCAGGAGGGCAGAGCCAGACACCAATATGCCATATGCTAAGCAGAGCTGTCACAATAACCTGGTAGTTTAATAAGTGTAATATTATGCTCAAGTGGTCATATGAGGGAAAAAATGCCATATAAAGGCTGACAAAGTCTCTGAACAGATAACAGTATGTTTTCAAATGTGCTTATATAGATGCTGAATAAAGAAAAGAAAACGGATGTAGGCAGCCATAGAAAAAAATAAATATTTCATAAATAGTAAAGGTTTTAAAGAGAGAGTAAAGCAATATAAAAAAAAATGAACCACATAAAGATGGAAAATACACAGGGTCTCTAGGTCCTACATGGTGCTTTATTGACTTTGAACTTTTTAAATGTTAATACAAAAATAGCAGTTGCTACTGAGACACATTTAAACTGTGGAAAACACTAAATCAAACCAACCTATATATTTTAAGAATGTCTTAAATTCAAAACGGAAGTCAGAAAATATGTTGTGTTTGGGGAGAGGCAGTGCCTAGGTTTTCATTTTAGAAAAAAGTTATGGTTCTCCTCAAAATAAATAATGATCAGACTGACCATGGGAGGCCTGTGGTTTTTAGCTACAGATGTGAGGCACTATACTGTAGAAAGACTCCAAGGCATATAATGTATAACAAGATCCCTTGACATTGGAACAGCTCTGAGACTGAATCAGACATTATATATCTTGTTGGCTACGAAGTCCTCATGACTTGTTATTACATGCCATCCTTTTATGTGACATAGATGGAGGTTGGTTATACAGTACAGACAAACTTAAAAAGTTAACAGATGCTTTTTACCTGCTCAAGCATAAAATAAAGTAGTCATCTTTAACCGACCTGTGCACACTGCACATTAATAACTGCGTTAATACAGATATGTATGTTGCCCTTAAAAGTCTATGTTTTCTCAGAGAAAAAGAATAAGACACTAATAAAAACACTTATCACAGATGATCCAGCTCAGAATGTCTCTGCTGAAGTTTCATCTAATTCTGCATCCAGAACAACTTCAAAGTTTCTAACTGAGATGGTCCAGCCTCACAGACTACTCCAGTCAAGACTTCAGATAAGGCTTGCCCTTTTTCACTACACAGAGACATTTATGCCAATGTTATAGTCATTTCTTTAAGACTTTATCATTATCTCAATTTTCACAGAGTCACAACCAAATAAATAAAGATTTTAAACCCACCAGCATATATGGCTCCTGAAGACACATACACACATATATACACACATACACATATATGTTCACACATACACACACACTAAAAAAACTATTATTTCCAGACAACAGGAAATGATTTTAACACTACAAAACCCCATTCCCATGACAGGGTGGTTTTTGATTGCTCAGAGTTTACGGGTTCTGTCATCATTTAGGGAAGTGGGTTGCAAATTGTTACTTGTTATTGTAAGGGAAGAAACTAAATGAATGAGATTAGATTGAGGGACCTCTTTTGAAAAGAAAAAAAGGGGATATAGTATAGAGCATGTACACACACACACACACACACACACACACACACACACACACACACACTAAAACATCTATAGAGCAAAATTTCAGTTTCTTCAAGGAAGGTAAGTTATAATTTATGCTCAAATGATCAGAAATTGCCCCCATCAACCTTACTGAATGTAAGATCACCCATGAAGATTGTTTAGTCTAATAAAACAAGCTTTATTTTCTGTTCAACAGGACTGTCTCCCTAAATCCCAAAACACAGGAGAAGTGAAATCTTTATAGCTCAATATCTGGATGGCTAGGTTATTTTCCAAGGGTTGAGGGATTTCTGGAGGAATTTTGTTCTTATGGGAACTTAGCAGAATATCTCAAAATTATTTGGCACAATATTTTATCTAAAGAAGATGGAGGTCATGGTATAGGGTATACATTATAATAAGTTTCAATTTTACTGTAAGAAATGAACCTTGTCAGAAGATGGCTTCTGATCTTAAGATGGAGTCAGTTTGGTCCATCACCAGCATTACTAAATCTGTACTTTGTTATCTATTATCATTATTTCACTATTTGTTTGAATTGTATAATTATCTAAATCTAGTCATAAGGAAAAGGAAAATATATAGACCAGCTTAAAGCCAGGCAACATGATTCATATTTCAGCTTGGGTCCTAGGGAAATGCCTGGTGAGCCCTCTTAGAAGTTTCATCCATTTCTGTAGGATAACTTAAAGCAAAAAGCATCTGTTTGTTAATAAAAAGAAATACAAAAGGAAAACACCAGAGTTGTATTAAGTTTCTGGTCTGGCCTTTCTAGCCCAGTCTTGAGGTTCAGACCCACAGAGACACAGACGCTTACATTAATTCTATGCTGATTGACCTAAGGCCCAGGCCGTATCACTTACCAACTAAACCAAACTAAATATCCTTCAACTAAACCATGATTTTTATCCTATTCAGCCATACAGCCTAATACCTTTTCTCAGAGCAGCATAGTTGTCCTCCACATCTGCTGGTTTGTCTGGCATCCCTGTGGCATCTCTGCTCTGGTCTTCCTGTTCCCAAAGTTGTCTTAATCTGGTAGCCCCGCCTACATTTCCTGATGTTTGCTTTATAACTGAGTGTGTGGTCAATTTTAGAGAAAGTTCCATGGGATACTGAGAAATAAGTATATTCCTTTGTGTTCAGGTGGAAGTTTCTGAATATATCTATTAAGTCCATTTGTGTCACAACATCTGTTAGGTCCCTCATTTCTCTGTTGAGTTTCTGTCTTGTAGACATATCCGCTGCTGAGAATGGCTACTGAAGCCTTCCACCTTTAATGTGTGGAGTTTGATGTGAGGTTTAAGCTTCAGTAGTGTTTCTTTTACATACGTAGGTGCCCTTGTGTTGGGGGCTTAAAGATTCAGGATTGAGACTTCATCTTGGTGAATTTTTTCAGAGATAAATAAGTAATGTCATTTCTGGTCTCTTTTGACTGACTTTAGTTTGAAATCTATTTTGTTAGGTATTGGAATGGCTACGCCAGCTTGTTTCCTAAGACCATTAAAACTTTTCCTTTTAATTAGACAGAAAAGGGAAACAATGTGTAATGTCTTTTTAAATTCTGTGAATATGTTCTATTACCTTGGGTCAATAAAAAAAAAATGCTTTGGCCTATTGCAAGGTAGGACAGGAACAATGGGTTATCCAAATGGAGATACAGGGGAAGAAATATGTACTTCATGTAGATTCTGCAAGATTTACTAGAACACAGTTAAAGTCACAAGACATGTGACAATACATAGATTAATAGAAATGAGTTAGTTTAAGGTGTACAAGTTAGTTAGTAATATGTCTTAGCCATAGACCAAACTGTTTGTAATTAATACTAACCCCCTAGATGGTTATTTTGGAATAGGTGGGCAAGAGAGATTTGTCCAGCTACAAACCAGTACATGGTTCAGTTAATCATTTATTTCACAAAACAGATATACATCCATATATTATGCATTTTATATGACGTGGACAACCACAAGTTGGGTGCTATCCAGAGGCAGCATGACATGGAGCCATTCTCATCCAGTCCCCCTTTCTCTTTGTAACGTCCTTGCACTTTATCCTCTTCCCTGGATCTATAGTCTCCCATTCCATGGAACTGCAGGGCTAGGATCACAAGTTTTCAAATTCCTTTTGCTGCCGAAGGGTGGGTCTGTACTATTGATTTTAGGCAGAAAATGAGCCTCTGGTTCTCCTTGTCAATACTTCTACAGCTTGAACAAATGGAATATTCTTATTTCTTAAATACCTCTAAAGTGCTCGGATACACATATTCTGGATCTCTACTGAGTGGATTGAGTTCTGGATTTTATGGGTCAGAGGTCAACAGTACCAATGTCTTTGGGGATAATGTTGGCTCTGTAGTGTAGATCTGTCTCTCTTTCAACTCTTTAAATACCCATAGCCTTGCCATGGATACAAGGACATACAGGTATTTGCCAACAAGCTAGTGTAGATATCATCCTATTTTTCTTGATAAACCAAACTTTCAATCCTAGTAGATTTTTAAAAATTAAATTTTAGTTTCCTTTTTTGTCATTAAATATAGGGCATCAACAGAAAAAAAAGAAAGTCTCAGAAAACCATGACCTCAGGACAAATTGGGTAAGCATATGAGCTTTTATTTGTATATAATTTCCAACTACATAAATATTACATATTTGTTAATATGTGCTCACCTCATATAATCTTTGGTTTATGTGTGTATTTCATTATAAATAAACTAAAGCATGAAGAGGGAGCCCAGGACTTCAGGCTTTCTAGACAAGATCAGTTCTGCAGAGCCACATCCAATTACTGCTCATGAATTATTTTAAAACATTACCATCTCCCAGTTATCTAAAACATCAAGTTTAAAGGATCAACTTTTTAAAGATACACAGCTCCTGTGCTGAGCAGATTCCCAATAATAATATCTGACCCAAATAATAATCAAATCTAGGACGTTTTAATCAAGTATGTGAGCCAGCGTATCCTGGGAGTGAAGCACAAGTCAATACAGGTGAACTGGTTTAGGATCTCTAAATGAATATCTTTTTTAAAAAATCTATTTGAGCTCACTTATATTCACTTCAGAAAAAAAAAACAAACAATAACATGCAAATATTTGGCTCAACCAAGACCATATTTAACACTTATATAGCAACTTACTCCTTCATTCTCGTCTCCATTCATAAAAGCCTCTGCCCTATAAAGAGATTGGAGGAACCCACAGAGCCTCTGTAGTGTAGCAGGTTTCCATCTTGACTCTTGGTCAGAAAGCAGGAGCTTGATTTGTCTCACAAGGCTACATAATAGGATGCTTTGTTCAAAGGTGTGGTTAGCAAGTGTTCTACGTTTTGAGAAGTGAAGAAGGGTTTACACCTGACTATACTCGCTCTTCCCCTTTGCTTGGTTTAAAAAGCCCAGGGAAAATAAAATCAGGACAGCTGAGTATTCATTCAGTGCCTTCCCAACCCTAAGTTTCCTGTCGCTGACCTTTCTCATCCACATACCCCTATACCAAGGACTATTCTGCAGGTTGAGCTGGATTTAGCAAAAGATTCCTCCAGAACACCCATGTCTTTGACTTGCCTTTGTCCATTTACACCGCCTCACTAAGAGAATTCTGGTACAACATTAATTCTTTTGAGAGAGGGAAGTCGACATGGTGATGCACACTTTTAACTCTAAGAAATCTAGAGGCTCTTGACTGGAAGTCAAGTCCCAGAATCAAACTGGTGAGACAGGGTTTTTGTTCTTCGGGTACAGGGCATCATGCCTAACACAGATGTGAAGGAGATGAGCCAAAATGAGGATGATTATTATCAGTCTCATAGGAAACATCCTCAATTTCTGGAGTCACCCCAGTATCTGAAGGAAACTACACCGAACAGGAAGTTTGAGAGTCCACTGCGAGGACCTGAAAAGAGGAATCAGTTGGCAGTGCCTTTTTCTCTTGGAAAATGGATTGATGAAGGACGGTGATTCAATGATGTTAGGACATATTTCTCTGCCTAGAGATGAGCTGTGAGAAGTGCTCTTCTTAGCCAATTTCCAACTTCTTTTAGATGTATGAAAAGATACATACCTTGTGGCCTCAATGTGCCATTATCACCATGGTATTAGGTCTCCAAGCATTGAAATATTGTAAAAATATCAACTCCAACTTCCCAAAAGGGTTAAATGCAAGAACATTGTATCTGAGATTTCTTCTCTTGATATTTACTTGGTTCCTAATATTAATTGTCTGTATGGTATACTTAATGATTATTTCCTCATAATTAGCCATGTTTCATGACAATGAGCCCATAAAATCATGATGATCAAGTATAGACTTCTAATCACTATTTCCAATGAAAATTGTAATCATTATGAAGAAAAATAGTGTGATACTAAATTATTGTATTTCTACCTGATTATACAAACAAGCAACAATAATGTTAGCCTTGGGGACAGGAATACCAAAATACATACAGGAATTACAACTGTAGAGTAAAGATACACTTCTTAGTTTGGGTATACCCTATAGGCCAAGAAAATGAAACTTGTCCAACTGATGGAGGCTTTTATCTGACAGTTGCGAGCCACAGTCACAGGGTATGCACTTGAAAGAATAAGGTCCCAAAACTATGTGGCTTACAAGCTCGACGTGGTGGTAAATGTTAGAAATCTTAGCACTCAGAAAGACTAGAGTTAAGGATCAGAAGGTCAAGGGAAACAAGGACTGTATAAGGCTATTAGATAAAAATTAAAGACAAAGATAACAGTATACTTAGAACCCCAGACCCTTTGCCTTATGTTTAAATTTTTTATCTGTCCACTTTATGATCCAACAAAATATTTTATCCTGAATCTACTGGATTGCAATTCCTAGACAACATGTCAAATTTTCTTCATAGAAGAATGGATTCGTCATAGTCACATTGGATTGAACATTGTTTTCACATAATTCACTAACAACCACAGCAGAATGATGTAACAGAGGAAAAGACCATGAAGAAAGTGACTGAATTACAGCAAGACTCCAAGGTGTGTTAAGACAGAGAGGGAATTCTGAGGCTTAAATTCACTTAAATTTATCCTACCCCACAAACCACAGGATTCTCCTGACTTTGAAAGTAGGAACTAGCTGAAGGGGTCAGTGACTGAGAGTGCCACCAGACCGTGCTACTCCAGGTTCCCAAGATCTGATTATTCTTTTATTGCTACCATGTGGGAGAAACACTCACTTATAGGTTCTTCTGAGAGTTATGTTTACAAGTTAATAATTGCTTGGCTCCAAATGATTATTTAGAAATGTACAATTGTCTCTGTAACTCCACAAGATCTCTCCCCTTGTATTTATCCATATCAAACTCAAGTGATCTGAACTTACTTCATACAACTTTATTTCCAAAACATTGAACATTGTAATATGACATTTCTGGTCTGTCTGGCCAGACCCGCAGACCTGAAGTCCCACAGAAACACACAGATGCTTGTATTAATTTTACGCTGATTGACCTAGGGTCTAGGCATATAACTTGCTAACTCTTTACTCTTAAACTAACCCATGATTCTTATCTTGTTTAGCCATGCAGCTTGCTACCTTATATCAGAGCAGCATAGTTGTGCTCTGCATTTGCTGGCATCTCTCTGGCTTCTCTGCTTTGCCTTTTCTGTTCCCAGAGTTTTCTTAGTTTGGTAGCCCCACTCACACTTCCTGTCTGCCATCTGGCCAGTAAGTTTTTTTTTTTTTTTTTTATTAAACCATTAGGAGGGACAAATATTAACAACATAACAGAATATATTCCTATAGCAGAACACTGTGTGAAGTCATGATGAAGAGTGAACCCATTAATGAGAAGTCTGTTCTTAGAATGTCATGATCTTCACGAATTTGAGACTATGTCAGTGTGATGGTGTCTTAGTTGTGATTTACTCTTGCTGCAAAGAAACACCATGACCATGGCAACTCTTATAAAGAAAGTATTTAATTGAGGGTGTTTGCTTATAGTTTCAGAAGTTCAGTTAATTATTAGTGTGGCAAAGATCATGGCTGCATGCAGGCAGGGGTGGTGTTGGAACTGACACAGCTACATCATGTCAGCAACAGAAAATCAATTGACTGCCACACTGACTGAAACTTGAGAAAAGCCCTCCAAGCCTGCTCCCACAGTTACACACTTTCAACCTAACCTTTGGCACAGATAAAAGGTGTGCCCTCTAGCCTCAAAGTCTGGATTAAAGGTATGTGTCATCTAGCCTCCTCCAAGACCACATTTCCTGTAACATGTCTACACCTTCTAATACTGCCACTTCCTATGATCTTATGGGGGTCAAAACATTTAAACAACACCACTTCATGCCCTGTCCCCCATAAATCTTGAGTGATATCACAATGCAAAATGCATTTAGTCTAATTTCAAAAGTGTCCACAGTCTATCACTGTCTCAATAATGTTTAAAAGTCCAAAGTTCAAAGTCTTTTCTGAGATTCATGTCATCTCTTAACTGTAATCCTTTGTAAATTCAAATAAAAAAGCAGGTCGCACAATTTTAACATATAATGGCAAAGAATATATATTACTATTCCAGAACACAGTTAATTGGCATAGTGAGGATTTACTGCACCAAGGGAAGACCAAAACCCAGCTGGGTAAACTCGAAACTCTGAATTTCCATGTCTGATGTTCAGAAACTCTTCAGGTTTCTAATTTTGTTCAGCTTTGTTGACTTCGGTACATCATTTCACTCCCTGTCAGCAGCTCTCCTCAGCAGGTAGCCCAGGACTCTGGATTCTTATCATAGGTATTTACAAAATTCCAACCATCCATTTTCTGTGATCCACTCATGATCTTCTGGGCTCCTCCAAATGCTTGGGTTACTTCTCCAGCTCTGCCCTCTGCGGCACACACAGCTTTTCTTCTAGGCTCCAGTTAGCTCCACTCGACTGCTGCTGCTGTTCTTAGTGGTCATCTATAGTGCTGGCATCTCCAAAACACCAGGTCTACTGTTGCAACTGGGCTGAACATTCACTAAAACCCCCTCATAGTCTCCTTACAATGTCAAGCCTCACATTCTTTTCATGATCCCTTTCGACCGAGGCATTCAACTTCCACCAAGGTTGTACCTTCACCAGTGGCCTTTCCTGGCCTCTCACGGTGTCAAGCTTCAACTTATTTCCATGACCTCTTAATGTCTTCAAAATCAGTACAACCTGGGTGACACACATTACCAAGTCTGGCTGCCAGCACTTGGTTGCCTCTGAAAACAGAGTTCCTCTGTGCTCTCAGGAAACACTTTCCAGAAGATTTTACTTGATTGATGTTCGTCATTTTTAGACCACTGCGAATTTTTAGCTCTAGCTGACAAGCATCCATTATCCCACCAAAGCAAAATTTTGCTTTATTGATTCTGGTATCTTGTTAACCACGGCTGGTTCTTCAGCCCTAGCTAATGAGAACCACAAGATCGTAACTCCTTTCTTCTATTCTTAATTCAAAAGTCCAAACTGTATTGCAAAGCTGCCTACTTCTGCTGCTTTCTGTGGATGGAATATGGCTTCCTTATTTAATTACATCTTCATGAGCTTTCTGTTTTTCATTAAACTTGGCTGTCTTGAAACGTGCCCTGTGGACCAGGTTGTCCTTGGATTCACAAAGATCTGCCTGCCTCTGCCTGCCTCTGCCTGCCTCTGCCTGCCTCTGCCTGCCTCTGCCTGCCTCTGCCTGCCTCTGCCTGCCTCTGCCTGCCTCTGCCTGCCTCTGCCTGCCTCTGCCTCAAGAGTACTAGGATTAAAAAGTGTGTGACACCATTGCCTGAGGTTACTGTTTTCCTTCATTTCATTTTTGAATCTATTTATGTCCTTGAATAGAACATTTAGCTCCATTGCACTTTCTGGTGCCATTTTTCTCTGCTAAGTTTTTCTCCTTTTATTATATATCATTATCAGAGTTACCAAAATATTGCAAGAATAATTTCCTTCATTTCATTTTGAATCTATTTATGTCCTTGAACAGAACATTTAGCTCCATTACACTTTCTGGTGCCATTTTTCTCTGCTAAGTTCTTCTCCTTTTATTATATATCATTATTAGAGTTACCATTAATAGGCACATGGCAAAAATCTATGCTAGGCTGTTTGGAGATTCCTTCTGCCAATGGAGTTAGGAAAAAAAAAAACTCCTCACTTTATCCTCAGGCAATCTCTTTAGACAAGGGCAAAAGACAGACAATTCCTTCCACAAAATATTGCAAGAATAATTTCTAGGCAACATACTAAAATTCTTCTCTGATATCTCTTGAGCCAGCCCCCAACATTTCAAATCATTATCAGCACCACGGTCCTCCATACTCCTGCAAAGATGGCCCATTAAAGAACACAATGCATCCAACTGCCTTTCAAATCCACAATCACATTCACAGTCCTAGGTCCCTATCATTTCAAACAAAAACGTACTCAGGCCTACCATAGCAATACCCCACTCCTGGTATCAATTTGTCTTAATTGGAGTTTTTATTGCTGTGAGGAGTCACCATAACCATGATAACTCTTACAACAATAACAATTAATGGGGCTTGTTTAAAATTTCATAGGTTTAGACAATTTTTTTTCATCACATGGAACATGGTGACATGCAGGTAGAGGTGGTGCTGAAGCTAAGATGGCTACATCTTGCGGGCCACAAGGAGTCAGCTGACTGTCACACTGAGTATAACTTGAGAAAAAAACCCTCAAGGTCTACCCCAGCAATGACACACTTCCTACAGAAGGTGTGGTCCAGATTAAAGGTATGCCCTCCAGACTCAAGGTCTGAATTAAAGGTATGTGTCATCCACGGCCCCCTCCAAGAAGACCATGCTTATTCCAAAAAGGCCATACCTCCTTATAGTGCCATTCCCTTTGAGTTTATCAGGGCCAGAAACATTCAAATTACCACAGATGTGGAAAGAAAAAAACCACAGACACAGGTATAAAACTTCTGGGAATGAGCAAGCTGTGTGCTTTTAAGGAGACACACCAGAAACCTATAACCACAACACATTTATTACATGAAATCAACATAAGGGCATAACTATTTGTGGTAGGGGATTTCTGTGTGGAAGAATCTCAACCTGTGAAAATCCCAGATAAAATTTCACCCCTCCCCCATACTAGGCTTCCATATTTGAGCATGAGCCAGCAACCTTCCATAAATTTTTGTAAGCAAAGGCAATGTCTGGTCATAGGTCATAGACACAAGACTGAAAAAATTTATGGCAGAGGGTTGCAGCAAAAGAGACTGTCTTGTGCTGCCTTTTGGAACTGAATATATCTATGAGCTCAGAAAAAATGGTCAAATCTGTCTACAAGTACCTTGTCACTGGTGTCATTTAACTCTAGACAGGTGGAATATAGTTTCTGGGTCAGCTTCTTTAACATGATTGTGTGGTATAGGAGTTGCTTCAGGACAGGTAGAGAGAGAGACATTTTAAAAATTGAACTTTACAAGCTGGGAGCATTAGCACAGGGCAGGCATGACAGCATGAAAATTAGAATCCTCCAGCCCACATTTCTCCAGTTCCAGGGTTTGCAAGGTGGCTATGATTCTCTCAAGAAAAAGTCCTAATAGCTTAAATGATATCTTACATAAAAGTGCAAAATTCAAATACAAATATTTTAGCTCAGAAAGGTTCAGGCACTTGAGCAAGTAATCCAGGTCTGACTGTGAGAGCTGGCAGCAAGTGATGGACAGGGTTACCAAGGGGTCTCCAGGTACCTAGGGAGAGAACAAGAGATTGGCTTTTGATAAATAGTGTTGAAAATGGAAGTGGGACTGACCAGAAAGCAGACGGCATAATCTCTCACATTTATTCTGCCCATATGATATAGGTCAATCCCCAGAACACTGTCTTCTGTGGTCTTCCCAAACAAATCATAGCATTCTAGTGTAAAGGCTAAGGCTATCACCATATGCCAGTCTCGGGGCACAGTAGAAAACCACAGTAATTGTTCTAACAATAAGCATGTTGACTGTAGGGAAAACAACCGACCCTAAGGAAACTGTAGCAGTGTCATAGAGCACCACTGTAGAGTCACTTGACCTCCCAACACTTCTCTGTCCTGTTCTTCAGTGCCAATGCTACACATTTCTTGCTCACTCAGTCCCTTCTGGATGTCCAACAACCATTCTCAAATGAGTAATTAGAGGTATTCTTCTACCTGGTCACATGTATTTTAGCAAAGAGCTCGACTAACTCATTTATTCAACAATATCTCCTTTCTCCCAGCATTAAGGCTGTCACAATCTGGTGATATTGCATGGCTGTACTTCATTGGCTGAGCATGATTAGGAGATCTGAAAGCATTTGTTGCTAGGCAGATTGCCAATGGTCAGGAACTCTGGGCAGTGCCTGTTGCTAGGCAGATTCTGAGCAATCGGGAATGTTGGACAGCAGCTGTTGCTAGGCCCTCAGGCAGACTCTAGATTGGCTCACAAGGAAGCACATTATGTGCATGCCTTAACAACTGGTTTGAGGCAATTCCTTTGACTGTGTGGTCTGTCCTATTACCTACATGCAAGGTTTACAGTGGTCAGATCATCAGGACTTACTAAATTACAAGAAAAGGTGGGTTTTATATGGCCTAATGGACCCTCTTTATCCTTCCTTATGGGAGCCACATTGTCAGGCAGATAACTAGACTGTAGATATTATTTACTTAGAGATAGTGTACACAGTATAATTGGGGGAATGGAGAAAGCAATGCCCTTTAAACTCTTCTTCTGGCTCTTTGGAATAAGTCATACTGATGGTATTTGTGATGTCTTCTATCATGAGTGTGTAAAGGTTTTTCATCTGCCCCAGGGAAGTCCAAGAGGAACCATGTCTTTTACCAACAAATGTCTCAGCTAAAGCTCCTGAATAAAGTGGAGTTCTACAGATTTGAAAGTATCTATGACAGTCAAAACAGGTGATTTCAAAATCTGAAGCTTCATACAGTATAGATAAATCAAACCTATCCTCTGATGGGCCCACTGCAACAAACATATGACACATTCACCAAGATAGCCCTATACAAGTTTCAGGACAGTTAGTGCCTTCAAATATTTCTTCACCTGAGTCGAGACATGTCTCCACCAGCTGTTTCTGTCTTGTGACTCAGTATGAGCGGTCACCTTCATAGATTCTAGCACATATACAGACCAGAAAGCCCTGGTCCATATTAGTCAAATATAGCACTCTGACTTTCTTCCTCCTTTGGAAGAAATGTGTAGAATTCGCAGCAAATAAGCAACATCTTACTGTCTAATTCTAATCCACATCTCACACTTCAGCTATCATTCCGAATCTATATTTTTTTCTTATGCCTATAATCAAGCTCAGAGTCACATGCTAAGTAAAAAGGGAACTTTCCCATGGTGGTATTATTATTTCTGTTGCCCTTTCTTCCATCCCATTTTCCTTCATCCCAGCCTCATTCTAACGGTGCCTTTGGTTCTCATGTATTCCTTTGGAATATTCTTTAGAGGCCATCTGATCTTTTGTGTCCTCTATATTTGTCATTATTTTCTGAGATGGCGGAGTCTATATCCCAGCCTTTGCAGCCTTCTAAACTGATGTTTTAGGATGCCGCTAACCCCTCTTTAGCCAAACATTCCCTGTCCCCAGTTGTTATTTCTCTGCACCCACAGGGCCTTTCTCTATTCTAGCTGGGTCCTGATTACTTGGGACAACCCTTTGGTAGAAGCACATCTATTTTATCAAGCAGAGCCTTTAAAATCTCCACATGGTGGGTCTTTCTCAGGGATCCTACAGGATGGCATGGGAATGGCCAGGTAGGCACCATGGTCCTCATGATGTTTGTATGTATGCTCATGAAAATCACCTCAAATATTGCTGCCAGCGGTGTCGTGGAAATGTCCTCAAGAACAAAGATATCCCAGGTCTCCTTTCTCGGTAGCCTCTGTATTGCAACTCCTGGAATGTTGGTGGGGGTTGGTCTTCCGTTGGGACTAGCTTTTAAAAATAAATATCCTGGCAAAGTATGGAAGCAAAGATACCACTAATGACTCAAAACTTAGGAAGCCCTTCTGAAAACAGAGAAAGCTGTCATGTCCAGATCACTCCTGAGATGATGTTGAAGAATTCATTGTACCAATTTTGAAATTTAAAATTGTATTTAAAGCCACAATTTACCTCTCTGGGTTGTGAAGCCTCTCCAAAGCACCAATATTTTCACAGATACCATCCAACTGGAAATACAACATTTTGAATACATTTCATTTAGAAGTAATTACTGTAGCTGTAGCCAGATGTTTCTGCTGGTTTTGGGCCTGTGATCTGGAGGAATCTTTTCCAATTGTGGTTCTGCCACCACTTATAAAATAATTACTCAGAGGCTAATATTAACTATAAACTATTTGACCTATGGTTCAGGCTCTTACCAGCTACCTCTTACAACTTAATCTGTTTTTATTAATGTGTGTCTTGTCATGTGGCTCATGGCTTACCTATACTTTTACATCTTGCTTCATTGCACAGCAGCTTGCCATATCTCTTTGACTTTGCTCTTCTCCATTCTTTACTATGTTTGGAATTACTGCATGCCTCCAAACAGCTTTGTCATAGGCCAAAGAGCCCCTTTATATACCAATGGTGTTCACAGCATACAGAAAGACATCTCACATCACTTCCCTTTTTCTGTCTAATCAAAAGGAAGGTTTCAGTTTTAATATAGTAAAATCACATATAGGAAAACAGCTATCAAGCAAAAATTTCAGTTACAATATTTAGTCTATTTGCATTTAGCAAAATTAAAGAAAATATTCTATCATCTACCTTACTCTTGTGAGTCTAAAGTTTCACAGGCTGGTCTGTGAGGGACTTCCACCCATCTAAGAATAAAGGCAGTATATGTCTTCCCAACAGATGACACGCTCATCATTACATCCAGGCTTCTCTGTGTATGTCTTTCATCCACCTGTGGAGAATGTCTTCCAGACACCCCATGCCTTGAGGAGCAAGTCTATCCTGTGCATGGGCTAGTATGCACCTGAGGTGAATGGCATCAGGTGTGTTTGAATGTCTTTCTTCTATCCCAGGCTTTAAGAATTCAGACTGAACTCTGGTTGGCTACCATCTACCTGCATGGTTTGGTATCAGGTTGGCTGTGCTATCAATGTCTTTCTAGCTATCCAGGTCCTGGTGACTCCAACTGGCCTTTGGGTGCCTGAGTACAAAAGCATCAAGTGGGTTATGGATGTCTTTCTGCTAGTGTAGAATGTGAAGACTCATGCAGCCTCATTGGTGCCTTGCACACACCTGAAAAGAAAGGTATTGGATATGCAGTGGATGTCAGGCCTTGATGACCAAAACTTACCTCTATTTAGCTATAAACCAAATGACATTTGGTGGGGTTGTGGGTGTCTTTCCACAGGTTTTGAGAAGCCAAGCTGGCTTCTGGGTGGCTAGCATATGCCTGGTCTCAATGGCATTAGGAGAGCATAATGATGTCTTTTCATGCAAAGGTTACTGATGCATTCCCAACAGCATGGACTTTGAGTACATAGGTTGGCTGGTAGTTGCCTAGCACCTTACAGAGTCAAATGGTATTAGGTGGACCATTAGATGTCTTCTTTCCAGTGTAAGCCCTAAGGACCCAACTTGATTTTGCTTAGCTAGAATCTGTCTGGACTTCATGACACTACCTGGACCCATGGATGTCTTCATTCTAGTCCAGGTCTAAGAACACAGGCTGGCATCTTGGTTTCTAGCACCCATATGACCAGAATGGAATCAGGTTAGTTATTAATGGCCTTCTGGCAGCCAATGCTGTGAGGACCTGAACTAGCCTTTGGTGGCTGCCACCCACCTAAGCAGAATGACATCATATATGCCATGCATGTCTTCTAGTCATTCTATGACTTGAGAATCCAAGCTGGCCTGTCATTGGCTTTCACCTCACTGAGAAGAATGGCATCAGGTTAGCTGTGGAGTCTTCCTACCAACTGAGACCTTGAGGATCCAGAGTGGCCTGTGCGTGGCTTCCATCAGCCAAAGCTTAAAGTGTTTTTGATTTCAGGCTATGTATATCTTTATGCCTTCTTAGGCCTTCCATGGCAACTCATAAAGAGAAAATATTTTATTAGGAAGCTTACCTTTCCAGAGCTTTAGTTCATTATTCTAATGTGTTGCAGGACTGTTTACACTGCCACTCTGCTGGGACAATAAAGTTAAACCTTGAATCAAAGGACAGAGTCAGTGATTGGCTGACCAGAATGAGCCATAGATATGTTGAAGGACTGAGGAAGTTGGATACAGAGGGGAAGGAAGAAATAAGGGGCTGGGGAGGGTTACACAGATTTTTCAATCTGAGAAATTTGGAGAGTAGGGTCAGCTGATTGTTCCCCCACTGTTTCTTATATTTATCAAGTTTTTATAATATGAGCTTTAATTAATACTATAACAACTAAGGTAAACACTTTATCTAGTATCCAACATGTGGCATGGTTATAAGGTGTGTTTTAAAACCACCACCACTATGGTCACCAAAGGGGCTTTTCCTATTAATGCCCCCACATACAGCTGCATACCCTGGCCCCCAAATGAGCAGTTACATCCCACCCCACCTCCAGCTTCGCAGCACCTGAGTCAGCATCTCTTCTCTGGCTGTATCATTCAGGCAGCCAGTTTCCCTTAAAGGCTGTATCCTAGCCTTGCAGTCTTCTCCTGCTTGCTTTTTTCCCTTGTGTACATTTCTTAGGCCACTTCCTTGTCTCCCAGTGAGGCCCAGTACAAGTGCATGGGCTGGCTTCCTGCAATGCCCACTGCCCTCATCCCAGAATACTTCTATGTGGCAAGTGCTTGTGCTGAATGGAGGTAGTCCAGCTTCTTGGCTACACTATCACACAGTGAGCCACTACCATTATAGCTGGCTACACTCACATAACTTTACCTTTGATCTGGTGAGATACTTGAGAATTCTTAAGGGGGAAATTAGTTTTTTAAAAATATAAACCCAAACCAAACAAATTATGTATACACACACACACGCACACACACATATACAACACACACACAGTATGCACACTATTCCATAAATTCATGTTCAGAATTTCAATGAACAGCTGCTTTGAGTTCTAAAAAGGCTAATTCTGTAATTACTGAATTCCTAGAAATTATGGCCATTATGGTGATACCTACACAAATTAAGATTGACAATGATTCAGCATATTTTTCTAGTAAATAAAGAGTATTTTGTATATTACAACATAAAGCCTATCCCACACAGTCCTATAGGATTATCAGTTATAGAAAGATCTAATTATATGTTAAGAGATATGCTTAATGGTCAGAAAGGAGTAATAAAGACCCCAGAGGTTGGTTACTTTATTAACTTTATTTTAGTTGCTTTATTAACTTTAGTTTTTTAAGTGCTAATGAGAAAGGATAATAGCTGTGGAAAGGCATTGGTTAATAGAAAGGAGTCTTAAATTAGCCTGTATATATGTTCAGAATGTGTTGATCCCACAATGGAAAGCAGAATGTGTGTTGCATTAGAGAAGAGGTTTTGCCTTTGTTTGAAAAAGAAAGGAGGAGCCGTGTATATCATCAAAATTGATAAAGATTAGATTGGAACATGAGAGACCTCTTGATTAGGAAAGGTTATAGTTTATCAAACAGTGTGGCCATTGGATTTTAACTAACTTATAAGGCTAAGAAATGTTCTTCATTTCATAAAATATAAACTGCCAAATAGAGAAATTCCCCAAAGTTAGGGTTGGGGCAAGTTTTTCTTTTTGTGTTTACTGGAGAAAATAAAAGCATCCAACTAAGGAATCTGAAGACCATTGGGCAAATGAGACATCTGAAGAAGGGAGAATCATCCAGAGGAAATCTTCCAAGAAAATGGGTAAATTGTCATAACACATTTTCAGTATTTCTAAATCTGAGCAGGAGAAGATGGCAGCCTTGACAGACAAACTATGAAAACAAAATATATAGCTTGAAAATATAATGCAGATCTAAATGCCCAGAAGTTCCTCTATCTGATTTGTAACAAAAATGAATATGAATGGAATCAATAATTCCAGTGGAATGGTGGATGCACAAAGCATGCCAATGATAGCAAAATGGCAAAATTCCTATAGCATTAAAGTTGTATTCCAAGAGCTAAGATGTATAATAATGTCCAAAGAAATTATTAAGCTTCCACAGCCATGAGAAGGACAGGCATACAACAACTGATTTTAGTCGATTTCAAACTTGTCTTAAATTAACAACCTTCTACTCATGTTAATGTCTAGATTAAAATATCACCAGGCAAACCACCCACATATTAAGCACCCAGACATTTGTGAGAATATATTTAATATATGTACACCTATTACATTTTCAGGTAACAAGAGAAAAGCAGCACAATTTTTTTTATCTTCTTAAAGTACTGTCATTTAAACATGAGCCCGAAGTATTCAAGATTGAATTCAGATTTTTAAGACAAAAGCACAGCAAAGAAGTGTCAGATAACAGTGGAAACCTTTGTCTTTCTGAAAAGTTTCAGGAGGGAAGAACAGAAATGGCATGCTTTATTCATCATCCTTAGACCACAGTGAAATGTTAAAGTAACAAGTAAAATAAGTAGTCATAGTTGTGTTCACTCTCGAAGCAGTGAGGGTGTGGGGGTTGATGACTACAGCATCAAAAATAGCTTCAAGATCATTTTGATATCTGTATTTATAATAAAAAAGAAGTTGGAGGTATTGATTAGTCTATGTTAAAAGTTGTTCCTGTTTGTTACATGTAACAGACATGGTAAATATTTGTTTACAGCCTATGTTTAATAAAACATGCTTAGAAGTTTTAAGTAAAGTCAGCAGAAGGAAGTAGGTGTATGGATATGTGATTTTGAAATTAAAGTTAGTCTTGAAATACAAATAAAATTTAGAATGTGTCCTCAATTTTCTAAATCCTCTAGATGTTTGCTTTTGCTGTTTTCTACAGACACGTAAGGCAAAGGTAATTTTGTAGTCCCATTTCAATTAAAAATTAAAGCTTTATTTGGAGTTGGAGTATGGCTCTCTCCTCTAAATCCCAGCATGCTGTTAAAAGAAAAACCAAAAATGTCTGTTTCGTGTCAGAGGAGACACTTGGTATGGGGCAGAAAAACTAAAATTAAGAAACTATTCTATTGTTGCTAAACTCCTAGTCCTTAGGTTTTATTTTGAATATTTAAATTCTTTCTAATGGTATCAAATATTATCTTAGAATTTATGACAAGTATATATCTATATATGTCTATTTAAACTTTCTGTCATGATGGTATTGTTCATATAAATTACTAATTCTAGACATAAGCTTCATCTAGATTCTTGTACATGATTTCAGGCTCTAGTATGAAGAAACTAACTAGAAACTAAGTTTGTGTATCCCAGATGTACTTAATATATTGTTGTCCTTTAACTGCTCTGAGATCTATGCATGTGATATTTAAAATGTTTAAATTTTTTTCAGTGAACCATGGCCATTTTTAACAGTCAGTTTTGAAATCTCAAAAAGGATGATGGGGCTACAGGATGACAATTCCACCAGTAAGCTAACAAACACCACCTTACTGTTATCTCTGGACAGCAAAATGTTCAGGAAAACTTTAAGGCAGTTGTTATAAAAAAATAAAATAAAAATAGTTTAAAAAAAAAAGTCAAAATCAAATTAAGCCAGCAACCCCCCCCCCAAAAAAATATATAAAAACCACAAATATGTCACAGGCCACATGACAAACAAATTAATAAAAATAAATTAAAGTAAAATAAAAAATTAGCTAACAATGTGCCTAAGCCATAAGCCAAACAACAAAAAATTAATATAAGTACATGTCACTTTTAAAAGCCTAACTAACAATAAACAACTAAAGAATCTAAAAACACAAGTCTATAAGCCTAGACTTTTGACTGCCCAGGGTCAAAAAACTTTATTATAACACATGCCACCCAACGTGTGGTTCTAGATATCACAATAAATTTTATTTGGAATATATTAAATATAAAATTAATATTATTAGAAAGTAATTTAACACAAAACAAATTATATTTTTAAAAAATTAAATAATCAAATAGTCTAAATGATAAATGTTAATCTAATCTCTCAAAAAGACTAAAACAAAATAAGACACTCAAGATCCCAACAGCCCCTCTTAGATGGGGCTAGCCAAACTCTCTTTAAGACCCCAAAAGCTTAGATAAGTGTCTTCTGACCTCATCAGCTGACACCTAGATCCCACCACCACAGGCAGTTAGTTAAGATGGTCCAGCCTCATAAACTACTGCAGCCAGGACTTCAGATAATCCCTACACTTTCCCAACACAAGACTAGACAACAGATAGCTTTTCCAGGACTTGGCCATTATGCCAATTTAAGGTTATTTTTGTTATACTGTATATATGTCTCTATTTGTATTAAAAGTATTTTATTTTGCAGCTCATTTGAAAATTTGATGTAAATTTCTAGTCATTGCAAGTTATTTAGAATAATAAAGAAATACAGGGAAAACCCACATATCCCTAGCCCACATCAAACTAAGAGGTGTATGACACCTCACCCAGCCCCAGGACCCTGGCCCTGGGAAACACCACATGGAAGCTCATTCCCATTCATCTCTGTCCTAAATCCAGGCCAGCAGGGAAAACTCACAGGAGTTTTCCAGAAGCCCAGTAAAACTCACTTCACTGGACACCCCCAGCTACAAAACCCTAGCCCATTCCCCAACTCACACCATCACCCAGGATGCTCACCAGCAACTGGAAATCCACAGATCTCTGGACCACATCAGACTAAGAGATCAGGAAACTAAGAGATAAGAGAGTCCCTCAGTCCTACAGGATCGAGAGCACCTACATGAAACCTTCTGTTTCTTAGCACCTACCGAATCAAAAGCAGCCTTCTAAGATTAAGAGGGTTCACTGTAATACAGAATACACTACTTCCAAGTGGACCGAGAACCAAGATTGGACAAAAAAAGGCTTTCTGAGACACAGAGTCTCACAGAACAGATTTTGTGAAAATCAGCTCCTGAGATACAGACAAATCCTACAGTGATCCAAGGAAGCAATGAACACACACTGGTGTAAAAAATGCATATAACAACATAAAATACAACATGGTACCAACAGAATCTGGTGGTTCAGTGACAAAACCTGAGCATGGCGATGCAGAAGAAGCAGAAGATAATGACGTTAAAGACAATTTTATGAAGTTAATAGAAGCCTTAAAGGAGGATATAAAACTTCCCTTAAGTAGACAGAAGAAAAGACAAACACAAATTCAGAAGAAATTAGCAAATTCATGAAAGAAAATAAAGAAATCTGCTCCTGGTCCACAGCTAACTGAGACATAAATGGCACCCCAACCCTCAGGCCAAGCAGAGACATTGGTCTCTGAACCCCAGGCTGGAAACACTGCCCCCACACCCCATCCACACCCAAATCCATCCTAAACCAAAGAAACCTGGAAACCCCCCACCCACACACACACCCACACACCCACCCACACACACACACACACACGTGCACGCACACACACACACACCCCACACACACCCACCCACACACACACGCACACACACACACACACACACACACCCACACCCACACAGCCACACACACAGCCACACACACACACACACACACACAGCCACACACACAGCCACACACACACACACACACACACACACACACACACACGCACGCACGCACGCACCCCCCCACACACACAGCCCCCCCCCCCACACACATGCACCCAATTCCAAGCAAAACTCCACTGTAGGGACATCTCATGGGCCAAACTGTGCCCAAACCACAACCTACATCATCACCCACCTACAGCTGGATAGCCATAAGCCCTCTTCTCATCCACAACTAACTAAGAGCTGACTAAGAGCTAAGAGCTGACTATCAGCCCTCAGGCTCACAACCGACTAAGAGCCAACAAAGACTGAACTGAGGAAGCAATGGGCAGACACCAGTGCAAGAATACATATAAAAGTGTAAGGAACAACATGACACCTGCAGAAGAAGCTGATGGCTCTACAACATCAAGATCTGACCATAACAATGAAGAGGAAACAGAAGGAAATGACATTAAAAACGACTTTATGAAGATAATAAAAGATTTAAAAGATGTAAAAAAAAAATTCCCTTAAAGAAATAGAAGAAAATATAAAAAAATTGGAAGAGATGAATGAAAATAAAGAAAACCAAGAAGAGGAAAACAAACAGGTGAAAGAAACATTCCAGGAATTAAAAATTGAAATGGAAGCAATGAAGAAGGCACAAAGAGAGGCGAAGCTGGAAAGAGAAAACCTGGAGAAATGAATTGGAGCTGCAGATGCAAGCATAACCAACAGAATGCAATAAAAAAAAAAGAAGCTCTGAAGTGGAAGACTCAATAGTAGAAATAGATACGTCAGTTAAAGAAAACACTAAAACCAAAAAAGTCATAACACAAAATGTCCGGGAAATCTGAGACACCATGAAAAGACCAGACCTGAGAATAATTGGAATTGAAGAAGGAGAACACCAGCTCAAAGGCACAGAAAATATATTTGACAAAATCATACCAAAAAAAAAAAAAAACAAAAAAAACTTTCCAACCTAAAGAAGAAAGTGCCTATAAAGATACAAGAAGCTTACAGAACACCAAATAGATTAATCGCCCCCTCAAAGAAATCTGCTCACCACATAATAATCAAGCCACTAAACCTACAGAAGAAAGAAATAAATACAAAGAGATGCAAAGGAAGAAGGCCAAATTACCTATAAAGGCAGACCAATCAGAATAACACCAGACTATTCAGTGGAAACAGTGAAAGCAAGAAGGTCCTGGTCAGGTGTTATACAGACAATAAAGAGCATGGCTACCAACCCAGACTACTATACCCAGCAAAACTATAAATCACTATAAGTGAAGTAAACAAGATATTTCATGACAAAACCAGATTTAAAAAATAACTATCCACATATCAAACCTTACAGAAATCTCTAGAGGGAAAACTCCAACCTAAGGAAACCAGATACACCATTGAAACCACAAATAGTTGATAATATCACAGAAGAAAACCCCAAAGAAGGAAAATACACATAAGCTACCACCAAAAATAACAGGAAATAACAATCATTGGTCTTTAATATCCTTTAATATCAATTGATTCAATTCATCTATAAAAAGACACACTCTAAAACAATGGATACAAAACCAGAAGCCATCTTTCTGCTGCATACAAGAAACACATCTCACTTTCAAAGACAGACAAAGGCTCAGAGTGGAGGATTGGGAAAGGACTTTCCAATCATATGGTCCTAGGAAATGAGTTGGTGTAGCCAGCCTGATACCTAACTAAATAGACTTCAAACTAAAATAAACTGAGAGACCAGAACAGACATTACTTATTCATCTCAGGAAAAATCCACCAAGATGAAGTCTCAATCCTGAATATTTATGCCCCATCACAAGGGACCTACATTTGTAAAACAAACACCACTACTAAAGTTTAAACCCCACCTCAAACCCCACACACTAATAGTGGGAGACTTTAATACCACATTTTCACCCTTGGATAGGTAAACTAGAAAGAAACTCAACAGAGAAATAAGGAATCTATCAGAGGTTATGTCCCAAATGCACTAAATAGATATATACAGAACCTTATACCACAAAACAAAGGAATATATATATTTCTTAGCACCCCAAGGAACTTTTTCAAAAATTGACCACATACTCAGTCATAAAGCAAATATCAACAGATACAAAAAGTGGGAATAACTCCTTATATCATATCAGACAACCATGTCCTAGATTTCAACAACAACAAAAATCACAGAAAGCCTATAAACTCAAGAAAACAGAACATATCTCAATTGAACGACCTCTGGGTCAAGGAAGAAATTAGAAAGAAATCAAAGACTTCCTAGAATTTAATGAAAATGAATCCACAACATACCCAAATTTATGGGACACAATGAAAGCAGTGCTAAGAGGAAAACCTCATAGCACTAGATGCCCATATGAAAAACCTAGAGAAATCTCACACAAAAGACCTAACAGCACAGCTCAAGGCTTTAGAACAATTGGAAGCAAGCTCACCTACAAGGAGCAGATGTCAGGAAATAATTAAACTTAGGTCTGAAATCAATACAGAAAGAAGAAAGAGAACAATAGAAAGAATCAATGA
Source organism: Phyllotis vaccarum (assembly GCA_033318265.1). NCBI lineage: Eukaryota > Metazoa > Chordata > Mammalia > Rodentia > Cricetidae > Phyllotis > Phyllotis vaccarum. The sequence continues at coordinate 58,391,812 of JARWLC010000003.1, read as the reverse complement.
ATCAAAGAGTTGGTTCTTTGAGAAAAATCAACAAGATAGATGAACCATTATGAAAACTAACGAAAAAGCAGAAAGAGTATATCCAAATTAACAGAATCAGAAATGTAAAGAGAGACATAAAAACAGATACCCAGGAAACGCAGAGAATTATCAGGTCATATTTTGTAAATCTATACTCCACTAAAAAATGGAAAACCTAAAAGAAATGGACAGCTTTCTGGATAGGTACCACTTACCAAAACTAAATCAAGACCAGTGCAGAATTCTACCAGACATTCAAAAAGAATTAATACGAGTACTCCTCAAACTATTCCATGAAGTAGAAACTGAAGGAACCTTGTCAAACTCTTTATGTGGCCAAAATCACCTTGATTCTCAAGCCACTCAGAGATACAACAAAGAAAGAAAATTACAGACCAATCTACCTCATGAACATTGATGGAAAAAATACTCAATAAAAACAACATATCAAAAAAAAAAAATCATCCACCGCAATCAAGTAGGCTGCATCCCAGAGATGCAGGGATGGTTCAATCAACAAAAAACTGTGAATGTCATCATCCATCATATAAACAAACTGAAGAAAAAAACAAATTGCCATCTCCTTAGATGCTGAAAAAGCCTTTGACAAGATCCAAGACTCCTTCATGATAAAATTCCTGGAGAGATCAGGAATACAGGGAAAATACCCAAATATAATAAAAACGACATACACCAAGCCGTCAGCCAACATCAAACTAAATGGAGAAACACTCAAAGCACTCCCACTGAAATCAGGAACAAGACAAGGCTGTCCTCTCTCTCCTGATCTATTCAATACAGTTCTCAAAGTTTTAGCTAAAGCAATAAGAGAACAAAAGGAGATTAAGGGGATACAAATTGGAAAGGAAGAAGTCAAACTGTCTCTATTTGCAGATGATATGATCATATACATAAGTGACCCCCACAATTCTACTAGGGAACTCTTACAGCTGATAAACGTCTTCAGCAAGGTAGCAAGGTACAAGATTAATTCAAAAAAATTAATAGTCCTCCTATATGCTAAGGATAAAAGGGCTGAAAAAGAAATAAGGGAAACATCACCCTTTATAGTAGCTGCAAATAGCATTAAATATCTTGGCATAACTCTAATGAAAGAAGTAGCAGACATGTTTGACAAAAACTTTAAGTCAGTGAAGAAAGAAATTGAAGAGGGTATCAGAAAATGTAGGGTTAACACAGTAAAAATGGCAATCTTAGCCAAAGCAATCTACAGATTCAATGCAATCTCCATCAAAATACCAACACAAGTTTTTACAGACTTTGAAAGAACAATACTCAACTCCATGTGGAATAACACAAAATGCAGGATTGCCAAAACAAGCCTGCTCAATAAAAGAACTTCATGAGGAATCACGATCTCTGACTTCAAGCTATACTATAGAGCTATGGTAATAAAACAGCCTGGTACTGTCACAAAAATAGACTTGTGGATCAATGTAACCTAATCAAAGACCCCAACATTAACCCACACACCTATGAACACTTGATTTTTGACAAAGAGACTAAAAATATTCAATGGAAAAAAATATCTTCAACAAAAGGAGTTGGCATAACTGGATGGTAGTATTTAGAAGAATGCAAATAGATCAAGCTGTACAAAATTCAAATCCAAGTGGACCAAAGTCCTCAACAGAAGCCCAGCTACACTGAACTTGATAGAATAGAAAGTGGGAAATACCCTCCAGCACATTGGTACAGGTGACCATTTCCAGAATATAACACCTGTAGCACAGACACTAAGAACAACAATCAATAAGTTAAATCTCCTGAAACTGAGAAGCTTCTGTAAGGCAAAGGACACAGTCAATAAGACAAAACGACAGTCTACAGAATGGGGAAAGATCTTCACCAATCCTACATCTGACAGAGGACTGATCTCTAAACTATATAGAGAACTCAACAAACTAAAACCCAAAAACCTAAATAACCCAATTTAAAAAATGGATTTCAGAGCTAAAAAAAGAGTTATCAACAGAAGAATTACATATGGCTGAAAGGCACTTTAAAAATTGCTCAACATCGTAGCCATCAGAGAAATGCACATCAAAACAACTTTGAAATGCCGCCTTACACCTGTCAGAATGGCTAAGTTCAAAAACATAGATGACAGCCTATGCTGGAGAGGATGCAGTACAAAAGGAACACTTTTCTATTGCTGGTGGGAGTGTGAACTTGTACAGCCACTCTAGAATACCATTTGGCTATTCCTCAAAAAACTGGGAACCAATCTCCCTAAGGATCCAGCAATACCACTATTTGCCATATACCAAAAGGATGCACATTCGTACCCCAAAAGCATTAACTCAACTATGTTCATAGCAGCATTATTCATAATAGCAAGAACCTGGAAACAACCAAGAGGCTCCTTTATTGAAGAATGGATTGACAAACTATGGTACATCTACATAATGGAGTAGTTACATAATTCAGCAGTTAAAAAAAAAAAAAAGACATCCTAAAAATATTGGGCAAATGGATCAACTTGGAGAATATTCTCCTGAATGAGGTATCACAAGCCCAGAAAGATAGACATGGGATGTACTCACTCATAAGTTGATTTTATACAAAACACAAAGAATACCCAAGATGCAAACCACAACCCCTGAACAGCTTGGGATTAGAAGGAACTTAAGAGAGACATTCAGAGATTCCCCTAAAAAGAAAAAACAGAGGCTCTAGAACCCTTTTAAGCTTTCTCAGGCTCTGTGTGGGTATTCTGCCCATGTTGGGATGCCATCTGTTACAATATGGTTTCTTGGCCCTGGGGCAGCCAGAGGTCCAGATTCACAGATCTGCAGTCCCAGACCACTTAGCTGCCCACTGCTGCTTAGTCCCCCCCAAAATGATTCAGATGCTTATATTAACTTCATGCTGTTTGGCCTATGGCTCAGGCACATTGCTAGCTAGTTCCTTCATCTTAAATCAACCCATTTCTATTAATCTGTCCTGCCACATGGCCGTGGCTCACCTGTGTTCCTTACATGTTTCTTTGGGTGGCTGGCTCCATCTCATCTGACTCCACCCTTCCTTTCCTACCTATTCTGATTCCCCCTCCTACTTTTTCTATGGTGTCTGTCATGGGCCAAAACAGCTCCTTTATTTAAAGATTGATATTCACAGCATACAGAAAGACATTCCCACATCATTTCCCTTTCTTTTATATCAAGTTCATGTTTATGTTGGTCTTTGGGTTTATGTTGAGGTCTTTGACTCACTTGTATTTCAGTTTTGTGCAGTTTTGGATCTACTTGTATTCTATATACTTTCATCCAGATATGCCAACACCATTTGTGGAAGATACTATCCTTTTCTATTGAATATTTTTGGCCTCTTTGTCAAAAATAGGGTGTTCAGAGCTGTATGGGTTAAGGTTGGAGTTTTCAATTTAATTCCATTTGTCAACAAGTCTGTTTTTATGCCAGCACACGGCTGTTTTTATTACTGTATCTCTATAGTATAGTTTGAAGTCAGGGATGGTGATTTCTCCTGAAGTTCTTTTATTGAGCAGAATTGTTTTGGCAATCTTGGGTTTCCTATTATTCCATATGAAGTTGAGTATTATTCTTTCAAAGTCTGTAAGAAATTGTGTGTGGATTTTGATGGGGATTGCATTGAATCTATTGATTGCTTTTGGTAAGATTGCCATTTTTACCATGTTGATCCTACCTATCCAGAAGCGTGGGAGATCTTTCTATTTTCTGATATCCTCTTCAAGTTCCTTCTTCAGTGATTTATTGTTTTTGTTAAGCAGATCTGCTACTTCTTTGGTTAGAGTTAGGCCAAGGCAGTTAATGATATTTTCAACTATTATAAAAGGTGATGTTTCTTTTTCAACCTTTTTATTCTTAGTGTATATAATGGCTTTTTGTTGTCTCCCGAGTATGTGCCATTCTAGGCCTTATGGCCCATCCTCTTCCCCTAAGGACTAAAACCTTGTTTACAGGGGGAAAAAGGAACTACAAATCTCCTTATCGCTGCCACCTGCTGAGTGCTAGTCTCTTGGGATCCTCTATGACCTTGGGCGTGCCAGGATGAGGAGGAAGGGTGTGTAAGAGAGTGAAGGTGACAGAGAGCTGAGACAAAGGAGACACGAGGAGAGACACACAGGCAGAAGCGGCAGAAGAGCAGAAACTGGAGACAAGCATGGATTAGAGTCAGTGTGAGTGGAAGGAGCAGAAGGAATCCAGCATGGCGGGAAGCTAGAGGGGAAAAAGCTAGGCGAGATGCAGTGGCAAGACAGAAGCATGGCTAAGGGACAGACAGGTCTAAGAGATAACATGTACTGAAGAATAAAGCTCAGGTCTCTCAGTGTCAGAGAGAGCCTGAATGATGGAACCTAAACGACTCCTGAGTGTAGACTTAATTAATCTTGACGCTCCTCGCCTGAGACGAAACTCGGACCACAAAGAAACCGGACGCGGTAAGTGGAGGTCATAACCGAGACCCACTCGGTAAATGGAGTTCTCACCGAGATCAAGAAAGGACTCGGTAAATGGAGGTCCCACTGAGGTCCAGGAAAGTAGGATTAAGCGTACAAGACTCACCGGTACAGAGACCGGGGGAGGGAATCTGGGAAGTACCCAGGGTTAGGCGCCTAATAGATAAGAAATATAAATAGAAATATATATGGAAATATGAGAAACTCAACCTAGCAAGTTCCGGCTGGTTCTGAACTTGGAGAGTTACTAAGGAAACAGGGAATTTAAGTAAAAGCTCGAACCGCACTCGGATAAAGAGGGACAAGCGGACGAGGTCACCGGTACAGAGACCGGGGAGTGTCTGGGAAAAACCCAGGAGTAGGCGCATAAAGATAAAAATAGAAATAGAAATATGGGAAACTCAAGTTCGGCTGGTTCCGAACTTTAAGAGTTACTAAGGTAACAGGGAATTTAAAATAAAGGACGGACCGCACTCGGATAAGGGAGTTTAGTACATGGTTCTTGACAGGGGGAGCCTTAAAGTTTATAAAAGACATTGAGAGATCCAGCTGAAATAAGTTTAAAAAAAAAAAAAAAAGAGAAAAAAAAAAACTTATAAAAAAGAACAGATAAGCCATGTGCCACGTGACAGACAGATTAATAGAAATGGGTTGATTTAAGATGTAAGACCTAGCAAGCAATGTGCCTGAAACACAGGCCAAACAGCGTAAAGTTAGTCATTTTCTGGGCGGCGAGCGCCTAAGCAGTCTCAAGCGGCAGTCTGGCTGCCGGGACCGAAAAACCTCTTTGTAGCAGATGGCTTTACAGTTCTTAGTAGCAGTTATTTTCTTTGGTCTGCTCTGTTTGCTAGCCGCGAATAAAAACGCGGTCCCTTTAAAAAAACTTAGCCGCGAATTGAGCAAGCGGTCCCTTTAAGAGAACTTGTGACTGAGCAAGTCAATGGCTGCCGGGTCCCTTTAAGAGAACTTAAGCCTCTTTTTAAACTCCTAAAGGGAGATGCTGAACCCACATCTACCCAGATTTTAACTCCTGAGGCCAAGAAGGCCCTTACTAAAATAGAACAGGCATTACAAGATATGTCAGTATTTTTAGTCTTGACCTCTAATTTTGCACCTACTGATGTTTTTTGGCAAAAGGGTCCCATTTATTGGGTACATCTTTCTGCATCACCTGGGTGCACAGTTATTCCTTATCCTGAATTAATAGTTCAATTGTTATGGAAGGGTAGATGCTTGGGGTGGGCTTTATTTGCCAAAGATGCAGATATAATAGTTTTGCCCTATACCCAAGAAATGGTTGCTAATTTGATTCAAAATGATGATTCCTGGTGTTTGTTTTTGTGCACCTTTAAAGGACAGATAGTTCAAGCTTATCCTAAACATAAAATCATTCAGAGTTTTAAATTATGCCCTTTTATCTTTCCCAAGATAATAAAGACTCAACCTATAGCTAGGGCACGTCTACTTTTCACTGATGGCTCCAAGACTAAAAAAGCAATAGTTGTAAAAGGAGATCATATAAAAAGCGTAGTAGTGCCTCAGGCCTCTGCTCAGTTGATAAAAATTACTGCTATGATACTTGCCTTTCAATTATATCCTGCAGAGACCTTTAATATTTATACTGAGTGTATATATGGCCAATATTATGCCCCAACTAAAAGTGGCCCCTCATGTGAAAATCATAAGATTGTTAGCCAATTACAAAGCTTACAGATTTTGATATAGTACAAAAAACAATCTGTGTTTATAAGACATTCAGGCTTGCCTAGACTACTGACCAAAGGCAATGCGTAGACAGATAAAACTACCCAAATAATTTTGGCTCTACAATTACACAAAAAGTTTCATCTCAATGCTCAAACGTTAAGGCATCAGCCACAATGCATCCTCTGGACAATGGCAACCGCCAGCACCCGCTGGCCAGAGTTGGGGGTGGGCTGTCTGTGTTTATCCACCAGGTTCTGAAAAGCCAATCTAGATACCTGAGAGGTGTGTATGTCCTGTTTAACATGAAAAGATTGTGGTTCCTGAAACTTCTGGTAAGGCCAGTAAATAAGTAAGTAAGTTTTTTTTAAAAAAAAAAAAAAAAAAAAAAAAAAAAAAAAAGCCCTTTGTTTTCTACTGTTTTTGCCTTCAATTTAGGCCACTGACACGGCTGCCAATACGGTGCCCATACAAAAAGCTTTCATAACATATGATTGAGGCAGTTGCTTTTAATAGCACTGCTAAGTAGAATGCCAGCACTCATTTTTTAGCTACCCCATACCTCTTGGTCACTTCACCCAGATTCGAACCCTGGAGGGTGGGAAGGGTTTCTCTTAAACTGTTCAGCTCTAAATTTCAGCTTAAGCAACTGATTGGAGTAAAGAACATCCCAGTGCCCTGTTGGTATGAGTTCCAGCTGCAGTGATGCCAGTGGCGTTTCTTCCGACCAAGATCCATCTCCCAGATGCAAAAGAGAAACTTGAATAACTACACAGTCACCCTGCTGCTTTTGGAGCTACAGCCTCGGAAAATGCATTGAGCCAGACAGCCAGAGCTGCATCCTTGATGAACCAGCTATCAGCCAGAGTGGTGACTGCCTTTGAAATTCCAGAGACTTAAATGGACAAATACATTTTAAGATTTATCCCTCAACCAACAAACTGCCCTATTGACATTTTGCATATGTAATAATTGCTATTGTGTAACTTTGGATATTCTGATATTTGTGTTACCTCAAGTAAGATAGACAATGTTAAGTCAGCAGTTGCATATTGTTAAACCAGTGTTTTTGGGGTCCCTAGAATGCAATCTTTAAATTAAACCTTGCAGTTAGCATATACCTTTAGACTAGTGGCTTATAAAATACCCTGACTAGTGGCTTCCCAATGGTCTGGATTTATATCCCTTTTTAATATTTTGCCTCAAAGGTTGGCATGCTGTCTTTTCATTCTAATACGCTGCAAAAGCAGCAAGGTCATCAGCAGAAAATAACAAAACAGGCTTCTGGCCTTATAACTCCTGACTGATGCTCAGATATGCATATCAATGTTAGAAGGACTCACCCAAAGACGGGCAACTTCCCCGCCTGCTGTATCTACCTAAGACAGGAGTTGGCACATCCAATGACGGGTCCTGTAGCAGGGGCTAGGGGTCGATCCTAAGACAGGGGTTTCCTTCTCTATATTTCTTATTTAATAAAGGGGAGTGAGATGTTGTCTCCCGAGTATGTGCCATTCTAGGCCTTATGGCCCATCCTCTTCCCCTAAGGACTAAAACCTTGTTTACAGGGGGAAAAAGGAACTACAAATCTCCTTATCGCTGCCACCTGCTGAGTGCTAGTCTCTTGGGATCCTCTATGACCTTGGGCGTGCCAGGATGAGGAGGAAGGGTGTGTAAGAGAGTGAAGGTGACAGAGAGCTGAGACAAAGGAGACACGAGGAGAGACACACAGGCAGAAGCGGCAGAAGAGCAGAAACTGGAGACAAGCATGGATTAGAGTCAGTGTGAGTGGAAGGAGCAGAAGGAATCCAGCATGGCGGGAAGCTAGAGGGGAAAAAGCTAGGCGAGATGCAGTGGCAAGACAGAAGCATGGCTAAGGGACAGACAGGTCTAAGAGATAACATGTACTGAAGAATAAAGCTCAGGTCTCTCAGTGTCAGAGAGAGCCTGAATGATGGAACCTAAACGACTCCTGAGTGTAGACTTAATTAATCTTGACGCTCCTCGCCTGAGACGAAACTCGGACCACAAAGAAACCGGACGCGGTAAGTGGAGGTCATAACCGAGACCCACTCGGTAAATGGAGTTCTCACCGAGATCAAGAAAGGACTCGGTAAATGGAGGTCCCACTGAGGTCCAGGAAAGTAGGATTAAGCGTACAAGACTCACCGGTACAGAGACCGGGGGAGGGAATCTGGGAAGTACCCAGGGTTAGGCGCCTAATAGATAAGAAATATAAATAGAAATATATATGGAAATATGAGAAACTCAACCTAGCAAGTTCCGGCTGGTTCTGAACTTGGAGAGTTACTAAGGAAACAGGGAATTTAAGTAAAAGCTCGAACCGCACTCGGATAAAGAGGGACAAGCGGACGAGGTCACCGGTACAGAGACCGGGGAGTGTCTGGGAAAAACCCAGGAGTAGGCGCATAAAGATAAAAATAGAAATAGAAATATGGGAAACTCAAGTTCGGCTGGTTCCGAACTTTAAGAGTTACTAAGGTAACAGGGAATTTAAAATAAAGGACGGACCGCACTCGGATAAGGGAGTTTAGTACATGGTTCTTGACAGGGGGAGCCTTAAAGTTTATAAAAGACATTGAGAGATCCAGCTGAAATAAGTTTAAAAAAAAAAAAAAAAGAGAAAAAAAAAAAACTTATAAAAAAGAACAGATAAGCCATGTGCCACGTGACAGACAGATTAATAGAAATGGGTTGATTTAAGATGTAAGACCTAGCAAGCAATGTGCCTGAAACACAGGCCAAACAGCGTAAAGTTAGTCATTTTCTGGGCGGCGAGCGCCTAAGCAGTCTCAAGCGGCAGTCTGGCTGCCGGGACCGAAAAACCTCTTTGTAGCAGATGGCTTTACAGTTCTTAGTAGCAGTTATTTTCTTTGGTCTGCTCTGTTTGCTAGCCGCGAATAAAAACGCGGTCCCTTTAAAAAAACTTAGCCGCGAATTGAGCAAGCGGTCCCTTTAAGAGAACTTGTGACTGAGCAAGTCAATGGCTGCCGGGTCCCTTTAAGAGAACTTAAGCCTCTTTTTAAACTCCTAAAGGGAGATGCTGAACCCACATCTACCCAGATTTTAACTCCTGAGGCCAAGAAGGCCCTTACTAAAATAGAACAGGCATTACAAGATATGTCAGTATTTTTAGTCTTGACCTCTAATTTTGCACCTACTGATGTTTTTTGGCAAAAGGGTCCCATTTATTGGGTACATCTTTCTGCATCACCTGGGTGCACAGTTATTCCTTATCCTGAATTAATAGTTCAATTGTTATGGAAGGGTAGATGCTTGGGGTGGGCTTTATTTGCCAAAGATGCAGATATAATAGTTTTGCCCTATACCCAAGAAATGGTTGCTAATTTGATTCAAAATGATGATTCCTGGTGTTTGTTTTTGTGCACCTTTAAAGGACAGATAGTTCAAGCTTATCCTAAACATAAAATCATTCAGAGTTTTAAATTATGCCCTTTTATCTTTCCCAAGATAATAAAGACTCAACCTATAGCTAGGGCACGTCTACTTTTCACTGATGGCTCCAAGACTAAAAAAGCAATAGTTGTAAAAGGAGATCATATAAAAAGCGTAGTAGTGCCTCAGGCCTCTGCTCAGTTGATAAAAATTACTGCTATGATACTTGCCTTTCAATTATATCCTGCAGAGACCTTTAATATTTATACTGAGTGTATATATGGCCAATATTATGCCCCAACTAAAAGTGGCCCCTCATGTGAAAATCATAAGATTGTTAGCCAATTACAAAGCTTACAGATTTTGATATAGTACAAAAAACAATCTGTGTTTATAAGACATTCAGGCTTGCCTAGACTACTGACCAAAGGCAATGCGTAGACAGATAAAACTACCCAAATAATTTTGGCTCTACAATTACACAAAAAGTTTCATCTCAATGCTCAAACGTTAAGGCATCAGCCACAATGCATCCTCTGGACAATGGCAACCGCCAGCACCCGCTGGCCAGAGTTGGGGGTGGGCTGTCTGTGTTTATCCACCAGGTTCTGAAAAGCCAATCTAGATACCTGAGAGGTGTGTATGTCCTGTTTAACATGAAAAGATTGTGGTTCCTGAAACTTCTGGTAAGGCCAGTAAATAAGTAAGTAAGTTTTTTTTTAAAAAAAAAAAAAAAAAAAAAAAAAAAAGCCCTTTGTTTTCTACTGTTTTTGCCTTCAATTTAGGCCACTGACACGGCTGCCAATACGGTGCCCATACAAAAAGCTTTCATAACATATGATTGAGGCAGTTGCTTTTAATAGCACTGCTAAGTAGAATGCCAGCACTCATTTTTTAGCTACCCCATACCTCTTGGTCACTTCACCCAGATTCGAACCCTGGAGGGTGGGAAGGGTTTCTCTTAAACTGTTCAGCTCTAAATTTCAGCTTAAGCAACTGATTGGAGTAAAGAACATCCCAGTGCCCTGTTGGTATGAGTTCCAGCTGCAGTGATGCCAGTGGCGTTTCTTCCGACCAAGATCCATCTCCCAGATGCAAAAGAGAAACTTGAATAACTACACAGTCACCCTGCTGCTTTTGGAGCTACAGCCTCGGAAAATGCATTGAGCCAGACAGCCAGAGCTGCATCCTTGATGAACCAGCTATCAGCCAGAGTGGTGACTGCCTTTGAAATTCCAGAGACTTAAATGGACAAATACATTTTAAGATTTATCCCTCAACCAACAAACTGCCCTATTGACATTTTGCATATGTAATAATTGCTATTGTGTAACTTTGGATATTCTGATATTTGTGTTACCTCAAGTAAGATAGACAATGTTAAGTCAGCAGTTGCATATTGTTAAACCAGTGTTTTTGGGGTCCCTAGAATGCAATCTTTAAATTAAACCTTGCAGTTAGCATATACCTTTAGACTAGTGGCTTATAAAATACCCTGACTAGTGGCTTCCCAATGGTCTGGATTTATATCCCTTTTTAATATTTTGCCTCAAAGGTTGGCATGCTGTCTTTTCATTCTAATACGCTGCAAAAGCAGCAAGGTCATCAGCAGAAAATAACAAAACAGGCTTCTGGCCTTATAACTCCTGACTGATGCTCAGATATGCATATCAATGTTAGAAGGACTCACCCAAAGACGGGCAACTTCCCCGCCTGCTGTATCTACCTAAGACAGGAGTTGGCACATCCAATGACGGGTCCTGTAGCAGGGGCTAGGGGTCGATCCTAAGACAGGGGTTTCCTTCTCTATATTTCTTATTTAATAAAGGGGAGTGAGATGTTGTCTCCCGAGTATGTGCCATTCTAGGCCTTATGGCCCATCCTCTTCCCCTAAGGACTAAAACCTTGTTTACAGGGGGAAAAAGGAACTACAAATCTCCTTATCGCTGCCACCTGCTGAGTGCTAGTCTCTTGGGATCCTCTATGACCTTGGGCGTGCCAGGATGAGGAGGAAGGGTGTGTAAGAGAGTGAAGGTGACAGAGAGCTGAGACAAAGGAGACACGAGGAGAGACACACAGGCAGAAGCGGCAGAAGAGCAGAAACTGGAGACAAGCATGGATTAGAGTCAGTGTGAGTGGAAGGAGCAGAAGGAATCCAGCATGGCGGGAAGCTAGAGGGGAAAAAGCTAGGCGAGATGCAGTGGCAAGACAGAAGCATGGCTAAGGGACAGACAGGTCTAAGAGATAACATGTACTGAAGAATAAAGCTCAGGTCTCTCAGTGTCAGAGAGAGCCTGAATGATGGAACCTAAACGACTCCTGAGTGTAGACTTAATTAATCTTGACGCTCCTCGCCTGAGACGAAACTCGGACCACAAAGAAACCGGACGCGGTAAGTGGAGGTCATAACCGAGACCCACTCGGTAAATGGAGTTCTCACCGAGATCAAGAAAGGACTCGGTAAATGGAGGTCCCACTGAGGTCCAGGAAAGTAGGATTAAGCGTACAAGACTCACCGGTACAGAGACCGGGGGAGGGAATCTGGGAAGTACCCAGGGTTAGGCGCCTAATAGATAAGAAATATAAATAGAAATATATATGGAAATATGAGAAACTCAACCTAGCAAGTTCCGGCTGGTTCTGAACTTGGAGAGTTACTAAGGAAACAGGGAATTTAAGTAAAAGCTCGAACCGCACTCGGATAAAGAGGGACAAGCGGACGAGGTCACCGGTACAGAGACCGGGGAGTGTCTGGGAAAAACCCAGGAGTAGGCGCATAAAGATAAAAATAGAAATAGAAATATGGGAAACTCAAGTTCGGCTGGTTCCGAACTTTAAGAGTTACTAAGGTAACAGGGAATTTAAAATAAAGGACGGACCGCACTCGGATAAGGGAGTTTAGTACATGGTTCTTGACAGGGGGAGCCTTAAAGTTTATAAAAGACATTGAGAGATCCAGCTGAAATAAGTTTAAAAAAAAAAAAAAAGAGAAAAAAAAAAAACTTATAAAAAAGAACAGATAAGCCATGTGCCACGTGACAGACAGATTAATAGAAATGGGTTGATTTAAGATGTAAGACCTAGCAAGCAATGTGCCTGAAACACAGGCCAAACAGCGTAAAGTTAGTCATTTTCTGGGCGGCGAGCGCCTAAGCAGTCTCAAGCGGCAGTCTGGCTGCCGGGACCGAAAAACCTCTTTGTAGCAGATGGCTTTACAGTTCTTAGTAGCAGTTATTTTCTTTGGTCTGCTCTGTTTGCTAGCCGCGAATAAAAACGCGGTCCCTTTAAAAAAACTTAGCCGCGAATTGAGCAAGCGGTCCCTTTAAGAGAACTTGTGACTGAGCAAGTCAATGGCTGCCGGGTCCCTTTAAGAGAACTTAAGCCTCTTTTTAAACTCCTAAAGGGAGATGCTGAACCCACATCTACCCAGATTTTAACTCCTGAGGCCAAGAAGGCCCTTACTAAAATAGAACAGGCATTACAAGATATGTCAGTATTTTTAGTCTTGACCTCTAATTTTGCACCTACTGATGTTTTTTGGCAAAAGGGTCCCATTTATTGGGTACATCTTTCTGCATCACCTGGGTGCACAGTTATTCCTTATCCTGAATTAATAGTTCAATTGTTATGGAAGGGTAGATGCTTGGGGTGGGCTTTATTTGCCAAAGATGCAGATATAATAGTTTTGCCCTATACCCAAGAAATGGTTGCTAATTTGATTCAAAATGATGATTCCTGGTGTTTGTTTTTGTGCACCTTTAAAGGACAGATAGTTCAAGCTTATCCTAAACATAAAATCATTCAGAGTTTTAAATTATGCCCTTTTATCTTTCCCAAGATAATAAAGACTCAACCTATAGCTAGGGCACGTCTACTTTTCACTGATGGCTCCAAGACTAAAAAAGCAATAGTTGTAAAAGGAGATCATATAAAAAGCGTAGTAGTGCCTCAGGCCTCTGCTCAGTTGATAAAAATTACTGCTATGATACTTGCCTTTCAATTATATCCTGCAGAGACCTTTAATATTTATACTGAGTGTATATATGGCCAATATTATGCCCCAACTAAAAGTGGCCCCTCATGTGAAAATCATAAGATTGTTAGCCAATTACAAAGCTTACAGATTTTGATATAGTACAAAAAACAATCTGTGTTTATAAGACATTCAGGCTTGCCTAGACTACTGACCAAAGGCAATGCGTAGACAGATAAAACTACCCAAATAATTTTGGCTCTACAATTACACAAAAAGTTTCATCTCAATGCTCAAACGTTAAGGCATCAGCCACAATGCATCCTCTGGACAATGGCAACCGCCAGCACCCGCTGGCCAGAGTTGGGGGTGGGCTGTCTGTGTTTATCCACCAGGTTCTGAAAAGCCAATCTAGATACCTGAGAGGTGTGTATGTCCTGTTTAACATGAAAAGATTGTGGTTCCTGAAACTTCTGGTAAGGCCAGTAAATAAGTAAGTAAGTTTTTTTTTTAAAAAAAAAAAAAAAAAAAAAAAAAAAGCCCTTTGTTTTCTACTGTTTTTGCCTTCAATTTAGGCCACTGACACGGCTGCCAATACGGTGCCCATACAAAAAGCTTTCATAACATATGATTGAGGCAGTTGCTTTTAATAGCACTGCTAAGTAGAATGCCAGCACTCATTTTTTAGCTACCCCATACCTCTTGGTCACTTCACCCAGATTCGAACCCTGGAGGGTGGGAAGGGTTTCTCTTAAACTGTTCAGCTCTAAATTTCAGCTTAAGCAACTGATTGGAGTAAAGAACATCCCAGTGCCCTGTTGGTATGAGTTCCAGCTGCAGTGATGCCAGTGGCGTTTCTTCCGACCAAGATCCATCTCCCAGATGCAAAAGAGAAACTTGAATAACTACACAGTCACCCTGCTGCTTTTGGAGCTACAGCCTCGGAAAATGCATTGAGCCAGACAGCCAGAGCTGCATCCTTGATGAACCAGCTATCAGCCAGAGTGGTGACTGCCTTTGAAATTCCAGAGACTTAAATGGACAAATACATTTTAAGATTTATCCCTCAACCAACAAACTGCCCTATTGACATTTTGCATATGTAATAATTGCTATTGTGTAACTTTGGATATTCTGATATTTGTGTTACCTCAAGTAAGATAGACAATGTTAAGTCAGCAGTTGCATATTGTTAAACCAGTGTTTTTGGGGTCCCTAGAATGCAATCTTTAAATTAAACCTTGCAGTTAGCATATACCTTTAGACTAGTGGCTTATAAAATACCCTGACTAGTGGCTTCCCAATGGTCTGGATTTATATCCCTTTTTAATATTTTGCCTCAAAGGTTGGCATGCTGTCTTTTCATTCTAATACGCTGCAAAAGCAGCAAGGTCATCAGCAGAAAATAACAAAACAGGCTTCTGGCCTTATAACTCCTGACTGATGCTCAGATATGCATATCAATGTTAGAAGGACTCACCCAAAGACGGGCAACTTCCCCGCCTGCTGTATCTACCTAAGACAGGAGTTGGCACATCCAATGACGGGTCCTGTAGCAGGGGCTAGGGGTCGATCCTAAGACAGGGGTTTCCTTCTCTATATTTCTTATTTAATAAAGGGGAGTGAGATGTTGTCTCCCGAGTATGTGCCATTCTAGGCCTTATGGCCCATCCTCTTCCCCTAAGGACTAAAACCTTGTTTACAGGGGGAAAAAGGAACTACAAATCTCCTTATCGCTGCCACCTGCTGAGTGCTAGTCTCTTGGGATCCTCTATGACCTTGGGCGTGCCAGGATGAGGAGGAAGGGTGTGTAAGAGAGTGAAGGTGACAGAGAGCTGAGACAAAGGAGACACGAGGAGAGACACACAGGCAGAAGCGGCAGAAGAGCAGAAACTGGAGACAAGCATGGATTAGAGTCAGTGTGAGTGGAAGGAGCAGAAGGAATCCAGCATGGCGGGAAGCTAGAGGGGAAAAAGCTAGGCGAGATGCAGTGGCAAGACAGAAGCATGGCTAAGGGACAGACAGGTCTAAGAGATAACATGTACTGAAGAATAAAGCTCAGGTCTCTCAGTGTCAGAGAGAGCCTGAATGATGGAACCTAAACGACTCCTGAGTGTAGACTTAATTAATCTTGACGCTCCTCGCCTGAGACGAAACTCGGACCACAAAGAAACCGGACGCGGTAAGTGGAGGTCATAACCGAGACCCACTCGGTAAATGGAGTTCTCACCGAGATCAAGAAAGGACTCGGTAGCTTTTTTTTTTTTTTTTTTTTTTTTTTTTTTTTTTTTTTTTTTTTTTTTTTTTTTTTTTTAGTTAATCTTGTACCCTACTGAAGGTTCAATATGGTTTCTTGGTCCTGAGCAGCTGAAGGTGTGCTGAAGGTGTTTATCAGCTGTAGGAGTTCCCTGGTCGAATTTTGGGGGTCTCTTGTAGTGATCAGCCTGCAACCTGCAGGGCTTAGCACTGTTTAGTGGCCTAAGGTGTTTACTGGAACCAATGGATGACCCATTTCCATTATCAGGAACTACGCCCAAGCAGGTGCTGTGATTCAGGAATGAGGAAGTCAGCAGAGGACAAAGAAGCTGGCTAAGGTCAGGCCTTGCTTGTGAGCTGCAGCGGTTACTCTAGGTCAAAGGGCAATCCTCACCATATAAGGCTTTCCCTGAACTCCAGTAAATGGCATTCTTGGTTCAAGAGTGACTGGAGTGTGTCTGTGTTCCAGTCTGTAGGTCTTAGCTCTCGGCGAAGCCTGCTCTGTGATGCTGGTGTTTACAGATGGAGCCCCCAGAGAGATTCAGATGGTACAGTCACTTATGTATACTATCATATATCATCTGCTAATCAGATAGTTGGACTTCTCATTTTCAATTTGTATTACCTCCATCTCCTTTTGTTTTCTTTGTGCTTTAACTAAAACTTTGAGAACTATATTGACTAGATAAGGAGAGAGAGGGCAGCCTTGTCTTGTTCATATTTTTAGTGGGATTGCTTTGAGTTTTTCTCCATTTATTTTGATGTTGGTTGCCAGCTTGCGGTATATCACCTTTATTATATTTAGGTATTTTCCCTGTATTCCTTATGTTTACAGGACTTTTATCATGAAGTAGTGTTGGGTTTTTGTTGTTGTTGTTGTTGTTGTTGTTTTGTTTTTTTTTAGTTTGTTTATGTGATGGAGGACATTCACAGTTTTTCATATGTTGAACCATCCCTGGATCTCTGGGATGAAGCCTACTTGAATGTTGTGGATAATTTTTTGATACACTGTTGGATTCAGTTTGCCAGAGTATTTTTGCATCAATGTTCATGAGGGAGATTGATTTGGGAATGTCTTTCTCTATTCCGTAAAATTAAGTGGCTGTTCTGGCCTATGGTGGGCATCTTAGAATTAGGCAGAGAAATAGAGGCATAGAGGGGGAAGGAGGGCAGAGTCAGACAGAGATGTGATCCAGCCACTCAAGAAGCAACATGCAATGAAGTAAGTAAGCCTCGGGACATGTGGCAGAACAGATTAATTGACATGGGATGAATTAAGATGCAAGAGCTAGTTAGTAACTGCTTCAGCCATATGCCAAACAGCATGTAATTAATATAAGCCTTTGTTTGTTTGGTTTTTTGGGGGGGATAAACAGCAGTGGGCAGGGCCAAACTGTGGGGCTAGTCTGGGCCAAAAACCTTTTTTCAACAGATGGTGCTTCAAAGTGGGGCCAAATAACCACATAAAGCCTGAGAAAGAGTCAAATGGATTCTAGCATACAGAAATGGGTAGCCAAAAGTAGCTCCTGAGTTTGGTAGACTCTGTGGTGTTCAAGCTTGAATTACAAAATGGAGAGTTTATGGCAGGCAGCTTAAGCTAGAACAATACTGGTTTCCAAAAATTCTCACAGTAGACTCCGTATAAGCAACAAGTTGTATATAATAGATCTAAGGTTTCTGTTTGTATTGTACTAAAAGAAAACAGAGTCTACAACGGTTCTTGGTAGCAGCATATTCTGGGACTTCTCAGTTTGTTAGCAGTAAGCAAAAGCAGCTCCTTTAAAGGAGGTTTTCTGAATAGTTGGCAAAACTGTGGCCTCTAAGAGTGGCCTCTAAGAGGCCCCGCTTCCAAACACTTAAGTGGAATGAGCATCGGGCAGCAGTGCTCTACTTAGTGATGGTGTGGACCCTAAAATTCCCCAGAGTAGGAGTGGTAAAAGTTCCACAATAGTTAATACTATTCTAAGAACTGGGAAAAATAAGTGTGGCTCCAGTGCCTCTGCCACGTTGAAAAGCCAAGCAGGGGGGAGTCAGCAGCCAAAGTAGTGCTTTACATTCTAGCATTTTAAAGGTTCTTCTGGTTAGAAAATGATTAAAGATATACAATGAAATAGATTCAGGTGGAGAAAACCTCTAAATGGATTACAGTATGTATGAAAAAGAATACATAGGATGAGAGAGAAAAAAAAGGGTAAGAGAAAGTCCCTAAAAAAGAGAAATAGAGTAATAAAAATATAATAAGCCATGAAAAGCTGGAAAATAGACAGAGTTGGATTATGGTTATTATTGTGTTTTCCTTTAAGCTTTTAACTATTAATGAGCTAGAAAGGCATTTGATTTCAAAGGCTGCTATGTTTTTTTTTGTTTTGTTTTTTAAATCTAACTTTATTTTATTTTCGTTTAAAAAAAAGTCAGCTCCATCAATGTATCCCCCTGCTCCTCCTCCCCTCCCCCTTCCAATTCCTCCCAGCCCTCAGCCTCACCCCTCCCCATCCACCCATCCCTTCCCCCAAAAGGGTGATAAGTACCAAGATGGGCCAGCCCAGCATGGCACATCCATTCCAGGCATGTCAAATTCACTCATCCCAAAGTCAATGCTGGGCTGGGTGTTCCTCTATAGGAAATGGGCTCCAAAAGGTAACTTGACTTTACAATTTGTGTCTAAGTTTACGTTGTTTTAGAAAAGAGGTTCTTCTTTTGTTTCCACAGAAGATGAAAACCTGTGGATTGTGTCCATGGTTTGGTCAACCAAGACCACCCGAAAAAAAAAAAATCTTTAATGGAAAGAGATGGCAACATCAGCTTTAAGGCTGCAACTAAGATGATCCAGTCTTAAGAAACCAGAAGATTGCCAGTGCCCCTTAATCAGCAGGAAGTAATAATGAAAAATTACTCCCAAATTCCCAAAATAATGCTTATAAATGTTGTTTTCATTATAAATGGTTAATGGTCATAGTCAATCTCTTTCTAAGAAAAAAAGGAGATATATGAATGATTCTTACAAAGATGGATTATAGATTTTACTTTAATCCAAAAATCACTTGTTAATCTCAAAATATTTTACATGGGTATGGATTTTGGTTTATTGACACAAATTTAAGATCAATTTGGTTATACTATATGTATATTTTTATTCTTATTTAAGGTATTATGTTAATTCAATTTCTTTAAAATTATAATGCATAATTAAGAAATGCTGATTAATAGTCATCTGTGATAACCAGACTTATAGTCATGTTAGATAGAATTTTTTAGGTATACAAAGATATATTTAAATTAGATAGGTAGTCTTCAAATACTTCAAAGACCTACAGTATATGGCATTTAAAATATTTTATGAAATTAGACTTTTTTGGACAGTGAGACAGGTCTGTTCCTGGCAGCACCAATCTCCTTCAAAGAATGATGGGCACTGAAGAAACTCCATGTGGAATTTACCTTCTTTGTGACAAAGGTTAGCCACAAGACTAGGTGACAATATGTTGTATAAACTAGACATGCAGGATCCATAGGAAAGTAGCATCTAAACTTTGGTAGAACAAGCCGAGACCGTCCTTCAGGTTCCTGCTTTGCAGGGAAAACTGCCAGACATCCTTCAGGACTCAAGGAGAAGAGACTGATGAACTATATCGTAGGAAAAGCAGTCTTTCAAATTTCCTGCTTCGTTGGAAGGTATGCCAGAGACTTTGGGCCTGTAGGCTGAAGATGGATGCTCCCACGTTACAAAGGAACTGTGGGTGACTGGACAGCCAGACAGGTGTCACCTCTGTCATTTCTAGATTTTGGAAGTTGCTTGCACTTCCTGTTTACTTAGGTAATATTATATCCTGTGGTCCTTGATGTCATTGAAGATTAGATAGTTATAGGTGTAATTTTTCTTAGTTATTTTAAAAAGTATATTAGACTCACAAGGAAAAAAGTAGATGATAGAATATTTCTTTAATTTTGTTAAATACAAATAGACTAGATATTGTAACTGTATTCTTGCTTGATAGCTGTTTGAATATATAATTTTGCTATATTAATATTGAAACCTTAGTTTTGATTATACAGAAAAGGAGAAGAGACGTGGGAATGTCTTTCTGTTGGTGTGAAATAAAGGGGCTGTTTTGGCTTATGGCAGACATATTAGAAGTAGGTAGGGAAATCAGAGTATAATAAGGGAAGGAGGGCAGAATCAGGAAAAGACTCAATCCAGCCACCCAAGAAGCAACATGTAATGACATACATAAGCCATTGGCCATGTGGCAGGACAGATTAATGGAAATGAGTTGAATTAAGATGCAGGAGCTAGCTAGTAATATGCCTCAGACATATGCCAAATAGCATGTGATTAATATAAGCCTTTGTGTGTTTGGGGGGGGGACTTTGGGATTGCTGGTCCAAATAAGCAGCAGGCAGGTCCGGATCTTGGGACTACTCCATTCTACAGTCTGCCTCTATAGCAAAAGGTAGGTGAGTTCTGCCTCCAAAGATAACAAAAACATTTCATCAGGACCTGTGGTGATTTATATTTAATAAGATTAATCTGGAATATCAGAGTCAACCGCAGAGCCAAGGAGTGTCAAGCCACACCTTTAACCCTAGTTTTAGGAACATGGAAAGAGGAAGTTAAGAGAGCTGGGCAGAGCAAGAGAAGAGGGTTTTCATCTTTCCCAGACACTTTTCTTCCTTCCTTCCATGAGAACAAAGAGATTTAAAGTTGGAAGAATCCTGGGGACAGGCCTAAGGAGTTGGCTGGGTGAGGGGTGGACCACGGGACCTTAACAAAATTATTCACACTGGGTTTTCTAGATGAAATACAGGTATTGATTTCTACCTCCATTGAGGAGATAGCCCTGGCATGATTTAAATAACTGGTATTTTTAATGTTCTGTGAGAAGACCTCTGTTTTGTGTCCCCAACAATCACTAACTGTGAAGCACACCAAGACAGTTAGTACTCCCCTAGGCTGCCAGAGTCCAACTATACATTTACAGCTAACAGAAGAACATTTACAAGTTTATAAAATTGTCTCTCTGATGCCAGATCATCACCTAAAAATGTGTAATTTTTGCTCTCACTCTACCAATCTCCCATCCCTTCATCCCACTGGTCTCCATGTCATCCTCATTTCCTGTGATCTGATCTTTTCACACCAGAATTTTTCCAATATAACGAACACAGTGAAGCCATGTTCTCTAAATCCCTTCAACGGGAGACATGTCCTTAAGATGTCATGACCTGCACTGCTTTAAGAGTGACATAATGAGCATGAGGGAGAGACAAACAAGATTGAAATTCTGAGAATGAGTGGGCTGTGTGCTCTGATGGAGACAGAGAAGGAGCCTAAGAGTCAGCACATTTATTATATGCAATCAAGGATGTCCACAGTATACATACATATCTTATCCACACTAGGCTTCCATTCTCAGTACCAGAAGCAATCTTATCCTGCCTGCTCACATAGGCATAGTCTGGCATCTCCATCATAGTAACAGAACTCAAAACAGTTCAAGCAGAGTCTTGTAGAAAAATAGAATTTCTCGGGCTGCCTTTGGGACCTAAGTATACCTAGCAGCTCAGGACAAAGCTGCAGAAATTTGTCTTTAAGTATTCTCGATTCTTCATAACATTCCAGAGGGGCAGGATACAGCTCATACTTCATCTTGCTCAGCTTGGCTGTGTGATGTAGAAGGCTCTTTAGGACACACAGTGAGATATCATTATCATAGAAATTGACCTGAGTAAGCTGGGAGCATTGGCTCAGACCAGGCAAGATGGCAATAAAATGAGCGTCCTCCATCTCACATTCCTCCATTTCCAGGGTTTGCAGCGTACTTGAGATTCTTTCAAAGAGAATCCCAAGAAGATTAGGGCATACATCAGATAGCACTGAACTACTCAGGTTCAGATGTCTAAGCTCACAGATGTTCAGGCACTGGCCTAGGGAATAAAAGTCTAAGTGTGAGAGCTGGCAGTCAGTGACTGACAGGGTCTCCAAGGGCATCTTCATGTACCTAGAGAGAGACCCAGAGATTAGTTAGGCCGGTGATATTGAAGGATTGGTGAGTATGAAAGATAGGCAGATAAATCTTATCCCAAATTTAGTCTGTCCACAGGATGGATTCAGTTGCAACCTAGAAAATGTTCCTAAAAATCCTTTGATATATTTATTCCCCACAATAGCCATGTCCCCTTCCCCCACCTCCAAACCCACATCACCTATTTCCCATCTACTCAACCCCCTGGTATATTCTAAACAACTTTTCACAGATGAGCAATTAGAGGCATGCTGTTCACACATGTCTGAGCATAGAGCTCATCTGCCATGTCTCTGCTTATAAAGAGCCACTGACCTATAAAGAAAAAGATGTGATTTCTATGTTCTGGAGGACCCTCTCCATCCTTCCTTACCTGATCCACTCTTCAAGGTAGCCTGTTAAAAAGTGGATACCATTTACGTGGAGATTCTGGAGACGAGGGAGTTTCGAGAACAGTGTAAGCAAGGTGCTTAACCACTTCTGATGTTCAGAAGCAGTAGATCTGCCCTTATGATTTCCCTCTAGCACAAAGGTATGAAGATTTCTCATCTGATCCAGGTAAGGAAAAAGTTTTGCTGAAAATTCAAGCCACCACTGACTCATCTCCAGCTCCAGGATACTGTCTAGATGTACTATTTTGAAGATCTCTATGGCAGTGAAAACAGGCGAATCCAAAACTTTCAGCTTTCTACAGCAGAGATAAACGGAAAGTTTTTGCTGCTGGGCCCAATGCAACATGTATCTGTTACACTGACTGAACCCGGTCTTCGTGAATTCCATATCAGTTACTACTATAAAAGGTTTCTTCATGCCAGACTTAGAACAGATCTCCACTGGCTGCTTCTGCTTCATGATTTGTGGTAAGCAGTCACCTTCATGAGTTCTAGCTCTCATGCTCCTCAAGTCCTGGTCCTCACGGGTCAAATCCAGCACTCTGAGTTTCGACCTCCTGCTGGTAAAACAGAATTTCCAGAAGATAAGGCAAGATACATCTTACAGTTCACTTCTTGCACACATATTATTTTTCCCCTTCCAAAATTTTGCTTTTCTCTTGGCCTAGGATCAAGCCCAGGGTCTCATGCTTCCAGTGAGTCATCTGTAGCCTGGTCTCACCTCCCTCCATTCCATGCCCATCATCCCCAGCCTCATACCACTTGTGACTGTGGGTCAGAAAGGGACAGGCCTATTCCCCCATGGCTATGTCTAATCTTGTGTCCTCCACATTTGCCAGTTTGCCCTGATGGCTGAGACTAGGCCCAAACCTCTACAATTCTCTATGCTGATGGTATAAAAGGCCTCTGGCCCAACTTTCAAAAAATACCCCGTGTCTCCAGTTGTTTCTTCTCTGAACACACATAACCTTTCTCCACCCTAGCTGGGTTCTGATTACCTGGGATGAAGCTTCTGTGTTATCAGCACATCTAGTCCATCAAGCAGGGCTTGCACAGTCTCGTGACAGGGCATCTTTATCAGCGCTCCTACATGAAGGCATGAGAATGGCCAGGCACACACCATGGCCCTCAGGATGTTGGTACTTCTGTTAGCGAAGGCCTCATCAAATATCCCTGGGAGCAGCTCCACAGGCAGGTCCCCCAGAGTCGAAATGATCAAGGCCTCCTCCCTCAGCAGCCTCTGTCTTGCCAGCTGCATCAGTGTGAGTGGGGTCTCGTTACTCATTCTGACAGATTTTCAGGGATAATGATCCTAAAGAAGCATGAAAGCATAGACATCATTTAGAAAACTTAAGGAGCTCTTCTTCTTCCCATACAAGAAGTCTCTGCTGTGACAATGGTGGATATATCAGGTTTCCCATTTTGGTCACCATTTGTTGTTTTTAGAGCCATACTTCCCTTGTCTGTGTTGTGAAATCTCTCAACAATATGTTCTTTTCCTAATACCCCACCATATTTCAGCTATAGGTCAGTGATACAATTTTTGTCCAGGCCCAGTCCAGTGGTGGGGGCCTGCCTGCCACCCCGCTGCTGCTTAGCCCTAAATTATGACTCAGGTGCCTATATTAATCCCGTGCTTTTTGGCCTATGGCTCAAGCTTATGGCTCTCTAGCTCTCACATCTTAGCTAAAACCACTTTTATTAATCTGTCTTGTCACATGACCCATGGCTTACTTGTGTTTTTTTACATTTTCATCTTGGGTGGTTAAATCACGTCCCCTGTGACTCCACCCTCCTTCCCCTGTATCTATGGTTGGATTTTCTGCCTGCTTCTCAACTGGGTTTCCATGGGCCAAAATTATAGCTTTACGAGCCAACAATATTCAAAACATACACAAAGATATTCCACATGCTTCCCTTCCTGTCTAATCAAAAAGGAAGGTTTCAATTTTAACATAGCAAAATTATATATAACAAAACATTTAAGTGAGAATTGTAGTTATAATATTTAGTCTATTTGTGTTTAGTAAAATTAAATATTTTATCTTATTTTGTGAGTTTATTATAATTCATCTTTTATTATAACAAAAAATTGTAATTGTAACTATCTAAATCTTTAACTACATCAAACACTACAGAAGGATATAATATTAACTGAGTAACAGGGACAATGATCCTGAGAAAGCATGGAAGCAAAGACATCCTTTAGAAAACTTAGGACGTCTTTCTTCTTTCCACACAATAACCTCTCTGGGCAAGATCATTACTGTGGACATGGTTGACATCTCACTTTTCACATTTGATCACCATTTGATGGTTTTAGGGCCATACTTCCCCTGTCTGTGGTGTGAAGCCTCTCAAAATTATGCTCTTTAGCTAATGCTCGATCCTATTCTAACCACAGTTCAGGCCAATCCATGTCCAGTAAGGGCCCACCAGGAAGTCTGAAGGCTTAGCCCACGTGGTCCCTTCTCCAGGACCTCAGATAAAGCAATGAAACACAGTTTCCAATCTTCCCTGTCTCCATTCACTAGCTGACCCTGCCTGGAACAGTTGAGAGAATCTGTGAGGTGGACTTCATTACTTATTGACTTCAATTGTTGCTTATCCTTTGTAATGATGTTTCAGGAAGGAGGCAGGTGGGCTGCAAGCTACTACTCTCTGTGCTATGGAGCTGGGCAGGGTAAGAAAGAAACACTAAGAGTCAGTAAAGCTTCAGTGGCCATTGTCATGGGCTGTAACTGTAAAGCATCTGGAGAGACAGGACTGTGGGGTGGAAATGATAATCCACATGTTGTAATCAGAATGTCACTAAGTCCACTGTCATAGTAGCTTACTTCTAGAGTTCTAGAACTTTCTACGTAAGATCTCAAAAACTAATGGAAGAGCAAAGAACTGCATGAAATTTTAAATTACATGTAAAATGATGGTTCACGCTTTTAATTTGAACACTGAGATAAGGGAAGCAAGCCGCCTGCATAAGGATTCAAAACATTTTAGTCTCCACGACGAGGCCGTGTATCAACCAGCAGAGACAAAGAACTTCTTGGTATTGTGGTTGTTTCAGGATCTCAGCCCTGGAAGTCCTGGAACTCACTGTGTAGACCAGCCTGCCTCTGCCTCCCAAGTACTGGGATTAAAGGTGTACACAACCAAGTCTGGGTTAAACTGTCTGAAAGATCAGCACAATCTAAGGGTTGGTGGCACACACCTTTAATTTTAGAGCTCAGAGAAAGTTTATATGAGTTCCAGACCGCCTGGTCTATAGAGAAACTTTGTCTAGGGTCAAAAAAAAAAAAAAAAAAAAAAAAAAAAAAAAAAAAAAAAAAAAAAAAAAAAGAAAGAAAGAAAGAGAGAGAGGGGGAGAGGGAAGAAGAAAGAGAGAGATCATCACAGGCCATACATTTAAATGACTCGTGGGTAACTACCCCCATAATTTCCTGGAGATCAAGGTCTCCCGGCTATTCAGAGTGGGAATCCCTCTAAATACGGAAACCACAAACTCAAATAATCACTTTGACTGTTATCCAGCAGAATCCCAGTGAATTCCGGGCCAGGCAGTGTTATGTATGAAGAGTTTTTATCTTTAAAAAAAAAAAAAAAATTAACAAAATAAAAGAGATATAACTAATCAACTCAGTGAACCCAAGGAGGGATTGTACTGGGTAAAATGGGTGTCATGATAGAGCTAAGGTACTTACCTGACAGTGGTAATAGGTCTTCAGATTTCGGCTGGCCTAGGCAGTGACTCCAAGGGGCTCTAGGCTCCAAAGACTCGGAGGGTTTCTCTGAGAGCTCTGACCTTCCTTTCTGCACACCCTACCGCCGAAACAGGCAGTCCAACTGAATAACTGAGGCTCCACCTGATAAGTTTGTAAAAACTTGGTTGCTGGATTCCTGCCGCTGCTGCCGCTACAGTAAGTTAATCAAGAAGAAATAATAAATCCAGGTTTGATGAACAGAGCAAAGCAATTCTGGGCGACCCTTGGAAAGACCGGAAAAGAGTCACATGGCAATTCCGGCAACTGGGCCTTAAGAAACCTGTAGGTGTGGTCTTGAGCAGCCCCAGGCAGGGGGTGACTTTTGGCTTCCTACAGAGCAGGTCTGGAATGTGAAGGTAGCTCTAGGGGAGGCTGTTTCAAAAGCTTTCTTTGGTCAGGCTTGGGACAGGGAGAGAGGGAAAGAGAGAGGGAGAGAAGGAGGGAGGGAGAGTGGAACACGGGGGGTGTGTGTGTGTGTGTGTGTGTGTGTGTGTGTGTGTGTGTGTGTGTGTGTGTGTGTGTGTGTGTGTGTGTGTGTGTGTGTGTGTGTGTGTGTGTGTGTGTGTGTGTGTGTGTGTGTGTGTGTGTGTGTGTGTGTGTGTGTGTGTGTGTGTGTGTGTGTGTGTGTGTGTGTGTGTGTACAAAAAAGGAATCTTAAACACAAGAAAGATATTGTGCGCAAGCAGGGAGGGGGTTGTGGGGGAGGGGAGGCAGAGAGTTGCAGTTTTGCTAACCAACCTTCCCAAGTGTTTCAGATGAGACCAGCTCAGATGAGACTCATCTTACAGCCTTGAGGATGTAAGATGAATAATGGGAGCCAAGGCTCCCGTTCATAGATTAGGGGGTGAGGGCCCTCCTGACTTGGAGGTGTGGAGATGTGTTAGTGAAAAATCCCTGGGAGGAGGATTCCAAAATGAAGCTTCCAGCATTGTGGGAAAGCAAGAAAAAAGCAGAGAGAGGGAAGTTGGGGGAGGTCAGTTAGTAAGAAAAGAGTAAATGACTTTTGTTCATGCAAATGCCGTAATGAAAAGCATCAGTTCGTCTGTCAAACTTAAAATGTCAATTGATATTTCTCTATTTGCAATTGTTTTAAAGATTCATTTATTTTTATTTTATATATATAAGCATTTGCCCACAGGTGTGTCATATCAGTGACCTAAAGGGTCTTAATACCCAGGGAGCCAAGAATTCTCTAACAGGCTTCTTCCTGAAGCTGCTGCACTGCCCTTTGACAGTATTCTCACTAAGACTGGGTCAAAGGTGACCCAAATTTTCCTGGATCTTCCTGTGCTGCCCCAGCTCACAATGAAACCCATCCCGTTGCCTTCACCTTACAAACCTAAACCAGCACACTCAGGTCAAATCCAAACGTCAACCTTTGTTATTCTTTTCATTTTTCTGTATCTCACCCTTAGAACTTGTAGCATTTTATTCTAAAAGTATAAAGGAATGACCACTGTGTCACCAGGGCAGCTGTCATCTGTGGATATTGGCTGAGGATGGACTGGGTTTCTTTTGCGTCATTGAGTCAGCACATTTGAAACTGATGGCAGGACACTGAAATCAGCAAGTGAGAGAAGCCTCTATCATGATAGATGTCTTCAGTGACTCCTGTGAGACTCTAAGGTTACTAAGGACCATTTGAGACACAGGCACTCACAAATACAAAATTGAACGCTAAGAGGAATTTGTTTGTGTGTTTATTTTTTGAGACAGGGTTTGACTGTATAGGAGGAGATATGGCTTCCTAGTACTCACTCTGTAGACCAGACTGGCCTTGAACTCACAGAGATCATGCCATCTTTCCCAAGCACTCAGGAGGCTGAGGCTGGCTGACTGTTTCTAAACGTAAAGGTGTGCACATGAGTGCAGAGGTCGGAAAAGGAAATAAGCTCCCTCTGCAGATGGATTTAAAGGTTGTGAGTTCTCAACCTGAGTGTTGAGACTGAACTTGGGCCCTCCAGAAGAGCAGTTAGTGAACTTAATTATTAAGTGATCAATCCCTGCAGCTCCAGGGTTTTCTTACTACAAGTGTGATTCCATCAAATAGAAAATGCTGGAAAGATGTAGTAATAACAGGTTCATCTGGTTTTCCCAGGTCTCTGTCCTTGGATAAGATAAGCTGGGGGTTGGTTGTGGTGGCCAATGACTCTAACACCAGCATTTGGAAACTAAAGGCAGGAGCGTCAAGAGTTCCAGGTCAGCTTCAGCTGCTTAAGGATTTGGGAAATAGCCTAAATACATGAGACCTTACCTCGTGAAGCAAACATTTAGGAA
The DNA here is from genome assembly GCA_033318265.1 of Phyllotis vaccarum. Taxonomy (NCBI): domain Eukaryota; kingdom Metazoa; phylum Chordata; class Mammalia; order Rodentia; family Cricetidae; genus Phyllotis; species Phyllotis vaccarum. Next base: position 58,363,529 of record JARWLC010000003.1, on the reverse strand, counting down.
TGTTCCGTAGTTGTCATGTTAGACTACTTGCCTAGAATTCAAGAAGCTCTGTGTCTGATTTGCAGCATACAGCACTATGTATACTGGGTGTGGTGCCAAAATCCCAGCACTCAGGACCCTAAACAGAAAAATCAGAAGTTCAAGTCCTCCTTGGCAACACAGTGAGTTTGAGATCAGCCCAGGAAATCCCAGACAAATGTTCACATCAGGAAATGTGGAGCTCTGGTAAGAAAGCTGCATGATTAGGAACACTGGCTACTCTTGCTGAGTACCCAGGTTCAACACCAGCACCCACGTGGTGGCTCACAATCACCTGTAATTCTACTCAGTTCCAGGGATATTCCATACTGTGTTCTGAGGTCTTTCATTCACACATGTGGCACTTAGGCATACATAAATACAAACACCTGCACGCATAGGATGAAAATTAAATGGTTTCAAAAGAACAAAATGGAAGGCTTTCCTAATAGGGATTTAACCCAATCATGATACTTGATAACAAAAGAAGTGGTGGCTTTCTGTGCGAAGCAGTGTCCATCTAAACCTCCCATTCACTGGCCCGGTCATCCTGAGTGTGGAGGTCAAAACCCTAAACGTGTTTTAAAATCCCTCTTAGTTTCTGAATACAGGAAAACAAGGTAGAATATACTGGCCCAGAGACCTATATAACACAGTATAACTTTACCTTCCCCATTATCATCGTGGAGTAAAATATGCTTATAGCTCGTGGCAGTGGCAATGACCTTATTCCCAGCACATCGGAGGCAGAGGTGGGTGGATCTCTGTGAGTTCCAGGTTAGCCTGGTCTACAGTGCTAGGGCCAGGCCAGCCAAAGCTGCACATAGAAAAACCCTATCACAACAAACAAACAAGCCCCTGAAACAAAATAAGGGAATATTTAAAAACTAAAATTTCATTTAGAATGGAATCATATTATTAGGTTATGAACTCTCCATACCTCAGGCTGACTTTGAACTGCCGATCTTCTTTTTTGCACCTCACAAGAGGTAGAATGTAGGTCACAGAAATGTTTCTTCATATCTAGCTCTGAAAGTTTTATTTTTAAGATATGATCACAAGTAGCCCAGGCTGGTCCTCAATGTATAATCTTTTAATTACAACTCCATACTGTTGGGATTCTTGTTGTTTTATAGGTTAATACAGTGCTGGGAAATGAACCTGGAGACTCTTGCATTGTAGGCAAGCACTCTGAGTAACTCAGACACATGATAAGACCCTGGCTTTAAAATTCTCTCCAGGGTGTGTATGGATGAGTCAGAAGATGAGACACTGCACTGGGTGTTCTCCTGAAGATCCTGGATTCCATTCCTAGTACTCATATCATAGACCACAGACATTTGGAAGGCATCTAAAGTCCTCGGCTGATCTAGGCACTGCATACAAATAATGCACACAAGTACCTACAGCCCCAATAACCATATATGCAAAAAATGAACAAGATTTTTTTTTAATTCCTTCAAGAGGAAGGCTAGGATTTTGTTTGTATGTTAGTCTTGATTTAGTTAGTAGGTTTGGTTGGTTGGTTTTTAGGACAGGTTTTTTTGTGTTCTCCTAGCTGTCTTGGAACTCACTCTGTAGACCACACTATCCTTGGACTCACAGACATCTACTGTCTCTGCCTCTTGAGTACTGGGACTAAAGGCCTGTACCACCAGTGCCCAGCATTTTCTTGGATTTAATGAGCTATGATTCACAGACTATATTTCAAGTTTAAGAGTGTTGAGCTCTTTGACGTTTTATGAGAGTTCACAGAGCGGAGGCTAGTCTTGTACTTCCAGCCCTCGACCTCTGTCCTGCTTAGCTGCTATGCTGTTTTAGTTAAGGTCTCTTTATTATTTGAGGTGCTTGTCATCTTATGGTTGATACTTCGTGTCTTATTGTTTGTGCTTTAATTAAAAAAAATTGTTTTCTTTTCTTTTTTTCAGACATGGTACCTCTGTGTATTCCTGGCTGTCCTAGAACTCACTCTGTAATCTAGGCTGGTCTGTCTCTTCCTCTCAAGTACTGGGATTAAAGATATGTGCCACCTCCTGTGGCTAATTAAAATTTTAGTGACAGTTTCTTTAAAAAAAAAAAAAGCCTGGGAATGGTTTGGGTTAGTGGGGTCAGAAGATACAATGATTCTACAGACAGTGCATGTGGAGATGATACATTTGCTTCAGCCTGGTCAATCTGACAAGTTCACTCCTCAGACTGACATAAGAAGAAGCCACTAGGCTGGAATCCTAGCATTAATGATATAAGGGCCCCCAAGTCACTGTTCTAGGATAGCCTGGGAAACATGACATGACTCTGTCTCTTTCTACAATAAAATGATTTGCTTGAATCCAGTTCTGTGGCAAAGCACTCGTATAGCGTGAACCGGGACCTGGGTCAACCACAAGGATCTAACAATAAAGGGACCCTATCATTCTTGCTCATTGAGGTTTGCCTCAAAGTATAGACTGGACTACATGGAATCCTTCTGAATCTTCCTATAAGAAACAAATTTAAGGTTCTTGCCAACCAGACTGACACTATGCAATTTGAAAAGCAAGTGTTTGAAAGGCAACATGCTGAGCACTAAGATCACATCAGATTGGCTGACATACAATTCTAGGATCATAGGTTGATCTAGGATCCAGGAGGAACAGGGTCCAACCTGATCTACACAGCCAGCTATGAGATATACAGTGAGACCCTGTCTCAACAAGAACGGAGCTGCTAGAAAGATACCCACCCCCCACAGTACCCATCTCCAAACATATACCCAGTGCACTGTACTCCAAAGTGTCTGACATAACTAGGCTCCCCAAACCAGGTTGTAAATCTTTGAAAATTAAAACTAATGACCTTGTTTCACATATTTTCCTCTGTCTTAGTCAGGCAAGATCAATGTGTTTAAAGTAGAATATGGGTAGGTTAGACATATAACATTTCTGCTGTCCTTGACAATTCATTCAGATTTTTTGCCATAAGAAATAGAGCTCAGATTTTTTTCCCTTTATTCACCCTTTTAAAGGGATATGAATTCAGAGTAGCAAATGTAGAAACTGACTGGGACAATGGTGAATGTGAGTGAGTGTGAGAGGTTTCACATGTGCCAAGTGTAGCAGAGTTTGTCTTTGAGATCACCAAATAGTAATGGTAATGAATAGACCCAAGTCTCCATCAAGGCCAGAGGACAGATGCTTACTGTGATTGGGAGATACAATCATAAGAAAGATTCTGGAAATATATTTTCTCCTAAATGCTTCCCCAGGATTATCACCCTGAACACACTTCTGAGTGAGTCTCCATGTCCCACCCACACCCCTGAAGCTGGCAGTGCAAAGTGTGATGGAGAATAAGAGCTTGGCCATCTCTACTGTGCAGGACCTGCCTTTGGCAATATTTCCCCAATTCTTCAAAGATGATTAAGGTCCTAGTGGCAGACTGGCTGTACCTTTACCTTCCTGTTGGGTTGCTAATTAAAATCCCCAACATGGAGAGCTACCATGCTATACTGGATAGAATAGACTCTTGCATGCAATGTTGGTTTTGCTGCAAGTAAGCAATAATCATATAATGCCTAGTGGCATTCACTGGGGTAAATGAAAAAACATGTGGACTTAGGGAGTTTGGACTCAAAGATGGTTCAGAAGCTGAGTGGTATGTTGGAGTACTGCAGGCACCTTAATTTCATTAGTGTCTTTGTAGCAAATATCAATTAAATATGCGATACCTCTTGGAGTAGATGTAACCAAAGGAGAACGGCTCTGTCCTTGTGTCTCTACCAGGTAACAGAAATAGGAGCTGAAAGACTAGAGCATCCGAGTGCAGGGACACCGGAAAGGCCTTCAGATGCATATCAGGCAAAGAGCTTATGCTTGGCAAGCTTGAGGTTCCTTATTGGAGACCCAGTATTGAAAACCACAAACATGAAGACAGTCATGAGTATGGAAAAGCAACATCAGAAATGTAGGAAAAAATTGTTAGGTCTCAACATAACTTCTAACACTTCTTATTTATTGACAGAGGACGGAAGTTTTGAGTGGCTGATTTGGGGGATGTACACCATGATGTCTGTCTGTGTTGTGTGGACTGTAAGAGAAAGTGGAGACTGCTCAGCAGAAACTTTTCCTGAGAAGCAAATAGTGAAGGGACTTTATAGATACATGCTAAGGAGGTATTTGAAGGCTGTCACTGAACTTCAGCTACTCCAGGACAAATACCAACCACAGTTATAGCAGTGGGCAGAAAAGAGAAGGGATTCCCTGAAGCTGTACTGTGTAAAGCTCACTATTGGGCCATTATAATTCTAATGGATCAGGGAGATCTTAAAATTTTTACTGCCAGAGTTCATCAAGGAATTGGAAGTGAAAACAGTGTGTGATCTCTCCACACTGTCAAGCAGGATGAGTAATCTTCACAAAATCATACTGCCTGATGTCTTCAAAAGCAGAACTATCACGGGTAGGTAGAGGATGTGTGTCACTACTGTTCTTCAAACTCAACTGTCCCTAGCATTTCACCATGCCTGGCATTTCCTCGGTGGCCACATGATTTCAGTTGCTTAGGTAATAAAAGATGGAGAGAAGTTTCTGCTACCAGAGCAAACTTTCTTTTATATATATATATATATAAAAGAGTAGTGGGCACCAGGTATCTGCAGATCTCTGTGCATTTCAGATAAATATGTAAGGAAGATCTTATTCCATGTTAACTGATTCTAAGGCCAGCATGATCACTCACAAAGCTGAGCAATGAAGTGTGGTAGATTATATGCACAGAGCTGCAATGATAGAAGGCTAGCATTGTGGGTTTTATCTGGGTGAGGGTTGGACTCTGTTGTCATCAATAGCATCCAGTATGATCTAGTTTGGAGGAACAAGAAAAAGAGGGCTCTGCATAGAGAGGACTCAGACCTGCACAGTTTCCCACAAGAGCCCTGTGGTGTTTAGATCTAGAATACAATCCAGTTTGTCCCTAACTCCCAGTGTTAGGCTGCATTGAGATCAGGAAAACTCTAAGTGGACAGGGATTGGAAAAATTGAGGATAGAAGTTGGAACCAGGTGTGAGTAGGGAACAAGTGCAGACATTGAGACAGAGTCAATGATTCTTCAGGAGGCAGCAGGCTATGGACATGTAGGTCCTATCAGTCTCCTGCTTGTGGGCCCTTTAGTCTAACAGTCTCCATAGCAACTCTTTGTAATATGAGGATTCTGGCCTATCTGGCCTGTGGTCCAGACCTACAGACTTACAATCCCACAGAAACACATAGATGCTTATAGTAATTTTATGCCGATTGACCTAGGGCCCAGGCATATAACTTTCTAACTCTTAATTCTTAAGTTAACCCATGATTTTTATCTTGTTTAGACATGTAGCATAGTACCTTTGCTCAAAGCAGCATCTTGGTCTCATTTCCTCTGGGTTTGCTGGCATCTCTCCTGTAATCTCTGCAGTGTCTCTCTGGCATCTCTGCTCTGCTCTTCCTGTTCCCAGAGTTTTCTTATTCTGGTAGCCCTGCCTACACTTTCTGTCTACCTTTGGCCAATCAGCATTTTTATTAAACCAGGAGGTGGGAAAATTATTTGCGATGTAACAGAACATAGTGGCTGTTACAGTGAGGTTTCTTGGTCTCCGGGGGCTAGAGGTACTGACCCACAGACCTGCAGCCCTAGACCCCTTTGTAGTAAGAGGTTTCTGTCCCGGTCTTTCAGGCCTAACCTCAAGGTTTTGACCCGCAGACCCACAGACCCGCATAGACACACAGATGCTTACAATAGGTTTAGGCTGATTGACCTAACGCCCAGCCATATAACTTGCTAATTCTTTACCATTAAACTAACCCATAACTCTTAACCTGTTCAGCCATGGGGCTCGGTACCATTTCTCAGAGCAACATAGTTGTCCTCTGCATCTTCCAGCTTCTCTCTGGCATTCTGCTCTGTTCTTCCTGGTCCTAGAATTTTCCTAGTCTGGTAGCCCCGCCCATACTTCCTGTCTGCCTCTGACCAATCGGTGCTTTTTATTAAACCAGTGGGTGGGACAATTATTTACAATGGAACACCATAATCTTCCATACCCCTTAGCCACCTGCCACTGCTCAGGCCCCCAGAAATGATTTAGACACTTATATTAAGTTTATGCTGTTTGGTCTATGGCTTAGGCACATTGTTAGCTTGCTCTTATATCTTAAATCAACTCATTTTTATTAATCTGTCTGCCACGTGGCCCATGGCTCACCTGTGTTCTTTATATGCTTTTTCTTGGGCGTCTGGCTTGGTCTGTTTGACTCTGCCCTGCTTTTTTTAATTTATGCTCTGATTTCTCCTCTTACTTTTTCTATGGTGCTTGTCATGGGCCAAAACAGTTCCTTTATTTAAAGATTGATATTTACAGCATACAGAAAGACATTCCCACATCACCTCCCCTTTCTGTCTAATCAAAAAGGAAGGTTTTAATTTTAACAAAGCAAATTTACATATAACAAAAGAGCCATCAAGCAAGAATTAGTTATAATATCTAGTCTATTTGTATTTAGTAAAATTAAAGAAAATATTCTATCATCTACCTTATCTTTATGAATATAAAGTTTTATACCTAATATATCTTTTAAATGACTAAGAAAAACTATACCTATAATTATCTAATCTTTAACTATATAAAAGACTACAGAAGGATATATTTACCTAAGTAAACCAGAAGTGCAAGCAACTTCTAAAATCTAGAAATGACAGAGATGACACCTATCTGCCTGGACAGTCACCCAAAGTTCCTTTATAAAGTTGGGGCATCCATCTTCAGCCTACAGGCACAGAGTCTGTTTTCATTTCAGTGAAGCAGGAAATCTGCTCTGCCTATTCATCAGTCACTTCTCCTCGAGTCCTAAAGAATATCTGACAGTTTTATCTGCAAAGCAGGAATCTGAATGACCATCGGCTTGTTCTGCCAAAGTTTAGAGGTCACCTTCTTATGGAACCTGCATGTCCAGTTTTAGCAGAATATTGTTAATCAGTCAATATAAGAACAGGTTTATGTCTAGTGGCTAACTGATGCCACAAAGAAATTTATCTCTATATGGAGTTTCTTCGATGCCCATTTTTCTCTTGAAGTAAATTGGTGCTGCCAGGAGCAGATCTGTTTCACTATTCAGAAAAGTCTAAGTTCTTAAAACATTTTAAATGCCATATTTTGTATTTTAAGATTATCTACTTAGTTGAAATATATCTTTATATACCTAAAAATCTAAATAACATGTATTTTTTTAATTATGTTGTAATTTTAAATCAGTTACATAAACATCGTATCTTAAACAAGAGTAGAAAAATACATACAGCATAGGAGAATTGACCTTAAATTTGTATCAATAAACTAAACACTACAACTCTGAGTCTCTGCTTGTCACTGAAGAATAGAATGAGCTGTCCCACTATGAAGGTGACACCCTAAGTTGAGAGTAAACTGTTTTGAGTAAGAAGACTCCAAAGGGATGTACTGTGTGCTCACTGCCATCCCATGGTCATAGTGGCTATGTGGTTCCATCTACCTTTAGGACAAACCCACCACTGTGTTTCAAAGTAAATTTTGATTCTCCTTAAGTACCTGAAGACCTCCTTGGAGTCCCTGTCCATCTTTCTCTGTGAGATCTCACAGTATGACTTGGATTCTTTTGCTCAGTGAAGTTACTGTCAGCTTCTACATCTGTATTGGAGAGGTGTCAATTTAAGTGATAGGAATTTCATGGATTTCAAATTTTTCTTACTGAGTGTTGCAGACACTCCACAGATCTGGAAATTAGAAGATTGTAAGATGGAAGACTCTGGCCTCAGGGTCAATGTTTCTGGCTCATTTGCATTAATTTCTTAGACAATGACTTCTCCACTAATGTCCTGAAAGTCTTTCTTCACCACATTGCCAACCTGAATCAGCTGACCAATGAGCTGCGCCCTGCTTCTAAAGAGGTCTGTAATCACTTTGGTTATATCAACATAAATGTGTCTTCCCAATGTTGTACTGAACAAAAGAACACACTCGTAATTCTAAGGGACCCCACGTCAGTCTGATTTGGCAGTATTGCCTGTTATTGCATGTGGTGAGCATGATTTTTATGAACTGGAGACCACACTTTGTGATTTCCAGGCATAAATGTCAGGTTAGTACTTCTAGGTATTAAGAAATAAATGCATAGAAAGTGGTCTCTGATCAAGAGGTTTTAGATCATATGGTTTTAAACATTGTGTGACAGAAACAAAATTGTGTGTCGTAAGGACAGAACATGAGGCTGACATTGGTGCACACATGGAGACAATGAAATTGTCTTGTAGAGTCAGAAAGACATTTCTATATTTTCAATGCAGCTCCTGTCTGGACTGACACTTGGGGTCTTTCTCTTACATACAAAGTAATAGTTAAGTCCCTAGAACCAATGTGGAGTGCTTCTCGGTCGATACTCTGATTCTCAAGGTCATAGTCAGAAAAGTTTTTTGACTGTCCAGAGAAATTGGAAGGTTCTGTGTAACTTAAACTGTCCTTGGTTAATGCCTCTTAAAGATTAATGGGGCCACTGAGCGATACTACCCAGCTGGTAGGTCACCTGACTGGGACACTATACTTGAGGGCTCTAAACTGCTGCTTTTAACCTGCACATAAAGACCTCCAGGAGATGGACAAGGGTATCTGTCATTTCCTAAAAGATTTTCAGTTCTTATGGTGCTCATAATAAATATTTAGTGGTGAACTCTGTCTTTATTTTCTTATTGAGTCTCTGTACCTTTCCAATCTGTTTCTCTGTTTGCATAGTCAGGTTGCAATACAGGATTTGGGGACACGCCTTTTGTTATTTCTTCAATTTGAGATGTGTATAAATATGATTGTTCAATGGGTAAAGGGAACCTGGGGCAACCCTAACAATCTGAATTTGATTGAGAGCATTGATATAATGAAGAGGGCTGTGTTGTATGAGCTTTCCGGCCTAGCCTCAAGGTCTGGACCAGCACACCCGCAGACCCACAGTCCCACAGAGACACACAGATGCTTATATTAATTGTACGCTGATTGACCTGGGGCCCAGGCATATAACTTGCTAGCTCTTGATCTTAATCTAACCCATGACTCTTATCCTGTTCAGTCATTTGGCTCGATACCTTTTCTCAGAGCAGCATAGTTGTCCTCTGTTTCTTCTGGCTTCTCTGTGGCATTTCTGCTCTCTTCTTCCTGATCCCAGAGGTTTTTTAGTCTGGTAGTCCCGCCCACACTTCCTGTCTGCCTTTGGCCAATCAGTGCTTCTTATTAAACTCATAGACGGCACAATTATTTACAATGTAACTATATAATTCCACTACAGGGCTGACTACCAACATTTATATCTGGCCTCCACAAAATGGTGATGACAAGAATACTGTGTCATGTACAGGCGCATACAAACTAAACATATTTCAATGATTTCACAATTAAATACTGATTTGAATGAATATGCTTCCATTAAAAATAACTATTAAGCCTGCATGACAAATATGTGATGTGGGAATGTCTTTCTGTATGCTGTGAGTATCAATCTTTAAATAACAGACTGTTTTGGCCCATGACAGGCACCATAGAAAAAGTAGGTGGGAGATCAGAATAGGTAGTAGGAGGGCAGAGACACAGACACATTGAGCCAGATGCCCAAAGAAGAAACATGTAAGGAACACAGGTAAGCCACAGGCCATGTGGCAGATAGATTAATGAAAATGAGTTAAGATGAAAGAGTTAGCTAGCAGTGTGCATGAAATTAATATAAGCATCTGTGTGATTTATTTGGACTTTGAAATTGCTGGTCCTGATAAGCGGTGGAGGGTCTGAACCATGGTGCTAGCAGGGCCAGAAACCCACTGCAACAGATGGTGCCCAATGTGGAGTAAATACCCACATAAAGCCTATGAAAGGTTAAAAAAGGTTCTAGAGCACAGAAATAGAGCCAAAATCAGCTTTCAAATTGTGTATCTGAAGTGGGTCATTGAACAGGTAGCATGAGATCTGGGCCACAGACAAAATGGTGGCAAACTGGTGGCAGGGAGCGTTCGCTGCAACCAGGCCAGTTCCCAAAGCCTCACAGAAGACTCGGTAGCATGTGATTGACTTAAGGTTTCTATTTATTTTGAACAAAAAGGAAACAGGGTCAAAGATGTTTTCTTAGTAGCAGCATTTCTTAGGTCTGCTGTTCGCTGTTGGTAAATGCTGCCCCTTTAAGAGAAACTTCCTGACTCAGCTTTATCTGCAAAAAAAAAAAAAAAAAAATGTGTGGCTCTTGAAGAGAGTGCTAGTATTTTAAAAGCTCTTCTGGTTAGAAAATGATTAAAGTTTCACAATAAAACAGATTCCAATAGGGAGAAAAAAACATATAAATGGGTTATATACAATGTGTGTAAAATGTACATAGGCTTCAGAATGAAAAGAAAGAAGATAAAGTATTTTAAAAAGAGAAATAGAGTAATAAAAATATGATAAGTCACATAAAGATGAAAAATAGTCTGGATTGTGACTATTATTGTGTTTTATTTAATTTTTTAACTGTTAATGAGTTAACTGCTGTAGAGAGATTATGTTGTTCCATTATAAATAATTGTCCCCACCTATGAGTTTAATAAAAAGCGCTGATTGGCCAAAAGGCAGACAGGAAGTATGGGCAGGGCTACCAGACTAAGAAGACTCTAGGAACAGGAAGAACAGAGCAGAATGCCAGAGAGAAGCCAGAAGAAACAGAGGACAACTATGCTGCTCTGAGAAAAGGTACCGAGCCACATGGCTAAACAGGATAAGAGTCATGGGTTAGATTAAGGGTAAAGAGTTAGCAAGTTATATGCCTGGGCCTTAGGCCAATCAGCCTTAAATTATAGTAAGTATCTGTGTGTCTCTGAGGGACTGCGGGTCTAAACATTGAGGGTAGGCCAGAAAGTCTGGGACAGAACCTGTAAGCATCTGTGTGTCTCTGCCGATCTGTGGGTCTCTTGGCCTAAACCTTGAAACTAGGCCCAAAAGTCCGGGACAAAAACCTCTTACTACAAACTGCAGAAAGACAATTATTGCTAAGGCTGCTAGGTTAAACAATATATATATATATAAGGTATCTTGAGTTTGAAATTTGTGTCTAAGGATATATTGCTTTGGAAGAGTTCCACTTTTGTTTCCACAGAAAATGAGAACCTTTAGATTGCTTCCAGGCTAATAGTTTCATCAACCAAGATCCCCTGAAAATTCTCTGATGGGAAGAGAAGGTCACGTCAGCTTCAGGGCTGCAGACTAAGATGATCCAGTCTCAAGAATCTGTAAGATTGCCAGCACCCCTTAATCAGCAGGAAATAGTAATAGAAAACGACACCAAATTCACAAAATATTGTTTTTATAAATGTTTGTTTTCACTGAGTTTCTGGTCCAGCTTATTTGGGTTTTTTTTCTGTAGTATTATCAATTGTTTGTGGTTTCAATGGTATATCTGGTTTCCTTAGGTTGGGGTTTTCCCTCTAGTGCTTTCTATAGGGCCAGATTTGTAGACAGATATTGTTTAAATCTGGTTTTGTCATGAAATATCCTGTTTACTCCACTTATGGTGATTGATAGTTTTCCTGGGTATAGTAATCAGGGTTGCCAGCCATGCTCTTTTAGCATCTGTATAGCAGCTGACCAGGACCTTCTTGCTTTCATTGTTTCCATTGAATAGTCAGAATATTCTTCTGGTTCTGCTTTTATAGGTAACTTGACCTCTTTCCTTTGCAGCTCTTAATATTTTTTCTTTCTTCTGTAGGTTTAGTGCCTTGATTATTAATCTGGCAAGCAGTATTTTTTGGGGGGAGTCTAGTCTATTTGGTATTCTGTAAACGTCTTGTATCTTTATAGGCATCTCCTTCTTTAGATTTGGAAAGTTTTCTTCTATGATTTTGTTAAATATATTTTCTGTGCCTTTGTTCTGGTATTCTCTTTCTTCGATTCCAATTAGTCTCAGATTTGTTCTTTCCATGATATCTCAGATTTCCTGGACATTTTGTGTTATGGCTTTTTTGGTTTTCGTGTTTTCTTTAACTGACGTATCTATTTCCACTATTGAATTCTCCTATCCAGAGATTCTCTCCCATCTCTTGCATTCTGTTGGTTATGTTTGCATCTGTGGTTCCAGTTCATTTTTTCAGGTTTTCTCTTTCCAGCTTTGCCTCGGTTTGTGCCTTCTTTATTGCTTCCATTTCCTTTTTTAATTGCTGGAATGTTTCTTTCACCTGCTTGTTTTTTCTTTTTCTTGGTTTTCTTTATTTTCTTACAGGGATTTGTTTATCTCTTCCAATTTTTTTGTTTACATTTTCTTCTATTTCTTTAAGGGAATTTTTTTATATCCTTTTTTAAAGCTTCAATTATCTTCATAAAGTTATTTTTAATGTTGCTTCCTTCTCTTTCCTCTTCATTGTTGTGCACGGATCTTGATGTTGTAGAGCCATCAGTTTCTTCTGGGGGTGACTTGTTTGCAATCTTGTTAAGTGTAATCTCACACTGGTGTCTGCCCATTACTTCCTTGGTTCACTTTCAGTCAGCTCTTAGTAAGTTGTGCCAGGGGGTTGTGTGTTTCTAGTAACTGCAGGGGCTGCTCTTTGGTAGGGTTGGCTACCAAAGTTGGTAGTTGGCTCTCAGTAAGGTCTTAGTCAGCTGTAGACCCAGAGGGAGGCCTCTGGGTATCCAATTGGCAGTGGATGATGATGAAAATCATGGTTTGGGCATGGTTTGGCCCATGGGATGTTCCTCCAGCTGTATTTTGCTGAGATTTGGTCTGGGGGTGGGGGCGAGGGCAGGCTCTGCTGGCTTTCTTTGGTTTAGGGCAGGGTTGGGTCTGGTTGGGGTGCCAGGGGCAGTATCCCTTGGCTGTGATTCGGAGACCATGGTCTCTGCTTGGTCTGAGGGTCAGGCTACCACTCACCTCTTAGTCAGCTGTGGACCTGAAGGAAAGTTTCTGTGTATCCCGTTGTTGACAGGTCTTCTCTTTTCTTTTTATCTTTTTTTCAAACAAGAATTCTGAATCTAATCTCCTTTGTTCAGCTTTTTTACCTGACCATTACCTATAACAAATTGTAAACAACCACAAGAAAATGGCAATTATTCATAATCCATTAAATAACCTGAACCCACCCACCCCATCATTTGGGAATTAAATGTGGTCATCAAGTTCTTAAATTTTCTTTCTGCTGTCTGGGACTAAAGTAATTTTTAGCAGAATTTTGAAAGGAAAATCAGTTTAATTGTTAAGTATTGGGATAGGTAGCTCTATCATTTGTGGTCCAGTCTCTGCATAACTGGAAAATGCATGGTTTGTCCCTATTCCTGGATAGAATAGTCTGTGAGGCTAGATCATCTCAGGTAGGCATCTCAAAATTTTTCTGAGTCATTTGTAGTCCAAATCCAACTAGTAGATGGTTTTTGTCAGGTAAAGTTGTTATATAGTTTTTTTTAATATTAGTTATAACCTGTCTTTGTGTTGTTGACAAATATGGGGAAATGTGGTGATATACTTTGTAGGCTCTAAAAAAAACTAAGTTTACCTGAACATCAGACTTCAGAATCAGTCACAGAGTCAGCCATAGAGATCAGGGGGTGGTGATACACACCTTCAATCCTAGTATTTAGGAGGCAGAGGCTGAGATCGCTCTGGATATCTGTAAGTTCTAGGTGAAACAATGCCAGGCAATGGTGGTACAGCTCTAACAAAAATTCCAGATGGCCTTACCTAGTACTCTTAGACTGATAATAGCTGTTTAGAGTCAGTCCTTTGGAACCTAACCACTGTCTTAGGTTCTGAAGGACCCCACAGAGATACTATTGTCCAGAAGTCAGCAGGAAGCAACTCTATGAAAACTACACCCTTCTCCCTATAAGCTTTTTCCTTTAAGGGTTATAGATGATTATCATTTTGCTATGGTGGTTATGTTATATTTGGCTGGAGAGTGAAACAAAAATATAGATTCAGGAATCTCTTAAAGAAGAGAAAAGGGGGTAGGTAGGACAGATACAGGTAGATTTATCTACCTGCAAACAATTATTAGCCAAATATGAGCTATAGACAATTTTCACTAGTATAGATTCTTATATATAGATGGATAGAAATGTCAAACTATTTTGTCTATATAAGATCATTTGTATATTGATACAAATTCAAATCTAAAATTATTTTATACATCTGTCTAAGGTAATTTGTATATTGATACAAAATTAAATCTGTACTTGTATATTATGCATGTAATTATAACTCTGATTAAAATATTTTGCACATTAAAGCATATTAAGTATGTTATCATTTCCACTGTGTAATTTCTACCTGTTTAATTATCCTTGTATATCCTTAAATTTCTGTTTAAGGTATTTTGTATACCCCATTTAGATATTTTTTATAATGATATATATTTAGAATATTCTTGTCATTTTGTACTATACATTTACCTTTGTTTAATGTTTGTATACTTGAAGTCATTACCTCAGAACTGGACACCCATTTAAGAATTATCTATTTTTATAATGTAAGCTTCAGTCTTTAGGGTGAAAAGAATTATAGATTACAGTTTCCTAGGTTTGCCATGTAATAGTTGTGTTGTTTAGGTTTCTCAAATATATAATAGAATATATCTGATGGACAGGACCTACAGAATATGGCATTTAATGTTTTGTTATTCAGAATTCATCTATGAAAGACAGAATTGTTCCTGGCAACACTGTTCATTTCCTGAGTTGGTGTTGTGATGTGGGAATGCCTTTCTGTATGCTATGAATATCAATCTTTAAATAAAGGAGCTGTTTTGGCCCTTGACAGGCACCATAGAAAAAGTAGGCAGAGAAATCAGAAGCAGGGCAGAGTCAAGAGACCAAGCCTGAAGCCCAAAGGAGCAACATGTAAGGAACACAGGTGAGCCACGGGCTACATGGCAGGCAGATTAATGGAAATGGGTTTAGTTAAGATGTAAGAGCTAGCTAGCAATGTGCCTGAGCCATAGGCCAAACAGCATGAAGTTAATATAAGCATTTGAGTCATTTCTAGGGGCCTGAGCAGCAGCGGCGGGTAGCTAAGGGGTCTGGTGTGGCAGGTCTATGGGTCTGGGCCTCTGGACACACAGGACCAAGAAACTCCACTACTACGGTATTGGATATCAAAGATACTCCACAGTGAGTTTGTGTTCCTTGGTGGATATGACCTCCTGGGCAAAGAACTACCATTGCCTCGACTGCTGAAGTAAGCATGCTGTCCAATCTGGACAAACAGAATGAAAGATAGAGACTGCTTAAACCTGCCAATACTGGATAACACAGTTTCTCAAGATACCCTTCTTCTGAAAAAAAAAAATCTGTCAGATATCCTAGGCCTGTAGCCAAAAAAGTGGACACTCTAACTTTTCAGAAAAGCTGTGGATGACTATCCAGGCAGCTGACTGGCTGTCATCTCCTATGAATTTTGGAAGTTACTCATTTGTGTTTCAGCTTATTCAGATCATATATTTCCCTTCTCAGGACTTGGATGAGGTTGGAGACTAGATATTTAAGTTGATGAACATCTCATGTCTTAGCTAAGACCACTTAGGTACTACATTCATATTATTCACAATAAACAGCTTTGAATTTATCTCTGCATATTGCAACTTACCAATATTTTAAACATCAAATATATACTTCATGTTTGTGGTTTGTTAGTTATAGTTTGGCCTTGTTTATATTATTTGCATTTTCCCTCTCTTGGGTATTATCTTATAATTGTTTCTATTGTGTATAGTTTTAATTTAACTTTCATAGTTAGACAAAAGGGGGAGACATAGTAGGAATCAGGTACTATTCACCTTGACCTAGAGATGTGGTCTCTACGTCTTGAAGATCAATGTATGGGGATGAGGTTAGGACAGTCACCTAGTGCATGCCATCTTTCCTTCCTGCTTGTTCCCTCATGCTTTTGGAGAGAGAATCTGACCCATTGCTGCTGTCACATGAAATGGTCCAACTTTCCAGGAGTTGTTCTAAGGTTCAGTCTTTTTATCACTGAGTGTTGCATATAAACCTCTTAATAAATATTAATTTGATATATTCAGTTGGTAGTGTTTAGTACCCACTATAGTGAATAATTTATTCAAAATCTTAGATGGTGATTAGAAATTAAATCATTCAAGAGAATTATTAGCTGAAACAGAAAAAAAATGGCTTTGATGGAAAAAAATTATGGGATGCACATATGGATCATGCGATTTAGCCCTTAATTACATTCTGGTTAGTTTATCCTTTAAGCATTCTCCTATAGGAATGTTAATGCAAAGGGAAAATATTATATTTGGATGAATATTTGTACCACATAGACCAAGTAAGGAATTGAAGATATATATAAGGAAAACTTTTTGATTTATTTTTTAAGGAAAATTTAAATCACAAATTTAGAAATATGGACCAAGCAGAAATTGTACTTCTAATGAAGAAAATGACAAGTTTTGAGTAGAAAGTGTACCTTGGTGAAGAGTTTGGAGTAATTTTTTGGGAGAGAGTAACAGTAGATATTCCTAAAGCAAAGGAATTCAATTTATAAAGGGAAATAACTGGATTCTTCTATATGTTGTATAGGGAGCACAAATTTCTGGAGCCCTCTATTTATACTGATGCAAACAAACCAAAAAATGCAGGTTACATATCAGAAAATATAAGTAAAATAGTCCAAAGACCTTATAATTATGTCCAAGAGACAGAATTATATCTGTCCAAAAGTCAGAATTATATGCCATTCTAATGGTATTAGTGGATTTTTACAGAACCTCTTAACGTAGTCACTGACTCTCAGCATGCACAAACACATACCAAGAAGTTATTTTATTCATTAAAATAGCTGACTTTATTTCTGACTGAGAACTAAATTTATTATTTATTCTGTTACAAGAAGTAATAGGGAATAAGAATCATTCCTTATATATAAAACACACATTGAATCCTGTATGGAGCTTTCAGGATATGTTGCACAAGGTAATGATAAAATTGACAAATGATTAATAAGAAATGTACTTGTAGACTCAGTTTTATGAAAAAAATTACATCAATGGCAAACAACAATCAGAGATCAGTTTTGGACTTCAAAGAGCTCAGGACAATTTTAAGGTGTCTTGCTGAGATGACCCAACCTCACAGACTACTCAACCAAGGATTTGAGACAATCTTTGACCTTTGCCCTTATTCAGAGACTGAACAACAAATGTTACAGCTACCTATCCCAGGACTGGACAATTAATAAAATTTTTCCTTTCAGGATCTCCTAAAGATACCATCACACCCAGAGAGCAGAAAGTAAATGTAAGAATATGACGCCTACATTCCCAAGAGGTGAAGTGTATTGTTTGCTCTTTCTGTGGAACAATAGTTAGGGTGATTAATTACAAATTGTTGTTTCTAATTGTTAATTAAAATTGCTAAAATTAGATTAGATTCAAGGTTCTCATTAAAAAATACATATATGATAGTAAAAAGGGTAGATTATTTAATCTACTTTGAGAAAAAGGGGAATATAGATATGATAGGATGTGAGGGTAAATTATTGAATCTACTTTAAAAAAGAAATTTTGGGGTTTAAATATTTTACGTTGGATTGAGTTTTTGTAAACTGTATACAAATTGTGAATGTTGATACAAAGTTCATATTAATTTTACTACTGTACATTTCTATTGTTGTTCAAGATATTGTACCTATACAGTTCATCTAAAAATGTAATACAAATTTCTAGTCCTTGAAAGTTATTATCAACTAATTAAGACATAAAAATGCAAGCTAGTAGTTATTTGAATCAGAATTATAGTCATATTAGATATGTTTTCAAGGTCAAACAGATATATATGTCATCTTTAAACACTTTAGAGATCTACAGAATATTTCATTGAGATATTTTAATAATATGGGTTTTTTTTTTATTTTTATGATGAGACATGCCTACTCCTGGAAGCAAGAATCTACTTCAGAGATGACTGGCATCAAAGAGACTTCATATAAAGTTGACTTTCTTTGTAGCAAAGTTAGCCAATGTGCAAGAAAGTGTTCTTGCTTTGGCTGCTGACAGTGGGATGTCCAACATGGATAAGCAGGACAGACAAAAAAGCACTGCTGAACCTTGCCAGGACAAGGTAGGAAGGTCTTTAAGAATATCCTGCTTCACAGATAAGTCTGTCAGAAATGCTAGGCCTGTAGGGTGAAAATGGATGCCCCAATGCTACAAAGGAATCTTGAACGACTGTCCAGGCAGCTAGCTGTTTCTGCCATTTTTTTTTTTTTAGAATTTGCTTACTTTTACTTTCTGTTTACTTAGTTATTATTATTTCTTCCTCAAGTCTCTGGAGAAGTTGAAGATGAAGAAGTTATATTTATAGTTTTCCTAGTTAGAGCGTCAAGGGAAAAAAAAACTCCCTAAGTGGTGTTAATTGTATAAGTTTGAAAACCTTTAAACAACTTTGGGAAGCATCGCCATCCCAGACCTTAAGCTCTATTATAGAGCTACAGTAGTAAAAACAGCTTGGTAGTGGCATAAAAACAGACTTGTTGATCAAGGGAATTGAACTGAAGCCCCTAACATTAATCCACACACCTATGAACACCTGATTTTTGACAAAGAGGCCGAAAGTGTACAATAGAAAAAGGTAACATTTTCAGAAAGTGGTTCTGGCATAACTGAATGTTGATATGTAGAAGAATGCAAATAGAACCATATCTATTTCCCTGCACAGAATTTAAGTCCAAGTGGATCAAAGACCTCAATATCAGCCCAATTACATTGAACCTGATAGAAAAGAGAGTGGAAAATAACCTTTAATGTATTGGCAGAGGAGACCATTTCCTAAATATAAAACCAGTAGCACAAACATTGGAAGAAACAATTAATAAATGGATCTTCTTTAGCTGAGGAGCTTCTTTAAGGCAAAGGACATGGCCTATATGACGAAACAGCAGTCTACAGAGCTGGAAAGGACCCTCACCAAACCTACATTTGACAGAACTGTTCCCTAAAATATATAAAGAATTCAAGAAACTAGAGTTCAAAAAAGCCATGTAACCCAATTAAAAAGGGGTACAGAGATAAACCAAGAATTCTCAACAGAAGAATTTCAAATGGCTGAAAGACACAAATCGTTTGACATCCTTAGGCATCAGAGAAATGCAAATAAAAATAACTCTGAGATACCAGCTTATACCTGTCATATTGGCTAAAATCAAAAACACTGATGACATCAGATGATTGAGGGGATGTGGACCAAGGGGAGCACTCCTCCATATCTGATAGGAAAGTAAACTTGTACAGCCACTTTGGAAATCAGTATGGTAGTTTCTCAGAAAATCGAGAATCAATCTAACCAATTATTCAACAATACCACTGCTGGGCATAGACCCAAAGGCTGTACATTCTTACCCCACAAGCATTAGTTCAACTAAGCTCATAATAGCCAAAACCTGGAAACAACCTATATGGCCCTCAACTGATGAATGGATTTTAAATAGTTTGGTACATTTACACAGTGGAGTACTACTCAGCAGTGAAAAAAATGACATTCTGAAATTTGGGACTAGTAATTGAATGTGTCTAGAAAATATCTGTGGTGGGATTCAGGTGTCAGCTGATAAGGTCGGAAGATGCCTATCCAGGATCCCAGGCTCCAGAAGGGGGAGTGGCCAACCCTATTCAAAAAAGGCTGCTGGAATCTTGGGGCCCATTCTCTCTCTCTCTCTCTCTCTCTCTCTCTCTCTCTCTCTCTCTCTCTCTCTCTCTCTCTCTCTCTCTCTCTCTCTCTCTCCCAATTTAATTTTTTTGTTCCCTGACCGGGAATCAAACCAGGCCATGATGGTGAGAGCACAGAATCTTAACCACTAGACCAAGCCAGCTGCCCCCAAAGAAACCTTACTGTTACAGATGGCACCCAACATGCCACAGGCCACATGGAAGACAGATTACTGAGAATGGGTTGAGTTAGGATGTAAGAGCTAGTTAGCAATGTGCTTCAGCCATAGGCCAAACAGTATAAACTTAATGTAAGTGTCTGAATCATTTCTGGGGGCCTGAGCGTCTGGGGCGGCAGGTCTGTGGGTCTGGACCTCTGGCCGCCTGGGACCAAAAACCTCACTGTTACAAATATCCTTCTGAGTGAGGTAAGACAGACCCAGAATGATAAACATGGTATGTACTCACTCATAAGTAGATTTAAGCCATAAAGCAAAAGATAACCAGGCTGCAATTCACAACCCCTGAGTAGCTAGGTAACAAGGAGGAACTTAAGAGAGACATCCATGGATCCCCTGGGAAGGAATGATAGAGATGATCTCCTGAGTAAATTGGGATCATACAAGGAAAAGGAACAAGGGAAACAGGGAAGGAATCATGAGAGAATGGTGTGGTTGGGTGTGGGGAGCAACTGGGAAGTGGAACAAAGAAATAGATATCTTGATATGGGAAGCCATTGTGGGGTTAGGGAGAAACCTGGTGGTAGGGAAACACTCAAGAACTCACAAAATGACTCCACCAAAGGCTCCAAGAAATAATGGAGAGGGCACCTAGGCAGGACCTCCCCTATTATCAAATGAACGACCATCCTAAGTGCCTTTACAGAACCTTCATCCAACAACTGATAAAGCAGTTGTAGAGCTAAGCATGGGCCATGCTCCCAGTCCAGCTGAAGAGAAGAAGGAGAGAGTATATGAGCACAAAGGGATCAAGATTATGATGAGGAAACCCATATAGACAGCTGCCCCAGCTATTGGGAACTCACTAACTCTGAAATGACAGTGGAAGGGCCTTCATGGAACTGATCTAAGCCCTCCAAATGAAGATGACAGTCCAAAGGCATGAGCAGTGTGTGGAACCTCTTCCAGTTGGAGCAGAGTTTATTCCTGGTGCAGGGACTGACTTCTGGTAGACCACTCCCTACATGAGAACACTTTGGTCATCATTGATACTGAGGGAAGGGGCTTGGTCCTACCTCAGCTGGATATGCCAGACCTAAATGACACACCTTGGAATCCTTACACTCTGAGAAATGGATGAGGGGTTAGGTTAGGGTAGGGTAAAGCTGGGAGAGGAATGGGAAAGGGAGAGGGAGGGGGAGCAGTAGTCATTTTGATAAAAAATTTAATAAAAATATATAAGGAATAAAAGTCAAAAGATAGGTTTCAGTTGGTAATACAAGTTAGAGAGGAATTAGGTAAAATATTTTTGAACTCACTCACATAAGATAAATAACAGAAGATTTCCTTTGAATTTGTCAATTGTTAATAAACTGGGGATTGTGATTATTAATTGTATATATTATACATATTTATTGTACCCCTTGTATGTAGTCTTTCTTATATTAGTTATAACTTTCTCTTTTATTTTTGACACGAAAGGAATACATAGTGGTATATTGTATATTTAATTAAAAATATCCTGAAATATCAGAGAGCAGAGCCATCCCACAGGGCCAGGTCTAGAAGGATTAGGGTGTGGGCCTTTAATTCCATCACTCTGGATCTCTGTGACTTCAAAGCCTATCAGAGCCAGGAAGTGGTGGCACATACTTTTTCATAGTTCCATAAAAGTTGAACCATCAAAAGAGTTAGCAGGGATGAGGAAGAGAGAGAGAGAGGGAGAGGGAGAGGGAGAGGGAGAGGGAGAGGGAGAGGGAGAGGGAGAGGGAGAGGGAGAGGGAGAGGGAGAGGGAGAGGGAGAGGGAGAGGGAGAGGGAGAGGGAGAGGGAGAGGGAGAGGGAGAGAGAGAGAGAGAGAGAGAGAGAGAGAGAGAAGGGAGGTGTTCAGCTTCCTCTGTCACTTCCTATATCTGCTGAGGATGGAGAAGTTGGGAGTCAGAAGATTAGGGAAGAAGGTCTAAAGACTTGGTTGGGTGATTGGCTGGTTTGTCCCACGTCTCTCTGATATTTCAGATTTTTCCCATATCTGGCTCCAGGTTTTGATTATAATACCAAATAGAATCTGTGCAATAGTGTAGCCATAGCTGACCTGAGACTCTCTATGTAGAACAGGCTGCCTCTAACTCATTAAAATCTGCCTGCTACTTACTCTTCAGTGGTATAATTAAAGTTGTGTGCTACCACAGCACTGTAAAGAAAGTTTTGAACCCATCTCACATGATCTTGTTTATTTTTATATGTCTGTTTTCATTTGTTGTTCAAAGTCTTATGTGTGTTATTTTACCTAAGACATATTTTGTAGTAATAACTAGATTAGTAATAATTTGTCAGACACAAAAGAAGTCTGTTAGCTTCAGAAAGAGACCAAAGTGATAGTTCTTCCTTGTATAGCTAGATGAATCGCTGTGTTTATTGGTCTTCTTTATAAACTATTAAAAGTCTCACAGAAGCATGGAGAATTCCCTACTGTGACAAAGATGGTGTCCCCCATGAGCCACCCTTCCACCAGGCACATTCTCTAGCACAATTACACATAGCAGGAAGGAGTTAAAGAGGGGCTCAGGTGAGTGTCTAATGATGCTCCCTCAGTTTTGGAAGAAAATCACATGGTAAATTCCCCAGCTAAGGCCCAGCCACGCAGTGAGACACAGTTTCAACATAGACAAACCAGTAGAATGGGATCCCAAGCTGTGTAACCATCTGGACAACCTTGCTTCTTAAGGTCCAGCCAACCATAGGATGCTCTGTTCCCAGGTGAATCTCTAGGTTTGGAGATAAATACATGAAGGACAATTTAAAAGGGTATAGGCCTTTATTTGAATATAAATAGATAAACAGCTTTAAGAATGTCCCTTAAGAAACTGATTTAAAATTAGAAGCACACTAAAGGCATCTGTCCTCTGTGATGGAATGAAAGATCGCCTGAAGCTAATTTGAAAATCTTCCCTCATATCCCCTCCTTCCTCTCAGCAGGATCTCACTGTGTACTCAGAGATCTGCTTGGCTGTGATTTGCAAGTGCTGAGCTTGCAGGAAAGACCATCAACACCATGTAAAAATGATTTCTTATCTGACAAAGTTTTCCATCATAAAACTTACCACATTTCTTATATGTATTTTAAGATGTACACAGTGTACATACACTAGGCTTCCCTTTCAGTACCAGAAGCAACCTTATCCTACTTACTCACACAAAGGCAAAGTCTGGCCTCCAAATCATAGAAACAGGATTCAAAACAGTTCAAACAGATTCTTGTAACAAAGGAGACTTCCTTGGGCTGTCTTTGGGCCCTGAGTATATCCAGCAGCTGTGGACACAGTTCCTGAAATTTGTCTCTACGCATTCTTGATCCCTCATAGCACTCCAGAGGGGCAGGGTACAGCTCCTGGGTCAGCTTGCTGAGCCTGGCTGTGTGATGTAGAAGATTCTTCAGGGTCAAGAGAGAGATATCATTATGATAGAAATTGATCTTGGTAAGCTGGGAGCATTGGCTCAGGGCAGGCAAGATGGCTTTGAAATGAGAGTCGTTCATCACACAGTTCACCAGTTCCAGGGTTTGCAGGGTAGTTGTGATTTTCTCAAGGAAGCCCTCAAGAAGCTTGGGGCATAAATCAGATATATCTATACTACCCAGTTTCAGATGTCTAAGCTCACAGATGTTCAGGCGCCGCATCAGGTAATCCAAGTCTGACTGTGAAAGCCGGGAGTCAATGACTGACAGGGCCTCCAAGGGCATCGTCACGCACCTAGAGAGAGACCCAGAGATCAGTTATTCCTGTGGTATTGAAGGATTGGAGGGAATGAAAGGAGAATGAAGCTTGTCCCAAATTTAGTTTGTGCTTAGTGTGGATTCAGCTTCATCCTAGCAAGTCCCTAAATGTCTCCTGTGATGTGTGACAACAGCCCTGTCCCCTTCTCCCAATTCCAAACCCAGTATCATATATTGCATGTTAATTAAACCCCTTTTTGGACCCGAAAGAACCTTTTACACCTGAGCAATTAGGAATGTTGGTGCTTATTCACATGTGTCTGAGCACAGAGCTCATCTGCTATGTCTCTGCCGCTGCTAGGTTCACAGTGGTCAGACCATCAAGGACCCAAACTTGTAAAGAGAGGGATCTGTCTTCTATGTTCTGGAGGATCCTCTCCATCCTTCCTTACCTGAGCCACTCTTCAAGGCAGCCTGTTAAAAAGTTTACACGCTTTACATGCAGATTCTTGAGACAGGGGAGTGTGGAAAGCTGAGAAAGCAACATGTGTATCCATCTCTGCTCTGAAGAAGCATCATATCTGAAGAGCTTCTCAATTCTCTCTAGCACAAGGGTGTGAAGATTTCTCATCTGACCCAAGTAAGGAAAAAGGTTTGCCATGAATTCAAGCCACCAGTGACTTAGCTAAAGCTGCAGGATACAGTATAGATGTATTATTTTGAAGATGTCTATGGCAGTGAAGATGGGTGAATCACAAATGTGCAGCTTTTGACAACATAGATGAACAGAAATTTTTTGTTGTTTGGCCCAATGCAACAAGTATGTGTCATATTCATTGAACCTGGCCTTCATAAGTTCCAGATCAGTTACTACCATAAAAGGCTTCTGCACCCCAGATTTAGGGCAGATCTCCACGGGCTGCTTCTGCCTCATGGCTTGTGAGAGGTCACCTTCATGAGTTCTTGTTCTAATGCTCCGGAAATCATGGTGCACCTGGGTCAAATCAAGCACTCTGAGTTTCGACCTCCTGTTGATAAAACACATAGAATTTCCAGAAGACAAGATACCTCTTACAGTTCACTTCTTCCCATCTCCTATCAGCTTTCCCTTCCAAATCTTTGCTTTTTTCTTTGCCTAGGATCAAGCCCAGGACCTGATACTCAGTAAAAATGAGTCTTTCCCACTGATCCATCTAGCTCAGTCTCACCTCCCTCCATTCCAAGCCCATCATCCCCAGCCTCATACCACTTGTGACTGTGGGCCAGAAAGGGACGGGCCTATTCCCCCATGGCTATGTCTAATCTTGTGTCCTCCACATTTGCTAGTTTGCCCAGGTGGCTGAAACCAGGCCCAAACCTTTACAGTCACCTATGTTGATGCTATAAAAATGCTCTGATTTTCCTTTGGACAAATACTCCCTGTTGCCAGTTATTTCTTCTCTGTGTCAACATATCCTTCCTCCACCCTAGCTGTGTCCTGGTTATCTTGGATGAAGCTTCTCAGTAATCAGCACATCTAGTCCATCAAGCAGAGCTTTCAAAGTCTCCAGGCAGGGGATATTTATCAGGGATCCTGCAGGAAGGCATGGGAATGGCCAGGCAGGCACCATGGCCCTCAAGATGTTTGTACGTCTCTCAGTTAAGGCCTCCTCAAATATTTCTGGAAACAGTCCCACAGGCAGGTCCTCCAGAATCGAAATGATGAAGGCCTCCTGCCTCAGCAACATCTGTCTTGCCAACTGCATGAGTGTGAGTGGGGCTTGGTCTCCCATTCTGACAGGGTAATGATCCCGAGGAAGCATGGAAGCAAAGACATCATCTAGAAAACATAGGAAGCCTTTCTTCTTTCTACACAATAATCTCTCTAGGAAAGATTATTTCTGTGGTGATGGTTGACATCTCATTTTTAAATGTCTTGATCACAATTTGATAGTTTTAGAGCCATACTTCCCCTTTCCATGGTGTGAGGCCTCTCAATGCTTGCTCTTTAGCTAATACCCCATCATATTCCAACAGTTTAAGTCAATCCTTTTCCAGAAGAGTCACCAGAAGCCTGAAGGCCTAGCCCACATGGTCCCTTCCCCAGGTCCTCAAACACAGCAAAGGAAACAACCAGTTTCTAATCTTCCCAGTCTCCATTGACCTAACTGACCCTGCCTGGAATAATTGAGAGAATCTTAGAGATACTGGTTATCACCTGTACTGATGTTTTGCAGAAGGAAGAAGAAGGGATTTCAGCAATTACTCTATGCTATGGAGCATGAGAATAAATTAGAGCCAGTAAAGCTTCAGTGGCCACTGACATTGTCCTTAACTGTTTGTAAAACATCCGGAAAGACAGGTCTCTTAGATGGAGACAATAATTTACATGTTTTAGTCAGGAAACTCACTAGTCCAATGTCATGGTTGGTCACTTCTAGTGTTCTAGGATATCCTACCTGTGGTCTTTAAAGACTAATGGAAGACCAAAAATGCATGAAAATTCAAATTGCATGTAAAATGATGGTTTACACTTTAAAATTGAACACTGAGGCAAGGGAAGCAGGCTGTTTCCTTCAAGATTCAGAGCAACCTATTGTTCATGATTAGGCCAATTTCTATCAACACAGAAAAAGAACTTCTTGGTATTCTGGTTGTTGTTACAGGTTTTCAGCACTAGCTGTTCTGGAACCCACTCTGTAGACCAGACTGGCTTTGAACTCAGAGATCAGAGCCTGCCTCTGCCTCCCAAGTCCTAGGACTAAAGTTGTATACAACCAAGTCTGGTTTAAATTGTCTTAAAGATCAGTGCAATTTGAGCTTTGGTGGTCCACACCTTTAACATAAGGACTGGGAGAGAATCTCTATGATTTCAGGACAGCCTGATCTACAGAGAAACCCTGTCTCATGTCAAAAAAAAAATTTTTAAAAGAAAGAAAAAACTCATTACAGGCCATCCATTTGAATGAATCATAGGTAACTACCTCCCATAAGTTCCTGGAGTTAAACATCTCCCTGCTATTCAGAGTGGGACTGTCTCTAAACACAGAAACCAAAAATTCAAAAAATCACCTTGATATAAACAAAAGTTGCGCTCTCTGATTGTTATCCTGTAGAATCCCTGTGAATTCCAGGCTAGGAAGTGTTATGTACAAAGTTCTTATTTTCAAAAATTAACGAAAGAAAGAATCCACCCTGTAAACCCAAGGCTAAACTCTGCTGGATGAGATGGGGTGTCATGATAGAGTTAAGATACTTACCTGATCTGAACTTTTGGTAATTGTTCTCCAGATTCCAGCAGGTGTAGGCTGTGATTCCAAGGGGCTCTGTGCTACAAGACTCTTGAGGGGTTTTCTGATAGCTCTGACCCTCCTTTTCATAAACCTCCTAGCCAAAATGTGCGGTCTGACAGAATAACTCAGGCTCCCCCTGATATGTTTTTAAACACCTGGTTGCTGGATTCCTGCAGCCGTGGATGCAATGAGGCAATCAAGCTGATATAATAAACCCACGTTAAATACACAGAACAAAACAATCCTGGATGACCCTTAAAAAGGCTGGGAAAGAGTCACATGACAACTTGGACTACTGGGCCTGAAGTAACCTGTAGGTGTGGTCTTAAACATCCTTAGAGAGACAGATGCTGGCTATCTCCAGGGCTGGTCTTGACAGTGGGAGCAGCTCTAGTGGAGGGGCTGCTGTTTGCTGGGCTCAGTGGGGGTGGGGTCTGGAAAGGGAGGTGGGAAGGTGGGAGAGAAAGGGGGGGGAGAGCAGATTATTAGAGGTTTACTTGTTGTCTAGGTGGAAGGAATCAGATTTCCACCTGGAAGATCTGAGACTAAACCAATGTTGGGTAGTTTACTGACCCAACTAATAAACAACGAATTCCTAGTTATGGATTTATGAAATTCTGGACAACCAATATAGGCTCTGGAAAAGGTCTGATAAAACTATTAATTCCACAAAAAATCTGATCTACACAGTGTGCCCACATCTAAAAAGACACAAGAAAACCAAAAGCTTTATCATTCTTGAATCTACAGAGGTCTCAGTCACTGAGAACACTGATTATTTTTCCAAAGGATCCCCATTTGATTCACAGAATCCACGTGGTTTCTCACAACAATGTGTAACTCCATCTCCAGAGGCCTGAGATGAAAACACTCATACTTATAAACAAGATAAATATCAAGATTATCTTTAAAAAGTAAATCATAATCATGAGTAAAAACTGCTCTGTTCTTATTTTTTCAAGATTCATTTTAAACTAGCAGGTAGTGGTGCGGACTCTTAATCCAGTACTCCGAGGAAGAGGCAGGCTAATCTCTAAGAGTTTTAGGCCAGTCTAGTCTACGAGTAAGTTCCAGGAAATCCAGAGCTGCTACACAATGAAACCCAGTCTCAAAAACAGATTTCTTTTAGTTTCAAATTTTATGCTTGTGTTTCTAAATGTAAAAGTGTGCATGTGACTGTAGGTGCCAGCAGATTCCTGAGGAGGAAGTAATCTTCCTCTGGAGATGGAGTTACAGGTTGTGAGTTCTCACCGAGTGCTGATAACTGAACCTGGGTCATTAATAAAAATAATTAGTGACCTTAACAATTAAGTGATTAATCTCAGCAACTCCAGGGTTTTCTTATTACAGGTGTGATTCCATCAAATAGAAAATGCTTGAAAGATGTAGTAATAACAGGTTCATCTCATTTTCGGAGGTCTCTGTTCTGGAATAAGATAAATTGGGATTTGGTTGTGGTGGCCAATGCCACCACCTTCAACTTTAAAATGAATCTTGAAAAATAAGAAAAGAGTAGTTTTTACTCATGCTTATGGTCTACTTTGTAAAAATAATCTTAATGTTTATTTTTTATGAGTGTTTTCATCAGAGGTCTCCAGAGCTGGAGTTACACATTGTTGTAAGCAACCATGTGGATTCCGTGAATCAAATGGGGATCCTTTGGGAAAATAATCAGTGTTCACAGCCACTGAGACCTCTGTAGCACTCAAGAATGATGTGGCTTTTGGTTTTCTTGTGTCTTTTTAGATGTGGGCACAATGAATAGATCTGAATTTTTGTGGAATTAATAGTTTTACCGGATAATTTCCCGAGCCTGTAGTGGCTGTCCAGAAGTCCATAAATCCATAACTGAGGATCCAGTAAATTAGTGTGTAACTATTTCTCTAGTCTAAGATCTTCTAGGTGAATATCTCACTCATTCCACCTAGACAAGAAGCAAATCCCCAAGTCTCTAGTCTCCTCTCTTTCTCTCTGTCTCTGTTTATGTCTCTCTCTGTCTCTGTCTGTCTCTCTCTCTCTCCCTTCCCTACCTTTCCAGACCCCTCCCCCACGGCTCATCAAACAGCAGCCCCTCCCCTAGAGCAGCCCTCACTATTAAGACCAGCCCTTGAGGAAGCCAAAAGTCAGCCTCTCTCTGAAGATGTTCAAGACCACACTTGTAGGTTACTTAAATCCCTGCCTTATTAAGGGTCATCCAGGATTGCTTTGCTCTGTTTATTAAACCTGGATTTATTATCTCAGCTTGATTGATTCATTGCACCAGCAACTGTGAAAATCCAGCAACCAGGTGTTTTAAAACTTATCAGCTGGATCCTCAGTTATTCAGTCAGACTGCATATTTTGGCTAAGAGGTTTGTGAAAAGGAGGATCCGAGCTATCAAAAAAACAAAAAAAAACCAAAAAAAAAAAACCCTCAAGAGCCTTGCAGCACAGAGCCCCTTGGAATCACTGGCTACACCTGCTGGAATCTGGAGGTCTATTACCAGAAGTTCAGATCAGGTAAGCACCTTAGTTCTATCATGACACCCCATCTCACCCAGCAGAATCTAGCCTTGGGTTCACTGGATGGATCATTTATTTTTCTCTTATTTTGTTGATTTTTTTAGATAAGAGCTTGGTACATAACACTGCCTGACCTGGAATTCACAGGTATTCTGCTGGATAACATTCAGAGAGCAAGTTTTGTTTCTATCAAAGTGATTATTTTAGTTTGTGGTTTCTGTGTTTAGAGACAGTCCCACTCAGAATAGCAGGGAGACCTTGAACTCCAGGAAATTATGGGAGATAGTCACATGTAAGTCATTCAAATGTATTACATGTGATCAATTTTTTTTTCTTTTTAAAATTTTTTTGACGTGATCCAGGGTTTCATGATAGATGAAGTTATCCTGAACTCATAGAAATTGTTTCCCAGTACTGATATTAAAGGTATATGCCACCAATACTCAGATTGTGCTGAAACTTAAGACAATTTATGCCAGACTTGATTGTGTACAGCTTTAATCCTAGGACTGGGAATCAGAGGCAGGCCACAGTCGGGTCTACAGTTGAGTAAATTCCAGAATGGTCAGGGCTGAAATTCTCTAACAACAACCACAATACAAAGAAGTTCTTTTCCTCTGCTGGTTGATACACAGCCTAATCATGAATAATAGGTTGCTCTGAATCTTGAAGGAAACAGCCTGCTTCCCTTGCCTCAGTGTTTAATTTTAAATTGTGAACCATCATTTTACATGCAATTTGAATTTTCATGCTTTTTTTGGTCTTCCATTAGTCTTTAAAGACCACAGCTAGGATATGCTAGAACTCTAGAAGTGACCAACCATGACATTGGACTAGTGAGTTTCCTGACTAAAACATGTGAATATCATCTCTATCCCAGGGTCCTGTCTCTCCAAATGCTTTACAGTTACATCCCATGGCAATGGCCACTGAAGCTTACTGACCCTATCTTAGTGTTTCTTTCTTACCCTGCCCAGTTCCATAGCACAGAGAGTAGAAGTTTACAGCCCACCTGCCTCCTTCCTGAAACATCAGTACAGGTGATAACCAGCATCTCACAGATGCTCTCAATTGATCCTGGCTGGGTCAGTTAGGTCAATGAAGACTGGGAAGATTGGAAACCTTTATTTGAGGTCCTGGAGAAGGAACCACATGGGCAGACATTCAGGCTTTTGGTGACCCCTTCTAGAAATGTATTGACAAAGAACATGCTTTTGAGAGGCTTCACACCACAGAAAGGGGAAACGTTGCACTAAAACCATCAAATAGTGACTAAAATGTAAATAATGTGGTGTCAACCATCACCACAGTAATAATCTTGCCCAGAGAGGTTTATGTATGGGAAGAAGAAAGGCTTCCTATGTTCCTAAATGATGTCTTTGCTTCCATGCTTCCTCAGGATCATTATTCCTGAAAACCTACCAGAATGGGAGACCAAGCCCCACTCGCACTCGCGAAGCTGGCAAAACAGAGGCTGCTGAGGGACGAGCCCTTGATCATTTCTAGTCTGGAGGACCTGCCCGTGGGGCTGTTCCCAGAAATATTTGAGGAAGCATTAACTGAGAGACGTACAAACATCTTGAGGGCCATGGTGCCTGCCTGGCCTTTCCCATGCCTTCCTATAGGAGCCCTGAAAAAGACACCCTGCCTGGAGACTTGGAAAGTTATGCTTGATGGACTAAATGTGTTGATTACTGAGAAGCCTCATCCCAGGTAATCAGGACACAGCTAGGGTGGAGGAAGGATATGTGGGTGCAGAGAACATAAAATTGGGGACAGAGAATTGTTCAAAGGTAGATCAGAGCATTCTTATAGCATCAACATGGAAGATTGTAGAGGTCTGGGCCTGGTCTCAGCCACTTGGGCCAACAGTGGCAAATGTGGAGGACACGAGATTAGACATAGCCAGGGGGGAATAGGCCTGTCCCTTTCTGGCCCACAATCACAAATGGAGTGAGTTTGTGGTTAATGGGAATAGAATGGAGGGAAGTGAGACTGGGCTACAGGGTTCGCTGGGAAAGCCTCATTTTCACTGAGTACGAGGCCCTGGGCTTGATCTTAGGCAGAGGGAAAAGCAAAGGTTTGAAAGGGAAAGCTTTTATGAGATGTGAAGAAGTAAACTGTAGTCTTCTGGAAATTCTACCTTTTTTACCAGCAGGAGGACAAAACTCAGAGTGCTTGATTTGACCTATGAGCAACATGATATCTGGAGACTCAGAATTAGAAATTATGAAGGTGACTGCCAACAACAAGCTATGGGACAGATGGAGCCAGTGGAGATCTGTCCTAAGTCTGGTGTGAAGAAACCTTTTATGGTAGTAATGGATCTGAAACTCACAAAGGCCAGATTCAGTGAATGTGACGCATACGTGTTGTGTTGGGCCCAGCAACAAAAATGTTCTGTTCATCTGTGCTGTAGAAAGTTGCACGTTTGTAATTCACCTGTCTGCAGCATCACACGGCTCTTGAAAATAATACATTTAGACTGCATACTACAGCTGGAGTTGAGTCAGTCATGGCTTGAATTTGCGATACACTTTTTTCCATACCTGGGTCAGATGAAAAATCTTCACACTTTTACGATAGATGAAATTCATAGGTCCCCCAGACATATTTCTGAAGGGCAGAGATGGATACACATGTTGCTTTCTCAGCTTTCCACACTCCCTTGCCTCAAGAATCTGCATGTAAAGCATATCGACTTTTTAACAGGCTGCCTTGAAGAGTGGCTCAGGTAAGGAAGGATGGAGAGGATCCTCCAGAACATAGAAGACAGATCCCTCTCTTTACAAGTTTGGGTCCTTGATGGTCTGACCACTGTGAACCTAGCAGCGGCAGAGACATAGCAGATGAGCTCTGTGCTCAGACACATGTGAATAAGCACCAACATTCCTAATTGCTCAGGTGTAAAAGGTTCTTTCGGGTCCAAAAAAGGGTTTAATTATCATGCAATATATGATACCTGGTTTGGAATTGGGGGAAGGAGAAAGTGCTGTTGTCACACATCACAGGGGACATTTAGGGATGTTGCTAGGATGAAGTTGAATCCACACTAAGACTAAATTTGGGACAAGCTTCATTCTCCTTTCATTCCCTCCAATCCTTCAATACCACAGGATAACTGATCTCTGGGTCTCTCTAGGTGCGTGACGATGCCCTTGGAGGCCCTGTCAGTCATTGACTCCCGGCTTTCACAGTCAGACTTGGATTACCTGATGCGGCGCCTGAACATCTGTGAGCTTAGACATCTGAAACTGAGTACACTAAATCTATCTAATTTATGCCCTAAGCTTCTTGAGGGTTTCCTTAAGAGACTCAAGAGTACCTTGCAAACACTGGAACTGGTGAACTGTGTGATGAACGACTTTCATTTCAAAGCCATCATGCCTGCCCTGAGCCAATGCTCCCAGCTTACCAAGATCAATTTCTATTATAATGATATCTCTCTCCTGACCCTGAAGAATCTTCTACATCACACAGCCAGGCTCAGCAAGCTGACCCAGGAGATGTACCCTGCCCCTCGGGAATGCTATGGGGAGTTCATAATACTTAAAGACAAATTTCAGGAACTTTGTCCACAGCTGCTAGATATACTCAAATCCCAAAGGGAGCCCAAGGGAGCCTCCTTTGCTACAAGAGCCTGTTTGACCTGTTTTCGCTCCTGTTTATATGACTCAGAGGCCAGACTTTGTCCTTGTGAGTACATTGAATAAGGTTGCTTCTGGTACTGAAATGGACGCCTAATGTAGGAAGGGTAGGTACACTGTGTACATCTTAAGATATATATAGAATTTTATGTGTTGAATTTTATTATGGAGAATTTTATCAGATAAATATCCTTGTATGGCATTGTGGGTCATTCCTTCAATCCCAGCAAGTCATGGGCAAGCAGATCTCTGAGTACACAGTGAGATATGGCTGAGAGGGAGAAGGGGATGTGGGGGAAGATTTTAAAATTGGCTTCAGGTGACCTTTCATTCCATCACAGAGGACATAATGCCTTTCGTGTACTTTTAATTTTAAATCCATTTCTGAAGGGAATCTCTTCAAAGCTGTTTTATCTATTTATATTCCAAATAAAGGCCTATACCCTTTTAAATTGTCCTTCATGTATTTATCTCCAAATCTAGAGA
Source organism: Phyllotis vaccarum (assembly GCA_033318265.1). Lineage (NCBI taxonomy): Eukaryota > Metazoa > Chordata > Mammalia > Rodentia > Cricetidae > Phyllotis > Phyllotis vaccarum. Next base: position 58,330,025 of record JARWLC010000003.1, on the reverse strand, counting down.
TTCACCTGAGAACAGACATCCTATGGTTGGCTGGACCTTAAGAGGCAAGGTTGTCCAGATGATTACACAGCTTGGGATCCCATTCTACTGGTTTTGTCTATGTTGAGACTGTGTCTCACTGCGTGGCTGGGCCTTAGCTGGGGAACTTACCATGTGATTTTCTTCCAAAATCAAAAAGGTCAAGGACTGAGGGAGCATCATTAGACACTTACCTGAGCTCCTCTTTAACTCCTTCCTGCTGTGTGTAATTGTGCTAGAGAATGTGCCTGGTGGAAGGGTGGCTCTATGGGGGACACCATCTTTGTCGCAGCAGGGAGTCTCCATGCTCCCGTGAGACTTTTGAATGCCTATAAAGAAGACCAATATATACAGGTTAAAATTATTAGCTTAGTATTTCTCTGAAACTAACAGACTTCTTTTGTGTCTGACAAATTATTACTAATCTAATTATTATTACAAATGTCTTAGGTAAAATAACATACTTAAGACTTTGAATAACAAATTAAAATATACATATAAAAATAAACAATAAAAATTAAATAAAATCATGTGAGATGAGTCCAAAACTATGTTTACAGTGCAGTGGTAGCAAACAACTTCTATTCCATTGCTGCATGGAAGAAGCAGGCAGATCTTAATGAGTTTGAGGGAACAGTGTCTACATAGAGTCTCAGGTCAGCTATGGCTACACTATTGCACAGATTCTATTTGGTATTATAATCAAAACCTGGAGCCAGATATGGGAAAAATCTGAAATATCAGAGAGACGTGGGACAAACCAGCCAATCACCCAACCAAGTCTTCAGACCTTCTTCCCTAATCCACTGACTCCCAACTTCTTCGTCCTCAGCAGAAATAGGAATTGGCAAAGAAAGTTGAACACCTCCCTTCTCTCTCTCTCTCTCTCTCTCTCTCTCTCTCTCTCTCTCTCTCTCTCTCTCTCTCTCTCTCTCTCTCTCTCTCTCTCTCTTAATGGTTCAATTTTTATAAAGCTAGGAAAATGTGTATTCCACTGACTCCTGACTCTGGTAGGCCTTAAAGTCACAGAGATCCAGAGTGATGGAATTAAAGGCCTGGATTACCACACCCCAGGCTTCACAACTTGTCCATGTGGATGGCTCTGTCCTCTGATATTTCAGGCATTTTTATTAAATATACAATGTATCACTACATATTCCCTTTTGTGTCAAAAATAAAAGAGAAAGTTATAACTGATATATGAAACTATATACAATAGGTACAATAACTATAATATATACAAGCAATAATTATATCAATAATGTCTAGTCCATTAACAATTGACAAATACAAAGAAAGTATTCCATTATTTATATGGGTGAGTCCAAAAATATTTTACCTAATTCACTGTCTAACTTGTATTACTAGCTTGAAACTATTGTTTGATGTCTTTCTATAATATTATTTGTATTTATTATTTATATATTTTTATTATAAAATTTAATCATACTGACCACTGCTCCCCCTCCCTCTCCATTTACCATTCCTCCACCAGCTTCCCCACCCTAATCCCCCATCCATTTCTCAGAAAGTCTAAGGACTCCCAGGTGAGTTAACTAGGTCTGGCATATCCAGCTGAGGTAGGACCAAGCCCCTTCCCTCTGTATCAATGATGACCAAAGTGTTCTCATGTAGGGAGTGGTCTACCAGAAGTCAGTCCCTGCACCAGGAATAAACTCTGCTCCAACTGGAAGAGGTTCCACACACTGCCCATGCCTTTGGACTGTCATCTTCATTTGGAGGGCTTAGATCAGTTCCATGAAGGCCCTTCCACTGTCATTTCAGAGTTAGTGAGTTCCCAATAGCTGGGGCAGCTGTCTATATGGGTTTCCTCATCATAATCTTGATCCCTTTGTGCTCATATACTCTCTCCTTCTTCTCTTCAGCTGGTCTGGGAGCATGGACCAGTCCTTAGCTGTGGATCTCTGCATCTGATTTTTATCAGTAGTTGGATGAAGGTTCTATAATGACACTTAAAATGGTCATTCATTTGATAATAGGAGAGGTCCTATCTAGGTGCCTTCTCCATTATTACTTGGAGTCTTTGGTGGAGTAATCTTGTGAGTTTTGGGTTATGTTTTCCTACGACCAGGTATCTCCCTAACCCCACAATGGTTTCTTCTATCAAGATGTCTATTTCTTTAGTTTCTTTCTATGTTGCTCCTTACACACAACCACATCATTCTCTCATGGTTTTTTGTTCAACCTGCCCTTGCTCACTCCACCTGCTGATCCCAATTTACTCAGGAGACCTTTTCTATTACCCCTTCCCAAAGATATGCATGGTTGTCTCTGCTAAGTTCTTCCTTGTTACCTAGCTGCTCAGGGATTATGGTTTGTAGCCTAGTTGTCCTTTGCTTTACAGCTAAAATCCACTTATGAGTGACTACATTCCATGTTTATCATACTGGGTCAGTATTACCTCACTCAGGCAGATATTTCTAGACACATTCAATTTCTAGACCCAAATTTCAGGGTGTCCCTCTTTTTCCTGCTGAGTAGTACTCCATTGGGTAAATGTACCACATTTTTTAAATCCATTCATCAGTTGAGGACCATATATGTTGTTTCCAGGTTCTGGCTATTATGAATATTGTTATCTAATACCCTGTGGTAAGAACGTGCATCCTTTGGGTTTATGCCCAGCACTTGTATTGCTTGTTCACTGGGTAGATAGATTCCGTTTCCTGGGAAACCACCACACTGATTTCCAAAGTGGCTGTCTTTCTTTCCCACAAGTGATGGAGGAGTGGTCCCCTCAGTCCACATCCACTCGAGCATCCAGTTTCATCAGTGTTTTTGATCTTAGCAAATCTGACAGGTGTATGATGGTATCTCAGAGCTTTTTATTTGAATTTCTCTGATAGCTAAGAATGTTGAGAAATTTTGTGTCTTTCAGCCATTTAAAATTCTGAATGAGAATTCTCTACTTAGTTCTGCACCCCTTTTTAACTGGATTCCTTGGGGATTTTTTGGACCCTAATCTCTTGAGTTCTTTATATATTTTAGAGATCATTCCTATCAAATGTAGGTTTGGTGAAGGTCTTCTCTAATTCTGTCGACTTTCATGTTGTGTTATACACCGTGTCCTTTGTCTTACAGAAGCTCCTAGGTTTCAAGAGGCCCAATTTATTAATTGTTGCTCTCAGTGTCTGTGCTACTGGTGTTAGATTTAGAAAGTGGTCTTCTCTGCCAATACATTCAAGGCTGTTCCCACTCTTTTTTAATCAGGTTCAATGTAACTGGGTTGATTTTATAGTGTTTGATCCGCTTGCACTTGAATTCTGTGCAAGTCAATAGAGAAGGATCTGTTTGCATTCTTCTACCTCCCGAGATCTAACTGTACCAGAACCATTTGTTAAAGAGGTTACCTTTGTTCTATTTTATACTTTTGGCTTCTTGGTCAAAAACCAGGTGTTCATAGTTGTGTGGATTAATATTAGGGTCTTCAGTTCAATTCCTTTAATCCACAGTCTGTTTTTATGCCAGTACCAAGCTGTTTTTATTACTGTAGCTTTATATTAGAGCTTAAAGTCAAGGATGGTTTCTCCTCCCAAAGTCATTTGGATGATTTTCAAACTTAAACATTTCACACTACTTAGGGAGTTCTTTTCTGAGTCTGTAACTAGGAAATCTATACACATAACTACCTCACCTTCAACTTACCCTGGGACTCAGGGAGGAAATAATACTAAGTAAGCAAAAAGTACAAGCAAGCAAATTCCAAAAAGAAAAAAAAATGTGAAAAAATGGCAGCTAACCGCATGGACAGTCATTCAAGATTCCTCTGCAACATTGGAGCCTTTGTCTTCAGCCTATAGGGCTGGATCATCTAACAGACTTATCTGTGAATCAGGATATTCTTAAAGACCTACCTACCTTATCCTGGCAAGGTTCAACCATTCTTTCTTGTCTGTCCTGCTTGTCCATTTCAGACATCACACTGTCAGCAGTCAAGGCAAGAGCACTTTCTTGCCCATTGGCTAACTTTGCTACAAAGATGGTCAACTTTATATGAAGTTTTTTGATGCCAATCATTGTCTCTGAAGTAGATTGTTGCTGCCAGGAGCAGACAAGTCTCATCATAAAAATAAAATAAAACCTGTTATTAAATTATCTTAATGGCATATTCTGTAGGTCTTTGAAGTATTTAAAGATGTCTTGTCTATCTAAATTATATCTGTTTGCCCTTGAAAACATAACTAATATGACTATAAATCTGATTATAATGACTGACTACTAATTTGCATTTTTTATATCTTAATTGTTTGGTCATAATAACTTTCAAGGACTAGAAATCTGTATTACATTTTTACATGAGCTGTATATGTACAATATCTTGAACAAGAGTAAAAACATATACACAGTAATAAAATCAATGTGAACTTTGTATCAACATACATAATTTGTATACAATATACAAATGCCCAATCCAATGTAAAATATTTAAAACTAGCAATTGATTTTTAAAAGTAGATTCAATAATATATCCTCATATCCTTTCATATGTATAATCAGAAATGAGTCCATCTGTTTGATAATGGTTTATAAGTGATGTTATATTTAATGACCAGATATCAAAATTAGACTGACTGGCCTTGAGTATTCTGTGCTCTAAAGGCAGGTATCTTGTTATCTGAGTTGAAGTAGAAGCAAAAAAGGCACAGAGGAAGACTATACAGATATCCCCAGAAGTCAAAATGTTTGGCTAAGTGAGGGTTGACAAAACTAAACCCTTCTCCTCCTATTAATGAGATATGATTAATGACTACCTTTATTTTCTCATTATCCCACATGGCTGGGTGTAAAGGAGGATGTTCAAGGATATCCAGTTTCTTGAGCAAGAGCACTGGGAATAAAATATAATACCCAAAATGTTGACCACAGCCAACATAGGAAAACATTTTCAGGAGTTAAAGATTTTCCCTGACTGTATAAAATCTCAGTAGCCTCAGTTTGCCAGATGTTTATTCTAGCCCTAAATAGGAGCTGAGCTGCAGCAAGTAGAAGCCGAAGACCATGGGAGGTGGGGAGGGTGGGGTTGATGGATCTTGAATTTGTATACCAGAAGAGCCAGGGTTATTGGTTGCAGATTCTTGGCATCTTTATCAGGGATGGTGCTCGAAGACATCTGAGGCTATGGTGAGTGTAGTGGGATTATGTTATTACATTGTAAATAATTGCCCTGCCTACTAGCTTAATAAAAATGCTGATTGGCTGAAGGCAGACAGGAAGTGTGGGTGGAGCTACCAGACTGGGAAAAGTCTGGGAATAAGACCAAAGCAGAGAAGCCAGAGAGACACCACAGAGATAGCCTGATGATAACCTGATGAGATGCCAGTAGAAGCAGGGGACAACTATGCTGCTCTGAGAAAAGGTACCAAACCGTATGGCTGAACAGGATAAGAATCATGGGTTATTTTAAGGGTAGAGGGTTAGCAAGTTATATGCCTGGGCCCTAGGTCAATCATCATAAAATTCATACAATCATCTTTGTTTCTGTGGGACTTTGGGATTGTTGGTCCAGATAAGCAACGGCAGGCAACTTCTGAACTGTGGGGCTAGTTAGGGCCAGAAACCTCATGTTACTGGTGGGTGGGGAGAGAGTAGTAGAGCTGAGAGTCTCTGCTTTCTGTGGTGGAGGAGTCTCTGATTTCTCTGTGTTGTTGAGAACCTTAGAGTGCATTGGCTTTGCTAAGGACTGGCGTTAGGGTCTAATCGATCAGTCAGAAATCCACAAAGATGAGACCACATCCTGTGGAAATATACAAGCACTTACTGATGTTAATAATATACCTGGACCCTTCTGTTTGTCTAAGTATTTGCAAGTAGATTTGTGGGGGGAAAATGAGAAAGAAACTTATTTTATCCTCAGATTCATATGATTAATTATATACAGAGAAGAGTTAACAATATGATGGGGCAATGCATATTAAAATCCCCATCTTGTAACTTAGATATTTAAATTTTAAAGTTTAATGAGCTCTCTCCACAATAGCTTGACCCTGAGGGTTAGAAGGTATGCCTGTGGAGTGCAAAATACTAAAACTTCAACACCATATTTTAAAAGCATTAGAAGTATACATAGGGGCATTATCTGTCTTTAAAGCTCTATACATTCCTAGCATTATAAAGCAATAAAATAAATGTTGTATTATATCTTTAAAATATTCTCCAGAGTGTGAAGAAGCACAGTAATATGAGAATATGTATCCATACACACATGAACAAATGCTCGTCTTCCAAAAAAAAGACATATGAATAACATCCATTTGCCATAAGCCACTGAGACATAAGCTTTGTGGATTTATTCCCATAGGAAGAGAGTAAGTGGTTGTGGAACAGGTAGGTCAGTTATGTATAATTGGTACAATTGTCCTGGTAACCTCGTGAAGGACCTGGAGTCGGAAACTAAGTGTACCTGCATTTTGGTGATGTATATGATCACTTTTCTGAGCTGCTTCTATAGAGTAGGCTAAAATTTTGTTAAAGAATTAGCCATGGTATTTCCTTAAAGTATAAGACTGGGAACAATAGTGTGCATTCAAACATGTCCTACAAAAAAGGCAAGAAATCGAGATGGAGTTAAAGTTTGCAGTTTTGAGATCAACCTTAAAATAGTTGAATGACGTGAGGGAAGAAAGGTAGTCTATGTGAGGAAGCAAGACTCGAAGAGAAGCAACTGATGAACTGTGCCACAATGGGCAGAGCAGATTTCCTGCTTCACTGAAATGAAGAGAGACTCTGGGCCTGTAGGCTGAAGATGGATGCCCCAACTTTATAAAGGAACTTTGGGTGACTGTCCAGGAAGATAGGTGTCATCTCTGTCATTTCTAGATTTTAGAAGTCCCTTGCGCTTCTGGTTTACTTGGGTAAATATATCCTTCTATGGTCTTTGATGTAGTTGAAGATTAGATAGTTATAGCTACAGTTTTTCTTAGTCATTTAAAAGGTATATTAGATATAAAACTTTAGACTCATAAAGATAAGGTAGATGATAGAGTATTTTCTTTAATTTTGCTAAATACAAATAGACTAGATATTGTAACTGTAATTCTTGCTTGATAGCTATTTTGTTATATGTAATTTTGCTATGTTAAAATTTAAACCTTCCTTTTGATTAGACAGAAAGGGGGAAGTGATGTGGGAATGCGTTTATGTATGCTGTGAATCTCAATCTTTAAATAAAGGAGCTGTTTTGAGCCATGGCAGGCACCATAGAAGAAGTAGGAGGAGAAATCAAAGCATAGGTAGGAGAAGCAGGGCGGAGTCAGAGACAGATCGAGCAGAAGCCCACAGGAGCAACATGTAAGAGCACGGGTGAGCCACAGGCCACGTGCCACGTGGCAGACAGATTAATAGAAATGGTTTAATTTAAGATATAAGAGCTAGCTAGCAATGTGCCTGGGCCATAGGCCAAACAGCATGAAGTTAATATAAGTGTCTGAGTCATTTCTGTAACCATTCTAGTGGCCTTTCTTGCCATAAATAGCAGTGGGAGTAGACTCAGTAAGTACACAGATTAACAAGACTTCATGGGTAGTTATAATCTATGCACATAAGCCTTTGAGAATCAAGTTTTTCTTCTACAAACACCAAGGAAGCTTTAGCTTCAGGTGTTAACATCTGTGGTGACTTAGGGTTAGTATCATCTTGGAGCATATCAAGTGAAGGTTTCAATACAATTGTGGGTATTTATAAGTAAGAGCAAAACCAATCAATACCTCCATGTTATTTTTTAATTATTTAAAAAAATAATTTTCTAATTATTTCTAATTGGAAAGGTTGGGGGAAAAACAAAGTCTCTGTGAATAAAAAGCTCCAGATAGGATAAAGGAGACTAAGTTTTTTAGGAGCCACTTGGGAAGCCCACACAAAGTTAACTGTTGAACTAGAAATTGTAATACTTCTTGTGAGTAAGCTACGTCAGCACAAGAAATTAACACATCATCCATGTAATGAACAAAGTAAACATCAGAGCACATATTAGAAATTTGTAAAATATCTGCATCTCCAGACTTCTGACACAGAGTAGGGCTATTTCTCATGCTCTAGGTTAAAGTTTTCCATTGATATCTATGATATAGTCTCTGAAAATTAGGTGAAGGCAGGCTAAAAAAAAAAAAAATGTTGACAGTCTTGAGAATGTAATGGTAAAGTGAAAAAGCGATCTTGTAAATCTATAACAAGTACATTATCACCTTAAAGATAGCAGATGGTGACAAGAGACCAGGTTGTAAAATTCCCATGGGCTCCAGGGTCTCATTTATAAAAAATCGAAACTTGCCTGGTTTTTTTCTTAATAATAAATACTGGAGTATTCCAAAGGCTAGTGGAACATTCAATATGACCCTTTTGAAATTGTTTGTCCACCAAACAGGTAGATGCTTAAATCTCTTCATCAGTTAAGAGTCACTGTTCAACCCAGACAGGAGCATCAGACTTCCATGCACTAGGATCGGCTTGTTAAAGACCCAGTGGCCCCTATAATAAAATTTGGTTATCGTAAGACAGAGCTGTTATTTTTAATCTTGGTAATAATGGGCTCAATTCTGCCATGGACTTGTTTACTCAAGCCTTTCGTAGGTTCAAATCCCATCTGTGGTTTTTGAGCTGATACTAATTCATTAGAAGACAGCAGCAGCACATCCATCTGCTACAGCACATCTCTTTCCCATAAGGTAAGGGATAGGGCAGGGATGACAGATAAACAAAAGGTTTCCTGCAGTTTCTCTTCAGAACAACTTAGAACAAACTCTCCTCCTGACAACATTGGATGCTTGGCCTAGCCCCACAAGTGTGGAGAGAGTGGCATAGGTCACCCAATTTCCTGGCCAGTCTATCCAAGAAATGCAGGAAATATTTGAACCTGTGTCAACGAGACCAGTTCTTTTTCTCATGAACTTTAAGAGTCTTAGTTGGTCTTGAGTCTTTGAGTTCCTGAACCCAGAAAGTCATGTCACTTGATCCAAAACCAGCAGCTCCTCTGGGAGCTTCAGACACAGAGCTGCCTGTAAGCCGTTCTGGAAGCAGTAGCCGCTGTGCTATGCACTGACCTGAATGAATTTGAACTGTTTGGGGGGAAGGCTGCACAATCACTTCAATTTCTCCAGTAGAATTGGAATCAATTACTCCTGGAACCACATTAATACTTTGAACAGAAATAGAGCTATGACCTATAATTAGACCCAGTGTCCCCTTAGGAAGTGAGCTATGAACCCTTATAGGGAGACAAATCACCAGAGTGTCAGAGGTTAATTTTTCTGAGGTGGAGGAGCACAGGTCCAGTCCTGTGCTCCTGAGAGTTGCTCTCTGTATTTGTTAGATAATCCTGCATTGAGGAAGAAGTTGTTTGTATGGAATTGTTGACTAACACTCATTGTTTGATGGGCCTGGGGCAAGGCACCTTTCCAGTTTTCCTAGTTATTTGTTGGTCTCAGATTTAAAAAGTAAGCATTAATGTCAGGCAAAAGAGTGCCATTCTTATAGAATTGTGATTGGCATTACTTTGCCAGTGATATCCCTTATTACATCGAGGGCATGGCTCAGAAAGTACTATTTAATCTGTACTTTAAATTATAGCTGAGATATTTTGGTTCATACAGAAGGATTTCTGTGAGGTCATAGCCAGGATGATATATAAGTGAGTTTGAGGTCAGGCAGGACTACACAATAAATCCTGTCTCAAAGACTAGAAGTAATTCATTAATTTGTCAAATAAAATTTGGTCTTAAAAAAGAGGGGTTATGCTAGAAATAATGTCACAATTTTAATCCCTAGGTTTGGAGGCCAAGGTAAATGGATCTGTGACTCAGAAGACAAGCTGGTCTACATAGGGAATTCCAGGACAGTCGGGGCCATGGAGGTGTGGGGAGATTTATTAGAATAGCTCAAAGGTACAGCTAATCTGGAAATGTCTATCTACCAACTGAAGTTCCAACAGTCAGTAATTGTTTATTCCGGGAGGTTGGATGTCTCAATGCTCTTCAGTATATTTTGTAATCCAAAAGGAAAATTAACTCTAATTCCAGTGAAGGGACAGATTCATTAACAAGAATAGGAACAAGCTGGGAATGAGAGAGGAAGATTCTTTCTTCCCTGTGCTTTTATTAAGACTGTGAGCAGAAGGCAAGGCCCAGATTAAAGGTGGATCTCTCCACCTCAAAAGATCTGGATTAAACGTGATTCTTCCCTTTTGAAACATCTGGGTTAGAAGTGGATCTTCTCCCCCCACAAAAAAATCCAGACACCAAAAGGCAACTAATTTTTAAAAAGTCAGAAATACATAATGGGGGGAAAAAAAAAACAAAGCATCTTTAACAAATGGTGCTGGTCTACTTGGTTATCTGCATGTAAATAGATCCATATTTATCACCCTGCACAAAACTCAAGTCCAGGTGAATCAAAGACCTTGACACTGTACCAGACACACTGAACCTGATAAAAGAGAAAATAAGGAACAGCCTTAAACACATTGGCAAAAGAGACAACGTGCTAAACAAATCACTAATAGCACAGGTACCCAGATCCACAATTCATGAAGAGAATTTCATGAAACTGAAAAGTTCCTCTAAGGCATACTGTATTGTCAATAGGACAAAATGGTGGCCTATAAAATGGGAAAATACATTTTTTTTACCAACTTTACATCCAACAGAAGGCTAATATACAAAATACATAAATAGTTCAGGATACTAGGCATCAACAAACCAAAAATATCAGTTAAAAAAAAAACGAGGTATAAATCTAAACAGAGAATTATCAGTACAGGAATTCCAAATGCCTGAGAAACACTCTAACAAATGATTATTATTTTTAGTCATAAAAAGGAAATGCAAATCAAAACTACCTTGAGGCTCCATCTTAACATGTCAGGATGACTAAGATAAAAACACAAATGGACAGCTCATGGTGGGGAGAATGTGGAGCAAGGGGAACACTCCTTCATTCTTGGCCGGGGGTGGGGGGTGGGGGGTACAGCCACTTTGGAAATCAAAATAGAGATTGTTGAGAAAATTGAAAATCAATCTACCTGAAGACCTAGCTCTATCACTCTTGGTCATATACCTAAAATTTGCTTCATCTTACCACATGAAAATTTACAACTATGTTTAGAATGGCTTAATTCATAATAGCCAGAAACTAGAAATAATATAGACGTCCCCCAACCAAAGTGTGGTTAAAGAAAATGTGATATACTTACACAGTGGAGTAAGGAAATCAGCTATTGGGTTAAAAAATGACATAAACTGGCTGATGGTGGCACACACCTTTAATCCCAGTACTCAGGAAGCAGAGGCATATGGATCTCTTTCATTTCAAGGCCAGCCTGGTCTACTGAGCCATTCCAGGACAGCCAAGGCTGCACAAATAAACTCTATCTAGAAAAAACAAACCAAACCACCATCACTGCAAAAACAAAGAACAAGGAGGGAGGGAGGGAGGGAGGAGGGAGGGAGGAGGGAGGAGGGAGGGAGGAGGGAGGAGGGAGGGGGAAAGGAAGAAAATATGATGTCAAAATTCCAGTGCATCAAGAAAATTTCCGGCAAATGGATGGGCATAGAAAATAACCATCCTGAGAAAGGCTACCCAGACCCAGAAAGTCAAAAATGATATGTACTCACTTATAAGTGAAGTAAAGAATTATCCCAGTATAACTCATACACCAAGAGAAACTAAGTAACAAGGCTCTGGGGAAGAGGTACGGATATCCCTGGGAAGAGGAAATAGATTAGACTTGTCATGTGGACTTGGAAGTAATGGAGATGGGAACAGGAGGAACCAGGTGAGGGAGGAAGGAAAAGAGGGAAAGAGATGGAGAAGGAAGACTGGAATATGGAAGGCACTTAGTGGGCAATGTGGAAACCTAGAGCAGTAGAATCTTCCTGGAACCCGTGATGGTACCCATATGGAAGACTCCTAGTGTGAAGGATATGGAGCCTAAAACTGTCATCTTTGGTAACCTAGCAAGGATCATAGCTTTAGGAACATTGAGAACCACTACGCTAAACATTTTTATATATAGATTAGTGCTGCCCTCAACCTTGTTCAGAGAGAAGCTTCTCTTTACATTTGTCAGCAGTTAATGTGAAACTCAACTGATCAAAAATCCTTAGCCCTCAATGGCATGGCTGTATTACACTCCTGCCATCAAGAACATCACAAGAAAGGCAGAATGAATGTTAGACCCAAAAGATGGAAGGAGCACTGTGAAATTAAGTCTCATAGCTGTTGTATTTACGAGCAGTTTCACAACATCAAGCTGTGAAATTTTCAGGTAGATGGGAGAGGGATTTGTAAGATGTACCCTAAGCTGAGGTGCTACTGGGATGGTGTTTGTAGAAGACAGGAGTATAATTTTCTTTGGAAGTCTGGTTGTCCATGATCTATTAATGCCCCCACAAAAAAAGCTCGTGTGGATCATACTAACTGAACTCATAATATGTACATATGTGTTCTCTCTGCACAAAATTTGTGTTTTTCATGTGTGCCTAGAGCTCATGGAATCTAGAAGAGGAAAATCTAGAAGATTCCATGGAACTGGAGTTACAATTGATTGTGAATCAGAGGGAGGGTGTTTGGAACTGAACGTGGGTTCTCTGCATGTGCACATGGTTCACAAGTGCTCTTAACCCCTAAGCTACTTCTCCATCTCAGGTCTATGTCCTTTTTAAGAGCATGGATTTGAGAAAAACATGGAAGATGAGTTTGGAAAAGGGTCCAGGAAAGTTTTGGAGGGAATGGATGATTGTGATGATCAATTACATTACATAAATGGGTGAAAATTTCAAAAGACTGTTTAATACACATATATGTACACACACACACACACACACACACACACACACGTGCACGTTTTTAAAGGATTTGTTGGCCATGGAGATGGTACAATGGAACAATGTATTTGCTGTTTATACTACTGACCTGTTTTCCCAGAATACACATAGTAGAAAAAACCCACCCCATTCTCCAAGTTGTCATATGACCCATACTGTGTCATCAAGTACCCATGCACATAAACAGGTGAATAAAGTCACCTGAGTGGAGTTTTGAAAGTCAAGAGGGAAGGGAGGGTGGAAAAATGTTTGAACTGTTAAAGCACTTGCTCTTGCAGAGTTTGGCTTCCAATTACCACACAGGTGGCTCACAGCTGCCTATGAATCCAGCTGTAATTCCAAAGGGCAGTGACACTCACATGCACAGGCATACCACTGCTTTCCCTGACCCCAACCCCCAGATGTAATTAAAAACAAATTTTAAGAAACTAAAAGTTGTAGCCTCATCAAAAATGAAAAGGATTGGGATGCTAACAGAGTGGGCTGTATCCGAATGAGAATTTCAAAGTGCAAAGCAGCTGAGCCTCCTGGTCCTTGGAAAGCTCTTGTAAGGATTGCTGGAGTTTGTGACCACTCTGGGTGACATAGTGTGTTTCAGATCAGCAGAGGCTCAAAGGACAGAGACTTGCCTCAAAAATACACACTAAAAAACAAACGGAAAAAAACTCAAGGTCTGGTGAGGTGGTTCATCTGGTAAAGGCACTTGCCGTCAAGGCTGAGGTCTAACTTTGACTCCCATGGATAAAAAATCTCACCTGTTCCATGAGCTCTGCAACTATTTTAGCCCATTAAAGAAAAATGACTGAAAAATAAATTTTGGGGGGTTGGAGGTGGCCTAGTAGTTAAAACTAGTTACTGTTCTAAAGAACCTCAGTTCATCCCCAGTACCCTGAGACTGTTCACAAGATATCCAAAACCCCCTTTCTGGTCTCTTTTAGCACCTGCATTCATGCCACACAAATTTTAAATATAAGTAGAGTCTCACTCTGTAGCCATAATTGGCCCGTAATTCACAGAGAGCCACATGCATGAATGTACTAACTGCCATACCCAGCACACACAATAAAAGCTAAAAATGTGAAGGCACTAGAAAAATGACTCCATGGTTAAGAGCACTTGCTGCCTTTACAGAGGACCTGAATATTATTCCCAGTACCCATATGCATGGAACTTCAGTTCTATTGGATCTGATTCTCTCTTTCAGACTCCACAGTCATCCGGCATGTTCTGGGCACCTCATACACGCATTCAGGTAAGACACTCATACTTTAAAATAAGTCCCCCAAAACCATTAAAATTTTGTTTAAGTCTACCTAATGATTTAGTTGTAGATGTATTAATTGCCACATTAATGACAGCAGTCAGTATCAAAGAAGACCATCTCAGGTTCCCTAGTGACTTTCAGCATATTTATAAGCTCATTGCAGTGTGCATGTTTTCAATGTGGGAAGTATTAGTGTAGTCATTGCTCTCCTGAGGAACAGGGTACAGCTCCAGCCTTATGTGTCCCAAGCAAGCAGTGTGGTGTGATGGGTTCTTCAGGACATACATGGGTTTGGTTTCCATAAAAGCTGAACTTGGTGAGTTGGCAGAAGCTGCTTAGGGCAGGGAAGCTGGAATAGAGCTACGCATCCTCAGTGTGATAGTCTTTTAAGTTCAGGACCACTAGGGTGGGCAAAGCTTTTACTAAAAGAACTTGGAGAGATACAAGACATGAATCCATACACAGCTGTTATAACTGACTGACACATGGGAACTCAGAGAGACAGTTCCATCCCGATATTGAGAGTACAAACTGAGTCACTGTCAGGCTATCCAAAGGGGTGTTCTGGACCTAATGAGAAAAACAAGTAAGCAGCTCTTAGAATTGATGACTAATCCAGGAGGTGACCACGAATGACATAAAGACAGTGTGAGTCAGAAAACTCACAATCAATACCCATTATGCTACACACTAAAATCTGTGCTGAAGTCTGTCATCCCTATCTGCACATCCTTAACTCACTGTCAAGAAAGACCCAAGTGTTGGCTAGACATAGGAAGGACCAGGAAGTTCAACTCAGTCAAGATCTGGGACATTGAAGGACACAATGTCCACCAGAGGGCAACCTTGTCTACAGAGCAAGTTCCATGATAGGTGGGGGCTATATAGAGAAATGCTGTCTCAAAACAAAACATAAAGTAATGACTAGAGATATGTAGTTAAGAGCATTTACTATTCTTGAAAAGGATGTAGATTCAAATTCCAGCACCAACATGACATGGCAGCTCAGAATCCCCTGAAACAGTACCTAGGGATCAAAACTATGTTCTATTCTGATGTCCACAGGCACCTAGCACATGATATACAAACATATCCTCAGGTCCACACATGTATATATAAAATATCAAGACATCTGTAGAACAATTTTTTTCTACTTCTTAAAAAAAGGTAAACTGTTAATTTGTACTCAAAGCTTGAGATATTATAATCCTAAAACGGTTCTTTTTAGATGTACAGGTCACTTGATAGTCATTAGTTCACTATTTGAGTGAATTGTATAATTATTTTAGAAAAAGAAAAATATGTATGCTGGCCAACTGGGCTGGAATCAAGCCATACAAAATGATTCACATTTAAACTTGGCTTCAAGGAAAATGCCTGTTAAACACTCTTATAAGTTTGTATCCTTTTCTTTAGGGTACCTTGAAGTAAAAAGTAACTTTTCAGTCAATAAAAAAAGAAAGAAAAAATTAAACCCCTAGCCTTTCCTGGGTGGGGAATTGTAGGCAGGCTTCCATGTCCATACACATGGCTGCTGAGTAGAGCACAGATGGGGAACTAGTACAGGCATGACATGCTTTCACCCATGTCCTGTGACTTCAGCTTAGTTGAAACACTCGAGCTAAGGGAGAAACCAGAATCCACTCACTAGGTTTCATTGCTACATAACTGGTTAAACACCATGGGTGCCTCTCCAGAAGGGCAGTTAACCACAGTTTGACCTGATCCATTGCATCAGTGGTTATATGGGACCTCTCTCCGGGCTAGAGCAGATACAAAACAATGCCTCGAAATTTCTAATGACTCAGCACTGTCAATCTACTAATGGGAACAGGGAACAGGTGCCCCTAAGGTAAAGGAACAAGCTTTTGCTTTGCTCTACAGAACATCTGTCTTTACCTACGTTGATGGTGCAGGTGACCCTCAAGGAAGGAGGCAGTATCCAGACACAGCTTCTAGAGGCACTTCAGCTTGAGGACCTCAGAAGTGAACCTGGTGATGATAATTCTTGTCTCCCGTGAGACAATAAAGTTATCTTCATGCATGTTGGAGAGTGAGAGCTTGTGCAGGCTCCTCATGCAGCCCAGGTAAAGAGCCAAGTAAATTAAGAAAGCTGAACTGTATGTATGGGGGAAGCAGGCCCAGTATTTCTACACACTCAAGGTTAACCTTTTCTGAGAGCTTCTTGTAATTATAAAGGATGGTGACCAAATCTGAAGGTCATTACAGGACAGCAGTAACAGCCCTTTCCACTTACCACTCCACAGAATGAGGCAGAATAGCTGGCGAAGGGGTCCATCCTTGAAAACAAAGTTTACTGCCACCTTCAAGAGCTGCTTCACTTCTTCCATAGAATGGCCTGCTTGTGGTGATATATAGTTAATAAAATCAGTCTAGAATATCAGAGGGCAGAGCCAGCTCTCTATCTGTTTTTGTTTGTTTGAGACAGAGTTTCTTCTCTATGTAACAGTCCTGGGTGTTCTGAAACTTGCTTTGTAGATCAGGCTGACCTCAAACTCACAAAGATCCTCCTGCCTCTGCTTCCCAAGTTGGTATGTGATATAGATTTCGGTTTATTAATGCAAATGTAAGGTTAATTTTGTTATACTGTATGTATATTTTAACTCTTGGTGTTGAAAGTTCAATGTTGACATAAACCAGGCCTAAAGAGTGCAAATGTGAACGTTGTTCCTTGAAATGGGTTGTCTCTGACTCTATAGCTGGGCCTGAAGTTCACTGTGTAGCCCAGGCTAGTCTCAACTCAGCAAAATCTTCCAGTCACAGTTTCATAGGCTAGTATTACTGGTAAGCAGCACCAGATAAATGTGAAGTTTTTCTAGAAAACTTACAGAAAACTGCACCAACTCAAGGAGGCAGCCCTGCAAACACCAGTCCACCCTTGCCAGAGAGGTAGATATTATCACAACAGACCTTAACCTCTGCTTCTGCTCCTACAATCACAATGCCCTCAGTATCAATTATTATTAATAATATAATTAATTATAATATTTATAATAATTATTAGTATAATTAATTGTATATATTAATATAATAGAGGACCTACTGTGGTCTCCAATTCTGCTCTGACCTAATGCCCAGTGGATCCTGGCCTCTTACCTTCCTTCTAGGTTAGCCACCAGTTCTAATAATTGTTTGCTTGATTTCTTGATTAGGTGTAAGAACACCTTCTTGGATGGCCTGGAAGAGACTCCACTGTGTACTCTCAGAATCAGAGTGGAATTGTCTTTCTGAATTCCCATGCATCAGTCAGTTGCAACATACAAACATGGGAAATGTCAGGTTGACTGATTTAAGTCCTGAATACTTGACACTCTTCCTCCAACAAGGGCAGCAGCTGAGCTGGTAGTGACGGGAAGGACATGGCTCCTCTTGTACTTTACCTGGGACAAACGAGAAACCTTCAACCGGTCATGCTAGAGGGAGTCGGGGAGCTCTTCAGTTTCACTACTGTTGTAGAGCTGGAAGAAGAATAAATAAAAATGCTTCCTCAGCTTTGCAAACTCTGCTTTCTCTAGAGTTTCTATGTAAATGATGTCCACCTCCTAGAGGGCTGCCTGACAGATTGGGTAAAATAAGGCTAAGTGGGAAGTATCCAGTAGAAAACTTCTTTCTTTGCATATTAGTTGGTCCTTGATTATCTGGCCACTGTAAACCTAGCAGTGGCAGAGACATAGAGTAACAAGCAAATGATCTCTGTGCTCAGAGAGGAGAACACAGAGCATGTCTATAATGTTTCATCTGGAAAATGTAGTGGATTTATGTTGTTACATTGTAAATAATTGTCCTGCCTATGAGTTTAATAAAGATCGCTGATTGGTCAAAGGCAGACAGGAAGTGTGGGTGGGGCTACCAGACTAAGAAAACTCTGGGAACGGGAAGAACAGAGCAGAATGCCAGAGAGAAGCCGGAAGATGCAGAGGACAACTATGCTGCTCTGAGAAAAGGTACCGAGTCCCAAGGCTGAACAGGATGAGTCATGGGTTAGATTAAGGGTAAAGAGTTAGCAAGTTGTATGTCTGGGCCTTAGGCCGATCAGCCTAAAACTATTGTAAGCATCTGTGTGTCTCTGTGAGTCTGTGGGTCTGCAGGCCTAAACCTTGAGGCTAGGCCAGAAAGTCTGAAACAGAAACCTCCTGCTACAGGAAAAGACTGTTTTTTCTCTAGAAAGGGGATGATGATATACAACACTGGTGTAGAAGTTTGAAGAAAGAGACATGGCTGTGTTGAGCAACAGATTTAAGAAACTGCAACAACAGGCCTAGACTGATACTTAGTCTAGTTTGATATTCCTTCCTAAACACACCAGGCTGGCCTCATAGAGTCATCTCTGTTATTTTCTGCCATGCACTGGAATGGTACCATGGTGAAACCCACAAGCCTCAGACTAGACTATGAATAATGGGAGCAGACCACAAAAGGTCCTGTGGGTTAACCTCTACTGTATGATCTGACTAAATTTGGGATAAGTATCCTCTGTCTCACTATCAATACACCCGTCTCTCTTCGATAGCATTTCAAAGAGCTAACCTCTTAGTCCATCACCAGGTATCTGAGGACTCCCTTAGAGACAGTGTCTTTCACTCACTACCAGCTATCACAGTCAGTCTTGGATTACCTGTCACATTGTCACAACAGTGACGTATATCCTTCAAATCCAAAAATTACAGGGCTGTGAGATAGTGTACTCTCAGTTTGGCACCCTCCTGCCTGCCCAAAGCCAATGCTTCCAGCTGATTATGGTCAATTTTTATGATAATTAACTCTCTTACTGCCCTGAAGCATCATTTGCACTACACAGCAAAGCTGGTCAGACTGGCACAGGAGTGGTACCCTGCTCCTGGGACCAGAAAGAGCTTAAGAGAGACATCCAGACATTCCCCTAAGAAGAGAAAATAGAGAAGATCACCTTAGCAAACTGGGGTCATAATGGTTGCAACCAAGAAGAGTTGGGAACAAATCTTGAAAGAAGGAGATGGTTGAGTGAGAGGAGCAAAGAGGGAAATAGAAAGAGATGGATATCTCGATAGAGGAAGCCAATGTAGGGTTGGAAAGAGACTGGGTATTAGGGAAATGTCCAGGAACTCACAGGACATCCCTGACTAGGTCTCCAACCAATAGTGGAGGGGGTACCTAAACAAGACTTCCCCTATAATCAAATGAATAACCACCCTAAGTATCATCATAGAACCTATATCCAATAATGAATAGAGGTGGAGGCAGAGATCCATGGCTGAGCACTGGACAGAACTCCTGGTCCAGCTGAGAGCAGGGGAGGAGAGTCTGTATGAGCAAGGGAATAGGGATTATGAGGAAAATTCCCACAGTGAATAGCCACCGGAGATCCATTGGGAAAAGGAGCTAGGCCCTTCAAGGGTAGGCAACTCTCATGATCCTCAAAGGGTGGGATCAGACTGTGTTCCTGTGTGTGGGCTAACACCTTGGAGCTCATTCACTGCAGAGGAACACCTAATCCAGTCTTGACTTTGGGATGAGTAAATCAGACTTGCCTGGAGTGGATGTGCCACACTGAGCTGACCCACCTTGGGACTTCTTTCTCTTTTGGCAGAGGGGATGTGTGGATGGGGAGGGGTGGGCTGAAGACTGACTGGGAGGGATTGAGAGGAGGGAAGGGAGGGGGAGCAGGGGGATACATAGATAAAAATGACATTTTTTACTAAAAAGTAATAAAATGGAAAAAATGTACTTCAGTGTCTAGACTGAAAGATTTCCTTTTGAAGTAGACAAAAAGCTGAGACTATCCTGAAATTCAGGAGCCCATTACACGAGATTTATTGTTAGTTAATTAGTCACTGTTCATGTGCTACACTTTTATTTGATTTTGTTTGGTTGGTTTTTGCTTTGTTCTGTTTTTTGAAGTACAGTCTTGCTCTGTAGCTTTGGTGATCGGATACTTCAGTTCCCAGCAATCTGCCTGCTTCAGCATTCTGCCTGGTAGGTTGATTATTATGAGCCAATGGAGTTTTATTCACATGTGACCCACAGGATTCTCAGTATCAGATTGGCGTTACTAGTTCCTGGAAATGGCCATGCACACACAATCTAAAAAATGTCCCCATGGACTTTGTGACAGACATATTGTCACAACTGTGCAATCTTTTCTAGAATATATAACTAAGGTGCATGCTCTGTCATTCTTCAGCTATGTGAGCTACTCAGAAGGCAGAGGCAGGAAGATGGCTTATATCTGCTACTGTTAGACAGTGGTCCTGGAGATGTAGTCAACTGGAAATGTGTTTGCCCGGCATTGCAAGCCCTAGGCTCTCTCCAGAGCATTGCAAACCAGAGCTCAGCTCATCTCTGCTGTCTAACAAGTTAGGAACCAGCCTGGCTAAATAAAAACCATTTCTCAGAACAATGTGAAGTCTGTGTCAAGGAAGAAGATGGTGCCCTTGTCTCTTGTTCAGAAGAGGGTGTTTCAGAAATACCAGTTCAGTACAGTAAACAGGAAAAAAGAACACAGCAGCAATAATGGGAGCTGAACCAGGCATGGCTGAACACACCTATCATCCCAGCATCTGGGAGGCAGAGGCAGGCTGATCTCTGTGTGTTTAAGGCCAGCCTGATCTACATACAAAGTTTCAGAAAAGCCAGAATTTCGAGATAAGTCACTGTTTGAAAAACAGAGTGGGATTTTTAAGAGAGGATGCTGCCTCACACTTTTCACAATAGGAAGCAAAATGGTATTGTGACTTCTTCTGGACAACAAACTAATTACTAGTCAAATATGGCCGTGCACCCTTCAACTTCAGTGCTCCAGAGGCAGAAGTGGGCTGATCTCTGTGTGCAGGGCCAACTTGGTCTACAGGATGACTTCAAGGCCAAGACCATGTCATCATTAACTTTTCTAAGATGGAAGGTAGCATGATGTTTCAAGAACAAATTGCTCTTTCAGAGGACCTAGCTAAAATTGTAACTCAAAACCACCAAATTCAGATGGATCCAACTCTGTGGCCTTCAACCCTGTGTACATTTCTCAACAAAGACACAGGAATATGCATAATTAAAAACAATAAAAACAATTGTGTAAAAAAGTAGGTTAAATGAAGGTTTTATCCAAATAAATTTAATAACTACATATGTGTACACAAAATTAAATTAAAAATTACTTCTAAGAAGTATTTTATGCAGAGCAGGCCAACACAATATTGTTAAATATTCACAAGTACTTTTCATTTACAGACTAATTCACACTGTATCCCAGGTTGGCCTCAGACTCACAGAGATCTGACTGCCCTTCCAAGTATGAGATTAAAGGTGTGTTCACCACTCAGGGAGAGGCCTTTTCAAAATTTCTCCAGTAATTAGTTTGTATGTCACAGCCCCACTTCCTCATTTAAAAAAAAAATCTTTGAAGCTGGGAATATTGATGCACACCTTTAATCCCAGAACTCAGGAGGCTCTCTATGAATTCAAAGCAAGTTCCAGGACAGTTAGGGCTGTTACATGGAGAAACCCTGTCTCAAAAAAATAAAACTTCATTGATATTCTCTTATTTTCTGTGGCACTACATACATGATATAAGTAAGGACTTCCCACTGAGCCATCTACAAGCCCTTTTCAAAATCTATTCCGTACTTAGTTGAAATATTCAATCATGTATTCATGCTGTTTGAGACAAGATCTCACTCTGGAGTGCAGGCTACCCTGAGATTCTAGGAGCGGACAGGATAATTGCAAACACAAGGAAACCTGCCTGCATGGCACAGCCTACTGAGGACTGGGTTATAGGCATGAGCCTGTAATATGTTGCTTCTACTTTCAAGAGTAGGGAATGGACATGTCCAGAACTGCCCTCTAACTCATACTGGGAAGATGGAAGATGCTGCCTTTCAGTTAATGGTATGAACCCTGAACTTCATGGTATATCAACAAGCCTTACAAACTTGGTCTGAAACATTTGCATTGGATAAGACAATCTCGGGGAAGTAAATCTCCATTTACTGCTGAAGCTAAGACTGCCTGTCTGTGTCTATCCCTGCCCCACCAGCCCCTCCCTGCCTACATACTATACCTTGATAGGTTTAAGATTTCATTATATTTTAAAAATTCTCAAGCCAGGAAACTGGGCCAGGTGGTGATGTCATAGGCCTTCAATTGCAGCACTCTGAAGGAAAAGGCAGGTAGAGCTCTGTGAGTTCAAGGCCAGCCTGATCTACAGAGCAAGTTCTAGGACACACTAAAAAGCTACACAAAGGAACCAAGAACAAGCAAAGACATTAAACTGCCTGAGAGCATCTGGAAGGAGAGTGGGCTACACAGGCTACTTGGTGAGTCCCAGGCTATCCTGAACTAAGAGAGATTAGGTCTCAGAAAAAACAAAGACTGTCCAGGCTATCCTGCACTAAAGGAGTTCAAGTCTCAGAAATACAAGGATTGTTAATGGAAATAGCAGAAAGATGAAAAAATGCCCCAATAGCTCACAGCAGTGGTTTCAGACGTTGGGAAGCTGAAGCAGGAGAAATAGTCTGCAGAGTGAGTGAGAGGCCAATTTGAGCTATGTAGAAAGACCCCACCCCAGACAAACAAAGAATGAGAAACCCTTGTGATGTACAGGCTTACCAACCAACTATCCCAGTATGGAGGGCAGTTGAATTAAAAAAAAAAAAAAAAAAAAGTCTTTGGCCAGAATGGACTAAATACTGTCTTCTAGACCAGCCTCAGGAAAGCAAGTTACATAAAAAAGCAAACTAGTTAGCTGATTAATAACTTAAAATAACCCGAGGACAAAGCTGAGTGGCTACCATTTTTAGAAGTGGCATGATTCCAGAGATCTTACATAGCAGTCCTTGGGACCCCAGACCCCTCAGAAATTCTGGAATTGCCTCAGTTGGTGGATAGATGGTCTCCCCTACAGGAAGCCTTGTGTCTCAGGACTCCCCAAATAGGACACAGGATGCACACCTGCAATCCCCACACTCCAGGGAGAATGTCAGAGGAGCAGAGACTCAAGGTTATCCTAGCTCCCTAGCTAGGCTACATGAGAACAAAACTTCAGAAAATGTAAATGAAAACATAAATGCATCTTTGTTAACTTTGAAGCCAAATGCTCCAACAGGTTATTTCCACCCTAGAATGTTTTTATTGTGTCTTATATTTTTCATTTAAAATTTTTATTTTTTGTTTTCTAGCAGCAATTAGAATTGGGTGGGGCGATAGTACTCCTAGCCAGGTAGATGCTTGCAGGAGGCTTGTCATGCAGAAGTGAGTGTCATGGAGGCTTTGAGAACAGCAGAGAAGTCCTGGTATAGACTGCCAGATTCTCCAGGTCTCAGTGCCAAGCTGTTCTCAGACACTGGGCAACAGCTCTCTGTGTTGTTGGTTGGTTGGTTGGTTGGTTGGTTGGTTGGTTGGGTGGTTGGTTGGTTGGTTGGTTGGTTGGTTGGTTGGTTGGTAGGTTGGTTGGTTGGTTGAGACAGGGTTTTATGACGTAGTTGGTTAGACGCAACCTTGGGTCTACCCTCTGCTATTTCATCCTGCCGTAATAACTGTGAAAGGCTCTTATCAACTGAACTGAATCACCAGTGCTCCTTCACAAGAACATACTCACACCATCCCCCTGCCTCAGACTTCTGAGTAGCTGCCCTAGCAATCAGTTGCCATAGAATGCAGCACAACTCTTGGTCAGGTTCATGAAGACCTGGACCAAGGTCCTTTACCAATGACATTTATATTCAATGTCAATCATGAAGCACAGTCCTGTAAAGGCTGAGCCAACTCACTTTCAGAACTATGCTGTTTATAAGAATGAAACTCACTGGTGGCTGTCTATACCATAACAAAAAGCAGATTGAGACCCTATTGCTGAGTGTTGGAGCCCATGGGCAACATGAGTTCCAGCTAACCTTAGGCTCACTGTAAAAGCCCTTCCCAAAAAATTTAAAAGGAAATACATAGATCCATAATTAATGAC
This sequence comes from Phyllotis vaccarum, assembly GCA_033318265.1. Lineage (NCBI taxonomy): Eukaryota > Metazoa > Chordata > Mammalia > Rodentia > Cricetidae > Phyllotis > Phyllotis vaccarum. The sequence continues at coordinate 58,305,955 of JARWLC010000003.1, read as the reverse complement.
TTGGTGTTTGAGCTTGAATGAATTTTCTTGTTAGTAGCAATTTTTGGTTTTTTGGTTTTTGGTTTTTGGTTTGTTTTTTTGTTTTTTTTTTTCTAGACAGGGTATCTTTTGGCGATCTGCCTGCCTATTTCCTGGTGCTGGGATTAAGGCATGTACCATGACCACATAGCTTCAATGAATGAATGAGTTCTTGACCGTCAGTCTGGCCCACATTTTTTCCTGGTTTTAGATCTGATCCAACACCATCTAAATCCCCAAAGGAGAAATGGGTGGAGACTCAGTTATTGTAACAAACTGCAGACTCAGGCTGGGGAGGTGTGGCTACAAGGGGAGGGGTCAGTGGAAAGGTGTATAAAGAGTCAGAGTCTCCAGAGAAACCCTCAGCCTGGGAGCTGGGAAGGTCAGTCTTCCCCTGCCTGGATTGGGAGGCCTCTTGCCAGTGTCCAGATCAGGTAAATCCTTGGCTCCATCAGGATACTCCATCTCATGCAATCTTGTCTTAGGCTTGTCCTCCCTTCAAATATCACTTATTTATTCTTTTAGTTTGCTGAGAGAAGGGGGATTGTTTTGGTTTTTCGTTTGGTTGGTTTTTTTTGAGATAAATTCTGGGTAACCAGAATGTGCCAGTATGTTCTGGTTTATATACAGTCATTAACTGTGTCCTGTGGTTTCTGTGTTTATTGGTTCAGACAGAGTCTCACTAAGACTGTCTGGGTGACCTTGAACTGAAGGCTGTTCAGGCCGAAGTGACAAATGTAAATCACTTAAATGCCTTGATCTTTATGTTGACATAAGGCAGGCATTCCTGTGCTCTCCTTTAATCTGAGCATTGAGGAAGCAGAGGCAGGCTGATCTCTTGAGTTTGAAGCCCAGGATAAACTATGAGCTGTCATTTAATTTGTTATCTTCCCCCCTCCACTCCTGTCTTCCATTGGTTTCTGCTGACCTCAGCTAGACTGTTCTGGTGCTCTAGAAGTAAACACGAGGCACTGAGTGAGCGATTGTCCTGCCTCCAAGATGTGAATTCCCGTTTCTATCTCCTCGTCTTCCCCTACTTAAACTGGTTTATGTTCTTATTTTTGCTATTAGTTTGTCTTCTTTCCTAGTCTCCTCTTTCCAGATGCTTTATAAAGGATTACAGACCGTGGCAATGGCTACTGCAGGCTTGCTGATTCCTTTTAACGCTTGTATCCCACCCTGTTCAGTTCTATACCTTGGAGAGCTGGAGTTTGCTGCCCGATGGCCTCCTTTTCCCACGTATTGTACCCAAGTACAGTTGGTAACCAACAATTGTGGTCAGAAACTAACAGTACCAATTTCACATACGGCCCTCTTGTCCCAGCCATGGTCAGCTCGGTGAAAGGAGGCTGTGGAACAAGTAGCAACTGGATGAATCCTTTGCTTATGTTGAAAAGCTATAGAGTTGAGTGCGATCTATTCGTCATCAAACCTTCAGGCTTCCTGGTGATCCCTTACCAGTGAGATGTGTCCTCCTGAGCTGGAATTGGAATTGGATGGGGTGTGTGAGAAGAAGGGTGCTCTAGAGAGACTTCACTACCCAAAAATGAGAATTATAGCTTCCAATCCAACAGAAAGTGATCAGAATTGGTACACTGAGTTCTCCACCATCTCCTCAGCAGTGATCTTGCCCTGACAGTTCCCAGTGTGTGCAGAAAGATTTTCTAAGTTTCCAGTCATTAATGGTATCTTTTCTTCCGTGATTCCCCAGGATATTTATTTCTAAAAGTCATTCACAATGGCAACCCAAGCCCCATCAACACTCCGGCAACTTGCAATAGAAAATCTACTGAGGGAGGAGGCCTTGGCCATTTCTGTTCTGGGGGACATGCCCAAGATACTGCTCCTGGCAATGTTTGAAGCAGCCATCAAGAACAGACAAACAAATGTCCTGCAGGCCATGGTGTCTATCTGGCCATTCCCATATCTTTCTGTAGAAGTCATAATAAATCGCCCACACTTGGAAACTTTAAAGGCTGTGCTGGATGGACTAGATGAGATTCTTTCACAGAGGCCTTGCCCCAGGTAAACACAGTCATCAGCTGGGTTGGAGGAAGGCTCTGTGTTTGCAGAGAGAGAACGGTGGACACAAGGACTATTTGGCCATAGTGGGATAAGAGGATTCTGATACCATCAACAAGATTATAGAGGCTGGGGCCCAGTCTTGGCCACCTTGGCAAATAATGGAGAATGTGGGGGACAAAGGATTAGACACAGCCACTGAAGAATAAGCCATAGGAGTACTTATGTCTCAGGTATAATGAGGTTGAGAGTAAGGGGAATGGAATGGGACAAGGTGAGACAGGGATGAAGATGCCACCATGGAGATATTCCTTCTACTGAGCATGAGGCTCTGGGCTTGATTCTATTTATAGGAAAAAGCAAACATTTGGAAGGGATAGCTGAAGTGTGGGATGTGGTTAGAAGATTGTCAGATGTGTCTTGTCTTATTTACTGAGAATTTTACCCATTTCTCCTACACTAGGAGTCAAGTCAGAGTGCTGGATTTGATGACGGTGGACTGTGATTTCTGGAGTTTAAAAGCTGGACACTATGAAGGTGATTGCCATCATCAAGTCATGAGACAGAAAATGCCTGTGGAAACATGCCCTTACTCGGGGGTGAAGAAATATTTACAGGTGATAACTGACCTCAAAATTGTGAGAGGAAGGCTCGATGAATGTGCCACGTACTTGTTACAGTGGGTCCAGCAGAGGAAAGAATACATTCATCTATGCTGTAGCAAGCTTCAGATCTCGAGATCAACTGTTTCAGATGTCAAGGAGATCTTAAAATCTATTGATTTGAACTGTATCTGGGAGCTGCACCTACGTTATTTGTGGATAGAAGATATGACTGCTTTTGGATCTTACCTGGGGCAAATGAGTAACCTTCACATTCTAGTGCTAGAGACTATCTTAAATGCCACCAGTGTGGCTGAGTCTGAAGAGCTGGAAGAAGAGTGGATAAGCACATTGCTTTCCCAGTTCTCCAGACTCCACTGTCTACAGCATCTTTATGTAGATGATACCTACCTTCTAGTTGGCTGTCTGACAAAGGACCACAGGTAAGGAAGAATGGGAAGGGTCTACCAACCATATAAACCCACCTCTTTTCTTGTATCCTAATAGGTCCTTGATGGTCTGTCCACTGTAAATCTTGTATATCCAAGCAAAGGAGCTCTTGCTAAGATATGAGTGGCCAGGCAACAGGCCTCTAATTGCTCATTTGAGAAAGGTTGTTGGGCATCCAGAAAGGGACTGAGTAGGTGGGAAATGTGTGACATGGTTGAAGTTGCAATAACAGGACACAAGATTATTGAAGAAAGGATATCAGAGACTCTGCAGGGAATCCCCCCCACCCCACCCCCATTATTTGTACACTAGAATGCTGTGATATTTGTGAGCAGACCACTAAAGGCAATGTCTTGGAGGTTAACCTCCATGGACAGAATAAATTTGGTAAAAGCTATATCTGCTTCATTGTCAGCTCTATCTTGCTCAGAAATCAATCTGTTCTCTTCCTAGGTATCTGAATAAGCCTTTGGAGACCCTGTCCATCAGTTACTGCAGCCTCCCAGAGTCAGACTTGGAATTCCTGCCCCAGTGCCTGAACCTTTCTGAGCTCAAACACTTGTACCTCAATTCTGTACTTTTTGGTGAGCAGATTGAACCCCTTCGACGTCTCCTAGAGAAAGTCTCGTCCACCTTGCAAACCCTGGAACTGGAGAAATGTTGGCTGGAGGATTCTCAGTTCTGTGCTTTGATGTCTGCCCTGAGTCAATGCTCCCAGCTTACCAAGGTCAATTTCTATGATAATAAACTCTCTCTGCATGTCCTGAAGCAACTCCTTCACCACACAGCCAAGCTGAGAAAGCTGACCCAGGAGCTCTACCCTGCTCCTCTGGAATGCTATGACAATAGGAACCTAATACTTGTAGACGTATTTGACCAAGTTTGTCCTGAGCTCCTTAGCATACTAAGATCCCAAAGGCGGCCCAAGACAGTCACTTTTGCTACAAGCCGCTGCTCTAGATGTTTTCATTCCTGTGTCTATGACCTGAAAGGCAGACATTGCCTTTGCTTACAATAAATTGGGGAAGATTGCTTGGTACTGTGTTGTATGGTTTTTTTTTTTAATTCTTGTTACATGAATAAAGGAAACTCAGCCAGATATCAGGGAAAGGCTGAGATATCACAGAGAGGAAATACCACAGTCAAATCCCATCCAGCTGTCTTCCAGCTTCCTCAGCCTCACTCCTATGGCTTCTACTGCCTCTCTCTGTCTTCCTATGCCTGCCTTAAATACTCCCTCAGTTGTTTCACATCCAGGTTAAGACAAAAGGCCTGGCACCATCACTGTCTGCCTGGGAGCCTCGAACTCCCTTTGTAAACTAAGCAGACCTCAAACTCAGATCTGTTGGGACTAAGGGTGTAGGTCACCACTTCCAGATATTCCCTGTGCTGCGATTAAAGGTGTGAGTTGCCACTCTCTGATCCTCTTGGATTGACTGTGGGTAGATCTCTCTGATATTTCAGGCTGGTTTTATTAAACATGAAACATCCCTACAAATTCCAACAAATAAATCTTGCCTGGAGACCAAAGAGCAGGTAGAGCTAGCCACTAGTTAGCCACGAAGAGCAAGTGATGGTGGCACGCACATGTAATCCAGCACTGGGATGGGGTGGGGAGCTGGTGCCTTTGGTCCCAGAATTTGAGAGGCTCAGACCTTTACCACAACGGAGGTAGAAATAGTAATATAAATATGGATAGAGTCAGTATTTCACCCTCCTCACCCAATTTGGCCAGAGACCCTGGAGAGGTAAGATGTCACTTGTGACTGCTCCTTGCTTCTCTCACCTTTCAGATTATTACTCCAATAACTGATTCCTGGTGTTTATAAGACTAAAGAGGATCAAGCTTCAGTACTGGGATATGGAAGCCTAGTGTGAGAGATGTAATCCTCTCCGGGATCATTGCAACTTGAGGCTGTTCCTCGCAGATCCCTACCATGAGTAGCTGTACCCTTCTGTCCATTAAATATAATTGTGTTGGATTCCTGGGTTCCTGGCATCTCTCCTTCACATCACACAGCTCACTCCTCCCCAGCATTTCTCTGCCTGTGTCTGGTTTTTCTTTCCCATCACACTAACCTGGCCAGGATCATAGCTGTGCAAGTCATGAAATCCTAAGGACAGGTATCTCATCGATGAGACCCAGAACACATGGCTTATGGTGTTCGATGTTTTGTGCACAAAGTGGTGTCAAGTAGGTTCTGTTCACAGGGACAGAGTCTGAATAAAAAATGAAATAAGGGAGAGAAGAGGTCTCGTGGGGTTTAAAAGGACAAGTGTGCATTTCTAAATTATAATTTGGAGTCAAGCAATTATTAACTTATAAATGTAACTCATGGAAGGACTGATAAGTGAGTGTTTCTCCAACATGGTAGCCATAAAGGAATAATCAAATCCTGGGAACCTGGAGGCTTACAGTCTGGTGTACTCTCAGTCACTGACTTCTTCAGCTGGTTCCTAGGTTCAAAGTCAGGTGAATCTTATGGCTTTTAGTGGAGAAACAGTGGATTCAATCCCCAGATCTCCCTCTCTGTTAAGACACTGTAGAATCTTACTGTCATTCATTCCTTTCCTTTCTTCCTGGCCTGTTCCTCTGTTACATCCTTCTGGTGTGGATTATGTACAGACTTTTCAATCTAATGTGAGTACTCCAGGTGTTTTCAGAGGTTGCCCAGGAATTGCAACCCAGTATATCTAAGCTAAGATGTTTGGTTGGATCTTAAATGTGGCTGAAAACATTTAAACAGAGAGAAGGGAGAGTATGTCTAGGTGCGCTATCCTCTTCTTTTTCTTAATAAACCTCATACAGCCCTTGTTTACCTTGAACTTCTGATCCTTCAGTCTAGTCTTTCCTTAGTGTTGAAACTGCTAAGACTTATAAAATATAAAAATAAAACCTCCTAAATTGTGGGCGGCTCTGTCCTCTGACTGTCAGGCAACTATTAGATATCACCACACAGGTATAGGGTCGATGATTTTTCTAAATGGAGTCAATAAAGTTTTCCTGAAAAATCAGAAGACAGCCAAACCATATTTAGCAATGAAGGTCAGGGAGTGGTGACCTATGCCTTTAACCCTGCACTCTTCTGGATCTCTGAGTTCAAGGCCAAACAGCCATGTGGTGGTGGCACACACCTTTAATCTTAGCATTAAGAAAGCTGAAACAGGAAGGGAGAGAGTTGGTCAGAGAAAGAGGAGGCAGGGGTTCAGCCCTTTGCCTAGGACTCCATGCCCTAGACTGAGAGGCATTGAGTCTGATGATTCCTGGAGACAGGATCTTACCCGGTTCAGCCTAAGGAGTTGACTAGGTGAGAACCTGCTATGGCTTGTTTCTCTGTCTCTCTGATCTTTCCCCAATATCCAGCTCCAGGTTTTTATTAGAAGACCAAGTAGATTTTGTGCAATAGAAAACATTTCAGGGTGGCTCACTTAAAGTTTCAAAGGTTTTGGACATTATGATCATGAAGGGGGGCATTGCAGCATGCATGCAGAAATGGTGCTGGCTCTGAAAGGCAACAGGAATCTGACTAAACACTGAAGTTTGAGAGAAAAAGATTCCAAATCCTGCCCCCATGGTGACATGCTTCCTCCAAGAGAAGGCCACACCTCCTCAGAGTACTGCTCCCTTTGTGAGCCATTTCCTCCCCAACCATCACAGTCTGAATGATTTTAGTGTGTGTTAAGTGTGTGTGTGTGTGTGTGTGTGTGTGTGTGTGTGTGTGTGTGTGTGTGTGTGTGTATGTGTGAGAGATTTTCTTCTGGTTTTCACTTTTTTCTTGCTTGTATTTTGTTTATCTTTTCAGACAGAGTCTTCTATGTAGTTTGGCTGTCCTGGAACTCACTGGTATGTAGAAAAAGCTATTCTCTAACTCACAAGATCCATATATCTTTTAAGTGATGGGATTAAAGGTGTGCACTACTATACCATAGAGAATAGTCACTGGCTAGCACATCAAATGCCCTAGATGCTGTCCCTGGGGATCCAAAGAAAGGATGGAAAGAAAGATCCCAAGGAGAAGCTTAAACTGATGCTTGGGGCATTGGATTAGAACAGTCTGCATACTGAGGGCTTTCCTAGAAACTGTAGGAGCTGATTGGTGAAAAGTGCACCAGAATATCTAGATTTAACTGGGATTAGGAGAGCACCAATACTACAGGCTGAGCCAGGAGGATTTAGAGGTCAAACCAGCCCTGAGATACTTGGCATCCAAAATCAAACAATCAATGAAAGGCAAACAAAAATCTATTTCTGGAAAATCCTAAAGAGGAAAAGGGGGAACATATTCTAGTTTGTTTCAAACTCAATTTATTATAGGGTAGTAGCAAGAGAAATGGACACAAAAATCCATGGTTGGAGACTGAATAGGGTGTGTGCTTACCTAGAATGCAGGTGGCCATGGTTGGATGCATTCCATGTTTTTCATTCTCTTAAACAAGTTGCTTTGACCTGTTTGAACCAGGTATGCAGGATCAAATGTGATGAAGGTTCACAGGCTGGAGATACATCAGATATTGATCATGTGATTTTTGATGTATTTTAGATTTAATCTGCCAGTCTTTTATTGGGTCGTTTTGCATCAGTATTCACAAAGGATATTGGTCTGTAATTCTCTTTCTTTGTTACATCTTTGTGCAGTTTGAGGATCAAAGTAAATGTAGCCTCATTTAAAAAAAAAAAGTTTGGCAACGTTCCTTCTGTTTCTACTGTGTGGAACAATTTGAGTAGTATTGATACTAGCTCTTTTTTTAAAAATTCTGGTAGAATCTGCACTGAAACCATTTGTCTCTGGGTTTTTTTTTTTAATTGGGAAACTTTAATGACTGCTTCTATTTCCTTAGGGGTAATGCATCTATTTAAATTGTTTATATGATCTTGATTTAATTTTGGTATGTAGTACCTATTCGGAAAATTGTCCATTTCTTTTGAATTTTCCAATGTTGTGGAGTACAGGTTTTTGAAGTACGACCTGACGATTCTCTGGATTTCCTCGGTGTCTGTTGTTATGTCTCCTTTTTTGTTTCTGATTTTGTTAATTTGTACATTCTCTCTGCCCTTTGGTTAGTTTAGATAAGCATTTGTCTATCTTGTTGGTTTTCTCAAAGAGTCAACTCTTAGTTTTATTGATTCTTTGTATTGTTCTTTTTGTTTCTATTTTATTGGTTACAGCCCTCAATGTGATTATTTCTTGGTGTCTACTCCTCTTGGGTGAATTTGCTTTTTCTGTCCTAGACTTTTCAGAAGTGCTCCTAAATTGCTAGTGTGAGCTTTCTTCAGCTTCTTTATGTGGATATTTAGTGCTACGAACATTCCTCTTAGCACTGCTGTCATGGTGTCCCATAAGTCTGGGCATACTGTACATTAATTTTCATTGAATTTTTACAAGTATTTAATTTCTTTATTTCATCCTTGACAAAGTTGTACTTCAATTGAGCATTATTCAGTTTCCATTAGTTTTTAGGCTTTAATCTATGTTGTCGTTGAATTTTAACTTTAAACCATGGTGATCTGATAAGATACATGGGGTTATCCCAGTTTTTGTGTATCTGTTGAGATTTGCTTTGTGACAAAATATGTAGTCAGTTTTAGAAAAGGTTCCATGGGGTGCTGAGAAGAAATTATGTTCTTTTATGTTTGAGTGTTCTATAAATGTCTATTAAGCCCATTTATGTCAAAACACCTATTAGTTCCCTAACTAGGGGAGGGGATAGAAGGGGAGAGGAGAGGAGGCTTCAAGGATCTTGCATAGCAGTCGTTGGGACTCCAGCCTTCAGAAATTCTGGAGTGTGCCTCAGCTGGTGTGGAGTGATGGTCTCACAGGCATGAAGCCTGGCTTCTATCTCAGAACTCACAAAAGAACACAAGGATGCACACCTGCGATCCCTCCACATTCCTGCAGCTGGCAAGACAGGGGCTTCTGAGGAAAGAGGCCTTGGCCATTCCTGCTCTAAAGAAACTGCCTGTGGGGCTGTTCCCAGTAATATTGAAGGGCGTCATCACCAGCAGACATACAAAGATTCTGAGGGCCATGGCACCTCCCTGGCCATTCCCATACCTTCACACACTGATAAGGCCTCCCCACCTAGAGACTTTGAAGGCTCTAGTGAATAGATTAGGTTTGCTGGTTGCACAGAGGTAAATACTATTAGCTGGGAGTGGAGGAAGGCTCTATGGGTTCAGAGAGAGACAGTGGAGATAAGTGTTTGACCAAAGGGAGATTCAAGGATTAAGCATCATCTTAGAAGATTGTAGAGGCTAGAGTCCATGCTCTACCATCTCAGCAAATAATGTCAACTGTGAAGGACACAAAAGACACTGAGGAATACCCCAAAGGAATACTTGTACCTCAAAGGCAGAGGAAAAATGGGGCTGAAATTAAAGGAAATGAAATGGAAGAAACTGAGACCCGGATGTCAGGATACTATCCCTTTTTACTGAGAACGAGGCTCTGGGCTTGATTCTATGCATAGGCAAAAGCATGGATTTGAAAGAGAGTGCTGACATATAAGACGTAGATGAGAAGCAGACTGTAAGAAGTGTCTTGTCTTATCCACTGAGAATTCTAACCATTTCACCCACAGAATGAGGAAACTCAGAGTGCTTTATTTGAGAAATTTGCACCATGATTCCTGGAGCATATGGGATGGAACCCATGAAGGTGATTGCTCATCACGGGTGATGATGAAGAAGTAGTCAGAAGAAACCTGTCCTTACTCTGGAGAGAAGAATTGTTTGAAGGTGGTAGTTGATCTTGAACTCCTTTTAGTCAGGTTCAATGAATGTGAGAAATATATGTTGTGGTGGGCCCAGCAGCAAAAAGGTTCCATTCATCTATGCTGTAGAAAGCTGCATATTTGGGACTCACCAGGCTTCACTTTCAAAGACACCTTGAAAATTGTAGTTCTAGACTGTATATAGGAACTGGATCTGAATTCTTTGTATATGGTATGCTTGGCTTCTCTTTTTTTCTTACCTGGGGCAAATGAAAAATCTTTGCATACTTGCAGTACATGATGTGGAAGATTCTGAGGAACCTGAAGAGGAGATAATAAACGTTGATTTCTCATTTCCTCACTGTCTCCAGCATGTCTATGTAAATGATGTCTCCTTTCTAAAAGGCCACTTAAATAAATGATTCAGGTAAGAAAGGATGGAGAGGGGCCTCCAGAACATAGAAACTCTTTTTCCTTGAAAACTACTAGGTCTATGATGGTCTGGACACTATTAACCTAGCATAGCATATCCAAACAGATGATCTCTATTTGGTTTTTGCTTTGTTTGTGGTTGGGGGGGGGTTGTTGTTGTTCATAGTGGGATTATATTATTTCATTGTAAATAATTGTTCTGCCTACTAGTTTAATAAAAACTCTGATTAACTGAAGGTAGACAAGACGTGTGGGCGGGGCTACCAGACTGAGAAAACTCTGGGAACAGGAAGAACAGAGCAGAGGACACCTCTGCTGCTCTGAGAAAAGGTACTGAGCAGCATGGCTGAACAGGATAAGAATCATGAGTTAGTTTAAGAGTAAAGAGTTAGCAAGTTATATGCCAGGGCCTTAGGTCAATCAGCAAGCAGAGTATAAATAATGTAAGTGTCTGTGTGATTCTGTGGGATTGTGGGATTGCAAGTCACTGGATCAGAACCTCAGGGCTAGGCCAGAAACTTAATATTACAGTTGTTATTGTTTTGATTTTTTGAGACAAGGTTTCTCTGTGAAACAGTCCTGGCCATACTGAGACTCACTCTCTAAAACAGACTAGTCTCAAACTCACAGAGATCCACCTGCCACTGCCTGGAAAGTGCTGGGATTAAAGGCCTGCCCGAGTATCACCTGGATTAGCAGATGATTTCTGTGGTGGGATATGTATGACCAGGTGCCAGCATGCTTCTAATTCCTCACATGTAAAAGTTTTTGATTCCAGAAAGGGGTTGAGTATATGAGAATTGTAAAACATTGAGGTTGAAAGTGCAGAAGGAGACAACACGTGAAGAGCACAGTCAGGGAACTATTAGGCACTCCACTAGGAAGCTGCTGCATCTTGTTTGAAATAGGTAGTCCTTCCTACATGTACCATGTTGGCCTCATACAACCATTGCTGTGGTTTTCTGTTGTGCAATGAGCAGGGCCCGTGGTGATACCCACAGGCCTCGGAATAGAATGCTATGATTTGTGTGAGCAGACGACAAAGCACAATGTCCTGAGGGTTGACCTCCATCATATATGGTCACGATGAATTCGGGAGAAGTGTCATCTGCTTCACTCTCAGTCCCACCACCCTCTTCAACATCATTTACTAGAACCAGTGTCTTGATCACTCCCTTGGTGCCTGAAGACACCCTTGGAGACCCTGTCCATCACTGACTACACCTCTCACAGTCAGACTTAGGTTACATGCCCCAGTGCCTGAACATTTGTGAGCTCAAACATCTGAACCTAAGTAATGTATCTTTATGTCATTTATCCCTTAAAAACCTTTTGGAGTTCTCCTTAAAGAGTTACAGACACCCTGTCATCTGTGGAATTGGAGTGGTGTGACACGAGGGACTTTCAGTTCAGTGCCTTCCTGCCTGCCTTGAGCCTATGCTCCCGACTCACTAAGGTCAATTTTTATGATAATAAACTCTCTCTACCTGACCTGAAGCAACTGAAGCACTGTGGTGACACAGCCAAGTTGAACCAGCTGGCTCAGGAGCAGTACGCCACTCCTCTAGAGTGTTATGACACCAGCAGCAGTATACTTTAGATAGATTTGACCAACTTTGTCCTGAGCACCTGGATATACTCAGGCCCAAAAGGAGGCCCAAGAGAGTGTCTTCCGCTACAAAATAGTGCTTTAAATGTGCTGTATGCTTTGTCTATGACCTGGAAACCCACCATTGCCTCTTCCAACATCTATTAAGGTAAAGTTGATGCTGGAACTGGGAAATGTAAGCCTAGTGTGAAGGACTTGATGAAATCCTGAGTGAAAGTACATTGCTAACATGAGCATAAATATGTCAAGGGCATCAATGCCTGAAACACACTGGAAAACCAAGACCCTCCCCTAATAGGATAAATGGATATTGCTTCTGTGCAGAGTATCAACCACTCTCCTTCTCTAGGATTACTGTAGCTTGGGACTGTTGCCATAGAGACACTCTTCCGTGATTAGCTGGGCCACTTCCTTGCATTTGCGTAATAAATGTGCTGAGTTTCTGGGTTGCTGGCATGTGCACGCATTTCTATACTTGTGTCTATGGTTTCTTCTTTTGCCATCACCCTAATCAAGTATATCTCAGAGCAGTGCAGTTTGTTACATTCTATAAACAGGACTCTCGTCAACAAAACCCAGAGCACTTGACTTCCCGTGGTGCTCAAATGCTTTGGAAACAAGGTGGTGTGTAGTGCTTTCAGATCGCAAGGCCTGAGGTTGACATGGAGTACGGGTGGGGTGAGGGGACAGATATATTCTAGAGTCAGAAAGATAATTGTGTGTTTCTAAATGGTGACTTGGATTCAGAGCGGCAATTATAAACTTGTAAATGTAGCTCCAAGAAGGACTGATGAGTGAGTGTTTCTCCAGCCTGGTAACTCTAAAGAAATAATCAGACCCTGAGAACCCGAAGGAGTATCACTGACCTCTTCATCTGGTTGCTAGGTCAAGGTCAGGAGAATCCTGTAGCTTTAAGGGTGGAAAGAGAGTGAGTTTGTTGTTTGTTTGTTTGTTTAATCCCTGATTCCGTCCCCAGAACTCTATATTAAAACACCTTGGAATCTTACCGTCTTCCTCTGCTACACCCTTCTAGCGTGCATGTTCAGTGGATTATGTGGAAAGAGTTTTCAATCCAGTGTGAGCAGAAAGAAGACTTGAGAGAGGGTGGCGGGGAATTGCATTGCTGTATAATCAGGCTAAGGTGTTAAGTCAGATCTTAAATTTGGCTGAAGGAAAATTATAACAGGAAAATTCAACCCTCAGCAAAAGGAGAAATAAATAGTTCTTCAAATGGATGAAATGATTCTCTGTAAGACTGTGAAAGTTCATGGTTGAAAATCAAGAACATGTTTTGTTTGCTTGCTTGATTGCTTTGTTAGAAAAGCAAACCTCTGTTAGGAGTCTTGGCTGATGCCTGCCTAAACCAAGCCTTGGGGAGGCTGAGGCTATAAGACTACTGGAGTTCAAGGCCATCCTGTACTACAGAGACCCATCTAAACAGACAGTCAAACAATCAGATTTCCTGCTTCCTGAAGGGATCAGGTTCTACCCATGTTAAATCCACCTCTGCAGTGAAGTTCTGCAAAGCTTTGTATCTGCTTAGATTCTGGATAAAGGCCCATCCTGTTTTAAATCACTTTGGGGGCATTTTGTCTACACATTAAGCAATCGGGAGGTATTGTATGAGAGAAGAATAAATTAAAATAAATTAAGCAAACAAAAACATTCCTGACAATGAACCTAAAATACTTTGCCAGAGTTCCAGAAAGAAGATTATCCTTTTAAGCCATTTATCCAGGATCCTAAAACATTTTTATTCATGATTGAAGGCAAAAGAGAAAATGGGTGAAGCCACAGCTAAACAGAGATCCTGAAAACAGGGAAGTAAGGGAATTTTAGTGTCCTAGGATACTCAGGACTGTGAGAACTTGAAAGAACTTTGTAGGAACAATGGTGTCATTTCTCAAAAGCAGAGAATTGAACTCTGTATCAAAAAGCTACTTCAAGGCAGGGAGTGGATCACATTTTTAATTTCAGTACTTTGGAGACAGGGGTATGTGGGTGATCTCAGTAAGCTCTAGGCTAGCCAGGGCTACATAGTGTTCTTAACCAGCCTCATCTATACAGTGAGTTCCAGGCCACCATTGTCTACAAAGTGAGAAATAGGCAAGTTGGGCTACATAGTGAGAACCTGACACCAACAAACAAATGCTTCTTTAGGCTTTATTTTGTTGTGTTTTGAATTTCGTTTGTTAGTTTCTATGCTTGTTATTCAGCTTGACGGAAACCCAGGCTCTCACACAGGCTCCTCCAATTGTCTATTATAACACAAAATCAAAATTCAAGACATCCTGGAATATCTAAGATAGAGGGTCCTCTTGAGACATATAGGAGTTATTCAGAAAAAGGACCCAGCTGTCGAGTCGGTTCCCAGTGAGCCAGCAGAAGGCAGTGGTAGGGAAAGGGTAACCAGAGCATAGAACATTCGGTATAAACTACCTCAGGAGTGCTGAGACCACTTCTGACATGCTTGGTTTCCTGAGAAAGGGACCTTCATGCAGCCCAGACAGCCTTAAATTTCACAATCCTCCAGCATCTACACTAGCTTGATAGACACCTTACATACTAGCAGGAAAGTCAGAGCTTTTGATTCTGGGTTCTCCATTGGCTTCTCTGAGGTCTCTTGTTGTTAGTGTAGACTCTCATCATCCCAGTATGAATTTGAACTTTCTATGGAGTAGGATTGACCTTGAATTTCTGGTTCTCCTGTCTCTACTCCCCAGATGCTGAAATTAGAAGAGTGTGCTGCTAAATCCAGCATGCAACGACACTTTGGATGAACTTTGTAATCACAGTCCCTCTGTCAATCATTAGCTTCCAGGACTCAGGATGCCTCCTACATCCTAACTGCCCGAAACAGAAAACATTAGCCAGGAGCTTCATACAAATAGTTTTACTGCTGGATGTCGGGGGTCCACTCCAAGCCACACTTAAGAGGTGATGGTATGAGGATAAGAAGTTCAAGACCAGCCTCAGCTCTGTAGTCCTTTGCAAGGTGTGTTGGTCTACATCAGACTATGTAAGAATAATAGGTGGATGGGAGATTGTGACACATTGCTGTAAACTAGTAAGGCTAAGTTCTGGATTCAGGGCCTCATGCCCAGGCTGAACTTTGAGGAAATGAAGCAGAAGGTGTAGGAGGAGTAGATCCCTTCTATGGAAAAGGTCTTCATCCCTGTGGTCATGCTAGAAGTCACACCATTATCTTAATGGTGACAAAATTTGGCAATAAGGGAGGATAGGGTGTCTTAAGTGGGCACCTGGCATAAAGAACATTGTTAGTGTCCCCTCTTCTATAAATGAGTAGAGCCAGAAAGGCCAAAAAAAACACTAATCAATGTCCATAAAATGTACTTTATTGCCTAAGAAAAAGTTAGGCTGTGAGACCTGACCTCTCAGGTGAAATGTAAAAGTACTTGGATGGTAGGAAAAAAATATCTAGACAGGCATGATGACGAATGTCTTTAATCTTAGCAAAGCAGAGGCAGAGGACAGCAGATTACTGTGACTTACAGGGCAGCTTGGTCCCCATAGCACATTTCAGAGGGGCCAAGGCTACACAGAAAGACATTTTCTTGAAAGTAAAAAAAAAGAGACGGGGACATGGAGCAGTGCTGAATGATGGCTGATTGCTTAAGATCATGGGTGCTCTTCCAGAGACCGCTGTATCCATCGGCATGCACAGGTTCGATTACAACAGTCTATAACGTCCGTGCCAGGTAATGCACTTCCCCTTTCTGGTCTTCACAGGTATTGCACAGACATGACAAAGAGAAGAACATAAAGGCAAAACTTTTATCCACAGTGCAGAGAAGTTTGCTTTTCCTCCCACCTGAGATATTCAGCCTCTTGGTGTAGTGTTGTAATAAGGTTTCTTTGTCCCAGGCGGCCAGAGGTCCAGACCCACAGACCTGCAGCCCCAGACCCCTTAGCTGCCCACTGCTGCTCAGGCCCCAAAAATGATTCAGATGCTTATATTAATTTCATGCTGTTTGGCCTATGGCTCAGGCACATTGCTAGCTAGCTCTTACATCTTAACTCAACCTATTCTCATTAATGTATCTGCCACGTGGCCTGTGGCTCACCTATTTTCCTTACATGTTGCTCCTTTGGGCTTCTGGCTCGGTCTCTCTGACTCCGCCCTGCTTCTCCTACCTATGCTCTGATTTCCCCTCCTACTTTTTCTATGGTGCCTGTCATGGGCCAAAACAGCTCCTTTATTTAAAATTGATATTCACAGCATACAGAAAGACATCCCCACATCGTGTAGATAATATAAACTCTGACTTCCAGCTGAGGTCAACTTCAAAGGTTGCCTCAAAGGGTCCTATCCCAGCAGTCACGTCTGTTCATTTTTCTTGGGTCTAGGGTTTCCTAAAGCGTCCTTACATTGAGCTGTTTCATGGACGTTAGATAATAAAATGACATTGAAGCATCTATATTTTCATAAGCGTAGTAATGAAGAGAAATGAATGTGATTTAAAGTTGCTACTGAATGATTCCTATAAAAGGAGTGAGTGAGGAGGTCAGCTTAAGGAATCTTTACCAAAATAAAGATGAGGTCAGAGATGAAGAGCTAAAAGTCAGGTTTGTGAGCAGTGAATGCTTTAGGAGAGTGACTTTTGTCACCTACTAGAGTCCTTTGTATGCAAATTGATCCCAGAAGAACATGGCCCCATAGATATGTAGCCCCATAAACATGCAATGTGCATGCTGGGTATAGTAGTACATGTTGATAACGTCAGCACTCTGAAATGAAGTAGGAAAATGAGGGTTTCAAGGCCAGTCTGGGATACAAGGAGAGAACTTTAGAAAAATAAATTAAAAAGCAAAAGGAAACGAAACACATACTATTTCTCAAACATTTTTAAAACCCTGTCACAGAAAAAGGCAAGGCCTTGGATCTGTCAAAAAAGAGTGTTTCAGACAAGTCCAACCCAGCTCGCTGAACAGAAAAAAGAAAACCAAGAATAGGAGGTGAGCCAGGCCTGGTCCTGCACACCTTTAATACCAACATCTGAAAGGCGGAGGCAGGAAGGCTTCTGGGACTAGGAAGCCATCCTGCTGTACATAAAGCAGCCAGATCCTGTTCCAAAAATAGAATGAGGTTTGAGACAGGATGTTGACTCACACTAATGACAACATGAGTCACAAATAGTATTGTCATGAGTTTTGAAGAGAGTGCTAGCATTTTAAAAGCTCTTCAGGTTGAAAGATGATTAAGGATTCACAAGAAGACAGATTCAGATTTTTTTTAAAAACCTGTAAATGGATTACAATGTGTGTAAAATGTACATAGGCTTCAGAGAGAAAAGAAAGAGGATAGAAAAAGTCTTTAAAAAGAGAAATCGAGTAATAAAGGTATAATGAGCCATGTAAAGATGGAAAATAGACACATAATCTGGAATTTGGGTTATTATTGTGTTTTCTTTTAATTTTTTAACTGTTAATGAGCTAACTGTAGAAAGACAATGGATTGCAAAGGTTGCTATGTTAAACAAGAATATATATTTTGAAGGTATTTTGATTTTGAAATTTGTGTCTAAGGATTTATTGCTTTGGAAGAGTTCTGCTTTTGTTTCCACAGAAGATGAGAACCTGTGGATTGCTTCCAGGCAAATTCATCAACCAAGATCACCTGAAAATTCTCTGATAGGAAGAGAAGGTCATATCAGTTTCAGGGCTGCAGACTAAGATGATCCAGTCTCAAGAACCTGTAAGATTGCCAATGTCCCTTAATCAGCAGGACATAATAATGGAAAACTACACCCAAATATTCCCAAAATAGTGTTAATAAATATTTGTTTTCATTATAAATGGTTAATGGTCATAGTTAATCTCTTTCTAAGAAGAAAAAGGAGAAATGGTATATGAGTGATTTTAAAAAAAAATCAGATTATTGAATTTACTTTGATCAGAAAATCAGCTGTTAATTTCAAAATGTTTTACATTGGTATGGATTTTGGTTTATTGATACAAATTTAAGGTCAATTTTGTTATGCTCTATGTATTTTTCTACTCTTGTTTAAGAAATGTTGTTTATGTAACTCATTTAAAATTGTAATGTATAATTAAGAAATGCAGATTAATAGTCATCTGTGATAACCAAACTTATAGTTATGTCAGCTAGATTTTTTTTTAGGTATACAAAGATGTATTTCAATTAGGTAGGTAATCTTCAAACACTTCTAAGACCTACAGAATGTGGCATTTAAAATACTTTAAGAATTTAGGCTTTTCTGCATAGTGAGATAGATCTGTTCCTGGATGCATCAATCTACTTCAAGAGAAAAATGGGCATCGAAGAAACTCCATATGGAGTTTACCTTTTCTGTGGCAAGAACCTATTCTTGTATTGACTGCTTGACAGTATGCTGCTTAAACTGGACATGCAGGTTCCATAGGAAGGTGACCTCTGAACTTTGGCAGAACAAGCTAAGATGGTCATTCAGGTTCCTGCTTTGCAGAGAAAACTGTCAGATATTCTTCAGGACCCAAGGAGAAGCAACTGATGAACTATACCAGAATGGGCAGAGCAGATTTCTTGCTCCACTGAAATGAAAAGAGATTCTGTGCCTGTAGGCTGAAGACGGATGCCCCAAATTTATAAAGAAACTTTGAGTGATTTACCAGGCAGATAGGTGTCATCTCTGTCATTTCTAGAGTTTGGAAGTTGCTTGCACTTCCAGTTTACTTGGGTAAATATATCCTTCTGTGGTCTTTTATGTAGTTGAAGATTAGATAGTTATATAGTTTTTCTTAGCTATTTTAAAAGGTATACTGGATATGAAACTTTAGATTCACAAGGATAAGGTAGATGATAGAGTATTTTCTTTAATTTTGCTAAATACAAATAGACTAGATATTGTAACTGTAATTCTTGCTTGATAGCTATTATTATGTGTAATTTTGTTATGTTAAAATTGGAACCTTCCTTTTTGGTTAGGCAGAAATGGGGAGATGGTGTGGGAATGTCTTTCTGTATGCTGTGCATATCAATCTTTAAATAAAGGACTGTTTTGGCCATGGCAGGCACTGTAGATGAAGTAGGTGGGGAATCAGAATAGTTAGGACAAGAAGGGTGGAGTCATGACAGGTTGACTCAGCCGCCAAAGAAGAAACATGTAAGGAACATAGGTAAGCCACAGGCCACATGGCAGGACAGATTAATGAAAATGCGTTGAGTTAAGATGAGAGAAATATCTAGCAATATGCCTGAGCCATAGGTCAAACAGCATGAAGTTAATATAAGCATCTGAATCATTCTGGGGGTGCTAAGCAGCAGTGGGCGGCTAAGCAGTCTAGCACTGCAGGTCTGTGGGTCTGGATCTCTGACGGAACTGGGTCAGAAACCTCATTGTAACATGAGTGTGTTCATCTTATGAAATGGTACTGATGATTCAGCTCAGTTGATAGAGTCTCTAATGTGCACACAGTTATTATAGCAGGATGCAAGAAGGTAGCCATGAAAGGGCAGGTGAGGGAGAAACAACCAGGGATATGCAGCCTTGGCTTCTGCAGAAAATGGGTGGTGTTTCAGGTGGGATTAGCTTAATCCACAGCCTTGAGTATGTAGAATGAATAATGATAGCTAAGGCTTGGGATGATATTCAATCACACTGTGAATCCTGAGTTTGCATTTGTGTTAATTAAATAAAATCAACCTGGGGGTGGGGCTAGTGAGCAACTAGTTGACAAAGAAATCATTGAGAGTCAGAGGGTATCTGGAAGATGACAGAGAGATGCACAGAAAGTAGTAGGGAGGGACTTTGTGTGGCCTGTTTTGATTTATTTTGCTCTGTCTTGGTGGAGCTGAAGGATGGGCTCTTTAAGAGGCACCAGTAAAGAGGGAAAATTAGCAAGCTGCTACTCAACTTCTATGAGGTAGCAAGTTTTCACCCTAGCCTCTGACTCCAGCATCTTACTGATAAATAGAAAGATAGTGATTGAATTAAAAACTACATTTGACAGCAGGGACAGAGCTGGTGCCTGTGGGAATGAAACTAGGTGTTCGGTTCTAGATGTTGGAGCTGGTGGATCTTCAAGCTCTGGGACAGATCATTCAAGTCTAACTCTTACAACAGGTAATGAGTGAGTGACAACAGCTCCAAAGGGCATTCCAGCCACCTAGAGAGAGACTAGGGGGTTCAGAAAAGTTATGGAGAATGGTTGAGAATAAGCTGTGACTTCAAGGTGGCACATAAGTTAGTTAGGCCCAGGGTAATGTAATTCTGAGCACAGCATGAAGACGAAGCCTAGGATGCTCCTTGATGGAGCTCACTCAAGTCATCTCACTGTAGACTAAGGGCATACACTGTCACTACAACTGATTCTTTCTCCAGCTCTGCAGATATCTTTGCACTGTCTAGCACAAAACCATCTCAGTGGACAAACAAGAAAACCAGAAAAACCAACCAGAGACATACAGCAACATACCTAGAGATATGACAATCATGGAGTCACTGTGCCCTACTACAACCTTTGTCCTGATCACAGGGCTTCCGCCACTGCTCACCCTCAACCACAGTGTCACTAGCTACTCTGTACCTGTTCACAATTCTCCCTTTATAAGTAGGACAGCAGAATCAGTAGAGCATCTTCACACAGATCTACAGTGAGGAATTAGACTGGAAATACAGTGGTTTGAGTTCTCGCACCCTCAAATGGATCTGCTTCCTATCTGGATTACTGGCAGAGACCTTCTCTACACCAGGGACTCATGGATGTCCCTGATTTCCTGAGGTGACAGTACAGATGATAGAGTAGAAAGTACTTTCTGCTCAGACAGTCTAAAGTCACATCACTGTGAACCGTACAGAGATTGGGAAACCAGAGTAATACACTGATGTTTAATGTAACACAAGCAGGCTTTCCTCTGGCTATGGAGAAAGTTCTTCAGCCTTCCTCACCTGAATACCTAGGCTATGGTGCCACTGAAGTAATAGACCCCATTTATATGGAGACGGTTACACCTGTCTAGTTTAGGTATAGAACTTGGTAGTACAGAACTTTTCCAACTCTTCATAAGTATCTACTCAGCACCACTGAAGAGCCATGTAGATTCCTTTTGAGAAGGAGTCTATGAAGGTTTCTCATCTGACCCAGGCCATGGGCAAACCATATGAGTGCATCCCACATGGGGGATGGTTGTACACTATTTGGATCTTCCTCAGGATCCATGGAAAGCAGACATCTTCCTCTGCTCCAGCCCATACTATTGAGACGTCATAGTGGACATCACGCAAAGTGAGCATCTGGAGTATCCTCCTCTGTGGGTCAAACAGGAAGAAGATTCAGATGACAAGAGACTCCATTTATAGCCTCTGATTCACCTTGGACCACAATCTGAACTCTGTAGTCCGTTCTCTTCATCCACATGCCACCTTGTCTCTCTTATCTAGGTCGAAGCTTCTGGTCAATCAGGAAATCCAGTCCATCCAGGGCTCCCACATGAAAGCATCGAGTGGCCAGTCTGCCACCATCACCTCAGGATGTTAGTCTGTCTGGAAAAAAAAAAGCATCCTTAAAGATCAATGGGAAGGAGCTCCATGAGCAGGTCCTGCTCAGCAGAGATGGCCAAGGTTTCAGCTTTCAACATCCTTCTCACTATCTGCACGAGCATGGTTGAAGCCTGGAAAGCTCACCCTAACCTTCAGGTAGGAGACTCTGTGGGAATATCCGGAAAATGACATTATTTCAGATAAAAACTTGGGAATCTCTTTTCCCCTCACTACAAAAACAACAAACAAACAAACAAACAAACAAAAACAAAAAAACAAAAAAAAACAAACAAACAAAAAAAACCCACCCAGGGCCACGGTCACTGCTCTGACAATGGTGGAGACTTGTTTTTCTGCTTCAGAGAGCTACTGCACAAACACTAAGGTCCTCCTCCTCCTCCTCCTCCTCCTCCTCCTCTTCCTCCTCCTCCTCCTCCTCCTCCTCCTCCTCCTCCTCCTCCTCCTCCTTCTCCTTCTGCTGCTGCTGCTACTGCTCCTTCTCTTTCGGTGACTCACAAACAGCTCCAATCCTGGGATGGGAACTTGGCAGCCCTTCATGATACTGTGCATTGAGGATGGTGCTAGGAATGAGTTTCAGTTCTACCTGTTGACCTGGGTAAAGAAGAGGAAACAGGTAGTCCCGCTGTGCTGCAAGGGACAGCATACTTTTCAGATAACACATACAGAATGCAGAACTTTCTTCACATTGTGCATATAGACAGCATCTGGGAACTGATGGTAGACAGATTTTTTTTTTTTTTTGCATTGAAAGATGATGAAAATATTTGCACTTAAGCTGGGCAGGATGTATAACATTCAGAAAGTTTCCTTTGTGGGCATGAGTTTGGGGAGATATATTTCTGAGAATCTGAATGAGCCCTACCTATTCCCAGGGCTCTGCTGCTCATTTATAGAACCTGGAGAGACTCTTGAAGCTTACTGTCTATTACATCTTCTTGGAAGGCCTTTGGAGCATAGCACAAAGCTCCTTGTATCCACAGATCTCCAGAGAAACCAGGCATGGTAAGCACACAGAATTGTCTTTCCAGTGGGAAAGATGAAAAACCTGTTCTTCCACCCCCAAAAGCTGAGAATTGGATGTGACTAACAGCCTGGTGATCTGTGTCATCTGTTGGGTCAGAACCATATCAAGCTCTTAAAACCAGGACTGGAGGTGGCTAGTAACCTTAATGACCCTGATAACTAGAGGCTCCCCCAAACTCCCATAACCAGATTCCAGAGGTGGCTGATAGCCCAAATGATCTCTATACTAACTGTATGATGGAGACCAGGCCAGATTCTTAAGCCCTTAAGGAGTACAGGTATCTCTAGAACCCATCTCCTTAGAAGAAATGACGTGTGCCCCAAGTTGAGTTCCACCATAATTAATGCTTCTCTGTCCACTGGGGATTGTATTACACAAGGAAACTTTTATTTTCAAATTGTACTGGGTTTAAGTGCATTGGGAATAAACTGCCAGTTATTAGATTCCCAGAAATCTGATCCAGGTTGACAACATCAATCTGCACTGGGTTTTTATTCTTATTTATTTATTCTACAAAACTACAGGGCCCTCCCTCAGAATGGCAAGCTGTACAAGATCCTGAGGTGAATGTGAATGGAGAGCTAACTGTCCAGCCAGAGTTAGGCCCTTCTAGCTTGCAGTAAACAGAGACGGGTGTCTGCTGTGCTTTGAGTGCAGGGACGGAACAGCTAAGGATGACCAGGAAGTTATCACTGTACTTAAGTTTCCCAGAATGACACCTGCCTAACCAGAGGGTCCAGCTGCTGTGGCTTACAGCTGTGAGGTAAGACCAGGTGAGGACAGCTGGAATTTCCCCTTAAGGAAAAGGAACAGGAAGAAGGCCCAGACGGACAGGTGAACTCACATCTAAAGAGCTCCCCAGGTGTGCCCTTGCTCAACAGCTGTGTGAAAGGCTGTTGTGAGCCTAGGTGGGGGTTTGAGTAGATGGGAAACGTAAGAGTCAGTGGCTAGGGTGGAAAAAAAGAATCTATGCTGAGGAGAGAGCGTGTATGCAACCTTTCCTGGATTTTATTTGATGCTGTCTTATTGAACCTTCCAAGGTTCTGTTGACCTCTGGCCAGAACTGTGGTTCTGACTGTAAGGAAAGAATTTACAGCTGTGTCCTGAACCACCCTGAAGTGATGATGGCAGGTCTTGGCCCAGAACAGGGTTACTAAAATGAAGAGTCTATATAACAGAGTATCCTACGTGATGACCTTCATGGGGATGAGATGACCTTAGACTATAGTTACTCTCTGCCTAGAGGTCATGCCCTGTGTGTTCCAAACCACTCCTATTCACCATGCATCGTTTTCCCCTTGGATATGTCTGGGTGAAGTCCAGTCCACTGACAGAATCAGAGTTGAGGTATCTTTGCGAGTGTCTGAGTGGCAGTCAGCTCTCCTCGAGAAGACAGTAGGCATCCTACAGACCCTGGACCAGTTTCATGCCATTCTGCCCGCCCTGGACAGCTGCTCTCAGCTCCACTCTTAGTCACTCTTAGTCCACTTTTAGTTAGGAATGACTTAACTGTGTCTTTTCTGGAGAAACTGCTGAGCCGCACTGCCAGGCTGAATCAGTTAAGACAAGGATTGTACTCTGTGCCAAAAGAAAGCCTTAGTGCTTACTACAGGCTTGTTTTCTTACTTGCTAGTTTTTATTTTTGTTCCAAATGCTAGCAAATAGGAGTCGCTGATACAGGCATCTCTCAATTGTATACCAGGGGCATTTAATTATTCTGCCCTTACACACTCACCTATTTCACAGATAACTCCTCAGGGCCAAGAGTTCATCTGCTTTTATTGGCTAGAATTTTTTTTTTCACAGAACCCCATTCTCAGTTCATATTAAAATGCAATCTGAGAAGCAAAGGTTTTGGGTTAAATTCTTAGGAGGAAGTGATTAAAAAATGCACCTTTTTAAAAGATTGGGGTGAGCTAGCTAGAGACCAACAGACAACAGATACAACTACGTCTACTGCTGTGCGCCCAAAGTCCAGAGGTCAGGGCTCCTGAGTCACCTTCAGGAGTTTTCCTGCTCTCCCTTTTACCCAACACTGCAGGCAACGTCCCTCCTTTAAAAAGTTTTTCTCAGGCTGGACCTGGTGACTCAATTCCTTTAACTGCTGCACTCCCCAAGGCAGGTGGGTCTCTGTGAGTTCCAGGCCAGCCTGGTCTAAAAATTGAGTTCCGGGACAGCCAGGGCTGTTACACACAGAAACCCTATCTTAAAATAAATGAATAACTAAAATGGTTTTCTTTCTTCTTCATTTGAGGTGTGGAATACTTGAATTCCATGGTATGTAAATGTAACTCACTCGGGACAACCTTGGGAATCAATACCCTTCTTCCATCCTGTGGGTCCTGTGGATCCAACTCACCAGATTTCACTGTAAGGGTCCTATTAGCCCTTACTCACTTGATGGCCATTGCTGATCTCACCAGCCCTCTGTTGTCCCAGGGATTACACTTAGGGTGTGATGTGTTTAGCAAATGCTCTACCATTGAAGCCACAATCCCAGAATCCTTTTCTATTTAATTTTTACATAGGGTCTCATTAAGTTTCTCAAGATGGCATTCCAGGTTTATCCTGTCTCAGTCCCCAGAGTCTCTGTGATTACAGACCTACACTAGCAGAGCCAGCTCCTCTTTCCATGGGATAACAGGATGCAAAATCTCTGCTCTCCCACTGCTACACCACGGCCTCTTAGTCTATCTGTTTTTAAGTGGGATTTTTACTATCCCTCTGCCTCAGCCTCCCGAGTACCGATTACAAAAATATACCACAGCTTGACTTCCTTAGTCTATCTTAAAACTCTCTTCCGGTAAACTATGAAATATTGTTAGCCGTCATGTTCTGTAATTATGAATTCTGGCTCTTTTTCTGAACGCTTTCCTCCTCTTACAGCCCTACACCTTCTGAACCTTTCCCTTGCTATAAATGGAAAAGAAAAGTGTTGTTTCAGGACCCCCGAGACCAAGTCCTCAAGCACAAAGGAGATTTAATTGCCCCAGAGAGACAGAGGGCAGGGATAAAGGACAAAGACCGGAGATGGAGGAAGACGGAGGAAGACAGATAAGGGGAAGGAACCAGGGAAAGGGGACAGGGGTGTATGACTCAGGTAAGGGCAAGGATGGCCTCTGCATAGAGCAGATACAGGTATGGTACATAGGAAAAAATGGCAGTTTCTAAAAGTTCAAGGGGAAAACCCGTGTTAGGATAAGGTATTTAATTTTAATTGGTCATATTAATTAGGTAAACCAAAGGGGGCTTCTGATTGCTGGACCTTGGTAATCTTCCTCAGGAGGAAGTGGCCGAATAAGGGACTAGACCTTGGGGGCTAGCCTCAGGAATGTATGCTAAGGGTTTTTAGCAAAGCAGAGGGAATGGGGGAGAAGGGCAAGAAGGCCTGCCAGAGCTGGAGTGGGTTAGTGCTCCAACAATAAAGTTGGGGTTTGGGGGGGTTTTTTGTTTGTTTTGTTTTGGTTTTTTGTTTGTTTGTTTTTTGGGGTTTTTTTGTTTTTTTTGTTTTTTTGTTTTTTTGTTTTTTTTTTTTTTTTTGAGGCAGGCTGTCTTGAAATCCAGGTCCAGGTCTCAGGACATTCTGGGTTGCATTTTTTGAAGATGACTCTTAATGGTCAAGTTCTAAAACAGTCCGAAGTATCTGACCCTGTGAAAGGGAACTACAGAGGCATTAAAAGTTTGAGGCCAGCCTGGTCTACAGAGCCAGTTCCAGGACAGGCTCCAGGCTCCAAAGCTACACAGAGAAACCTTGTCTGGGGGGTGTGGCTGAGGGCAGTAGTTGGAGGAGCCTCGCACGCACAACCCCAGCCTGAGGAGCCCCAATTAGTGACCTTCACTCAGGTGAACTGGATTCTTGCTGTGGGCTTTGAAAGGAAGGTCAAGAAAGGTCAGAATAAAGCAAAGTCAGGGGGTTTATTAAGATTAGGGAGAGTATACTCTTAGACATGTGGATGGACGGGCTTCTAAGAGTGAAGCTTAGATTGACTGACGATCGATTGGTTGATTGGTTGGTTGATTTTATATGTATGAGTGTTTTACCTGCATGGAGGTATGTATATCAAGTGTGTGCCTGCAAAAGCATTGGATTCCCTGGAACTAGAGTTAGACATGATTATGAGCCATCGTGTGGACGTTGGGAATACAAGTCTCTAAGAGCAGCAAGTGTTCCTGGCCACTGAGTGATCTCCCCAGGCCCCAGCTTAGATATCTTTACAGTGCCTATATGAGACTTTCTTAGAATCGTTGTTCAAAGATATAATTTATAACAAAGAGCAAAAATTCAGCAAAGTTTAACAATAAAGTTTGGGCTGAGCGTGGCAGCAGCACGTGCCTTTGGCTCCACCACTTGGAAGGCAAAGGCAGGCAGATTTATGTGGAGTTCAAGGCCAGCCTGGTCCACATAGTGAGTTCTAGGACAGCCAGAAATATACATTGAGACTGTGTCTCAGAAGGAAGAGAAGGAGGAGGAGGAGGAGGAGGAGGAGGAGGAGGAGGAGGAGGAGGAGGAGGAAGAAGAAAAACACCTCACAATTTAACAATTTAAGTTTGGACTGGACAGATGGCTCAGAGGTTAAGAGTTCTTGCTACACTTGCAGAGGACCTCTGTTGGAGTTTCAATACCCACAAAATACAATTCATAGCCACCTAACTCCAGCACCAGTGCATCTGAGGCTTTCTTCTGGCTTTTGTGGGTACCCATACATACATGCAAACACACACACATACACACACACACACACACACACACACACACACACACACACACACACACACTTTTTTTTAAAAGAAAGAAAAATTAGTAATTAAAAAAAAATGAGATGGAAGGGCACAGACCGAGTTGCAGAAATAACAGACTACAGGCTCCCCTGAGCAGGGATATTCATACCCCTCTCCCATAGCTGCGCTAGAGATGGAAGCATCCGAAGCAGCTAGGGGCCACTGTCTCTAAAGTGTGTACAGAAAATCAAGGTCAATGGGCATCAATGAGATCCTCAGCCCAATGATAAGCATTTGTCCCCTTGTCCTCTGGGAGGTGGTCACTACCCTAGCCCTGTGCTCCTGCTGCCAGCGAAAGAAGACTGATCTAGCTAGAGCTTTGTCCTTGAGAAGATGTCTTGCGCCGGTGTCCTTGTCGATCAATGCATAAAATGTTGTGGCCTGTAAGACCTGGGCAACAGTATTTCCCAGAAGGAAAAAGCTGGAGCCTTAAGGCTCCAAAGTAACACATTCCGAGGAGGAATCGAAGTCAAGCAGGGCTGAGAGATGGAGGTAGAGGCAGAACTCAGATCTCTGAGTTTGAGGCCAGCCTGGTCTACAAGTGACTTCCAGCACAGCCAGGACTACAGAGAAACCCTGTCTCAGAAAAAAGAAAAAAGAAAAAAAAAGTCAAGCAGGAAGTGGTCCCATGTGTGAAGTATGCTGTGTGATGAGAGTTTATATTAGTAATTAAGACAGGAATAAATATATAGACTCTGGCATTGTAGGAAGACACAAACGGGTTTGTCTATGCTTCAAGGAAAACCTTTGGATCAAAGAAAAAACCTACCGTTCAAGGAAAACCTTTTTAGAAAGCCTTCTCACGTGCCATCATTGCACCCCTCGGGGCAGAGTACAGCCCCAGAATCAACTGGTTTAGCTTGGTGGGACGGTGGAAAAAGTCCTTCCGGGTCAAGCATGAAAATTGAGCCTACAGCTGGGTGCAGTGGCACATGTCTTCAGTCTCTTCCCTCAAGATTCAGAAGGAGGTGGACTCTGACAAAAACCCACAAATTGAACGATATTTGAGATGAAGACTGGGGGTGCATTTACAGTTGCTAGAAATAAGTTCAGGGGTCACAAAGAAACTGACCACCACTCCAACTAAAGTGTCTATATAGAAAAACTTCACCATCTCTAAGAGGATGTGCTCTGGGAAGAGCAAACACTCAAGAGGCAGGAAGTGGGCACCGGTTTTATTCTAACTCAATAGTGACTTTTCTGTATCAGCTGGGGTCCAAACTGACAGGCCTATCTGATTGGCTAGTCTGAAAATAACACACAGAAGGGGGTGGGGGTCACTACTCCTAGCAATCAAATTCCTGGAACATAGCAATTGCTCTTTGAGTAAACAAAAGGGGTGGGGGTGTGCGTGTAACATTTGCACAAAAGTTTTGCAAGGTGAGGCAGATTTTTAAAAAGGATTTCTTGTCTTAAACACAAGTTTTATGGTATTTGACTAAAGTTTCATTTAATACTTCTTACAGAGTGAAAACTGGTCTTCATTCTGCTTCTCTGGGTATTAGGTCAGCAGGATGATTCTGTAGATAAACCCACTTACCCTGAAGGCCTGGAGACCCAGGTTCAATTACCAGGAACTACCGTAAATTAGAATCTGAGAACCAACTCCACAAACTTGTATACTGTAACCAGACCTGGCTACACACACTAATAAGTAAAACTTTTCAAATAAAAATTTTCCGGGTCATCTTGGGGCTAATTTCCCTAGTCTCAATTGCTAGACTCTGTCAGATGGGGTGTCCTGACAGAGCTGAGTGACTTTACTGGATCTGAGTCTAAGACGGACATCTGCAACCTAACTTCCATGGAGGAGATCTCATCTGGGTGTAGATGAGATGCTTTGGGAGCCCCAGAACTGGGTTTGTAGGGAGCTACGGGTTCCCACACTAGGAAAGCCTGCTTCAAAAGTCATATTTAAGTCAGGCCGTGGTAAACTGCACACAGTATGCATCTTTTCATTTGAGGCATATTTTATCTAAGATAGACCCATTCTTGTACTGTTGATTAGATTAGTAACCATTTATATCTATTATGTTGCTCAGTAAAAGCAGAAGGAAAAAAATTTTGAGAAAAGAAAACTAAAGCCTGTCATAATGGTGTATGCCTACAGTATCAGCACTTCGGAAGCAAAGGCATCTTTGTGAGTTCAAGGCCAGCCTGTTCTACATAGTGACAGCCAGGGCTATGTAGAGAGACCCTGTCTCAAATAAAGCAGAAGAAAACAAAAAATCAAGACAAACGGGAGGAAAGGGAGCTTAATTGGAAAATATTAGGCTGGAAATAGGACTCTCTGGGTAAAACACTACCTAGGAAGCACATGATGTTGGGAGACCAGGAGAAATGTCTGTTAGCTTCAGGGGAAGACCAAAGAAATGACCCCCATACCCCCATACCCCATCCCCACCCTCCACGGATAGCTGGATGAATCACTGAGCTTGTTGGGTTTTCCCACTGTGACAAAGATGGTGTCCCCCATTCCACCAGGCACATTCTCTAGCACAACTACACACAGGAGGAAGGAGGTACAAGCAGTGCCTCAGGTGTCTAATGATGCTCCCTCAGTCCTTGATTTTGAAGAAACTCACACTTGGTAAGATCCATAGCTAAGGTCCAGAGACACACAGTCTCAAAAGAGACAAATAAAAAAAAAAAAAACAAAAAAACCAATAAAATGGGATCCCTACACCGTATGGCCAGCCTGGACAGCCTTGCTTCTCAAGGTTCAGCCAACCAGAGGATGGTTTGTTCTCAAGCATATCTTGGGAGCTAAATATGCCAAAGATGATTTAAAGGGGTGTTGGCCTTTATTAGGAATGTAAATAGATTAGAAGAGTTTCTTCCTGAGAAGTGGTTTTAAAATTAGAAGTACACTAAAGGAAGGCATTACGTCCTGAGTGTCCACTGAAAGCTTATTTTAAAATCTCCCTCTCTTTCCCCTCCACCCTCTCAGCAGGCTCTCAATGTTTAGCTCAGACATCTGCCTTCTTCAGCCTCCAAGTGCTGGGATTAAAGGTGTGACCCATCACACCCTGCCAGAATCATTTCTTATCTGATAAACTTTCTCTGTACAAACAGTAGGCTTTGATTCTGCTCTTTTATCAACCCCTAAGATTTTCTCGGTCAAAAGATTTAAAAAGTATTTGGTTTTGGAAAAGCTTGTCCAAAGTGGTGGGTGCTAGAAAGATGGCTCCATGGTTAAGAATAAGTACTGCTCTTTCTTGGAGGTCTGCTCTTTTCTCAAGGGAGGCAGAGGGGAGGGGAGGGGAGGGGAGGGGAGGGGGGAGGGGAGGGGAGGGGAGGGGAGGGGAGGGGAGGGGAGGGGAGGGGAGGGGAGGGGAGGGGAGGGGAGGGGAGGGGAGGGGAGGGGAGGGGAGGGGAGGGGAGGGGAGGGGAGGGGAGGGGAGGGGAGGGGAGGGGAGGGGAAACTGCTGGGGGATTACATATTGCTCTTCCAGAAGAAGAGAATTCCATGCCCAAACCCCAACGGTAGCTCGCCACCATATATAACTCCGAGTCCAGGGAATCCAGTGTCCTCTTTGGCTCTCCATTGGCACCAGGCACACATGTGGTACATATACTTACATACATGCAAACAGAACACTCAGACACATAAAATGAAAAGTAAATATATAATCATATATAATTTATATTATTATTTGTAAAAATGTAAAACACTTAATGAAAGTGGATCCAGACCACGGTGGAATAAAAACCTTCATTTACCAAAGAGATTATTTTAATCACTTAAAAGCAGAGAGAGACTTGAGCTCACACAGATCTACCTTCCTGCCTTTGGGCCTCCAATGCTGAGATTAAGATGTGAGGAGGGTTCTAGTATTGCTGTCCTTTATTTGGTTTGTTGGTTCCGGCAGGAGGGTCTGAAAACAAAACAAAACACACAAAAATAAAACTAAATTACTTTTTCTTTCTCTTGCTCTCTAGACCCCAAGGAAGCATAAAAAATGCTCCTGTGTCAGAATGCAAGCTTCCCAGATGCTCTGCATCCCTTACGAACGTTGATTTTGTTTGCACACTGGCTTTGCAAGAGTAACAGCAGCCCTGTTACCTTAAACTGACAATCCTAATTCCTCAGCCTCTATGTGGTGAAGTGGGTGTCACCAAAGAAGAAAGCAAAGCTTTGGGAGCAATTAAGTGACAACACACTATGCACAACTTCTCTTCAGTTTTTTTTATTCTTCATTTCATTATTTTCTTTATTTGAAAATGTCTTTTTTATCCATGTATCCCCCTTCTATTCTCCTAATCCCTCCCAGTCAGCCTTCAGTTTCTCTCTCCCCAGTCTACTGTCCCCTCCCTCCAAAGGGCAGAAAGTCCCAAGGTGAGTCAGCTCAGCATGGTGCATCCACTCCAGGCAAGTCATCCCAAAGTCAAGGCTGGGTTAGGTGTTCCTCTGCAGGGAATGGGCTCCAAGTCGCTGTTCTTGATTCAATGAGCTCCCCAGAGCTCCAGCCAACCTTTACTGTGGGAATTTTCCTCATAATCCCTATCCCTTTGCTCATACAGACTCTCCTCCCCTGCTCTCAGCTGGACCAGTGCTCAGCCATGGATCTCCGCCTCCTCCGCCTCCACCTTACTCATTGTTGGATGTAGGTTCTGTGATAACACTTAGGGTGGTTATTCATTTGATTATAGAGTAAGTCCTGTTTAGGACTTACTAATCTAGTCCTCCACTATTGGTTAGAGACCTAGCCAGGGACATCCTGTGAATTCTTGGAGGTTTCCCTATCACCTGGTCTCTTTCCAACCCTACATTGGCTTCCTCTATCAAGATATCCATGTCTTTTTCTCTCCCTCTTGTTGCTCCTCTCACTCAGCCATCTCCTTCTCTCATGATTTGTTCCCAACTCTTCTTGGTTGCAACCCATTATAACCCCAATTTTCTAAGGAGATCTTCTGTATTTTCTCTTCTTAAGGAAATCTCTGGATGTCTCTCTTAAGTTCCTTCTGATACCAAGCTGTTCAGGGGTTGTGTGTGGTTTGCAGCTTGAGTATTCTTTGATTTTTGTCTAAAATCCACTTATGAGTGAGTACATCCCATGCCCATCTTTCTGTGATACCTCGCTCAGGAGGATATTCTACAAATCCATCCATTTGCCTGAAAATTTTAGGATGTCATTTTTTTTCTGCTGAGTAGTACTCCATTGTGTAGATGTACCACAGTTTGTTAATCCATTCTTTAGTTCAGGTTCTTGCTATTACAAATAATGCTGCTATGAACATAGTTCAACTAATGCCTTTGGATATATGCCCAGTAGTGGTATTGCTGGATCTTTGTGGAGATTGATTCCCAGTTTTCTGAGGAACCGCCATACTGCATTCCAGAGTGGCTGTACAAGTTTACACTCCCAGCAACAATGGAGGAGTGTCCCCTTGTTCCACATCCTCCCCTATGGGGGTATGTTTCAAATTTAATAAAAACAGTCTGAGATATCAGAGGACAGATCCACCTCCTCCAGTCTTTGGGGTTTTTTGTTTGTTTGGTTGGTTGGTTTTTGTTTGTTTTTTTCCAGACAGAGTTTTCTGTGTAACAGTCCTGGCTGTCCTGAAACTTGCTTTGAAGACCAGGCTGGCTTTGACTCACAGAGATTCTCCTGCCTCTGCTTCCCAAGTGCTGGGACTACTATGGTGTGTCACCACTGCCTGCCTGGGAGCCCCAAACTCCCTCAGTAAGCTAAGATGACCTCAAACTCAAATTTGCTGGGATTAAGGGCATATAGGTCACCACTCCCGGATATTCCCTGTGTCACCACTGTCTGATTCTCCTAGACCGACTGTGGGTAGATCCCTCTGATATCTCAGACTGGTTTTTTTTAAATTTGAAATGTATCCCCACACTCCCCAGCATAGGCTGTCATCTGTGTTTTTGATCTTAGCCATTCTGACAGGTGTAAGATGGTATCTCAAAGTTGTTTTGATTTGCATTTCTCTGATGGATAAAGATGTTGAGCAATTTTTAAGTGCCTTCCAGCCATTCTTCTGTTGAGAATTCCATTTTTAGTTCTGAACTCCATTTTTTAATTGTGTTATTTAGGTTTGGGGCTCTAGTTTCTTGAGTTCTCTATATATTTTAGAGATCAGTCTCTGTCTGATGTAGGGTTGGTGAAGATCTTTTCCCATTCTGTAGGCTGTCGTTTTGTCTTATTGACTCTGTCCTTTGCCTTACAGAAGCTTCTCAGTTTCAGGAGGTCTCACTTATTGATTGTTGCTCTTAGTGTCTGTGCTCCTGGTGTTACATTTAGGAAGTGGCCACCTGTGCCAATACGTTGGAGGGTATTTCCCACTTTCTTTTCTATCAAGTTCAGTGTAGCTGGGTTTATGTTGAGGTCTTTGACCCACTTGGATTTGAGTTTTGTGCAGGGTGATAGGTTTGGATCTATTTGCATTCTTCTACATATTACTGCTCATTGATGGGAAAGGCTCCATGGACAGGTACTCAAGACAGAAATGGCCAAGGCTTCATCCCTTAGCAACATCTGAAGAGCCAGATCAATCCTTGATCTTCAGTCTGCAGGCTTCTTGGGAATCATCAAGTAAAGAATATGCTTGGGGGGGGGGGGTTAGGAGCACTGGCTATTCTTCCAGAGGTCTTGGGTTCAGTTCCCAGCACCCACATGGCCGCTCACAACTGTAACTCCAGGGGACTTCACACCCTCACACAGACATACGTACAGGCAAAACACCAATGCATGTGAAATAAAAATAAAATCATTAATAAATAAATTAACTAAAAAAGAATATGCTTTTGAACTGAGACATAAGAAGTCAGTCTTTCCCATCATGAGACTCAAGTTAGAGCCAGATACTGCTCTGGCATTGTTGGAAACCTCAGTTTACCTCTTTGCATTCACTTTCTGTTAGATTTGAAGCCAAACGACCTTCACTAGCAGCTTGGGGAACCTTAGAAGTGGACACAAGTTCACCATTGTTCTGTCAAGTTCCAACCGCTGCTTCTCTTAATTCTGTTCTGCTGGGGAGCTGGCACCCTAGAACCTGAAAGCTGACCCCCATCTTTTTATGGTTAAAGAATGACAATCTTCTTCCTGACAAGAAGATCATGGAAAGTTCTTATGTCCATCCTCCCCATTGAAAGACTGAAGAGGAACACACACCAACAACTGGAGCCCAACACACGTCATCA
Organism: Phyllotis vaccarum; assembly: GCA_033318265.1. Taxonomy (NCBI): domain Eukaryota; kingdom Metazoa; phylum Chordata; class Mammalia; order Rodentia; family Cricetidae; genus Phyllotis; species Phyllotis vaccarum. Next base: position 58,271,628 of record JARWLC010000003.1, on the reverse strand, counting down.
ATAGGAAGTAAACACTCGGGCATTGTCCAACATCTGAGGTGAAGCAGCCCGAGGTGTTAGCACAGTTTTACTTCACTGAGAACCATGTCAAGGAACATGATAAACACTTGTTGCAGTGGGTACAGCATAGAAGTTCAATAGAACTGTGCTGTAGGATGCTACACATTTGGGCATCATCCATTAACATTGTCCTAGAGAGCCTGACCATTTTAGATCCAGTGTTTATTCAGATATTAGATATGTGATGCAGTCAGACCTCACTGACCCAGACTGTGCCTTCCCTAGACCAGATGAGAAATCTCTGAAGTATCTTCAATGACAGAGATCTTTCCAGTGATGGGGTAAGAGTATGTATTTGCTACCCCAGCAAATGGTTCTCTTTTACATTAAAGAGTATTGGGCACCTGATGTTTGTCAGTCACTGGATTTAACAGTGAGGGAGACATCAAATGACTCAGAGCAGAGAGCTGATCTGTGGTAGATGTGTAGAGAGCTATCATACTATAAGACTAGCTGGGTGGGTAAGAGCTATAGAAAGTAGTTTGCAATCTAAGGGGGTAGAAACAGGCATAAGAGACACTGAAGGAGGTGAGGGTTCACAACAGCACAGTCCCCCAAGTGAGCATTTCACTCAGATCTGGAGCTGATCTCAGAACAGGAACTAATTCCTACTACGGATGAAAGCCGATTTGGAGGAGAGGCGCAAATGGGAAGTGCATGACACTGGGCTAGAAGGGAAGAGGAGAGAGAACATTATAAACAGCCATGGACTCTGCTGAGGCAGGGGGTCAGTGCATTAGGTCAGAGAGCTCATCAGTCCTCCCATCCCCAGGATGTTGCTAGAAAATAGTCTTGATATTTAGCACAGACTGGCCTCAAACTCTGTAAGTCCAGTTCAATTCTATAACCTCCACAAGTACTCGGCACACAAATGGTACTCCTCCCACAGACAGACGGACACAGGCAAATACCCATACACATAAAATAGGGAGATGGCTCACTGGATAAAAGGCTATTCTTCTTATTTATCTATATTATTTCTCTTGCCACCACCACGCGGCTCAAAACCAAAGTCTCAGTGTGTTCACTCACATAGGAGATCCATAACCAGACACTAGGCAGAGAGGACTTTGGAACACTCAGCCCAAAATGGAGTGTGTACATCAAATCCCTCCCCTCTGCAAGAGTCAGAGGGATGGAGAGCCCCAAGAAAGCAAGGCCCTCTGAATTAACATGAGCAGCTCACAGTTCTGAACTCAAGAGACTGGAGCAGCACGCACAGGTCAGCACCAGTGTTATAAGAGTCTTTGGCCCAGACTTCTGGAACTAGCCCTGAGATTTGGACTATACAACCCACCAGGTCCTCTGAACTTACATTATGGTTTTCAGTTTTTAGGGATCCCCGAGTGTCTCTGATTCTTGTGCCTTCTCTCAGCTTCTTTTCCTCCTGCCCAACTTCAATGTGACACTTTTGTTTCATCCTATTTAATTTTGTAGTATTTTTTTTTTTTTAATGAATGAACCTAGCCACTCAGGTAAGGGTTAACAACTGAACTGTCACTTATATCTGCTGGGAGCAGGAAAATCAGTTTTCTCCAATGGAGAGACAGTAGGTATATCAACCACTCCTAGGCAGGCCTCATGTTCAGCTTAGCTGACAACATACAATGGACTCCAGCAGTATGTGTGACACAAAACTTGTCTTGGCCAGTAGAAGCCTCTCTTATTATGTTAGTTATTTACTGATTCTCTTGAACTAGTTAGACAGTTGTTGGTGGTGCTGAGGAAACCCAGGTCCTCTGTAAGAACACATGAGACAGGGTTTACTCTGTGTAGCCCAAGCTGTCCTGGAACTAGTTCTGCAGTATACAGACTGAAGGCAAACTAAGAGATCCAACTGCCTCTGCCTCCCAAGTGTCGGGGCTAAAGGCGAGCGCCGCCACCATCACCCACCTCTCCCCTATATTCTTAACACATAAATAAATAAAAAAAACAGAGGGCATAAAACAAAATCTTTTATTGCTACCACAATAGACAAACACAAGTGAGTGCAACAGGTTGGCTTAGGTATTCGTTAACAAAATAAAAAGTTCACTCCTGGACATTCATAATGTAGTTCTTGAGGTCTATCAATCCTTTAAGACAGGACAGGGACATCTGTCCATCTGCTGGAAACCTTTATGTTCACGGACAGCCAGAGGGCTGGAAGCCCTGAAGAATAGGACTCCACAGACATGTGATTTAAAGGCTGGCCATGAGGGCATACTTCAGTGATCTTAGCATTTAGGGGTTAAGGGAGGAGAATTTCAAGGCCAGCCTGGGCAATATGTTAGTAAGAAAGAGATAGTGAGGTAGCAAGCAATTGTGGCTCATATATTTGATTTTGCTTCAGCCATCTTTGATACGTCCACAGTAGCTCCTAGTCTAAATATACTAAAGATAGAATGCCCCTACCCCTTACAGGAGACTCCACTGCTCATCTTAGGTTGAAAATTTTGTACAGACAAAGCACTGAGCGAGCACACAGCGGGATGTAACAGACACCCAGGCAAAGTAAAAAAAGAAAGAAAGAAAGAAAGGCAATGTCTAACTGAAGGAATCAAGCTGATAGGCTTACACATATCAGAAATATATGGAAGAGAAAATAGAGAATTATTACTTTGACTCCATAACCACTTGTCCTCGGAGCCTACTGTTTTCCATGTCAGCCTCCGCCCTTACGGTTGTTTCCCAAACACTGAGCAGTGAGTGTATAGCCATAAGCTCCGAGTCCCCTTGATGAAATGCTGCTAGGTCTTCATTTCCTTAGCATCAACCTTCCCCCTTTACTGCCGACAACAACAGAGTCTGGTCTCCTGGTCATAGACACAGCGCTGGCAACATTGTTGGCAGATAAATGTAGCAAAGGAGATGCTCTTGGGCTGCCTTATACTAAGGAGAGCATCCAGGAGCTCAGGACAAAGTTGGGCAAATCTTCCCACGTGGACTTCACCCCTATTATCGTAACACTCCATAGGGGCAGGGTACAACTCCTGGGTCAGCCGGCTTAGGTTGGCTGTGTGGTAGAAAAGGTCCTTCAGGACAGCCATGGAGATGTCATTATCACAAAAACTGATCTTGGTGAGCTGAGAGCACTCGCTCAGGGCAGGTAGGAGGGCAGTGAGCTGAGAGTCCACCATCCAGCAGCCCTCCAACTCTAGGGTCTGCAGAGTGTCTCTCACACTCTTCAGGAGATCATAGAAAGGCATGGGACATAAATCAATTAATTTGACAAGTCTCAGATTCAGGTGTTTGAGCTGATGGAGACTCGGACTCTGGGACAAGGAGCTCAAGTCTGACTGTGAAAGCTTGCACAAAGTGAGGGACAGGGACTCCAAAGGGGACTTCAGGTACCTAGGAAGAGACCAAGTAATTAGTGCTGGCACACATACATGGAGTGAGCTGGTGTCAGGGCTAGCATAAAAGTAAAGGTGACCACTTGTCTTCAAGCCATTCGACTATATAATAATCAATATCCAGGATGCTGCTTATTGGAGTCTTACCATCCTGGGCAGTGAGAGGCCTGTTGAGTATCAGTATGGGACTTACTCAGGCCATGGGTGCACAGCTTCCATTACTATCAAAAAGACAACTTGTGTTGACCATATTAGCCCATGGTGTACATAGGAAGATCTAACCCAGGAAAGATCTGGAAGTCTTAAACTATCTTTTGCCTATCAACTATGAAAGATGTTCTGCCTCCCTCAGAAGAATTCTGTCCTCTATCTCTCACCCACTTCTACCCATTTCTACTCAGGGACCTGGGCTCAAAAAAAGGATTTCACACACGGGAAGTTAAGAGGGCACACAAACGCTAAACACAGAGTCCCCTGGGATCTGGATAGGCGTGGGTCCTCTCCAGTTCTGGGCTCACTGTTCTGACCTATTTCCTTCTCCTTATCTTAGAATACACAGCGCATGCTTAGTATGTCTGTCCCATCTGACTGGTCTCCTACCTCAGCCTGGCCTCCGTTTAATGAGTGGTCACTGAACAAACTGAGCTCTCGAGACTCAGTTAAAATGCAAACAAATCCCTACTTAGCTGCTGTAATGACTCCATGACTGTGAAATCCACAGCGGCTCGCTGACCTCACTCAGGTGCCCACTGCTCTCTAAGGTTTGCCATAGTAGCAGAAAAATGCTCTCCCCATCCTACCTTACCTGAACAACTGTTTCATGTGCTCACTGGAAAAGTAGACCCCATTCATGGAGAGATGCTGGAGACAGTTGAGTTTGGAGAACTGAGAAATGAACTTGGTGATACACTTCTGGATGTCCGAAGGGTTACTTAGAACCTTGAAGGTGTTCTTGTGGATTCGTGTTAAAAGGAGTTTCTGAAGATTTCTCATCTGGTCCAGGTAAGACACAAAATGCACCAGAGTGGACAAACTCCAACCTGTATTGAGTTCCAACTCCTGGATGCTGTCAGGCTGAAAGACCGTCAAGACTTTCCTGACAGTGTACACAGGCAATGCCCAAATCCTCATCTTCACACAGCACAGCCTTATGAAATTTCTTCTCTGCTGGGCCCACTGTAACAAGTAGGTTTGGTATTCATTCAGATGGAACCTGAGGCAAAGGTCAGTGACCACCTTCAAACGCTGCCTCAGTGCATACCTAGGAGCACGCTTTCCTGCCTGCTTTTCAGACACTGCCTCTGCTGAGCGCTCCCTAGCCTCTGCTCCACCCCAAACATCCCAGAAATCATGGTGCACATTCCTCAGGTCGAGCACTTGAAGCTTCCGCCTCCTGTGAAGAAAACAGGCAGAAACATCAGGATACAAAAGACCAAACCCAGGCCAGTTTTTCCTCTCATCTCTGTGGCCACCTGGTCCCTGCTCTGTTGTGAGTGTTTATGCTGGAAAAGCATGCCTGCCAGGCAAGGGCTCTGCATCTGAAGACCTATCCTGCTTCTTCCAGTCAGTTACTCTTGACTGTCTCTTCACTTTAGGGAAAAGTTTATTCCACTACAGCTGATTTAAGCTGTGCTGCATTATCCAGCTGTCCTTTCTACTGGGCTCAACAGGGGTCAAGGCTTCTCTAATCTTTCAAGATAACACCATCAGAAGCCTCTGATCCACCTTTGACCTCATTTCTCCCTTAGCCCATATTCTCTTCCCTGTACCCCAGTGTTCACCATTCCACCCTATCTGAGTTTTGCTTACCTGGGGAGAACCTGTGTCCATAATATGTCTACTCCATCCAGAATAGCCTGCAAGGTCTCCAGGTGGGGAGTCTTCATCAGAGTTCCCACAGGGAGGAAGGGGAAGGGCCATGCTGCTACCATAGCCCTCAGGACGTTAGTTTGTGTGCGGCTGAAGGCTTCCTTGAACAGTAGTGGGAACAGTACCCCAGGCATCTGCTGCAGCGAAAAGATGGCCAGGGCTTCATCCTTCAGCAGCCTCTGCACTGCCAACTGCTGAAGTGTGGATGGTTCCTGATCACTCATCCTTCAGATCTTTGGTTTGAAGGAACCTGGTGGAACATAAAGGAGGCTACGTAGGAGACCCCACTTCTCACTTGTCTTGGTTACTGTTCTATTGTGATGAGACACCATGGCCATCATGGTAGGTGAGCATGGCACTAGAGCAGTGGCAGGGAGCTGGCATCTCCTCAACAAGCAAACAGCAAAAAGAGGGTCTGGCATAGGCTTTTAAAACTTTGAAGCCCACCCTGAGCGACTTTACCTACATCCAACAAAGCCAAAACAGACCACCAATAGCAAACCCAAGGTTCAAATACAGGAACAACATATGGCCATACCTTCAACGGTGGTATCTAAATCAAGGCACTGTTCCTCCAAATTCAACTCCCACTGGGAAGGGATAACCAAGAACCTACGAGCTGAACCCCATCCTTTTATGGCAACAGGGAACACTGATCATCCCTCAAGACATTCATGGAAAGGTTACGGGAATGTTCCACATCTAACCTCCCATATTCTACTTGTTTTAATTTTTTAGGTTATTTATTTTACTTTATGGCTGCAGGCATGTATGTGCACATGTGTGCCTGTTGAGTCCCCTGGAACTGGGGCTGTGTTACAGGTAGTTGTGACCCATCATGCAGGTCCTGGGAGTTGAACAATTAAGTATTCTTACTGCTGTGCCATCTCCCCAGCCCCCCATATTTGGCTTTTGATGATCTGAACCCGCCTGGGAAAGAGTGAAGAACCATAACAGGCTGCCGGGTCTTCTCTCACAGATCAGACTTCAATTTCCTGAGACTAACCAAGAAGTTTCTGGAAGGGCCATGAACAAAGGACAATTAATCACTGATGCTGTTGACAGCAGGGACAAGGGAGAGAGGACACACCAAGCCTGGGCCACTGAGCCAGGCTCCACAGCAACTCTTCAGGCCTGCCTAAAAATAAAAAACTGTACCCTGACCAGTCCCTAACTTGACCTAGCCAATTAGAACATACTAATATGATTGCCATTTGCTTGAGCCAATCACATCTAAAGTGACCTAACTTCCTTGGACACTCCCTTTAGTTAGGCTTAAAGGACCTCTCACTTCCCCCAGGATCTTCACCATTTTGCCTTACTGTTGGATGTCAGGCCTCAGCATGCTAGAATAAAAAAAAAAAAATGCTTTTGCCAATTGCGTACTCAATACAAAGCTCCCGATAGCCAGGGCTACACAGAGAAACCCTGTCTCAAAAAAAAAAAAAAAAAAAAAAAAAAATGGGTTAATTACTTTAAGGCCTGATATGGTCAGCCAAGCCGTACTATTCTGGAGACTGAGAGGTGTGCACGCACTCGTGTGTTGTGTGCGTGTGTTGTGTGTGTGTGTTGTGTGTGTGTAGGGGGGGTGTCCATAAACTCATGCCAGGCTAACAGTGTCTCACACATAAAACAAGCTTTCATAAGCAGTTCTTAACTGTTAACTGTAGAGAATCTAGGGGGCAGTAACTCTGAGACGAAGATGTTAATGCAGAGGTTTACAGGAAGAGAAGATTCCACGTTTCATTAGAGTCTAGGTGAGGAAAGAAATGAGGAAAGAAAAAGCTTCCAGCCATACTTTTACTTTTGGAAATACAGTCTTGCCTGTGGAAATGACTATGAGGTCGGAGCTGCCCTTGCAGCAAACTCATCTTCCTACCTATCTATAGCGGTGGATTTTGTGTTTTGGTTACAATGCCTGCCTAGTGGACTCTACTTTGAAAATATTGCAATGATGAAAGGCATGGCGGCCCCGGCACTTTGGAAGAAGAAAGGTCTCAGGCTAGTTTAGTCCAAGTTGAGTGTCTCAAAAGAAAATAAAAAAAAACAGACAAACAAAAACAAGAACTGGAGATATGGCTTAGTAGTTAAGGCTGCTCTTCCAGAGGACCTGAGTTTGGATCCCAGCACTCACACTGGTTCACAAGCATCTGTAGCTTTAGTACCAGGGGATCGGCCCTCTTCTGGCCTTCATAAGCACCAGGCATATACATCGTGCACAGACACTCATGAAGGCAAAACAACCACACAAATAAAATTTAAAAATAGGACAGAACAAAATAATTTTCGTGGTGAGGTTCTTTGATACTAGGGCTTTCCCCATGCTAGACACACACTCTACCACTAAGTTACATTCCCAACTCATTCATTTCACTTTATGTAGAGACAAGGTCACTTGGTGTACCACAAAAAAGCCTGGAACTGTGGTTCTTTCTCCATCGTATCCCTAATGCTAGGATTCCCAGAGTGTGCTAGCAGCCCACCTGGCTTTGTTTTGGGACAAGGTCTTGTCAAGCTGACCAGTCTGAACCAACCACATTCCTACAGCTTCAGTTCCCGGAAGAGATGGTAATCAAACCTTACTCCCAGTACTGTTTTAAAGATATGGTTTAAGGCGGAGTTGGTGGCACACACCTTTATTCCCCATGCTTGGAAGACAGAGGCAAGTGAATCTCTATAGCTTGAGGCCAGCCTGGTCCAGAGTTCCAGGACTATTACACAGAGAAACCCTGTCTCAAGGGAAAAAAGAAAGAAAGAAAAAAAAGGTAACATGAGTATAATTTAGTAGATTACAAACTAATCAAATGTACAAAGTCAAGAGTTGAAGACCAACTTGGGCTTAATGAGACTTAGTCTTTAAAACTTAATACAATAAAAGAAAAAGCAAATCTCATTTAATGAGCATTTCTCATTACAGAGCAAACTTCAGGACAGCCAGGAATACACAGAGAAGTCCTTTCTTGGAAAAACCAAAATAAATAATAAATAAAATAAATAGAATCCAAACATTGAGAAGCTAGAAATAAGAGAAGTGGCTGTTTAAGACCAGGTTAGACTACATAAGACCATGTCTCCAAAATAACGTGAAATTAAAAATAATGATTTAAAGTCCGATAACGATGGCACAGTCTCGCAACCTGCATCCCAGTTCTCTGGAGAAAAAAGAACAAAACCAGTCCGTTATACAGTGAGCTCAAGACGATCATCCTCGGCTACATGAGACTCCATTTCAAACAAAAACCTGCTGTATATGTGTCTGTCTCTAAAATGAAAGGAAATTTAAAGAATAAACCTTCACTACTGACTCGGGCTTTTAACTTCTTTTTGTTTGTTTATTTTTTTCTCCAGAGACAAGGTTTCTTTACGTAGCTATGTAGACCAGGCTGACCTTAAACTCGGAGATCTGCCCGCCTCTGCCTTGCCCGTGCTGGAATTAAAGGTGTGCACCCCCATCACCTGGATCAGGTTTTGAATTCTAACCATCAGGAGGACCAGCAGTCTGGGACCATCTTGGACTGGAGACTGAGGCCCTCCCTATCTTAATAACCAAAGAACGTAAATTTTTAAATTGACAAACCAAGAAGTAATTCTAGATATTCGAGTAACCCCCAGCTTCTGCCAGAAGTTTAAAGACACTCCGGCTACAGAGTGTAACCTTGTCTCAAAAAAACAAAAATCTGATATTAACCAGAGCTTGGTGAAACACACAGGTAATCATGCACTACCCAAGCGGAGGTGGAGGAGGGGTGAAGGGGGGAGGCGAAGGGGGGGGAGCCGAAGGGGGGGGGAGACGAAGGAGGGGGTGGGGGCAGGGTGTTCCAGATTTCCGACCCAACCTGGGCTACGTTCTAGGAGAGCCTGGGCAGCTTCGGGAGGCCTTGTCCCAACAAAATCAACAGAAATGAAATCAACGAATTAAGATCAAAAGGCATCTAAGAAGACAGCAAACTTAATTATTAGCAAACGCGATGCCTGCAATCTGTTCGTTTGAAGAGAAAAAAAAATCAGAGTTCCCTTGGCATCTTGGGTCAAACGCCCCTGACTCAGTGTGCCCTGATGGAGGTGGGTGACTTACCAGAAGCAAGCCCTAATTACAGAACTCAAGAATCCCAGAAGAACTAGGCAGTCGCTCCAGGTTCGGGCTCCCAGGCTCTGAGGATCCTCTCCTGCTCCTCTGAACTTTCTTTGTCCATCTTCACACTTCCGTCCACAGGCTTTTTTATCGCCTTCCTCCCCTCACTTCCGGTCTGAGACTTTTTTTTTTTTTTTTTGGCCTCCGTATTCCGCCTCATACTTCCGTTTTGTAGCCCCGCCTGCCAGCCGCGAGCTGTCAGCTGATTGGATGATTGAGTCCCCGCCCTGTGTGGGCTTTTCTGTATCTGGGTTCTACACGAATCTGTAAAGGGGGAAATAAAGAACAGAGAGCCCCGCAATGGCGCGCCACTCACTCTAGCCCTCGAGAGGCAGAGGCAGGCGGATCTCTGTGTGTTCAAGGCCAGGTTCTCTGAAAGGGAAATAACAAACTGGAAAGCCGCGGGGAATGGTGGACGCCCTTATTCCCCGCCCTCCCGTGGCCGATTCAGAGAGATGGGGTTGGGGGGGACCGGGCCGGCAGTGGGGTACGCATCCTTCATCCCAGCACTAGGGAGGTAAAGAGAGAGAGACAGGTGGTGAATTGCTGTGAGTTCGAAGCCAGTCTGGTCTACAGAACTGAGCTCCACACAAAAAATAAAAATAAAATAAAATTTAAAAAAAAAAAAAAAACCTTGAGATTCCGCGAGATTCAAAAACCCATTCATTCATGGATGCGCTCCCGCTTAGTTTGGTGTATATTTGTTTCACTTATTTATGTGCTTAATCATTCCCTTTATTTTCATTTTGGGTTTATTTCTTGAATGAAAAAAAAATTTTAAAAAGGCAAAGACACGATAAAGGTTGATTTATATATTTATTTTATTTGTTTATGCACTTCATTTTGAATTTGTTTCTCGAATGAAAAATAAAATGGAAAGGGTATGACTGTTCCTATGTAGGATGGAGAAGGTTATTGTCCGTAAAAGGGAGAGCATAGCTGGAGGCAGAGTCCAGAGTGCGCGTGACCCTGAGCCATGTGAGCAAACAGGAGAGGAAGGGAAAGAGAAGAGAGAGAAACTAGGTGAAGTCAAGAGGGCAAGAGTTAAATTTTAAAAAAGGGGCCGGGGGGGGGGGGGGGGGGGGGGGATCGGGAGGGGGCAGGTGACCGAGATGGCTGGATTATATAGGGAAGAGCCTCTGGGGAAAGAGCAAGCCCCTGGCTAGAGAATTCCAGGTAAAGGGTCCAAGGAGAAACTGAAGGAAGCAGAGAGACCCTAGTGTCCGGGTCTATTTTGATATGTTAGATTGGTACTTCAGCCATTTGTCCCAAGGTTTGAAGTTTAACATTTCTGAGATGGAGTCTTGCTCTGTAGTTAAGGTTTATTTGGAACTCCAACTCTTAGCAATTCTCCTGCCTCACAGCCTTTCTCCTGGGATGGTTACAGTTGTGAGCCAAACAGACCTGGCTGGTTTATATTCATCTGTGACCTGCTTAGTTCTAACTGTGAGTCAGTGGGAATGGGGGGCATTAGTCTGTGCCTCACAATACATATAAAAATATATAAAGCCGAAATTATTGACAAAATTATGAACTTGTTCTGGAATCAAGGGTGAGCTGGATGCTCTACCGGTGATCTACTGTTGGCAGCCATTTAGAAGGCTGAGGCAGGAGGATGGTTTGGATGCATTGATATTGTGGGAAGGGCCTGGGAAGAGCTGAGTTTGTAGGGTGCTTGCTTCTGAGCATCCTCATTCTGTGTCCAGCAAGCACTGCGCCTACCAGACAGGACACATGCCTATAATCTCAGAACTCAAGAGTTGGAGTCAGGAAGATCAGTTTGAAGTCATTTTTGGCTACATAGCAAGCTTTATGCCATTCTAAACTATATGAGACCCTTACTCTAAAAACGATGAAAAAAGTTGGCTCTGAGAACGAAGCCACCCTTGGTTCCCCAGAAGACAGAGCATGCTTCAGAAAGGATCAGCCAGCACACTGGCTAGTGAGGGCAATGGGGAGTAGGAGATGTGGAGCGAAATGGCTTAGTAGCTAATGAGGCCTGCCACGGAGCCCAGCTATTTGAGTTGGGGCACGCAGGCCCAAATGGTAGAAGAAGAAAACTGAGTCTTGAGGCATGCCCTCTGACCTTCAGATGTACCCACAGACATACACAAAAATACCTTTCTTTTTAGTGAAAATGAAGCTAAGTGATAGGGGTGGTATAGCTTACATCTCAGCAGTCAGGATGCTGAAGGAAGATTGTCACAGCTTGGAATCTAGCCTGGACAACCCAGCGAATCCCTATCTCTAGTGAACAGGGAACAACAACGGAGACAGGGGCTCAGTGCCACAGAGTTTCTTGGCATCGGACCTGAGGTGATGATCTAGAAGCCCTGGTGTTGGAAGCTTTGGCAACCTGCGGTGTGGGAGAGTAAGCAACATAGGGAACGGCAATGTCACTGGCAGCAGGGTCGGGACCCCTGAAAGCTAGAGAGATTTTTATTGTTTGTTTTGTGTTTTGAGATAGGGTCTCACTGTGTAGGCCTGCTTGTCCTGGAGTAAACTGTAGCTCACTCTGTAGAGCAGGCTCACCTTGAACTCACAGGGACTTGCCTGCTTCTGCCCCCTTGAGTGCTGAGATAAAAGGTATGCACCACCACACCCTGTGAGATATTACCTTTTCCTTGAAATAGGATAAAACCTTGTAACTCTGAGGGGCCTGGAATTTTCTAAATTAGAGCAGGTTGGTCTCATACTTACAATGACTGACCTACTCTATGTTTGTAGCAATTAGGTTTTTTGGCCCCAAGCGGCCAGAGATCTAGACCCATAGACCTGAAGCCCTAGACCCCTTAGCCACCTGCTGCTGATTAGGCCTTAAAAATGATTTAGATGATTATATTAAGTTTATGTTGTTTGGTCTATAGCTTAGGCACATTGTTAGCTATTTTTTTATATCTTAACTCACTTTTATTAATCTGTCTATCAAGTAGTCTATGGCTCACCTGTGTTTATATATATATATTTGATGGCTGGTTTGGTTTGTCTTTGACTTTGTCTTGTTTTTTTTTTTAATTTATGTTGTGATTTTATTTTTATTTATGAGATTCCAACAGCCCCTTTATTTAAATACTGATGTTCACAGCCTACAGAAAGACATTCCCACCTCAACTGTTCTTACCATTTGAGAGTTGAGGCAGGAGGACTGTAAATCAAGACCTGCCTGAGCCACAGAGCAGGTCCACAGCAGCCTAGGCAACTGAGGGAAATATTATCTTGACAACAGCCAAGTTCCTGAAATACCCCAGGACAGAACTTTCGGAATTTTGTGACACCCTGTGGATGGAAGCCAGGGCTGCTAAGTGGTGGGTGGTGTGAGTGGATAGCATTATTAACTTCGGAAGAACTGGAACAGAAACCTGGAGTCTGAGAGCTTGTTACTGCTGGATTGGAAGCCACATCTTCAGTGTCCTGATCTTATAATCACCTCCCTCCATCAGGACACCTCATCTCACCTGGCCTATACCACATCCACTAGAGACATAGAACCAAGATGGTAAAGAAAATCTGTGCTTCTGTTTTCATACAGATTGAAGACTGGCTTTGGAATCCAACGAAGCTTAGTTCCATTACAAATGTTTTCAGTTTGTTAATTTGTAAGTTTTCTTTTTTTTAATTTTTAATGTACCCAGAGCTGACATAGAATTCACCGTGTAGGTCAGGCTGGTCTCAAACTCTTGGAGATGTGCCTGCCTCTGCCTCCTGTGTGGTAGGACTAAATCAGTTTTTGTTTTGTTGAGACAAGATTTTTGTATCCTGTCCAAACTGGTCTGGCACTGGCCATGTAGTTGGAGCTGGCTGCAATTTGCAATCTTCTCCCCTCTGTTTCCTGAATACTGAAATCCAAGCATGCATGAGTCATCAACCCTGCCACAGCCTCCCAGGAATTTGGCTTACAGGCTAAGCTGCTTAAACATCATGAAGTGTGCTTTGTTTCAGTTCGTTTTTGGTGCCTTTGGATGATTGTGTGTGTGTGGTGTCTATTTTGAGTTTGCCATTAGAAACAAGGTCTCCTGTAGCCTGGGCTGACTTGTAACTCCATATGTAGCTGAGGTGACTTTGAAGTGGTGGTCTTCTGACCTCCTAAATACTAAAATGTGAGGCTTGAACGATAGTCTTAATTTTTGTTGTTCACATATATGTGTGTGCTCTCAAATGAATGCTATGTGTATACACTACACGGGCCCATGGAGGTTAGGAGTCAGATTCCCTAGAACTGAAGTTACGAGCCGCTGTAAACTGTCTGCTGTGGGTTTTCTGAAAGAAAAACATTCTTAACTGCTAAGCCATCATCTCTCCATCCTATGTAGAGCCCCACCCTATGATTTCTTTAAAAAGTAAGGTTACATGCGTTGCTATCCAGTGAGAAAGGCCTGTTGGATTATAATTTACTTTTATTTATTATTTATTTTTATTTTGGAGTCTTTTGTGGGGGAAAACAATTGCGCACCCTATGCTGAGGATTAGAGGCCGGAGCTACCAAGTCTGGAGCAATTTGCTTTCTTGCAAAGCCAACACTACGGATCATAGGAAAGCAGGAAGGTGGCAAAAAGCCAGGAATGGCAGTTCACACTTTAATCCCTGCGTTCAGGAGGTAGAAGGCCAGACTGCTCTACATAGTGAGTTCCAAGCCAGCCAGGGCTTCATAGTGAAACCAGTAAAAGGAAGAAGTTTGGTGTATTGCGCCCAAGGCACGACCTCCAGAGAGACCACCAAGGCTGTGCAGATGCAAAAGCAAGGTTTATTACTAGAGCTTGACACAAGTCGACAGGGAACTCGTCCCACACAAGAGTTGAGAAACTGCTAGTTTTTATTGGTAAAAACCACAAGCTGGGTGACTGAGTGCGGGTTGCTTTTGGGTTGGTGGTCTGCAGGTATTGTTGAGAGGAGTGGGGAACTTGGCAGGGGAAGCAGAGTGGAGTAATTTATCTGTTCTTGTCATTGACTGGCTTATTCTCAGGGGCTTTTCACAGTCGCCGCAAGGGCATTGGCCTGTTTTCGAGGATTTTTCTTTTTCTTTTTTTTTTTTTTTTCATATCACAGACCACCACGACTTTCTGCCCTCTGCCCTCAGAGACTTTCCATGGCCGGCCACAAAGTCAATATATCTTATTTATGTGACGAAGGGTGAATGGTGGAATTTTCCACTGCTATTCTAAAGTTAGGAGCTTTACTGAAATCTGCTTTTATTTTTTCGGTTGAGTCCCAGGCCATCTGTGGCAGAGGGACCCATTCCACTCCGGCCCTAGATAACACAATGGCTTGAAAAGCAAAATAAACAAAGCTAAAGTTAGTGTTAAATTCTTTTCTTACTGTTCCTACCCCTAGACTCCAGAGCCACATGGAAAATCCTCTAGATCAAATCAATTAAATTTCCATCTTAATCCAGAGTGGTGACCTAGGCCTTTAATTCCAGCACTCGGGAGGCAGAGGCAGGTGAGTCTCTGTGACCTCAAAGCTAATCTATGCTACAAAAGCAGTTCAAGGCCAGCCAGAGCTACTTAGTAGGCCCGGCTCACACAAAACAACAAAAACCAAGTCTCTCCATTTCAGCATCTGAAGAAGTGCTTAGAAACAATCTTCTGTGCCGTCACAGTCACAGCTGGGTAAAAGCATCTGTCACCAAGCCTGACAACCTGAATTCCATCTTCTGAATTCCTTTCCCTCAACTAACTCTTACAATTTGTCTTCTGACCCTCACATGCATGCTGTGTAGTGCAAGTGCCAGCACAGAGACATTGCTTTGCCTTTGTACACAATCAAAAAGCCTTTATACATAATTAAAAAGCCTTTATATTAAATATACACACATAAAATCAATGATTAAATGTAAAACCATTAAACTGCCATTCACTTGGAGTTACATTCCTATGTCTTGCTTGCTTGTGAACCCAGTCTGACATTAAATTTATGTTCCTCTTGCTTCCTTCTCTCAAATGCTGGAATAGAGCTAAGGAAGTTCTGAGGCTTTTGAAAATAAAAGTGGAGAGATGACTCAGCAATTGACAGCTTGTTTGTGATTCTTTTCCAGGTGAGCCAAGTTTGGTTCCCATCACATCACACCCCCCACATGCAATTCCAGCTCCAGGGGAATCCTATTCCCTCTTCTAGCCTCTATAAAGGAGTACCTGCATCCATGTGCATGCATGTTTGCAAGTGCACACACGTGCATACACACACACACACACACACACACACACACACACACACACACACACACACACTTTTCTTAGTAACTTCACCCATTTTCACAGATTCTCCTTTAGCCCTTCTCAGCCAGGTCCCATTAGTGGAATAGAAAAATACAAGTAGGCTGACACTGGCCTTCCTTTGAGGGCGTGAGAGATGATCAGCGATGGTTCACCTTTGTTACTGTTTGTTTTTATTCTTTACTCTTTTAGGGAACCCACCACCCAGCTCCCCAACAAATCCCTCATGGAGGCTTAATTTTAGTTATAAATGCCTGGCTGTCGCTTGGGTTCTTAAATTATCCCATCCACCTTTTGCTTCTGGACCTTTTTCCCTTTTCTTCGGTAAATCTTCCTTTCGCCCTTCCTCCATGGCTGGCTGGATAACTGGGTGATTCATCCCTTCTATCCGTTTCCTCCTCCTCCCAAACTTCTCTCTGCCTGCCAGCCCTGCCTATCCTTTCTCTGGCCTTGCTACGGCCATTCAGCTGGTTATTAGACCATCAGGTGTGTTAGACAGGCACAGTGACACAGCTTCTGAAAGTTAAAACAAATGCAGCATAAACAGAAGTCGCACACCTTAAAATCACATTCTACAACACGCCTTAAAGGATGGGGCTCAGCATTCTATCTCCTGTGTCCCCACAGAATGGGGTTTAGAGGAGCAGAGGTTGGGACCGGGAGGAATAATGGTGAAGTAAAGCTCACTGGAGTCATTCTGAGTCCACCGTGCTGCCTGGGAGGAAGCCGTAGCTTTGATAACATCAGACTGAGTGGAATGGGGGGTCAGCTGAGGTCATCTCCACTGTCACAGCCGGGATCCTCGCCCGGAGAAAAGGGCTCCTAAGTCAGAAAACAAATGGGAAGAGTCGGTGGGAAAGTCTATCATTCCAGTCATAGTCTCCTTTCACAGCAATAGAAAAGTATGGAAAACCCATGGTATCTTGAGGCTCCTGAACATTTTTGAGCCAGGTTCTACCTAAGAGTTAAAAGTTAACACATTGTGAAAGCTACACTCCCTGGCAAGTTTCCCCTCTAACACAGGCCAGAAGGTAACTTATTCAGAAGCTTTTTCTCTTGGGAATCATTGAGATTATAAACTTAATTGAATCTATGTGTACAGATCTGGAAGAGGGATGCAGTGCACAATCATATTCCAGTTACCTAAATCCATCACTCTCTGACGTCTCTATACGAATGGTGTGCATTTCCTCAAGGCCCATCTGGACCAGGTGCTCAGCTGAGGAAGAATGGAGAACTTTCTCCACAGTCCATAGCAGAGTCTCTCTATGTCACATTAAACATCAGTGCATACCTGTGGCTTCCAAGCTACAGGGGTAAGACATTAGACCAATGGTTCTCAAGCTTCCTAATGCTGCAACCTTTTACAGATGACCCCCTCACAAACCATAAGATTATGGATGCTGTTACTTCGTAAGTGTAATTTTGCTACTGTTATGAATTGCAATGTAAGTATCTGTTTTCTGATGGTCTTAGGTGATACCTATTTGACCCCCAAAGGGGTCTTGAGCCCCAGGTTGAGAACCACTGCATTAGACTGAGCCATGTTTCCAGCCTCGGTTTTACTCAGGTGGTGTGTAAAGGCAGAGAGTCATTTCCAGATAAATGGTCTGGAAAGGGTCTCCGGCTGTTGGGAAAACCAAGTCGAAAAGGATGAGTTGTCATTGCCTCCTTAGGAAGCCTGTCTAAGCCAAGGGGATAGGACCAGTAAGAGAAGACAGCACTCGAGGCGAGGGGACTCATCTTGACAGCCCCTAGGAGCTCCAGCTCAGAAGCTGTGCATAGGCACCAGCCTACCCCAGTGTCCCATGTGTGAAAGGCTAAGCACAGGTAGTGGCTGATTGACACTGGGACTGAGGCTGAGCAATAAGGGAAGCCTTGTGAACAGCAGCACAGGCTGTCTTTGGAAGGGCTCAGTGAGCCCAAGGTTGGCACACACTGGGATGGTGTCAGGTATCTCCTTGTTGGTCTTTCTGAGTTTTTTGTCCTCATATGTCCACTGATGTGGCTTTGTGCTAGACAGTGGAAAGAAAATGAGCCAGTCAAAATGATGACATATGTCCTCTGCCTAGAATGAAATGACTTGAGAGAACATCCTGAGCTTGACCTTCATGATGGGCTCAGAATGACCTTGAACCAAGCTCTCTCCTCTTCCTATTCGGTGTTGTATGCCAGTCTCCACTGTTCTCCTGAAATAACCTACATTGTCTTTCTTCTCTCAGAATTGTTCACTGGCATCTTTACAGTCAAAATTTGTCTTACAGGGACCCAAGTATCCATCAGCTTAAATGCCTGAATTTGAATGGCATCAAAAATTTCCAATTAAATATTAGAGCCTATTGTGGGATGTCTTTCTGTATGCTGTACATATGCTTTTATTACCATTTGTTAATAAACAAGCTGTTTTGGCCGATGGTAAGGCAGTTTAGAGGCAGCAGGAAATCCAAGCAGAGATACAGGAAGGAGGGCAGAGTCACAGGAGACGCTGCAAGCTGTGGCCCAGAGGGCAAGATATAATAGAACACAGGTAAATCCACAGAGTCATGTGGCAATGCAGATTAATAAAAGGGGGTTAAGTTAAGCTGTAAGAGTTAGTTGGTAATGAACCTGGGCCATAGGCCAAACAGTCTGTAACTAATATAAGCCTCTGAGTAATTATTATATAAGCAACTGTAGGACCTCAGGTGGGAGAGTGTCATCTGGACTGGGAGCACTAACAGGTCAGAAGAACTTCTGGTTACAGGACCCCTCTAAATGCTGCTAGAGTCACAGCTACTCTGCATATCATTTTGTCTTTGCATTAGCCACACATTCCACTTGTGTGGCTGTTTGTTCAGGGATCACATGAACAAAATCTTCTCTTAAGGTGCATGGTCACAACTGAGATTTTATGAATGGCAGGAGATTGAAATTCAGAGTACTCAGGCCATGAGAGTACACAGACATACAAAAAGGGCTTAGTCAAAAGGAGAAAACAATGAATGCAGGGAATGAATGGGATCTGAAAAAAGTACGAGATGCCGTTTCTTGAACCATCCAAGACCCCATGAAAATGAGCTGAGTGGTGTAGCCTCAAGTTTTATGACATATCCAGGCCTGAGGTCCAGAGGAATCATGGAATCATTCTCACCTGTGGTCCGACAATAGCTTATAAAATAATTACTCAGAGACTAATATTAATTACAAATGATTTGGTCTTTCGCTCAGGCTCATTACCAATTAGCTCTTATAACTTAACCCATTTCTATTATGTATTATACCACCACATGTTCTGTGGCTTTACCTGTGTTCCATTACATCTTGCTTTCTGGGCAGCAAGTGACAGTGTCTCTCTATAACTCTGGTCTTCTTTATCTTTATCTCTGCTTGGATTTCTTGCCTGCCTCTAAGATGCCTTGCCATAGGCCAAAGCATCTTTATTAACCAATGGTAACAAAGCATATTCACAGTGTAGTACAGAATGACATCCCACATCAGCATGGGAACTCAGTAATCTGACTCCACATTCCCCGGGACCAGAAGCCTAGGGTTAGTTAGGGAGGTGACTTCGTGGGTCCTTTACAGCCTTGGAGGAGTCACTGGAACCAGCTATGGCTCTGAGGGCCTGCAGTCATCCCCTGGAGTTGTGAGTACCCTGATATCTGGCCCACTACCCAATCCACCCTTGGCCCGCATCCAGGTAAGACACAGAGCATTTCTGAATTTGGCAGATTTTTATTTTTTATTTTCAAGACAAGGTTTCTCTGTGTAGCTGTCCTGGAACTCACTCTGTTGATAAAGTTGGCCTCAAAGTCAGAGAACCGCCTGCCTCTTTCTCCTAACTTCTGGGATTTAAGGTGTGTGTCTACAAATTAAAAATTTCTATTAGTGAGTGTAGTATTATGAGCTATATTATTTAGGTTTAGGTATGAGAGCAGAATGAAGTGTTAACACAGCTGAACTCAAGTCCACAAGTATTCTGTCTTAGGAAAGCAGAAGGTGGAGGTTTTTCTTTTTTTTAAAAAAAAAAAAAAAAAAAAAAAAAAAAGTTTATGTAGTGTATGAGTGTGTACATGCTCACTTGAGTGCTCATAATTGCACATGCAAGTACAATACATACAGCAGGTATAGACGTCACAGGATAACCTGTCAAGATCTATTCTTGTAAGTTCCAAGTCACAAGGCTTGTCAGTAGGTGCCTTTATCCTCTGAGTCATCTCGCTGGCCTGAGATGTCACTTTAGACAGCCTTCTTTTAGGTCTTAAAAAAGAGAAGCGCTATCTCTGCACAGATTGTGGTAAGTTTCAGGCCCCAGTCGCACTGCAGCGTGAGTGGCATCACCTACTACTCAAGGCCCAGATTGTTCTTAGTTATCCATTCTTAGCATGACTGTTGATACAGAGGCTGTGGAAGAGGAAACATCTGGCCAGGCCTGGTTTGACCAATTTATAATTAGAGGACTTGGGGAGCAGAGGTTGAATTAGGAAACTTAGCTACATAGAATTGGAGGCCAGTCGGGGCTTGAGCTTTTACAACTAAAAGGTAAGATACAAAGCAATTTAGGACTGAGTCTGATGGGGCACGTGTAATCCTAGAACTCAAGAGACTGATACAGAAGGATCTTGAGTTAGGCCATCTAGAGCTTCATAGAGACAGGACAGTGCACCCCTCCCAGACCCTCCCTTCAAACAGAAGAAACATTCTTTTGAAGCTCATATCCATAGCGCAGTAGTCTGAGTGGAACAAAATTATAAGGTCACAGAGCAGTGTGACAGCCCGGCTGAAACAGGCTTACCAAGACAGACTGTGATCTCTATAAAATAGCTGAGATCTTGAAAAATCGACCAGTTCAGAGCTCCAGTCAATAATTTAGGGAAACTGCCCAATACAAAGGAAATCTGCCCATCTGTTTGGAGGCTTTTGTGTACGGTGGCCAGTTAGAGGTTGGGAGCAGTATAGCCCCACAGATGCTAGAGGTGGAGATCTTAATATCTGCATCCCAGCTTATGTTTTCCCAGTCCCCTGTGATGTGTGAGTTTATTTGGGTTACAGTCGGAGAAAATACAGTTCATGGAGAAAAAGACATGGTATCAAGAGACTGAGGCAGCTGGATATAGAGTGACCAGTCAGTAAATAGGTATGAATGTGAATGTTCTGTTTGATTGACGTCAGGACCACAACCCACACTAAGGTCAGTCTTTCCTCCTCAGCTGAATTTCTCCAGAAACAGTATCACAGTACAAACCGAAATCTGACTCCTGATGACTCTGGGCCTTGTCAAATGGTTCCTCACAGCCTAGGTATCCCGACTGGTAGCTCCTGCGACTCCTCTGTACTAGTCCACTGGACATGAAGCCTGTCTTACTCCCAGTTTTCAAGTCTGTACATGATGAACAGGACGAGAATGATGTGACAGACTGATTGTATATTTTAATGCTAAGTCTACTTGGGCTTCAATCTCATTGGTCAAACAGCATTGTATGTTTGTCTTCCCTCTGGTCACAAAGCAATGTCCATAGGACCACTGTTCTCTGTGTCAACATGATTTTTTTAAATTTTTTCCCCTGACTATATGGTCTTAGCTGACCTGGAACTCAAGGAAATCCACCTTCCTCTGCCTCCTGGATGTAGTGACAGAGCCACCTACAGAGCCAAGCCATGAAGGTCAGGGAGTGGTGACCTAGGCCTTTAATCCCATCACTTGGGGGTGAGGAGTGGCAGAGATTCTCTTGATCTGTGAGTTCAAGGCCCAATAGAGCCAGGCAGTAGTGATATACACCTTTAATCCTAGCTCTAGGAAAGCTGAACCAGGAAGTGAGATATTTGGGCAGAGACAGAAGAGGGTGGAATTCAGCTTCTCCAGGCACTTCCCTTTTCAACCTAGGACTGAGAGCCTTGCAGTCTGAGGATCCCTGGAGACAGGCCTGAGAAGTTGGCTGGGTGGGAAATGGCTGTGGTTTATTTCTCTATCTTTCTGATATTTCAACTTTTCCCCAATATCTGGCTCCAAATTTTTATTATGATACCAAACAGAATTTATGCAATACAAGAGTAACTTTTTAATCAGACTGCCAACAGGAACATAGTCTGATCTCCGTGTCATAGATACAGCGCACATCACATTCAGAGCAGACTTCAGTACCAAAGATGACCTTCCCAGGCTGCCTTATGGCCCTTAGTATATTCATGAGTTGAGGACAAAGTTGGACAAATCTATCTAAAATGATCTCAGCATAGTCATAGCACTCCAAAGGGGCAGGGTATAGCTCATGGGTGAGCTGGCTCAGGTTGGCTGTGTGGTGCAGAAGGTTCTTTAGGGTGTGTGTGGATATGTAATTGTCATTGAAATTGATCTTAGTGAGCTGGGAGCATTGGCTGAGGACAGGCAGAAGGGCACTGATATGGGAGTCTTCCAGCTTACAGTCTTCTAATTCAAGGGTCTGAATAGTGGTTGTAACACTCTCTAGGAGATCTTGGATAGGCCTAAAACATAAATGATATAATGGAATACCGCTCAGGTTCAGGTGTTTGAGCTGCCAGAGGCTCTGACATTGGGATAAGTGGTTCACATCTGACTGTGTGAACAGGCAGAGAGTGATGGACAGGGTCTCCAAAGGGCTCTTCAGACACCTAGAGAGAGACCAAGAGATTAGTTGTGTATCTTGAGTAAAGAGGACCACTTGAACCAAGGTCAGTCTGACTACATATTGGAGATCAGTACCACAAATACTGTCTATGGGAGTCGCTGGTTCAAGTTACCCATCTAGACTGAGGCCTCTGGCTATCACTGTGAGATTGGTACAGCCTATCACTCTGCAACTTTCTTTAATATGCAGAAAGCCATGGTGCTGTCCATATCAGAACAAAAGAATATACATGGTGGACCAACAAAGCCAAGACCTATCATGGTGTACCAACTGTGGGCATTCACTGACTTACTACATCCTAAGAACAACACTGTTTCTGTTCCCAGTACTTCCTGCCCTTCACCCTCAACTCCATTGTCACTCATTTCCCACCTGTTCAGTCCATATCCAGGTTCAAAACAGCTTTCCACACATGGGGAATCAGCAGCCGACCCAACTGCTGGCCTGGAAACTGTGGGTGTACTAGCTTCTTTCTGTATCATTTCCCTTATCTGCTCTCATCCCCTTAGCTTAGACACACTTTCTATGGAAGAAATCACAACCCACCCTCTAGCTCTGGCTTACCATCTGGATGGCTGTCTAGCTCTGTACTCATCTCCTACCTCACCCTCTGCTTCCTGAGTGGTCATCTGAGACTTTGATTCAGGAAGAGCAGATATAAGACCATGCTTAAACATGCTAATGCCTGCCTCACTGTTAAATTCATAGTACCTGGCCAACATGCTCACTAAGCCCTAATGTAAAAGAGAAAGGTTTTAGCCCTTAAAGGTGGTGGTGTACACCTTTAATCCCAGTGCTTGGGAGGTAGAGGCTGGTGATGATGTGAGTTCAAGGCCAGTGGGGTCTACAGCATGAGTTTCGGAAAGGCTCCAACACTATACAAAGAAACCCTGTCTCAAAAAGAAGGGGGGGGGGGGGGTAGCAGAAACAGCTCTCCATTTTTCCTTACCAGACCAAATGTTTCATCTGACCAGTGAGAAAGTAGACCTGATTCATGGAGAGATGCTGGAGACACCTGAGTTTGGAGAACTGAGAGATAAACTTATTGATATACTTCATCTCTAAAAAGGTCTTTTCAACACAGCTTGCATATTCATAGGCTCCTGAGATAAGGAATTTTCGAAGATTTCTCATTTGACCCAGGTAAGGTGCAAACCATGCTAGGGCTCCCAGATGCCACCATGAATTCAGTTCCAGCTCCTGGATACAGTCTGGCTCAAATACCTTCAGGATCTCTATGATAGTATAGACAGGCAATACCCAAATCTGCAACTTCCCACAGCAGAACTGCAGGGAACGCTTCCTTGGCTTGGCCCACTGCAACAGGTAGGTATGATATTCATCAAGTTTGTGGAACTTGAGGCAAAGGTCTACTGTTATCTTCAAGGGCTGTCTCACCTCTGGAACTGGAAGTTCCTCCAGTATTTGCTCCTTCCTCATGGTCTCTGGTGAGCAGCCAGGGTCTTCAGCTGCAGCCCATTCAAGCCAAGAGTTGTGGTGTGTGGCTTGAAAATCCACCACTTTTAGCTTACACCTCCTGTAGATACAACAGGTGCCAGTTTCAGAACAGGCCAGCATGGTTCTGAGCCTTTGGTTTTAGTTTACATCTCAAGTATCACAGCTGGGGATACTTGAAGGTTTTCATGCATGGGGTCTTATACCCTCTATTTTATTACCCTTGAACCCAATCTGGTCCCACTTCTGGTTTGAGTGTGGGAGGAGGCATGGATAGGCACCTTTTACCTTGGCTATGTCTGTTCTAAGCTGCCCCTTATATCCAAAAGTCCCTTAGACGATAGTTCAGTAATAGCCAACACCCCTAACAGTTCACCAAAATGGTGCCATCAGGTACTTATACATCACCAAAATGGTGCCATAAGGTACTTACATAGCACCAAAATAGTGCCATCAGGTATTGGTCCATTTTCCTCTATTCTCCCTGACCCCACCTGTCTCTTCCTTGCACTACCAGAATCCCTCTTTCCTTCACTACCTAGGTCTCACTCACCTGGACCGAACCTGTGTGAGCAGCATATCCAGACCATCCAGCACAGCCTTCAAGTTCTCCAGATCCGGGGTCTTCATCAGAAATCCCACAGGGAGGCAAGGGAAGGGCCAGGCTGCTACTGTTGCCGTCAGGATCTTCTTGTATCTGCCAGTGAAGGCTTCTTTGAACAAAGGCAGAAATAGCACCCTGGGGAGGTGCTGCAGAGCACTGATGGTCAAGTCCTCATCCCTCAGTAGGCTCTGAATTGCCAGCTGCTGGAGTGTTGATGGGTCCTGAAAATCCATCCTGATGGCTCTTCAAGAAGTATCCTGCAGAAGTTTCCAGAAAAAAAAAGAAAAAAGAGAAAAGAACATACTTTCAGGCCAAGGGCTTAGAAAAGTCTTCTATTTCATCATAGCAACCAAATTCTGAAGCACAATCAGTACCATGTCTGTGTCTCAAGGCCAAACTCTTCCTAAGGACAGCATGAGAATCCTTTCACAAGCACCACATTCCCCAGTATTGCATCTGATCTCAATCACTGCTCCTCTGAATCATTCTCACTGGGAAGGGCTTATCTGGGAGCCTGAAGGCTGAGGCCTGTCTTTTCATGGTGAATAGACTATGCTCAGCTCTCTCGAGCATGTTTTTAACACTCAGGAAGCACCCTGTACCAAACCTTCCCACAGTGTCCATTCACCCTGCTGACCCTGGCTAGAACAACTGAGGAAATTTGAGGCAGTACTACATTTTGCCTTCAAACACTTCCAAGCCGGTGTGGTAGTCCTCACCTGAATCAGCATTTTGAATTAGTCAGGAAAACTGTAAACTCATGCTAATCTGACACAGAGACAATCTGAGATGTAAAAACAACAACCACCACCAACAAAATGATAAGACCCTTCCTCAAAAACTAAAACCAACAAAATATAAGAAAAATACTTAGGACAAAGGCAAGCTGTAGTTACAGGCAATGGCCAGGCCTACAAGAAAAAAGAGAAATCAGAATTTCTTGTGCCATCTTGAGTCTCCCATGGCCAGGGGAGAGTGGCTAGGCTGGGTGAAACAGGGTAGTCTCCACAGGAGTGAGTGATTTACCAGATCAGAACCCTGGAGGCAGAGTTCTGCATCCCAGCAGGGACAGGAAGTGACTCCAGAGCTCAGAGTCCCCTCCCCTCCCTTTGAGCTTCGGTTCACCTTTCCCTCACACTCTCCCCTCAGCAGCTCCACCTCCTAAACTGCCACCTGGTTGGATGTCTGAGTCTTCAGCCAGTTCATCCTCTTTGGACTTAATTATATATCCATGCAAGAAAGAAAATAGACTGAGACTCGGGTGAAAGGCCAATTTATGGACTCACTCCGCAGTGAATTTATTATTAAGTGATGTTTCCGTTTTGAATATGCTAACAAAAAGGTTTAATCTGTTTGTGATACAGTCAGAAAAGTAAAGCCTAAAAATATCCCCGCGGAGGGACCTCTCTGTCCATGCTAAAATTTCAGCTGTGTTCTGGAAGTAAAAACTTCTTAATCCCAGCACTTGGGAGGCAAAAACAGGCAGATCTCAGAGTTCCAGGCCTGTGTGCTTTATATGGTGAGTTCCAAGACAGCCAGGGATATGTAGAAAGACCCTGTCTTAAAACAAACAAACAAACAAACAAACAAAAAACCAGCCAAGAAAGTTTTCAGAAACTTGCAGTGGTCATTCAGGAGATTGCTGGAGCTCACTGTCCTTGTGGCACAAAGGAAATACAACCTTGGTTTCCCCCAGAAAGGAAAGCTCTGTCAGCCCAGCTCTTTAGAGTGTGAAATCACAGGGCCCACAAGCAGAAAGCATAACTCACCAGAGAAGTGGATTGTGGCAATTTGGAGTGTTGGAAGAAAGCAAGGTGAGGAATATATCCCTGACCCCATGGTGGCCACCACCTGGAACCACTCACATTTAGCCCCACAGGGAATGTTTCCCAGGCAACAGAGTTTATTACCCTTGAACCTATAAGAACATCATTTCCAACACAAGTGAATGTTAATGAGGGGACCCAGAGAAACAGGGTCTAGAAAGGGAGGGAGCTGAGGCTGGAGTATATTGGAAATTCATGGCCCGCCTAAAATACAATAGAGAACCTGTGTTCTTGCAAAGGGTCTGGGTTTGATTTCCAGCACCCATATAGGGGCTCACAGGGAATGACACCCTCTTCTGTTGTCCCAGAGCATGCTTTTTAGAAACAGTCTTTGGAAAACATAAAATTTATTGAATAACAAAAAAAAAAAAAAATCCACATACTACGAAAATTTTGTTGTCTATAATCCACTAACAATTCAACATTTTTTCCCCCAATCTTAACCACATTTACTGTAGTATGAGGTTTCTGGCCCAGACTTTCAGGCCTAGCCTCAAGGTTTCGACCCGCAGAGACACACAGATGCTTTCATTAATTTTAGGCTGACTGGCCCAAGGCCCAGGCATATAACTTGCTAACTCTTTACCCTTAAACTAACCCATGATTCTTATCCTGTTCAGCCATGGGGCTTGGTACCTTTTCTCAGAGCAGCATAGTTGTCCTCTGCATCTTCTGGCTTGTCTGGCAACTCTGGGGTCTCTGTGACATTTCTGCTCTGTTCTTCCTGTTCCCAGTTTTCTTAGTCTGGTAGCCCCACCCACGCTTCCTGTCTGCCTTTGGCCAATCAGAGCTGTTTATTAAACTCATAGGTGGGACAATTATTTACAATGTAACATCATAAATCCACTACATAGTACACTTCAGATATGTAGGCTACAGTGCAGCTTTGACAGGGTGAAAAATTGGAGATGTCAGGCCTTGTGGAGTTGGCCTTTCAACCCAGCACGGAGAGGCAGAAGCAGGCTATGTTTTGCTGTGAGTTGAGTTCAACCTGGTTAAATAGCAAGTTACAAAACTGTCAAAAGAGACACTCTCAAAAAACAAAAAATTAAAGCAGTCTACATATGTAGCTCAGTGGGTAGAATGTAGAATGCTTTCCTGGCAAGCAAGAAGCTATAGGTTTGGGCCTGAAAGTTGACTCGGTAGATAAAGACACTAACAACCCAGTTTAATCCCCAGCACCTATAGGAGAACCAACAAGTTGTCCCCACCCTCCCCCACACACATACATCATTGTTTATGTAAACACACACTGTGTAAAAGAAATTATGGGCTCCAACCCCAGAAAAACAAAACCAGGTGTGACATTTATACCTGTAATCCCAAGAGTCAGGAGACAGAGTATAACACAAGTTACACCCTAAGAATCAGGGCACAGGAATACAGCTCAGTGGTACAGCTCTTTCCCACAGCATGTGAGGCCAAGTTCAATCCCCACTACTAAACTAAGAGAAGCCAGCACTATGGTACACTTGTAATCCAGGTGGATTTGTCTGACTCAGGCTGGTCTACTTGAGTTCTGGACAGCCAGGGCTATAAAGAGACCTTGTCTCAAAAAACAAAAGTTTAAACATGCTTGCATGAGCCTGTAACCCCAGCATAGGGTCAGCAGAAACAGACCTATGGGAGCTCTCTGGGCAGCAGGTTCTGGCCAACCATTGTTGTATGGGGTTTCTGGCTCAGACTTTTGGGCCTAGTCTCTAGGTTTAGGCCTACAGACCCATAGACCGGGCCAGAAAACTCATGCTACCAACCACCAAGCCTCTGGTTCCATGAGAGCCTTGTCAGGGGAATCCTAGTAGAGTAGGGTAGAGGATACCTGTTTTCCACAATTTTATTTGTAGGCACATCATATTCTCACACACACACACACACACACACACACACACACAAAACTAAAGAGGCCCATCAGTTAGTGCTGTACTGTAGGGAACTCATTGTAACCCATGGCCTGATGATACAGGTCAGTGGATACTGCTGTGGCCTAATGTGCCTCTTTACATGGGATGGGAAGGCAGGATTGGGGGGAGGGGGAAACTGCAGGCTTCAGTGGTCTTGAGTGTTTAGTAATGCCATAAAAGCTGGTTTATTTTTTCTGCAATGGTTTATGTCTGCTTGCCCATATATTCCTGGTTCCATTACTAAGCTCATAGGTGGCAATATTTTATGAATAAAAATGTTTATTGCATGTCACAGTAATGGTGGGTGGTGGCTGATTCAGTCATCCAGCCTCAGCTGCGCAAACCAACTTGGAAAGTTAATTTAGATGCTGTTATGAGTGTTTGGCCTACATGTATGTCTACGTACCACATGCCCCCAGAGGCCAGAAGAGGTTATCAGATCCTCTGTAACTAGATGACTGGTTAGTTACCATGTGGATGTGGACACAAAGCACATGCACAGTATCAGTTAAAAGAGGGAGAACCAGGTCTGGTAGTTCCAAGCCTAAACTCAGCACTAAGAAATTAAAGACAACCAGGAGTCACAGGACTTTATTAGATTTGAAGGTGAAAACTGGGTTAACCATCCAGGTAGGACTGACGGTCCCCATATAAAACCATATCTCGTGTATCCTTTCACCAGAGACTTGTGTGTTGCCTTGTCTTCCAGTGTTCACAGGAGAACTTAATAGTTGCATCTCAGATAGGTGCCCAACAAGTCCCAACACATCCATCATATGTATAGCACGACTTATATCCTTCAAAGCAGGAAGCCTACTCTGGCTGCCCAACAGTTCTCCCCATATCTACAGACTCAACACAAGGCCAAAAAAAAAAAAAAAAAAAAAAAAAAAAAAAAAAATGACCTCAAGGTTCTGCTTACTGTAATATCACAACTTGGGATAAGGAATATCTGCGACACTTGATCGGTCTGATTTTGTGATTGATGTCAGCCTGCTCAAGAAACACAGGGAGACAACTTTCACTGACGCTGAACTGAGTGAGGTGGGTACAAAGTCTCAGGGCAGGCAGGATGGCATTGAGTTGGCAGTCTGTCAATTGGCAGCCCACCAACTTCAGGGTCATCAAAGTAGGTGCAGATTTTAATAACAGAACTCGCAGAGGGTCTGGGCTGAAATGAGTCAGTTTGACCCACTTGATAATGAGGTGTTTTATCTCACTTGTGCACAGGAACTCACACATAGAGATCCAGTCTGATTTTGAGAGAGAGCAGTGAGTAACCACCAGCGTTTCTAAGGGTCTCTTGAGCCACCTAAAAGGAAACAGGACAGTTCTGGGAATGTGCACATGGTTCAAGATCTTTTCAATCACATGATTAAGGCCAGTTAGCCACGATGTTCCAAGACAAGAGTCTGCTCTTTCAAATCTGTACTGAGCCCTGTCAGTGTAGGATCATCCCAATCCAAGACCACAGTTCCTTTCCACAGAAGACCAAGGCAAGCCAAGCTCTAGCAACATGGCTGTGGGTTCACTGACCCTCTTCATAGCCTACACAATGCTTCATTCACCCTGGCCCTGATTCTCCTCTGACATCGTATTTCCCATCTACTCTCTCTGAGGTCAAAAGCCAGCTAGGTATGGCGGGACACATCTGTGATAATACTAGTGACCAAGCCAATCTTATTCCCAATCTGGACTACAAAGGATGACCTAGTCTCAAAGACCAGCCTGTCCTTAACGGGGAAATGAAGGCAAGCTCAGCAGAGCTGTGCAGCTAGACAATGCTCCCTCCACAAAGCCTCCCCTTTCCCCTTTTCCAATGTCCCTTAGACACTTGCTAAGAAAGGAATCAGAACCCATTCTTACTAGATCTCATTCCCAAGGAGACTTCCTAATATGGTACCTCTTTCCAAAATCACCAACCCCAGCTTGGCCCTACTCCTCTGTATTGGTGGTTATGTGAGACCGCTCTCCAGGATAGCAGATGCAAAACAATGCCCTGATATTCTAATGCTTTGACAATGATCATCTACCAGTGACTTCAGAGAGCAGATGGGACACTAAAGGAACAAGGCTTTGCTTTATGCTGATAAGAAACCTGACCATCCTTCCTTACCAGAATAGCTCATCCAGGTGACCCTCTAGGAGGATGACATCATACAGATACAGGCTCTGGAGGCACTCCAGTTTGACAAGTTGAGAGGTGAACTGGGTGATGACCTGCTGTTTTTCCACTGGAGTGAGAAACAAGCCAGGCCAGAGGCAGGACAGGAGGAGACTGTGCAGGCACCTCATACGGCCCAGGTAAGGGGAGAAGTTACGCAGACAGGAAAAACTGATGTTGTACAAACTCAGTCTCTGGACAGAGTCCAGATCCAAGATGTCCAAGACTTCTCTGTGGTACTGAATGCCGCAAGACCTGATCTGCAGCTTATCACAGCACAAACTCAGACCTTCCCTCCTATTCACCCACTGGATGATGAAGGACTGTGTGGAGTCTAGTGGGCCTTCACTGAGGACCAGGTCTACTACCACCTTCACCAGCGGCTTCACCTCTGTTTCCAAATGATCTACCACTGCTGAATCCTTACACCAGTCACTATCCCTGAACGTAGACCACTTTTTCCACATCTCCAAAGGCATAACCCGTAAATCCAGCACCTTCAGCATGGACTTCCTGTGGGTAAAACAGAAGAGTCATGCCATGAAGACATTAACCACTGTCCTATACCCATGGCTTTCTCAGGAATCTAGCCCAATCCCACATCTAGCCTATGGGAAGCAGGGGACAGTCCTTAGCCACTGCTAATTCATGAACGAGTCCTGTATACACCACAGCCCATTCCCAGATGTCTCAGCAATGGTCAAAGCCTCCGTACTCTGTTGAGGCCACTAAAGGCCTCCACCCCATTCAATCTGACCCCAGCTGCCTCTAACTTTTTATTCCCAAGGCCTTCCTTCTGGGCATTTGGGTCTCACCTGTGAGGAATCTTCTGGGAAAGCAGGGCATCAAGCCCTAACAGAATAACCTTTAAGATGCTCCTGTAGGCAGCCTTCCTCCTGACCATGGCTCCTAGTGGGAGGCAGGGGAAGGGCCAGACCTGCACCATTGCCATCACGATGCTATTGTAACACTTTATGCAGGCCTTTTTGAACAGTGATGGGAAAAAAAATGAGGGTACATAATCCAAAGAAGAGACCATCAAGGTCTGGTTCCTCAGGAGGCTGTTCTCTGCCAGGTCCTGGAGTGTGAGTAGGGACTTGCAGCTCATCCTGAAGGATCTTCAGGAAGAAGTTCCTAGGACAATATTTAGAAAGTAAATGCTGAGGCACCTTTCTCACCCATGACAGGAACTAACTCAGGGCACGGGGTCAGTGCTCGAGTAGCAGAGATTCTCCAATGATAACCATGCCACTGAATTTTCTGTTGGCCCCAAGAGCATGGTCTCTCAAGCATACATGGCCACAGCTCATCCTCATTACCATCCATTTGCAGTTTAGCACTGGATTCCCAGTGGGACATGAGTCCTGTGCAACCTAGAAGCTAAGCTTCAGCTCCCTGGAGAAATGTGTCTCATTGAATATCTTGTACAGCCACCGGTACCTTCAGCTAGAGGCCAGCCTTTTTTGGGGGGGAGGGGGGTGGCAATAACTATTAGAAAGAAGTGGTGATGGTGGTGTGGAGGTAGCTAAGAGAGATAATAGACCTGTAATCTCAACACTTGGAAGGTGGAAGAATCAGGGCTTCAAGGCCAGCCTCCATTACATTGCAAATTAGATGCTAGCCTGGATTACACCCCAGATCCTGTCTTAAACGAGAGATTATAATACTATGTCTCCAAGTCAGAGAGTTCTTAGAATTTAAGGACACACGAAATAAACACAGCACTGAAGAGTCTGAGAAATCTCCTGAGTTTGAGGCCAACCAAAGCTATGGAGTGACACTTTTGCCTCAAGCAAAATCTTCCGTATCTAAAGCACAACTACTCCATCCACACCGGGCAGCTGGATAGCTATGTTAACATTAGAATTTGTTTGAGACAGTCTCTATGTAGACTTGGCTGGCCTCAACTCACTATGTGGGCTGGACACCTGGCTCAGTGTTTAAGAGAACATATTTTTGGAAAGGATCTGGGTTCAGTTTCCAGTTCAAACCTGCTGACTCACAACCATCCATAACTCCAGTTCTAGAAGATCCGATGCCCTCTTCAGAGTACCAACCACTCATGTTGCACAGAAGTACATGCAGGCAAAACACTCATGCACAAAATGAATGTCTTTTAAATGGTGAGATTAAAGGTACACATCACCAAGCCTGGCCAGCAACTCCAGTTTGTTTGCTGGTGGTTGTCCCTTATTTTTTTTAAAAGACATTGTTTTTACTGTGTAGCCTGCAACTCAGCTATCGACTGGAATTAAAGGGAATATTGATTCAATCTACTAATTGCTTGATTTACTTTCGGTAATTAAATTCTGTTATAGAGGTCAGTATTGTACATGAAATGACAATCCATATACTTCAGCCTTCAAGGATTCAGATTGTGGGCACACATTTAACAGCTAAACTGAACTTTTATTAAAATATTTGAGCAGATATGATTATATGTGGTGTTGAGCACTGAACCTGAGTGTCATATGTGTTTTTACTAGTGAGCTATATCACCAAACTCCCAATTAAATATTTATTTTTCCATTTATTTATTGGTTCTTTGGCACAGGGTTTCTCCGTGTAACAGCCCTGGCTGACTGAGCATCTGTGCTAGTGAGCTACATCAAACTCTTCAGGTGTTAGTGGCAAAGCTGTGTCATGTCTCTAGAGTACCAAGAGCCTGAATGGGGCGTGGCCAGATTCCATTGAGACACCTGAACACTGACCTCCCTTCCAGTTTGTTCCTACAGTCACAGAAAGCAGATCAAACCAAACATAAGACATTCCACTCTCCAAAAATTGTCTTAAAGTTCAATCCATATCAATAAATATTTATATAACTCCTTGTAGTGGGATTCAGGTGTCAGCTGATAAGGTCCTAAGACGCTTATCCAGGGTCCCGAGCTCCTGGAGGGGATGTGGCCAACCCCATTGATAAGGGGCTTCTGGGACAAAAGGAGTCTCTTCCTGGTTCCTGGTTGTTGGAGACAGGATCGGAATCCATCATCCGTCCATCCGTTCCAGACTCCAGTCCCTGTTCAGGCTCCGCTATAAACTGTTACCTGTACCGTGAGTGTCAGTTTATATTTTAATAAATATCTATCCTGCACTGGTGCCTTCTAAGTAAACTTCACCTACAACTCCTTAATATTAATCCTTTATATATTACTAATAAGGTTTCCCCAATACCTGGTGCCATATTAAACTTACTTTAATCCAAATATTAACTGTTAATCTCAAAATATTTTACATTGATATAGACTTTAGTTTGTCAATACAAATTTAAGGTCAATTTTGTTATACTATAAATAGTCCTACTCTTGTTTAAGATAAATGTTTATACAATCCCTTTAAAATTACAGCATGTAATTAAAGATACAAATTAATAGTCATCTATGATAACCAAATTTATAGTCATGTTAAATTTTTTAAATATACAAAAATATTTCAATTGAATAATCTCCACTTCAAAAACCTACAAAATATGACATTTAAAATATTTTAAAAACTTGAAGACTTTTCAACAGTGGGACAAGTCCGTTCCTGACAACAGCAATCTACTTCAAAATAAACATTAAGAAAACTCCATATAAAATTTACTTTGTGACAGCAGTTAGCCAGTAGATAAAAACTGTTCTTATATTGACTACTGGACAATATTCTATATACACTAAACATACAAGACCCATAAAAAATAACCTCTAAACTTTAACAAGCCAAAATAGTCCTCCAAGTTCCTACTTTACAAAGCCAAACCCTGCCAAACATCCTTCAATAGGCAAAAAAGCAAACCATGCCATAATAAAACGAAGCAGCTCTTCAAATGGCCTACTTCACTAAAACATACCAAACTCTAGGCCAATAAACTAAAAATAAATGCCATGTTTTACAAAAAAACTTAGGTAACCATCCAAACAGACAAATGTCACCTATCATTTCTAGATTTTAAAAGTTACTTACACTTCCAACTTATTCAAATAATTACATCCTCCTATAGTCTTTAGTATAGTTAAAGATTAATATATATTTGTTTATTTTCATCCAGTGTATCTCCCTGCTCCCTCTCCCCTCCCGGAATCCCAGCCAGCCCTCAGCCTTGCCCCTCCCTATCCACCCATCCCCACCCCAAAACCAGGGAGAGAAGTCCCAAGGTGGGTCAGCCAAGCACAGCAATCTACTCCAGGAACCTGCTATTCACTCATCCCAGAGTCGATGCCTTTTTTTCTTAATTATAAAAAACATATTAAATATAAAACCTTAAACTCACAAAATAAAATAAATAAAATTTTAATCTTACTAAACACAAGTAAAATATTATAATTGTAATTTCTACTTAATATTTTAATGTATGTGATTTTACTATGTTAAAATTAAAACCTTCCTTTTTAATAACAAAAAAAAAGTGATGTGATGCTAGAAACAAAGAGACTGTTTTGGCCTATGGCAGGCATCTTAGAAGTAGGCTGAGCATAGATAAGGGTCAAAACATCAAAATAAATAAAGCCACGGGACACGTGCAAGACTGATTAATAAAAATAGAAAAAAAACCTAACTAACAATATGCCTAAAACATAGGCCAAACAAAGTTAATACAAACATCTAAGTCATTTTTTTAAAGTGACTACAGACAGTTCTGGCCTTGAGACTAAGCCAAAACAAAAAACACATTCAGCATTGAGCTGTGTAATAGCCCTGGCTAACCTGGAACTCACTTTGTACACCAGGCTTATTGTATCATAATATAAATATCTGATATACACTTGACCCACAAGTTTGAGAAGCACTGCCTAGTACCTTGAACCCACCAGCAGCCAGAGAGAAATTACACTTACCCAGAGTTCAGAAGGTCTGAGGACCCAGCCACTCTCACAAGAACCAAAAGGCCCTATCTAGTGAGGATCTTAGCATTAAAATGGTGAAGGACAAAGTTCAAAACAAGAAATCTTCGATTACTGAAGCAATATGGTGGATAAAGTGCCTAAAGCCAGCATAAACAGAATGTGATACTCTACACCCAATTCTAGCATCCGGGAGGTGCAAGGTGGGGGACCCGAAGTTCAGTTCATTCGTTCCTCAGTTACATAGACTTAATGATTTACATTTATCCTTACACTCCGGAGAATTCTGTGTTTGGGAAGTCAAGTCTCCACTGGGCATCTAGATTAATATGGAATTATTCGGGCTGAAGTGAGGCCTCAGCCTCGGAGAGTACATGAGACTGTCGTCTGCTACCATTTAGGTCTTGAGGGGCAGTTATGGAACAAAGCGACTTACCAGAGACGGACTGAAGAGCTACCTCCTAACCTGCAGCAGGGCCCAGATGTGACTCCCGGCTTGAGGACTGTCTTCTTCCGTTCCTCTGTTGCTCTGCTTGGCCCAGAACTGAACCACCGACACTTGATTGCAAGTCTCAGGCCCACCGTCGGTTTCTGAAGCTTTTAACACAGCTTTCTATTTCCACACCCACTAAGCAAGGTCAGACCCCAATACAAACCGCCACCTGATTGGATGTTTCAGTCTCCACCCTCTTTGCTGGAATTTTGTTTTTCTCCCCAAGAGTTAGAATCTAGACCCTAGTGAGACAGAAGACCCCTTAATGCCAGCGCTCATGATGCTGGGGTAGGTGGGTCTCTGGGACTTTTTGACCCCAGTCTGGTCTAACTAAATGTTGATTTCCAGGCTCCAGCCCAGACTACTTGATGAAACCCTGTCTTAAAAAAACAAACGCAAAACAAAACAAAAAACACAGAGCGAGGAGGTGCCCACCTTTAATCCCTGCACTCAGCAGGCAGAGGCAGGAAGATCCACTGTTCAAACTCCACAGAGATTTTTTTTTCGATATGTGGAGGCCACAGTTTTGAAAGAAGCATGCCCAAGGGTTTAGTCTATTTCTCATTCCAAAAAGAAAACTCAGCAGGCATAATGGCAGAGCACTTTGCTACCTAGAGGGAAGAGTAACCAGGACAGATGGAGCTACATAATAATAATCCATCCTGGGCTACATGAAACTCAGTCTCAAAATTAACTGATGTACCAGACATCATTCTTGCAGGATTCTTTAGCCTCTTTAAAACAGCAAAGATATTCCTCAGTGAAGCACCCTGGGGAGGACCGCCAGAACCCATTCACAGAAAATATTAGCAACTCTTGTAACCAGTGTCATGGGGTTTTTTCTCTTTTCTCTTTGTCTTACTGAGACAAGGCTTATAAGGAATGTAAGTTGGTCTGTAATTTGCTATGTAGACCAGGCTGTCCCCAAGAGGTAATCCTACTGTCTCCGCCCGTCCAATGCTGGCTCACAGAGCAGAAACACCACAGCTGGCAAGCCAGGCTTAGAAGACATGCTGGGTGTCAAATTCAGGGCTTCCTTGATGCTATATGAGCTTTCTACTAACTGGGGTACACCCTCAGCCTCGGGATGTGGGGTCTATGGAGGGACAGAGATGTAGGGTGAAATCTGCCCAGAGGTAGAGATTAGAAACCTTAAACTGTTAAAGGATGCCTTAAACCCAACACAATCCTTCCAGGCAGAAATGGAAATAAAACCTTCGTTTCCCCAAAACCTTGAGGTGGGTGTGGCTTCAGATGTAATCAACTCAATTATAGGCTTGGGGGTGGGGGGGAATCAAGACAGCAAGAGATCAAAGCTAGAGGGGAGCACTGGGGACCAGACCTGAGGGATTAGTGTGTCTTAGAGCTACTGAGGGTACAGGCCAGGTCTCCCAGACAGTGAAGAGTAAGGCGGGGGAGCCTGTGTCCCTACACCCATAAGGTGGTGCTGATCACACAGTCCCTGCCTTCACAGCCAAGACTCTCCCCAGGTGACTCTGAGCCCAAGTCAGCACCCTCAGTCCTTTGAGCTATGAGAGCCTCATTTGAGGCACAAAGAATCTTAGAGTGTTTCAGGGAGAAAGCAATTTAGGAATCAGGAAGGACCTACAAGGAAATACAAGAAAAATGCGAAAGTAAAGTCAGAAATATTTGGGGTTGAGGTGAAGTTGAGAGCCTTGCTTTGAATTCCCCAGTGAGCAGTTCAGGTGTGCCTTAGCAAGTCTGCAGAACCACAAAGGAAAAGGGAGGAAGGGAGAAATGGAGGGGGGTGGGAGGGAGAGGAAAGACAAAAACATTATCTACAGTCATGAGGATGCTTTATAAAACTATTATCACCTTGTTAGAAAGTCCCTAGTCACAATTCCAAGTTAGTTGCTGCTTGTGAGTGGCGGAGGTGAGGTTTCCTCTATCATCAGCCTTATCAGAAAATACCATATCTGATTCAGAAATACTTAAAGATAGTTAAAGTTCCTTTTAAGGCCTAATTGTAGCTTTATGATAAAGATTCTCTTCATTGCAGTAGGGTACCAAAGAGACAGGGTCTCCACTGTGTTATTATGTATTCCTTGCTTGATTTGAACTAGCTATTCTGTCCAGTCGAACTTCCAACTTACAGGAATCAGATGCCAAGTGTTGAGGTTAACGATGTGTGTCACCATATCTAGCCCTCACTTTTGGGAGTGTCTCTGGTCTCCCAAGTCTCCCAAACTGGTCTGATCCTGCACTGAGGTTATACAGGCTTGCACCACACTGGCACACCCAATCTTATCCTTCCTTTTCTTTCAATAAGAGATCTGTTGTCTCCCGAATAAGTGCCATTCTAGGCCTTATGGCCCATCCTCTTCCCCTAAGGACTAAAACCTTATGTTTATAGGGGGGGAAAGGAACTACAAATCTCCTTATCGCTGCCACCTGCTGAGTGCTAATCTTTTGGGATCTTCCAAGACCTTTGGGTGTGCCTGGATGAAGGGGCAGGGTGTGAGAGAGAACAAAAGGAGAGAAGCATGGGAGGGACAGACAGATCTAAGATATAAGATGTATTGAATAAAGCTCGGGTCTCTCTCATTGTGACCCCGAATGATGGAACCTAAATGACTCCTGAGTGCAGATTGTTTAACCTCGACGCCCCTCGCCTGGACAAGACTCCCCCAAAGAAACCAGATGCGGTAGAGATCTTTGTTGTTATTTGTTTGTTTGTCCAGACAAGGCTTCTCCCAGTGTAGCCCTGGCTGTCCTGGAACTAGACCTGTAAACCATGCTGACCTGGAACTCAGACATTAGGCAGTCACTGTCTCCCAAGATAGCATTAAAAGGCAGGTGTTACAGTTGACCAAGCACGAGATGAGATGATCTTTTTTAGTCCTGTGTGTGTGTGTGTGTATTTTAGACTGGGTCTCCATATATAGTCCTAGCTGCTCTGGAATTCATCATGTAGATCCAACTACTGGCCTTGAATTCATAAAGATCCAATTACCTCTGCCTCTCAAGAGCTGCAATTAAAAGCCGGCAGCCCCACACCCACCTTAGACTTGATTTTTAAATCTATTAGTCTGTGAGCTTTTAGAGTAAACATGGGAGAAAAATGAGAGGTATGTGAATGGAATTTCTTTGCTTAGCACACCTGAGGCACTGAGATCCATCCTTGGGCTTCATAAAGAAAAATAGTAGTGATGTATTTCATTGTGAAATATGCATACAAATGGCTGCATGTGATGTATACACTTTCAAAAGTGTATAATAGGTACACAATTAGAAAAAAACAGTACAATGAAGGCCTGTATGCAGAAATGCTGTGTTTCAGTCTGCTTTTGCCAATCCCAGCCCTCTACATTTTCTAACACATTATAAAAATGGCCAAGAGACATTCAAAATTGAACTAAGGGTTGAAAATCCACCAGGAATAAAAGATAGATTTAACATTTAAAAATCACCTGATAGGCACCAAAATGTAGTATGGTACACAGCAATAATCCTATGTACTCCCAAAGCAAGGGCAGCTTTTGGGGCCCCTGGCTATAGGGCTGACTTTGTCTCCTGATAAAGGGGGTGGGATGGGAATATAGTTCAGTGGTTGAGTGCTTCTTTGGCATACAGGAGACTCTGGTTCAATTCTTAATACCAACAACAATAAAAAGCAGTATTTGAGCAAGACAGGTATAACACACACCTCTAATCCCAGTACTCAGAGGCAGGTAGACCTCTGTGAGTTCAAGGCTAGACTGGTCTATAGAGACCGACTTTCAGCCAGAGTCACATAAAGAAACCTTGTCCAGAAAAAGAAGAAGAAGAATTAGAGGTGTGAGCCACCAAACTCTGCTTCTCGTGTGGTTTTTTAAATTTTTCTTTTATATTTATTTATTTATATATTTTAAGATAGGCTCTCTCTATCTATCTCTGAATGTCCTGGAAAACTCTATGTAGAGCAAACTGGTCTGGAATTGGCGGAGATCCTCCTGCTCCTGTCTGAAGGCCTGTGCCACCACACCTGGCTTCAGGATTTTTTTTTTTAATCCTTAGCAAAGATAAGAAAGCAATAATTCTCTAGTCCAATTAAAACCATTATCAGAGAGTCATATGCCAACTTCAGACTTGATAGGAAAAAGCTGAGGACTGGGTATTTAAATCCTTAGGCCGGGAACAAGACAAGAGTGTAGTAACCTCACTTTGTATTCGTTACTTCTCTGTTGCAGTGGTAACATAACCATGATCAAAGGCAGGTTGGGAAAGAATTTACTTGGGTTTTTATTTTCAAAGGGTTATTCCATAAAGTCAGGGCAGCATGGCAGCCCGTGGCTAGAACAGGAGGCTTCAAGAGAGCATCTCCAGCTGCAAAAGGAGAGAGAACTGAGGAGTGAGGCTACAGAGTAAGGGTCTTCCGTACAGCCCAGGCTATCCTGCAGCTACAAATCGGCTAGCCTCCCACCTTGAATTCCAGTACCAGGATTACAGGCAAGAGTCAGCTTCTGGCTGTTTCTTTATCCTTGGGATTGTTCTATTGTTTATATTTGTTCTGAGACGTGATGTCTACAGTCATACCATCCTGAACCTTCCTAATCTCATCCCATCTCAGAAGCTAAGCAAGGCCAGGCCTGGAACTGAGATGGAAGATGACGAGGTCTCTCAACATAACCCTGGCTGTCCAAGCAGTCTCCGCTTAGGCCAGCCTGGCCTGGAACACAGACTCCCCCTGCCTCTGCCTCCCCAGTGCTGGGATTAAAGTCAGGGGCCTCCACACCCAGCTCAATCTTTAGTATTCAATGGCTTGCTTTCTGGCCTAGAACACAAATTCCTCAAGCCTCTGCTTCCTCAGGCTAGGATTAAAGGTGTGGGCCACCACATCCAGCTCAATCTTTGGTATTCAATGGCACGTTCAGGATCAACAGCTGGTTTCTAAAATCAAGACACTCTATATGTTTGGGGCCTGGAGAGAATTCTCGTTTATTTATTTATTTATTTAACTAGAGCTGGAGAGATTGCTCAGTGATTACACTGATTGCTCTTGTAAAGGACAGGGGTTTGATCACCCACACCTCCTCATCTCCAGATCTGCAGAATCTCTTTTCTGCCTCCCTGGGCACGTGTGGACTTCACAGACATACACGCAAACAAAACACTCACGCATATGAAATAAAAATAAACATTAAACTTTCAAAATTAGCCTATATTAACTGGCTAGTAATGGATTTCATATGACATTTTGCAGCAAATATGTATTTTGAGCATATTCAGCCTCCATGTTTTTTGTGGTCCAGAGATTTATCTATCATGGTCATATTTTTTTGCTTTGAAGGAGCAAGTTTATTAAGCAATAATAAGAGAACAAGAGAATATAAAATGCCATTGGATCAAGTCCTCGAATCATCCAGCAGAAATGCACTGGGGAAGCCCCTTTAAGGCAGTCAGCAAGAGTCCCCAGCTGAGAGAGCTCCAAGCAGTGAAAAGTGTTCACTCTGGTGAGGCTTATAAGTAAACAGAAAAAGAGCAACAAAGAGGTAACGTCATCAATTCAGGCACTCCGGACATCCAGCAGACATCCAGCAATTTCAGTTGGGAAAGTGGAGGCAGCCAGCTGGAGTTCTGATGGTCTCCCCTCCGTGAATGAAGTTCTTTTTCCCAGAACAGGCATGTTTACATCATGGAATAAACTATGCCACCCTTTGGGGTGATATATTGTATACTTAACAAAAATAGCCTAGAATATCAGAGGACAGAGCCAAGCTATGGAGGTCAGGGAGTTGTGACCCAACACCTTTAATGCCATCATCATTCAAGAAGCAGAGATCCCTCTGGATCTCTGTGAGTTCTAGGCCTAACAGAGCCGGGTGGCTGGCACATGCCTTTAATCCCAGAACTGGGGAGGCAGAGGCAGGCAGAATCTCTGCCAGCCTGCCTGGTCTACAGAGCGAGTTCCAGGACAGCCAGAGCTACACAGAGATACCTTGTCTTGATAAACAAAACAATAAATAAACAAAAATAAATGAAAAAATAAATAAAACACCATTTTCATGCCTTCCTGACTCGGCTCTGTCCTCTATATCCCAGACTATTTTTATTAAATATACACTACATCACCACAAGCCTCTACTGGGAATGTTTTTTTCTTGAGCTGCTCAAAGACTCTCTGTTTTTATTCAGGACACTATGATGTCAGAGTTGCAGGAGGAGGTGTCCCAGCCAGTCATTCCCAGACCGTCAAGGATATGTTGAGATAAATGTACGTGTATCTGAAATGGGGAATGGAAGTTGGGCAACCTCACTTTCAGAGCCACCTCCCCAATGAGCTTAAGCAACCCATGATAATTTACCAACATAACGTAGATCACACCCCACACTCCTTTCTTTAAATTTATTTTATATTCTTTACAGAAACTTTCTATGTGTTGATCTGTATGGGTGGGGTCACTCTGAAAGAGGCCCTGAACTGTTTTGGGCTGTTTGTAGTTGTTTTTAAATTTTTATGGAACTGAACGGCACTACGTCAAGTCCTTGGCCAAGTTCTGTTTAAAATGGAGTTCTTTTTCAAGATGGAGTTTGACCTGTTCTCTTCAGTAGAAGCGTGGATGAGAAGCTGTTTACTGGAACATGGGTTACCTTACCAGTGACTAAAATCCTTAGCAACTATTACGACATTCTTAGGGAGGGGTCGGTCAGGCTTCCTCATCTGCATTCACATGGACATTTGTATGATGCATAGTTTGGTACAAGTAGCAAATAGGTTGGATACCACCTCCACCTCCTCCACATAGTGCTTCAGATTTTCTAAATTTACACAGACATTACCAGCTGAGTATTTCAAATTGTGTGACAGACTTTCTCTGGGGAAATGCAATACACACATCTACTCATCCCAGACAGGGAGCCAGTGACAGATTTGGATGCCAGCAAAGTCCAACTTGGTGAAGCAGGGTGTTTTACTGCAGTTACTTACAGGGATATGGGTGCCGAGGTGTTTTACGGGGTTACTTACAGGGATATGGGTGAGGGGTTACTCACTGAAGTGACTCAAAGACAGCTGCATCACCCAAGGCCATCCCGGTAGGGGTGACAGCTAGAAACTGGAGTGTAATGCACAGCCTGCAGGCAGCTCCGTAAGCAGGAACACGTCCTTTCCAGGTGTCTGTAGAGCTCCAAGTCTCCCCTAGGCAGCTCAGCTGGTATCTGTTTTTCTCCAGACTGCTTGGTTACAATGAGAATCTTCCAGAAGTCTCTAACATTTGCTCTTGGGAGGGAAGCGTCTAGTGTGTGAATCGTGTCAGTTTCAGAGATGTCCTGAAGCTATTCAGTTTTTTGCCTTCTGTGTTAAGGAACTTCCTTACAGGATGGAATATTCCAGTCTGAGAGGAAACCGCTACACAATATGAATCTGAACAGATGAATTGCAAAGGTATGCTCTCATTTTTTAAAAAAAATATTAGCTTATTTTTGTTTTCCACATAGGACTGCTTTGCCTGGTGTGTGCCTGGTGCTCACAGAGGCCACAAGAGGGCATCAGATCCCTTGAAACTGGAGTTACAGATGGCTGTGAACCACCATATGCCTGCTGGGATTCAAACTCGGGTCCTCTGAAAGAGTAGCAAAAGCCACCTTCTCAATTCTGAGTTCTGATCTTGATTTGACCTTCTCCAGGGTATTCTGTGACCACTGCCTTCTGGGAAACCAAGAGCAGTATCTCCATTACCGACACTTCATCCCACTCTGTGAAATCCAGACTGACCAGGATTTCTCCAGCAAGCTGGCCTCAAACTCACTTTGCATTGGCCTCCCAAATACAAGCACCACGCCTGACCCCACCTGCTTGTTTATGGAGACTGGATCTCCTGTTGCCCGTGCTGGCTTCAATCCTGCTATGTAGCTGAAGAATATTTTGAATCTTTCTCCTGCTACCTCTACTTCCTTAGTCCTGGCATTATAGGCTGGGCCATCTTACCTCAGTTATACAAAGGAACCCAGGGCCTCACACAAAGCAGGAAAGCATCCGCCACTGGCCCTGCCACCATATTAATGGACTCAAACCTCACCCTTCTCTGAAGCCACAATAGTAGATGCCTGCCACAGCATGTAGCTGGTTGCTAAGCTCCAGAACAAACTCATGATTGTGACAAAAACCAAAGACCCTTTTGTGGTTACTTTCACTTTTTCCAGACAAAGGGGTCTCTGTGTAGCTGTCCTGGATAGACCATGCTGACTTCCAGTCATTCACAGAAATGTGTCTCTGTTTTCCAAGTGCTGGAATTAAAGGTGTGTGGCACCATCTGGTGACAATGATAGTCTCAACTTTACATTTTATATCTGTTTAAGAACCGATCGAACTCAGGT
Source organism: Phyllotis vaccarum (assembly GCA_033318265.1). Lineage (NCBI taxonomy): Eukaryota > Metazoa > Chordata > Mammalia > Rodentia > Cricetidae > Phyllotis > Phyllotis vaccarum. The sequence continues at coordinate 58,227,815 of JARWLC010000003.1, read as the reverse complement.
TGACACATATTCAGAACGACTTTGTTCACATAAGAATAAAACATATCGGGGGCTGGAGAGGCAGCTCAGCAGTTAAGAGCATTGAATGCTTTTCTGTGGACTTGGGTTTGATTCGAACACCCACACAGCAGCTCACAACTGTCTGTAACTGACACCGTCACATAGACACGCAGGCAGGCAGAACACCAATGCACATAAAAATAAAAACAAATAAATTGGGTTTTTTAAGAATAAAGCATATTTGGGTTGCCAGGATACACACATATATATGAATATATATGTTCGTACGTATACACACACACACACACACACACACACACACACACACACACACACACACACATACCATACCCAAACAGATGTGTTAAGAGGTAGGCTTATAAGGTAACTGGAGTAGTGGTGATGTATATCAGCTGTAGGGGAGCCAGAGCCCCAGAGGCTAAGTCACTGCCAAACCCTGCCTGGAATGGGAGCCAGTCACCACTGTCCATCCCCAGTAAGTCCCCCATCTCCATCAGGATATCCCAACTCTACCAGCCTAGACAATGTCTTTAAAGAACATTAGATTTGAGACAGCAATAGAAACTTTGATTTCTCTGTCTTCAAATGAGCAGACTGAGGCTTCTAATCTAACTCCAAGTGCAGCTTGGTCTTCATCTCAAAAATCCATCTTTTTTGCTTGTGGAGTTGATGGTCTGCGATAGAGCCTACCTGTGTTGTCCAGGCTGGCCTAGAACTGATCTTGTAGTTCAGGCTAGACTCAAATCCAAGATCCCCCTGCCTCAGCCTGATGTGAGATGTCTATATGCTGTGAATAAAGGACCATTTTGGCCATGGCAGGCACTGTTGAAGAATAAAGCCACAGACTTTCCTCATCTGTCTTTTTTCTAGACTCCAATACAGCACGGGAAATCCCCTGGGTCACACATGCAGATGAGCATCTCCAGCTCAGACTTGATCTTTCCAGATGTTGTGCACACACAATCTTATTTCCATTCTCCCTGAACTGAGATCTCAGATGACCACTCAGGAAGCCAAGGACTGAACTGGGGTAGATGAGTATGGAGCTACCATGCTAGAAGGCCAGGTGGGTGGGCAGGACCTTGAGAGGGTGGGTTGTGATTTTCTCCATAGGAAATGGGTCTCAACTAAAGCGATGGGAACAGAAGAAAGGGGATGCTCACACCTGCAGTATGCTCAGGGGTTGCACGAATAAGCACTGGCCAGCTAAATCCTCTACCGGTGAGAGCTGTTTTGAGCTCTTGGGAAATGAGTGACAATAAGTTTTGGTGAGGGCAGCCAGAAAGCATTACAAATAAGGACAGAGGCTGAACTGAGGCAGAGATAGGTGAGTTTAGCAGTCCCCCAAGTTCCCCAGGATGATGTGGTCTTGTCAACATCGATGCTCATGAAGTAGGTCATGAAAAAGTTCCTATCCTACCTCTGGCCGCTTCTGGATGGCACATTTGATGCAATCGGTTCCTTGAACTACCCAGGACCCTGTGAGGATGAGCTGGGTGGGAATTCAGGTCAGTCACCCACTGGGCCAAGAAGCTAGTAGTTGATGAAGGAAAGATTTGGGGCTGGAGAGATGGCTCAGTGATTAAGAGCAGTACTATTCTTCCCAAGAATCCAGGTTTGATTGTAGCATCCAAATGGCAACTATAAATCATCCGTAAATGCAGTTCTAGGGGCAACATTATCTTTGTAGCTAAAGAAATGAACAGGAGACAGGGTCTCTTTAAGTTTCCTGGGCTGACTTGAACTTACCCTGTAGCCCAAGAAACTGGAGGTCTTCATGTCCTAGCCTGCCAAATATCTAGCACCACATGTGGGTGCTATCTAGGCTGCTAACCTGACTATATTTTTCTTCCTTCCACTTCCTCCTCCTTCCTCCTCTTCCTCACTCTTCCCACATTTCTTCTCTGACCCCATATCTTGTCAAGTTGACAGTCAACATTAACCATTACATCTGGGATACTTAATAAGAAAAGAATGCCCAACATCTTGAGACACCACCTGGTTCTACCAACAACTGGTAGAAACGGCATGTGCTGGTCTTGTGGACAGTGTATCAGGCTTTATGGTGTCATCTAGAATCCCAACAGTCTTGATGCTGAGACAGTAGAATTGAGAGTTTAACTCAATTCTAATTGAGTTAATTCAAAAAAAAAAAAAACCCAAAAGATGCCATAAAATTAAGAAGGAAGGAAGGAGGAAGGGTTGGTTCTGGAATATGTGTAGTCTTGAACTATGGACTGTGTGACTACACATCACAGGTTGTGAATATAAATTAAACAGTGGACAGCTGTCCCAGGACTATGTTGTGGAGGTGTTGGGCGTTGGGAGCTGGAAGTGTACTTTAACTGGAGTCTGTCCACTCTGGCTATGTGCCACCAAGCTTAAGGTTTCGTGCCTGGAATCTGTGTGGTAGACAGACAGAATCCTGAAAATTATCCTCCAACCTCCACACAAACATGTCAGTGCATCTATTTTTAATCCCAGGGACGTAATAGTTTAGTCTTTAGAGTGCTTCTTATACAAGTATGAGGATCCCTGGCACCTACAGAAAGTCAAACATGATGGTGTGTCTCTGCATCCCCTGGACAGGTAGCATTGAGCAGACCCCTGGGACTTAATCAACCAGCTTAGTCAGTAAGCTCTAGGCTTAGTGACAGACCCTCTGCCTCAAAAAAACAAGGTACACGTGATCAAGGAAGATCTCTGGTCTCCGTATGCACAGAGAGAGAGAGAGAGAGAGAGAGAGAGAGAGAGAGAGAGAGAGAGAGAGAGAGAGGGAGGGAGGGAGAGGGAGAGAGAAAGAACACACTGTATACAAGTAGTATACACAAAGAGAAAAACTACACATGCACAGACTACATACACACACACAAATACATGAATGCACACACAAACATACACATTTTATCCTTTAAGTTACAACTTTGTAGTTTGACCCCTATAAAAAGCAATGAGATGATGCTCATTTAGGGCTTCATACACAGCGAGAGCCCACTAAACGCAAATTTTCTTCTGGCAGAAATCCACACGTTCTCTCTCCATCCTTCATTTCACCTCTATTCCTGATAACAGGGAAGAGAACAGAGACACGGGCACAGGATGAACTCAGCTTCAACATTCGCTATTTAATCATCTTTCACCTTCCCCCCAAAAGCAGGGCTTCACCGGCCCCTGAGGTGGAGGGGAGAAGAGGGCTCAACTCTGCGTTTACCTCTAGCCAGGGCTAGAGAAAAGTTCTAAACTGTGGGCTTTGCTCGCCACCTGCTGGACATTCAGAGCACAGGGCTTCTGTTTTCTATGGGTTCCAATATTTTGAAATGGCAGCTTTTGCTTAGTTTGGGGGGTTGAGGTTTTGCGCCATTTTATTAGTGTTTGAAAGAAAAACCCAAGGGCAGACAAGCTGTAAAGCTCAGCAGACTCCTGGAGGAGAAGTCAGCTCCGGACGACAGGCAGCTGCACGGCAGGAAGCGGGGTTTTCGGAGCTGGTAAGAAAGCCTGGGGAAGACACGCTCCGAGCAGAGGCGACATAAAAGAAGTCAGTCTTTGCTGAGTAACCCAGAAAAATAAGTCTCCTTGGGACGCTGCCATGCCAAGGCCTCGACTACTGCTGCATGACGGGGTCGGTTGGTTTGTTCGTTTTCCTTTGTTTCTTTAAGGAAGGGTCTCTCTGTAGTGGCGGCTGGCCCGGAACGCATTACGTAGACTTGAACTCACAGATATCTGTCTGCCTCAGCCTCCTAAACGCTAGGACTAAAGGCCTGTGCCACCCAATTTTTAATAATCACTATTAGAAAATGTTTGAGTCATGCTGCTGTTTTAGGAGTGATAAAGATATGAATCGCCAAGTGCATTCAGTGTGTCCGTGCATCCCAAGGTCACATACAAGTAATAAACAAAAATAATTTAGAAGGTAATTTTTTAATTTTATTTTTATGTTATGAGTATTTATTTTGCCTACATGCATGTTAAGTACACCATGGTCGTGCAGTGCCGACTGCGGCCGGATGAGGGCGCCAGATCTCTGGGGCCTGGAGTTAGTGGTGGTTATGAGCAGCTAAGTGGAATCCGGAACATAAGAGCATTCCAGTCCTGGAAGGGATTCACAGGGCAGGAAAACAGGGGCCTGGAAAGAGCCAGATCTTCAGGGGCTCCGCCAGAATAGAGCCAGCTTCCACCAGACCCACAGCAATCTCTGGAGCATAACCCCTACTACCAGAATCTGCCCCACAGCAGGCCACACCACATCTGCTCTTTCATGTTTCAAAACAGGAATCAGTACCATACCACGACTCAGACCAGTAGTCCTATACCTGCTAAGGCTGCATCTCCAGAACAGGAATTGAAACTGAGGCGTGTAGCTCAGTGGTAGAGCTCTTCCTGCCTGGCACCTGGGAGGCTCCAAGTTGCTCCTCAGCATCATAAAATATAAAAAGCAGCAGAGTCAGGAGTCACAGTTAAGTCACAATAACTGGAT